>CM050649.1:99458249-101858249 GCA_027574665.1 Rhynochetos jubatus | reverse complement strand
GCTCAGACCAGGTAGTGAAAAGCAAAGAAGGCCAGCCTCTGTCACGCAACCCTCCCTCCCACCCTACAACCCATCGTTAAAATCTCTGGAGCTAAGCCTCCAGGGAGCTATTGCCAGACAAGAAGGATGGGCGAGACCAGAAGTAGCATCGTCCATACACCTCCCTGCTGTATTTCTCTGCACAAAACACTTTTGTTGACCTGTAAAGACCTCTCAAGCATGAAATCCATGAACAGATTCCTCTGACACATCACAAAACCTTTATTAGTGTTTATCAGTGACACAGATTACAGGAACCAAAGGCAATTAAATAACATTTAACCTTAAGTTGACCACAGACTGAAGAAATACAAGTCACATTTGGCAAGGCAAACTTCTCAGTACACTGGGTTGCTTGGGTTATTATTACACTGTGAAAGAGGAATTTCCCTTACAAGGTTCTACATATTCAGGGTATTATTATTAGTTATTATTATTGTGTCTTTCAGACAGTTCCTTTGGCAAGAATTCCCATTTTTAAGCTTTTATTATATAAAAATATAACCAATTTTCGTTATGTACAAACATTACATTACACAATATACAGGTTAAAAACACTACAAAAAATGGCAGGCCATGGGTGAACTGAAAGCGAAAAAAAGAAACAATGTAGAAAACAAGAAAAAAAAATTTTAAATACTGCACATTTCATAAAAATTATATTAACTACAAACAATTTTTTGTTGTTGTTGTTTGCAAATATCAAACAGTACTGACGTGATTGGAAATCTTTCCCAACAACTTCATTTTTAAGGCACATCTTGCATATTTACACGTACGACACCAGATCTTGTCAATAACTTAAAGGCTCTCGGGAGTGACCTAGTCGTGTGCGCGCAGGGACGTGTGTACTCAGGGCGGGGAGCATGTTGGGCTACACTTTCTCAGCTGTGTCAGTCTGGGGGGCCAGGTATCTAGTCGAGGGGGCTGGGTAGAGGGGCACCCCGATCTCCTGAAGGTCAGGGAGCCGTGCGGGGCGCGGCGGGGAGAGCAGCGTGATCGTCCGGTCAAAGTCCCTGTGCAGCACTTTCTCGTAGACGCTCTGAAGCCCCACTGTTTTGGGCAGCTGGGCTTGATAAAAGTTGTCCCTGCGAAGGGGATCCCTGGGCAGGGACGTGCTCTTGCAGAAGGTGGAGAGGGGTGCCGAAGGATGGGGAGAGGGGTGAGGGTTGGCTCGGCCGCAGGTAGGGCTCCAGCAGCGGTCCGAGTGGCCCAGGATCTTGCACTCGGCCGTACACGCCCACAGACCTGAGGGGAAAGAGAGAAGGAGAAACCTGTCACTACTGCAGGAATAAATCCACATAATCCCTAATCCTCAGAGTTATCAGTCACGGGATGATTCAATGCACTGACAGTGGGAGTGGGGAAGAGATACTCTACGGCACAACAGAAAAAACACACTTGGGAAGGTTAAGTCATTTTGCTAGGGACACACCTCACATTCCGAACTCTAAGGGAAGCTTTTTGGGGAGGAAAAACCCCCTAATCCTACAATTCTTCCAGCATCTGCTAATCTGTGCTGAGCACTCAGTGCCGAGAGGAATCGGCGTTTTAGCAGCCTGCTGCAAAGAGACGGGCAGTTTGAGCCACGCAGCATCAGGCTTCCCCCCCCAGCTGCCCTGCCTAATCACCGTGCCCCAGGGATGGGTCCCTCTGTCCACCTCCCCTTCTGCCTGTCCGTCTATCCAGAGGGGCCAGCCGGAAGGCCAGCCGGAAGCAAGCGCTGAGCCCTTACCGTTCTGCATGTGCGTGATGAGATCTTTCTTCAGGGCATCTCCGCTGATATCCGAGTCGCTGTCGTTGAAATCGCTGTCGCCTTTGCCGCTGTCTTTGCCGCTGAACTTCTCTGCCTCTCGGCCGGAGATGGTGTTGAATGAGTGCCCCTTCCAAATGGCCACGGGGGGAGCAGGCTCCTTGCTGTAGCTCGGAGCGGCAGCGAAACCCTGCTGGGGTGGGGATGAGGGGATCAAAGGAGAGGTGAGTGGGGAAGTGGTGAAGGGTAAATGGACATCAGAACCACATCTCTGCGATTCACAACCCCTGAGACCCTCCCATCCCACCCCCTGACCCCCTTCCCTGCAGCAGGACCTTACCTCCCCGCTCGGTCCTCTGAGCCTCTTCTGACCCTCGTAGAGGCAAGCGCTGTCGCTGCCGCTCTCAGCAGTGGAGATCTCTTCGGCAGCAGGAGAAGGGTCGGGGCTGGTGAAAGAGGTTTTGCTGGGAAAGGTTCGTACCTCGAACACGTTCCCCCTCTGGCTGGCTTCCTCCTGCCGGCCCTTCTCCAGGTGGGAGATGTCTATCTGCTCCTTCAAGGAAGCATTGTTTTTGATCTCGTTGCCCTTCTTGCGCCTGTTGCAGGTGGTGGCGATGGTGATTATAGCCACCAAAAGGAGGGTGCAGCTGCCTGCCAGGACGATGATCACGATCAGAGGGATGTCCCACTGCAAAGCCTTTCCTTCCCAGGAGCTGGGCTTGGCTACCTCCTGGATACTAGAAGGAGCAGTGGCGGTCACCAGGAAATTGACTGTGGCGGTCGTGGCCAGGGGGGGTCTGCCGTTGTCTGTCACGGTGAGGATGACCTTGAACAGCTGCCCCAGCTCTTCAGAGAGGTCGCCTCTCAGCACAATGTCCCCAGTACTAGGGTTGATGGTGAAAAGGTCCTGCTGGGGCTCTTCCAGGAAGGCAAAGGTGAGCTCGGCATTGGCCCCATCATCCGCGTCTCGAGCTTTGATTTGGGCCACCAGGGAGTCACGGGACGTCTTGCTGGACACGCCGATTTCCACCGTCCCGTTGGTGAGCACCGGGTGGATGATGACGGGAGGGTTGTCGTTCTGGTCCACCATCCTCACTTTGACAAGGGTGCTGCTGGAGAGCTGCGGGGACCCACCATCAGTGGCCTGGATCCTCAGGTCCAACTGCTTGAGGATCTCATAGTTGAACGTCCTGAGGGCATAGATGGCCCCAGTGGCGGGGTCCACCGAGACGTAGGTGGAGATGGGTGCCCCCATGACCTGTGTCTCCAGAAGCCGGTAGGTCACCTTACCATTGTGGCCAAGATCGGGGTCGCGGGCCACCACGGTGGTGATGTAGGCACCCGGCGGGTTGTTCTCTGGCACGGCCACCTCGTAGAGGGGCTTGGCAAAGAGTGGCGCATTGTCGTTCTCGTCGCTCACCCGCACTGTGTACTGGCGGACGGTCTTGAAGGGCGGTGAGCCCAGGTCCTCGGCCACCACGGTAAGGTTGTACTCGGGGATGCGCTCACGGTCAAGTGCCGCTGTGGTGACAATCATGTAGCTGTCCTCGTAGGCACGCTGCAGGGCGAAGTGGTCGTGGCCGCGGAGGCTGCAGCGCACCTGCCCGTTGGCACCTGAGTCACGGTCTGAGGCACTGACGAGGGCCACGAAGCTCTCGCTGGCTGCCGCCTCGCTGACGTACGCCACGCCAGCGGCACTGGCGGCACCGCGGAGGGCGCTGATGCTGATGCGTGGTGCATTATCGTTGACGTCGGCGAGGCGCACGATGACGGTGCAGGTGGCCGCGCGGGGGCTGGCGCCACGGTCTTGGGCACGCACGTCCAGCTCGTAGGTGCGGGTGCGCTCATAGTCCACGGCGGCCTCCAGAGTGAGGCGACCTGAGCGTGGGTCGAGGCGGAAGAGCCGCCGCGCCTCAGGGGGCACCTGGCTGCCAAAGGTGTAGACCACCTCGCCGTTGGGGCCCTCATCGGGGTCCTCAGCATCCAGGTCGAGCAGCAGGGAGCCGGGTGGCGCGTCCTCCGGCAGCTCCACCGTGACGGAGCCCTGGGCGAAGGCAGGGCTGTTGTCGTTGGCGTCGAGGACGCGAACGTGCACGGTGGCCGTGCCTGAGCGTGCCGGGCTGCCGCCATCCTTGGCCACCAATTCCAGGGTGTAGGAGGGCTGGCGCTCACGGTCCAGCTCCTGGAGCAGCACCAGGTCGGCACAGCGTGCCCCATCTGCCCGTGTCTGCGCCTCCACGCCGAAGTGGCTGTTGAGGGAGACCTGGAAGCTCTGGATGGAGTTGGAGCCCACATCCTCATCCACGGCCACCTCCAGCGGGAGGCGAGTGCCAGGTGCGGCACTCTCTGACACCTCCAGCGCCATCTGGGCACGGGGGAAGCGCGGCGCGTTGTCGTTAATGTCGCGCACCTCCAGCTCCACGTGCACCAGGCGATACCGTTCCCGCCAGCAGCTCACCACGTCGAAGGCCAGGACGCACTGGGGAGCCTGCCCGCACAGCCGCTCTCGGTCCAGCCCCGCTTCACCGATGCTCAGCTGCCCGTCCTCCTCCCGCACCCGCACCAGCGAGCTGTTGCTGAACTGCCGCATCAGGCGGAAGCTCATCTCCCCGGGCGCCTTCACCGGCATCTCGTCGGCCAGCGTACCGATCACCGTGCCCGGCGCGCCCTCCTCGTCGGTGCGGTACCTCACCGTCTTGCAGCGGGACACGGTCAGCAGGCAGGCGACGGCCAGCAGTTGCAGGGGTCTCATGGCACTTGCGAGGGGCTCAGCCCGACGGCGCGGTCCGGGTGATGATGGATGATGCGCGGTACCCGAGGGGCGGGCGGGGGATGATGCGCGGTAACCGGGGGGGCGCGGGGATGATGCGCGGTACCCGGGATGCGGCTCCGCGCACCTTCCAGCGCCGTCTGCGCCCCTCCGCGCCTCCGCACGGTCTTTAATAGACGGCGGTATGCAAATGAGCGGGCTGCGGAGCCAATGGGAGACGTCGGGGCGCGGGCAGCCCCCCGGCGGTCCCCGAACCGGGGCGGCTCCGGCAGCCGGCGGGAGCGGGGGCGCGGGGCGAGCGCCTTTGTTTTCTTTAACTCTCCGGGGTTTGGGTTTTTTCCTTTTTTCTCGGCTTTATCCCCCTTTGCCCTTTTATTTATTTATTTTCTCCTTTCTTTCCTTCCCCCTTTTCCTTTTATTTATTTATTTTCCCCTCCCGTCTTTTCTCTCTCTCCGGAGGGGCGGCAGCGGAGCTGGCGCGGGGGCCGCGGAGTTAAAACGAAGCGACGGGGTTTGTTAATTGTCCCACGGGTCGGACAGGTGCCGTGTCGTGGCACGCCGTGGCATGCCGTGTCGTGGCATGTCGCTCTGTGGCGTGGCGTGCTGCGCGGGCTCGGGTGGGTGCGCGGGGCGGCGGCGGGTGAGGATTAGCGGGGTGCGGGGGGAGGCGTGGGGGTGGTATTAGCGGCATTCAGCTGCGCGCCCGGAGTGGTGTGTTACTCGCGTGAGAGCCTGTGATCAGCTCCCTAAGTCGCCTTTCAAGAGGTGTCCCCGCATGCTTTAGTATGCATGTCACCGCCCGGGTTTCTTAAGCCTGGGGCACTAGCAGGCGAGGAAGGAAAAAAAAAAAAAAAAGAAAGGAAAAAAAAAAAGTTCCAAATAGGATTTAGCATAAGCTTGAGGAGATTTGGAAAGGTTTCAAAGATCAGGCTGTATCAAAGGCTTATGAAGCCCTCGTTAGCTGTAGAAATATAATAGCATGGCAGGCTATCCCATTCGAGGAACCAATGTCTGTATTATTTCACTATGACAGGCTAAAGGGAGAGAAAGTTGAACAGTTTCCACAGAGGAGTTGGACTAAGTTGAATATAATGAGCAAACGCCACATGTATCCATTATGTCCCCCTATTCATTCCCAATCACTGCCATAACTCTTTGACTAAACGATGATGAGCGCTGAATTACACACAATGCCCTGCTCATATTAAAATACATTTAAGACCTATCCCTCCTGGTGCCCTGTTATGCCTATTCACAGGATTTTCTTTTTGTCCTAATAGGGCCTCTCTGGGAAGCAACACCAGTCTCGTTCCAGAAGAACAAAATAACAGCATGAGGCTGAAACCTGGCACGAACCGAGGGGGGAACGAAACCATCTGCCCCGCAAGGCACCGGGGCCCCGTGCGGAACCCGGCGCAGCCCCCTGGCCCCGACGTGCCTGGGCGGCCACGGGTGGGGCGGCCGCTGCTCCCGGCCCGCAGGGAGGGGAGCTGGGGGTCTGCACGGGCATCCGGCTCCCTGGGAAACGGCATGCCAGTCTTTTTTCCCTCTTTGCTTTCCTCCTTTCCCTTCTTCCTTTTCCTTTTTCCTCCCTCCTTCCTTCCTTCCTTCCTTCCTTCCTTCCTTCCTTCCTTCCTTCCTTCCTTCCTTCCTTCCTTCCTTCCTTCCTTCCTTCCTTCCTTCCTTCCTTCCTTCCTTCCTTCCTTCCTTCCTTCCTTCCTTCCTTCCTTCCTTCCTTCCTTCCTTCCTTCCTTCCTTCCTTCCTTCCTTCCTTCCTTCCTTCCTTCCTTCCTTCCTTCCTTCCTTCCTTCCTTCCTTCCTTCCTTCCTTCCTTCCTTCCTTCCTTCCTTCCTTCCTTCCTTCCTTCCTTCCTTCCTTCCTTCCTTCCTTCCTTCCTTCCTTCCTTCCTTCCTTCCTTCCTTCCTTCCTTCCTTCCTTCCTTCCTTCCTTCCTTCCTTCCTTCCTTCCTTCCTTCCTTCCTTCCTTCCTTCCTTCCTTCCTTCCTTCCTTCCTTCCTTCCTTCCTTCCTTCCTTCCTTCCTTCCTTCCTTCCTTCCTTCCTTCCTTCCTTCCTTCCTTCCTTCCTTCCTTCCTTCCTTCCTTCCTTCCTTCCTTCCTTCCTTCCTTCCTTCCTTCCTTCCTTCCCTCCCGTGTTAGAGGGGGGACAAACTGAACGGGCTGTTCCCCTCTCCCGGCCCCGCTTGGCTGTGGAAACCTCGGATAAAAGCTCCCCGCTCCCAGCGACGCAGCATTCCGGGGGTCCCCAAACCCGGCTCCGCCACGGGGCGCTGCGCGGAGCGCTGCGCGGGTCGTTGCGCGGGTCGTTGCGCCGGTCGGCACGCGAGCGGGGGGCGGCGGGCTGCCCGCAGCGCCGGCTTATGGAAATGGGATTTAAATCGCGCCTGGGCGCTGACTGCGGGGATGAGGGGGGGTGAGGGGTGATGGGAGGGGCGCACTCTGACGCCAACAAAAGCTCCCAAACGCCTGGTTTCCATACGAAAAGCCTCCGCGCCGCTCTTTTCTCCTGCCCCGCAGCCGGCTGTCTGGCGGGGAGAGGGGAGCAGCGCGGGCCGGCCGGGCCGTCCTGGACCAGACCGGACCGGACCGGGGTCCTGGGTCTGGGACGCGGGGTCGGGATGCGCCTGGGAACGGGGCCGCCGGCCGGGAGCGGGCAGCGGGCAGCGGGGCGGCCCCTTGTGTGTAACAGGATTATCTTGGCCATTTCAAGTTCCATACAGCATGTAATTTATTTTTAATTAGGATTAGATCGAGCAGGGAAGGAGACCAGACCTTACTTGCCCCCCTCACCACCCCCCCACCCCCCCCCCCGCACCAAGGAACGGCTATTCCACGAGGAGCCCTTATTCTTTATAACAAAATCAATCAATCGATAAGGCAGGACCTGCGTTCACCTCCCACGCACTTCACAGGAGAAAAGGGTGCAAAGGGCTGTATTTTCAATGCGTGCTCGAGGATCTGCATCAGAAGAGGCTTGGAAATCCTTCCCCTTTCCCATCCACCCGGTCCCCACCTCATGCACTTTCGATCCAAACCCATTCTTAAGAGGGTCCCAGTGGGGTCTTGCTCTTCTCACCTTTTATTTTTTTCAGAGGGCAAAGGCACTTTCTGTCTGCCCAGGTTATTCTTCTTCCACGGTCGTGACTTTCATTTAAAAAAAACCCCAAACCCAACATATCAGTCGCTCCGCTGGAGCAAAGCCTTCTTCCCGATAGTTTGGATAGAGTCCATTACAGAAATGTTCTGAAAGGCTAGTGAAGAATCCCGTTTTACAGCTCAAAAATAAACATACGGATCTGCTGCGTTAAAAGCACTTCTTTGAAATATTGTGGTTAAACAGCCCAGATTGGTTGATTGCTCCATGCGGGGACATATGTTCTTGCAAACTGTGCGTATTGTTACTAATGGGGATTCTCACACCACAGCCTTTCCTTTGAGTCGGAGGCACTGGTGGTTTCTCCGGAGCTGTTGCAAGGTTGTTTTAATAATTTACCAGCTCTCTTGCACTTAGTGTTGTTGCGGAGACTCCGAGCCTGCTAAGAAGGAGGCGTTTCGCGGTGTCCGGAGGTCTGATCTCTGCTGCCAAGCTCCTTCCCGTACCTCTTAGACACAGAAATCAAAGCTGCTCCGAGAGGTGAGCGTCAGGCAAAGGAAAAAGACACCCCCCAGCCCCCATCCCTGTGAACCCGAATCCCTGGGTAACGTGTGGCTCCCACGGAGCGAAAGCACCCCTGGACCATCCGCCTGATGCCAACAGCAAAACAAGTCAGCGATGGCCAGCAAATAGCTCCAGGTATCTTTTTAGCTTTAGATTTACTTTCCCCCCATGATTCTGATTTAGAAATCTTAGAAATAGAAATTAGACTCTTAGAAATAAAGTTTGTGGGTTCTCTTCCGCTCTCGCAGGATAGTTATTGACGTACTGAGGGTGTCAAATAAACAGGATCGTCTCCTCCTCTTCCCTTCACTGCTTGTGTTGAGCACGGGCACTCACCGCTCTGGCCCCTTTCACCATCGCCAGAGCACCATGAGTCTGCTTATGTCCCAAGGTGTCAGTGTCCCCGGTGCAACTCTCAGCAGGTGCCTGGGATTCTCTCCAGGGATCTCTGCGGATGGAGATAAGCTAGGAGGTGTTACATTTTGGGGCTGTGAGAGGCGGTAAGGCTCCCATAGAGATCCAGCCCAGTAACTCAGAACCACATAGACCTTGAGGGAGGTTGTGCGGCTTAATGCACGCATGGGGTGCTGGAAGCATGTGAGGCTTTAGGAAGAGGTGGCTGTGTTATATGTTTCCCATTTTCCAGGAGAACTTTGGGGCTCTCAAGCCCTGGCTATTGAAAGTCGCCTTCTCCCCTTGGCCCCAGTTCCCCTCAACATATGCTGCATGGTGA
The DNA here is from genome assembly GCA_027574665.1 of Rhynochetos jubatus. Lineage (NCBI taxonomy): Eukaryota > Metazoa > Chordata > Aves > Eurypygiformes > Rhynochetidae > Rhynochetos > Rhynochetos jubatus. The sequence goes on along the minus strand of CM050649.1, from coordinate 101,849,279 downwards.
CTGCATGCCCTTGGGGTGCTGGGGTGGGATCCCCTTGTAACACAAGCCCTAGAGTGCTATGACTTTGATGGGGCTTTGCTGAGCCCAGCAGGGAGAAGCCAGGCTATCTGGACATAGCCTCCAGCTGGTCCTGCTCATCCGCACACCCAGAGGGTCCAGCCGGCTTCTCTTCAGCCATGAAGTTGGGATGCAACGTGTCCCCCCCCAGTCCTGGTTTGGAGCCTGCAGACTGGTGGCATGACCTCCCTCCCTGGAAACCCGTCTCCACACTCAGCCTCTGCCTCTTTCTTCTTGGGCATCCCGGCGGGCTCGGCTGCCTTGGAGTGATCTACAAAAACAAAGGAATTCCTTCTGCTTCACGGCCTAAACAATCCCCCCTGTTTAATCATTTTTGCTGCAACCAAGGAAGTGTGGGTTAACCTGTCAAGCTCCACAAGCCCGGGCTGACCAAAAACCCTGGAAAACAAAAGAGTGGAACGAAGCGGCAAAGGGTTTTGTTGCTCTATGACTGTTTGTGTTGGAGGGTAGCACGCGGCATTGTGCGTCTGTCTCCGGCCATAGAAGACAGAGTCTGAGATCCTCCCCGTGAGCTGCGAGTTGATACCAGGGTTATAAATCATCCCGATCATTTGTTTGTTATATTTGCTCCAAATGCTTCCCTGCCTGTATCTCCACCCTGTGAAATGTGGGTAAGAAGAAAGAGTTTGTTTTGCTAGAAGAAAGAAATTGCATGCCCATACCCCCTGCCCAGCAAGCAGTTTTGATTCCACAGGGAATTTATTTTTTAATTGGATTAATTTCTAGCCTCTCCCGGAGTAGCAGCTGGGGTCTTTGATTCAAGAGGTTAAAACAAAGGGGCGTGAAACAAAAGACCAGTTCTTTGCATTCCCCACACAGCGTGGGCCTCGTGCGTGCTGCCCGGAGGTATCCCTGGAGCAGCGCATTCCTAAAGGTCCCCCCCACATGTGGCCCTAAGCTGGGGTCTACTGCAGGCTTTTTGGGCTGCTCCCTACTGTGGCTTGCCTGCAAGGTGGCTAGATGTGAGGTTTTCCCTCCTATCCCACAACCCAGCTTGTGGCTCCACATAACCTTACCTCTTGTGTCCCCCCACTCTTCTGCCCCCTCTTTTCTAGCTCTCTTTACCCTCCACTTTTTCTGCCCCAGAAGAGATAGGTGAGGCTTTTCAGCTGTTAAACCACCAGGGAGGTGCCCAGGTTCAGTTCTCATCTGTCATCCTGAGCAAGCTAATGAGGCTCAGCCCCACCAAGGCCTGGGGTGCTTCGGTGCTCAACTGCTACTGAAGGCAGTGGGAGTTGGACATGCTGTAGCCTGGATGAGGGCTTGAGGCTCTCTCAGACCCAGTCCCTTATGCCCACAGAGCACTTCTGTACCTCACGGTGGTGTTGTGAAGACAAACGCACTGCAGACTGCGGGTGTGTTGGACAGATGACAGCCCAAGTCCTTCTGTTTGCCCACCATCAGGACCGTCAGGAGACCAGAGGTGCCCTTAGAAGAAACAACCTTTATTACACAGGTCCTTTCTGGATACTTTGCCTCAGTGTCTTTGGTTTTGGGGGGTGCAGGTAGCAGAGTAGCTGTTCACGCCAGGCTCTGCTGTAGATCTGAAGACATGCCTGCCCTCTCTGTAGTTTGGTGTCTTGTCAGAACATTGGGCTGTTAAAGAGAGGAACTTCACGGCTTCTCTCCCTGGCTGTTGTGAATTGGTGCTCCCCCTCTGCAGCTCCTGCTGCACATCTAGCTGGGATGTCTTTCACACCACTTTGAAGGTGTCCAGGCTGGTATATTTGGCTTTCCTCCAGCAGCTCCTTGTTTCCTCCTGGGCCTCATTCACACTCTCCTCCTTGAAGGACTGTTTGGGATTTCAGACTCTTACGAATGATGAATGGGCAGAAGAAATCCACCTCTCAGCTACCATGAAGATGTACAGTCCTCTGCGAATACTTACGTGCGGCAGTTGCGATGGGCTCCACTGATTTCTCCGAGAGGCGGCTCACTCGCTATTTGGCATGCAAGGTCCCTTTCTGAATGTCCTTCTGCTGCCTCTGGCCAGCCAGGTTCACCCACCCACTGCCACCCACCCAGTGCCACACCAAACAAGCACATCCACGTCACTCCTTGGGCTCTGCCTCCCTCCCACTGTTTCTGAAGTCCTTCCTAGTAGGATCACATCCTTACATAAGCACAAGGACAGTTAGACGCCGATATATTGTTACTATGCCACTAAAAAAACCTCCTCATTGCTCTGCTGTCCCTGTATTTTCAGTCTTACATGGTTTCTTGTCCCTCCACTGGCACATCCACGGGCAGGAAGGGGGTGACTGGGTATCAGTCCTCACTGAGGTTCTGGAAACAGAGAAGTTGCATTAGCGTGATACCATGCTCAAGCTAATTAGCCCAGCGTCACAGCAGAGTTAATGAGCTTGGGCATAGCGCCACAGCTTCTGATACCTGGGCTGGGGAGGGCGTTTGCAGGTTCGTGCCCCGGTCTGCTCCTGGTTGTTTCCCAGAGGATTATGGTGAAGGGTGGCATGGAGGAAAAATGCGATGGAGAGGCAGGCACTCAGCCTTGTGCTGTGAGTCCCTCCCCTCTTTCCCCCCTCTCGTCCTCCATCTTAATCGTGCCTCAGCTTGCAAAGTCAGAGCCCCCCAGCTGTGAAGGACTAAGTCTCTTCTTCTCCCAACCTCCAGAGCGGCAGCAGGCTGCGAGCAAAGAGTGTGCCTCGTGTCACTTGTGTTGAAGAGGCTGTGAGAGCCGGGGAAGAGCCCAGGCACGGGCGGCTGCTGCGCTTGGCCGCCTGCCAGGGCAGGAAGGCTATTCCCTGCTGGGTCCCAGGCCAGCATCCTCCGTCAGCCGGCCGTGAGCCGGTCCAGGCCAAGGATTTATTTTGGCATGGCGAGGAGCCCCCCGGGACCAAAGGCAGCCAGGGGGAGTGGTGGTGATTGTGGTCAGGCCGCTGTCCTTCATCCTGAGTTTAGGATCATGTCCCTTTCCGATCGGCAGGTGAGGCTCAGAGTTAAACATCCCTCCCTGTCCGCACCTCTAACACGCTGGATTTCTTGTAGGGACCGACTTCAGCTTTGGTAACAGGCAGCGTGTCGCTGCCTGACACGCGGAGCAAGGCAGGGAGATGGCACACAACGGTAAAGAGGAGGGTGGAGAGCAAACACATCCCAGTACCAGAAGTTTGGGAAGGCTTTAGATATTCAAACCAGGTCGCTGGGAAGGAAACTTTTCAGAACCCTGGGGAACAGTGGAAAGTTGGTTCCTACATCATGTAGGTGATGTTGAATATTTCACCCAGATTTTTTGCTTTAAGGTTTCCTACTAATGGATTTTGCTGCATTTCCTGAGTTTGGAGTGTTGCTCAGGATTAGATCAGACTGCTTTATGAGGACATGGGAAGACTTTCCCTTCCTTTTGTTTTTGTCCGAACCTGTCATTCTTTGATGTCCGCAGGACCTTGACCTCCAGAGCTACAAAACGTTCCTGCACTCACTGCCCGCCTTTCATGCACGGCGTTGGCTCATTCTCCACGTACGCTGCGCTGAAGGGGTCTAGCTGAGGAAGCAACACCCTGGCTCTGGGTGATGTGACCTTTGGCCGGAGCTGCTGGCAGAGGGGGGAGGAACAGAGCTGTTTGCCATGGCTGAGGGACATATCTGCACCGTAGTCCAGAGCGCTGTGTTTGCTCATCTTTAGGAGTCAGTCCCCAAATGTCATCTGTCCCTCCTGCACCTGTAAATGTGCACCACAGCAGGATAAGGAGGTGATTTGTGAACCACTGCAGTCTTTACGGCCACATTTATAACACTGAATAAAATGCTTCATCCTCTGGCTCTGCTTAGTTTACTTCTGCAGACATAGTCTATGATGATAGGGCCCCTTTCCAATTTGGGGGGAATTACCTGTTTGCCTTTTCAAATGTAACCATCTGGTGGATTCACTTACTTAATTCATTTTAAAAAGTGGTGCAGAGATTTACATGTCACCCTGTGTCTGTGTTTTGGTATCTGGAAATACAGACACCGTTACGTATTTCACACATGGTCCACAGGAGAAAAAACATCCATCTGGCCCCAAAGTCTGCAGTATTCTGTTCTGAAAAGTTAAATAAATTATTGTTGCTTTTTAAGTGCTATAATAAATGTGTGGAATGATCTCACAAAAAAGCTTGAGGCTTAGAGAATAGGTGCTAAAGAAATGCATCAAATTAGACCAAAAAAGAGGCATAAAAGCTATGCTATCCCCCATAATAAGAGCTGATGGCACAAGCAACGTTTCTGTTTGCTGCTGTGCTAAACATCAAATTCATGTTTCTGCCTAAAAGAATTTGCATCTCGGCAGTGCGCAGATGTGAAAGCTTTGTTTTGCGGGAGAGGTGTGCGGTGGTGGGTGAGAGGTAGGAAATGACGCAGTCAGGCACAGTTTGTAAGAGGGGGGGTCACAGATGGGTGAAGCCTCGCAGAAATTAAAAGTGACCAACAAGCATTCGCATATGCTCCTGGAGCATCCTGACAACTCAGAACTGGAGACGTTTGAGTTTCCCTCAGCAGCATTATGTGTGTATATGTATATGTTATATATTATAATGCATATGATAATTATAGGAGATAATTTATAATATATGTGTATTATATATTAGCCTCCTCAGTAGGCTAAAACAATGCCATGAGGGTCTAAAGAAATGGGAAATCTAATTACTGTAGCTGTGTAAGTAAAGTAATGAGTAGCTTGAGAGTGTGACTGATAAGCAATTAGATACTAGACTAATGAGCAAGCTGTCTACAGTCCATCAGAAGAGTAAGGGAGGCTTGTGCAAGACACCCCTGGCATTGTGAAGAGGAAGATATACCGTGTCCAAATGCAGCTTTCCAAAATACATAACACCACACGAACACATGATGCTTGCTAATGACTGGAGACTGTGTGCTCAGCTCAGGGATAAAGTCATTAACCAGTTAAAAAGCATGTGGCAGATGCACAGGAGGCAAGGACAGCAAAAAGTACAAAACAAGGAACTGCAAGTACGTATAGGAAAGCTTGCAGCTTGGATTGAAGGTGCTGGGTTAGTGACTGCCCAGTATTGGGTTTGCTGCGCTGTCTCACCCTGGAGAGGGCAGCTGGGGTTAGGAATCGGCATCGGGCTGGTTCGTAGGGGTGGCAATGTGAGTCTGGTCCTGGCAGAGCCGGGCTGGGAAGTGCAGAGGAAAGCTGGGCCAGGGGATCAGGGGCAGAGGTAGTGGGTGTGCTGGGAAAGGGCACTCAGGCCTCTCTGTGTCCCACAGGGAGTCCTGTAGTAACAACACTTACATTGTATAGAAAACTGTCTCCAGAAGCTTTTTCTTCAGCAAGCGTTAACTGTTTACGCTGAAATTTTCCATGCTGGGTGTCTCCTTCAGGCTGTTGGTTCTTTCTAAGAGAAAGTTCCAGCTGAAGCAGTTCATCTGTCTCCAGAAAGGAGGCTAGGATAAATTTATGCTAGGCTTTTTTTTTTTTTTTTTAATGGTTGTTTTGCCTGTGGGATAAATATCCAGGCTCTCTTATTTTTATTTTCTGGTTTGTTTGCTGTTTTTTTTTAAATTATGGAGTTTTCATAGTTTCATTTGAGGACTTGAATTTTTGCAAGGAGATGCTCTTCTAAAGCAGGCAAGTGACTTGTGCCATTTTTATAAGCTTTCAGCTAAACTGGGCCATACATTTGAAACACTGTAGCCTGCAGGCATTAAGTAGAGTAGAGATTAAGCAGGTAATTTGCACCCAGGTTCCACCTGCAGTGACTATACCATGACCTTAACTGGGACCAGCTTTTGTTTTAAGCACAGGCTGGTCAGATCGAGGCCTGAAAGCAGTCTGCACCTCTGTGATCTTTGGCAGGTGGAGAAGGAAACTGATGGGCTTGAATGAAGCAGGGATGATGGTTTGGGGAGAGAAAAGTCAGAAGAAACTGTTGCAATCATATCACCTTTTTTCCTAGTCTCCCACGAACTTGGGATTGTTATTCCAGGTATTTGGGAGACAACTATTCCTCTGCTATCGTGAAACAGCTGTCAAAACCCACTAGAAAAACAACCCTTACTTTCTCGATTTCAAGAAAAGTTGGCCATGAGAGCCCAGCACTGGCCTTGGCTCTGTGCTTCCTCAAACAGGGCATGGTCTGTGCCATGGTTTGCAACATCGGGGACGGCTGCCAGAGAACTGGTGGTGAAGTTGTGCTTTTCCAGTATCTGTACCTTAAAGGCTAGGGAGTTAAGCATAGAGCATCATGGAGTTTGCAGTGTCAGGCCCTCCAGAGTGAGGGGAAAGCAGACCTTGAGTGTTTCAGCTTAGCTGTGCAAAATTAGTGGATATTAATCTACTAACCTGCATCTCTTTTGTGTCTCAGCTCACCAGCCGTAATGCGGAGTTAATGATACACCCTCCTTCCACGGGTTCATTATGGAAATAAGACAATTAACATCTGTGAATCACTCTAATTTAAGAGTGGGGAAGGCCAAAAAGAAGACTGTGAGAAAATTATTGCTTCCATCCTGAGCAGGACTTGAGCGGTGCGAAGAAACTGCAGTGTGAAACAAGGACCCAGAACATGCCACTGAAGGGAATGAGGGCTCTAGGGTCAATGGAGCAGAGCCGGAGGCCGGTGGAGAAATAACACTTCACTGTGCAAATAAGGATGGTATCACAGCATGACTGGGGCTGCAAGGACCACCTTAGGCCCCATATTTCCTAGTTTAATTGCCTGACTTTGCAGTCTTACTGATGTGCTACCAGTGCATTTCTCCTGGGCGTCATAGCTGTTGAAATATATAGGTCTGTGGAGGGAAAACCCTGTCCTGGATGCCCTGTAATCACGCAAGTTGCCTGTGGCATGATGGGGGTTTAGATCAGTGATTGCTCATTAAGCAACAAACTTTGACCGCCCAGGTGGTGACTTCTTTGTTCACTGTCCTCCAGGTACTCAGTGACCTTCTTGGCTTCCCTTTCCCTGCAGCCGTAAACCTCCTCCACTCTTCCGTTGGTGAGGAAGGAACCGCTACAAGGGGCTCCCTTGTTCTACTGCCTCAGGAATGTGGTGTTTGAGAATAAACAGCACTGAAACATTATAGAGGGAGTGCAATTTTCTGAGGAGAAAATGGGCTTATAAGGCGGTCAAAGGATGATGACGCAGGTGAGCCTTGAGGCTGTGAGGAACTCATTTTGGGCAGCCAAAAATGATGCTTAGGAACAGTTTGTTTAAGGTACGCTTCATGAATTTGAAGAGCTGGGTTATACTGTCATGCCATGGCCTCCCTGTGTGTTCTTGGGCGAGACAGTTCCTTGTCTTACAGTGGCAATAATACTCCACAGAGGGAGGTCTATGGTTAGGCTCCTTAGGAATGCTGCAGTGAAACAAAATCAGAGCTACTGATTTTATTTTTCTAAACCCCTTGCAGATACCTGAAGTCTCACTGAAGTCACTACTGATGGGAGTTTCATCCAAAGTGAATCTTTTGGAGAGGATGCAGGTAGGGAAATGGGGCTGTGGGGTTTCAACCTGTGGGGCAAGCTGAAGGTATGTCCTCATGGGACATCAGGGCTGTCAGCAGTGTGGCAGATATGAGTGGTAGGGATGGAGGCACTGTCTGTATAGGGAGAACATGTCAAGGAGATCATGGGGTGGAAAAACTTGGGATGAAGGAAAGAATCAGGGGGAAATGTGGGTAGATCCTAGACAAAGGAAAGGGTGTTGTGGGATGGAAAGTCAGGGGTGCAAGGCTGGGGAGTGTTAGGGGGTTTGAGGAAACCAGGGAGCTGATGGCATGGGGGAAAGATGGCGGAGCAGACATGGTGGGAATCCTGGGGTCCCAGAGGCTTTGAGGTGAGCAGCTGGGGTGGGGGAGGCTGGGAGATGTGGTCTGGGAGTAGTTGGGGAATTTGAGGTCTGAAATAGTTTAGGAGGTCTGGGTCAGCAGAGGTTGGGTACGGGCACTCTATGGGAAGCTGGGGGATCTGGAATGAGAAGGGGTGAGGGAAAGGGACTTTGCTTTTTTTTTAGGGGACAGCAAGGGCATATGTAGGGTTAAGTTTCTGGAAGAGGAGGGATTTTTGGTATGGCCATCAATAGACATCGTAATGTCCTGGGATGCAGGCAAGATCATGGGCTGGGGACCGCTCCCAGAATGCTATTGCATGCCTTTTTGCTGTCAAAAATATGGTAATCCTAAGCATGCTGGGAGCTTCATCCTTGCAGGCATCATGCAGTTGGATTCTCATGTTTGCTATATTACCTGCAGAAATCAATTACCATGAAGTGAGGAACAGACCTGTCTGGATGTGTCCATGCCTACAGCGAGTCACCAGGTGATCCTATTAATAAAGCAAATTCTCATCTTCTCTCTCTGCTCCCTTTTCTGTGGCTTATCACACTTTCTTTCCACTTCTGGTAGAGACAGTGCACTCCTGTCGTTCCAGTCGCGCCACGATGTGTCTAGCTTACTCTCAAGCAGTAACCCTGAAAAAAGCAATAGATGCCCTCACAAACAAACGTGTACTGCAGTGCAGTTTTGGAACCAAAGCCTCGGTGGGATACGGCGTCAGGACATGGGGAATGGTTGTGGGATGGCTCTCAGAAGCATTTAGAGAGACGCACCTAGGCACGCTCAAACTGTGCATAGCAAGTTGGCTGCCGTCCTGCATTGAAGCAGTGTCTGACCTAATGATGTTGGTAATGTAAGCTGTCCTCCCAGCCTGTCCATTTCTATTTACAATATTTCACCTGAAATCCCTCTTTAATCATAAGCAGATTTGTTTATTTATTTATTTTTAACAAGGAAATTACTTATTACAGAATGCCAGAGGTGTACATGGGCTTTACGAACATATGAGGAGACAGATTGCTGCCCTGAAGAACCTACAATTGGATTTAGACAGATACAATAAGAAAGAAAAAAACTATGGGGGGTTGAAACTTTGAGCAGACAAATAAACGCCTCTATACAATTGCATCTGTCGCAGTACATGGAAATATTCTCCTTTTTTTTTTTTGATTCAGGTGTTCAGCTGTGTCACGTCTACTGCTCAAGCTGATGGACTGTTAGTTCCTTAGGTGGAAAATATTTATATTTTAATGCCTGTTATGTCATGAAATATTAAACCAATTTAAATGTAAAAAAAACCCCGAAAGGACAAACCTATGTTTAAGGATGACCTGCAGCATCTAAAATGGAGACACTGACCAAACTAGTGGAAGGACGGTCAGATTTTGTTTAGTTCAGATAATTTATGCCCAAGTCGTAGTGCTGATGTAATTTATGTTGCATTTAGTGCTTTGTTTCATATGAAATTTGACTGCACAACAGTGTGGTATGAGTAATATTTTAAGACAGGATTTTTATAGGTGATGCTTGTAGCTAATATACACAGAGCTTTTACTGCTCTTTCTTGTGGAAGGAAGGAAGGAAGGAAGGAAGGAAGGAAGGAAGGAAGGAAGGAAGGAAGGAAGGAAGGAAGGAAGGAAGGAAGGAAGGAAGGGAGGGAGGGAGGGAGGGAGGGAGGGAAGGGAGGGAGGGAGGGAGGGAGGGAGGGAGGGAAGGAGGAAGGAAGGAAGGAAGGAAGGAAGGAAGGAAGGAAGGAAGGAAGGAAGGAAGGAAGGAAGGAAGGAAGGAAGGAAGGAAGGAAGGAAGGAAGGAAGGAAGGAAGGAAGGAAGGAAGGAAGGAAGGAAGGAAGGAAGGAAGGAAGGAAGGAAGGAAGGAAGGAAGGAAGGAAGGAAGGAAGGAAGGAAGGAAGGAAGGAAGGAAGGAAGGAAGGAAGGAAGGAAGGAAGGAAGGAAGGAAGGAAGGAAGGAAGGAAGGAAGGAAGGAAGGAAGGAAGGAAGGAAGGAAGGAAGGAAGGAAGGAAGGAAGGAAGGAAGGAAGGAAGGAAGGAAGGAAGGAAGGAAGGAAGGAAGGAAGGAAGGAAGGAAGGAAGGAAGGAAGGAAGGAAGGAAGGAAGGAAGGAAGGAAGGAAGGAAGGAAGGAAGGAAGGAAGGAAGGAAGGAAGGAAGGAAGGAAGGAAGGAAGGAAGGAAGGAAGGAAGGAAGGAAGGAAGGAAGGAAGGAAGGAAGGAAGGAAGGAAGGAAGGAAGGAAGGAAGGAAGGAAGGAAGGAAGGAAGGAAGGAAGGAAGGAAGGAAGGAAGGAAGGAAGGAAGGAAGGAAGGAAGGAAGGAAGGAAGGAAGGAAGGAAGGAAGGAAGGAAGGAAGGAAGGAAGGAAGGAAGGAAGGAAGGAAGGAAGGAAGGAAGGAAGGAAGGAAGGAAGGAAGGAAGGAAGGAAGGAAGGAAGGAAGGAAGGAAGGAAGGAAGGAAGGAAGGAAGGAAGGAAGGAAGGAAGGAAGGAAGGAAGGAAGGAAGGAAGGAAGGAAGGAAGGAAGGAAGGAAGGAAGGAAGGAAGGAAGGAAGGAAGGAAGGAAGGAAGGAAGGAAGGAAGGAAGGAAGGAAGGAAGGAAGGAAGGAAGGAAGGAAGGAAGGAAGGAAGGAAGGAAGGAAGGAAGGAAGGAAGGAAGGAAGGAAGGAAGGAAGGAAGGAAGGGAAAAGCACAAAGGAATAGCCATGTAGGATTGCATCCTTTATATCAGGGATAACATTTTGCTCACTTTAGTTTTTTGGTGTGTTCTTCCTGGAAAAAACCTCAACCAAATATATTTTGGAAATCATAGACCAGCTAATGTAGCCTTAAAATCCAGTCCTGAGGTAGCCTTCCTGCTCTCTGCTCCATGCCTTTTTTTTCCAGGCTTTTTTATTTATTCATCAGCAAAGAAGTCCAGCCCTTGTGCTACAAATCAGCTGGAAAAGATCCTGCCCGTGTGCTGTGAAAAAGTGCTGCCGAAGTATGCCCTGTACGGCAAAGGGAATGGTCCTTAAAGGCAATACGTAGATTTATAAAGTATGACAGCAGAAGTAAGATGCATTGGCTATCTTTTACGGGCAGTCATTAAAAAAAGCCCCTATTTATCAAATCTGAGACAACGGTCATATAACGGGTTTCTCGAATTCAAGGTGAATCAAAGGAAAATCGTGTCCAGGAGGACAGAGATGCTCAGCCAGTGCCACTACGGCGTGGCCACATGACATACCCAGCGGCAGGCACGGGGCTGTGAGTACAGCTGCCCGCAGACTCTGCCAAGGAGCCAGATGATGCTGGAAGAATATCTTTCACAGCTCTGGATCTGGCTATTCTTGGCTTGTTCTCTGGCTGCAGGAGCTGGAGCTCATTGCTGGGCAGATAAACAGAGAGACTAATAAAGGAGATGAGGAGCTGTTGATCGTTCAAGCAAATTGGAGATGAGCTGTTAAGCAGAGGAGCGTGGCAATCCCTGTGAAAAATCACCCGGTGGTTGACACTTGAGCCAGGATGAAAGTGCATGTATGACTCTTGGAATAAAACTCTCCTCTCCCCCCAAGCAGTCCCTCTCCCCAAATGATTAAATACTGTGCATAATTACAAAAGTGTAAAAACCTCTACCTCTTTCATACACTGATTTTTTTTTTTCTAATTCCCATAATTGGCAAGCGAGTGTACGTGGGGGAAAAAAGGGGAGAAAGCTTTGATTTTTTTTTTTCAAGCTGAAGACGTGGAAGCCCTGTGTGGGTTAGGTCCTTTAGATATTTAAAAAGATTGAAAAAACTTCAAAGGAGACATTCTGTTCTATCAGGTTCAGTGTATTTTAATATTAGCGAGTCTTTTTTTTTTTTTTTAAGAAAAGAGATCCATTCTCTTGAGGAAATAAAACATTCCAAAAGATTTTATCCAGAATGGTTTTTCATTGTTTTTAAAGAGACAACACAGGTTTTCAAGCATGCTGAAGCTGGTAAATGTCCTAATTTCTGTTTATCGGTGTTGGCTGCTCTGTGTTATCAGTTTGATAGTTGCTGGTTATGTAAATCAAAATTTTCTATCAACAGACTGCTGTTTCTTGGAAATGAGAAGGGAGAAGCATTTGGCAATAATGTTTTTATTTACCTGTTACGAATGCCAGAGTGTTGTGGATAGGCAGGATGCGGAGTTGCCAGCCATTCAGTTCAGAGTCACAAGGGACTTCTCCTAAGAAAGATCTGCTGAATTCCCTGCATATGGTCCAGAATATGATGGATTACCAGAAGACAGAGCTATCCTCTCTCCAGCGCAGGTGTCTATTTGAGCTAACGCTCCTGCCCTGCCTGGTGGACTAAGTGCATTTCTCATGAGAAGCGTACTTTAAATACAAATTAGAAATGCATGCTAGGCAAAAAGGAAGGAGAAGATTTAACAGAAGGAGGATGAAAAAACCTTAGGAGGGTCACTGTGACAGCTCGAAGCAGTGAGGTGGGGAGTAAGAAGCTGTGGGATACCTATGGGGATGGAGGCGAGCAAGGTGCTGCAGTGGTTCAGGGCAAATGCCAATGCAAGGTATGGGCCCCACAGTCCTACACAGCTTGTGGTCCTCATAGCACTATGCTCCAGGCCCGCTGGCAAGAGCTGGTGCAGGTGGTGAAGGTCTTCTCCAAACTCTGAGGGACATGGGTCCAAGGGGGACATGGGACTTTGCAGAGTGGTATCCTGGCTGGTGTCTGCTGTGGCAAATTTGAGCTGTGCACAGATCATTGGATCTCTTGGCAGGATGGGGAAAGGTAGAGGCCATGTCTCTATCTCTGGTTTCAGCCCCGGCTTTGGCAGCAAAACCTCTGTGTGGGGTTTGTAGCCAGCTGGTTTAACATCTGGGCAAGGAGTCTGCAGGGAAGTGTCTGTCTCTGCTCTCTTTTATCTCTTTTCATTGTAATCCAGATAATGAAAGCAACGAGTGGCTGATCTGCCCCTTGTGAACCCTGAGGAGATCCAGCCACCAGCTTCTGAACATTCTAGTTATTTTAGATTAACCTCCTGGCCCGTGTGCCTTTTGGGGTCTCCAGACCAGAAATGAGTCAGCGAGACTGTGCAATGCTTGAGCAAGGTTGGTTTTCCCTTTCACCTGGTTCAGACCCCGAGCACTCTAGCTGGGATGCTTTAGTCTAGGAGAAAGCCTGGAGAAAGGCTGTTTACCAGGTCCTCCCAGCTTGCAGAGACAGGGACAAGGTGCACAGGGCAGAAGGCTGCTCCACAGGGTTTTCTCTGTCCCATCCATCACAGATGGAAGGGTGGGGAGGAGACTCTGCCTTTGGTGAAGCTTCCCCTGAGTACAGCTGTCCAGGGGACATGGGATCTCCTCCCTTGGACAATGGGAGGGCAAGCTGGCTCCAGGCATTTGCCTGCTGGGATCAACACAGCCAGGGGACAGAGCGTCCTGTCTTGTTAGATCCTGTCTTTACTAACAGTGGTTAAACACGTGTTTTCATGCATAACATAGTATGTCTGTCCTGAGTTATCCAGACTGCTGTAGCTGAAATAAGGGGATGTCCCTGATGTCTATTATTCACTCTGAAAACTCTTTCTGTATTTGATGCCCCCTTGTCCTTCAGATCACTGGCAGGGGGATTTTACCATTTACTACTGGGATGATTTTAGATGAGAGTGGTCCTGAGTGAAGTCTTGAGGCAAAGTAAAGAAGGAAAAAAAAAAAAGCAGTCTTTTAGCTTCTGCAATGCTCATGCACATCTTATAGTCTCTGCCTGGAAAGTCTTAATGGTGCACAGCAATGAGCAGAGTACATATGCTCTATAAAACAGGTGCCAGACATAATTCCTTAAACAGATCTTTTGCTAATTCAGTGTTGGCTCTCTGCTTTCTCTGGGTGTCCGGTCTGTAATTTCCCTGCTAAAGAACTTTATGGGAATGCTACAGCTTGGCCCAGAACTGAGACCAGGGACTTTATCTTCCCTAACAAATAGCCAAAAAGGTAGGCCCCCCAAAAAGCCAACTATCTCTAAGTGACTGCAGATAGCCTCAAGCCATAGTTTTCATTTAAAGGGATTTGAATGGCTTCATTCCCACGCTAGGATCAATGCATCAACTGAAAGTTAACATTTCACCTGGCAAAACTGGCTCTTTTTGATGCTTCCTTCTTAGCAGGGACATTCAGGTAGTACCAAATTTATCCCGTTCTTTCTTGGATTATCCCACAGAAAGGTGCATTGGCAATTCTGGTGGTGCAGACACTGAGTTAGCTGCAAAAAAATTTATGGCTCATTCTGTTCTGGATGTGGTCTGATATATAAAATATGTAAAATGATTTAAAAAGTCAGATAAATAACGAAGTGTGTGCTCTCATTATTCATCCTCATGTTTAATTTAACAACATCCTTCATTTTTGTAATGAATGTGACGCTGCTACAGAATTTCCAGCCCGAGGCACTGCAGTGCACCAAAACTAGAGGCAAGATCTGGAAAAAGTTCTCAAATCTACATGCTTTGCTGCCCATCTTTCACTTGCCCAGCCACAGATCTCACACATATTTATAAACTTCCTTTGGCTTCTTGGAGGGATGCCCGTGGAGGGGTGACCAGACCTGTGAGCTAGGAATGTGTGGGAGAGGACTGAACAGTGTCCAAAATCCTCCCAACCTGCAGCCTTGGAGGATTTCCCTACTACTCCTGGCTGTAGTGAGAAGCATCTCTCACCTCACAGTAAGGCCTTTTCAAATGTTGGTTTAAATTTTTCTTAAAGGATGGAACAAGGCTCATTTTTTTGCTGCAAGGGACATCTGGAACATGATGAAGAGCCTGCCTCTTACATGGTGGCCTCCTGGTTATGGCAGTTATCCAAGTAGTTAAAGACCCAGGTTTGTTCTTGGCTCTCCTGGAGAGGGTTTGAATCTGCAGGTCACAAAAGACACAACTACCAGGTGATGGGCTTATGAGGTTGGGAGCAACACTATGCAGGAAAAAAATGCTTTATAAGTGACTCCAGGGAGAAGGGATGGAAGAAGGAACAGGAATGTAAGAGGCAAGATAATTGTGTGAACCTCTATAAAAGGCTCTTTCGGCCTTTTACAGAAGAAAGGTACCCGCAGCATCTTGTTTTCCAGATCCTTTTTAAAAATAAGAGGCCTCAGGGTGCATTTTGTGAGGACTTGAACTGCATCAGTGTTAGGTGTGCTCTGAGAATACGTCTTGGAGAGAGCTGCACAGGCAACCTAGTTTTTAGTATATTTTGTTTCTGCATCCTGACAGCCTATACGGCTGAGCTCCCTATGCGGAGCAGATCTAGGCTTGCCAGGAAGCAGAACTCTGATTTTTAGGATGTTTTCTAATGTTTTAAACTGAAAAGAGAATGCTTACTGAATTTAGGTATTTCCAGGGCTAAATAGCTTTTGAATGGGGTATGTGTGGAGGGGCTTCAGTTTCACTGAAGTCTCATTTTAGATACCCAAAACCCTAAGAAAATTGCCACTACATTGATGGACTTCTCTGGTCCTTGTGTAAATACTGCTAGTACAGGCAGAAAGACCCATTAAACACAATTCTCTTGTAACGTAACATGAGCGATAACACCGGGCTTCAAATCATTTAAGCTACCTACAGCAGATTCTGTCAATCCCCCTTCCTGGTATCTCCCTTCTTTAAAAAGTGCAGCTGAGGCTAAGCAGGCTTGTTGTATAAGGAGAAACACACAAGAGAATACAAACTGTGGACAATTGAGGCCAGCACCTTGAAATCCTCTGTCGTCTGTTGTCTCACCAAGCTGATACATGCCAATGTAGAAATGGATGCGAACACCAAGGGACTAAAACAGCAAAGTGCTCGCCGTGGGAAGTGAGCTAGCCAGCAACCAAATAGCAGCATGGAGACCAGTCCAGCTACACCAGATTCTTACCAATATGTAACTACCTTTTTTTTTCAGCTTGAGTAGCAGAGCTGGAAATAGTTGTTTTCTGATGTGGCTGTGTTCGCTTAAGGTTTTCTGTTAACACAGCTATGGACCATATGCCTCTGTGAGCATCACTGCAGCATCACTCTGCGCGTCCCCTGTGTTATTGGACAGCTTTTGTAGCACCACATGAGAGACAGAGTAGCCTGGAGCATTAATTGGTTTGTGATGGTTTTGTCTTGCTAAGATGCGAGACTGGTAAGCAAGCAGTTACAAAGATGTTATGTGGGAATATCACTCCCAGTTCTGATGGTGAGAATTTTAGGGGTGACCCAAATACCTCAATATTTTCTTTTTCAGTTACAATGAAAGACTTTAGGAAATGGAGAATAGTGTTTTGGGGTTGGTTTGTGTGTGTGTGTGTGGCGGGGTGTGTGTATGTCTTTTCTTGTCTCTTTTGGGCTATGAGAAGGTAATTTTGGAGCTGTCTGGAGAGAAGTGAACTCCTGTTTTCAAATGACCTGCTAAGGATTTAGCGTGCCTGTTGGCCATTGCCAGTAAAATAGAAAGAAAGATTTGCAGAGGAAGAGAACAAGATCTTAATAGTGGGTAATGGAGCTGGAAGTCCTGATAGCAGGTTGTTGAGATGCATTAACCCCATTTATTATAGGCAGATTCATCAGGAGAGAAGCCTAAATGGGCAAACCTGGGAAAAGGTATTAGAATAAATCACTGAAAAGATAATTTTTGACTTACTGTGTCCACAGACTCAGTGTTTCATGGAACAGAACAAAAAAAAGTTATTTTTTCAAAAAAAGCATGCTCACAAAGCAGGGTTATGTGTGTATGTGTTATGATTCCAAATTTGGTTTTGTGGTCTATTTTTTTTTTCCTCAGCCTTTGAATTAATTAGCTACCATGTTGAATTCTAAGTGCAATAATTAAGCAAATTAATGCTGCAGTGAAGTTATTAATGAGGCAAAATATGCTAATATGCTTTCGATAAAGAACTCCTTTTTTCTCTCTTACCAAGAAACTAAAAAAGCTCTTTTATTTCAGGCCAGACACCTTATCTGAAGTTCTTAGAGAGATGGTTCTCAGTTGTATGCTGGTGAGCGAATGCTTAAAGCAGGGGTTAATATCTGTATTTTAGACACATGCTAAACCTTGCAGAAACATTGCGGTGACAATGAAGTTATTAGCCTGGTTTCTAGCAGTGCCAGTAACAAGGAAAGGAAGGTGTTCTGTGACCTGTGCTTCCATTATGAGAAAGGATAATACCTATTAAAAGATTGCTATTTTCATGATGATATTTTAAATATTCAATTCATGTAAAGCAGTGAAGGCAATTATTACCATGACATAATCGAAAATACATTTCTCTATTCAGTGTGTCTGGTGCCATTATATTTTCAGATTGTAAAGAAATATTTTGCATTGAAACATGATGGTAATTATTTAGTGACTCGGAAATATGTGCATGTAACAATAATAATAACTAATACTATTTCTGAAAACTTTGCCCAAGCATTTGGAGTTGGACATGTAATGTGTGAGGCTACATAAAACATGCTGGAAAAATGACAATAAAACCCAGTTCCTTGAAATGCTGAGAGTATCCATCTATGAAGTAAATGAGCCATGTGATAACTTAGGGATCCCTTGTATGACTCCTGATCTCTCTGACCCTGCCTAACAACCACTTCTTTTAATCCCTGACCATCCAGTGGACACTGCACTTTCCCAGACTGTGTCCTTGTTTATAACCAGCTTCTATGACTTTTAGGTATTGTTTCTCTGTGAAATCCTTTCAGCATCTCCTCATTCACTCCTACCTATTGCTTACTTTATATTTCCTGCTATTCACATCATTTTGGTCAGATTCCCAAATGCTGAAGGGTTTCTAACTGGTTCCAAGAGGCCCTTGAGCCAAGCCAGGCAGCTGTGTTCATTAGTTTCTTGCTTTTGTGTTTCATTCTTTCTTCTTGAATAATTTTATTTTTATGTTCAGCAGTATACATGCCTTGGAGATTTTCTTATCACTTCCATGAATAGATGTGCTCTTGCTACCTCTCAGAATTGCATTTCCTTCCTTTAAACCTTTGGGTTATTTTCCTGCTCATTTGCTGACATGTCCTTTGTTTTTCAAATGTGGTGTTAGCCGGTCCGTTTTTGGTACCCAAATAACCCCTTGGACATAATTTAGTCATTTTGCAGTCGGTAGAAGCAATTCAGGTAACATTATCTACTGAATTTTATCTCAATGCCAAGAATAATCTTTCCTCTTTACATGCTTATTTCCTGGAAACGCTAATTTTAGAACATTAAAGTGGCGAGAAATCATTTCTCTAAATTTTTGCTCTGCAGGCAGTTTGACTGGTTTACTGGATAGTAGTTGAGGTTCTCTGATTAACAAAAAATTGTTAGGAGTTTGCCGCTGCTTTGATCCGTAACTGCGGCATCTACTTCCCTTTTTCTTGATCCAAGGCTGGCAGTTCATCCATATATTTATATCCTTACGGGCTGGGATCTGTATCAGATGGTCTCTGCTGTTTGGATCTCATCACTCATCATTTTTGCACCACTGGGGGGGCTGGATTACTTTAACTACAGCACTACTCACCCACGCCTTTAGCCTCGCCTGCCTTTCTGGTACACGCTGGCGGAGGCATTATGGATGTCCATTCTTCCTTCTTGCCATTTCTGCAGTGCCCTCTTCTGCAGGTCCTCATCCAAGACAAAACCTCTTGCCAGTTTATGCTTTCAGATTGCTCTCATTCATGTTTTGGCATTTCCAGGGTTCATCCCTGATGAGGAGCTAGCTCCAGTGAAGGATCTGTGTGCTTACGTTAGGAGGCATGTTGCTGTTTGGCTCCCAACCGTACAGCCAAGAGGTCCTCATGCTGACTGTGGAGAGTCCTTCTCCAGACTGGAGCTATGGATTGAATAGTCCTGTCCATTGGGCCTTCAAGAACCAGTCAGCATTGAGGGCTGAAAAGCAGTCTCAGGGAATTAAATAGGCTGAACTCCAGTTTATACTGCCTTGTGTTTGGGTGTCTAAACATCAGTTGTGGGTCTAAAAACCCCATTATATTCAAGGAGATGTGGTCAGTACAGTCAAAGGAACATTTCAGCTGCTGGCATACCTGTGTCCATCCTTATCCTCCTGCCCTAGGGCATCCCATCCAGCCAGTCTCAGAGGGCACAGGTTTCCAGTCCTGCCTGTGTCATGCCGAGCATCCATATGTGGGTAGTGAGGGGATGTCAAGTGGAGGTAGATGCCTATTCGTGGGATCTGAATGAGGTCTGATGTCTCTTGTCTCAAGGCCACCCTGGGGCAGTGCTCTGTCAGGCTGTAGGGTAGGTGTGGGGACCACATCGAGTCTCTTAGCTTGCTGATAAAGTGGACAGCAAGGAGCATGTAATCCCTGGAGGAAAAAGGAGGATGAGCCATGACTTAGAGATGTAGAGTGGGAAGCAGGGAGTGCTGGCTACCGACTTTCTGGGAAAAGGGCTTTACATTCAACAGCCATCTCTTAAATACAGAAAAAGTCCTGGTAAGCAGAGTAGTTACACAGATTCACAGAGTAGTAGGGGTTGGAAGGGACCTCTAGAGATCATCTGGTCCAACCCCCCTGCCAGAGCAGGATCACCTAGAGCAGATCACACAGGAACAAGTCCAGATGGCTTTGGAAAGTCTCCGGGGAAGGAGACCTCACCACCTCTCTGGGCAGCCTGTTCAGTGCTCTGTCACCCTCACAGGGAAGAAGTATTTCCTCACGTTCAGGTTGAACCTTCTGTTTTCCAGTTTATGGCCATTGCCCCTAGCCCTGTCACTGGACACCACTGAGTTAGCACTGAGTTAGGAAGCTCTTCAGCAGTAGTCCCTGATCCTGATATTATACACACCACACAAATGCAGAGCAGGGATGATTGATGCATCTTCTGGACTGAAAAAGAGGACATTATGGGTAATTTTAGTAAATTATTTTTCAGTGGGGTTTTTAGAGTGTAACAAGGTTGTTATTGAAACCTGAGCTAGATAACATGAGAGGGTGTAAAAAAGCAGGGGGAATCTCTGGTGATATATGACAGGTAAATTGAACAGGGCCAGGATGCTTCTCCCTTATGGTCTGAGTTTGAAAATACTATTTGTATTATTATCTGGTCTTGTGCCTGTGGTTTGAGGGAGAAGATGGCCAGATTGTGTCTGGTGGCGATTTTCAATGCATATGGCTTCTGCAATTACAGGGAATGCTGCAGTTCCTGAAGCCATGTAGTAAAGAGGTG
Organism: Rhynochetos jubatus; assembly: GCA_027574665.1. NCBI lineage: Eukaryota > Metazoa > Chordata > Aves > Eurypygiformes > Rhynochetidae > Rhynochetos > Rhynochetos jubatus. The sequence goes on along the minus strand of CM050649.1, from coordinate 101,829,235 downwards.
ACTTTCCAAAGACATACACTTCAAGAAGAGCACCCAGCTACAGCATCTGGTGTTAGCTTCAGTATGGTCATATCCTGGTTAAATTTGGACTGTTAAATTTTGGTTAATTTTTTTTTTCCTGAGTGCCTAGGAGTCTTTGGCATGGATCTGTACTGTGCTGTGCTCACACTGTACCATGGCAGAATGAAAAGATCACCTTAAAGAGTTCACATTGCGTAAGTTTGCACATATTACTCCCCCCTGAAGACTGTCCTCTTGATTAAACATGGGATCTCTGATATCAAAGACTGTAGGTCTTTCAATTCAAAGGCCAGAAAGTTGTGCTACAAAGTAAATAGTGCCTGTGCCTAAAGAGTTTCTAAATGACTTAGGAGGAAATATTCCAAGAATGACTGCAGCCCTTTGTACATTAGTTTGTTTTTCTGTATGATTTCCTTTGATCCAAAATGTGTTGCTGCTTCATTTATTTTGGAGGTTCTTACATGATTTCCTTGGTCAACAGCAGAACTCCATCAGGAATTCATTAGACACTGTTGGCCCAGATGTAAATGATGGGTGGACCGTTCAATGGGTGAGGAATTGATTGAATGGTCACATCCAGAGGGTAGTGGTCAACAGCTCAATGTCCAGATGGAGATCATTGACGAGTAGTGCCCCTCAGGGGTCCGCACTGGGACCAGTACTGGTTAACATCTTCAACAGTGACATAGACAGCGGGATTGTCAGCATGTTTGCAGATGACACCAAGCTGAGTGGTGTGGTTGACATGCCTGAGGGATGGGATGCCATCCAGAGGGCTCTGGACAAGCTCAAGACGTGGGTCCATGTGAACCACATGAGGTTCAACAAGGCCAAGTGCAAGGTCTTGCACATGTGTCAGGGCAACCCCCTGTATCAACGCAGGCTGAAGGATGAAGGGATTGTGAGCAGCCCTGCTGAGAAGGACTTAGGGGTACTGGTGGATGAAAAGCTGGACAGGAGCCGGCAGTGAGCACTGGCAGCCCAGAAAGCCAACCGGATCCTGGGCTGTAACCAGAGAAGCGTGGCCAGCAGGATGAGGGAGGTGATTCTCCTCCTCTACTCCACGCTGGTGAGACCCCACCTGGAGTACTGTGTCCAGCTCTGGGGCTCTCAGCACAGTAAAGACGTGGACCTGTTGGAGTGAGTCTAGAGGAGGGCCATGAAAAGGTCAGAGGGCTGGTGCCCCTCTGCTATGGACACAGGCTGAGAGAGTTGGGCTTGTTCAGCCTGGAGAAGAGAAGGCTCCGGGGAGACATTATTGCAGACTTTCAATACTTAAAGGGGGTTTCTAAGAAAGATGGGAACAAACATTTTAGCAGGGCCTCTTGTGATAGGACAAGGGTTAATGGTTTTAAAATAAAAGGATAGATTTTGACTAGATACAAGGGAAAAATTTTTTATTATGAGGGTGGTGGTGTTTACTGGAACAGGTTACCCAGAGAGGTGGTAGATACCCCACCCCTGGAAACATTCCAGGTCACACTGGATGGGGTTCTGAGCAGCCTGATCTAGTTGAAGATGTCCCTGCTCATTGCAAGAGGGTTGGACTTTAATGGTCCCTTCCAACCCAAACTGTTCTATGATTCTGTGGTTAGTGATGTTCCAACACAAATGCCAACCTTTCAGCACTAAGCTCTGAGACAAAGGTTGGATGAGGTGACTCCAGAGGTCCCTTACAGCCTAAGCCTGTGATTCTGTGGGGATTTATTGCTAATTCAAGGTTGGAAATGACATCAGATGTTTCTTTGTCTTAAAAAATCATTGCCACTATTTTATGTACGTGTGTGTGTGTGTATGTAAAAATGGGAATACTCTTCCTACTGCAAGTAGTGAATGTTTCGGCTCTGTGTACATGAGGCACTGTGACACTTGCAATGGATAAAACTTGCTTCAGGATATGTACCAAATCTTTGCTGGATGCAAAGGCTTTCCAGTGAGGGGAATATGAAGACTATTTCTGTTCTTCAGAACACAAAGTTCATCTTACAATATTCAGTTTGAGGCAGGTAGCATAACAGATTCACAATGCTACTGTCTCACTGCAGTGCTGAGCTGAAAGCTCTGTCAAGCACTGGAGAATTACCACTTCGGAGGAGGAAAGCTAATGTGCAATAGTTATGATAGAAGAAGTCTCACTAGGGCTATAGAGGGACCTGGCTTCCATATGTCTTCATAAAACCACTTGAAAATTGTCCTCTCGATTCTGAGTTCCCGTAAAAACATATTCCTCGCATGAATGTAATGAAAAGAAAATCATCTGTCAGTCTGCAGACACTGAGTAGCACAGAGAAGAAGTGAAGCATTAGGTCTTCGAAGTGCACATCTTGCTGAGGAGCCCCTGGGAACCTTGGTCCGTACATCAGTGCTGAGTACAGTTGGCATATACCGGTGATTTCCCCTCCCAAACACGGCACATCTTTTGCCCATCTGGAGCACAGTACGGTTAAATTATGGTGACCAAAGGAGCTGTGAATGAATCTAACTGCGTGTGCCGAAGGTTCCTCCTCAGACAGCTATTTGCCTCCCACCATCAGGGTCCTTCCTGCTAGGGATTGATGTCATGCCGGCAATGACAAACCGTTGCACTGACGAAGCTGCACAGTGCCTGTTGGCTGTGTCTGGCTGCGCCCTCTTTCATCTGCTTATTTTATATGGCATGGGTTCTTGCAGGCTGCTGCATTTATTTTAGCACAGGTTGGTCTTCATTGGGCCTACTGCATTTGTCTCACCGCCAGCACGGTTCAGGACACCTTAGGAGGAATATCTGTTTGTATTCCAAGTGGTTGAGATACAGACTTCAATTCTGTGTGCTCCTTTGCATCTAGGCAATAAATCTTGTAATAGCTTAACTTTTTATATGAATGCTGCCTCAGGCAAGGACTGTGTGGCCTAGAAAGCAGGCAGTTTAATATTTTATAAAATTTCCAAATGCTGTTTTGCTGCTACCTCTCCTTGAGCGAATGGAAGGCACGGTGGTTTGATAGACCACCAGACTTTGAGCTGCATCAGGGAACAGAAATATTCATTGACCATCTCAGTTAACTGACATTACACAGAATTCAAACACTGGGGAAAATTGGTTAGAGTGCAAGTATTTGAGGAAATCACAATCTACTTGGGGAATAAGCAAAATGGAAAAAAAACCCAAGACTATGCCCTTCAGGTAAGTCATTTGAGGGAAACTGGTCACTTGTCTCTAATAGCAGCAGGGTGGGAGTGTGTTTTGAGCTGGGCAAAGAGTTCATATCAAGACAGACATGAGACAAAACAGTGAAGTCAACAGCCTGGCTCTGTACTTCAGTGGTGTTAGAAACTTTATTTTTTCTCCATATTCTGGGAAATGCTGGGGGGGGGGACGACATTACTGCAGTCACTTTATCTAAGTCTATTAGGCATTACCTTTCAGCAAGACATTGGGAGAGAAATTGGCTTTGTTATACTGGAGTAGTACCTTGCATCCCCTGTGACAGAAATAATTCCCTTGTTGTGTGTGGGTTAGGACTGAGCTGTGTGATAGTGGCGCTTGTGGGATTCATCAATGAGATTCATTGATACCAACTTAGGGCTGCTTTTGGACTTTGATGATGTTGGAGTCCTTTTGTCTTCCTCCACTGTTTCTCAGGTGTCAGGATAGAGATTTGATTAAGCCGAATGAAAAACAAACCATGCAGAATGAAACGAAGCCAAGAGGCTCCATGAAGAAGCTTGATAACTTCACAGTTTCTATCTTTCCAGGAACGACATACACCTTTCCTGAGGTAAAAAAGGGCTTGTGACCACTGCAGTTGGTATCCTAATCTATTCCCAGCAGTGCAACACATAAACCAGTGTCCCATGCTGTACACCAGTGATTATATATCTTGGCTATGGGCTGACGTTATTGGTGGTAGGACGTCGGTCAGCAGAGCACTTATGTGTGCTCACCTCATGGAATTCCATAGGCTTGAATGAAAGGGAGGGAAAAAGCAGGGGGTTGTGCTTTGCCCTTTGTCCCTTTTGGGTGTGGTGGGCTGTGACATGTCACATGATGTGATTGCATCCTCCCCCCAATTTTACCCTTCGAAATGACGGAATCCAGCCAGGAAAGCTGATAAGGTTCACTTAAATGTTTTAAATGAAACGCAGGATTAAATGTTTAGCAGAACTGTGTTTGTACAGTCCCTTTGGAGACTGGAAGGAATTGGTTTGAGTCAGGAGCTTACAGTGTCGTTTGCAAGCCCTGCCTGGGATCTCTCATTTTAGGCATAAGCTGTGGTCAGGGAGGAATCCAGTGGTATGGAACCTGAATGCATTTCATCCCTAAGTATTTTGTTTTGTTGAAACCAATGCTGTTCTCACCACATTTTCAACTAGAGCCACGTGATGGTGGGCTAAAATGAACAGAATCGCTTCTTGGGATTTGGCATCTCTGGGTGGTATTACTTACCAGTTGAGAAGGATAGGAGTTGTGACAGTTTGTGTAGATTTTTGTCACAAATTTACCAGCTGGGGAAGAGCTAAATGACAGCTCTTGAACATACTTCACTTATTTAACCATAACAACTCAATGGGCTAAAACTTGGAAATATGTTGGGGGCTGGGGGGGAAGTGGGTCTAAAATATTTTACAAAGGTAGCGGTAGGGCACCTTCAGAAAGTCACTTTACCCTTTACCTGGGTGCCAGATGAGGAGTCACCATGAGGCTGAGCAGACAGTTCAAAGTGCTAGGGCTTCAAACTGCTTTTTTCCCATACTTCCTTTCAACCCACTGTACCCATTTCGTATTTTTGTACCAGTGCAGCTGCTCAGTTTGGTTCAGCGTTACCTCTGCTTTCTGCACATCATTCCTGCCCTTAATTCATGCACAGGTCCATCACTCCCAGGTGTTTCTCCTCCCTCTGATGTTCACCTCTTACAACAGAGATCTGGGGACACCAATCCTACAGGACATCCTCCATGGAGTTTGCTGTCTGTGTGCAGGTAGTAGTGGGGAGAGGTTTGCAAACTGCACCAGAGAGAAATCCTGAGCTACTAACAATGCAAGAAATAGTCAATGTGGACTCTGTCTAGTCTCTCTCTCTCTTCCCTGCCCCCTCCTTCTCCCTCCCCACTTCTTTCTTGGGGACTTTGTCTTCTTTCTGGAGCTGTGCATGGAATGTTGATGCAGGTCCGGTGTGTGAAAAAACAGGCTGGGTCTGGGTCTGTATTTAAGGGGGATTTCTTTAGAGCCATCTGCCATCTCAAAAGTAAAGCAGGGAAAGGTCATTGGGATAAACCGATTTGCTAAACAAAATGGTTAACAACTCATGAATAAAACTTAAAAAAAAAAATATCCTGAGGGGAGGGGTAAACTTTATAACCATAAAGAAACCCACCCCAACAAATCCACAGCCTGCCTGTGCTGAGCTCCACCCACCCCTTTCCAGTTCATTTCCACCCTTTTGGGAAGGGACTGGTCCCCCTCTTTCCTTCTCAAGCCCCCCTCCCTCCTCCTCCTGAGCCCTCCATGCCCTTGCGTATGCCTTGGGAAAGGAAGACTTGCAATCTGTGCTGGGGATGTGGCCGTGAGCTTCCTAATGACCTTCCACTGGTAATGTCCAGGGGGTTTTGTGTCCTCTTAGCAACTCCTGCAGCAGCAGCAGTAGCAACCAAGTCACTTTTGTCCCTTGTTTGCTTCAGCAATGCCTCCTCCTCCTCCTCCTCCTCCTCCTCCTCCTCCTCCTCCTCCTCCTCCTCCCTTTTGCTGAGTTTCTTGCAGGTCACACAGAGGAGCAGTAAGCCTGCCCCTGTGCAGACACGAGGGAGAACACAGCCCTGCACAGGCACAAAAAGAAGCAAAATCCACCTTCTCCCCCTCCCCCATTTCAGCTGTAAAGAATAATCAGGATTACAGGGGAAGCTGGCTGTTGAAATATGGCACGCTGGCCATGCTGGCCATAGGCACTGTGCTGCTTGTCTGGGCTAACCCTGACAAGGGAGCAAGGTACCTGAGATGGAGAAGGCGAGGGAAGCTTGCCAACCACCCATTGCCTGCTTTTGTTCCTCTCCCCAACAATAAATTCCCTGTATTCCCCAATGAGACCCCAGCACAAAACCCAACAGTAGATGGTTTTGGTGTTTGCTTACTGCTCTACAGCACCTGCCCTAAGCACCAGTCCTCAGGGATCCCCTAATGGAAGAAATACTTTAAAAGGTTGCAGTCTGCATGACCTGCTAGAGGATATGGGGCTTCTCTTGGGGATGGCTGAAGAGAGCCTTGAAGACATGAATAAAGCTGTTGCAGAAGGCACTGTGAGACTATTCAAAGGAAAGCGCAGTGGTCTTTGAGGGTGAGTGACACATCTGCACACACAGCCTTGCTCTAGCTCCTCATCTTTGTTGTGCCCTCTGAACCACCAGGCCTGTGATACAGCCCACATCACCTTCCCCTTAGTATTGCAGGAATGATGGGAACTGACCCTAACCTTAAGAAAAGGGACTTAAAACATCCCATGCCCCAGGGGTGTAAGCCTGCATTTTCACCAGAGAGTAGGGTGCAAATGGGTTGTGTTTGGTATTCTTTCATCATGATGTTCTTCTCACCCACAGGTGTCTGATGGAGGAAAATCTTCTCCATGCTCTGGTGCTTGCCAGGGAGAATCTGACCCCATTTTATATGGTCAGTGTGGTTTTGTCCACGTGTGGCTAAAAAAGCCTTTTGAGGTGGGAGCTCTGGAGCCAACTCCTTTCTTAGACTCAACAGGCCTCTCTGGTAAGCATCCAGAAGGGCTCATTCCTCCCCCAGACCTTGTGAGGACAAAGCTATGTGCCTGTCAAGGCTGTGGAAAGAGGGTCTGAGAACCTCAAAGTATGAAAACAAGAATCAAAGGTGTCAGGAGATGAAGATGATGGGGTTACAGAATGGTCACAGAATCACAGAATAGTCAGAGTTGGAAGAGACCTCTGGAGATCATCTAGTCCAACCTCTCTGCCAAGGCAGGTTCATCTAGAGCAGATTGCACAGGAACACGTCCAGGTGGGTTTTGAGTATCTCCAGAGACGGAGACTCCACAACGTCTCTGGGCAGCCAGTTCCAGTGCACTGCCACCCTCAGAGTAAAGAAGTTTTTCCTCAGGTACAGGTGGAACTTCCTGTGCTCCAGTTCACTGGGCACCACTGAAAAGAGTCTGGCCCCATCCTCTGGACACCTGCCCTTTAGATATTTATAAGCATTGATGGGATCCCCTCTGAGTCTTCTCTTCTCCAGGACAAACAGACCCAGCTCTCTCAGCCTCTCCTGATAAGCAAGATATTCCAGTCCTCTCATCATCTTCATAGCCCTCCTCTGGACTCACTCCAGTAGTTCCCTGTCTTTCTTGAACTGGGGAGCCCAGAACTGGACACAGTACTCCAGATATGGCCTCACCAGGGCACAGTAGAGTGGGAGGATGACCTTCCTTGATCTGCTGGCCATGGTCTTCTTAAGGCAGCCCAGAATACTATTGGCGTTCTTGACCACGAGTGTACAATGCTGGCTCATGGTTAACTTGCTGTCCACCAGCTCTCCCAGGTCCTTCTCTGCAGAGCTGCTTTCCAGCAGGTCAACTCCCAGACTGTACCGGTGTCTGGGGTTATTCCTCCCCAGGTGCAGGACTCTACATTTGCCCTTGTTGAACCTCATTAGGTTCCTCTCTACCCAGCTCTCCAGCCTGTCGAGATCTCACTGAACAGCAGCACAGTCTTGTGGTGTATCAGCCACTACTCCCATTTTTGTATCGTCAGCAAACTTGCTGAGGGTACACTCCACCCCTTTGTCCAGGTCATTGACGAAGATGTTAAACAGGACTGGACCCGGTACTGACCCCTGAGGAACCTCGCTAGCCACAGGCCTCCAGCCAGACTCTGCAACACCAATCACAACCCTCTGAGCTCTGCCATTCAGCCAGTTCTCAATCCACCTCACTGTCAATTCATCTAACCCACACTTCCTAAGCTTACCTATGAGGATGTTATGGGAGACAGTGTCAAAAGCCTTGCGGTGTGTAATCAGGTCCAGATCCCATCCAAATCACATGGTTACGTCATGGGTAAAACCCTCTGGCTCTGCTCCCATGGTCCATGGTCCAGCTGTGTGCTCGTGGCCTGCCAGACAGCAGTTTGAGGTAGAGAGTGCTTCCTTGCCTTAGCTGCTGAAGGAAATCCACGTGGGCCTATTATGTAAGCTCTTTTAAAAGCTACTTTTTGCCGGTATGTGGGGAAAAGTAAGAGCACGTTAACGTAATTTCCCGTTTATTTATCTGAAGTCCACTGACATCAATTGAACGACATGCATTCAGCCGGTTCTTTTATAATGGCTTTTAGTGTGTGCTCTTTTCTCTTTCTTTTCTCCGTTTTATTTAGTTTTAGAATGGTTAAAAAGAATAATATTTGGGGAAAATGGAAGTACTTGGCTGAAAAGAATTAATACTGTCATAACTATTGCTATAGCAGAGTTCAACTATACTGTTGGACTGGCAAGTGAAAGCAACAAACTGCCGGAGCAACGGAGGAAGGTCCCCCTTGACCACACAGCTGGCTTTATCATCAAACTCAAGTGGGCAGAAAGGCATTTTCTGTGCTTATGTTTAATTTTCCAGTGTAAATGAAGTTGGCCTACATTGCTGGTATGCACCTATATCATATTCCTGCTTGACTTTATGAATTGTTTATAGAATTCACACTATGAATTTTGCATAAAATAGTTGCAGAAGAATTGTGGCTGGACTACATTTGCTTTTCCATGAGTAAGGTGGCGAGTACTTAATGTTTAATTAATTAACAATCAAGACTGTCCAATATATTTCTTTTCTAAAATGCATAGTGTAAAAACAAGAATCTGTAACAATTATGGTCAAAACACTGTCAGGAGAAAAATCTCAGGAAGCTTGAGCTGCAGGAACATTTATAAGAAGAAAACTTCAAAATAGGTGTTTCAAAAATGTTATCTCTGTATTAGTTATTACTCTTATTATGTCCCATTTTCCTTTAACTCCTCCTACTAAAGGACATATAGCTGCTGCCTGCTGTTTACATGTCCAGGTGATTATTCTTTCAGTTTTGGGAGGTAGAATATGCATTTAATATGTTTCTTTCTTGCTTTGATCTTTGATGGTCATTAATACATTTTTAATTTTTGGACTTCCTTGCTTATATTTAGAATATTAACCCTGAAACATCATTCTTCTCCAGGGAGATGATTGTTCCTGACTTGATCTATTTAGAATTAGAAAGAATCAAAGAGCCCTACAGGGTTGTGGCAAAGCACTCGAGGTAAGTGTTTTCCCCCCATGTATTACTTATTTATTAAAGCTTGTGGAGCATAACTAAAAGGGAGAAAAAAGACCAAGGAAATACAGAATACAATGGCCTTCAGATTTTAATGGGAGATATGGCTGGAAGCAATTTCTAAATTATTAAATAAATCGATTTTATTCTTGCAGTCACCCTCCAAGGTGTATTTGTCAGCCTTATTATATTCATCTTCAGTGTTATTCAAAACCACTTACAGAGAAACATGTTTTTCCTGGCCACAAGTCTTCAGCTCTCCTAATTAAACATGAGATTTACATTATAGGTTCAGCATTCTTTCCTTTTCTTTCTTTTTTTTTTCAGCCTTCATTTATTTTTCTCCTCAGTCAGTTCTCCCCGTGTTTGGTTTATAGGCCCAAAGACAAGTAGGCTTCAGGCTGACAAACCTGACGGTACCCCTGTTCCCATTTAAAATGCAAGACCTGTTGGCTACAAAAGAGTTTTAAGATAATGTGTGCAGCGCAGTCACGCCTTTTCTGTTCACAAATGATGACAGGACACAAAGTGTTAAATGGTGTATCTGTGACAGCAGGGTTGTAGATAAAAGGTTATTGCACAAAGAAAAATACTTAAAAAAAAAAAAAGATTTATCATTTAAGTGATTCTGTGCTCTCTCACTCTCTCTCTGTGCAGACGCACACTACACAAAATCCATTTGCTCAGCTTTTCCCATGAGTAAACCAACCGCAGCGGTTTGGAGCAAAAATCTGAAGAAGCAATTGAAAAAATTCCGGTATTGAAAGTTATTATTAAATGCCCATCGATAAACCAAATGCGCTGGCATGCTGAGAGTGGGAGAGGAAAGTAGTGAAGTATTTATTTCCTAAAGAACAACTTTACAGTCTCCAGCAATTAAAAATGGATAAAGGCAGAGCATTCCTATCCCCCCCCCCCCCCTTTCTGAATTGTCAATAGTGACTGTGCCTGTGCTCGTCATGCTGAAGCATGGAAGGAAATTGGGAGCAATTTTTGCTGCTCCCTTTATAGAGGAGTAGGAAGATGTTTTGCTGAGGATGAACACTTCAGAGCCACGGCATGGGGTGTAGTTTTTGTGACCATTCCCTCCACCGGCATCACTGCTGGAGGGCAGATAGGGAGAGGGCTGTAAAGAGAAAAGCACACGGGGCTCAGAGGTGAGGTACCTCAAGGCACGTGCCTGGACGTTGTGCTTTTAAACAAGGGTGTGCAAAACCATTGCTAGCGTTCTGCTGCTTTCCGTGTGGATTTACCACAGAGAAACAGAGCACAATGGTACTTAAAATAGATAACTACCTCTCTAGAAAAATATACGCCTGCTGTGTAGTGTTCTTCCAGCTGACTTTTTGCTCATTTGTTTTGCCAAGATATGTAATTTTTATTATTACACATTGTACCCATAAATAATACGCAACTTGAGGAAGAATGAAAACATTCCTCAGCTCAATTAAAAAGCAGGTTATCTCAAGGCTAGAGCCGTTGCCAAGTACATAATGGCTGTTTCACTTTAATGCCACAATCACTTTATTGCCTGAGCCAGGCTCATTACTTTGGGCTAGCGTGCATCTGAAGGCTTTGCTCGGAGCGATGCAGAAGCTGGGTAGCTGCCTCGTCTCAGGAACTGCTTTGGGAGACACCGTGCCCCTCACACACCTCCCCACTTCATTTTTGCTACAGGGGACAGTAATTTACTGTTAATCAGCAAATTACAACAAGCCCTGTTGCAGTGAGCAAGGTATTTGGGAGCACAGCCCATTCCACATATTTCTATTCCCTCCCTGCTGTTTCCCCCTCCCTGCAGCCCCCCGTTCTCTGAGGTGACAGATGGGCCATGCCCACCGGTTTTCATCTCCTCGGACACGTGGTGTGATAAGCCTGGGCAGGGCACAGACGGGGAGTTCCTCTTCTCTTGTATAGTCCCTCGGCTTAAGTCACGTTGAATCCTGTGTCGTGGGGGCACTGGGTGGGGTGGCCGGAGGAACAGACCCACACCACTTGCTGGTGTACCATCTAAAATGTGTTTACTTAGCAAGGTGGGTTTAGTGGTTGGGTAGTGATTTTTTATTCTGTGATGGTTTTCGCTGGGGTAGAGTTAATTTTCTTCACAGCAGCCAGTATGGGGCTGCATTTTGGATTTGTGCTGGAAACTGTGTTGATAACACAGGGATGTTTTAGTTACTGCTGAGCAGTGCTTACACAGAGTCAAGGCCTCTTCTGCCTTTCTCCCCACCGCACCAGCAAGTGGGCTGGGGGTGCACAAGAAGTTGGGAGGGGACACAGCTGGGACAGCTGACCCCGACTGACCAAAGGGATATTCCATACCATATGATGTCATGCTCAGCATATAAAACTGGGGGAAGGGAGGGATGTTCAGAGTGATGGTGTTTGTCTTCCCAAGTAACTATTAGGTGGAGCCCTGCTTTCCTGGGGATGGCTGAACACCTGATGGGAAGTGGTGAATGAATCCCTTGTTTTGCTTGCTTGTGTGCATGGCTTTTGCTTTACCTGTTAAACTGTTTTATGTCATCCCATGAGTTTTGTCACTTTTACCCATCTGGTCCTTCCCCAGTAGTACTGAGGGGAGTGAGCGAGTGGCTGTCTGGTGCTTAGTTGCTGGCTGGGGTTAATCCATGGCATATGCCAAGAATTCCATTCTATGACACACGTATGCATGACACACGCAGATCAGAGCCCCAGTCCTGCTCCAGTCTAGAACAGCACCCTGGGCTCCAGGCAGCAGATGCTCATTCTGGCAGAGGGACATGTAGGGTCCTTGGTGGCAGCTGGACCTCTACACAGGTTGCTTCCACCTTGGGCAGTAGCTGCTTCACCATGTCAGCCGTCCTCATACGTACATGCTCCTGCCCCCAGGAGACTGCTGTTTTAACTATTTATTACTTTCTAAATTAGACTGTTGGCATAAGCTGCCAATGACTTTGCTAATTACATTGCCCCAGGCCAATCTCTTTGACTTACTCCTTACGAAGGCCAATTAGCAGTTGCCAGAGTGGTTTCTGTCACCCGCTGGCCTGCCGCCCCAAATGTGAGTTCAGAGACAGTTACATAACAAAGTTTGTCTAATGCTTTGTTTTCTGGCCCATACTGAATTAGTGCTGTCAGTTAGAGCCAGGCAGACACAGTCAAGGTCTCATCTGGTGCTTTTGAGTAGGCTGTAGCCTACCTGATGGACCATGACCTTCTCAACAGAAATCTCACCCATGCTATTGGAAGAGATGTCCAGAATACAATCTGTTCCACGTTTCTCTCTGCCTTCCCATGACTTCTTCTGAAGAATAATTTGAAACCAGCCTGAAAGCAGACACAGGAGAAGCTCTACCTGCCCTGTACATGTGTGCATGGGCATTCACCCACTTGTCCATGACACAGGAAGTCATGTCACACACATTGCTCTTAGTGATTGTAACAGAGAAACTGCTGGTTCTTCTGCCTCCATGTAAATCTGTGCAGGTGTAAGGAGGTACATGAAGATAAGGCACTGGCATGGAGCAGGAGAGGGAAAAATGGGTGTTTTCACTCTCTTCTTGCAAGGGCCTTAATAATAGTGTGTCCCTGTTCAGAGGTGAAATGGCTGGTGGTACTGTCAGTGAACTTGTTTGTCAGTCTTGGTTTTCAGTGAGGCACTCCACCAGAAAGCTAGAGCAGCTGTGTAGGGCTCTTGCAGAGACAAGCAAGCTTTGTGTAACTCAAACTCAGTGAAGAGACTGTAGCCTGGTTGGTAGACTGAATGGTGGTGCTGTGTCAACCTTGTTCTGTTTTTAAGCTTATTTAAATTATGCCAATGCAAAGGCCTTTGTGGGCTAATTAGTCAAACATTGCTGTTGATTTTAATCATGGAAATTATACAAGGCTGAAGCTTTTCTCCTTTGGTTTTCTCATCTGCACTCTACTGCGGAATGTGATTGCACTGCTTATGCTTATGCTATCAGTGCCAGAGCTGGATATAAGCTCGCCCATCTGGGTACTGCTAGCAGGGTAGCAATAGCAACAAAAACTTTGTCCAGGGTTTGCATGACCCTCACTGTAACACTGGGATTTGTGTTCATTCTCATCTACCGGCCATCTGCGGCTAGAAAGGAGGCGTGGTCAAGACTGGGGAATGAGGCAGCTGTCAATGAGGTCCCTTTTGCCCAGAATATAGGGGAAAAGGATAAAGGTGGGACTGAAGAGGAGAGCTGGTCTAGAGCAACATGGCTTTTCTTGAGAGGGTGGCAGTGGCAAAATGGACATGGTTTATTGAGGCTTTCAAGTGGTTGGGAGCTAGGCGTGATTTCAACAACTGATTTGACAGAACCAACACAAAGAACCCCATTGCACTCATGCCTCTGGTCCTCAGTCTTTGCATATTAGTAGACAATTAGCTTCAAGAATATACAGCCTAGTCTCACCAGACCTTTCCCAACTGGAGCAACAAAGTGGCTACTTGGGATATATAATAAATTCCATTCCTTCGGGACTGCAGTGCTGGTAACTAGTCCACAGAGTTTCACTTCACCTTACTGCTTCATGCAGTTGTTTGTGTAGGCACCATTAAAGTCTTTGCACATGCCTTTGAAAGCAATTTACAGTGAGCACTACAGTGTTCACTAAATATTCCTGGTGCTAAATTCTTCACAGAGAATCATTTGAACATGATGATATCCTTAGCCACTTTCAAAGGCAAAATTGGAGAGGGTTTAATGATAGCCACTGTCTATGCATTTTATGCATTTTGGCTGAGTTTTTCAAAGCATGTAGGTAATGAGGACATCCAATTCCCATTAATTTTAGAGGCACCTTAAAAGGCTTTATAAATCCCAGCCTTTATGCTCTAGCCAAGAAGAAGGAAAGATTGATTTTCATACTGAGAAAAATTTTAGCAAAGTACTGATAACGTACTATAATAATTTCCATGATAGCTCACAGAAAAATTAACCTTATTATCTGCACCATGTATGAATTTCTCTTCTTAGTGGCTTACCTTGCATATCAAGGTAGTTGAAGGTTATGATTGCTGGTGTGGTCAATATTACATTAAGACTGAGACTGCTAAGTACTTATCTTTCCTTCTGCTTTTCTCTTGGTCTCATGAACTTGCTTGGATTGCTTTACATAACAATGTCACTTGGGTTGAACTAAAATTTGTCTAGGCAACAATTTCCTATTCCTAAGGCTTCCAGACACCTTTTGTAGGAGCTATTTTTTTTCCTGGAAAGATTTTAAAAGTTCAGATCAGTTCAGCTTTGATCAGTTTGACCATGCTTTTTATGGTATCTTCTTCTTCCCCTAGATTTTTCTTTACCCTCCTTATGACTGAGTGGAATTTGTGCTTTCTTCCATAAATCTGTGATCCTTTAACAGGCTGGAGACTTTATATGAATTTCTGTGAACTACAAGCTTATATATAAGCTAATGTATTTCAGCACTTTATTTGCTCCCAAGCTGTTTTTCAACAGATTTTACTTTCGGTTCATAATTTTGAATTTGAGCTGCTTTGGTTGTACATAAGGGGTAAAATGATGTCTTTGCTAAAGCCAGTGATGTGGGAGAGACAGACAGTGCTCTTAGTTCACATGCATGTGTTTGTGTATAATGTGTGAATTTGTTCTTAATTCAGGAATTGCATGCTGTAAATTGCAATTGATACACATATCTGTATCTGTAGAAACACGTAGCTATGGATATCTATCAGTGCAACTCTTACCACTGTTGTCTGTCAGTACCTGAGGTTTCACCTCACAGAATCACACCCAGTGCTTCTTACTTTACACCCCCAGTCTCATGTGGGCAAACTGAGGCCCATGTGGTGCCACTGGCAGTGAGTGACACTGTATGCACTGTATAAGTTGGTAGGTGAGGGTGTTAAACACACATCTCTTGACATACAAAGGCGATGCATAAGTGGTGAGACCTGATAGTTCCTCCCAGCTTCTGGGTCTGGTTACACAGCATAGAATCATAGAATCTTTTTATGTTAGAAAAGACCTTTAAGACCATCAAGTCCAACTGTTAACCTAACACTGCCAAGTCCACCACTACACCATGTCCCTGAGTGCCTCATCTACACTTCTTTTAAATACCTCCAGGGGTGGTGACTCATCCACCTCTCTGGGCAGCCTGTTCCAATGCCTGACAACCCTTTAGGTGAAGAAATGTTTCCTAATATCCAATCTAAGCCTCCCCTGGTGCAACTTGAGGCCATTTCTTCTTGTCCTGTCACTTGTCACTTGGGAGAAGTGACCAACACCCACCTCTCTGCAGCCTCCTTTCAGGTAGTTGTAAAGAGTGATAAGGTCTCCCCTGGGCCTTCTTTCCCCCAGGCTAGACAACCCCAGCTCCCTCAGCTGCTCCTCACAGGACTTGTACTCCAGACCTTTCACCAGCTTCGTTGCCCTTCATGGCCATGTTCTGCCTGCTGATGCGGGCTGGAGACTGGTGTGGGGCAGCCCCTTCTGTACCCTGTTTTCTGTGTAATGGCAGCCTCCCCCTGCCTCCTGAACTTACCTCTTCACTGACCAGCAGTCTTCTGAATGGGTCTTGACACAGAAAGGGCTACCATGGATAGTACAGATTATGTACTTAGCACCTGTACCTCCTGACCAGGTGGGGTTCAGCTGACCCAAATTTAGCTCCAGGTCTGTGCTGAGTGTCTGAGTTCCTGCTACTGCCAGATGTAGGCAGAAGAGCTCTCCAGAATCCACTGACCAGATGGTGATAGGGGATAATATCAGATGATAAGGAAAACCACAACACATAGCCATAGTGCATGGAGTGGGTTCATACCTATATCACAGACACCTCATGTCAGGGAAAACTAAACCCATTCCTAGAGACTATAATGTGCTCGTTGCTGTGCAAATGTATTGAACAACTATCCTTACAGTTCAGGAGACAAGCTATATAAACTCAGTAGCTTTATATGCAGAGGGTTTACTGGGATATATGTGGTGGTGTACTGCAAGCAAACATGCACCTAAAGCAGAGCCGTGCATTCAGCTCCTTCTCTGGAAGTTTGCATGGGAATGAAAATGTGAATTATGTGGCTTGGGTCAGCCCCTTATTATGTGGCTTGCTGAAAAATGTATTGGTATCTTACAGGCAAAGCTATTCCCATGAATGCACAACACTAAATTCATCCTTGTTATATGCTCAATGAGTCAGTGAGTTACATTTGGGCTGAGTTTGGTCCAGAATTTTTATAGGTATCAGAATTATATAAAGCCATAATTATTAAATGCTTCCTTTTTTTAGAGCTGCAATATGTAATTGTCATGTAGGTTGCTGTGGTTTATGCCTTTAGTTACATTGCCAAGGTACTTAATGTTTAATAAAATCCTTTCATAACCCTTTGTCATTAATACATAACTTGAAAAGAGCTGGGACAACATTCATGGAATCTAAATGAAGCAGTAAGCCAGGCACTTGTAGTCTCCCTCATTATCTATCTTTCAAAGTAAGCTAGAGTTAAAACAAACAGACTTCCTGGAAAGTATTATTAGGACATATAAGACTAATGTTATTGTAAGGTGCCCTGTGAAACAGTTGCATTTGAGGTAAATTTGTTGATATTGTTTATTTTTATGAAAAACCCCTGAAGTTTCTTGATAGAAAAAAAATGCTCACTGAAGTGGTTTTCTTTTTTTTTTTTCTTTTTTATAAAGTTACTCCATATGCTTAATAAAGTTCCTTTATTGAGCAATTATGGCATTTTGTTCATTATGCATTGCACCTTGTCACATCCGATGAAGGAAACAGCAAACTCTTTCTCTGTCCTTGAAAACCAAAAATGTAAATAGTGGCATTATTCCCGAGGGAAGAGCTGTGTTAATTGTGGAGCAGTGCGTTAGAAATCCTGGATATTGTATGTCCTCATTGTTTAGTTAGCGCGGGGTGGTTACTGTGGGATTTAAACCATATGTCACTTGAATTCCAAAATTGGTCCTTTCAGTCAGCTGTGCTCTATCATTCGGTATTGATCACAGATAATATGCTTTGCAAATTAGGGGTGGTTACAGTGCCTTTGTCCATAATAGATGTTGTCATTCACGTAGAATAGCCTGAAAGTGAAGAACATTTTAAACAGGGTTAAGGCTTCTATAGTCATCATTAATGAATTTTCTAATGCTGTCTGGATTCCATAATTGTGTGAAGATCAATAGCTATTACAGTATAATGTAAACAAACAGAGAATCCATTAGGGATGGAGGGGCTGAGCTGAAGCATTTTACTTCTTGCCTACAATGGCACATTAGTTATTATCAGGGCAAAACTGAATAATCAAGTGTATAAAATATAGTCTGAATGAGATGGTGATTAGTGAAAGTGAGGTTATTGCTGAAAGAAGACAGTTTTAGTACCTTTCGTAAGTGAAATGAATTCGAACAAATTTAGCTGCAATAACAGGATCCCATTTAGGTATTGCTGTGATACACAGGAATACTTATGAGATGGATGTTTGAAAACAGTGAAATAACAAGATGCTTTTGTTGTCTCGCACCAACACTTACACTGTGAGAGCGTGTAGATGCTCCACTGGGGTGGGACCTGCATTGCCACAGGCACAGGAGAAATAGAGAGGAAGTGGCAGTTCTTGTCCCTGAAGGGTACCGTCTGAAATATAAGGCATTAAGAATAAAAAGCAAACAAGGAGGTGAAGGGATGACAGGAAGAAGGGATGCTGTTGAGCTTCTCTCAGCATATTTTAGCATAGTCTGACTAGCTGTGAATCTCTCACCCAGCTGGTGATAGCAGCCTCCCCCTAAAAGTCCATCACCGAGTAGTGGCATTGTAAGAATTCGCCATTGCAGAATGGCTGAACGTTGAACCCAGATGCCAACACAATAAAATCCGCTACGGTTGGCCCTGGTAAAGTGCGTTTCTTTTGTACAGTCTGTGATACTGGGTAGTATGTGCAATTTCTTCAATGCTTCATTAACTTGATTGCAATGGCAAACTCAGAGGTTTTCTATTGTCCTTATTTGTAAGGAGCTTGTGTATTTCTTAATACTGTCGCGTGTCGTTTAGTGCAGCTCTCCTTAGCAAATAAGAGGAGAGCTCAAACCTGGGAACATCACAGTGCTTTGCCTGCTCCTGTACAGCACTTGTCCAAGGCTGTGACAGTGTATGGTTAAAGTATAGCTGCCTAAGACTGAAATGTGTTTCACTCCCTACCTGCCAGCCTTCAGTGGTGAATGTCACCTGGAATATCTGCCATGCTGTAGAAGTTGCTCCTTCCCTTCCCAGGTCTTTACTAGCACTCACCACTCAATATCACTGTTCAAAGAACCCACTTCACCTGAAAGAAAGAGTAATTTTATCTGGTGAAAGATCATCTGTTTTTCTGTCTTCCTGCTGCAATGGGTAAACTGTATTTCCCTGTCTGCCTTACCTGTGTTACCAGAGAAAGGAGAGTTGCTTGAGCACCAGGAGTAACACAACCCAGATACTGTATCATGGTTGGCTGACGTTTTAACGGAGACTGTGGTGTGACACCAGAAGATCCACATGGGAGAAGCCTTGGTACAGTTCCTCAAGCATCCGCCACAGTGCAAACCCCAGTGTGATTTTGTGATTTGAACTTTCATGCACCTACAAGTCCCTTTTAGATTCTCTGGAGTCTAAAAGAGCTCGCCTCACTAAAAAGTGTCCTTCTGCGGTGTCATTAATGTCTCTTCCAGGCCACCTATTTTCACAAAATTTCCAGGAACTTTAAGACTGCTGTAACTCTCTGACATTGGAAACAGCTTGGAGAGAGACCATATGGGATTAACAGAGTGACTGCATCTCCACAAGAACCCGGGAAAGGAAAAAGGAACATGAGACTTCCATCTCGAAGAAGTTTCCACTCCATAACACACCACAACTGAAATACATTACGTGTCACTCACACGAATACGAGTGTGCATTACCTAGAAAAAACAAGAACTACTGGCTTAATTTTCTCTTAAATTTCTCCCCAGTGATGTTTCACATGGTGGTCCAGCAAGGAGGAGGAGTGGTCAGCCCAGATGGGCAGCTGACACTATGGCCACCAGGACTACCTCTGTACAGATTTGGACAGAGTGGTGCAGCATGAGACGTGCTAGTCCAGAGCTCTCACTCTTGTTCCTGGCCGTGGAACTGTGTGACTGACAGAAAAAGCAATGGGAAAGAATTCAGGGAGACCGTTGGCATGGACAACGTGATGGGAATTGCAAGGGAGCTTTCAAAGGCACATAAAACAGCTGGGAAATGAAGGTGAGGTTAAAAATATTTAGACACCTTCGTAGAGTTTAGGTGGATTTGAAGCAGGTAAGCCCTTACAAACATCAAAACCACCATGCATATCTGAATAACTTGGTGTTTAAGATGCCACAGGACACATGGATTTTACTCAGGAAGTTTTCATGGTTACTTGAACTTGTGCTGTCGCGCACAGTCAAGACATGTTGTCACCTTGACTGTACGGAGACTTCATCCAGCCAGGTACTGCTCGGAGGAGCCCAGTCAGTTAGGAACGTATACTGGGGAGCCTTCTCTGTCCCATCTGTGGAGTTCAGATCCCCTGTGCTGTACCAGTCAAGTTGTTGCTTCCATTTCTACGGCAAGGCACAGAAAAGCATTTGGCTTAATCTTTCCTGAGCTGACAGTTTGCTATTTGTGGCATTTTCTCAGATTACATACTCCGCGTAGCTGACAGTAGCTTGTGATTTTCAGCAAGTGGCATGCAATGAAATGACATGCATCCCTGGAAGTCTGGTAACACACCCACAGTGCGTGATTCCCAGAGCCCCAAAATGTAGAGCCTGTGATAAAAAATGGCCTGGAAAGGCTGCTTCCACTGATGCTTCCAGCCAGGCACAATTGTCCCTGGATTTGCTATCCAGCTTCTCAAAATATTACTTAATTTTTGTCTGTGCAGATTTGTAGGACTGAACCCAAAGAGCTGATCTTATTACAAGCCTGAATTTTCTTTTTCTGTGCAACATAAATAGGTTGGTGAAGTTACTCAGCAGAGAGGGAAAAAGGGCCAATGCATTGTGTTATTTTCTGCTATATTTGATTCCTGAGATTTTTGTGGAGCCTTCAAATTTTGTGCAACTATCCTGTCTCTTGGAAAATTTTCCTGTCAGTCTAAATGGTCTTGCATTTGCTGTAAGGTCTCAATGCTAACAGCTGCATAGTGGTACCCTTAGTCCTCAGCTATCCATGTCTCCAGGATGCGAACCGATCACATGTGGATGTGGACCCACCGCGGCTGACTCTGAGCATAATTGGTTTGTCCTGGCCGTGCTTGTTCTTTCAGGCACAGCACTGGGAGAGCAGGGCTGTATCGTTTCCTGGCCCAGCAGGTCTAGGGAAGCATTTTAGCCATTTTTAACATAGCCCAGGCTAAGCTTGTATCCTGCAAGCAGCTCAGGCTCATGAGTGCTGTGTGTCCATACCCCGGGAATGCCAGGAGCATGTGTTTGGCCCTGCATGGTGCTAAGCCCCATACAAAATGGGTCAGCCTGGCTCTGCTATTAAATAAGACAGACCCCAGGGACTGAGCGCTGGCTCTGAGGCAAAGTGGCACAGCCTGGCTTTTGTCCATGGACCTCTTCTCTCCACAACAAAGCAGCCTCGTGCAAACTGCCTATTTAGAAACCCCCAAGATCTGTGCTAATCTCTTAAGAGTGCCTAGGCATTGTGTGGGAGACAGTAACTTACTATGGGCCAAAACCTTACTGGGGGTGTGCTAAGAATTAAACAGTATGGACAATTGCGGATCAGGGCTCAGGCCCTCACCCTGGCCCTGGTTTATTTTCCCGTACAGTCTCCTGGAACCAGGGTGCCTCCTGCAAAGCCCCTAGATTTGTTTGCACTCTGCAGATGTGAGCTCATGCTTGGCAGGGCTTTGCAATGAGGTGAGCTTGCTCTGCCTGCATTTTGAATGGACACGGTCTCATTCTGCCTCTGCTGAGTTGAAAGCGAGCCTTGTGACCATGTTAGCATGCTGCTTTGACTGAATAAACCCTGCTGAGTTCCAGAAGTTTATTACTTTTGGCTCAGGGCTGGGCAAAGGTGTTATCAAAGCTTCATTTCAGCCATAAGTAAACTTGGTGCTACATCCAATACCTGGGGTCAAAATGCCACGGGAGGTACACACTGTGTTTCCCAGTGCACCAATTTGCTGGGACTCTGAAGCCCACCTGAGCTAACAAACTGTCCAGAAATCCTGCACCTTGGGGAAGGATGTAAGGAGCTACCCCAGGAACTTTGCATGAGTCAGGCTGGAATTGATGTGGCTCACTAGCTCTGGGTCTGTGCCAGGTCCTGGTTCCCCAGGGAATCACACAGGTTGTCTCCTTGCTTTCTTCCACGGTATCTATATTTTCCAGGCTTTCTCCATGGCCTCTGCTATTTTAAATTCCCATTTTTCTGAAAAGAGAGAATGAACTAAGCATGTTTGATAATACACAACAGTCACATGGTTCTCATTCAGGATCTGAAATTCCTCAGTATCCTGCAAAGATGTGAACAGGGCTGTACCATTCAAGAGAGAAGTTTCTGAGGAAGTGCAGGTGGATACACTTATTTTTAGTAGCTTCTATACTGAACGTGCTTCAGGCTGATATAAGATGACCTAGGGACTCAAAAATACTATATGTTAGTGTACAACATGACTAAACATTTCATGCCTATTTTCTAGGACTTTTAAAAACAGTATTTTACATTAATTTAGTTGAGGTCTTTAAAAACTAAAGAAGAAAAAGATCTGGGAAGGGAAAGACACAGACATGAAATTGTGCCTGCAGTGTGGGTTCGGGTTTGCCTGGAAGGGCAGCACATGGAATCAGGACTACATGAGTATCTGCTGAAGTGTAAGCATGCACACTGCTCACATGCCATTCTGTACCAGGATTTGCTTGGGAATGCAAATCTCTTTTGTTTGAAATAGAACATTTTACTTTTAGGAAAACATCTAATTAAAACAAGTTTCTACATCACAGCTGCTCTACAATAAAGGAAGACAAAATTCTTCAAAAGATATATAAAAAAAAAGAAGGAAAGAAAAGGGTTTCCCTTAATTTCTGGGATGTGAAGATAGAACTTCTTTCAGAAGTGAGTGAGTCAGGGAAGTTGTAGCTACTGTGCTGCTGGGTGTAATTAGTTTCCAGATTATATCACTTTTGATAATTAGATCTACATGAAACCTCCAGTCAAAGACTTCACAAGCATTTCTCGTATGTCAGCCCAGATATGTAATAGTTGGAATGATAGATCTACTGGATAGATCTAGGCTAGTAGATGCTTTGGGAAACACCTTCATCTTTCTTTTAAGCTGGCAGATGGTTTAAGTCCAGGCTGGACCGCCTGCTGTTGTTTTCAATGAAGGAGTGTTACCTTTTTGGATTCATGAAAGGCTCTCAATCAAAGCTAAAATGGCAGGCCAGTGCGGTGAATCAATAAAATCTCTACTTTCAGCTGGAGTGTCGGATAGTAATTCTTCTCGTGTCACTGCCTGGTTAAACAGTCATACTCCCGCTAAAAGCCTTATAAGACATAATAGATTCATGTGGCGTTAGTCTATTGTACTGCTTTTACCCAGAAAAAGGGAGAGAGGTTACTGTTTCACTAAAACAAACCAGACACTGATGCATTGTGTATCAGAACGTATTCACCCATTTTGCTCTGCCTCATTAGAGCGGGGGCGCTTGCTTTCTATACCGCTTGTGGAGCAGTGTTAAGACATCTGACATATTCATTGCAAATCCTAGTTTAATGATGACTTAGACATCAAATCCCAAATGATTTTACATGCTGGCTTTCTGGTTTCCCATTACAGCACATATCCAAGTGCTTTCTGTTTATTAAACTACAATAAAGATGTACAAACTGGATGTATTAGAACATTTTCCAAGAGGCTGTAGAATAAATCAGTTGGCCCTGTGGAGTAGTTATCCAACTGTATCATTTCTAATTGCAGGAAATTATCTTGGTGCATCTGATTTGATGTATTAATTTTCCTTATATGTCATGTTTTAGTAGAAAATGTTTATGGGACAAAGAGATTTCATTCAACATGAACCTGAAAGTCCTTAAATGTTAAAAATGAAGGCTCAGAGCATGCAGGATGGAGTGGCTGCTTTGTGCCCTGCAGCTGGAAACTGGTGGCTCTAAACCAGCCTTATTCAGATGCAGACGAGTTCCCCAGCCTTTGGAGATTCCCCAGTTGCATGTATCAGTTATGGATACCCTTCCCTTATTCACTCCTTGAGACTGACCTTGTATCAGAGAACTGGATTAGCAAAATGTGTGTGAGAGGTCTGTTAAAACTCTGTTTGGAGCTCTCTCATGAGCTGTATTGCACTCTTCTGGGACAGGCAGAAGTTAGACCCAAAGGCAAAGCAGTCAGTGTCTTAGAGGGCAATGGTTTATCTTCCAAACCTTATTTACCTTCGTTGTAGAAGAGAGCTGTTCAAGCAGTGGAAGTTTTGGTTCCTAGTACTCACATGGTGCTCACACATCTGCCATATCTACCTACCTATCTTTGTGCATATTACTCCTGGGAATCACTGATTATTTTGAATCAAATCCTTAAGTGAGTCTTTTCATTCCTTATTTTGGAGACAGTTGGATTACCCTTGCTAGTATACTTAGCGGTGCAGCTTGCTAACATTGTAATTCGGAGGTGATGTGCAGGATTTTTATATTTAATGAGACCCACATACCACATTATCTCACCATCTGCGTAGATCCGGGAAGGGTTGTAGAAAGTTCCCATTAGTCATATTAACATCCATCATGCCTTCAGCTCACACTAAGGATGCAACCATGGAAATGTTTCTTTCACCATGGAAGTTATTTTCCTTTGAAGATCCACCAAACTTTGCGTCTCGGACAAACTTAAATATCCTTCTCTGCTACTAGGCCAGGTATGACCCTGGCTACTAACCAAGGGCAGACTAAAAAAATATCAAGGGTCCCCTCTTCCACCTCTCTGAAGCAAACCTCAGCAGATGTAGACAAGATTTTAATAGGTACAAAAAGAGAAATGCATGACAACCTCATTAAGGGAACTATAATAGGCTGTCAGAATATCTCCAAGAGGACAATATATCAATGTCTATTTTGTTGCAGCATTGCTAACTACGGTAGTTTGCCCCTCTCATAATCTTTCATTCATCTTCTATTGGTCTGATTTCCAATAATACTTCACCACCACATGCATCCACTCTCCTTTTCAGCTGCCTCACAATTGCTGACATAACTCTTTAAGTACAGAAGAATCGGGGCTGGTAAGTGACAGTAATAAAAAAGCAGTTAGTGGTCCACCCCACTGCTAGCCCTGATACGGTACATTAGAAGGGTTTTCATTTTCTTCCCCTCTCTACCATCCAGAGGACCATTTTGTCCCATCCCAACATCTGCAGGAGGTCAAGGTCCAAAGAGCCCAGGGATTTTACACCATCTGCCACCAAAAAAAAGAAGGGAGGAGGGAAAGGAAGGCCCTAAACGTTGCTCTAAAGAACTATTTAAAGGTATTTATCACTGTAATGGCAAACCAATCATTATTAATTGTGCCCGCCCATTGTCTTTCATGTACACCGCGAGGCCGTGAGACATTATTAAAATAGATTTAAACTGTTGCAGCTGGAGTTCTCCCCCTCTCCCCTTTCACCTTCCCCGACCCTTTGGGAAGATGAAATGGAGTCAAGTGATTTTGTCGCTTTTCTTTCAGGGTGGAGCCGGCTCCCCTGTTTTGCTGGGGATTCAGCATTCCTCCGAACTAGGAACGATCCGTAAGGGTCATGAGCCATCTCACACAAGGCTGTGACAGATGCTGCAACTGCTTCTGAAGCTGGCAGGAAACACAAGCAGAAACTCACACCAGAGACCTCGTAAGATTGCTTCCTCCTGTATATTTAAAGATTTTCTTTCTCCACCTGCCTAGGAAACATCAGTCCCAGTCAAAAGGCAAGAAAACAACAGTGGACTTCCAGGGTTTTCATGCATCAGTAAACAGCACTTTTGCTGAACCTGATTTTGTACATCTTAGGCAGCTGTGGTTACAATAATATGTCTTGAATGAAATGTGCCAATTGGAGGAAATTCTCAACTCATTATTGTGGCTAACAACTGAAATATGAATGTTTCAGTCAGAGCAGGAGACGATTTTGTAAACAAGAAGCGTTCCTAGGGGGATTTTTATAGTTAAAATCAATATGCAGTAGACCTGAAATAATTGTAGTGACAAAGGGTACAGCTCTGCTCCAGCTGGAGGTGATGACAACCCTCCATCTGATCTCCATAGGGTCAGGATCATGCCCTTAGGGGAAACACACCTAGCACCAGTCTACATCCAGTGTTTCTGGCATGCTCCCAGGTATAACCTGGAGTTCAGGTCAGCCAATTTAAACAAGTTGATTAGGTGGCCCAGTGCCCGCGTGGATGCTGCATTCCCTGCATTACTGGTCCAAGCACACTTCCAACAACAACCCCCACCGTTCGCTGGCAGCAACAGCTCTGGGCACAGATCTGAACTGTGCTGCCCAGTAATCCCAGTGACCAGACGCTGCCTGACCTACTTTTAAACTCTCCAGGGCTGTTTCAGAGATGCCTCTTCTCTTGGCTTTGCTGGTATTCGTGGGCACAAAGGCTCCCCAAAAAGCTACTCTCACTCTCAAGTCCTTGTGGACACAGAAGAGATGGGGCTGTGTTTGGCTAGGAGGGCGAGGAGGAGAATGGGAGGAATAGGACCATGGAAGCTTTGAGTCACTGCAAGACTGAAGATGCCTCTGGATACACAGCAGATAGGAGAAGCTGAGAAAGGCCAGGCAGAGGAAGGAGTGGTGGCAGTCGTGAGAACAGAGAAGGTCAACAGAGAGTTTAGTGTTGCCTGCATGCTGTTTAACACCATTAAATGGACACTCAACCTTCTCTCCTTAAGGCTTATATTCTCCTCAGTGCGGCATAGAGCAGAAGAGCTTTGGCCCAGAATGGGGACAAATAGCGGCATGGGAATAGTCAGGGGCACAGTGTCTTATGCAGGGTCTCCACAGTCATCCTGGAAAGTAGTGGGTGCCTGGAAGAAAGATTTTTTGAAGAACAGATCAGCAAGGAGCTTGCTGAGGCTAGAGAGAGAGGGAATAGAAACTAAACTGAGGCCTGGCAGCCCTTTGCAGTTCAGTTGGAATAAAAAAATCCCAAGGAAAGAAAAAAATCCTCTCTGTCCCCGCAGAAACCTTCTCCCTCTGTTTGGCCTTTCTTAAGAGAGGTGCTGTATGTGTAATGATGAGGTAAGGAAGTTGAAAGATACCTGGTTTATGATGAAATCATGTACTTTCTGTCATTAAATAAAAAAGGGTGGAATGAGCAGCTTTAACTTGCTACAAAGAACAAGCTTTCAAGCAGATCAGGAAAAAAGGTATTTCTAGTAGCATATCTCCATGAATAACAATCAAGAAGTGCCTTACACTAGGAGTGATGCTTCAGCATTCATCCATAGCCTATGAAACATTTAAAATATTCTTGGCTAGCCACCCAGTAACTGGTCATTTGTATTCCAGAAGTGAGGAGCCAACCAAAAAGCAAACAGGTAAACGCTGTGAAAGCTTTGTTTCTTCTTGTCCAAGCCCAAAATAGTTTATTTGCACATTGCAAAGTCTGCAGCTGGTGGTTATCACCAAATGAGTCACATTTCGGTGTGTGAGCACACAGGTTCCTCCATCCAGATGTGCAACTCCAGCCTGTGCTGCTGCTCAGGGAATGCACTCAGCACCAACAGCTTTCAGGTACCCCTGCTCTGTGGTCTGTTTTTCAGACACATCCAGCTGCATCACAACCAGCTGCAGCAGGAGATGTTGAAGCTCCTCAAAAGCTGGACAACTGTCCCTGTCCACTGACATGTGTCATCCATGCCTCTGCTAGAGAAAGATGGCAGAGTCATTGAATCCTGGCAACTGGACAAGCAGATCCTGGGATGTACCGGGGTGGAGGGATAGTGTTTGTGGGACGGAAGAGAAGGAACTGTGAAAAGTTGTCCCTGAGGTCCCACAGTTCTCAGAGAGTAAGTCTGTTCTCCCGCAAAGTAGATATTACTGCCCCACAAAGCAGCAAGTGTGCCAGGGAATGACTTGACACAGATCAATGCATCCTTTTCTGGCAGAACTCAAACTGAGGTCACAAGCTCTGATAAAGACTGCACGTGCCTTTTCTAGTGAAACGGCAATTTCAACCAGTCTGCATCAGCAGAAATACTTCTGCCCTCTGAGGTAGGAGTGAAAGCACAATATTTCCAGTGGTATGCCTAAGGGAAGACAGGTTTGGGATTACAGCCATCCTATTAACAAAAAATTGGCACCCTTCCCTGCACTGCCTTCTCCTTCCCTGTACAGATGACTTTGTCCTTCCCCTCACCTTTCTGCACCCACCCTCCCCTTTTAGTGATCCTTTTGCCTCAGAAAATCCTGCCCATGCTATGGATTATCTCCAGGTTGTTTACAAAGAAACTGAGGCATGTAACATACATGCTTGTGCAACAACTCGCGGTTGCCAAAGGGTGAGGTTTCTTTTGCTCCTCTACTCTCTTGCCCGGTTCCCTTGTGCCTACTCCTGTTTGTCAGATCCTTCCCGTAGCCAGTTTAAATCACTGAAATTATTGAGATCTCTGCATTTCTTTTGGATTTGTTTTCTGCCATTTTCATGAGGTAGTTCAGCTTCTGCAGGGATCCTTTAAGTGACAAGCCAGAGGAGTGAACAGGGACATTTTATAGAGGGCTGAGCAGTCACACTGACTGCCTCAGCCTTCTAAAAAAATTATTTTGAGACAAAATGACTGCAAAAACTCACTTGCAAAGGTGCTGAGCAACGGCCATTCTCCCATGGTGCTGGTGCCATGGGAGATGCTCAGTGCAGTGAGTTCCCCAGCCTTGGCACTGAGGGCAGGCAGTTGTACTCACACCATTTACAGTGATCACAAAATGAAATGCATCAGCAGAGATGACTGTTCCTTTTATAGATCTGTACGCACACCTGGACACATGATGGCTTGGTGAATGGCTGATAAAAGATGTTATGAAATAAAATGGAGATGAGTGTTTTCAGCTGAGGCACCTGGCAGAAATAATGTGTGATGTGAGAAACAAACTGCAGCCCCTCAAATCATGTACAATAGAAGTGACTGTGAGCTCCACATCTGTTTTCATCCACAAAAGGACCAACAGTTACATCTGAGCAGAGTAAAAGAAATGGGGATGAAAAGCTTGACATTTAGCCAGTCAAAAAATCTGGTCTAACTATTCAGGAAAGGACCCATCTCTACAGCATGCATGTATGCAGGCAAATACAGCGGTGCTCCTTCTGCAGTAGGAACATGAAAAGATTTTAGATGTTTAAGGGGCTATTTGTTTCATACCAGCTCTTCTCAACCTAAACTCCAATCTACCTTCTTTTCTTTTGGGCAGTTCTCTATCCCTGACTCCTTCTCGTGCACTTCTACTTCAAACAAAGGTAGACAATAATGTCTTTGAGGTCACAAGCAGGGATGTATATCTGGGATGAGACTGCACCTGGTCGCTTCCCAGAGAGTCTGAGGGTGGTACTTTATGGGAAAGTCTGGGGAGGCTGCTCTGACTGAGGTAGGGCTCTCTGCATCACGCTGTGGGTCTCTTGGAGGAACAAGAGCTTCAAAAAGCCACAGTATGGTTTGTATCCCTGGCCTGCCCTATGTTGTTTGCCTCATTTATTTGAGACATACCACAAATACTTATTTTTAGATATGTTAAAATGCTGTGTTTTAAAAAATTATTTTATTCTATTTGATCTGTCATTTTAAAGATGCAACTGAGTTTTTCCAGCTCAAGAACATTTTGTTCTGTTTTTAAGCTCAATGTTTTACTAAAACTGTTTGAAAAGACACAGCAGAGATCTGCAGACCTTCAGAGGAGATTTTTTGTGTGAAAATATTGATTTTTACCTGACACACCTGCAGTACATGAACAAAATTGTTCCAGTTGTATACAAGTAATCTCTATTGAAATCAGTCTTCTGGCCATAAGTGAACAATTACTAATCTAAACTGAATAACTTCAATTTTTTTTTTGGTTGGTTTTGCTGGTCAGGTACATTACTTTTTTTTTTTTTTTTTTCAATTATGATGTTCCCATAGATAGAATCAGGCCTCCCTCATTTGACATGGCATGAAAGGTGTTAAATATTTTCAATTTATAGACTGTCAGCATTAGGAAAGTTTGCAGTTAGTATGAGAATTTATTCTCTTCACTAAAGACGTAGTGTAATAAAGAAACCTATTTTCTTCAGATACTAATTAGACAGGTACATAATTAAACATCTTAAATAATGAAATAGATGCTTTGTGAAAGGCTAAAAATATCTGGCTATGAATTAGTCATTCAGCCTATATTAATAAATAAGTTCTGGATGTCAGCTCACAAAGATTTCCTTTCCGTAATTTGACCACCGGTATGCGCATTGCAACTTCCCATCTAGCCACTGCTCAGTTGCATTTCTTTGTGCTCCTGGGTCACTCCACCTTGCAGAGCTGGAGGGCTTTGTGTATATATTGAGTCTGATCTGATTCTTGTATGGATGTCTTGGCACGTGGATTTAAAGAGAAATGGCACGCTGCCATATATGTAGTGGAGACAGGGAGTGAAATGGTAGATAGATGGAGCAGGCACCTCCATCTAAACTCTGGTAGGAAGGTTTGGGGAGAGGTAGTTTTGCAATATTGTTGCACATATCCAGGAATATACATGCATCATTTGTAAAATTTCATTTCCACCTTCCTGCAAGAATGACTGACTGGCTTCACGACAAGGGCTTTGTGCAGAGGGGTAGGGTGGCTGTGTCTGTAAAGGATGCGTATGAAGCTACACGGCAAACTTTTCCGAGTGCTGACCTTGGGTCTTGGTGTAAGTGGGGACAGGATTTTATCTCCAAAGCCACCTGGAAAAGCTCAGTGCTTGCCTGTCATAGATGCATGTGTTCTTGGGAAGCTCATCCCCTTTGCTGCCTCCGTTGCTTTTGCAGGGTGAAGACTATATATGTAACCTACCCAAATGAACTGCTGTGAAGACTCAGTAACTGATATTCTTAGAGGAGCAGAAAAAGCTTATGCTTCAAAGGAGTGTTAATGGTTATTCTTAGCCAGGTTTCCTAAGAAAATTAGACTCCCGTGATCCCACTGTCTGTGTCTGCTTTACTGTTGCACTCTCTTTAACAAATATTGAAATATCCGTTTTAGGCAACTTTGATGCAGTAGCAGAGGCTCTAGGACATTGTGGTCCTATGACTTCTGTAAAACAGGCAGGTAAGTAGAGGAAAAGCAACCAGATAAGTGCTGCCACCAAAGGAAAACCTGCAGTGAGAGCACAGCCAAGTAGCAGGCACTAGAGAATTTGCGTAGGAAACAGTCCATGGCCACTGGAAAAGCTGTGAACAAAGCCCACAGTTTATAAAACAAAAAAGTCACGCAAGCTGTGTAAGTACCGTTGCACAAGAAGGTGTTTGTTTAATTGGTTTAACTTAAATAATAGGGAAAGGGAAAATAGTTTTTGGAAGAAAAAAACCCATCTCACTTCTCCACTAGCCTTTTGCCCTTTTCTAAAGCTTTGCTCAAACTAAATCTTTGTGAAGGCTCTGAAATATTTAGTTACTGCCTTCCCTCTTCTTCAGATTTTTTTCTTGTGTATTTCTGGACTGTGGCCAGAATGGGAAACAGATTGCTGAATACAGCAAAAAAAGCTGTTCTCAAGGTACTTCCACGCCATCTGAAAACTAGAAATGCTGTAAATCTTGAGCTAACCTGCTCTTGAAACCTTGAAACTTGCTGACGGTGCACTTCCCTTATCTGTGCTACCAGGTATAACCGCTGACTCTTCTTGTATCAGCAGGTCTCTCCTTACCGGGGCTGGCCTGCAGGTACCAAGGTAATACTGCTGCTCTGTGGTACCAGACAACTGCGACAGCATTCAGTGCTGCTTCTTCACACTGCGCAGTCTTAACATCAGCTAGGCTCTCTGCTACAATCTGTGCTCTGCTGTTGCCTCCATCCATTTCATTCCCTGATGTCTTGGAGCAGAAGTGGCACTTGCCTGCACGCTCTTCCAAATAGAGTTCTGGGGACAGGAGATGGGCTTTTCCTCCTACTTCTCTGCATTCCATCTCAGAACAAAGAGGTGCAGCAGAGCAGAGCTGCTGCATGTGTGAAACTAGTGCAGGACTATGCATGTGGTAGGGGCATGTTGGAAGGGAGTTTTATAATCCCACAGAGAGGCATGGAAGATCCTACAATGCTACTTTGTCTTGCAGACTCTATCACCATGTCCTTCTGGTCTTTCCTTCCATCTGACGGCAGGACTGGGTGAGCTGAGGTAGGAAGAATTGTTCAGCTTGCAATGCTTGTGCCCAGAAACTCTCCTACTCTTGCCAATTCTAGCAATGTGTCATGGTTTTATTACATTACAGTGCTTGGTGATATTGTATTGCTTTTTTATAGGGGTTATGAAACTTCCAAATAATAGTGCTTAAAGAGTCCTGTTCACTTATTCGTCCTGGTTGTTTGGTACGTCTTTGTCTTTGATTGAAATGTTCGAGATACGGGCTGTGCCTTTGCTAAGTTACTGTGATCCTCAGAATAACATCCCTGATGACTGGCAGGATCTCAAGGAAGTGCTGTAACACAGATAATGAACAATGTTTTTATTAAAACTCCTGCAGAATTTCTAGCCAACTTTCAAGATCATGTCAATAAGAGTAGTTTAGATAAGTCTCAGAAAGTCACAGTTTCCTCATACCTCAAATGGACATGTTTTCCATGATTAACATAAATTGGATTATTGATTTCTGGGTTTTGGAGGATAAAACCAAACCTAACAAAGGGAAAGGTTGAATGTTTTTACATCTATTTAATGAAAGATAGTGAATTATTACAGAGTACAAATTGATTGCAACCACGTTTGCTTGGCTAAATCCTAGTTACTTTGTTCTGGGTTTTATTCTTCTGGACAGTCAGCCTCATAAGAGAGGGGCTGCACAGTCTTTACTTGCACAGATAAGCTTGTATTTGCACAAAGGCTCTGCTGATTTCTTGGAAAACAGCCTAGGGAAGTAAGTCCTGCCACTTCTGCTGAGCACTTAGCAGATGTGTAAATGACAATAAAAATAAATAAGGTATGCATCACTCAGTTCTGTACTGTGTACTCATTTGGAGTGCCACTTGTTGATGCAGATTTGTCAGCTGATCTCAGAGCAGCATGTGCACAAGAATGACTGCTCAGCAACAGGAGAACGGCTCTGGAAGGAAGGGTTAAAAACGCCATAGAAAACTAGAAAGAGCCATTTCCCCTCTTTGGTTGCGGAGGAGGCACAAACCATTTATTGCATGTGGTGGTTGGCAGAGAGAGAGAGAAAAGAAGGGGTTGTTCAGACACCTTGAGAAAGTCACTCATGGAAAGTTGGGGTTTGGTTATTTCATCTTAGGTTGATTGATACTTGTACCTTCACTGAGCCCTGATTAAACGTTTGGTATTCTAGTTTTTGATAATTCTGTAACTTTGATTCTAAAGATTCATGCCCTGCTGATGAGGCACCCTGCACATGGACAATTTCTGCCCCAGGTAACTGTCTTTCTAGAAAAGCAAAGAACAGGATGGGGATACTCTTATTTTCCCCACTTTAGAGGTGAGGGAGTGGACATAAAAGAGATTATTTGCTTTCCAAAGGTTACCAAGGAAGCCTGTGTCAGAGCCAGGAACCGGTATCATGTTTCCTGATTCCTGAACTACATCTTTAACTATCCCTTCCTCTCAGGAAAATGGAAACATTCATGAATTAGAGATGACAGTGAGGTCATACAGTGATGGGACATAGGCCAGTGAGTGAATGGGGATTTGTAGGCAGGGCATAAACCTAAACTATACATATCACTGTAAGATCTCTGACCATAAATCAAAATCACTTTCTTTCTGCCAAGGAAAGATGTATAACTGTTCTTTTTTTTCTTTGCAGTATTTTAGTAAATTTGGCTTGGGAGGTTACTTCTCACCTCTAAAGGACATGTGTTAATATCTGCAATCTAATCCTGTATCCCTTTGGGTTGAAATAATGCTGGGTGAATTATGCGAATTCAGGTGAATGCTCAAGCTCATGACAGTAAAATCTGCTACTCGCTGTTGCCTGTCCCTAAACTTTTAGAGGAGGAATGTTCCTGGGGTGGGAGAAGACAATGGGGATGTTCTCATCACATAATTTTCAGAAGCTGGACCAAAAAATAAAAAAGAAAGAGAACACTCGTGCCAAACATACTGCAAATTTTCACATAATTTCTGTAAATGAGTTGCATTAGAAGACTCAGCTGTTTAAGTTACGCAAAATCAATATGCTGCCATCCACAGATATGAGCACGTCTCAAGGACAGTTTCATTTCCACAGAGGGGAGTGATGGAAGCTGGGAAATGCATGTTGAGGACTGGAATTAACCCAGAAGAACTTCTGGTACATATGAACAGAACAGAAGCTCAGCAGATGAATGTTCTACCTAGGGGTCATCAAATCTAGGAGATCTAAAGGTTTACCTTGATAGCCATGAATCTTCCTATAGCCTTTTTTTTTTTTTTTTTTACAGAATAACATCACACTAATCAGAGAAACCTCACAAACAGAATTGCCTTTACCAAGTTTGAGTCTATTTCTTCCTACAACCCCATTGCACTTGATTTCACTGTCAATATGTTTCATGGCAAATACGATTTCCAAGTGTTATACTGTATTCTGTGTGGTAAGCCCATCCTGATCTGGTGGTTATGTTTAAAAGCCACAATGTATTCAGAAGAATTGAATTCACATAGGCATGGCATGACTAGCTGTCAGGGCTGGCTCATCCTTTGTTGTAAATAGGTGTCACTGTTCCTTGTTGCTCACAGGGCAATACAAGTTCTTACCAATAACAGAGTTGGAATACATGGCACTTGCTCACCATTTGCAATTCCAGACAGTGGAACAACACCTTTTTGAATCTCAAAATCAAACAAATTTGCATATTAACATACCAGCCTCCTTTTATTTATACAAAGCCTTTTTGTTTTCCTTCTGAAACACCCCACTCCCCAACAACCGTTGCTTAAAACACCTTAAATAACATCAGATTTACCTACTTGAGTGTTATGTGGGAGCATTGAGATTTGTGTCAAATTTTCTTCCCTGTCATTTCTTAAAAGGAAACAAGGGCAGAAGAAAACATGACATGGGAGAGTATGAGGTTCTAGCAGCTGGGCATCTCTTCCATACTGTCATAAATAACAACTATGATGCAAAATATTTTCTGCTTTGTCTGAGCCACATGCTTATAAAGCAGAGACAAGAAAAGATATTGGATGGAGCTGTTAAGACTGGTTTATGTTGGAAAGGAATTCTGTACCTTCATAAGTTTGAGTATGTTTGGATAAAGGAACCTGGATCTTGTAAGTCAGGAATTTGGCAGGAAGAAGCAAAGAAAATGACAATGTTCTTGATAATTTTGCCTCATCTGGTCCACTAAGAGTGTTTTTCAAGGAAAATGAGGACTCAACATATGCTAGTAAATCTCACTGAATAATTACCAGCTTTGTGAAAATGGGGGTGACATAAGTTTGTACAGTGATGATGCTGTTGCGTTGCATTCCCTTACTGCTATATACATTTTAATGTGTTCTTCACAAAAATGAAGTTGATGGAGAGGTCTGCTTTGTCCCACAAAATTTGCCATGTTAAACTATGACTGGTAGCCAGTGGATGGACTTTTCCTTCCATTTTAAGTAAATTCTAATTGGTTACCATTTAATGTGCACTAAATATTTTTGTTTATATAAGTTTGTAGGGTTTTTTTGAACACTAGCTTTGCATGCCATGCTTGCAGGTTGAAGTCACCTTCTTGCTGCCTTTCCCTTCCTTCAGACCATAAAAGATTTCCACCCATGTCAGGGTGCACTTTCACAGACACTTTCACACCCACTGCCTGACTCTGTGAGTTAAAGCTCAGAGAACTTGAATTTTCTGACTGTCGCATGTCTTTCCTAGGGCTTCGTCTTTTGCCCTGATGCAGGCTGGGGTTATGCACAGCTTATGATGCTGTGGGCAGCAGAGTAACCCTCCTGTTCATCAAGAGTTTGGTATTTTAGCTCTGCATCCCTTTTTCCTTTTTGGCATGATATAAAGTTGAGGGGGATTCAAAACTGCTATATAGGTTGATGTTTGCTGATTCATAATGGTCAAGGCTGAAAATGAAGTTCAGACTTTAAAGTCTAGGTGATACAATAATCAATAACCAAGCCCTGGACCATTTGAGAGAGTTTCAAATTCTGACCAAGACATTCGGGTAAATGAGTGAAAGCAGTCAGTCATTCCTTAGGTCTATGTGGGTGGATCACAGAAGCACCACACAATTTTCCCAAGATGAGCAGAATCACAAGCAGGAATTTCCAATCCAAGTCAGCAGTCCAGATATACCTACATCCCTTTTCGATTGGTGGCTGGTACCACCACCGCTGGTGCTAGCTAGTGCTCTGAGGGTCTCATATACAAACAAAACTTGCTCCTAAGAGGGATTCCTTCCCGTTTCTATCCCTATCAGTAAACTTCTAGCCTATGTTCTTAACCAAGAGTGATTTTCTCCCCCTTTCCTAATTCTATTTTAATTGGAGAAGCTGGTACTATTCAGAGAGTCTTGGATCTTTTAGAAGTCAGTAAACTACTGTCCTTCGAGATGTCTTTGACAGTTGTCTTCTGATACACAGTGCCTGTTTTTGTTATGGTGAAGGATTAATGCACAATTTATATTTCCCTATATACTTTGCTGTTGTATATTTTTATATGGTGTCATTTCTTATTCATTTCCTCACTCAATTGAACTTCCCTCATATTTTCTACTTGCTTTGTACAGCTTTTTCTCTGCTTTAAATGGTCTTACTGATATAGCACAGCACTAGTAATGTTGTACAAGACACCTGGGAGACCTCATCTGGAGTATCTCGTGTAACTTCTGGTCAGGAACTGACAGACTCTTGCACAGGTGATTAGGAAAAGGGAAGATTATCACATAATAGAAAAATAGAAGATCCTGGCTTGTTTATCTTCACAAACTGAAGGCTGAGACGGGATACAACTGCTCTCTGTGCATCAGAGGGTTAAACACCAGCAAGAAAAAAAGAACTTCTTATGGAAAGGCTGATGTTGACATAAGAACCACATGGGTATAGGCTCACTATAGATGTATTAAACCTTGGAGTTATAAGCATGTCCCTAATGGTTACAGCAGCGAGGTTCTGCAGCGGTCTTCCCATCAGAGTGGGAAGGACGAACTGCTTCCAGGGCGGAGCTTAATAGTTTTATGGAGGAAGACAGCATGACATGATGCCTGAGGTAGTAAAGAACCAAAGTCAGTGAATTCAGAGGTTAATTCCTGTTTAGATTTTTAGAAGGGACTTTTGTCTCCCATTATATCCCACAGAGAACGGAGCTCAATCCAGCTCAGTCAAAAGTAGATACCAGCATTTGATCGGTCTCCATTAACTGTAATGAAAAGAGACCTACTTTATAGGTCTCTATAGAATAAAGACACCTCAAAGCACTAGAATCTCATTGTATTCTGAGTTAATTAATTGCATAGGCCACAGGGGCTTGACTCAGCTGGCTTGTCCCATCTGAGAGGCCAGTGAGAAATCTGCAGGGGCAGGCAGATATGCCATAGGATCTGCAGAAGACCTGCTCTCTTCAGAAGGTGCAGCCGGGGGCTCAGCAGACATGAGGGTATCTTAAAAAGCACAGGGTGCCTATATTTAGGCAACTGAATTGGGCCCCAGACAGTGGGGAGCAATGAATTGTTAGACACAGCCCCAATAGCATTTCCTCCACTCCTTGTCTCCTCTCTTATTTTTCTGATTTTCTGTTGCATTTCTCTTACTTTGATACATCAGTTACATACTTCAGAACTGACTCCAGAATCTTCAAAAACAAACAGAATTATGCATATTTAAACTAAAAAGAAATCAACTAAGAATGTAATTTTCCTTCCCAAGAAAAAGCTTCCATGTGCAATGGGCACGTGACTTCTCCCTGTACAGCCCCAATCCTTCTGCTGATTTTTCACTAATGTTTTCAGTACAGTAAACTGAGCGTTTTAAGATTTATTACCAGGTTTCTCAATGACACCAGTTAGTTTCTTCTTAGCCAGCAGAAGTCTCTTCATAATGTAGGGCAAGAAAGAACTTTAAGGAAGGGCAAACAACACCAAAAGGTAAAGTGCTGGTTCGCCGCAGGATCCCGGTTGCCAACCATTATTAATATGCTCATTTCTGGATTTGTCTTTGGGGCTTTCCTTGCTCAGTGACGTTAAAAGTCTTGGCAGATGTTAAAAGTAAACACATTCTGCAGTGTTCATTGCCTCTCTGTAGGGAAGGAAGGTGTGACTGATCACCGCCTTGCAACCTCTTGATAAAAACAATATCAGTGTTACCGAGGCATGCGGGAGGAAAGAAACTCAAGTCAGACTGTAGCGAGGGCTTCTTGAGGGAGTAAGAAGGGAAGGAGAATAAGACAGAAGATTTAAGAAGAGACAAGAGATTATGCAAATAAGAGTTTTGAATAACATCCTGGCAGTGCAGCCCCTCCAGAGATAACTTGCCACCTGCATTTTACTAACAGGCACCTCCAAGCCAGTGAGAAAAACGGAGCAACTTTTGAACAGAAAAGGAAGGGGAAGAAAGAAAAATCAGACTAAGCGCTCTTTAATTCTAGCCACGTTAAACTCTAAATGCTGCCAAAAAGCCTGTAATAAAATTTAATTCTTTCTGAGGACATGACGATCAGTCATCCGACCAAGAATCAAAGTCTCCTGGGAGTGTTTCTTCCATTGTGGAGCTTGAGTAGACTTGACCCTCTCAGCATTTCATATTTCATAATTGAACCCAATGTCCCTCACACTTTTAACATCTTCCCAGATTAAAAAAGAGCATTAATCATTCTCGCTTCAGAGCAGTGCCAAAGAGGGAAGTAGGACACCAGGAGCGGTTTTAGAGAGGCCTAGGGGGATTAAGGTGATCCGTGTCTCGGTGCATGCCTTAGTACGTGTTTGTGTCTGTGTCACAAACAAATGAAAAACTCCCCGCAGGCATGTTACAGACGCCAATATAGCGCTCCAATATATGTGATCTACCACCACCTTAATAGTTTCACTCCAGAGATGGTGGCATACAATTGAGAACCACGCTTCTGGGGCTTATCTCTGGAGAAGTTGGAAAAGAAAAAAAAAGCCCTTTTTAAATGGGTGCTTTGTTATGATTTATACATTTCTTTTTTGAATAGCTGGGGTTTATCTTCTTTAGCTGCAGGAACTTAGAGCAAATGATAAACGAAAACATCAACGCAGAGCCTGCACTAATGCCTGACACAAACATGTCACTCGATATTTAAGTATTTATTTATTCATTTATGTTTTTGTAGTCTCTTCTTAGGCACAGAACCTTTGTATTTATTATAATAATGGTGACAAAATGTGGGAATGGGGCGGGCGGGGGGGAGAACGAACATAAATGCAAGCAAAATAGAAAGCCGAGACAGAGGAGTGGTTCTTGCAGAGGTGGAGCGGTCATGCCTTCTCTTTGTTTTTGCTTTAACTGAGGAAAACCCAGCTGGGGAGTGGGCTGCCCCCCAGAACTGAAGCTAGA
Source organism: Rhynochetos jubatus (assembly GCA_027574665.1). Lineage (NCBI taxonomy): Eukaryota > Metazoa > Chordata > Aves > Eurypygiformes > Rhynochetidae > Rhynochetos > Rhynochetos jubatus. The sequence goes on along the minus strand of CM050649.1, from coordinate 101,790,251 downwards.
AAGACCTACAAGGCTCTTGAGGCCTGGCCAGGAGTAGAGGCTTGGGAAGAGCAGGGCCAGAGGATCCTGTGGGGCAGCCTCTGAGAGGAGGAGGTTGCACCCCATGAGCCAAGGCCCTTGCGAGGCCCTGCCAGCCAGGGTGTGGGGGTTGCCCCAGGCCTCTGGCAGGGTGGTCTTGCCACCAGCATGGCTACAAATTGCCATGGCTGTGGCCCCAGCGAAGAGCAGGGAGGTGCTGGGAGGCCGGAGGCGGGGGGGTGTCCCCTTCCGCTTGGTCGATCTGCAGGGAGAGCGCAGGCCGGGGTGAGCAGTGGAGCGAGAAGGGGACAAAAGGAGTGGCCGGGGCTGGCTGCTGGAGAGGGGTGCCTGGCTGAAATCCTTCACAGAGCCGGGACACAAAACCTCCTAAATCTTCATTGGAAAGTCATTAGAAATCTGTCGGAGGAGCTGGGTGCAGATTGCCAGGGGAGGGGCCTCAAAAGCCCCTCCGGGCTCCACAATACCTGAAATGAGCTGGAAGGGCTGGGGTGGGGCTGGGAAGCAGATTTCCTGCCATCACTAAAGCCCCCTTTTCAGCCTGCTTTGCCACAGTTTTACGATGTGTTAGAATTTACATTCACGTGTTGTTAACCATTCTTTGGTGCAACGAAACGTTTTATCTGTCTGACCTCAACCTTTGCCATATGCTGGTACAAACTGTTCAACTTAAGCCCAGACGAGTTTAAGAAAAGGAGGAAAAAAAAAAAAAAAAGGAAGAGGGGGGTTGGGGAGAAAGAAGGGTCCGAAAAGCACATTGCTGGGTAGGCTCTGTTGTTGCTCTTGATAGCTGCCTTTTTCTTCGTTTTCCATGGAAACGTTTTGAAAGCCAATTCCAAAAAAAGAGAAAAAAAAAAAAAGGGGGAAGAGAAAAAGATCCATGCTGATAAATGAATAGTGGCTCAGAACATGCCAGTTCTTCACTAATTGTCCACTTTACATATGCTCCTTCATGTCTGATGATTCCTTTTATATTGTGGAGAGACAGCAATGAAACTTCATTATATTGCGTTAAGGAGAGGTGTATGGAATGCTTTTGAAATTGATCAGAATGAGTTTTATAAGGTTTTTATTTATTTTATCCTAACTTCCTGATGGCTTTCTCAGCCCAGTTCTTTTGAAAGAATAGGAGATGGAGAGTGTGGAAGGAGAGTGATAGTTTTGTGAGACAGCCTGGTAATTCATAATGAAAAACCCCATTTTGCGTTTTTGAAGATGTGTTTGGTTAACTTGGAAATTCTACTCTATTTCTCTCAAGGACCTGCACTGTGGATTGTCCCAGTCTTGCTGTTCAATTCCTCTGAAACTGTGGTTATGCACCTGTCTCTGCATTTTGCCTCTGGTGTCCAGATGTGCTTAGGTGTTTCTCACCTTGTGCTTCCAAATATTTTGTGTGATGGATTTTCATGGAATTGTGGTTATTTTTGTACTGAGAAACATCATTTTTCCTTCATCCCACAAATACCTCTGGCGTTTAGTATGAATGGTAACATTGAGGAAACCTGGCTTCAACTCAGTCTTCTGAATGGGCTTGGACTAGTCCTTAAGAATGTCCACAAAGATGATGTAATGTTGTCACGTTCTAGTGGAAGGTGTCCCTGCCCATGGCAGGGGGGTTGGAACTAGACAATATCTTTAAGGTCACTTCCAACCTAAATCATTCTATGATTTTGTGATTCTATGTTCAGCAGCAGGGGAGCTTGGGGATCAACAAAGTGTGAGTAGCCCCTGTTCAGCTGTGAAGCCCATGTCTGAAGAAGGTGCTTTAGCACATGCATGGAGTTGTTTATGAGAAGGCTTTGAATGCTCTAGGATATTAGATTATTTAGGGGTTAGGCAAAACCTTGGTGAATCAACTGGTAGAACTTAGGTTCCTGGAAGGCCCCCAACCCCTTTTGTAAATCTCACTGTTGCTTTCTGAGCTTCCCTCTGTAAAGCCACAGTGGCCCTGGGGGGCATTCAGGTAAAGAGAACCCTTATGGCTGGATAAGGCTCATATACACACTGTAATAATTAATTCCCAAATGAAGAACCTAATTATGGATGTTTGTTAGAGTTGTGAGCTGATGCAGCCCATCAGTAATCCCTGTGCTGGACCAATCATTGCTTCAGCCTTTTGCAGTATGTATTGCTGCATTTCATGGTAATATGTGGCATGTCTCTCAGGGAATAAAAATCATTGTTGCTTTCTGTGAAACCGTACCAATCCATCTCGCATTTTTATAGCTAATTTCCATTCTGCTGTGGTCTATTACACATGATGTTTGGAAAGAGTTGGAAAGAGTTAAGAGAAATGAAGACCATTATCAATATTTTATATGTCACAGCTGAAAAACTGCATTTATAGGTCAGTTCATTGCAATCCATTCATCGATTTCAGTACTCAAAGCCCTTCAGGGAATGTCTAAAATCCAGAGAAGTTTCGGAGTGCTAAGTTTTGTGTTTGGATTTCTGATAAAACTGAAAGACGTGTCAAAACCATGTAACAGACTCTGGATCTGATTTACTACTGTATGCTTCCAGTCTCCGCTGGTTTTAACTCCAGTGATTACATCAGAGTGGAGCTGCACAGTATTGATTTCTTATGTCGATGTGAACCTCCAGAGACATACTTCCCTGCTCTTATTCCCACTGACTTCAGTTCAGGAACATAATCAGGATCATAATGAGGAATGATGACCTGATTCAGTCAGGCATAGAAATACAAGCCAGTCTTGAAGTTTCTCAGTAGTGTTACTGACTGTAGTGGGGCTACTTTCTACCTTAAAGTCAAGTATGTGCTTACATCCCTTGCAGATGGTAACCTATGTATTTAGGTTCTCTTTTGAGTTCTGTGAAAGTCTTTTGACTGGCTATAACAAGCTTTGGATCAGGTCCATGAATAGAAGAAACTTGGTAAGAGATTTAAGGAAGCTCAGCAGTTCAACTGGAGTTGCTCCTCAATCCTCATCTACGCAATTCCATTTGCTTCAATTAACTTTTACGTTTGTAAATGGAATGGATGGAATTTGATCAAAGTCCCTTTCCGAGTACATTCATGGTATTGTCTACAAATTACTTTCAGAAAGCAAAGTAGGATAATGCACTTCTTTCTGCTGATTGTGTTGTCTATTCTAGCTGACATTCAAATATCTGGTGCCTCAAAAAGCATACCCAGCAGGGTTCAAACAGTTTTGTTCATGTGTGTTTTTCAGGCAAAAACTTGCCAAACTCAAGTATTGGTTGCAGGCTTCTAGGAAGAGACCTTGGCTTGGAATTAAATACCCTGGAAATGGACTGGATCCAAGAATGAGTAAAATCTGTGGCTGAGGTGCAAACAACTAATTATAACCATTATCCAAAAATTTGATGTAAAAACAATAAGGGAAAAATTATCACATTAAAAGGAGAATTCTTCTAATGGCATGAAGAGATTTTAAAACCAGCCAAAATATCAGAAGTTGGGTAATAAAAGTATCCACGATCAATATTTATATTCAGGTCAAGGTGAAGAGAACTGCAACAATGAAATTTAGAAATGCACGTACTGTAATTTGATTTGAACAGTCAACATTGGTAACAAGCCTAACTGTTTACTATAAGATTACTTTCTGATTCAGCATTACCACACAGAGCTACATCTGTTACTCTTTGCCTGAATACAAAAATTACCTCTAACCTAATTCAAAATTGAATGAAAACAGGAGCTTGATGTCCTTTGCAAGTCCTCAAATGTATTAAAGCTGAAAGGATTTCAACAAATTTAAAGAATTAATCAGGGGCTAGATTCTGGCTAGTGAGCTCCAACTCCAAAGGTAACCATGAGGAATAAGAGTTCTAATGCAATGCTAATGGTGTTCTTATTGCTTGGTGGCCTTTAATAAGTACCTCTGATATACCTAAGTTACCTTTGAAACAGCTAATTCGACCTACATTGCCTTTGAAACAGCTAATTTGAGTTGGGTAGCTGATAGCTGCACCAGCACTGGGCTCAGTGTGGGTTGATTCATTGTTCTTATACTGCAGGGGACTAACTTTTGCACTTCAGAATAGTTTAGATCTACAGATATTCTCTCTAAGGAGACAAGAAGAGGTGACAAGAAGAGAATGCAAATTCAGGTAGGCTGATTTGTGCCTTGCCTGGTTCCACCTTCCTTCTCTTGCAGATCTTTAAACTGTGACCTGCAAAGGGCTTGCATCAGAATTTCCCCTCCAACACAGTAAAAACATTATTTCTCTTAAGTACAGTAGATCAGCTCTAAAAAAGGGATCCAGCTTCCTAGCAGTAATGTGTTCTCTTTTGTGTGTGTGTGTAGTAATCCTTTGCTTGGAAAGGCCTCAACTCCACAAAATCAGTCCTGAAGTATTTTTGTTCCTGAAAGCCTATGAAAACAAACACAAACATATGCCAGGAAACAGTGTGAATTTTTGTGTTACATCTTATGGTAAGTGACTAAATAAAATAGATAGAAAATTAGTAGTCTGAAGTATTTATGTAATGCTTTGTGTTCTTATTAAAGGTCTCCACTTTCTATAACTGAGAGGACATTCATTTGTCTTTTTAATGTGGAGATGAGTGAACATTGAATACTAAATACCGTATTTGTTTCTGGTCTTGTATTAAGTCCTGCTGAATTTCTTTTCAAATATCAGGTGGACTTCATCTCTCCTAGCTTTAGCCATTCAAAAATTTGCCAAAAAGGCCACAGGCATAAGTTAGCCATCTAGGATTCTCTTTTAGGCAGTGAAGAACAACAGGTTTCTCCAATTTGTGGTGTATTCTGTCCCCATGGAGGTATGTAAGAGAAGTGGTATCAGTAGCCTTTGATGAGCACCAAGAAATGTCTCTCTTCAGTGACTATGGAGAGAGGAAGCCCAGGGAGCAGCTGACTTACACCAGATGCCTTCATCTTTTGGCAGCTAGAGTTAGTTGAGGTACAGCTCTCCCCCTGTGGTGCTGTTGTATGTCTGTGATTGGTGGTTTTAGTGGGTCAGATGTAGATGGTCAGATGTAATTTGGTAAGGTGAATGCTGATTGCAATGTCACTGGTGTTCCTGAAGGAAGGCCTTTATACACACCTTGCTGTCCTTGGAGGGAATGGTTGTGGTGCACTACAGCAATTTCTCATTCAGCGGTCTTGTGTCATGTCTGGATGCTGTATCAGAAGTGCAGTCAGTCGGTGGTTGGCTGCTAAGCACCACATTGAGCCTGTAAGTAGAGTCTTGGATGTGCCTAAGGCACCCTACTCTCAGGAGCAAGAAATTGTGATATGCCACTCTGCTTGGCAAAGGCAGATGCATGCAGGATCTCTGAGAGAAGCCATTTGGGCAGGAGGGACATACCATGGATGTGGCTGCTCTGCAAAACTCCTCCACTTCAAAGATGTTGAGCATCTTCACCTAATTCCCCAGATAAATTGTTTATCATTGATACTAGATTGTCCTTTTGGAAAGAGTCAAAGCAGACAGGTTTGATGTTACAGAGGCAACTTTCAAAGAATTCAGGTCCAATTGTTTAAATATGTATTAATATGTATTAATATGTTTTAAAAATTAAGGTTTCATCTTACCTGCCTCTAGAAGTCTCCCTTTTAAATGTTGTCTGTTCTGAGCTAGTCACCTTTGGCTCCTGTTATAGTCAGCAGAAAGAAACTAGCACTGCCGAGGGGCATGTCTTAGACATCTGCTGTATGGGAGATGACTCACCCAACTGAAAGTGCTTAACTCAAAAGTGCTTAACTCGTCCTACTGACTAGGCTAGCCTGGGGCAATGAGCTCAGACTAGGCACCTCAGTTTTAGACATTCAGCATTAGGTGGGATGAATCCTGCTCTTAGCATGTAGATACTGCTCTTTGAAAATTACACATAACATTAATGGAAAAGTTGTTGCTGATTTGCATGAGAAATGTGACCTTCCAACCTCATGGGACTACTCACATGAGTGAAAACCATGTGAATGTTTCCCTGCTCACAGCATCTAAGCTGCACTTACTGTTGTTTAATTAAAAAATGAAAGTCTCTATTGATTGTCACTGGCATCATGTTAGGATCCCACTATAGATCCTTCTGTAGCCTCATCCCTTGTGTACCAGAACGAGTTTTCTAGTTTGACATTGTTACTTTCCATACACGTACAGGAAGATCTAGAAGCCTACATGGCAGTCGTGGGCCGCAGCTTTAGACAGAGGGCAGCTTTACGGTAGCTGTATGGCATACTGTGGCAGGTACTTTGTGTGCAGCTGAGGGCTACACTGCTACAGGCTTCTGTGGCTGAAATGAGAGACCTGCTTTAGTCCACAGGATGGGGTTCCTCAACAGCTGCCACTGTCCTACTGCCGCCTGCTCCTGCCTCCTCTCCAGCAGCTCCTACGGCTCTTGCCACTGGGCAGACAGCAGGACAGGGTATCAGAGGCGGTTTCAGGTGCTGAGGGCTGCAATGTGTGTATGAAGAAGAAACGGTGAGAACCGTCTCTCCCATACCGCCTCTCTCCCTTGTCCCTGACACTCCTGGGACTCCTGTTGCTTCTGCTGCTGCTTGAGGTTGAACCGCCACCAGTGGTTACTCTGAGTGTGCAGACGAACCTGCAAGAAGCTGGGCAGAGTAGAATACAGAAAGATGGCAGGAGTAGAAGACTAGAAGGCTTGTTACCCACCCCCATCACCCTTCCCACTTACACATCCAGTCCAAGTGTCTCTTGCTGTCCTTGCTGTGCTGCCGAGTGCAAAAGTGCGTTTGTACCGGTGTTCATCCTGTTCTTGTCATTTTTTTCATGAAGACTGGCAGAATAAAATGCAGAAAGGAAATTGTTTTGCCATTTTGGGATTTCAGGGCATAGGTCTCCCTTCTTTCACTTCCTGATGACCTTCGGGGAGTGTAGGGAAATGAACCCCATTCATGATGTGGCTGCTTGTAATTAGAATTCTCATTCACTCTTACCAGCCACTGGTATCCATCAAAGGCTTGATTTCCAGGTCTGTTGCATAGCGCAGTGAAGAGGAAAAGTTCTGAAGGTGCTAAGCATGTTGGCAGAACATAAGAGGAATGGAGGGAGGTTCTGTGCTGACTCAGAGCAGGCTGGAGAAATCCCAGCTATGCTTGGCATGCCCCAGGGTGCTGTGTGGTCTTGAAAAGCTGGTCAGAGGAGTGAGAATGGGGCTTTTAAGAGCATTTTATTGGGCACTAGGGGCAGACCAGGAATGGGTTCATAATCTCTTGTCATGGTTCAGCTGACAGATGGCAACTGGTGAGCACTGGTATCTTGAATGCTTCATGGGACTGAATCCTTTGTTAGCTACTATAACCTGACGGTAAGCTGATGAAATTGTCCCTGTGCAGAGAAGCTGCACTAGCTAAAGGATGATTCAATTTGAAAACCGATTTTAATTATACTAGTGCAAATTTGGTCAGCAAGCACACGATCTCCTTGGCAGTAAGGAGAGAGATGCCATCAGTAGTGTGTAGACTGGCCTGTGCTCTCTAGACTAAGCTAGCACATACTGGAAAGAGTATCAGAGACAAGGTAATTGCCATAATATAAAGGTAAAAAGTCCCTTTATATTATGATGGTACATGTTAATCTGTCTCTTGTTAACAGGATCTGACTGATGATTAAGCTGTAATTTAGACCTCAAAACTGGGAAAACCCCACACAATAGTGCTCTATAAGGTACAGGAACTGTGGATTAACAGGGTACCAAGGAGCCTGCCAAATTTGCGTGGTATCCTAAGCTCCACCATCCCGTTTGGCAAGCTTCTCTTTACAGTGCAACAAGTGTCACCGTCACGAGCTGGCCGCACGCTGACACATCAGATCTGTGACCTCACATTTCAGCCCTGCGCTTGTAGAGTGGCTGAACTGACCCCTGCAGCCAGGGATCAGATGGAAAGCCATTAGGGGTGATTCCTTACCAGCACGATGTCCAGACTCATGTCACTGCTGCTTCGAGTCATCCTGGGAGCAGTCATCCATAAATTGATTTTATGGCTGTGCTGACACTTGCCTCCATTCTTTCTGTGCTGGAGAGAATTGCTCTTAACCGTGCCCCCTGCCGCCTCGGGATATAATCTCAGTAGCATAGTTTAGGGGCACAGCCAGCTTCAAGGAGCATTACTTTGCTTCGGTGAATTTTTATGTTTTCTTTTCCCTGCAGGCCTTTTTCTGCTAAGGGGGATATTTGGACCAGTGAATGCCCTTTTTAATGTTTTCTTCTTCTTAGCAAAGCAACAGTGAAAAAGCCTATGTCTGTGTGCTGTTGTCAAACATACAAACATTTGCCCAGTTTGCTACCGGGTAGCATCCTGGGTTTCTGTCTTAGTTTCCAGCTTGGTGATAATATCCTCCCTTAACAAAGGGTTTTACAAAAAAATGCACATATCAAGATCAGCTCATCAATACAGCTGCAGTTTGAAGCCCACATTTGCCAAATCCACAATCCTGGGAATACATTTTAAGGATGAAGCTTCAGTGAGATTATTTATGCAAAGAAAAAAAGAATTAGCAACAGGACCAAAATAAGATTTTTTTTCATATGTCAGAAATCCTTTGAAGTACTTTCAAAATTTTTCCTGTAATTCTTATTAACTCAATTAATTGTTGTTCTCTTTTGAAATTAAGGAGAACAAATTGTTCTCCTGGTATTGAAGGGCACAGGAAAATAATTGCAAACAGTCTGTTTATACCTGAGATTTTATTGTATTTCTCCTGAATGGAAATCCCAGGAAAAAGGAAGCAGATTGTTCACAGAAAAAAAAAAAAAACAAACCCCAACCAAACCCCAGTATATTAAAGCAAGAAATACATTAGTGTGGTGATTTCTTGTAGATGCCTGTAGGATTGCAGTGTTCTGATAATGGAAACAATATGTTTTAGAGGCAGTGTAAAGGTTGCTAATTTCCAAATAATGGGAAATGGTTTGCTTGACAGGTTTTTCTTTTTGGTATTTATACTGCATGTATAGTAGCAAAATAGCAGGAGCAGAGGCAGAGAGGGGCAGGCTCTCCCACTGTACTGCTGCCGAAGCCGGTGCTACGGCCATAGTGGCAAGGACATGGGATTTTGGGGGATTATGTCTCTCCCTTTGGGGTGGAGTGGGAAAGGAATTTTTTGGGATTTCTTTTAGAGGAAAATGAAGGCAATGCCTACATGGGCTGAAGTGGGTGCTTTTTCCATATTTTTCTATTCCATGAACAAATCTGTCTGAAAAACAAGCACAATTTGGAAAGGTAACCTGGCTGGGGAGCCTGCAGAGCTACAGTTCTGCCAGAGTGTTTTTCATTTTCCTATTACTTGTCATGCATCTGAAACATGGGTAGGGAGCTCGTGCTTACTTTTTGCTGCTGCATAAGGCAAATGGAGTTGGAGCTTTGTGGATTAATAGGATGAGAGGTGGCTTCCTGCCTTCTGTTGGTGGGAGATAAAGGTGCCTTGTCACCTCACAGGTCTTTTTGAAACAGTTCACCAAGTTAGGTATTAGAAAAAAAGAGTTGGTGAAGTGGGTGGAGAGAAGAGAGTTTCTGGAGCAGAATGCATACGTGTGGAGGAGGAGGCAGCCCTAATGACCTTGACCAAGCCATGGGAGAATGCTGATGTACTACAGCCTCCGTGCGCCAGATGAAAGCGGAAGGGAGAAAGCTCGTGAATGCTTGAGAAAGCGCGTGAAGTTACTAGAATGGGGGCATAGGAGAGTGAAGAGAGTATAAAAATGCTTGTTGGAAACAATAAACTGTCTCGGTATCTTCACCGGTCTGAGTCTATGCCTTAGTATGCCACACGTACATTACACTTACTATTGATGTTATGAACATATTGGTCATACTGCTCTGGCAATATCTGGGATGAAGAGCAATGATGAACTATTTAGGCAGCTAGAGCTGATTTTTGGGAAGAGTGGTTAGCATAGATCCTATTTAGCTGAAGAATGGCCTGGAATAGGGATAGGAAAGCATGAAGACAACCACCCATGCGTAGCTGCTTCACAGGATAGGAAGGTTGAAGAAAGGCTGCTATATTTGCTGCCTTTGCCGGCTCATTTCTTCCCCTGACTACACGGGAAAGCAGTTAGGAGGCAAAGGAGGACGGTTTCCCTCTCAATACATAGTAAGAATACGTGATTGTCGACACATAATAAGAATACATGATGGCAATGTAAGTCACAGAAAAACTTCACATATTTTAATAGAAGATGAACCATCCTGTGATCCTCTGCAGAGATAAGGTCATGTTTTCAGTCTTTTGAGATTTCTACTGAATTCCTTAGCAGTGACATGTTTTTCTAAAAACTTTCAAAAGGTTACCACGGTCCCTTAAGATTCCTATAAACTTCTAGACCGGTAATAATAGAAAATCTTCAAACTTAGTGTCTTTTGGGATTTTATACCCACTGAATCCTAGAAGGCTTTACATGTGGCCAAAATCGCAAATATATGGAAAGTAAGGGGTGAGACTCACAATCCCAAAGAATGTGGATAGCAGGAAGATGCAAAACTTCCCTCAGTGGGCTAGTTGAATACCATCTGCTCAAGGAAGGCTGGAAAGCTACATGGTCAAGGAAGGCTTAAAAGGATTGAAGAACAATAAAAAAAAGTTAAAGGACACTTACAAAAAGCCCATGAGAAAAGGAGGAGAACTGAGACTCCTGTGCATGTTGCACACCTTCCTTTCTCATTTGGCTTCTTCGTCATATCACCTGTGGGTTTTTGGGCTCTGTGGAGCAAAGGCCAGCCACCTTACATGCTGCTCACAAGGAACGATATAATGTCTTGTACACACAAATACACATAACAAATCTTATTACCGTTCTGATAATATTATATTGATAATTCAGTGTATTGTGGATGAGAATGAGTAATTAGAGTAATATTTAAATGCAGACTTTATTTGCAAAGATACTGAAAAATATCTCTCTTTAGCAAAGCCTTTTGCTATTGCACCCTGGGGAGACTTCAGATGCCTGATCATTTCCCTTGGCCCCCCAGCTCTGGGGAAATCATATCTTTATGTTGGCTCCCTTGGCTTCCCAGGCAATGCAAAGAGCTGGCTCAATGTGGGACCTAAATGACAATTCACTGCCAGAAGGGAAGTAATTTTCAGGCCTCCTCCTCTTCTTCTTGCCATGAATATAATAATACACTTTGGAAACATTACTGGGCTAATCTGAAAACAGCCACGCTGTCAGAAATCAGAAAATGCCTGATAGAACCGGTCGTTCACATAGCTTAACTATGATGTTTAGAATCACTGTACATCATATTTCACTCTCCACTGACATCCTGCTGGATTTTTCCCCAGTGAGAAGTTGTCTTTGCACTAAATGACAGTAAGAGCACTATAGGTTGGATGTTGTTGTTATTTTTCTTCTCTTTCCTCCCTGTCCTCCTTTTTTTTTTTTTTTTTTTTTTTTTTGGGAAAGCTACTTCATGTTGCAAAGATCATCAGATGAAATGAATGCAGCCCAGCTGGGATTTGCTGGAAATGTGTTCAGCTTGGCAACACCTCTCACAGAGTGGCTGGGTCCCTAAAAGCTTTGTTTAAAACGATGAAATGAAAACAAAGGAGACATAATTAGCTGGTGTGTAATAATAGAAAAGGCTTGTATCCAGCTACTGTAAAAGTCATTTAATGAAGGGTAATCTGGACATAAGCCTGCACACTATAGCTGTAAAATATTTAAGCTTTTTAATGAGAAGGAAAAAGGAGAGAAGGGTTTGCTAACGTGATTAGGAAAAATGCCTTTCATAACCATTTTTACAGGGGCTTGCAACTCCTAAACTGAGGTTTGTAGCTTTCTTGAAGCCAAAGCAGCAATAAAACTTTTATACCGCACCAACACTTAAAAGCTACATACATCACATTGGTTTTATATGTCTGAGTGGGAACATCAGCGTACTGCTTTTTATGTCTGCAAAGGGCTACGCTGGCTATTGAGTAGCATCTCCATTTTTTCCCACTTACCTCAGATTGTAGAGTGCTTGTGGATGAGCAATCATTAATCTTAAGCTGCAGTAAAAGTTGCTTTCAGTGATGTTCTTTTTCATCATCTTCTCCTTGTTCTGTTTATCTCTCTATGTTCCTTCTCCTCCCTTTTTTTCTCCTTTCTGGAACACTCCCTTTTCTCATACTCCCTATATCCACCACTATTAGGACCAAAACAGATGCCACTTGGTCTGAGGTGGACCAGCTGCTCTGATGTGATGAATACATACCATTATTTTTAGTGCATTCACAGGTTACTAGGCAAAATGATGGAACTGGCTGGGGATTTTCATGATGGGGCAATCATAAATGAGGTAATAAAACATTATTGTATCCCCGTGAAATATTTAAAGGTAGGAGTGCAGATGTGTCTAAGTTTTTGTTTCCTGTGCCTGGGAGGGATAATCCTGTTCTCCTGCAGGAACTCCTTCTTTTAATCAATGGAGAAAGGTGGACACCTGAGAATGGTGGACACCTCTGGAAACCTCCTGGGTTATAGGTATTCCTCTCTTCATTCAAGAGAATGAATGGACTCTCACAGTGGTACACCAGATTTCCCAGTCTTTTCTAAGGTACAGGAAGAGCTGAGAAGGGCCACAGGACACTGAGACAGTCTGTATTGTTATTCATGGCTGTCTGAGACAGACTGGTTTCCACCCTAAACCTCTCCATGGAAAGACTGATGCCTCTCCATGGAAAGACCGATAGCAGGACACCCACTGGTAGGGCCTTCCCTGCAGTCTTCTGGGCCAGTGACTGGGGGGGAAGTAGGGCTTGGTGATGGGGAAGAGCTGCTGGGCAGTGGTTGGGAGTTTTGCCACTGAAAGTTTTGAGGGTGAAAGGAAGAAAGTCCTGGGAGTTCATGTGTCCCCATGGTGCCAAAACATCGCCAAAGCAATGCTTGCCTGGCTGGCTCGTGTGCGCTGCCATTATTCAGCCGGCTTCAGCTGCGCTCTTCCCCTTGTTTCCTAGCTGCCTGTTTTCAAGGGTTCTGTGGATTGCACTCATTGTCAGTAGAGCCAATTAGGGTAATTGTTGCCATTATTTCGGTGGTATCTCACAGAAATAACATGCTCATAGACACGGCTTTTTCACTTCTTCAAAGTCATCACAGCGCCATCAGAATTTTAGCTCAAAGGTTTTGCTTAAGCATATAAATAATATTTGTAGGTCTGTCCCTCTCTTTCTTGCAAATTCTTCATTTAAGCTTCCATGTAGGAATGGAGATAATAAATATTCATGTATTTCTTCCTACCTTGATATGCTAATTCTGGTGTGAATGATAATCAAAAAGCAGCTGAAAAAGATGACTCGATTCTGGTATTATTTATGAATCCTGCACTGAAGTATTGGGCTGAGGGTGTGTGACAACGCCAGTTAAGAGTGATTTAACATGAATTGTTCTCTGGAGATATGTCCTTTACTTTATTCGTTGTATAAAATCATTTAAGACTACTGAATTCCCTATTTATTACCTCAGTGAGTTGTCTCATATTAGGTGAAATTGGCTCTTTCTTTCCAACCTCTTTCCCAGCCTTCTAAATAAGGTGCTGAACTCATGTGCTTCGAGTTGTGCACCTAATAGTCCGACTGACTTCAGTGAGTTAGTTAAACAAAACCTAAATATCTGTAAGAGTGGTGGATCTGTTATAGTTACCAGTTTTACAGTATAAACTGAAGTGTTCATTTCCAAGCAAGCTGGATGGATGTTCAAATTGACTCATTCGTTGTTTGAAGCAGAGTCACAAAAATACTTTGGAGACTATCGGAGAATTAAAGATATGCCTAAAATGGATCTCAGACACTAAGACCCCCAGACTTTGTTTCAGAAAGGTTTGCATTTGAAAAAGGTGGGACAGAAACCAGGAAATTGTCACTCATCTTGAGCAGAGCTACAAGCAGGTGACTGTACCCGATATTGGTGGAATGGGTGGCAGTTTGGATTTAAATTTCGCATTGGGATTCTGAGAGTTGGATTCATCTCTGCACAGAATATTAATGTGAAAATATAGAGTCACAACTGCTTCTCAGCTGATTAGTTGTACAGGCTGAAGATCTCAGGACTCTGCTACTGACTTCAGTGGCAGCAAGGACCTGCTTTCATCAGCACCAGAACCTAACCAAGTTAGAAAAGTTGCAGTGACTCAAACTGTACCAGTCACACCAAATTAACCTTCATGATAAATGTTTGAGAGAAGGACAAAAACCGGTATGAGCTACTTGTAAATTGGTAATGCTTATCAGCATCTGTAAACTCAGCCATGCACTAACCTGTATGTTTGCTAAACGAGGTGTCATACAAATGGTCAAAATTAAATTATGTGGTTTTTTTTTTTTAAATTTTATTTTTAGCATTTCAATGAAATTGTGAATAAGAGGAAGGATCATATAATCCCACTATAGCAAATTTCCCATGTCATGAGCTGGTCTCCATTTTTGATAAGTATGAAGTGATGTTTGTCGTATCGACAAATCTTGACTGCTGAAGGATCAAACGACCTTTGAATGTGAGGGGTTAAAAAGACCAGATGTTCAGAATTGAGTTAATTGTAGATTCAAAGTGCTTAAAGCTAAAAGCTGAAAGACTGAGTGTTGTCTTTTCTCATTTGATGTTGCAGGTCACCAAGGTTACATGCTCTTACTATGTGAATGCCCTATGAATATGAAGACTTCTTCCTTTTCATCTAAGGGCTTACCAAGTGGCTTGGTAGCAGAATAACCCATTATGGTTGTAAATTGCAGTTTTCTTTTCAAATGGCTGTAGAAGAGCTAAATTTAAAACCCTGATTCAAATATGCCCAGTTTCAAGCTCTTTAACATGGGAATTGTTGGGATTGTATTTAACTGGTGGTAGATGGTACTCAGTTATATAATATCAATTTGGCTCATTGGTGACAGCATCACCAGATGTACCCATAAACTGAAAACATCCTCTTCTGTTTCTCCATTGGCAGTGAGTAGGTTAACGAAGAATATTTGTCTTTATAAATGGTCAAAAATTGTCCTTTCCATAAAATGAGAAAAGTCAGTAAAAATGGTGGAAAACATATAATATCATTAAATACGTGTTCTCTATGCTCTCCCTGACAAGCTTACTGTAAACATATCATTACAGTTTTCAAACAATGTTTTCTGTTTGTGAGATCAATTGTTTATCTGATTGATTTTACGATGGGGAGGGGGTGGTTTGCCAGATTTGACACATGATATTTGTTCTGGGGCTAGATTAGCTGGACCCATATCATGAGGATGACGGAGACTGCAGGATGCAAACCTATTTTTGTGCTTGCTCTTGAGCACTCCTAAGGAAAGTGATATTCACTGCGTCAGAGATTTATTCAGTCTCATTATTGCTATTTCACCCTGCTGCAAGGAGTGGGGAGGACTCTGAGAATGTGTGTTTAATATTTCTCCTGAACGATATGCAGAGACAATAGAAGGAAGAGTGGGACTTCTGCCAGAGGTGTCAGGAGGAGAAAGCAGGTCATTGATGCCTTCTATCAAAATGACAACTCCCAGTAGGAGTTCCTCATCAAGGACTGCTTGGAAACAGTGGAAAGGTAGTCAATTTTGTTGGTGATGGGGGTGATAAGGAGCTGGCATTGTATCCATCCCACCCTCTCCCAGCCGTGCTGCTGTATGACCCGCTGGTGGGAAATGCACTATACAAAACCAGAGGTACCGCTGGCATGGTAGGAGTCCTGCGGAAGTTTAGAGATGTCAGGAAAGCACTGACAGCACTGTGCTTTTCACATTTGATAACCAGCTGATGCATAGCTTGTTTAGCTCTGCTATGAGGGCAGCAGGCCTTTACATGCTGTTTTGACATGGTGAAGGTAGTTAAATGTATGCCTCTCATACACTGGTTTGCCTCACTGCTGCTGAAGCTTGTGTGTGTCTTTATTACACTTCTTGTTTTAGGAAGCAGACTGTAAGAATTGCTTCTGTTTCAGCAAAACATATCTCTCTTAAATATGCCATTTCGTTCTGGTTGGCCCTGGTATCCAGGTGAAAATCACAGGTGTTTCTTGTTGACTGCTGTTTGGGGAACCTGTTTTATTCTCGTGGACTAAGGGTGAAGGACTTACCACAGCAGGACCATGAGGAGAACACTGCAGATGAGGTAGAAAGGAGGTAAGCTACTTCTACATGGCCAACTTAATTTAATCTTTCAGCATGCCTTTTAGGCCTTGGTGTTTTAGGGCTATTCCGTGCTGTAGGCTATGCCCTGCATTGGTCTTACCTAAATGCAGCTGTATAAAAGTTAGGTGTCTATCTTAAATAAGTCAGACAACTTGCCTCTAGAATCTACTGCCACTGGGGGGAGAGAGAGAGAGGTGATCTATCTATCTAGCCTGTTTTATATAGTCAGACCTGACCCTCTCTGAACCATTTCATGCTTCTATCCTTTATGAAAGGATTTGGTGGCTACACCATTTGTAGTTACCAGAGCCTGAGCCTCGGCTTTGCCATCTGTGTTGACCAGACTAAAAAGATGTACTGTCCAACAGTGAAACACTCCACAAAGATTCAAGTTGAAGATAGACTCAGAGGTAGTTTGCTGCCAGTGTCATGCCAGTGAGTGGTAGCACAGATGGAATTTAATCTCTGAACATTTTTTCTTAAATGTAATCCAGGCGTGCACATTTAAAGTGTTTTCCAGATTCTGGACTCATTCTTGTCTTCATGGGAAATTTTTACAGTGCAACTGTTTTCTCCCTAGACACAAAAGGAATGGGTTTTCTGTAACGTATGATGACACCTTTCGCTAGAGGGACAGAAATGAGTGTTTTACTGTAAAAAGACCCTGTTAAACAACATCCATCTTCCTCATTGCAAAATGGGCAGTTATTATGAAGTTATTTCTGTGACTGTCCCTGCTATAATTTTTTTTTGCATTTAAACTTGATCACTAGCTCTTCATTAGTGCTGTTAGATCCTTAGGAAGAGCAGTCCATTGTACTAACTGGCTGGGTTGCCAGACACAGAAGCTGGCATAGAATGAAACTCAGATGGTCACTATCTGCTTACTACATAGCCTGCCAGGAGTGGGATTGGCCAGGAATATATGAGTTGTTTAACACATCTTTAAAAAGGAGCATATCTAGTCTTGGTGCTCATACCTGTTCCCCTCTTTTCAAATGAATACTGATTTTCACTTTGTCAAAAGTTTGTTAGTCCTTTAGAAGTCTCTGCTAAAACACCTTATTCTTGGTCATAACAGGTCATGAATTTTTGTACAAAGACATGTTATTTTTGGGTGCTGAATATCCTTAGATTTCAGCATCTATCACTGCTGGAATTTTTGAGTGTTTCAATCCCAAAGAAATATGGAAATGCAACTTTGATGTAGGCACCAAGAAAAGGATTCCTTTCACCTCTAAAAGTCAGTTGTCCAGTTGAAACGGGTTGTCTTTCTTCCTTTCTAATTAATGGAATGGGAGTCATATCACACATCTTTGTAAGACACTTACCTTAGTGTCGTGTAAGTCACTCTTTGGAATTACCTTTCTCTCCACTGATTATAGACATGAATTTCACCCTGGCTTCCAATTGTTTTCCCCTTGATGTCAGTGGGAAGTTGGATGTTGACATAGAAATTAAGCATCTAAATATCTTTATGGATCTAGGTCTAAGCTGGAAAATTTTGTTTGATGATGTTTCTGCCTACTGCTAAGTTGACAAGTATCATCTTACCTTTTATTTGCACAGAGCAGAGGAGAAAAATGTCTGCATAAATGCTTTCCTCAGAAAAATACTACAATCAGCTGAACACCAGTAATTGTGTTCTAAATCTTTATAGCCTCAGTTCTAGTCTTTAAAGTACATTTAGAATAGCATATTTAGCTGTATTTCTTTTCTTGCCTTTAGAATGCCAGGCACACCAATAGAACTATATGAATAATAAATTATAATACTGTTTATCATCTAAATTGTTATCGTTTAGAATTTTTCTCTCAAGTGTTTCTTCTAGAAATCTATTCAACCCTCCCTGATGACACATTTGGATAAACATTTTTCAACAGTCAATGCCTAAAGTTAGTCATCTAGTTCTATATTTAGGCACAAAAATGAATGACCTGATTTTCAGAGTTGCTGATTACTTATTTTGACGCATTAATATGAATTTAATAGCTTAGCTGTAGGTGCCAAAGTCTTAAGAATGTTTTTTTTTTTTCCTGTGCACAACTTGTCTATCAAACTACAGAACACATGCAGAATTAAATTACTAATGAATGATGACAATATGCCATAAAAAAAACAATGTTACATTGATTTATTTATTTGTTTACATGGTTGGGCAGGCTAATTTTATGCACAAAGTCCACGATGAAAGCTGATTTGTAGTGATTTGAACAGAAAAGCATATATTTCTCCCATTTCATATCAAGACAATGGTGAAATCTCTGTGAAGAAAGCACATCCTCTGGTTGTTCTTTGTTGTATGCCACAGAGTAATACAATCTGAACACATTTTGCTCATTCTATCAGAAAACCAAACTTAGTTTTTCCTGATGACTTTCATTATGTTAAAAATTGAGGAAAACTGGATACTACTCAATAAATTGACGCATATTGTAAAACAAAAGCCTTTCAGAAAACATTAAGAGCCATATGTTCATTTTAGAGATATAGGGTGCCACTTTGAAATACGGCTGCCTTGTTGTTTAAAGACTCAATTCATCAAAGCACTTGGCTACTTATGTTAGCGGGTCATAAGCATTTGCTTAAGGGCATTGCTGAACAGGGACCTAATAGCCTAATTATTTGCTGTACCTTGTCCAGCTGAGTTTGAGAAGGTCCCTGAACTACTTTGAGGACTACCTAGAGAATAAGGACTGTTGAACTGTAGTGTGAATGGCAGGATCTAGACTTTAAAGATAAGAGTAATAAACACCCTTTGTTTAGTGTGTTGTCCTATTCTCTGTTTTTACATCGACTTATTCTTGATACACACAGGGGCTTCTTGCAATGAAAAAGATGAAATGAAGATCGGCTGCTGGGTTTCCTCATCTTTAAGAGTTGGTTTCTGGGTCCTGATCCAACTGTGGGGAGATTCCTAGGAGCCACAGGACCAGTGGGTGTGGGATCCCACCTACTGCACTTGATTTGCTTGCAAAAAGCTCAAGGAGAACAGCTTGTATAAAAGTAAGCTGAGTGAGAACTGCACAGCTCCACCTGACATTATATTGACAGCAGGTGGTAAATGTGAATGGAAGTGCCTGACTATCTCTGAATAAAGCACACAGTCCCTTCAGCATCAGCAGCTGTGCGATCGCTGGGGAGCTGTTTGGTTACATGTGTTTTTTTCACATCTGTCATTTTAACTAAATTGGTGGTCTAAATGAATAGTGTCACGCACAGGAACATTACATGGATTTATGACAGCTGCAATGTATAGCACCTAGAGGATTTGGGGTCCATGAAGCAGTGAATAGATTTCAGGAAGGCATGATTTTCATCTGTGGTAGATATAAGCTTGATCCATTATTCATCATGCTATGCAAAAGAGAATTGCACATTGGGTTCACAGGGCAGTCTTCTGGCATTTCAGAAAGAAGAAAAAGGAATTTAGCAGAAAGATTTATATGTTTATGTTGCCTCTGTTTATGATGTGAGCAAAAGAAGTCCAATTTCCTCCTAATTAGATTATAACAGGTGCAAGCAAATCCAACAGAAGGAAAGCTGTTTGTATAACATCCATACAGCAGTTGGTGGGAGTGTAGCAGGGAAACTGGAAGCATCTCTCAGCCATGCTTTTCCCCTCTTGTGGTCTGACACCTGCCACGTGCTCTGCCATTGGATAGCAGCATTACTGGGCTTGGTGGGATGGCTTCACCCTGTCAGGCAGTGCAGCTGAGTTCGGCTAAACCAGCTGGGGAACAGAGTCCCCTTTTGAGACTCATTTCACATTGCACCTTGTTCTTGTGAGAACTGCATCACCTCAGGTGCTCCGGTTGCCTCTCTCACACCCTCTTTCAAACAGGCTTGGGTCCACTGCTGTCATCCTCATGGGAGGTGTTATAGTCTTTGCCATGTCTCTGCTGCTGGTCCTGCCTCTTGTTCTCCTTTCCGCTCCAGCCAAAGAGGCAGTAAGCAAAGGGTAGCACATCCTGCATGCAGACATTGCCTCCTCCAGCCACTGGACATGAGATGTGAGCAGAGAAGGCTTGGAGAGTGTCACACATTCTGCCTTGTTGCGTGGTACTACCAGCAGAGTGATGCGGTGGATGCAGAAACCTCTGAAAATGTCATGCCAAGGACTGCCAGAACTTGCCAGTCAGAGATTTCAGGTTGTCTTGGTATGCACTGATGGGGAGGGTTATTCTCCTTTCTACTCAGGTTTGCACCAGTGAAGCTCTATTGACATCCCTCTGATATACTTCTGATAATGAGAACTGAGCCCAGATACTGAACAGGGGGTGTAAGAAGATGGTTGTTTTACCCCTGTTTATAAGCAACCCAGGGAGCAATGTTACTTTAATTAGAAGAAAAACTAATGAGTTGAGAAACTTCCATTGCACTTTAAAGGAGGGTCAGACTTTCTATTGTTATTTTGAGTTTATAACCTAATATGTAAGAAAGGTGAAGATCTACTTTTTGTTAAATTACTGAAGAGATTAAAAATTAGATCCTGTTTGAGTAGGATGTTAATGATGTTCTTTAAAAACTACTACAGAAACAGAACATTTAGAAGATTAATTTATGTTTATTACAGAGAAATGCACAGAATCATTCACGATGGTGGATGTAATAGTTTTCTTGTGGTCAAAAAGGACTATTCTGATATCATAGTGTATTTGTGAGGAAACAAGGTCTATTTCTGTGTAAATACATTTTACCATTGCTTCAGACTCCTAGTGAGAGCATAATGATAAAGCAGTGCAAATACTGTCATGAACTGGCAGAAACCAGCCTGGCAGGAAATTCCAAACCCAATGGCAAACTTCCACAGGCTATTGGAAATTAGCTGCTGTTCCGCTAAAGCAGTGACTGGGGGTATGTCTTATGGGAAGATGACTGAGTTTTTAATATGTAGACGTGCAGATGGGTCCTTGTCAAGTTTATGGTGTGACACTCATTTACCTTGAGGGAGAAGCTGAAATCCAAACTGTAAAGAATAAAACCAGGTTCCACAGGCAGGATCTGTGGAAAAACTGTATTTTTTTTTTTTTTTTGCAGACATTGCTCTTGCCTATTCAGAAAGGCATGTGAAGAAGTGCATTTACAGCAATTAATGGCTGTTTAAGTAAACATTATAATTTTGGGATTTTTTACAACCTGGGTTTCTCTCTGCTTCTCTTCCCTTTTTACCATCATTTCCACTGGTGCAACATTCTTACCTGTTTTTGATGTGTGTTTTGAGAAATTGCTCCATACTTGTCTACCTGGAGCTTTTAATAGTTATTCATTCTCTAGGCAGGTGCTCTAATTCTGCCGTTAGTGTCTTTTTTTTTTTTTAATTAGCTTATCTCAAGTCAGAGTGGACTTAAACTAATTCAGACTAAGTCACTCCTATTTTGAAATAAGAGAGCCTATCCAGAAATTGATTGGGGAAAGACTTATTTTTCTTCACAGTTGACACTATCTCAGTCTAAATACACTTTGTTGTGTAAACAAGCCCTTGAGAGCATGCCATGTGTTCTGAATTACATTTGCAAGCTTTTGTGACTCCTCCAACTCATGCTTGTGTGCAGTTCAACCTCCAGCAATTCAAGATGTTATCACTTCCCCACCTTCTCTGCTGTTTATCACAGCCAGTCTGTCTGAAGTTCCTGCCAAGGTGGCAGATAGCAGACTGGAGTACCGGCTCATGCGGGTCTTACCATTCCAGTTCAAAGGGTACCATCTTAGCATGAACCTGGTTTCACTCATGAGTTAAACTGGACTGTGAACTGGAACACAGATGAGGGCACTTGTTCTGTTCCTATCACTCTTTTTGGGGATACTAAACTGTTGCAGGGGGGCAGCTGGATGCAGCACCGTCTTCTGCTGCTGCAGCAAAGTTAACCAGGTGCAGATTTGTTGGTAGAGGCCTGAGAGTTGGTGTGGCTCAGCAGCTCACTCTGAGGTCTGGGCATTATAGACTCATGTTCTTTCCCCCATAATTGTATGAGTGACCTTGCATCACGTCTTTGATATTTTCCTTTAAAAGTTGAATTTATAACTTGGCCAAATTGGATCAGATTTTTTTTTTTTTGAGATCAACAAGAAGTGTTTTTCAGCCCCTGCACTAGGTTCATTTGAATGTCAGGTTCCTCTGAAAGCCAGTGAGGCAGTTCAGAATTCTGCCAAAAACCAGCATTCAGGAGAGCTGCCTGTTCTCCTTTAACCTTGCTCTCAAAGCAACAGCAACAAAAAATTGTGCTGGTCCTCCAGAGTCTTAAAAAAACATTAAGGCAAGCACTGAGCTCAGACACTTGAAATCTGGCTGTATTACAAAGGACTGAAAATGAGGCATTTGCCCTGGTAAATGTCTTAATAGAGAGGTCATTACCTGTGTTCTCTCTATGACTGGATTAAGCCCAATGCAGTTGAGGATAGATTTGACTAATAACCTCTGGAGCCTACAGAAAGCCTGCAGTAGCTAACAGCGGGGAAAGCAATCAATGTCCATGTTATAGCGTGAGCAGCATTGTAGGAAAGCTTTCCTTGCTCAAAGGTTCCCAGAGCAGGGAGAGGGTGGCTTGGGCCACTCCGTTTTCTTCAGACTCTCTTGCTGCGGTTGTCTCAGAAGTTGAAAGCGGGTATGTTAATTTCTTCTGAGGAATGGGCTGAGTTGCAACTCGGGTGACACAGCCTATTCCATCCTGAGACCTACAGAAATCTGGCTTGGCACTGTAGTTAGAGTTAAGGTCAGTCAGCTGCAGAGAACATCTCTGAGCCTGACTCTCCCTCGTGCTGCCCAATATGTACATTCTGTGGTCCATCTATTTATTTCTAGGAGAGCAGGGCTGCTTTGGCATTGCTTGTGGTTACCATTATGCAAAGTGTGTATCTGGTCAGAGTGCATTATTGTGTCCATTGAAAAGCCCAAAGCACACATGTCCATGTCTACAGGTGCAGTGAAACAGAACATTTGATTGGTTTATAAAACCAAATGAGGATTTTCCTTCCTAGGAGTCAAACGTTATCTGGATGCGAGTTATCTTTTTCACTGATCCCCGAGTGATGAATGTAGCTGAAGAGAAGGGACTGCTCATGTGAATAGCTGCTTGTCTAGTCTGTTCGATCATAGTCAAGTCCCTGTGTAGCCTATCTCACATATAAATGCAGCATGTGTATGCTGCCACTGTTGGCATTGTCGGCCACACTATCGGTCTGTTTGAAGATATAATGGCCACACCTTGATCTTAGTATTTTAATGCTCAAGTGATGCAATGTTCCGAGGAGACTGAGCAGGTATAGGGTAGGTTTAACTCTGTGTGCATGCCACCAGAAAGACATGAGAATATTCTCTTTGCCTGGGAGACAATGAGGCCTTTGAAATACATGTTATAGACCTCCTTAGGAATATCTAATATTAATGTGAAAATATGCAAAATGCTAATGGCTAAATAAAAGTAAAGCTGTATGCAGCTGATAGTGTGTAGGTTTGTTCATCTCTGATTCCAGCTCAGATATTTTCCATATCCTCCTCATTGTGATATCTGGCCAAAGATGAAGACCTGAAGGAGGACCTTTTGGCTACTGTGCTAAGCTCAGAAGATTTTGTCTTTTGAAAAGAAAGTTGCATTAACATTTTTGGTGCGTTTTAACATATTGCACCTTATATTTCTTGGACTATGTAGGGGAAGGAGATCCTTTTTGTATCTGTGAGAAGGAAAGTATTAGTAAAACCCACTTTTCTTTTCACCTCCTTAGGTTGGTCAAGGTAACCCTGGGCTGAGTTTCAAAACAGGTAGAAAGAATAGGAAGCAGAGGACCACATCGTTCAGACTGTGGGGGAGAAGACCTTTACTTTCCTGTCCCTTAACCCTGCACAGGGTGGTATGTGCATGTTTAGTCAAGTGGTCACTAAACGCTTGCTGCCTCCTGGCTGGGCTACCCGCATTTCTTGTTCACAGAGCAGCTGGGACCGTCAGCACATAAGGCTGGTGCTGTACTGTGAATTGACAGAAGCAGCAGTTTGCCTGGAACGTGCAGAGCCATAAAAGCATCTGGGAGCATTTTCCCTCTGGCTAAGTGGCTGTATTTATATTCACCAACCAGAGGCATGTGCAGGCATTAGAGAAATGCCTTTTGCTTTTTTCATAAAGGTCTTATTGTTGGGACCTGTGATGTGGTGGTATGTGGAGCAGATGTTTCAAGGACCTCCTGGTATTAAGACTTCATTATATAGGTGCCTGTAAGTGTTGAGATTGGTATCAATGACTCAAACCATTTCCAGGCTGTGTTACTCTATTCCCTGGGCCTGGGGACATATGTATGAAGGACAAGTCTTTCTGAAGGAGCAGGTGTTCTCATCACTGGATGCATTTTTAGGGTAAGGCACAGGAACTAAATGTGAGACTCACTCTGACTTTCAACTGCAGTATACTGAAGTGCTAAACAAATAGCTGCTCAGAGGAGAAGACAACCCTTATTAAGTTGGGGTCTTCCTTAATTGTGTGCCAACTTTTACTTTTGAAAATCAATTTGTCTGCAACATAATACCAAAGTAAATAATCCCTTTCAGTGTCATACTGCCTCTGTTTCCAAAATAACTTTTGAAGGAGCAGTTATCTGTTGTCAGCAATAACATGCCCTCTGCCTTGTCATTGCCCCAGGTTATTGTTGAGCAATTCTTCTTTCTTTTTTAAAACCATTTGCATGCAGGTTTCTCCTGCCTTTATACGTGTGGCTAGCTGTCCATGCAAATCTATCATGATCCCAATGCAAAGGTATACCTCTTTCCTAGCCTGTCTGTCCTCTGACCCTCCTTTTCCCAGATATTTTCTTCTACCTTTCTTTGCCATGCTGCATGAATATGCCCTAGTCTGGTTTTGTTGTTGTTTCGTTTAATGAAGTAGTTATTGCTTTTCCTGATGTGTTCTTGCAATGGGATTTCATTCTTACTCACCACCCCAGCACATTTTGATACTGCTGTCCATGTTTCACTTACACCTCTTCTAGATTTTGCTTGTCATGCATTTGATGTTCTCTAGCAAAAGGTGCCAGTTTCCATCTATACTCTTTCCTTTTTGTCGTCCTCTCTCCATTTAGCCTGTTGCCTTCCCCTTCTTACAGACCAAGACTATACTTCATTTCTTTTGGCTTTGAGCTCAGAAGCAGATTACAGCTACACACAATTAATTTGTCCAAGAGTCTCTAGGTTGCTTTGTTTCAGGGTAACAAGCTCTTCTGCCGAGCCACAGAATCTGTGGCCAATCATTCCTCATCCTACTGTCTGGCGTGTACCTTACCTGCTGTCTTCTTCCTCTTATGTCTTTCTTAGTGAAGGTCTTTCTTTTTTGACATTACGAGTAGGTTGGTTTTTTTTTTGGTTTTGGCAGCTCAATCAACTCAGTTTGTGTCAGTGGCATTTTTAAAGATGTAAGGGAAAGTTCACCCTCTCTGCAAATAATACTCGGCTTCTCATTCTGCTGCACCAAGTTTCCCCTTTTCTACAGACTCAGAAAACTGAGGCTTAGCCTTACTAACACCATTTTTTTTTTAAACTAGGTGTTAAGATTTCTCATATGCTTTCTTATTTCAGACATGGCCCAGAGGGGTGGTTTTTAAAACACTAACCTGACATTCTACTGATAAAGGGATTAAATGAAAGTATTTGCATAATGTCTTCCAAAAAGATGGGCTTTATGACAGATGACACCAAAATATATTGCAGAAGAATGTGAATCCTTAGAGAGGGGAAAAGTGCAAGTAATTTGCAAAGAGATTAGCAGAGTAGAACAGACCTATGTCAGACATCGATATTGCAAAACAGTAGGATTTAATGATCTCAGTTGTTACACAGCATCTTTTCAAAGGGAGCTGCCCACCCTAACTTCCTTGTTCCACTACAGGATGTTCCTATAACCAAAGAAGCCCAGACTGGTGAGCTTCAGAAAGAACCAGTTTGTAGCAACCTTCGGCGGGGGCAGGGGGGGGAAGGAATATTAGCTGTTATGTTCTTGTATCACAGGGTGAATTTGAATTAATATTTTCTCCATCTTTTTGGCTTTACTTCAGAAATACATAGTTTGGTGGGAGGGGGGATTTGACAAGCTTTAGGCAAGCTTTGCTAAATCCACGGTATACCGGGTACTGGACGACATGCACTGGAATGCTGAATCCATGAGACTCGGAGTCTTATCACGTCTGCAGGCAAAGAGTAGAAACACTTTTACATTAGACTTGCAAAATGTAATGTACAGTGCAGTACTTTCTGCCTGAACCGTTCTGACAAGTTAGCAGGATTAGGGACTACACCCCATTTTGGATCTTCTTATTTTTATTTTTTTGGTTTTGTTTTAAGAAAAGGTAAGTCATATGCCTGTCCTGGGAATGTGATGAACAGTTCAGAGAGAATTTGAAATTGTCACATCAGCCAGAATAAATATACTAGTTGATGATTATTTGATAGCTAGGACAAAGGTACATAACCTACATTCACTCATTCACCCTGTCAGTGGCCTACCAAGATGAGACAAGTTATATCCTTTCTATTGCCTTTATTTTTGCATGTTTAATGTGCTCCCTTTTGCTGTAATAGTTGAGTGCCTCTTATTCTTGCTAATGCATCTAAGCTCAAAACATGCATCTGAGGCAGGGAAAAACTATCTTTTCCACATGTAGATGGGAAACCAAGACATAGAGCGTTATGTTCATACCGTCAAGCATGATCAACTAACATTTGACTCCAATGACTTTGGATAGAGTCAGCAGCTTTAGAGAGATCTGAATCACCTATTTCCCCGTTAAATAATTACAACAGTCTCTCCTGCAATAAATACAACGGTTAAGTTAGTCTAGGTTTGAGAAGGGCTGTGCCTAACAGACCTCTGAGACAAAGGAGGTTTTCTTGCCAAGACATTTTGATGTATAGCTCTCACTGAAATCAAAGAGAAGGTCTGTTCCCCAGGGACTTTGCCCTGGATTGCCCACTGGGTCTGTTGCACAACAAGGAAGTACTGGTGGGTGAAGCTCTTTAAAGAGAAAATTCTTGTATTTTGCTGTTTTCCTATATGGAAATTCCTAGATAAGTCCAACCTTCCTGTATGATCTATAAGTAAAGTTTGCCCTCTAAAATCCATATGATGAGCCTGACTTACTTTTCAGATGAAGGGCTCTACATAGATCTAACCAAGATACTTTTATTTAGTAATAATTATGCTTTGACTAGGAATAAAAATGTAGGTTCCCATTGTCTCTGTGAGGTCATGTGCAAACAGAAATACAGGAAAAATTGCCAAAGCAACTGATTAACTATCATTGCTTAGCTAATATTTGCTTCCTATCTCGGAACTGGCTTTTAAGGATAAAAGAAAAGGTGAGAAACTGTTGTGCTTTGTGGGTGATTTGCCGTAGCAGTTTCTGGAAGGAACAGAGACTCACTGTTATACTCAGAAAACAGGTTTTTCACCTGATTAGAGATCCAGGCTCCAAACTCACAGGCTGTGTCTGTGCTGACTGCACAAAGCTGCCTTCAAAACTGCACTTGCTATGCACTGGAGGCTGTGAGTGGGGTCATGTGTGCTGCTGCCAGGTTGTCCTCTCCATAGCCGACAGGACTCCAGGTGCCCTAGCAAGGCCCATGGGCTTGTACATGCCATAGCCAGCTGCCTTCAAGCAGCTTGCAGGCTGCCAAGGTGTTGCTGCATGGATGGGGCATGGAGTGTTGCCACTCGGGTCTGCATACATACAGATGCATCTGTGTGTATCAGGTTGGTTTCCTTATTTCTTTGTGTTAGGCTTTCCCTTGAGGCTGCATCTAATCTGCTAAATGCATTCACCCTGGGAATGATGCTTGGTCCACATGAAAAGTGACCTGTTTGCACCCTGCTCAGAGCTGGTTCCTTTACAGCAGTGTGATGCTTTCCTCGTATCCACATGATGAAGCACTTGACCTTTTGGGTCTTTTCTGGGCCCTTTGGTGCTAAGATGTAATCATTGTTTTTCTGTGTGTGGATTTTGTTTTTGTTTTTTGTTTGTGTGTTTGTTTTTATTTTGGAGCACCAGAAATAACCTGAGACATGGGTTGCAGCCCACCAGAGTGGTATTTTCGTAACAGAGGCTGTGCCAGGAGGGATTATGTCAGGTGTTTGTCAGTATGAGACCTGGTGGAATATTGTTGGAGGG
The DNA here is from genome assembly GCA_027574665.1 of Rhynochetos jubatus. Classification (NCBI taxonomy): domain Eukaryota; kingdom Metazoa; phylum Chordata; class Aves; order Eurypygiformes; family Rhynochetidae; genus Rhynochetos; species Rhynochetos jubatus. The sequence goes on along the minus strand of CM050649.1, from coordinate 101,761,979 downwards.
CTGGTTAGGACCAGTCAAGGTTGATAAGGAACAAACCCTCATCAATGCCACCTTTTGGGAGCAACCTGTTTCCGAGACTTCCCTCAATTTTGCTTGGAGAAGATAATTTGGTTCACTTCAAGAAAGAGGGAAGGCAGTGGCAATTGTGCAATATCAGGATATCACAACCTGAGAGCAAACAGGGAGTTAACTTGGTGGGCAGCATAGGCTTACTGGTTATCAGCAACAGGTACATGCTAGTTTGCACCAGCTGAACTCTGCTCTAGAGTGGCCAAAGTGTTTTTCATACAGTGCAGAGGATGCTTCATAGCCTATAGCTGCTCTGATGTGGGCCAGTCTGCTCCCGTTCGACTGGGACTAAGGGCTTGAGCGCTTACAAAGGCACTGTAGTTACAGCTTCAGTCTCTCCATTCCTTTGAAAGTACTGCGATTTACCCCCGGAAAGCAGACTTGTAACCTGGGAGGAAGAGGCCTGGATTTGTTTTCTTGCTCCACCACCATGGCTTTGGTTCTTTGCACTTAGACATTATCACATGCCTTCCAGGTCTTGTCTATCTGATGCTGAATTATTAGCTATACCATTAAATCCTCCAGTGGAGATGCAGCTTCTGCTGTGAGCAAGTGTTTTTGCAGGAACATATATTCCCTACAAAATGAGCTACTCCTCAAAAAAGATGCTGCTGCCAGCCTTGTGAATCTGTTCCGGGGCTTATGCTTATGTGAAGCAGTGGTAAAAACACGTCACCTCAGTGGACTTGACTGCTCTGAAGTGTTTTCTAGTATGGATCTGCCCTAAGCCTCAGCGTTCCCATTTGCCACCTGGAGCTGGTAGTGCTATGATAACAAGAAAGCTGTCTGAGTTCCTCAGCTGGGAGACAGCTATCCTATGAGGCAGCACTCCTGCTCAGAAGCACTACAGCTCCTGCCTTTACTTCTGCCCTCCAACATTGGAAGGAAATAAGGGTCTCCTAACCACTTACACGCAACTATAGCTATTTGATGCTGACTCAGTAGAAGAACTGACAAAATGAAGAAGGAAAGGGCAAATGCTGCATTGATGACACAGGCACAGGAAGGGACAAAAGATAATGTGTTCTGGTCTAGCGACTTTTTAACTTTTACAAGTGCACAGACATGGCCATCCCCTTAGGCTTGACTGGAACTTTCCCCCCAAACACCAAGTTCATTTTCTCAATGATCCACACAAGCCTGGAGAAATTTTAATTTCTCTTGTGCCAGGTGAGGGCTTGTAGCTGACTCCACCAAGTCGGTAGCTTGTTGGAAGCGAGGAGTTCCCATAGTGGGCTGGATGCCTTGGGGACTGCAGGCAAATCACTGGCTGTCGTATGGTGTAGTGCAGTGAGGGCGTGTGGGGGGCTGCACTAAACATTGTCCTCTGCTGTCTTTTATCTCTGTCTGGATCAGTGCTCTGGAGGCAGTGAATCACTGTGGTCAGGTGGCATGCAGCTCTGTAAAGAGAGCAAGTAAGCATTGATGGGTACACAGTGTTAATGCACAAGTAAGCATTAGTGGGTACATAGTGTTAATGTGCAAGACATAAGCCTACTGGGAAGGAACTGGGAGGAGGTAGTCCATTTGCGTCCCACCTGTGCTAAGTGCGAGTTGAGGGAACTGAAGAGCTGTCGAGACCCCTGTGCGTTTTACTTATTGACAAAGGCCTATTGGCCTTTGAAATAAGGAGAGGATGTTTCTGGTGTGTGAAAAGTTTGACCTGACCTGTTCTCTGTACCTATAAGTAGTAATAAATACCACCCAGACAAGTATTGTCTGCATAACTTAAAAGGGCTCTGTAAGAATTTTTGTGATTGAGTCACAGTAAGAGGAAATGTTTATCTACCTGTCCTAGCAAATAAACACCTGATGTTCTGCATAGCCAAGATTAAGATTAGATACTGCATCATAGGGGAAAGATTTCCTGTTAGGAAATTGGATGTAGTTAATTTCTGATGGTGAGTAACTTGTATTTTCTTTGTACGTTAGTACTTGGCACCTGCCATTATATGACTTTGTAACATCACTTCTTCAGAAACTTAAAAAACAAACAAAAAAAAAAATCATGCAATTTCCTTAAAGTTTGGTTGGGGAAATCCCCAGACTCTACTATAAAAGGTCTCCTTCATCCCTGTGCTGCCACATCTGCTGGCTGAGAAGATGAAGCACATGCAGGTAGCGGTGCTGCTCCTCATGCAAAGCATGGTTGCTCTGGCTACAACAACAACAACAACAACAGAAGGGGTAAGATGGGTGTCTCATCACTTGAACTTTGGTACCTTCTTGTCTTCTCATGTAATTTAGACTGCTGAAAAAGCTTGTAAGTTTACGAGAAAACTATTAGGTGAATGTTGAGATCTCTGCATGGAGAAAGTTTAAAGTATTCCTTCATCCTTCCTCCAACGAATGTACAGGGACTGGGTAATAAATGTAAAAGTGAGGCACAGGTTTAAAATCAGAGTCAAATTCTGCCTTTGGTTAGATGAGTGCAACTCCCAGTGAGGATCTGAGTGGATATTAAGTGCTCTGTGTAGCTTCTAATTAATTAGCAGGGGCTTATAGCAGGAAAGGATCCACATCTTTGATGTGGATGGAGTTGGAAGGTGGGGGCTTTCTTCCAGTTGCATGATTGCTGTCATACTCTGTGACCAGATATTTGGAAGCTATGCTGGGTGGTTTTTTGTGGGATGCTCTCCCTCTTGCCTATAAAACTCTATCTGTTTGGACAAGAGAGTAGTTCAAATTAAAGCTACTAACTAGGAAAAAAAAGCCAAACCCAAAACCGACCCTAAAGAACACCAACAAATCCAGGGAGGAAGGGAGATTTGAAAAAATGTAAAAAATAAAAATTACATTAGTGGAAGATTTGTTTTGATTTTGTACTGCCTAATTCTTTTAAAATTTAAAGATGGGCTTAAATTATCATAAGAAAAATTTTGCAAATAGCTTAAAAGCTCTTCTAAATGTAACGAAACGTTTTGGTTTTGTTTGACCCAAAGTGACTGACTTTTAGTATTTTTTAGTTAAATTTTGAAAAATACCCCTTTTTTGACTCCCAATGACTCTTTCTGGTTTTTCTGGTTTAGTCACCAACCAGAAAAATCCTGCATGCCTGTGGTTATCTTTTTTTTGAAGTCTGGGAGCGCTGTGGGTGCAGGCAGTGAAGTCAGCATCTCCTGAGAAGGTGCATTTACCAGTTCAAGGAATGGAAAGTTGCAAAAGTCCAGATGGAGGTGTAAATATATGTTGATACAATGAAGGTAGAAAGCTTAATATGAGAGACATTTCTCCTCAGCCTGCTTAGCTTTAAGTTAGTCCCCAGTTTGTGTAATTTACACAATTTGTGATGCTCTCTGCCCTGCCACTGTAAATTGCTACTAGCTGCCCCCCCGCCGTGTTCAGTGTAATCATAGGAGCACACAAATGCTTTCTCAAATGGGTTTATTTGACAAACTGTCCCACAAAATCTTGTTTACGCTGTGCCCTTTAATAGACCTGCCCTTTGCTGGCCATTTGGATTCCCCCACCATTCCGTGGCAGGGGAATGGGGCTCTGGCAGGGATTTGGGAAATGCAGAAAGACCCAGGGGTGAGTGTCCTGTGGTGGGGGAAGCCCATTTGATGCTCGGTCTATCACACCATTTGACACTGAGGGTGTCTTGCTGCAGTTCCCAGTATGCCATAGATTTTGATGGGACCCCTCTAAGGGTGACAGTGTGCCGCATCACACGATCTGCTGTGCTCTGCACACTGTGGGGGGAGGTGCCAGAACTTTAGGCACACAGAGTACAGTGTCAGGGTGACAGCCACTCTTCTTGCTGTGACAGGAGAATATATAATATATATATATATAATACATACAAAAGACTCCCAAGTTGGACCTGGCTGTATCCTTGGCAGTGTGGTGGCTCCTCCCGGCATTCCCTCCCTGCAGTGGGATGCTGTACCCTCCATGGTGCTAGTAGCAGAGCTTGATGCGTGCCCCAGCTGTCACAGCTCACAGCCTGACACCTTGGTGTGAACAGGGCAGTGAGTCCCGTGCCGAGAGGACAGTGAGGAGCGAATGTCCCTGCCGGGAGGACAGTACCCTCCGGATTTAGGGCAGAGGGGCACAGTATTGTCATTTTAGACTGCCACGCGATCTGCCAGGGCTGCCTGTCAGAGCCACAGCTCACGCCGCCCAGGCAGTCTGAGCAGCCCGTGCCTTGGATGGGTCACACAGAGCCTTTCCTCAAGAAGAGGTGTCTATGAAGTGACACTGTGCCCGGGGAAATGTTAGTCGCTTCAGTAGCAGATCAGAAAAACCAATTAATTTTACAGTTGCTGAGTATGGATCCCATAATAAAATCAAAGTGCTTTGGAGCTGCAGGATGAGGGCTAGCTGGTGGGGAAGGGACCACGACATATGCAGGAATTCACACTGAAAAAGGCTTTTCTTTGCTTTTTTAGCCCTCCCATCTCAATACGTTGCTTCCATATCTGACTCAGTCTGGCAAGATGACTGGTGACCTGCGCACCCCCCCAAAGGTATGATCATTACTGTTCTTCAATAAAATCCAGAAAAAAACCCCCAAAATTAGGAACTTGTGTCCCATCTTTTAAATGCTACACAGTCACTCAGACATTTAACCTTGGTACACATTGGTCAGTTGGGTGAGAAAAAGACATATGAGGTGTTGTGTATCCAGGATTTTAGACAGTAGCGAATTCCCAAAATCATCAGGGCTGCTGTCATGTTATTCAGTGCCTTAAGTCACATCTAAAGGTCTGACATTTCTCTTGTGACTACTAAACTGGACCCCAGATATGAAACAGCTGGGGCCGTGGGGATTTGATGGGAATGTACCAAACAGTTTGGTGGTTACAGCCTCACTGGAGAAAGGGGAAGAGTTCTTTTCAACTTTGTCTTCCCGTGTAAACCTGAGCAGGGCCTTGAAACCAGAAACTATCCTCTGAGAAGTGCCTGCTTGTGGTTGATGGGGGAAAGAAAATCTTGATTCTTCCTGTTCTAATTACCTCAAATTTTATTCAAATATTTGCTGGTAAAGGGACATGAATCTGATTTCCATGCTTTTTGGTACACTGCTCAAGCCCTGCAAATTTCAGGATTTGGCTCCTTACCCTCTCTCTGCCAGTGACTGCTTAATAACATGTTTGCTTTGGAGCAGATTCCATGGGACACGCTTGCTCTGAATGGTCCGGCAACATATTATCAAGAACAGGGTTTCTCCAAAGCACAACTCCAGATCAGGTCTGAGAAGGTAGACAGCTCGATGGCAATCTGTTGTACCCGCTAGCCCAGTGCAGCACCTGGGATGTGTGGAGGAACCTCTTCTGGGGGTTAAGTCTCTGGCTCCAGGAAAAGGTTTAGAAAGTTAAATGGAGTTAGGAGTCTCTCTCTGAGTCTCGGTAGCAGGACCTAAACATCATCTATCTCCTTGCCCAGTTGAGGTGGCCTCTGTCCCTGTTCTGTGGTTTCTGTGGATCCCATTCTCTGTCTTTGGGAGAGCAAAAAGCTAATCCAGAGCTGTGAATGCCACTGGGCTAAAATGTAGCTGGAAATTAAGCACTGAAATGGCTAGACTGTTTTGAGAATATAACCCTAAGTCCACATTAGGGAGCTGAATAAATTTCTGGGTTTTCAGAAAAATCAGGTACCTGCCGGCATCCTTTCTTATACTGAAGGGATGTGGAAAAAGAACATTTCTCATAGCTTCAAATATGCATATGTAACAGCTTAATTTTATAGCATGAAATGCTGCTGTGAAGTCCTTTCTGTAGTCCTGGACAGTTTGATCTCTTTTAAGCATTCATTGTAAATTCTTAAACTTTGAAAAACATACAGCTCCATCAAAAGTAACAGTCTATCTTTTGTGGTTTTCTACAGGAGGGAAGACATTTTTGTTATACGGTTATCATTTGACTGGTGTTATATTTTGATTGAAGCACTTACTGACCCAAGGGGCTTTTAACTAAACAATGCTTCTTGGTCTCATGAACATCATGATCCCAATGTCTGTAATGTCAGTGGAACAATGGAAGCAGTTCTGTCTGCTGAGGCTGTCTGCTCCTTCCGGGAGACTGTCTCTTGGTTTAGATATAAGCTGCACTTACTGCAATGTAGCTCTGCCTTCAATTCAAGGCTCTCGCAGAACACAGATGTTAAAATATAATGACTGCTTTTCATAAAGGGTGTAAATGCACAAGTTGGAGACCATCTCAATGCATTTATGAATGGTTTAATTAGCACACGGAGTAAGCATGGTACCTCTAGATAAATATATATACCTCTGATGGTTATATATAGACAGGACTAGTTTATAGCAGAGTACACACTGTGTAGTTTGCACTATGCTATATATGGAAACATATCGATATGTATAGTACATACTATACTATGTATAGTATACTCTCTCAATATACATATACACATAGATATTATATTTGTGATACACACAGAAGGGATAAAATACAATACCTTCTACACAAAAATTATCATGTCAGTGTACAGCAGCCTAATAGAATGTCCCATGTGCTCACTATGCAACATTTATTTCTTCTATTGTTTTTTTTGCCCATCTGTTTATTTTTTTATTGCTGAGCATCTTCCCATCCCAGTCATGCTCATAGACAGAGGATTCAGAGGTGCAGGAGCATCTAAATGACTTAGAAACCTATTTTTCGTAGTAATTTAGGTACTGATAGCTGTATCTTCAAAAATACTTGGAAACTTAGAAACAGTTTGCAGTATGTTCAGAAGTGCTTTGGTAACCTACCTGGCAGGGAAATCAATGGAAGTTATGTGCTGGGACATTCTGGAATGTCATGAGATACTTCTCCGCTTCCTTTCATGTTAAATCTCTTCAGCAGTCTGGCTATGAGTGAGGTTTTAAGGCCCATGATGCTTGAATAACACAGATGAAACGTCTTTTCATGCTTTCTTTCAAAACGAGTTTCATGCTGTTTGTTATGGCTGTGGTAAAGAAGATGCCAGAAGTGTGTTCTGGGACCATTCCTGCTCTTTGCTGTTCTCTTCTTGGGCTCACAGCTCAAGACAGCTTTGCTGCTGGCCATCACGACATGTTTTGGGCTGGTCTGGCAGTGAGGAATTTAGTCAAAATCACTGTGAAAAAACAAGGGAAGGAGTGCTGAAATGTCAGCTTTCCGTAGATAGTTTTGTTTTTGCTTGTTTACTTTTAAGAGGGGGAGAGAAAGAGAAAACACATGAATAACTGGGATTTCTGCAAGGCAGGAGGAGAGATTATGGAAAGAAGTGTATTTAAAGAGCAAGCCTGTAGTTCTAAAATATGCAGCCGCATTGAAGTGTGTGCCAGAATATTTTAAAGTAACATCAAATATCTTTATTAATAAATTCGTGATAGGTTTATGAACTGGGAAACCTTTTGTGTACAAACAAAACAGAACTGCTTCAAACCCACTCAGTATTCATCCCAGGGTTTATAGGAAATGATGTGCTTTGGCTGTAAATTATGGCAAGGTCGTGTATTGACAGCCCTGGCCTTTCTGTAACCATACACGTTGCTCCAATGGTGATGCTTTGAACATGCAGACAGCCAGGACAAGGCAATTCATGCTAATGACATGGGCAATAGCTTCACAAACTGCCCACAAATCTGGACGAGGGGGCTGTGATGTGTGGGTGTTACACGCAATATTACACGCAAAACAAGTACCTCTACCTTGGGCTGAGCCTGAATATTTAATTCACCACTTTTCAGTTGTGTATAATTAAATGCATATGTTTGTTTGCTGGGGCTGGCTGAGAAAATACAAATGGAGTGTTTTTCTTCTCAAAACTTTCCCTGTTACTAAGATCTATTTTGGTGCTTTCATCTCTATGGATGGAAACGACTAGATGATCTGATCAATTCAATTCAGATTAACAGAATGGTAACTATAGACCTAACGTACTGAGTTGTTATTTTCCTGCTGTTGTGTGCTTTTCTATCTGCTGGAAAAGTTATTTAATTATCTTAGGAACATTGTCTACAAGAATGGGCAAGCAAGAATTATTATATACTGTTTTTCAAATGGTAAAATCTTTACAGCAGTATTTAACTATTTTCAGGAAGATTTGTAAGGCTGAGTCATAAATATTGCTAGGTGTTTTGAGTTCCTTGGAAGAAAAAAGTGAAAGATATTTAGTAATGAAGCTACTGATCTCATGATTGCCACAGTTCATATTATTGTCGGGCATTAGCTATTGATTCTAGAGAAGAATATTAACACTTTTTTCCCCTAATGATTTGTTATTGCAGTTCTTTGCCAACGTGACGGGCTCTGTGGATGATGAGGGAACTTGCCAGTGCTCTGTGTACTTGCCGGACACCACCTTTCCAGTGCAGAAGGCCGAGCAATTGGAAATTATAGCTGCAACGCTCAAGGAGAAATTTGAGATAGAGCTTTCTCAAGTAAGCTGTTCCTTTCTCATAAGTGTAATAATCGTATCTTTGCTGAAAAATGGTTGCCTATGGAAAAAGTACATCAGTCAGCACTTTTCTGTGACCTGTCTTTCAAGCAGCAGGAAAGTGGGCTCTGTAAGATCAAGGAGAAGGGTGATTAAATCTCAAATCGTTGACATTGTAGCATGTCATACATTTGAATATCCTTAGGTCTCTTTTCTAGGCCTTTGCAGCTAGAGGCATATAGTATTTTTGGAAGAATGGTTATGTTTTTCCTCTCTTGGCTTGGTTTTATTGGTTTGTGATTGCTACACAGAGCTATAGGAAGCCAAGCCTCCTGCTCTTTCATGTGTTATTATTTGTATCAAGTCAGCCATATCGTAAGAGGGAAATGAAGGGAAAGAGGAGAAAGGTCACCATGGCCCAGAGTGAAGAAGTAGGTGAATATTTGTCCCTTCACTTCTGCTCTCACAGATCTGGAAAAAAAAAAAACCAAAAAACCCTCAAAAAACCCCAAATATCTTCCTTGTCAACATCTGAAGCTGTGGCAGTGAGACTGTTGAATTATGCATGGTCGTTGAAGACAAACACACCTTACACTACTCTGACTGCTTGTTCCATGAATTCACATCCGTTTTTTGAGGAACTCGGGCAAACATACACATGCTTCAGTGCACTGGTTGATGCTGCCTGTGAAGACAGGAATCTGCCTTTGACTTTTGATAGTGGATAAATATTCAGGATTCAGATTAGGTGTCCAGCAGAAAGTGTTTTCTTCAGGAACCAAGCATCTTCAGAAATGAAGTGTCCTTGAATTAATCAGCAGAAAAGGCACAGCATTAAATTATAAATTCTAACCATAAATATTCATAACCCTCCTCTGGTATAATCAAGAACAGATAAGAAGTTGTGCATAAAACCCACAACAACAGGTGGAGGATCCTGTGGTACAATGTTTCTGTCCAAATAATTTGTTTTGAAAGAACTGGAGCTAACAATGAAACACGTTCAACTGTCAGCAGGGATATGAAGGGCAAGCTGACAGAAGTCCCACTGCCTCCAAGCAAAGGAGTTACCTGATCCCTTGCAGCATGGAGTTGTAGCTCAGAATTAACATTCCATGACAATTCCTGAGATTTCAGGTCCCCCTGTTGTTCCCACTGTGGTTAGTGCCAGCATTTAAAGTTAATTGCACTGGGACAGGTTCAGGAAGATGATTCCTAGGCAGAAAGTTGGTGTGATTCTTCAAGGTGTTTGCGTACCACCTTTCCCAGTCAGTTGCCCTCATGTAACCAAGCTTTTACCAGTACTTTCCTCAGAATGGTGCGTGTTTCCTTTAGGAAATGTGGGTTATCTGCTAGTGCCATGCAGATCTGCAGAGCATCTCAAGTTCTGCCTGACCTCTCTGTGTGGACAACCTCAGATCTCCATTAAGTTCAGATGCCTTATTCATATAAAGACACACGTTGCTATAGATATCTAAAATTAGGTGTCCAGATTTCTATCTGAAACTCACCTCTAAAGTCAGGGCAAGCTGAATCCCCACTGTGGACTTTCATGTCTAGCTTGCCAGCTGGTGTCAACTGGTGTAACTGTGTTGTCATCCATAGGTGCCCAGCAGTGCACCGCAGTGTACACACTGACCTTGGCTTTCAATTCTCACTACAGACAGTGAAAATTCTTGACCTAACTGAGGCTTCACTGAATTTCATCCTGTCGAGACCAATCAGCCAAACAGTGTTACAATGCATCTAGTTAGATAAAGTGTGACACATACTTTGGTGTGATCCAGGAAAAGAGACACTTTGGGTCAGAAATGAAAGCAAACAGATTGCGTTTTGGTGTAACTCTGTGTAAGGTTTTTCAGCTATGATTTTCTGTAGAAAGTAGAAAGCTATCAAACATTGCCATATTGGTATCTCAATTTAAGTAATCTGATATCTTGTGATGCATGAGTATCCATAATTAAAAATTCTTCACCTTTCCAGTTATGGAAAAAACCCTATATAATTCTGCACATTAATTTAGTCATGATAATACTCACAGGAAGAAGAAAATAATGAAATGGAGGAAAGCCCAGTTCTCATTATTGATCTTTATTAGAAATGATCCTGAGCAAAATCCTGGGGAATTATGCTCAAACATAATGTAGCCTCGCCACAGGGGCGGGTATTTTTATGGAGTGCTTGCTTTTTTGACTCTGAGAACCCATACACTCTTGTAAAACACCCTTCAAAACTCTGGAACTTTTCCTGGGTAAGAGCTGCAGGATTGGACCCTCTTAAGAATGCTTTCCATGTGCTATAAGTCCCAGATAAACAACCTGATTGAATCGTTAACCTTTTGCCTGATTGTAGGCTAATTCAAAAAGCAAGGGGGTCCTTTTATAGAATCAGCAGGCAAGGAAGCTTGCAGATAAAGAGATGCTCTCATGTGCCAAATGAGTACAAACTGTAGGCTGAAAATACCAGACTAATTTTTCCTATGTCACATCAACCTTTGCCAGCATAATTATGATTACAGAAGAAAATTAACCTTTCAAAGCAAAGCGGGAATTGGCTGCTCCTCTCAATAGGAAAGGGGAGAGAACATCTCCGTAGCAGGGATGGATCAGTATGTGATCCCATGGCGAGAAAGTGCGTTTCAGAACTTGGCTCGCAACAGCCACAACATGCTCACGTAACAAAAACAGGAGGAAAAAAGCATGCCTGCCCTCTGCCAGCACCAGCTGTTTTTAAAATAGGTTAACCTGCAGTGGAATTCTCCTCGGTGTCAGCTTGCAGACTGCTTGGCAACCTTGCTCCTTACGCATCTGTAGAGGTCAGGCCTGCCCGAAGCCAGTGTTCTGGGCCGAGTGACTTTATGGAGTTGCTGGTTTTGTCACTTCTTTATCTTCCCTCAGTCCTCCCACTTCTGTTCTTTTATGTCTTCATCTTGACCATTTGTTCCCCCTTCCATACTCTCCAAATGCATGCTGGAAAAGTGTCCCTTTGCATGCTGCAAAACCTGTGTTGATAAATACCAGTTGCAGGTAAACGACACAGTAAATGAACATTGAAGGTTTTTCCTGCCCTTTTCATTCCACGGAGGTGACAATGTTTGCAAAGGAGGAAAAACTGAAACCTAAGATTTTTTTTTTCCTACATATGACTCACATGGCTCCATTCTCTTCCTATAAAGGGCTAATACAGGTCCTATGCACTCATCATGCCTTACTTCAGGCTTTTACAACAAATGTGGCAGCAATCAGTACCAGTTACTGGTCTATATCCCTAAATATGGGATGTGCACAGTATTTCTGTTCCAGGCTGACAAGAGACAGCAGCCAGTCCCTAGCAGGTAGATGCTGTAGAAGAGCAGGGATTACAAGCTGCTTAAACCTATCTGCCAAGCAATAGAGCAACATCATGTTCCTTTTTCAACCCATGTTTCTAAACTACAGAAACTCCTAAGCCAGACCCAAGCAGGCAGGGATCTCCACACAGGGCATTGCGATGCTTGACATACGTGCTGGATTTATCTGAAAGAGCAGTATAGACCTTTTAGTGCAGCACTGCTGAGAAAATTATGTTTGTCCAATAATTTGCCAGGGGAGCTATTACCTTAAGTTCATTGCAATGCTGGTGTGGCTGTATGGAGCACTGCAGAGTGCTGGGGTTAGTTCAGGCTCGACGTGTATGGACAGCTCTCAGCTATACTCCACTGGATGCTGTTGACATGTCCTTAAATGACCTAGATGGTTGACTGAGTGAAAACCCTCTGATGTGGGAGGAGAACTCCAGGTCTGTGTCCTGCAGCACTCTGCAGTCAGGGCTGAAATAACTGTGTGCCTTGTTCCAGCCCTCAGCATTTTGTCCAGGCTTTCAGAAACCCGGAGACAACCGCAGATTCCCTGGTTTCTCACTAATGAGTAGCCAGCATTAATTCCAGCAGTCTGTTTAGTTCAGTGGTTTGTAGATTTCATCTGTATTTCATCATCGTCATTATTGTTACTATTAGTATTACTGTGAGAAAGGTTACTAATACTTAGACAGAATTCCAAATACCTCTATGACATACATTAGCTTCACACAGCAGTGCAGTTTTGCTCGGACATGGGCTTGCTTTGTATTACTCAGGCTGCAATCATATATTCTTTATTTTTTTTCATTGTGCAAACTCCGGTTTGCACACAGTTTAGATCTTGACCTTTGAAGATTTTTTTTTTTCAGAGGATTTTTTTGAGGATATCTTCCAACTCCAAACTGATTTGGGTAATCAGTGAAAGTGTGAAGTACAACTACATCTGGCTCTTCCAAGAACATTGTCCAGTTCTTCCTGCTATTCCTTCCTGAATGGGTAATGATGACAGCTAGGACAAGGGATTTCAGCTGTTTCTGTTGCCAGCCACCAACAAGAAACTAGGTCAAGTCTTTATACTCTATTATTTTTTTGATTCTTAGTTATAAAAAACAGCTTAACTTTAGGTTACCCGGGCTTGACGTGGGAGATCTAGGGCATCCAGTGTTAGGAGTCAAGGTGCTTCTGCTGCGGCTTATGGAGACATGCGAGTTTGTATCAGAGGAACTCGAAATCTGGCTGCACACATTTAGAACAGAAGATCTGTTTCAAACTCTGATTTAGATGTGTGGGATTGAGCAGCCTGTTTTTGGTGTACATTATGTATCTACATGGAGAGGTTTGGTAGTGGGTTATTTCAGATTTATGGTGTGGTTGTGCCACTATTGAAAATTACGCTTTTGAAAAGAAGGTCTTCTCACTTATGATTGTCCTTCTTAAACTGCATCAGTGAATATCTTATGATCTTAAGGGATCCTTTCTGCCCTTCATGAAATTCCATACCATAAGCTTCCACAGCTCCTCTTTGGTAGGCAAAGGATTCAATAAAAGCTGATAAGAATTAGTTGATAAGTGTGGTTTTTGGAGTCCGTGTCCCAGGGGTTGCTGCCAGAGGAGGAAATCAAGGGGTCCATGATCTTCACACCATGACAAGGTTTTAGACATCATTCCAGAGCCAATGGAGAAAAATACTGACTTTCATTTTATGTTAAGATAGTGCAAGAATGGTTGAGAAGATGTGGGCTAAAAATCTTTTGGTTGAAAAAGTAATAGTTGTGGAAAACAGTGCTGTAGAGAGAGGGTCTTATCACAAATACCATCTGAGAGCATAAACATGGAGTTACTGGTGCAACAAACCAATTGTATTTATTTCTACTTACCTTTTGTGATAGGATTGTATTGATTTAAGGGAAAAGAGACATGACTCTTATGAAGCATATGGGAGAGTAATTATATATCTTTCCCAAAGTGTTAAATTTCAAGGAACTAACATTTGCCAAGGAATGTCCCCAATCCATATAATATTCTTAACATTCTGCATCCCAATGCTTGTGCTGTGACCTTTACCTCAGCAGATACATGTGTGAAAATATATTTATCTGGACAACTGTTTAATGGTTGAAAGTCTGAAAAAACTGCTATGTAAATTACTGTAAGTAAAGCCTGCAATACATTTTACACTTCCATTTAAACCAGACTTGATTTTTAACGCTGTGTTTAAACATTCCCCTTCTGCCCAAAGACAAACCCCAAACCAGTTCTGCCAACTTTTCACACAATTCAAATGTAGACAGGGTAAAATCTTATTTGGATTCAGAGTTAATAGGAAATGAAGTTGAAAAACTTGGGAATCCTTTATTGCATTTTTCAGCCTCCTTGGGTTGCTTTTGTGAGATACTACACTGCAGATTTCCTAATAAAATTTTTGCCAATATAAGTTCTTGGCACACTGAGGATAAAATTAGCTCACAGAGACAATATTGGCAAAGAACTAAAAAAAGGAAGACTGAGTAAAATTCTGCCTTCAGTTATCCTCAGGCATTCCTGAGGGGACTTGGTGGAACTGCCAACAACAAATGAGGGTTAAATTTCACATTTTTTATGTATGTAATGAGAATTTCATGTATGTAGTTTATGTGAAGAATGTATATGTCAAGTATGGGGAAATTATGTATGGGGTACTCAGAAATATAATAAAGATGTCAAACTGGCTTGTTTTATTTGCTAACCTGGGTTTGAAAATGTACTTTTTTTTTTTTCTTTAAGGTTAGACAGTACTCAAAAATGATTGAACTATATGAGAAGCAAATCGTTAATTTAACCATCAGAGTGGAGCATATGGAGAAGAGCAGTGTATCTTACACAGAACTGGACTTCCAGTTACTGAAACTGGAAATCACTGACCTAGAGAGACTGGTCACTCAGCTGAAATCCGGCCTTGTTGGAAGCAATGTCATCGTTGAGCAAATATATTTGGAGGTATTGCCAGACTCATAATTAGGGTTCAAATATACAGATAGTCTATTTCCTCTTTAGTGTTTAGGCTGATAGAATGTAGCCTGTCTCTATTGCATCCAGTGGAATTATTTTAGCATTTCATCAGCATAAATTAGAAGAAAGCTTGACCTTAAATGTGTAAACATCTCTTTTTCGGTGATACAGAGCACAGAAAAGCAAAGAAACCTCAAAACAAATGGGAACCTTTTTATTTTTTGCCTACTATCAGCCTGAAAGATAACAGTTTTGCATAGTGTTAAGAACAAAAGCTGATTAAATTATTAAAATAAATATTAATTTATAGTGCCCTATGCTTGAAAGCCTCTGTGCTTTAACTTAGATAATTAAAAAATTAGCTTCTGGTTGCTAGGGCAGTGGCCCAATCAATATGAAATCAAGAAGTGGGGAAGACTATCACCTTCCCAGCAGACTATAAATCACATTTTCAAAATGGTAATTAATCAGTCACCTAGAGAGAATAATTACTTCAGATGGAAAGTGAAATATCATATTCTCCATTGTCCTCTAGATCATCAAGTAGGTGATTGAGAACATTATTTATCTTTACAATAAAAATTTCCAGATATTTCTGTAAGGCTGGAGTAAGAACCTTTTCTATATAATAGTAGGTACTCGCCTAAGACTTACTGGATGTTTTTACTCTATGTATAAAATAACACTATATTTTTCCATTATGGTATACAACTGAGTGTTAAAGCATTTTCTTTTGGTCACATACCTCTTCTGGAAAAGTAAAGTTCAGGCTAGCAGGGTAAGGTCTAGTCTTAGGGTTATTTAGTAAAACCTGTTCTGTAGCATCTTCTATGGTATGGTCAACCTTGCTTGAAAATATCTGTAAAATAAAGTTGACAGAAATTTAAACTTGCTCTCTTTTTTTTTTTTTTCCTCTAGATCACAAATCTGACTATACTGGTAAATGAACTAGAATCGCTGGACAAAAACAATATCCTTGCAATTCGTCGACAAATTGTGTCTCTGCAGACTCGATTGAAAGAGTGTGAAGAGAAAGCAAACAAAACTACAGTACCCCCTTATTTCCCACCAGGTAAGCATTTCACTTGTATATCAGGTAAGAAACAACATAATAATTGGGTAGAACAGTAAATGAACACATTTCTCTTTGGAAATATTAAATACAGTTGTAATGATTCTACTTAGCTCTTGAAAAATTAAGAAAGCAGCTCCTGATATTTCATCAATGGGTTCAAAAGGAAAATGCGGGTAGGAAACAAACTTTTTGGGACATACATAGTAATTGTTTTCAACTGGAAAAAGTTGTAATCTTCCCCTCACCTGCAGTGTGAAAAGGGAAACTCTAGCCCCTTTCCTTTTTCAAAACAATTCTCTTATTACCTTTTTTTTTTTTTTTTTGGTAGGAAACTATGTTTTTTTTCTGACCAGCTTTGATTTTTAATAGATACTGTGAAAGTGACCTCGTCATGGTAATTTTGCTCTAATGTTGCTTGGGAAATGTATGAGCAACAGTTGATGTACTAAAGCTGTTGGTATGCAAGGTCTGGAAAGTAGCTTTGCATGAAGATTACTTTTGCTTCACAGGCGAAAGATTCTTCTAAATTAGAAGGTCAAGAACCTTGGGGGGAAATTCTGGTCTCAGGGAAATAAATGGGAGCTTTATTACTGATTTCAGCAGAACTAGGATTTTACCGTCTTCTTAACTAGGAAAGGTTGTGTCTGGGGCTTAGATCAGTGGTTTCCAGAGCGCAGTTCATATATAAGTATCAACAGTCACAGGGCATGTGGTAATTAGTTTACAACTGGAATAATTTTTGTCTTTATGGTGTGTTCAGTTTGAAAAATCACACTGTGAGTGAATCGTAGTCCGAGAAATTTTAAGAGTCAGATATGATACACTGAAGCAAACCATTTAGGAAACACTAGTTTAGGTATGGCAGGTCAAGCATCCCACTTGCCAACAGGCAAGGAGGATTTATCAAACTGTTTTATCCCCTGAGTGTTTTATACGCAGGGGGTTCCTTATGACAGAGTACTGTAAGAGAGAAAGTGCTCTGCTGTATGCAATACCCAGGGGAAGGTTCCTGATTTTTCACATAAGCTGGTTAACAATCAGCCAGAGGAGGCCATAAAAAAGGAGGAGTGGTGTCCTGCTTGCAAGAAGCACAAATTTGCACCTACCAGCTTTTACCTCTCCTGATTTTTGGGTCAGCTAGTTCAAGAGTCTCCTTGAAAAGGTGAGAGGCAGAAATACAAGCTTACCTTAGGGTCAGCAGCCTTTCCTTTTGCGATCTCCTTAGGGTTTTATGGCATTGCGACCAGCTGCTGCACTTCTCTGACAGGATGCACGAGTAACGCCTTGTCTGGGGGATCAGGCAGGAGGAAAAATTGAACCCAAAACCTTCATTGCAAAATCTCAAGGCCCTACTTTTCTCCTCAAGGAAGGGCTCAAAATGTTTCAATGAAAAAAAGAAAAAGGTAGCAATGTTTTAAAAGTATTTGAAGGGCATCTCAGTCATTGATTTATTGAGGGTGACGGTGTGTGGAAAGAAACAGCCTCTTTCTCTTCAAGCCTACAGCAAACCTTTGTTTTGGTAAGAAAGTACTGAGCTCTGGAACAAGAATACTGTGTCTTTCCATGAGTGATGGAGGAAGGGGCGGCTTTTGTGGTTGGAGTGAGCATCTGTGGGACATAGAAGCTCTCATGGATTGGGAAAAGAAAGTCTGTGCTTCACAGTGTAGCTCCATGTAGGCATAGACAAGTCATGTCTAGAGCAGGATGATAGCTCTGGGATGGCTAAATGTAACTGCATAGGATTGTGACTGTAACAGAAATAATTAGCATTGTTTCTCAGGGCATGGTGAAGAGGTAGATAGAATTTATCTGGACCAAAATTGTGTTGCTTTAGCATTGTTTTGTTCCTGATTGATGTGCCAGATAGCTCAGGCATCTTTGCATGTCACTGCATTGTGTGGGAACCATGGAGCAAAAAACAACCTGGAATGCCAAAACCCCAGGTGGTATGAACAATGATAGCTCCTTTGACTTCTAGAGAATTACCACCACTGACATCAACTGAGAACATCCCCTGGTATTGTCTGTGAGTTTTTATCTTTTGCCCAAAGCAACAGGCACCCTGAAGGGTTTGAAGGATGTGTGGGCGTCTCGTCATGGCCACCTTTAGGGTGGTCTCTGAGGCTGGTGGGAGGGACTGGCAGAGCAACTGGGGAGCGCTGGAAGGTTTTCTGCCTTTTGGTCAATGCCAGCTATACAGAAAACCCAGGTGTTATGTAGGCTCAGATCCCTGCCAATCCACGCAGGACTGGCGTAACCTGACTGTGTGCCTGGAGGGGAGGAAATATTCTCTGGGCAGAGAACTTTGTTGAGCAATTACATGTCCTGCAGACTGTATCTGAAAACAAGTGGTAGTAGGAAGTTATTGCTTGGGGAGATGGAGTAAGGATGTGAGAGCGCTGCATTTTCTAGATGGTCATTTTGGAGGCTTTGCATGGATGCTCACACCTAGGCCTCTGAAGCTCTCTAGCGCTCATTTACGCATTTGAACACAATTTCCATATGTTTTCTCTGCAAGCTTGAATGCCTTGAATTCCTGCCAAACCATTTGGCCTTGCCCTGCTTTTAGTTCATATTATATTTATAATGTTTGTATTAAACTGACTCTTTGTCCTGTTTTCAGACTGCATTTTCTATCCCCCTTCATCCTCTCTCCTGCATATTTTGGATAGGCAACATGAACTAGAGAGAGCTTGGCTAATCCCTGAGCTGTCTAAGACCATGAGTCTAAAGGCAAGTTTAATTAAAGCTTCTTGCTTCTCAGTGCTGTAGTACGCAGCCCCTCTGACTGTCCCCCAAGGCTTTTGCTGCTGTATCTCTCAGAATGAACAGGCCTGTTCTCAAACAACACAGCACAAAGAAATCACTGGTCTCCATTTGCTTCTCAGACTGGCGAGGTGCATTTCTGAGTGTTTGAGATGGGGCTCAGTAAATATACAGTTAATCATCCTCATCATCATCACTGGCTTTCCTATGTTCGGCAGTTCCTGGCATCTCTCTCCTCACCACTCCAGTGGGAAGAAATATTTACCCATTTGTTTTTCTTTTGCACTGATCTCATCTCGCTGCATCCGGGTAGGTATAGAGAGAAAAGACCCCAGGATGGTTCTTTGAGGACTCTGCAGCAGATTCTTTGTCACATCTCACTGAAATGATCTGAGAGAGGCAGCAGGGAGAAGTGAGTCAGAGGAAACTCTCAAAGGCAAAAAACGAAAGAAAAGAAAAAAAAGAGAAGGTTTTTTTCCTGGTTTTTATACGTTTAGAAATTAAGGTTTTCAAGTTACTGGTGAACAGGTCTCAGCGGGAGTAAGACCTGGTGTAGTCTAATGCTGAAAATCAGGCAATGCTGTTGGAGTTTTATAGCGGTTTCACTTTTACCTCCTATGTACCCAAGAAGTCTGTGTGTTTTGAGTGTTTTGGGTTGTGTTATGAAATGAATACATCCATGCACAAAGAGAGAGACATGTCTATAGCCGCCTGAAAAGGGCTGGCCAGTGCCTCCCCTCCAGGACTGCCTGAACTGCCCCTGGAAACACATGCATTTCCCCATTGGTTATGGAGGGATCTTAGCTGAGGTCCCTGAGTTGTTAGTTGCCTGAAGCTAGGTCCGATGAACTCCAGCCCTCCACCTCATGCCCTGTTGACAACCTAAGTCGTCTTTGACACATCTGTCAGCCTGTGTCTGTGCCTCGTGATACTGGTGAAGACTGAGGTCTCTGTGTGGGTCTTCTAGCGACAGTGAGACCGTAGGAACCAAGATGAGCTTTTCCCTGAGCAACCCTGACTCCTGTGTCCCAAGCCATAGTAACAGACTGGTAGCGGCTAACATGTCTGGATGCAGCGGTTCGTCTGATGGGAGACGAGGGTGCACATCTGGCGCTTGGGAGCACGTGTGAAACACCAGCCTGCTCCTGGTCTGTGTGTCCCTCATGGGAGTTCCTTTAAATGTGGGTCCCACCTTGTCTCTGGATTTTCAGCTGCATAGGCAAACTGTGGTCCCTTCTCTTCACAGTGCAGCTGCTTGTTGGGGGGAGGCTGCTGGAGATTTTTTGGCACCTGTATTCTTGTAGTGAGAGGCTGATGTACTCCATCAGAGTGAAGTGGGTGAAGTGAGATCCAGCAGGATGCGCCTCATGCTCAGTTCTGCAACCCATCAGCCAAACAAGTCAAGATCCCTCCAATCCTGACAATTAAGTGCCAGCTCATTTTCTGATCAGAAGGATTAGTAAACAACTGAGCTGAGAAACTGGTTCTTTATGCAGGGAGAAGAAGTATGTGTGTATGTACCTACGTTAGTCCTCCTCTCACCTATTTGCTACATAAGCATGAAACACAGAAAGGCAAGAATACCAGGACATCATTTATTAGTGACCCAAAACAGTGGAGAAAGGAGTTAAAAACTTGAAAGTTTGAATAATGCATATGGATTTATTTCAAGTACCTTCTAATATTTACAGAATTACATGACACTTTGTTTCCTTTGTGCATTTTTTTTCCCACAAGATCCAGACAGGGAGGCAAGTTTAGATTAAATAAACAACAATGAATTCTTCTGAACCTGTGCAGAAGACAGATCACCCCCTGACTACCACAGAGTTTTTTGGTAAAAAAAATTATGATTCTGGGAGTGTTTTCAAGGAAATCAAAATCAAGCACATACTCTATAGAAACCTCAGACAATTTTTGATGTCATTAAAACGGAACACGCTTCTAACTTTATTTTAATAATTCATTGTTTCATAAATAAAAACCAAACAAGTGTTCAGCAGAGAGCTCTCTTTAAGGGAAGAAATAATAATTTATTATTTCTTTTGTAAAAAAGGGTCTCTCTGCTGAACACACGTTTGTTTTTTATTTATGAAACAATGTATGAATTATTAAAATAAATCTGGAATTGTGTTCTGCTTAATGACATGAAAAATTATTTGAGGTCGCATATAGATGAGCTTAGCAGTGCTTCGCTACCTGCAAGCTGCGGTGCTATATTTTTCTAAACAAATCAAGAGTTTTAGAGCATTTAATAACCATTTAATTCTGAGATAAGTTTATTGTGACTTAAGCACAGTAATATATTCAATATGTCACCAGCTTGAAAGAAGCCCTCACGCTGGAGGTAACAATACATAATAGGGATATAAGAAAAAAGCAGTTCAAATTGATTTATGGAGTTGGCAGGCTGCAAGCCATTTTGCACTGTCTGCCTTAGCTTCCTTGCTTTGCATGAGCTGAGGTATAAGCACCTCCAACCACTCATACGTGTGCCAAGTGCTGAGGCCATGTTACTAGTCGCGCTACGTGCCATTTCCAGAGATGCAGCCTGGCTAGCCATACAGCAGTGCCTTCGTCGTGTGCTATATTTGGAAACGAGTTTTCTGCTCCAGGGCCTCATCCTTTGTAAAGCACTTAAGTGCATGCTTAAATGCTCATCTGCTCAGAGCCAGGAATGCTGATTCGCTGCGATTCTTGGTGGCACGGAGGGAAGCAGCATTCAACCAGGGTCAACCCACATTGCAGCTCCAAGAATCCCAGGCACAAAAGGGGCTGAGGGAGGAGATGGGGTTGTTCACAGCTCAAGTCTCCCTCTCTGCCATGAGCTGGGCACTCAGTGATGCTGAGCTGCTCTCATGGGCAATACTGACCTCCAAGGAAGTTGTCAGTGTGGCCCAAGGACACAGAGACTTAGCTCAGCATAGTGATTTATATTTAATATAAAGCTGCTCCCCACCTTTCTCATGGATGTTGAGAGGAGGCTGCAGGTGAATCATATGTCCCTCAGGTCACTAGAGCAAGAGAGCAGGAGACAGTGAGCAGTGGAGGTGTTATGTAGTGGAATGAGAGAAATACTGCATTTTAAGAAAGGGGGAGACACAGAGAGCTTCACTGCCCACATCGACTTTACACATTGGCACAAATGTTGCCCTCTTTCTTGGACATTTCTAACATTCAGGCCCCAGGTTTCCTTGTCCCAGAGGTAGAGCATTTTCCCTCTGGGCAAAGCAGATCAGAAAAAGATTTCTTTGTGTTTGCAATAGTCTAATTTTAACCAGGTATCCTGTTTCCCAGTCTTTTTCCAAGGAGAGTATTTCAGATTGGTCTGTCTCTGCATTTCCCTCTATCTGTGTGGTAGATTAGGGTGTCTTTGGGCTTTTTCTGGCAGTGGCTTTAGGAATTTTCAATTCAGCTCTCTACGTATTGTCTGGCCTTGCTTACGGATGGCCAGCTTTGAGGGCAGAAGGTCCTCTCTCTGTTATTTCTCTTTCTTCTTTGTGCTAAGACATAGGTTATTTATATTCTACGCATTCCTTTGTATGACTGAGTGTATGAACAGCCATTCTTTTCATACAGGTGGTAAGCAATCATGACATGGTACCCATGCAAATATTAAAACCTCAAATCATAAGTCTGACTTCTATCATTGATGCCATAGCTGGTGATGAGTGCTGAGGGAGGTATTATTAAAATCAAAGAGTTGAGGTCATTCATTTATCCATTAATTGACATGTGAGACTTGAGTCTATTTGTATTACACTCTAATAAGGAAAGCTGTCTAGTGGTTAGAGCTCCACACTGAATTGGGCAACACTGGAGTACCACTAAGCCTGTGAGCTGATGCCAGTCACTTGACATCTCTGTCTCTGTTACCTCAGGTGAACATATCCTTACAATAAAAAATCTGGAACATTTTTGTGGCAGTAAAATAAAAAGCTAATGTTTAAACTTGGAAAAAAACATGTTGGCTTCTGGCAGTGGAAATTTCAGACTCATCAGAGGTCCACAGGCATTTATGAGTGGAAGATGTTTTCTACCACTGACTTACAATATTGAGAATTTATCAGGAAACAGGAATGTCACTGCCATTCACCATGAGTAAAGGGAAAAGTTTTTCTTGTATCTAAATTCACTTTGCCTGCTTTGTTTTGAAGAGCGTTCATCACCATTGAATGTCCATTTTACTTTGTTGTTTGTTCCTAGTAAGTGTGGAAAAAATTCTACTCAGCTCAGCAGCACATCTTGAAAAATGACCTGTGTGTGCAAAAAGCTAAAGATTTTGGGTAGCAAAATTAGAAATAAATAAATTCTGTGATCCCGACAATGACTTTGCAGTTGATACGTGGAAAACAGGGCTGTTCTGGTTCAGCTTGACATCATATTCTCTTTAGAGTTGCCTCACATGAAAACGTGGAGTAACATCTACCTACGTGTCCTAGGCTGTGATTGTTACTGTCTGCGGATTGCTTTGAGGGCCTGAGGTGGAAGGCACCATGCGGCTGTGACGCACTGTTGCAAAGCTGTGATTCTGACAGCAGAATGTTAATCTGAAATGTGACTCTGGAATTACTGCTGCTGCTGCTCCTTCCTTCCCTTCCTCACTGAGATACACAGAAATCAGAAATCACAGGATTCTTTTTTTCCCCATCTCCATGCTCTCAGTTCCACTGAGGTAGAAAATAACCTAAAATGTATTTTTCAAGGGATTTCCTAGTGCAAGAGGCTGACATGCATCAAACGGGTAGAAACAGAAATCTGTCCCATATCTGGAATGGTGCAGTGAGCACTAATCGGCTGCTAATTAATCCTGACTGAGGATGAATGTCCCTATACTTTCTCCATGCTCCCCCTTGCCCCCACACAGCTATAATAATATGCACTCTTCTTTTTTGACTTTCTGAGTCAACTTAAAACACTTAGTGACATCCAGTTGCTGACCTGACCCCGAATGAGCCTTTTCCACATGAAGTTCTGCATATGTCTGTGCTTTGCTATGAAGATAAGCACACTGTAGAGGCTATAGTATACAAACCCTCTCTCCTAATGATGACATTTGCAAAACCTGTTTTTTTCTCTTTAATTGCAGGTAGCTGCACTCATGGTGGACTGATGAATGTTAGCCAGCCGTACGTTGTAAAGCTGAACTGGAGAGGATTTTCCTACAAATATGGTTCCTGGGGCAGAGATTACTCTCCTTCTAACCCAGATAAGGAAGTCTATTGGGTTGCACCACTGAACACAGATGGGAGATACTTGGAATACTACAGAATTTATAATTCCTTTGATGATTTGCTGCTGTTTAGACCCATGTATGAAAGCAGAATAACATATGGGGAAGGAAGTGGTGCTGCCCTTTATAATAATTTTTTGTACTATCACGCTTATAATTCAAGAAATATGGTGAAGCACGATATAAAAAGAAACACCGTGGTTCTGAGGAAAGAGCTTCCAAATGCCGTTAACGGTAACCGTTTCTCTTACGCAGGTGTGGCATGGCAAGACATAGATTTTGCCGTGGATGAAAGTGGGTTATGGGTGATATACTCAACAGAAAGCAACGTAGGCAACATTGTGATTAGCAAACTCAATGAGACCACACTTGATGTGCTAAATACTTGGCAGACAAGACAGTACAAGCCATCTGTTTCCAACGCTTTCATGTTATGCGGTGTTCTGTACGCCACAAGACCAATGAACACTAAGAAAGAGGAAATCTTCTACATGTATGACACGCGTACTGGCCAAGAAGGTAGACTTAGCATCATTATGGATAAAAAGTTAGATACAATCCAGAGTATCGATTATAACCCCACAGATCAGAATTTGTATGTTTACAATAATGGTTATCTTCTAAGGTACAATGTGGCATTTCAGTCTTAGTACCTCAGTGACATAAGCATGTGATAAACCTGGCAGCAACTAAAATGAGAGGTCCAATATGCCTTTAGGCAGCACAATTGCATGTTTAGGGTTCATCTGGTCTGATGTACTGTACCTGTGGCAGTCGTATATACTACTTATACTCTTTAAAGGAATAACTCACTCTGGTCAGTAGTACTGTTGGCAGCAGTGCTTAGCAATACTGGGTTCTTCAGGTTTTGATTGGTGTTTTTTGGTGCTCGGTGCTTTACAATTGTCCTGTCTCTAAGGGTAGTTTTACCGCATAGATTTAGAGCATTTTGTTCTCGGAAATTGATGGGCACAGCCTACAGACTGAGAAGCTAATTACCCACTGATGTGCATTTGTCAGTGTAATATAGGCAAGGTAACCAGAAACTGAGAATGAACATCCAGTGATCTTCATCAGAGTGAACTGAGGCATCAGAGAAATTAATCAAAGGATTAAAATAGTGTAAGAAGCAGACTTGGTTGGAAGACAGCAACCCATTTGTTAGATGGAAGCAGTAGTATCTGGCACAAGGCTTCAGGGGAGAGGGTAGAATTGCACTTTGCTGTTTGAAGACCTCGCACAAGGAGGAAAGAGAAGGCATCAGGGCAAGGACGGAGCTTACTGCCCTTGCCATCGCTGGTGCAGTGGGACAGCCACCCCATGACTATTTTCCTGTCAGTACAGTGCAAGAAACAGTTTTCCTTTCCTTTATGCTCTTGTAAGCTTATGCAAATCCTCTCGTTGGCTTTATTGGCCATGGGTGCCTCTTAGACATATATCACGCATTGTCGTAGAATGACAGCTGTGTTATTTAATGTGCCTCTATTCAACATTTTTGCCATTCTGTCATTAGCTTCCTGAGACTCTTGTTAGTGTAGAGTCCAATTTGTATCATGGGTAATTCTGTCTTATAGCAAGGTAAGAGGTCTTGTGGGAAACAAATCTGATCAAACTAGTTGGATACATAATGTGGTTTTTTTAATGGGTATTGTGTGTTTTTGTAATGGGCATTGTGTAATGGAGGGTGTGCACTGTAACGTCTTACCTTCATCATGTCAGAAAGCAGGATGAATTACTGAAATACTGAAATTCAGAGCTCTACAATGATGAAGAAAGCAGTTCATGTGGTTAATTTTCTTCTGTTACCTATGCAATTATGTCTGTGTCCTCTGATAATCAAAATCAATATGTATGCAAATGATTGATTTTGTTTTAATAAAAAAAAAATCATTTCAAATGATCTTAGCTGTGCTATAGAGCCAGGTAAAGCTGCTTGTGACAAATAGGTAGCTTCTGGGATGCAATGGGAAGCCAGGGCACCAAATGTTTGAAACAGGATCATTGCACTCTCTTGGGCTCCGTGCGCTTAAACAGCTCTGGGAACAACACAAAGGTGTGAATCAGTATGTCAACAAGTACATAAGAGGAGCTTTATTTCCCCACACAGAAATATGTTAGCTGGTTAGGGTAACATTGCTCCACCAAGATGTGATGTTACTCGAGTCGTCGGAGGCTGATGAACTGATGACACGTTTTGAAGCCAGGTGCTGCCACTTATCAGGTATCAGCATGTGTTTCTTGGAAACCTGTGAAATGAATTTGAAAGCCATGGAGGCATTGGTGCAGTAATCTGATCAGTCAGCACAGGCAGGGCTGCTCTGTGAATAATCCGTAACGGTCCCTGTAAGGATTTGGCTGAGAAAGGAAGAAGAAAATACTGCAAAATATATTTTTTTCCCTCTACATCTGCCTGTGCATCATGGAAGGTGAGCAGCTCTCCACTTATCAGGATATGCCATCACCATGGGCCTTGAGGCTCCTCAGGTCACCACTGTTTAGGGAGGGGGTTCATGTTAGCATGTATGGGACCGATTCTGGTGACCTGACTGTGATTCCCAAGTCCTTCCTGAGGACAGGTCCTTGTGGTCTAGCTTTCTCCTCTTTGGAACTGCAGTCAGCCTGGATGGAGGCTTCCATGGTGGCGGTGGAAATGGTGTGACGTGGCTACCCACCACACTCAAGTGCGGTGTGGCCCAGACCCTGTGTGACCTGGCTCCAGCTGGACATTGCTGAGGTGGCTCAGAGGTGGCAAGACAGTGGCAGTGGCCAACTCTTCAGTGTACCACAGATTGTTGGTGCAGAGAAGGTAAAACACAGTCAGGTTAGATCTTGGTAGCTCAGTACCAGAAGGAAAGCAGAAACATCCCTGCACTTACAAAACCTTAAAATATCTTGTGTGGAGGGGCTGGATCAGGATGTTTCGGTCCTCTCAAGGCTGAGCTTGTCCTTTGGTTTTTGTTCAGTGCTAGTATTTTTCAGACAGCTGGTGCCAGGGTGCAGCAGGGTTCCCTGGGGTCTGTCAGGGCAGGGCCTGACACCTGGGGCCTGTCCCACCACCCCAGCAAGGAACAGGGCAGCCAGGGGGGCACCTGGGAAACCCCAGCTCCAGGCATCAAGCACTGCCCTGGGGATCGGGGTGGGCTGAGGCCAGGCTGGGACATGGGCCCGCAGGTGGGCCTGGCTCAGTAAGGCCCATGGCTAGGCAGGGCAGGGCTGTGGGAAGCTGGAGATTGGCCCTGCTGCTGCCTCACTGGGGCAGGAGCTGACGGGCTTGGGGGGCTGACATAAGGTCCTGGGCAGGGTGTAGGGGAGCCTAAGGGGTTTGGGCAGGGTGGGCAGTGAGGCACATAAATGCCTCTGGCACCCTGGCAGTTGGGAGTGCTTCTATTAATGTTGTAAGAGGCTTTGCAGAGTTGTAGAAAGACCGTTGTCCTTTTAAAAACCAAAATGAAGGCATGAAATGACTGTATTTCTGTTCTTGGCCTATTGATTTTGAATCTCCCAGTGGAGGTTCTGGGGTATATAAACAATATTGAACATAAATAGTACCTGCCACAGAGCCCGGAGGAGAGGACATCTGTCTGTGCGGTGACATGGGGAACTGCAGTACAGGGACTTCAATGCAATTTCATTGATGAGTGGTTTTCACACCACCTAACTAAAGGCACCTGCAGTGGGAGACACGGCTCTGCTCCGTGCGATGATTGCACACCAGGAGAAAGGGACCTTCTGCAAAAGGAGCACTTCAAGCAGAGAGAGTAATGCATTTTTTCACTTCTTCCCTTAGACTTGTCCTTTCAGGCCTTGGATGAAGGTGGTTTAGTAGCTGTTCTCGAGCTGGCCATGACACACAACCTTGGGCAGCCTTCACGGTCTGTCTCTTTTGCCCCCTGTTTTGTAGCTGATGCTACCTCTTCTTTGGTTGGGGGTTGTTTCCTCCTCTCCTTCCTGGACACCTAGAAGACCTCATCCCCATGCTTCCCAGCATGGGCTGTTAGTGGCTTGGTGGATCCACACCATTTCTTTATGTGGCTTTTGCCTGAAGTGACATAAGTTTCACTCTGACTCTTTTCACGCAGACTTTTCTGGTCTGGTCGCTCACCTCATTCCTCCTGGGCTGTTCAAAGTAGAGTGTCAAATTAATCCTCTTTTACAGTTCTTCTTGGTCCCACCCTCTCTTTAACAAGTTAGATACAAGCTCTTTATTCTTTGGTCCTTCCCTGTCAGCAACTGTGTTACCTGAACCTCATGGCTTTGCTGCCTAAGTTATACCAGCCTCCTTCATCCTCCTGTTCCCAGGTCACACACCTTTCCCTTTATCCCACACTGACACTTTTCTCTGGGATACCCTCTCCAAAACAGATCAGCTTCCCTGGGCTCCTCCAAATTTCTCATGAATTTCTCTGTGAAGCTTGCGATAAATTGCCAACTGACTACAGCTATCTTGTTGCCTTCATTCAGAGACTGGTATTTATTTGCATCATGTATTCAATTATCTGGCACATGAGAGCATAAAGCTGGCACATATAAACTCTCTTATTATTCATTCCCGTATGTCACTCCCTCACTCTGTTACATTCACTGTTTGTGTCTTGTCTTAAAGGGAGATTGTATGTTCCTCAAAGGAAATACCTGTCTTCGTTTGAGGTAGTACAGCACCTAGCACAACAGGCTGCTACCTTCCTCCTCTCTCCTAGGTACTTCTGAGCAACAAACAATAAAGAGCAGCAAAAACTGGCCGGAGACTGTTGCATGCATCTGTGTTTTTGTCTGAATTTTCATGCATGCTGCTACGTGTGCTGCATATAAATTGGCTTTGAAAAGTAGTCAAACAATATGCTTCCAGACAACTGTGTAAACATTCTGTTGGAAACTGTTTCAGTAGCTGTGTGCACATAATGTTGCTACAATGCATCCCTAAATTTGTACCATGTGGGTTAGGTTCACTTTTCCTCCTGTAAATATTTGATTTCTTTCCTTTCTTTCTTTGCATTTTTGTGACTGCACAACAGTTGCTCGCTGAAGGACAGGGGCCAATGGCACAAGCGTGAACCATGCACGGGGCCTGCAGCCATGATCTTTTTCACACTGCCAAGCAACTTGTCATTTTGCAGGACTAGGAGTTCTCCTTTTAATAGGGCAAAATGCTCGCTTTGTAGCTGATCTGAGTTTGGAGAGATGAGAATTAAGGAGTCGCAACATTAGGGTTTGTAAAAGGTGAGCACATGCGAAGGCAAACTTGTGTGTCTAGCAGGAATCTTGTTTTCCCCTCTGCTTGCTGGGTTGCTGCCAGTTTGCAAGCTGTTATCCACGTAGGGGGAAGTAAATTAAGTGAGGGAAGCTGCATGGGCAACTGTTCATTCGAGTCTTCAGGGAATGGCTCCTGCCACTGGCCTACATTCTGCTGGCCAGTTGGGCCGTACTTGGCCTTGGGCCATGGGTAAGGGCAATTCTGGCTTTAAACCACTGCCCTTCCTCAGCACTGAGTTTGGAAAGTGGTGGCCCAGTCCCCAACTCAGGAGCTCCCAAACTTCTTTTGGGATTCCTAGGGAGTAGTGGGACGCAGCTGTATCCCGCATGCATCTCTTTGCCTTTGGTACATATATTATGCCAGAGAGGGAAAGAGATGGACAATACTGCTATACGGCTAGTGGATCCACTGATGGCAGAAGGTGTCACTAGAAGAAGATATCTGGAACTGTGCAGAAGAGGGTCAGAATCCTAGACAGAAATCCCAGGAGGTCTCCTTTTCCACGCCCCTGCTTGAAGGCAGGATCATGTATGTCTGAGCTGCCTTTGACATCTGTTTGTGTAATCTGTTCTTTAAAACCACTAATGATGGAGATTTCACAGTCTCCCTAGGTGGCCTTTTTGGCCACTTAACTACCCTCAAAACTAGGAAATTTTTCATAAACCTTCTCTGCTTCAAATTAAGCGGATTTAAGAAGATCAGCATGACTGTTGCTGAGACCAACAGCTCAGCTGCCTGAGTGTCCTCTACATAACAGTAGCCAATAACAGAGGCTTCAGAGAAGTGTAGAGAAGCAGGAGAAGGATGCAGTGATAATTCTGCCACTGGACTTTCTTATCCTGAAGTTTGGGAATGTTTTCTTGGTCTGTCTGCAACAGATTCAAAGCACAGTTACCTCTCATCTGTGTAAGGACCATTTATGCAGTGGAAAATGCTTTTCATGTCTTTCTGATGTCTTCTTTTTCCTAGATAAAGAAAGCCCAGATTCCCACCCCTTCCTCCTAAGTCATATTTTCTAAACCTTGTAAAATTTGTGTTGATCTTTCCTTTCAGTTGACCTACAACTCTTTTGATCATCGTTGAGGGGAATGGACTGCTTACCTGTAAATCTCTCGAATAACACTTTGAACCGGCACCGTCTTTTCTATTGTTGTTGCTTTTGGGCCCCATCTGGTTTGAAAGGAAAGCACTGAGGAGCCAGGAAGAGAAGAAAAAAGAAGGAGGTTAACACCCAAGTCCAAGTCACTTCCCTGAACATGTAGAGTCCCATGGTCTGACTCCTGCACCTAATGTTCATGAATGATGTGCATGAGATACACATAAGCTGTCTAAGATATAGGAGCCAGGCCTGGGATTTCTTCTTTGTCAGCGTGGCACAGAAGAACTGGGCTGTCATTATCCCTCAGCCTCTAGGGATATTGCATTCCTGCCTGCACAGTAATAGTTTTCGGAGGAGGGATGGGGAATTTGCACCCAAACCCCATACCTTAGCCCCTGTATTATTCCCTGCTGGTGCTGTAATGAGAGTTGAGGCTTGTATGGATTTGTACAGGGTTTGGCTCTGACTCCAAGTACCTCAGTGGAAACAAACGAGGAGATTTCAGTTTTTGGCATTTCCTTCTGGCTGGCTCAGTGTGTCAGGTTTTTTTGCATCCTCCTCTTAGAAGCTCAGGTCTCTCACCAGCTTGCATGGGGAACTGGGGATACGTCTGTGCCCTGCGGTGCAACTCCTTAGAGTGACGCTTGAGTGCTGGCCCTAAGCCGAGACAATGTAAAGCCGCCTTGGTCCTCTTGGACCAAGGACAGAAATCTCTTTGCCATCTTTCATTTGGCAGTATAGACAGCTTCTTTAAACTGAAAAACAGGATAGCTGTTTTAGTAGCATGCTAACATGAGCACTTGGCTAACAGGCTATGCTAATGTGACTAACTTGCTTCCAGAGCACAAGCGCTGTGCCACCAAAATGACCCAGCTTGTTTAGAAACACCTCACAAACCCCTCCGTGTGGGTACATCGACCAGCACTTTCCTCTGTGCTGGGTACTCTGCAACTGGAAGTGGGAACGCCTTTTGGGTTGCCTACCTAATGAGCCATAGCTTTCTTCACCTGCTGGGTTCTTGGCTAATTTTACATGCATCTGTGTGGCTCAATGAATTAGCTCTTGATCTGTAATCAGGGTGGGCCAAAGAAGACTCTGGAAAGATTGAGGTGATGGAGGATTGCTGCCATTGCCTGTGCAATGAAAGATCAGTGTTTAAAAGATTGGCATAAAAGAACGCAGACTCTTCATGTTTATGTGGGAAGCACATACATAAACTGCACAAATCATTACCATCTGTATTATGAACAGACCCCAGAGCATTAACCTGTTCTATTAGTTGCCTATGCTGGAAATACTGTTTATGTTAGCAAAGCTGAGGTACAAATCTTTCTTATGCATAATGCAGGACATTTTATACATTTGACAGGAAAGCAATTTGAAACATTTTGAATGGAAACATTCTCTGCTGAATCGTTTTATTGTGTTGAAAAATAACCCCAAGAAACTATGACGTTAAAGATGCTGGGTCTTTGGAACTCAGGAAAGTTTGGAGTGCTCAAATGCACCTTGATTTAACATTTTCTTCATGCCCTTTTTTGGTGTGTTTTAAAGGGGGAAGAGCTTCGTTTGGCTTTTTAAATGGGAATAATAACGGTTAGCTCTTCATATAGTGTCTTTTATCTGAGTGCCACAGAGACTTTCAGTAACAGTAATTTAGCATGGAAACCTCAATGTGAAGAAGGAGAAGATTTAATGATACACCTCATATTCACACTAAATTCCATGCCTTTAAAAATAGGTAAGGAGAAAAACTCATCTGGAAGTTGTGAAAGATCTCTTTATCTGCAAAGCATTCCTTTTATAGCTTCCTTCCCTTTGAGGAATGTGAAGTTTTGCAGAATGGGGGACAGTCAGGTTTCTGTGGGTCAAATGAAGGGTGTACATCTGGGCTTTCATCTCTGTGCTGATTTACTGGAGTCTTGTCCCTTCGAACAACCTGACTCCCTTAAAAACTTCGGGGCGCAGTCTGTGCAGCTTCACACTACGCCCTGCCATGCAGGATGGGGACTGGTATGGGGATTGGTGCTGCTTCTGGCATTGCCAGCTCCTGCAGGGATTTCTTAGTGCAAATCTTTGGGAACCGGATTATGTTTTGGAAGTGATTCTTTGATGTCTTCTTACTGAGGGCCTGGGGGCTTTAACTGTGTGTCTGTTCTCTGTGGGAGATGGGAAGTATTTTCTCTTTTCCCTAGCTCAGACTAATTTCTGCTTTTCCCTTTGTATTGGCAGTGAGAGAAATGGCCCAGAGAGATTCAGAAGTGTGTCTGCAGGCACAGAATCAGGCTTAAGGTGGATGGCAATTATTTTTCTTATTCTGATCTTCTGGAGTGATGTCCAGAATCTGAGGTGATGGTCACAGCATAAGAACCTCAACATGTGAGAATGATCTTCTGTTGATCTTTAGTTTTATCCGGTATTAACTCTTCATGCTTCCATATGGAGAAATAGGAACAAGGAACCACTTTCTGTTGCAAAGCAGCTTTCCTAAAAGCATTTTAATATAGTTAGGTTCATAAATCAATGGCTTTTAAAGTGCAGCTATTCATGTCCTGGAAATGGAATTGTGGATTCATAAGCAGATCACAAAAATGCATCTTTGCAACCCTCAGAAAAATAACTGGCGCTGTTTGTACCATAAGGGAAGTGGGTCTAATTCCAAGTGTCACAGGCTGAAACTAGTCCATGCTGGTGAGAATTCCCAGTCCTTTCATAGCTAAATCTTGAAGAAATCTAGCTAGAGATGTTCAGAGCAGAGCTGGGGAGTAAGGAAACACCATGTGGATGGTCAGCAGTCCAGAGTGTCTCCTCATCCTCCATTATTTAGTAGTATAGATCTTGGTGCATAGCTTCAGCTTCCAGCACAGGGATTTCTATGATTCACAGGCAGGTCATAGATATACTTTTTTGCAGCTCAAGAAACTGAGTTCCATATGAATTATATCTGGAAAACATGAGCTGGAATTTTTTCCACTGCCAGCCTATGGTGGGGATTTGGACAGGATGTCCTAAGTGATGTGTCCAAGGCATACTGAAAATGACATTAATGAGATAAAAGTGAAAGCTGTAAATAAAGGGATGTTACCAAAACAGAAAGAAGGGTTTTGAATGTCTTGGCTTTGAAAGGATTTGGGAGTGAACAAATAAGGAGGACAGACTGCAAGGTTTCTGGACTCGTAGTCTTCAAGAGAAATAATGCTTGATCAAAATTTCCCGACACTTCAATACTTCATTAAGTAAGCCTTCAGCACGTTTTCCTTTGGATAGGTAGCGTGTGTTTACAGCTTGTAAAGTATGTTCACAATGTACATTTGGCCAAAAATTATTTTGTACCCGTAAATCACACAAGGTTTATTTCATACAGTGAAATATGCTGTTAATCGAACAATGCACTGAGCAGGGTTTAGCGATAGAAACTCTGGAGCATTCTCAGGAGTTAATCCTTCATGTATCTTGGTGAGGAATTATTTTTAGTCTGCAAGAGGGTGAAAACCATCCTGCATTAGCCCACATTGTAAAATACAACCTTCTCCTCTTGGGAACAAAACACAAGATAGGTGTTACCATAGGTACTAGTGGCTAAATTGATAAGGCCTCGGTTTTACTGCTGAAATAGGGTGCTCCAAAGAGCACCACTTAGTTTTAGACATTGGAGATATGATCAGCGGAAAAGTGGTTAATGTGCTGAGAGCTGGAAAAGAGATGATGGTTAAATGGAGCAAAAATTGCCATTTTGTACCTGACTCTTCACAATCCTGCCTTCTTTTGCAGCTGTATTGTGTCATCAAACCATGTGCAATCCGTGGGGTTTCAGCTGCATGACTCCCATTAACTTTAATCAGAGTCAGGAGAACAAACTGCTGAGCAAAGCACTCTGAAAATGTACCCCTCCATTCTTAACAATTATATTACTCTGCTTTGTGCGGTGGGGAATCTTTAGGAGGCAGAGCTGAATGCTCCATCGTTTCAATACCTGCTCTTTGTGCATAATGAAATCAGCGCTGTTTGCAGCCTGCTCCCTACTATAGTCAGCTACTGATTTCACTACACAAATGACCAAATGATTGACTTCAGCATTTCTCTACATGAAACAGATACAAATCAGTCAGAGAGATAGAAGCTGTGTTCTGTGTCTGTGAGTGAGGTTATACAGGATGGAAAGGCTGTTTAGGAAAATTCAGTGCTGTCGTCCTTTAACAAAAATCGTTGCCAGGATACTGTCAAGTCATACAGGATAACTGCAACTGTGGCAGTTCTAGTGTTAAAGAGATGAACGAATCATGGCATTCAGAACCAGTGCCACATCTTCAAGGTTAGAGCAGAGGGCCAGGTACAAGGTG
Source organism: Rhynochetos jubatus (assembly GCA_027574665.1). Taxonomy (NCBI): domain Eukaryota; kingdom Metazoa; phylum Chordata; class Aves; order Eurypygiformes; family Rhynochetidae; genus Rhynochetos; species Rhynochetos jubatus. The sequence goes on along the minus strand of CM050649.1, from coordinate 101,727,451 downwards.
ATACATCCCCACTGCCATATTTCCATGAACTACGGCAAGCATGCAAACCCCAGAATGGTCCATGAAAACAGCCCTGCAGCATTCAGAGCCTGTGGGATGCTAAAATTCCTCATCCCTCCTTGCTGTCACTGACCGAGAGATACGTCTGCTCAGAAACCCAGATAGGCAGTGGGCACGTAGAGCTGGCATCTAGCCCTCTCTCTGTATATGTGCTTCCTGGCTTTTATGCCCAGACTCAATTGTTCTGAGTAAATAATCGCTCCCGTTTACAAATCTGCATTCTGAATAATTTCTTCGGCGTTCAAACACGTCCCAACCCTTTTACATCACCCTCAAAGTGCAGATAAAACCACTGAATTTCCTGTGGGAACTTTAAAAAAACAATAACCGCAAACTCCTCTGAAGGACAGATAAAAATGTGGTGAAAGTTTCATTAGCAACAAACTCTAGCCCTTTTTAGTTTCACCAGCAGCCATATTTTTTGTTCAGTGGGACAGTTTTTGCACAGATGTCAAGTTTTGCTACTTGAAGAATGTGAAAATGGGAACAGAGTTTTCAATGCATTCGGATCAGTAGGCATAATCAGGTCTCAAGACTACCCTTCCTTATCCAGATAAACAGTAATTCTTCACAATGAGTTCTGAAGTGTACCATGTTCCCATTTACTTAGACACGAAGTGCTTACAGTGGGAACCATTGAAAAGTGTTGTCCTGCATTATCTGAGGGATTTTGAAGGAAATGAAGCAAATCTGCTTTACAATACATTGTTCCTGCAAGGAAGGATCTCACAGAATCTAATCTTTTTTTCATTCATTTTTTAGTGTAGCCTGCACAACAGAGGCAGCTCTTGAGCATCATTTGTATGATAATGGCATTATTTTGTCCCAAATACGGTGCACATCTCAAGGACCTCCATAGTGACATCAGTGGGATTGTTCAGTCCAGACAAGGGGGAGGCAATTGTGGGGGGAACAAGCCCAAACACAGTGAAGTGAATTTCAAATATTACCGTTAAATCATTACATTACCTTTTTTCGGCTGCCACGAAAAAGCCTTTTCAGCAAGAGGGATGTTTGGCTTCCCATGGAATTTCTGCCAGACCAGAATAAACTGAGCTTTTCCAAGAGACTTAGTCTCCTGAATGTCACCTGTCTGCCTAATCCTGGATTGCAATAGAGCTTCAGGCAGTCAATAAATGCTTAGCCTCAAAACAGAGGTCCTTTTCAGTGTGCATGGATAATTAAAGATAAACTTCTGGGAATTTTGAGGCGAAGCAGGAAGTCACTTAGACCTTAATGTAATTTAGGTCTAGAGCTGTCTGAGGTGCATAATAGTACTGTGCCTGGACCCACAGATGTTCCAGAGGGCTCTGTGCTTCCTATCTGATAGCCATGATACTCAAGGGTATCTTGCATAATCCTAAATATCCATGTGAGAGCAACCAAAAACTAATTTGTTAATGATTTTAAACATCTATAGGGTTGGGAGGGCTCTAACATCTGCAAAATGGGTTGCTGTCTGCGATTTAGGTAGCATTTAGGGAGATTGCTTCCTTTTGTTCCTTCTCTGTGGATTATGCGGGGAGCCCAGGGAAATTGGCCTCCTAAATTAGGAACTTCATTGGGATGCCTAAAGTTGGCAATGTGAATACTCCAAGTGCCAGTTAGAACACTGCCTGGGCTTCCACAAGTGAAACTAAATGCTGTCTATGACACTATAACGAGTAGTTTTATTTTAACAGAGCAAATGATTTGGCGTGGAGGTTTTAATTATAGAACTGAACCCACTTTTCCTTTTTGTAAAATGTTAGCAAATAGCTCATGAAGTACTTGTTGTGACTGACTGTGTTTCATTCATTTATGGTCCTCTGTGTGATGAGTTTGCTGTGAATGTTCGAAGTTCACGCTTGCTATTATACTGCAAAGCCACAGATGGAGCGGAATTTATTTTATGCATCTTTATCAATCTGCAAGATGCATTTACTCTAAGCTAGTTGTATAGGCACTATCCACAGAAAGAGTTAGGCAATGTCCAACTGTGATTCACCCTCTCCTTAAGGAAAACCATGCAATAATAAAACCAGATAAGCTGGTTAATGCTCTGCAGTATTGTGGCATGTTAATTGGATTAGTTTAAACATGTGGGGTTTAATTCTGGGGCCCACCCTAATAGTTTTAAGACCATTCGAAGTGCCTTCTTGTATGGTGCCTTGTCTCTATCTTGTCTAGTGATACATTTCCTGTAGACCCTGTGTCATAGGTACCTCTTCTAGGGCATCTCAATAGCCCTAGATGCTTACAGTGTGGGCAACTGAATCCCTGAGCCTGTGTCCCTCAGTCACCATGGTCAGTGAAACTAGAGATTTCTTTATCTGATTGGATGTACGCGTTTACTGCAGGCTGTGCTCAGTATCTTTCTGGCCCTGTTGCCTGTATTCACTTTGCTTCTTGGAGGAAACCCACCTCACATGTAGAGACCTGCATCCTGGACATTTACGTGTAAGTGTTTGAATTCCACTGTTGCATTCGAGGGAAATTAAGCAGCATGAGATGAATGTGACCCAAGGGTTTTCTTTATAATGAGAAAATAACAAGTAGTAGAGTTTGCAACTTGAGAGCTGAGCCAAAAAAAGTTGGGAGAAAAAAACCTAGCTCAACTGACACCGAACTGGAGCATCTCTCCTTCTTTTTTGGGGGGAGGAACCAAAAGTAACATTATTTTCTCCACACTGGCATAACTAAAATGTGTAGTCAACGAAAGCCACATGATCCACATACAGTTGAATCCCCTTATTTTTAAATGAGGTCAATTTTGATACGAAAAAATAATTTCAAAATAAAAAATGCAAAAGGTTGCTTTTGAAAATGTTGAAATGAAATGTTGTGCCATTTTGAAAGTTTCATTCCTGTTTTTTCAGATGAAATGTCAAATAAATGCAAATCAAACTTGCATAGTTTCTACCATGTGAAAACAACATATTTTATCAAATCTATTATTCACCTATATCTTCAGGACAGATTTCTTTCTGATGTGTGAGCAGACAATGTATAAAACTAGCACAGTGTGAATTCACTTATAAGCAGAGGATGACAATTCCTTCTCTGTGACTCTCAACTTTGTAAAAGAATGACTGAAAATTCTGGTCCCACAATATTTGTGTTAAAAATGTTGGTTATATAATGATTTTTACTGAATAGACTGTGAATAAAAACTAGTTTTGGCTTCTAAAGTAATAATTTTGGATGATGTGTTTGCTTGAATTGGAAACAAAAAGAATCAACTTGGCATATAAAATACAGGTAAAGTCTAGTCCTCCTACTTTATGATTTAACTTTAGCTTAAATTTTAAGTTGCTTCTTAAATGACCCTTCTAGAGTAATTGCCTAAGATTTTATATGGTTGCTCTCTGTGTAGATATTTGGAAATAATACGTGTTTCTGAAAAAAAAGAAAAGTTGTGTAGTTCACCTACATTTGGTCACTTGTGTTGGACAGATCATCTCCCTGTCGAAGCCTTCACTTTTCCGTATTTGCTATGTAGAGACTGAAACACTTACTTTAGGAGGACTGTCTCAACATAAGAATAATATTTAAAGCTTAAATCAGGGGCTAAGATCAGCAAGATGGATTCTATTCTAACAACCTAACAACATGTTTCAGCCAACTGGTGAGCATTAGAGGTAGGACCATAGATACATATATCACACATGTTCCTGTAACAGTAGCTGAGTCTTCCACAATACATGTAGTCCCTTTTTCTCCTTGCCCTAAAATAACCCCCAAAGCCAGTGGAAGTGCAGCACTCATTTATGGGATCGTTTTTAGTGGAGCATTAGTAGCTTTGCAGGGTGCAGGTGACTTGTTTGCATCATGTGATGTTGCTGAGATGAGGAGGAAAAGAAACTGAAAAGTTTCTGTTGATGCGCACACTGTGTTCTTGACTGTGGCCTAAACCTTCTGCAGGCAGGGACCTGTGCAGGAATTAGGTTCCTATTTTTGGCAGTGCTGTCTTCAGTTATGGCACCGTAAGGCTCAGGTTCTGGGCCCTTCCTTCAAAAGCAGCCCTGCAGCCAAATAGGTCAGACTTTCTGGGCGGTGGTTCTGCAAGCCTGGAGGCTCAGATGGAGTGAATTCACACCTTCTGCTCAGGGAGCTGGTCTCACTGCATGTACAGAGAGTATCTCTGCTGCACATGCTCACAGTACCCGTGGCCTCCAGCATCCTTAAGACACCACAGATTTCTGGAGTGAGTTTCCTATATGACTTCAGACAAGTCATGGTTTAGTTTCCTCATCGGTAGGCTGAGGATTATATTGCTGGAATGAATGGAGGCTAAAACCACTGATGTTTGTAATTTGTGTTGATATTCTCCAAGGGGAGGCAGGCACAATGGAAGCGCAAATAAATTGTTGTGACTGTTTAGTATTTCAGTAAATGGAAAAGCTCTTCAAAGCGGGGTTCAGAGCAAGTACAATAGAGTGGAAAATTACATGTACAGAACTAAGAAAGATGAAGGAAAGACGTGCAGAAGAAATTTCTTTGCAGTCATTCCAGTAATCATGAGATGTGGACATTCATTTGCCGGTGTGGATTATAATATTAGCCATGAATCTCCCAAGAAGAACAATATTTGATTTGGGCAGGCAAGGAAAATTTGAAACATCAGAAAAATGTAGGTCCAAGCTTGGTCATGGAAGTCCAAACTGGCTTCCACTTCCTGCTTCATGCACGTTGTTTATAGTCAGAAAGTGGAGCTACACATTTCTCTGGGGAGGGACAGCTGAGCAGGCTCATGGCTTTAAGATGGACTCATACTTTCCTCATGGATCTGCCTACAGGGGGACCAAGAATTTGACAGCTTGGAGCAACAGGGGATGGTTGGGGTTTGGTGCTGGCTAAGCTGAGGCTGCCTCTATGGGTGTGGGCAGAGGGCACATGGATTGTGAAGCTTGTCATGACTGTCTCAGCTCTGACCACCTCAAGGGGGTAAACACGGGCTTTGTAGACACTGGAGGGGTGAGTACAGCTCTGCTGAGTGGGAAGGCGAAGCAGCTCTTTCTTGGGCCATGATGGAGGAAGTAACTGCTCCTTGGTCAGGAGGGTCTGTTCCAGTGACAATGCAGGAAGCATGTCCTGAGACTGAATTATGAAAACCAATTCCTTGTGGGCAAGTTACTTGCATTTGTTGCCATTGTTATTCCTCTCCTTTAAATAGAGACAGTATATATAATTCTCTAACAGGGATGGGCAGGGTGTTTGTAAGTGCATTTTGAATATGAAGGCCTCTGTGTACATGCCATGGGCTGTGCATGTGGAAACGGCCATTTGGCAGCTTATGGAAAATGAATTCTTTTTTAGCTTTGCCTCTCAGAGGAGCAGTTATCCTCATGTCAGCGTTGTCACCGTAATGCTCTGCACTGTTGGTCATATCAGCAAAGATGTCAGGGCAGAGTGAATGTGTATCATTCCTATGGGCATGTTCCCTCAAACTCAGCACTGATGCATACCGTGAACTGAAGTCCTTGTCATGTTCCTACTTATGCTATGTCATTTCGGTCCCTAAGCAAGTCTCCTGAATTCCCAGATTGTCATTCTTACACTTCGGATAAGCAGTCAATCCCTTTACAGAGAGAGGTGGCAGTGAACCAGACCCTAGATGTAGGCTATCTTCATCCTGGGAGGTGGATAGGAGTATATGCAGGCATGAATTTAGAGCTTGCAGCTGGGTCTATATAACCGGCAAGATCCCATTCCTTGGTTCAAATGCTCCTGAACTTCGATCTGCTAGGAGTATTGGTTAGAAGCAATAACTGATAGCTTAAGTCTTTCCTATATAAAATACATCGATGTAGGACAGTATTTTGAACAGGGTAGGTTATATCATTTCTAGTGCAGTAGGAGGATGGTGGTGCACAGCAGGTCATGATATGCACTACTTATTTATATCTATGTATCACACAGATGATAGGAGAGAGAGAAGCCCTGGGAGAAGAAAGGATATGAAGAGGTAAAGAGTGGAAAGGATAAAGTGGATCCTAAAACCTTAAAAGGTTCATACTTGCACCTGAAAGCTATATGAAATGGGAGAGGATGTTAGCTGTTCTGAAGAATGAGCACAGAAATAATCTGAGCTGTGATAATAGAATATTACTTTATTTAAATAATCTGTTAAATTCTTTTTACTTTGTGGGTTCTTTTTCTTGGAAACCCGGGTCCTTTTGACACTGAAGGAGTGCTAGCCCTCCTTAAAAAGCTGACCCTGCTACAAAAGGGACTGCTAAGAAAAATTGAAAACAGCCCCTTAACAATGGATGCTTCAGTTATACTGCACAAGTGTTGGAAAAGCATGTCTCAGGACTTCCAGAGGGCTGCTGCATAGAGCTGAAAAGCGATTAAGACTGGCAAATCACTGTATAGTTTTGCACTGCCAGTCTTGAGGCTGCCTCAGTAATGGTGTGACTTACTCAATTCAATATAGCCTTGAAAAGGGACCTCTTGAGTTCAGAAATGCTGTTGTGTAGACCACTCTTTTGCCTCGAGGGGATTGTCACAACATTTCCATGGAAATTGCTCTTGTAAGCTGAGAAACGTTCAGGAGGCTGCCATAATATAGACACTGGATAGTAGGTACTGACTTGTGTGTATATACGTGTGTGAGAGAAAGGCTGTAGAAAGGAAGATCTGTCTGACCTAATAATGTATCTGAACTAGCTGAGGTGTTTCTCTCAGTGCTCTATAAGATCTGTTTTTAGACCAATTTCTGAGCTTCAAGTGGATACATTTGCAGAAATCAGGATTGTTTTGTGAATTATTTGTCAGCAGAAATAGAGGGCTAAATGCATGAGATAATGTATTCATAATGCATAATTTGACTATTTTAGAAGCAATTATGCTTTTGAAACTATCAGCATAAGCTTAATGCAGACAAAATGAAACTCTTAGTACACACACACCACACCCCCCACCCCCACCTCCCCCAAAGCCCTGTTCCTTTCCTCTGTCACTGGGCATAGTATAAACCCCTTTTTCTCACCCAAATCCTTTCCTAAATCCCAATATGTGGGGTATGTTAAAATCTTTCTCCTTCCTCCCATACAATATCAATAATAATGGTTCCTTCCCCCAGCTATTTCTTATCTAGGCCCTTTTCACCTCTCATCTCACAAACCATCACTGTGTTTAGCAACCTCAGGAAGATTTCTACAAATTTAGTATTAAATAGGTGCTGGGTTGGAATCTGAGGTCAAATTTTTAGCAAAACCCTAGCCACAGTTCTGGTTTGCAGCAATGCAGGTCAAGTAGTAGCATTACTTGAATATTGTAGGACAGGGTTTCTCTCCACCAACTGACCTTAACTGGAACCCCCCACAACTTGTGGCTGTAGAGAGGGTAGGCAACACGGACATTGCTACATCTTGAATGGACCAACAAGGTCCTTGGGGCAAGCTGTTGCAGCAGAACAAATGGAACCTGGTCTAGTTTGTGGAGGTGGCTTAGCTAACGTCAGGGAAAATAATGAAGGTCTGTTTCTATGGTGCTCTCTGGGTACAATATACTTGTCACTTTATTGATGCTGTTCCCACGTGCCAAAGGTATTGTCACCCTGTTATGATTTGTGGCATATCACCTGCCTTTTCTTTTGATTTAGTGACCTGTTTTATGTTTCATAGGATCATAGATTCATAGAACCACAGAATGGTTAGGGTTGGAATGGATCTTAAAGACCATCCAGTTCCAACCCCCCTGCCATGGGCAGGGACACCCTCCACCAGACCAAGTTGCTCAAAGCCTCATCCAGCCTGGCCTTGAACACTCCCAGGGATGGGGCATCCACAGCTTCTCTGGGCAACCTGTGCCAGTGCCTCACCACCCTCTCTGTGAAGAACTTCTTCCTTATATCTAATCTAAATCTCCCCGCTTTCAGTTTAAACCCATTACCCCTTGTCCTGTCACTACAGGCCCTTGTAAAAAGTCCCCCACAGCTTCCCTGTAGGCCCCTTCAGGTACTGGAAGGTGCTACAAGGTCTCCCCGGAGCCTTCTCTTCTCCAGGCTGAACAAGCCCAACTCTCTCAGCCTGTCCCCATAGCAGAGGTGCTCCAGCCCTCTGAGCATCTTCGTGGGCCTCCTCTGGACTCCTTCCAACTGGTCTATATACAGTTAGAATATATTGTTTGGCAAGGAACAAATAGCTGCTATCTTTGGCTATCTTTGAGAAACTTCTCTGTTGTTATTTTCTTAGCTCTAAGCTTCTTTCTACTTTACCATTCACAAGTGTTACTGTCCGTGGCCCACCTGGCCAATTTCAACATTTCTTAATTGTGAAAGTGGGTGAAAGAACTCCAATGTTATCAGTGTTGCTTCCTTTCTGGTGATGGATGGTGCTGAGAAGGCTGCAGGGAGAAGTAAATAGGCAAAGGGCTGTGCCAACTGGGAAAGGAACAAATGGCTTTACTTGTCTGCAGGACACAGGACAAGGAGTGACAGGCTTAAGTTACAGCAAGAGAGCAGTATGCTTGAGATTTGGAAAAATTTTCTAACTGGAAGGACAGTCAAGCATGGAAGAGACTGACTGGAGATGTTAAAGTGTCTTGAAGTTTTTTGAGGCTGGACAAATATCTGTGAAGAATAACACAAAGTTGGTTGGTCATGCTGCGGTGCTGGGACTAGTCTGAACAGCTACTTGTAATGCCAGACGTCCTGTTCAGGTCCTGGTTGTGAGTCCATCTCCTCTCTGGTAGCTCAGCAATAAGTTTTTCCTATTCTGACTTGCAGCCATGACTTTAAATTCTGGAATTAGGCTTGATACTAATCTCCAGCTTCACTCCTAAATTTTGCTTGTGACCACTAACTGTCTTGTTATCTATGTTCATGAGCCATCTTGCTTTGTTTTTTCATCAGTTTATACCTCTCAAGGGTCTAAACAGTAGCAGCCTGACTAGTTAGGATGCTTTTTACAGTGACCTACCTCGCTTTTCAATATTTCTAACTTTGAACCTTTATTCTGTTCCAATTAGCTTTATGTATGGTTTCCCAAGGCTTTGGAAAATATTTCAGAATTGACCCAAGCAATCAGACATGTCACAGAGAGCTCAGATTGTTAACAGCACATTGACAATTGAAAGGTATTTCATCTCTCCTTGATGGCTGCAAAGAAAACTCTTCAGTAAAGGAGTCCTGAAGTGTTTGTAAAACCCTTTAGGAAAGCAATGTGTTCCTGTTATTTAACCAATCGCTGGGAGATGACCTGTTATCCTGGATCAGAGAGCAGGATAGAATTTCTGCTTACTCTGCTGACATTTGCAGAAGCTCATTGAAGGCAGTTCACTTTCACATCTGCTTTCTCTGCTGTGATTAGAAGAAAACCTTCTCATATCTAATCTCTCTGTCCAAGCAGTCTGGATTTACATGGTGTTTCAGGGTGTATTGACTCTTTTCTGTGACATCCAAACCACCTTCTGAGTCAACAGCTGATTTGTTTTCTTTTAGTGGCTCAGACAGAGTGCCCCTATTCAAACCCTGAACCTGACTGTAACACACAGAGTATTTTCAGTTAAAACCTCTTTTGATCTTTCTGATTGAAAGATGCAGTCTGACAATCCTGATGTTTCCCAACAGTTTTCCTGAGATCTGTTATCTTGTTCTTTTCATACTCTTTGTGGGGACTACAGTCACTGTGACCACGCAAAGAACAATTTTATATGCTTTCTGTATTCCCCTGCAGCTTTGAAAAGTGTGCACGTCTTTTGTGTGTGTGTGCCTGTGTATGAATGTGTATGTGTATTTATTTCCAGCTGGAATCAAGACAGTATAAGAAACAAAAATCTTATACGACAAGCCCTCAACTGCCAGTAATGAACACAGAATACAAGATGAAATTAAAAAACCGTATGCTAGAAGATAGCATTAGGAACAATTTGACATTTATTGAACAACAGATGGTGATTAAAAGCATAAAACGTTGATTGTCTTGCTAAAAGCCAAACCTCACAGTTCTGTCTAAGGAATGTCTTAACATTTCAAATAAAACACTCAAGGCAGCAATGAAATCATAGGAAAATCAATCTCAAAGGGGTTCTTCTGTATGTTCTTCTCAGAAGAAATCTCCCATTCAAAAGTATCACATTTTTAGCTTGACCATTTTCTGGAAATGAATATTCTCCTCCAGGAGAAGGTCACAGATAGTAAACACTTAACAGAGAGAGCATGTGCATTAAACTGATTTTATTAAACGGGGAAGGAGGACACACACACTGAATAATCTCTTTCCCTTTTACCTCGTTCTTTCAACGTAGCCCAGCTTTCAGTGAGTTGTACAGTGTAGTCCTGTCCTTCAGAGTGTGAGCCCCATGGCAGTGGGGAGCTGCCCTTGTCAATCACACTGGAGTAAATCTAGGAGAGAAGAGAGACTCCAAAATTAATCAGTAGTCTGTATTGTCTTTTCTCTTGCCTCATGCAATTAGTACTGCTCTCCATGGTGTGCCTGTGAGCCACCTAATAAAGGTGTTCTGTCTAATCAGTAACTTTGAGGTCCCTAAAAGTCTGTATCCTGTATGCAAAGGAATTAATGAAAGATTACTAAGAGAAGCAGTCTACTGCCAGCAGATTTATATTCACTTCTTGTGGAAAGAGTCTTGAGCAGGTGGTCCCATTTTTATTTCCAACAAGTGCATCTTGCCTGGCTGACTGCACTCAGGGATCGTCTGCTCTGAGTGCACATTCTGGCTGAGTCTGTTGGTGGACACAGATTGAGACACACTGAGTATGTTTGTAGGATCAGTTATGAACAGTTTTGCCTTGTCTCTTTCCCTTTATGCTAAACATTTTATCACATCTTGATGTGCAATTACAGTGATGATTTTAAGAGTGACATACTGATAATTAGAAATAATTGATAGACATATTCAGTTTAATTATTTCATTGTTCTGACTACCCATCCTTCTCTCGATGTGCAATTATGCCATCCATTGATGAAATGAGTTTTGGTTTATTTTCTTTGTCTAAAGCTGCTCTGCACACCTCAACTTGCTTGCTGTCATGTCCTTCTTTGCTCAGACTATGCTTCTGTGCATCGGCCATGCTTCTTTTTTTCCTTCAGCATTTTCACCCTTCCTTTCCCCCTGTCTTGGCCTTACTTCTGTCTTTTCTATGTTTCACTGACTGCGCGTAATGAATTTTCAGTCTTCATTCACACATATTTGCTCTGCCAAGCCTGTTTCACAAACTGCATTTGCTGTGTCTGGGAACAATAGCCAACAGCATGGTCCTAGAGACTTGATGGTACAAGATATTTCCTGTCAGGAATATCCTTTAAAGCTCTTTGGAAGTCAATGGCTATAACACTCAAATTACAGAGGCAGACACTAGAATCTTAAAGAGGATGGAGACTCCTATGTCTGGAGACAGGGAGAGAGAAGCATATGCAATAGGTAGTTGATCCTGTCTTGGGGCAGGTGTCATGGTAAGACGGCTGAATCTCCCTCTGAGGCAATTACACCTTTCTAGTTTCTTACAGTAACTATCAAGGTAGACTAAATGACTGCCTTAAAATAGATAATTAGCTAATGGGTAGTAGATTATGGTCATGAACTGGAGCATGAAATGTGATTTTTAACTTCCATGTGCCAGCATCTGTGTTTCATCAAAATATTTACTTTTTTTGTTAATATTATTCTTTTTTTTTTTTTTTTTTTTTTTGCCAGAAGGTTGAATCTTTTTTTTTTTTTTTTCGTAACATTGCAGGCATTTTAAGTCAAGATCTAATTGCAAATTATAATGTAACTTTGAGAATAAGAAAGGTTAATATAAATGTATGGTAGTCTAACACCAGAAGAGAACTCTAATGAAAAATCTGAGTGAGGCATTAGAAAATTAAAGTACAGGTATTGCAACCTTGATCTAAATGGTGTGAAAGATTTCAGAAAACCATTACTTCTAGTTAAGGAAATTGCAGTTAGTATCTACTTAGTAGCAATACAGAAAGAAAGAGACAAGCAGAAGGATTTGGAGGGGAGATACTGAGAACTATGATGAGAAAAATATGAGCCGAAAGGGATAAGCAGCAGTGTTGGTGAAAAGAACACCTGAAGAGTCTGAATGCTGAATATATGAGCTTTGGGTCTGCTTCAGAAGGTGCAGGCTGGCAAGTGAAAGCCATCAAAAGAAGACAGAGAGAATACATGGAGGAAGATGGAGAAGATAATGTTCTTACAATGTTCCATGGAATTTTAGGACTGTCTGTCATTGGAGTTGTTCAAATCTTGAGTATAGAAAGCCCTGAGCAACCTGACCTAAGCTGACCCTGCTTTTATCAGGGTGTCAGATGAGATGATTCCATAGGTGCCTTCGAACCTCAGCTGCTTTATCATTTTGTGTCTCTTTTCCAAACTTCAATCATAGAAACAAGATATTTTTTAGTTTTCTTTAGTTTGTACATGAATACATGGCATAAATTCTTTTCGTTGCTACTCAGTGCTCACAGATTTTCTGCTATTGCCCTGTAAAATTTCATACTGAAGACATGGACTAAAGAAATCCTATTCTTTACACATTATTGAACTGGTAGAAAGTAGTAAAAGAAAGTAGAGACCCCCCCCCCCCCCGCAGAAAAAAAAGGAAAACATTTTATTTTGCTGATGCTTGCAATAGGTAATGACAATATCAGCAGTAAGAACCTATTAAGCTACTTCAAATTAGTATCTGATCTACTTTAAAAAGACACTCATTATCAGTTAATTCATTAAGGGTATTTATTGATGTTTAAGACATATGAAACAAAATTACCTCATTTGCAAGTAATTAATACAGAATAACTTAAGCAATACAGTTTCACAAATGAAATACTTATATTTGAATTCCTTTTAATCCACTTGAAAGGGATACTTAGATCTTTAATCAACAGATAAATTAGATATGTTTTGTTAATTACCTATCAATCAATATTCCGTTTCAGCATCTACATTGCTCAAGAGAAGGGCACATAGTTGGGACAGGCGGTTGTTTTCATTAAACATTCTTCCTTATTTATTTTCTTTGTGCAGCTGGCACAGAGGGTATTAAGCAATTCAATTGTTCAATAATTCAAGGGAGAATTACTGTGTTTATTTATTTATTTATTGCAGCGTTGTAAGTAAAGCTACCAGGAGATTTGGTCATGTATTCCTATGTGGTCAAAACACATGCTTGATTTAAGCAGTTTGCCTTTTTTTTTTTTTTTGGTAAGACTTCAAGAATAAGTGCAGTTTTATTTTAAAACATTATCACAAAGACAGCATTGCATTTAATCCCGGATTTCAAACCTGAGTTGACTGGACTGTGCTGCCAGTTGCGTGGATGTATTGATTTTGTCAAGCTGGCTCCCTGCCCAAGGAAGGCACACTCTTGTCTGAGTGGTCCACTAGGTCCTCAGGTTGTGTAAGGCAGAAGCACTCAGCAGCCGCAAAGGTCAGACTTTATCATTCATTAGTCTTCCGGCATTGTTTTGGAGGAGGACTGGAAAGAAAAGATTCTGCAAAAAAGAGGTTATACCACCAGGAGAAACTGCCTGGGCTGCAGTTTAAGCTCCAGTACTCAGTAGAAACCCTGCTATGTTTCCCTGTTCAGGAGCAAAAATGGATCTTCAGATCAAAAGTGGGCCAGGCGGTTTCTTTAAAAACGATTCCAAATGATTCACACCTAAGTTGAAAATATCTGCCATTCTAAAGACAGGGATGAGAATTGTTCTAATGTCTGATTCAAAAAACACTGAAAAGACAGTGTTAATAATGAAATGCTGACACAACTTTATCTATAGCCCTCCTAGCAGAGCGGTTATAATACGAAAAAGTAAGGTTCAATAAAATGCAAGGCAGAAAGAGCAAATTATATTAGATGTGACATATTAGCCATAAGGCCTTTTCTAAACTACAGTGAAAAATTAGGACAAGGGTATGGTAGTATATTTCTCCCCCCAGCATGAGAAAGGCCTAGCCCTCAGAGCATTCCCTCTGAACTTGTGTTCTATTTCTAGCATGTGTTTTATTAACTTTTATTTTTGTTTTGCAGGCTAGACACACAGCACCAACCTTAATGTCAAATTAGATAATGAAAAGCAATAGTCATCGTAAGAAAAATCTTTCAAATTTCTGTCATGTTGCATTATAGTTTTTGCTGCTAGCAAAAGCCTTAATTAAGTCTACAGAATGATTTCTTTTCTCATCTTCTGATTTCAGATGCTCTGAACTTCCTTAGCAATTTTTCTGTTAGAGCTGCATCTTTACATTTTTATAGAAATCATCCTATGTATAGAATAGGGAAATATCTAAAAAAAACCCCCAAAACCCAAATGTAGGAGGGGAGAGTTTCACATAGAGTTATGCCATTTATCAAGTTGTAAGAAAAAAGTGAAAGCTAGACATTGAGTGTTGCCAGATTTCAGCTGGGTTGATGAACACAAGCCTAACGACTGCTGCTGATGTACAGTGATTAACAAATCAGAACTACAGCAAATGACATACGAGTATGATAACCTAGAAATATGCTATGGAAAAGATCCTATCCTCCTACACTCCTGCCAAGGTGAGGTTACCCAAGCTGGGAGTAATCTCTGGCTCGTGCAGAACCACGCTTATGCCAAAATAAATTTTCGTAAAGGAAAGTGCATTGATGGATCATCGCTGCTTTGAGCAATGTCTGACTGAAGCAGTAATTTCCAAAGGGCAATCTAATTATGCCAAGGGCTGAAATGATAAGTACAGGGACTAGAAAGTGCAAGGAAAATTGAGCCGTCCTTGGGTGCTGGATCAAGTAGGGCACAGCCAGATTTGGAGGAATGGGACTAATGAATGCATGCATAATAAATTGCAATTAGTACCACTGAAGAAGCCATTGTTGTGATAGGCATCACCTACTGTAAATGCATTATTGGAATTACCAAGTTGGAGGTATTTCTACTGCTTGTGAACCTCCAGCAAGTCTCCTTAACCTAAGAGCAGATTCCTTCCCATTTGCTGTGCTTTGATTTGTATCATGAAGCGGTCTCAGACTTCATGAACTGGAGTCTTTTGCGTTGAAACTAAACTGCAAGAAATGGCTGAGGAGATCAGCTAAGATCACCTACTCCAGTCGAGCTGCAGATAGGCATTCCATCCATAGGACCAGACTAGAACTGTTACAAAGTGAAATACTCAGAAATGTTTTTATTGAGATGCCAGAACCTCTGCAGCAACTCGCGAGGTCTGTAGTTCCTCTTCTAATAGTCCAAACTGCTTGCTAAAGCAGTTGTAGACATCCTCTGCTCCCAAACACAAATTTTGGCCATGAGGGAACCATGTTCTCATTGGTCTGTCATTTACATAATGTGGGTGCAGACTGTTTCCAGATCAGAATATTCCACTGACATATGTTCTTATTTATACAATGTCCTTTAGAAATGAAAGTAACTACATGAGGGAGCACATCATGGTGAGCCAAGCTCCGTGTTTTTCACTGAGTCTACAGACTGAGTTTTTTCTGACTTTTTAAGCTCATTGCACCGATGAAACCAACAGAAGTATTGGTGTCTGTCAGGGCTGGACTGTGAAGCCAGGTATTGTTCATATCTCCTGCTATTTCAGGAGTGTGATATTCAAAAATGACCTTTAATATTGGCCTAAATTCCACTTCTGCAAAATTGAAATGTAAAACTATGTTTCCCCTGTGATTTGCCCTCTCTGCCTCAGTGGTAAGCACTCTGTAATATAAAAACATAAAATTATTGGGCCAATCCATCCTTTTGGAATCATATGCACCAGGGAAATAGTGTCCCCCCCGGGAATACATCCAGAGTTTGACAGGATGCCTGACTACTTTAGTATATCAAAAGAAAAAAACAACTTGAAAGGAAGTGCAGAAAATTTCCACAGAAAATGAAAAAGTGGATGAATGGAGAAAGTAGAAAAGTAAAATAAGCAAACAAAATGTTTTTAAGAATTCTTCATGTTATCTTTTGTACTTGGGTATTACCAAAATTTGCCTGCTTTTTGACAATGTCTATGAAGTCACAGTAGAGTTGGCAGGAGGAAGAGAGTGTCAGGACATGCCAAGGTGCAGCGGAAGTATATGTCCTCTAAATATACCCATGCATCCAATAAATGGTTGTTCATAAAGACCCGCAGCTAATGTTGTGTAGTTCTTCAGATTTATGACCTGTTTGCATGGCAAAAATAAGCCAGATTTAAACTCTTTTGAGGCACACAGGCATGTTTGCAAATTCCTCCCTTCCTCCCTTCTTTCCTTCCTTCCTTCCTCTGCTAAATCTAAACCAAAATGATTCCCTTTACATGGATATATTACAGCTTTCTCTGCCAACCTAAACAGCAAGAAAAGACTCCGTCACTTATCACTACATATGTGTAATAAGTGCCTAGGCTACCTCCATATGTAATAAGTGCCTAGGCTATGCTGTTCCATATGCTGTTTAAAAACATGTATTATTTGTTTCTGGAATGTAGGCATGGATTTTTAATCTGGAAATAAGAGAGTAAGGAAAAGCATGTAGGGAAGATTTATACAGTGAACTGAAGGGAAAACTTTGTTGTGCAGGGTTTTGGTGGGGTTTTTTTGATGTGTGGTTTTTTTTTTTTTTGTTTGTTTGTTGGCTGTGGGGGTTTTTTTTGGTGGTGGGTGGTTTTTTTTTTTTAGTTTAGTTTGCTTATAGGTTCTGGAAAATCCATCAGATTAAAATACATCAGAAAATCCCCAGGAACCAGGCTGAAAGTAAACAAGAATTTAATCTTTCTTCATCACTGTCAATTGAAATTCTTTCCTCCTGATAAATATAAGTAGATGCTGTGTCTGCTTCTTTATTGATGTTGGTGATCTCAATCCAATAGTGCAGAAGAAAGTGGAAGATTAAGATGTATAGTAAAGCAGGATTGCAAGATTATTGCAATAAAATGGAAAACTGTCAGTCATATATTGCCTTAAGATGGAATTTTACAATGCTTTTGTGGTTAGGAAAGGTTAAAACTCTTCCAAGAATATCTTTTTTACTGATAGACTTTCCCTGGAGAAGACCTTGTAGTCATTTAAGTCCTTAGTGACCTGAGTATAAATCTGATAATATCAAAAGCGCAAAAATAAACTGGCTTGCTTAAGGATCTTCAACTCTTGGAATTATTCTTGCTATGAGTTGCATAAAAGAGGAAATTAGAATTTGGATAAAAATCAGAGTCCATGGCTTTTTCTATGCAAAAACCAACATCTCAATAGTATTCCATTAACTACATGCTAAGAGTTACTGAAGAACAGCATCCATGTGTTAACCAAGGAACCCAACTGGAAGTGAGATGAACAGTAACTTCAGAGAGTATCCCAAGGAAAAGACACTTAAGTGTGACCTTGGTTATTTGGATGAAGTATAGTTGCTCCTGAGGTTTTAGCAATGCCCGAAGAGTGTCCAAATCTTGCTCCTTGGAAATTTCAGTTTTAAGATGGTGAAGATAAAAGCAGCACACCAAGAGCCTGGGGTCATGCTAGCACTCAGATTGTCACCTGAAGAGACAGTGGGGTGTGATCACTTTAGCAGAGGATTTTGTGCTTTCTGGTGAAGGCATGGAGTTGTTCTGGAAATGTGCTGCGTACACAGGCAAATCTTATCACCACAGAAGAATTTAAGCAGAGTCCTTTCCCAGCACAAGATGCTAGCACTGAAGCCTTACAATAACATCAGGCATGTCCATGTTTTTTCACGCAACCTCTGCTTGGATGATTTCTTTGTGAAAAAGACTAGGCAGAGTATCACTCCCATTCCAGCATCCTTTGACACTGAGTTGAAAATATTTAAGCCTGCAGGGAGATTGGTGAATTACCCTTTTGAATATGTTTTCATCTGAATCATTAGGCACATGGGTAGTGAGGGGATGAAGTCCTGACAACGTTGCATGGCATATGTCTTAACATTTCTTAACCGCAGAGAAAGAAGTGACCAAAGAAAAAGTTGGTCTAAGGGCCCAGTATGTCAAAGCATTTCCAAAATGCTTGTGCTCTCTATTTACCCCCCTCTATTTGCATGTGAAAAGCCTGTATTTGCAGATGTCAAGATTTCACTAAGGGTCAGACTGAGCTGAAACCCTGAGATTCAAACATTTTAGAATGCTGGAGAAGGATTGTTTTCATGGCTCTGGTTTATGTCATTGTTGGAGATGAGAAAGTGAGATGATTCTGTGCAGAAATAAATCCCTCCAGGGTTGGTGTGTGCTTTGGTTTTAGCCATTTCTGTCAGATGGCTTTGTCTGGTTGTCTTACTTGGCTGGTAAAGCTTCATACTTACACATTTTGCTCTCATTTGAAATGGAGTTTACTCTACTCTTGATCAAGCTACTTCAGTTTGCTAGAGAGCAGTTCTACAGATCTGCTCAGGGGCACTTTTCAGCATGATCAGCCATGTCCAGGAATGGGATGGGAGCCAAAACATCACACCAGGAAAGCAAGAGGAGGTCATTCTTGGTGTTACAGTGGGCATTGTACTTCTGAACTTGGCCTGTACTAGGTCAACAGAGGCAGGGTTAATTGCTTCTGTGGGTGTAGTCCTTCCTGAGCAACTGGGAATATCATAACTGGGGGACGTCTGTGTCCCCATAACTGGGTAGCCATGATCCCACTGCCTGCATGGCCATCCTTACTATCAACCCTCCACAGTGCCAGCTCCTTTGCATCCTTGGCAACTGGCTGCGTCAGGGTGAAGTGTCAGAGAGCTACTGTGAAACTGCATTTCTTTATCTGTAGTGAGACTGCAAGAGTTTGATCTCATTCCTGGGACAGTAAAATTTGATTTTGACTATGCTACTGTGAATCCTTGATCTTCCCCCGAGGACTGTTCTTACAGAGCTCAGAATGAGACTATTATTACATTACCATTCAGAGCGGGCTTGCCAACGTAATTATTTCCTATTAGATGTGCCTGCATCATTGCAATTTCAGAGTATTGAATCTGCATTACACAAAACTATAGGTCAAGATCTTAACTGATGTAACCCTCATAACTTTGCTGAAGGCTTTTGTAGTAGATAGGGGTCTGGCTGTGTGGATGCACATATCTGTATACGGAAATCCAACACAGACATGACACTGCTAGGAGAATTCCTGCTTTATATTCAGTCTGATGTTTCTATGATAGATTAAACATGGAGAACAAGTTTGATTTTTCAATTAAAGAATGGAAATTGGTCAGTTTTGCCTTTTAGTAGGATTAAACCTTGAATTATGTACCATAAGTCTTCAAACAAGACACTGCAATTGCCTATCTGTTCTGTTTAGAGACTTTGTGTCAGGGAGTATGTATGCAAAATGGGAAGGAAAATAATGATCAGATTTAAATGAAACTAAAAGGCATTTTCTCAGCTGGAAGTTAGAAAAAAGTGATTCCATAAGTGCAGAATTTTGTGAGAAGCCCTTGATGATGTCTGGAATAACATAACATACAGCATAACATAATAATGAAAAGAGAAAATGAAAAAAACAACCACTTGCTTTAAACTTGGTTGACGCAATGCATGTACATTTTTCATTTTGGTATTGTTTCTGTTTTACTAAAAGTGTATTTTAAAGACAACTTAGATGTTTAACTGCATTGAGATCATGCATTACACTCTGTCCTTTAAAAAAGAGAAAATACCTGCCAGGAGCACATAATTTAATAAAGAAAATATCATTATAGCTAGATTTTGGTGACACTATAATCAGGAAACGCAGGTGAGGGGTCAACCAGCCAGATTGTACTGGGTATTTGAAAACTGTGGGCTACTGTTATTTTCAGCTACACCATGATTTTATTTTATTGTGGAGAATAAATCAAAGTTTTAAAGGGAGGCTCTATTTTTTTTTGTATCTAAAAGCTTCAGATGTTGGCACAAGAATTGCTTGTTGCCAAAACTGGCTGTAAGTATATTTAGTCTGAGAGAAAACAATCAGGTTGATAGCTCAGAGGTTGAAAAAACACGCTTATGACAATTACGCTACGTTTAGCATCAGTGCAGGTTCTTCTATGCTTTCCTGTCCTTGGTCCCTTCATTCCCCTTTATATTATTTTCTTGCTATTGTGTCCTTTAGGGAACAGGCTTTTCGGGCTGTTCAGTCTCTGAATGGGTTCAGTCCTTTGCTTCCGTGGAGACGTCTGGGAAGGGTGTCACTTGTGAAGGCAGTTTTGTGAGGAGACAACTCACTAATAAGACCCACACTCAGAGGACCAGCCTGCTTCATGCAGGCCTCCGAGCAGCTATCAGAAGCTAATTGTAATGCTTATTAAAGACAGCTTAGCAGGGATGTGAAAATGGCAGGCAGAGCTTTGCTATTATCTACACCAGCTCTCAGCCCTCTTACTCAGCAGCTCTGCTCTCTGTGTCTATTCAGAGACAGATATGCTGCTTTTCTAAAAGAAAAAAAAAAAAAAAAAGAAGAAAAAGATCGCAAACCAATACAACTTGGCAGTTCTCAAAAACCATCCCATCCTAGGAAAGCTGACAGGGGCTCTTTAGATTGCCTTTGCATCATGTGCCCTTTTTTTGATGGAAAGCTGTTTACAGAACCAATAAGCAGGTTGTACCTTCTTCACAGTCAGCAGGTGAGTGTGACATAGGTGTTTCTGAGGAAAACTGAGACTCACAGATGTGCCTAAGGTCCTTTATTAGCGATAATAATAACGAAAACAGAGACCCAGAAAAGTACATCTTGACTTAAACATCCCAGTTTAAGCTTTTCAGTGTCATCTCATCATTTGCAAAGTCTCCTTCCCACCTCCTCCTACCTCCTTCAGTTTTTCCTGTGAAAACTAAGAAAGTATGGTATGGAAATCAGGGACACAACGAATGTCAAACTCAACATGCCATATCCTTAAACTCCCTGTCAGAGTAAAAATACAGTTTGAGGCTTTGCATCGTGTTATTCCTCATGCAAACTGCCACTGCAGACAAGCACTTTGCCTGTGGTAAATGCTCTTGTTCAGAGCAGATGTTTCCCTCAATTAGCATTCTTTCAACTATTTAGCAAGTACATTCTATTAAAATATTTTAATTTATGCAGAAATTATGTTATTAAATTTACAAATTCTTTTTATAAAACACATCCTGTAGTTTCAAGCTAATAATTTTCTGTCAGTAACAGTTATCATGGGCCAGAGAGTATTCTTCTAAAAAGAAATTTTTGCATTTTTTTTTTCCAGCAGTGAGGCATTTGCTTCTTTCATGTATTTCTCATAGCATGATGACTGCATTTTTTATATCCTCCACATAAAGATACTTAACGTTGAAGACACTTGACAGGTTTTTGAAAACATGGGGATACAGATTTTAGTTTTGAAAGTTCTGCACATATATAATAACTCTTTTGTTCTTATTCTATTAACTTTCCTCCTTCTGAAACCACAGTCTTATGGATAGACAAGACAGTCTTTATCTCATCTTTCCATCTGTTCAGACCATTTTCACACACCCTGCCGATGCTATTCCAACCTAATAGTTTTCCCCTGAATATTGACTTAAATGGAAAGTGTAACTTAAGAAGCCCATATATAGGTCAGCATTATTGCCGAAAACATTTTCATCTATCAATTAAAATTAGCTGTAGCGAAGGCTAATCCAGTTTTCTCCTGGGAGGTTGAATAGCTCAAGCAGTTGATAATGAAACACAGATTTTTTTGTTGCATCGGCAGGCATCCAGCTCTAGGTTACTAGTGACCGACACTTGCTACCATCTACTGGCTGTTTGCAATCCTCTGTCAGACAACGGGGCAACTCCATTCCTTCACATCGTGGAAAGGTGGGTTCTGTCTTGTTGGCAATCTGACCAAAACCTTGTTGGAGTTGGCAGCTAACAAGAGGGGTAGCACTTTCATAAATCTTTTTAGCAGGTCTTTGGCTCCCACATAATTATTTTTTTTTTCTCCTGCTGCATAACATAAGGCTAGTTGTTTACTTTAGATGACGGCTGCTGTGTTTAGGAATGTGCCAGCTAATTGCTGCTGAACTGTGATTTTACACAAAGCAGTCCTTGTCTACCTTGGATATTAACATTCAGTGTCCTGTTAGTTAACCTGTGTTTATCTGTATATCTGTAACGGCCTTTCTCAGTGCTGGAAAACCCACAAGGCTTAATGACTTACTGGATAAAAAAATTGCATCTTTTATCAAGGTTAGACCTGAAAAGCACTAAGTTAGCTGTGAAGATCCTAAGAAGCCTAGGAAGTAAAGCAGATAATCTCCTCATTTCATAAATGAGAAAGTTTTTCACTTTATAATGATGATAGAGTAAAAAGGTTTACTGCCATGACACTATCTGTGTTTCAGGATTTTCAGAAGATTCAATGCAATTCAATTTATTTTTTTTTTTTAGTTCCTTTGTAGTAATATGCACAACTCAGCTACTTCCAAAAAGAAAAAAAGTCTAATCTGGATATATGCATGTCTATTATTCACACTTACAATTTTGGGGATAAACATTGGTGATTATTACCACAAATGACTTATTGTATTAACTGCAATGCTTCCTTCTTTCTAGTTTTATTTGCTCTCCTAGCTCTCTTAATACCCGAGGAACTGAAGAGAACAGCACAATTTGGCTTTTCCTTTCACATCTCTTAGGCGTAGCCTTCCTGGTCCCCAAAGTGGAAGAGCTTTGACTAGTTGCCCAGTCCTTGTCAGCTACCGTTGAAAGAGAGGTTTCTAAAGTAGACCACCAAGTGACAGTACGTTGGCAGTGTATTTGCAGAATGTAATAGGTTGTAGACCTGCCCATCACCTAAAGGGAAGGCACAGAGGCAGCAATGACAGATTGACAGTAGAGTTTGCAGAAGCCAAAACTACACGTAGCACTGAAACATTTAATGTTCCCAAAAGCAGTAAACACCAGCAAGATGGAAAGTAACCTCAGAATGCTTGCAAATTTAGGTCACAAACAAGAGCAACACGAAACACAAATAACCAGAGTACGACTGTTCATGAATGATATTCTCCTGTGTCTACCTGGCCATGGGCAGTTATGTTAATAATGTAGGAGCTCCAGTGCAGCTGTAGTGCCATTCTACCCAAAACACTGATAATAATCACCACCATAATGGAAGAAGTAATTTCTTCTTGACAAAAAGTATTAGGTGAAATCCTCTGGCTTCTCCTCTGCAAGAGGTCAGACTAACTATCTGACATATTTTTATTTGACCTAAATCTCCATGGAAGCTAAGCAGACTTCTGATTAGTCTGTTCTATCTCCCCAAGCTTAATGAACACATTCAGGTAATGATGGGAACTGTTATAGAGCTGAGGTATTTGTTACCCATGTAGTGACTTCCCGTTTACGCAGTTTAACTGTAAAATAGAATAAAAAGGGAAACCAGGTCCTTCCGATACTTGGGTCATAAACTGATTTTTTTATCCAGTTCAAGATAAATAATTATAGGGAACTGGTCACTTTTACTAAGCATTGTGGTGATTTGCTTTATTAGTTACTTTTAACTATGTGGTCAGCTGAGGTTATGTGGCGTGGTCACCACATCAACGGTCAGCACTGTGCAATCACTAGGATGATCTTCATTAGTAGCTCTGTATAGAGCTGTTTAAGTAACTGGGACTTCAGTGTCTGTGTCCATACAACTCTGACAGAGCTGGCCCTGGAAGTGTATCACCCTTTTTTCTTCTTTACAAGGACACTTTACAGCCTAGCTGTCCATGTACATTGAGCAGTGTAGTGACCCAGAATTTCTCCTGCTGTTCTGGACTAAGGCTTGCAGACTTGCTGTTAAGTGGTGGATGGATTTGACCCTGTGTCTGCTCTGAGTGCATGTCTGATCAGTGAGATGAGATTCTGCTCCAGGTAAAGATGACTAAATGTAGGTGTCTAAATGAAGAAACCAGTACACTGGCATTATCTTGTTAAACCCTACTGCAGGTTTTCAGCATTACCTGGGTCACTTTCTAGGCACCACTGAACGTACTGACTGGCAACTGAATTCAGATGCCTACATATGAGCTCAGTGATGTTTTAGATTCCCGGAAATATCCTCCCTGGTTTTCACTTGCTGCTATGGAAAATTATTGCTCTGTTGTAGGTTCTCTGTCATATCTGCCATCTCCACGAGTGCCTTCCACGCTGTAGTGCATCTTGAATATAACTCCACGTGCATGTGTGTGCGACCGAATTGAGGCAAGTTCTCCACTGACAATAATGGCAGTTTGTACGTACAGGTCACATGTAAACATCTGAGATATCTAAATATTAGAGTCTGTTGACATTAGAGATACCTTAGGATGCTCCACCTGACTGTCCTGGATAAAATAGGCTGCCTGAAATGGTGCTGTGTTTTTGTTTAGTCATCTGAATCCTGCTCCTAAATCTAGATGTCTTAGTCCCAGATTGAATCTTACCCCAAGGGAGTGATACAGGTGCCTTAAACACATTTTCTTCCATATCAGATACCCAAGGATACCCCTGACATCTTCAAAGGTATAAAAGATATGCCACAGAACTTACAGACATGAGTGGCAGCTGGAGAGATACCCTCAGTGTCTCCTGGAGAATAAGGACAGTGCTACGCTGCTGGGTACAGCTGTGGCAATTTCCAAGCAGACCGGCTTAGATGTGCATGCTGCCCATGTCCCATGCAGATCCAGGGTGGCTGGAGCCCTGTGACAGCCCCTCAGTCTGTGTAGGTGAGCGTACGTGTGTGTGTACAGGTGTTTTGTCTACACGTTTTCACCTGTTTCACTTCAAAGGGAATATGCTGCTGCTTACACTCTGGGAGGCAGATGTGTTTCATTCCCTTCAGAGACTAAGCTGGTCCATGAGGTTAGACAGTGAACCATCAGAGATGCCAGCACTGGTAATAGAAGTGCTGTTCTGTTTTTTATTTCTTCAATGAACTTAATTTTTCCTGAGCCTGGCAGACTAGGATGAGCAAATTAGATAAGATAGAAATGGTTATGGAAGTATTAGGAGAGCTGGATAGCAACAGTGCCTGAACCATCTGTTGGGAGGCATTTTACTCCTATTTACTCTATGGTCACCAGTTAAAAACCACACTTGATCTGTCACTCTGTGTCCATTTCCAGACAAAATTGGTAGCACATTTGAAATCTGTTTGGATGGAGGACTGAACCTCTTTTTTTAATTTGACAAGGAGTTCATCACACTTTTTCATGTCTCTGTCATTCCAAGCAAGATTCTGCAACATGTTCTGCTTTAAAGGGATTTATAAATATCTGCTAGAAAGGGAAAACAGCAGCTCATCTCTTTTTTTGTGGTGGTCACTAAATACCATTTCAACATTGCTCTCCCTGCATTTCACTCTCCCTTCCAGTTTTCTGCCAAGTGAAACTCAGAGAGTTAGTTATGACCTTGCAAGCTCCATAGATAGAACAGTTTGGGAGAGTTTTCTTGTGAAAAATCATGATAGAACAGACAGTTGTAACCAAGAACATATTTATCTGTGAGGAGGAAAATGAAAGGTGGAGTGTGTTTTTGTTTTCCTGATGAAAACTGTGGTTTTGTTTGGGGTGGTGTGTAAGACAGGGATATTTTCCCATACAAATAGCTTTTGTGACAATGGGGACATCCTGTCTATGTACAAATGCTAGGTCAGCTTGATAATGGGAATTTGCTATGCATACAAGTGTTTGGTTATAAGTTACATTTTAGGGGCATGGTTTTGTTCTCTGATATGCTTTGCTTCCACTATTAAAATTAAAACCATAGTTGGTGATAGGAACAATTCTTGCACCTAGTGTATGAACCACAACAGAGTTATATGAAACTTGAATGACTACCAGTACAGGCAGGCATCACAGGACAGAAAAACAACCGAGTCTATAGCCCCAGACAAAGCAACTTTTGAATTCTGCACTTCAAGGAGAGGTAACCACTTGATGGATTACTTGGTAGAAAGTGTTTTTCACTTGGCAAAATTTAAGGGAAAATTTTCCAACAAAGTTGAAGTCAGAAGGACTGACAGACAAAAAGAAAGCATGTGAAAGGATAGAGGAAGTGGGGAGACATGCTTAATAGCGGAAGTGCCAAGGAAGAACAAGTTTGGCTGTGGGAGTGAAGGTGTGATTCTGAGAAACTCTACCTAGGAAAGAGAAAAGTGCAATTCTAAGCAGATGTGAAGGTGAACGGTCAAAGATCATGACTGTTGATGCAGAAAAAATAATTACAGATAGGTTTTCTTTTGTCTATAACTGTCTGACACACCCTTCAGAAAATTGTGTTGATGGGAAATTTTCAACAAGCTTGGCCTGTTTAATTTAAGAGAAAGGAACACTGGCACCTTCTGTGCCTGTTATTATGCCCAGTATTCTTCCACTTTAGGCAATGATGCCAGAGATGCCTGCTCGGAAGTATGTGAATTGCTTTCCTCCATACATCTTGGCTATGAATGGTGCATTTCGAATGATTTTTACTGGAACATCTCTGGCAGAAATTACTCTTCCTATGACACAGATATCATCTGCCCAGTCCAAGGTACTATGCAAACGATGCTTATATATAGTATTTGTCCTTTAAAGTACTGCTCTCGCAGTTGTCACTCTCCATAAATTATTTTGGAGGAGCATAGCTCCTCCATTGCAGCAATATTATATTCAGATAGTATGGTGCTGAATGTCAAGTTAAAAAAATACAAATAAGCAAATTAATTATCCTTGGTTATTATAAAATTCTGCCTTTAGTTCTCCACCAGGGGAAAAAAAAGATTCAGAGAGTTCTTTACAGAGAAAAAATGCCCATATATTTTATGGGAAAACATTTTCCACTCTGAAAACATTAAAAAAATAAACACTTGCATTAAACCTGGCTTAAGGTTTATAACGTATGACAGTCTTTAAAAGAGGAATATATCTGGAGGTTTTCATGACTTCATAAATATACCTAAGTTACACATGCTGAAAGTGCTGCACATTAGATACTCTTGTCTTGGAATGTAATTGCCTTAGAGGTATAAAGAGGCTGAGTCTAATAATTCCCCCAGCATGTCTAGTCTCCATTTCTGTTCCACAGAGGAAGCTAGGAGGATATGGTATCATCAAAGAAGCATGTGTTGGGAGAGAGGAGAGCTAATCCTTAAATAGTTGTGCCCTGCATCTCAACTAAGGAATGAAAACCTTGCGAAAAGATTTCCTGAAGTCTTACACACGCTATATCCCTTAACCTATTAAATGCTATAATTGTTGCACTAAGATAAGAGATGCTTCCAAAGTAATCCGTGCTGGGTGGCCCTAGGTAAAAAAACTATTTATTAATATCCCAGAGTTGTGCCGTGCAGTGATAGTGATGGAAATTTGGCAAACCAACTCAACTTCTGTCAGATGACTGAAGCAGCCACTTCACTCAAGACTGGATGACAGATAGATGTAGAGATGATTGTACTACCGAAATCTGAAGGGATGGCTTGTGATTAGGATGGTGACTGAGAGAGATGACAAGAAAAAGAGAAGAGGGTAGTGAGTACTTTCTCATCCAGACAGTTTTAAATACATAAATAAATCTGAAACTCCTTTCTCTTCCAATCCATAATATGGATTGGCTGCAAAACATTGTTAATTTAGATTATTAACATTTGGCACTGGTTTTGAATTTGTGCAAATGATTTGGGGTGGTGAACTCTTTTCAAAGAATCTCTGCAATCTGTTTTACATGGGCTGGTATGATTTTCCATACTGTATAAATTGGAAAAGTGTGAGATAGAACTGATATAACTTGCTTAAGTGTAATAAGTAAAAAAGCTAGGTGATAACTAGTAATTATCTTTGTGACTCATTTAATTATTTGGAAAATATCATCTTAGTTGTCCTAAAACTAGTCATAAATTTGGGTGAACAGTGAAAATCTGTCAGGATAATATGGGAGGAGGAATAACTTGGGAGGTTTAATTCAGGAAACAACTTTTACTTATCAGTATACAGGAGTGCAGCAGCTGCTCTGTTTCTGGGGAATTTGGAACTAACTACCACAGCTGTACTGAGACAATTTTCATTTATCCTTATCCACGCAGGGAAGGTCCCTCCTGTTAAACTATCCAGGGCTGGGTAGTTCTCATCTGCTGTGGATAATATCTTATTTTTATACCATCGTCCACACATTCAAGTGCTGCAACTGTTAGGAAAGAGGATGATTCCTCTCACAGTTTGGAGAAAAACCTGAAGGAGTCTCCTTGGACAAGACTCTGGCTGTTGGTGATTGGGTTGTTCAGTGAAGACACAGGGAGTCTTGGATCATTTGCCTGTGATAAATCCATCAGAAGGTGGCCAGCAAGGTTTTGGGGAGGCATGCACTGTTGAGTTTCCTTTCTAGAGCTGTTCTACACTATGGAACAGACATTAAGATGATGCTCTGCTACCAACACATGGAGAAATATTGCAAGGGGACCTCTGAACCCTAACCTGGTCCATGCTATGGGTGTCAGAGTTATGGATTCAAGGACCATGAGGAAGAGCAGACTCTTAAATCCAGTACTGCAAAATCCTGGCTCCTGGCCATGGTGCTAGTGAGTAAGAGGGTGAAACCATGTCACCAGGAAATTTTGTAATTTGGCTCTCTCACTTGAGTGAGGGAGGGGTTTCTCTCGTTTTTGGTGTCCAAACCCTCTATTCTCTGTTGAGTGGAATTTTATAATAGTGAAATATAGTATTATGCACTGAAAATATAGTTTTCATTTATTTTTTTCTTCCTCTAGATATGAAGAGCTGAAGGACATTTCAAGTGGTCTGAAATGAGGCTTGTTTTCTTTTGTTTTCTCTATTGGCTGACCTGAGAAACCAATTACTCACACTGCCTGTTTGTGGGGGCTGCCCCAGCTCTGGGCAGTGGAGAGACATAGACCAGAAGTCCCACTGAAGAAAAGTCACTGGTATCCTAGTACATACGAATTGCAGTGAAAACCCCACCGTGCTGGAGGTCAGTGGCATTACTGCACGTCCTTCCTGAAACATTTCTTCACGTGCTTTTGGTGCACTCATGCCACTTGGATCCATGACAAATTTTTCTATGAGAAAACAGACCAGAGGGTCTAAATATTACAGACACCAGTGTTCAAAGCCTTTACAAATGTCTTCGTGTCTGGGCATAGACAGGGTTGCTCGGCAGGGAAAGGTAGCAGAGGGGGGTGGTTAGGCAGGCAGGGACAGTGTCCTCCTCTTTAAGGGGAGGTATCACAGTGCTCCAGCAAGGCCAGCAGAACAGGAACAGGAACTGAGGGTTGTCCAAGAGTCCAGTGACCACCAGGCATATTTAAAGTGACAAGGAAGGTCTGGGTGACTGGTGCCCTCAGGAACATGAGACTGGCAGCAGCTTTGTACCATGGTAGACCTTGTTCTTGTGAACAAAACTTATGCCTATCGATATATAGAGCTGGTTCCTTAAGATGGCCAGTTTACCAATGATCAAAATAACTATGAATCAAGTTAGTGAGAGAAAAAATTTTAATGTAAAGATGTATATGAGAACTGCAATTTTTTTAAGATTGCTTCCATAGACGTTCCCCTTCACTCCCCAAAATCAAGAATCTCTGCCAGATGGAAAAAGAAGACATCAGTGTGTTTTAGATATTATCAAATGAATGAGAAATAGAGAAGCTCATAGTCATGTATATTAATTAACAAAGGAATTTTACTAATTCCTTTGCTAACACAAACTAAGGGTATTTGTGAAATGGTTCTGGATGTACAGCACAAAGAAATAAAGGCAGTAACATTACTAATCATGATTAAAAAAATAGACATATATGATCACACTTCTTTTTCATACTCATTCTGGATGATGTGTTAGTATCAGATGGTTAAAGACTATAGCTTAAACAGAAGAAGCCAGATGTTATTAGCTATTAAGTGTTTGGCCCTCATTTTGTACTCTACAATTCCCAGTTGGATGCATAAAGTCCCTTCTCTGTGTGTGAGGGAAGCAAAATGCCTCAGGCTGGAATCCAAACCCAACGGTGGATTAATGGAGTGGGGGAACACTGGGCAAAGAGAGATGAATGAACTCCTGCCCTTCCCCATGCTCATGCATCAGAGCTACAGATTTCAGGAGATTATCCTGTACTCACTTTGCAATGAACTGGGCTGGAATCCCTGCAGCTGTAAAAACCTTATTCTTATTCGGGGGGAAAAAACCCCACAAAACCAACCTACAGTCAAAATATGTACTCTCTGACAGTTCTCTACATAATAATGTAGTGGTTAGAGCACTCGTTTTGGAGAAAGGGATATTCTCAGAGCTCCCCTCAGCAAGATGTCCTAGTCACATCTCCCATTGTTTTGGAGAGTGTAACTCGAGCTGCTGATTATGATGAATAGCTTCCAATAATGTTTGTGAATTCACAAGCAGTCAATAGACACCATTTAAACACATTCTGGGTGTAAATGAAGAAAGAAGTAGTCCTGAGAGCAGGGCATGGCCCAGAGCTCCCCCCAGATGCAGGTGAGCTACCTAGCAGCTTGGTTACTAAGTTCATGTCTCATTTTCTTCCCTCTTCCTCAATGCCACTTTCTATAAAGGTTTAATTCTTACCTGCACCTGACAGGGTGAAGAGATCCTGCTCCCTGGGATACCTACTCAGCATCAGGACAAGTCCATATTCTGGAGCTAGGACATTTTAAGGATGGCAGGAGATGTAGCCTTGACGTTAATGAATAAAATCTATGCTGAATTCTTTGCCCGTATGAAATCCCCTTGTGGATTGTTTCCAAGCTGTTTGGTAGCAGTGCCCACTAGGGAACTTGGGACTGATTGCACCAGCGCACAGCAGAGGGGACAACTGGAACATGCTCCAAGAGTCAGCCCTCTCCTTGCTCTACATCCCAATGATGACATGAGATACAGTGAGGGTAGTGTGAGTAGGTAACCAGTCTGAGAAGGAAGGGAGATACAACCTCATTCGCAGCTGCCTCATGGTGCAGCTGCCCACGTAGCAAGTGAGGATCTTTGTCTTTCCCCTCACTTCCCACAGGCTTGCCTGTTCCTCAGTGCTGGTGAGTGCAGTCCCAGCTGCCTCATGGTGATGGCAGCAGGGCTGGAGGAGGTGGGGAGAAGGATCTCTGGGGCTGTGCAGGGAACAGCTGTGGCTGCTAGTGATAAAAGGAGGCTGTGGAAAGAGTGATAGTCCCCACAATCTGGATGAAGATTGCCATCTAACTCCAAGCACTCAGTAAATGTAAGTGGCCAATTTTGGTTATTTTTCTGATTGCAGTTTTCAGGTAGATACTCCAGATGTGCTTAAGCCATTTTTGTGTGTGTGTGTCCAACCCGTAATTAAATGTTTTTTGTTCTTCCAGTATCTGGGAATGGGACATGGAGAGGATGAGATGACTGACTTAGAACAACCTTGAGGTTCTCAGCATGGTCACAGGTGTTGAGAAAGAAAGAGAATTTAGAGCTACCGTTTGGTAGTCTGCTTCTCCTGTCATCTACTTTTTTTTTTTTGTGCTGGGTTCAGCTGGCTCTCCTGTGCTTCAGACATTCACAGATCACATGACAACTGAAGCTTTTAGAGTAAAAACTCTTACCCACAGGCCACATTCACCTGCTCCAATCTCCGTATTTCCTGTGGACACCACGATGCACAGCTTAATTTAGTGCTGGAGGGGCAATGCAAGTTCCTCTATTTAGGCCACGGGGGAGCTAGGAAGGATAGTACCGCCCACTCTTAGTGAAGCAGCTCACAGCGGATCCCAGAGCACATATCCAGAGTCAGACATGACTCACCTTCCTATACAAATAATTACTTCATTATACATTGTGTCATGTGTTCTCCTAACGATCTTCTCTTACGCCTCCATTGTGTCACTGGTTCATTACTTTAGCCCTGTGCTCAGCATGCACTTGAATGCCAATCATTACCAGCGCCATGTGTTCAGTTCAAACTATACATTTTCAAATGCTATATTTGGTTGTTTTCTGGTCCCTATGTACTGTTTATACAATACCACATATGTTTTGTGCAGCCCTCTGATGAAACACAGACATACTGCTTGTTAGGCTATTGTCTAGCTGCTAATCAGTAGCAATTCCCAGGTGCCCTTTGGTGGCAGAGTTACAATAATTGGGCTTCCTGGTTTTCAGGTCTCTATAGTCTATGACTTTACCCTTCAGTGATGCTGGCCCTTGGCCTGCTGTGGGAATCTGGTCCCATCGATGAAAAATAGGGTGAGGTTGCAATAGATTGTTTAATGATTGTAATCTTCAATAAAGGTTTTATGAATTGACCAGTGCTTCATGGGCACACAGTAAGTGTTCTAATGAATCGAAACTAAATATTTACGGGAGACAGATAATTAGATGTGAGTGAATAAATGAGCCAGTTAAACCATCTGGACAGTTCAAAGGATTAGTAATTTGCAGATAAAACATTGAAGGGTTGAGGACACCAGTTAAAATCTGACCCTTGTTAATGGTGATTACACATTGCTGCCACCTGATTGCTACCTGGGAGATTGAGCTGAAATGAGTCAGGGATTTCTTTGGTGTTTATGGTTAATTTTGGAGAAGAGATTTTCAGGTTCTTTTAATCTTTCCAATAGATCTCCAGGGGAAAGATGAAATTTTAGATTATTTTTGTCCCCACCAACATTCATTTAAACTGGGATGTGTTAGATGTGGGAAAGCTTGTGTTTCTATGACAAATTATATATGTATTCTAATAATTAAAAGAGAAGTTGAGATTCCAAATGGATGATTTTAAAGGGAAAAGGAAAAATCTCATGGAAAAAAAACCCCTGAAATCCACAAGGATGCTTTATATGGAGCATAGACAGACATGGAAGGTTAAAAAAAGAACACTCTGCTAACTGAGACCTGTTTATAAGAAATCTTTGGCAGCAGAAGAAAATTACTTGAAATATTTGAACCCTTAGCAATTAAGAAACCAAGGCCTAAAACAAGTAAGAAAATGGGAAGGAGGCAGGCAATTAAGTTTTATCAGGATTAGAAAGAAATTAAAGTGGGTGGAGGTTGACTCTCACTTTGAAAAAACTGGTTTACCTCTGTCATAGCTGAGAAGAAATTTCAGACAGCTGCATTCAACTACAGCCGGTGTAACAAGCTGCTAATATATCTCCCAGCTAAAAAGCTGCTTTATGTGACTCAGTACCATGCTTAGCAAGAAGTTACTTTAGTTAAGAGACTCTAAATGTTTTGGAGTGGTGTTATTCTCTCCTTCTTTTGAAACTTCTACTGGTTTAGCAGAGTTGTTATTTACCAAAGGAGGAAGGTAGCATTGGAATGCTGGAGCCTAATTTCTTTTCCTGACTTATGAAAAGAGCAGTGGGCTTCAGCCTCCAGCTTCTGTCCACACTATGAGG
The DNA here is from genome assembly GCA_027574665.1 of Rhynochetos jubatus. Lineage (NCBI taxonomy): Eukaryota > Metazoa > Chordata > Aves > Eurypygiformes > Rhynochetidae > Rhynochetos > Rhynochetos jubatus. The sequence goes on along the minus strand of CM050649.1, from coordinate 101,694,162 downwards.
TTATTTAACACATTAAATTCTTGTTTGTTAAATACATCATGGAGAAAGAGACGAATGCTGAGCTTCTTGAAGCAGAGCCTTTGTGCCATATGCAGCAGTGTAATGCCATGCACGCTGCATATTGAGAAATGTGGGGCTGGAGAAAAATTGGCATATTTTAGAATCTTTGTGGACACAAGCTGTGCTCAGATCCTGTGTTGGGACTGACCTTGCATCTGTTTTTGACTTACAGCCTTATATACTGGACACCAGTAGCAGATATGGAGAGAACTGGATGCCCAAGAAGAGTGTGAAGAAGCCAGAAAGTTGAATGAGGAACTGCCCAAGTGAGACATTAGGAGTTGTCTCCAGCTGAAGGAAAGCCAGCTTTTCACTCTATCATATAGCGGTAAGCCACCTGCTGTAGTTAAATGCTTTATCCACAGTAGCCTTTCCTTGGAAAAGAAAGTGGAAGTGATGGTTAACCATCTGAAGATCCGGGCCCAGTTTTTGCCAGAATGGGAAGGTCTTTAACCCAAATTTCTCACCACTCTGATGAATGCTGTAACCAGGAGTCTGCAGGTACCAGCAGGTTGGTGTCTCCTCTTGAAGCTCTTCAGTTTGATATGGCCTATTTAAGTATTCATTGGAGCAGAGACTTCATCAGAGCAGGTCTCCCAGGTGAGCCTTCCAACCTCCAAACTACAGCATTTCTCTTCCTCTCTCTCTGGCCTAATGAATATTTAAGATATGATAGTGATAACAGCCATAGAAAAGCCCATGAGAAAATGAATTCTGTCTTCATAGCAGGGTTTGAATAGTGTGCCGTAAATAAAGCATTGGGACCACACACTGAATGTGGAGGATGAAAGAAAATGTTGAATAGCTTACTCATTAAGTGAGCACCATCCAGCATGAGCACAGAACGAGAGAAGAACTGTGTGGAAAAAAATAGTATGTCATCAAGTAATTAAAGACTGTGGCACAATGCATATGTATAAGGAACTGAATTAATGTTTTCAGGAAATCTTAATTTTGGCATTTACTAGTACTGGAGTACTTGACTTTGCAATCTGAGCAATATTCTTTTAGTGTATCTTTTTGTGTAGATAAGCCCAACATAAAAAGGAACTGAGGGAGCCTTACAAAGCCTTAAAAAGCCTATTCCTTTTTCCTCACCACAATCTTCTCTGAATGAGAAATTATGGTAGCTGGCTGAGAATCATGGTCAAACAGTGAAAACTTAGTATCGTTCACAATTATTACCATTGCATTTCCTCTGTAGGAATTATTTTCCTCCTTTTCATTCCAAGCATTCTCTACTTCATAACTTTGCAGACTAACATGTAATGAATGCTACCAACAGGAGGCTTTTACAAAACCCTCTACCACTATAGCCGGAGTTGAAGAGGGAGGGGGTGGGGGCATTTAAAGAGTGAGATTTCGAAGAGGCAGTCAGAATAGATGGCTAAATAATGAAAAGTAATGAAGAAGGCAAATTTTTCCTGCTGTTCTGCTGATGAATTTTCCCATGAGCAGATTGGAATATTTTAAAAATATATTCGTTATTCAAAATCATTTGTCAAGGGTCAAATTCTTTCCTGGTTACTCATATTGAAGCAAGAAAAACCTGTCTGTGGAACAAGCTGCTGCTGTGTGTGAATAGATGTGAAGAAATCTGTTCCCAATTAATTTATGGAAATAATTCTCCATTTGATAAGCAACTCTGTGTGTGTGTTTGTTATTCAGAATGTGAATGGTTTTGATTGATCTTATAAGTAATGTGGTATGTTACAATGTGTCACAACACATTGAACTGGGTTTCTAGTACAAATATTGGCGATGTGCCACTATGATTTAATTTTTGTGATTGTTTTCTGGTATTCATAGATAGTTGCCCTTCTCAATGGTTCTCCCCTTTCCCCCTAGAAACATTTTCATCAAAATAACCAGGGATAATGAACACAATAATAGCTGAAGTGAGTTCATTTAACCAGCTACAAGAACATGTGTGATTTTTTTTTTTTTATTTTTATTGGAGAGTAGGGGGGGCAGTATTTACCTAGCACTAGTGATTAGGGAAAGGATTAAATTTAGTAAACCACATGAGAATGGTCAGACAAGAAAACACACACATGATATTGCTAAATTCTCTAATGGTTTTATAGTGAAAAGATAATGGACATATAAAAAACTGTGTCTTGTAGATAGCTAAATCAAATATTATGCTGCATAAACACTTTTTGTATTGATTTGTTGGAAGACCTTTATATTTTGATTGCTTGCCAAAAAGTCATTGTGGCACAATATTTCATAGAACCATAGAAAAGCTTGAGTTGGAAGGGACCTTAAACATCATCTAGTTCCAACCCTCCTGCCATGGGCAGGGACACCCTCCACTAGACCAGGTTGCTCAAAGCCTCATCCAGCCTGGCCTTGAACAATCCCAGGGATGGGGCATCCACAGCTTCTCTGGGCAGCCTGTGCCAGTGCTTCCACCACCCTCTCTGTGAAGAACTTCTTCCTTATATCTAATCTAAATCTCCTCTCTTTCACTTAAACCCATTATTCCTTGTCCTATCACTACAGGCCCTTGTAAAAAGTCCCTTCCAGCTTCCTTGTAGGCCCTTCAGGTACTAGAAGGTCGCTATAAGGTCTCCCCGAAGCCTTCTCTTCTCCAGGCTGAACAAGCCCAACTCTCTCAGCCTTTCTTCCTAGTAGAGGTGCTCCAGCCCTTTGAGCATCTTCGTGGCCTCCTCTGGACTCACTCCAATTTGTTGATATCCTTCCCATATTGAGGGCCCCAGAGCTGGATACAGAACTGCAGGTGTGGTTTCATGAGAGCAGAGGGGGAGAATCACCTCCCTCTGCCTGCTGGCTACACTTCTCTGGATACAGACCAGGATACAGTTGGCTTTCTGAGCTGCCAGCGCACACTGCTGGCTCATATCCAGCTTGTCATCCACCAGTACCCCCAAGTCATTCTCTTCAGGGCTACTCTTGATCCATTCTCTGTCCAGCCTATACTTCTGCTTGGGATTGCCCCAACCCATGTGCAGGACCCTGCACATTTGTCTTAGTTTGTAGTATACATTGTTTCCACTTTAGCAAAAGTACTTTAAAATGTGGCATTTGGGTGAATTGAGACACCCAACCAAATATTATTAAGTATTTCTGCTGTCCTGCAGGAGTTCTGAAAGTCTTCAGAATATTTTCAAAATAGACCCACTAGGGCTAAAATTGGGTACTTGTTTTATCTCACTTGCACTGAAATTATTCACTCTGAAACAGCAGAGATATGTTCACAGCCTGTCCAAGGCACAGAGCCTAAAAGGGACCTGTGGATATGATTTGTTTATTAGCTGAGTTCAGTGCTACGTTAATCCTCATTTCCTTGTAGATTGACTTTGTAGAGGGGTTTGCCAGTCATCCATAACTGGAAAGGAATTGTGAGATCCAGTTTGTATAGTTACAGGTCAGTTTGGATTTAGCGGTCATGAGGATGTTTTCCTTGTTGAAAAGTAGAATGGGGTTTTAGTAATTATAGAATTTCAGGCCAAATGATGCTACATGCTTGAGTTTGCTACTAGCAGGGTAAAAGGCAGCAAATCTCTTTGCTGCCAGACCTGTCAAGGCATGCTGCGAGGCATGGACTTTGGATGCTTTTGGCCTGTATCAGGACAGCGACAGCAAGGAGCCTACTGGCTGCATCTACAGGCGGCTGTTGCAGGCTCTTCAGGCCAGGTTGCCCTGCACTTAGGAACCAATAAATGTTTCTAAAACACAGTGTATCCACATTTAGCCACCAAGATGTCATATCCTAAGCATCTTTCAGGGATTTATTTGCCATAATTGTGTCTTTGTAATGGAAAGCTATTTATATATATATATATATATATATATATATTAGCTGACATGTTAAGCTTAGCATGGCTGAAATGGAAGACTGTGAATCTGAAAGTGCCGCCTTTGTTCTGTTTTGGACCCAACTGGTTTAATTTAGAGTATCCTCTGAATCAAGGTAGTGGCTGTTGTGTTCTTAACTAGGCATAAAGTTGCCCTGCTTTTATCCAAGAGGCGCATTTATGACTGTGTCTGCCTTGCCACCTTGCTATAGAAAGACAGCCAGAGGTCAAGACGTGGTCCAAGATTTGTGTGATATTGAGTGACTTGTGTTCGTGTGGGGTGAGTGCTAGCTCCTCTAGCAGATTTGGTTTTGGAATAGCTCAAGCTGAGCCAGACTATTGAAGAGCCAAGGTTTTCCACTCAGTCTTTCTTCCTGATCCTCTAGTGCAAGTGGTATGGATGTGTCTGTTTTAGGATCTAAAAGGTAAAAGACAATCGACACTGTACACTAAAACCATCGGATTTTGCTTGCAAAGGCTGAGTCGGGTAGCAGGTTGTGTTGCATCTCTGTTGCATCCCTGCCTTAAATAAACAGGGTTCAAGAAATAGGCCTGTTGCTTTTGTGTTCATAAGGAGTATAGATCAGCACTTCAGTACTGAGTCACAAATATGCTGAATACTGAACTGTAGTATGAAACGAAGAATATTATTCTTTATTGCAATGACTGGTTCTAGTAGAAACTGAAACCTTATCTTTATTCAGAGGGTAGGTGGAGTACAAGCAAAAGAAATTCAATTTTCTCATACAATAATGACAGCCCTAACAAAGGGAAAATATCTTTGATGTGAAAAGACATCACAGAACTGTTGAGGTTGGAAGGGACCTATGGAGGTCTTCTGGTCCAAACCCCTGTGGTCAGGCAGGGCCACCTAAAGCCAGTTGCCCAGGACTGTGTTCAGACAGCTTTTAAGGATCTCCAAGGATGGAGACCCCATAACCTCCTCAGGTAACCTGTTCCAGTGGTCAGTCACCCTCAAAGTGAAAAAGTGTTTCTTGATGTTCAGGAGGAATCTTCTGTGTTTCACTTTGTGCCCATTGTTTCTTGTCTTGTCACTGGGCAACACTAAGAACCTGGGTCTGTCCTCTTTGCACCGTCCCTTCAAGTATTTCTATACCTTGATAAGATCCCCCTGAGCCTCTTCATTTCCAGGCTAAACAGTCCCAGCTCTCTCAACCTTTCCTCATATGTGAGGTGCTCCAGTCCCTTAATCATCCCTGTGGCCCTTTGCTGGACTCTGGTATGTCCATGTCTCTCCTGCACTGAGGAGCCCAGGACTCCTGGTGTGGCCTCACCAGTGCTGAGCAGAGGGGAAGGATAGCCTTGCTCAGCCTGCTGGCAGTAATTTATGTAATGCAGCCCAGGATATCATTCACCTTCTCTGCCCCAAGGGCACACTGCTGGCTCATGTTCAATTTGTTGTCCACCAGGACCCCCAGGTCCTTTTCTGCCAAGCTGCTTTCCAGCTGGGTGACTCCCAGCATGTACTGGTGTCTGGGGTTGTTCCTCCCTAGGGTAAGGGCTTTGCACTTCTTGTTGAACTTCATGAAGTTTATGTCAGCTAATTTCTCCAGCCTGTTGAGGTCCCACTGGATGGCAGTATGACCCTCTGGCCTATTAGCCACTCCTCCTCCTTGTTTTTTGTCATTGGGAAACTCTGCCCTTTCATCCAGATGTTGAACAGGATCAGACACAATATTAACGCCTGGGGTACACAGCAAGTTACTGGCCTAGACTGACCAGACTTTGTGCTGCTGTTCACCCCACTCTGGGCCCAGCCAATCAGTCACTTTTCATCCTCTCTGTCTGTTTATTCAGCCCATACTTCATCAGCTTCTCTATAAGCATCTTATGGGAGACACTGTTGAAAGCCTTACTGAAGTCCAGGTAGACAATATACGCTGCCCTCCCTTCATCTACCAGGCCAGTCATCTCATAGGAGGTTGTCAGGTTGATCAAACATGACTTCCCATTGATGAGTCCATGCTGGCTACTCCTGATAATTTTTCTTGTCCTTAATCTGCCTGGAAATAGTTTCCAGCCTTAGCTTCTCTGTCACCTTCCCAGGGATCAAGGTGACTAGCCTGTATTTCACTGGATCTTCATTCTTGAACTTCTTGAAGCCAGGAGTGATGTGTTCTTCCCTTCATTCCTCAGGCACCTCTCACAGTTGCCATGATCATTTGAAAGTAATTCAGATTGGCCTTGATACTACATCAGCCTGTGCCCTCAACACTTGTGAGTGCATCCCTTTAGGGCCCATGGACTGACGTTTGCATTCCCTGACCTGATCCTATTAGATCAAGGGTACCTCTTCCTTGTTCCAGCCTTTTGCTGTGGTCCCTGGGACCTGGGATTCCTGACGGTTGGTTTTGCTTATGAAGACCGAGGCAAAGAAGGCATTCAGTACCTCAGCCTTTTCAACATCCTGTGTCATCAGGGCCACTGCCCCATTCATCAGTGGGCCCAGATTTTCCCTGGTTTTTTTTTTTTTTTTGGTTACTTATAGAAGCCCTTCGTATTGCCTTTGACATCCCTGACCAGATTCAATCGCAGTTGGTCTTTGGCTTTCCTAACGGCATCTCTGCACGGTCAGAGAGTGTCACTGTTCCTCCCAGGTTACCTGTCTCTGATTCCACCTTATGTATACCTAATTTTTGTGTTTGAGTTTTGCCAGGGGTTCCCTGGTCATCCATGCAGAACTTTTTGGGATGATCTGCTCTTGATATTGGAGGAGGCAATCCTTGAATATACAGAGACGTGATCATCCTTTGGCCCTGCAAATGTAATGGTTTGCACCCATGCAGCTAAAGTTACCCCCAAAACTAGGCTGGCCATGCCCAGCTATCTGTTGGGAATGACCTCAGAGTGGTTCTGATTTCTTAATAGTGCTGTGAAAGGAAAGTTGCTCTGAGCCAAAAGTGTGCCAGAGAAACTGCTTACAATTTAACATGTTTGGGCCCATGCCCCAGTCATCTTTCTTTTACTGGAATTGATGTATCCATGTAGACTAAGGAGTTACTCTCCCCAGGAAAGATTTTCACATAACTTACTGCTACATGAATTTGCCTTTTTTGCCCCTGGCTTTATAAAAGCACCTAGAACTTATGACACGACATGGCAGTTTGCCAGCCTTGGTGAAACCCTTGTGTCCCACTGCCCCTAAGTCTGTAATAGCTGGAAGCTGGGCTGAGAATAGAGAATGATATTTTTCAATAGATCAAGAACAACTGTATTTAATTTTTAAAAGAATTGACTGTTTGCTTAAGAAGGGATTTGAAGCCTTTTGTGAATTTTCTTTTTTTTTTTTTTTAATTTTTCATTTTATTTTAGATAAAGGCAAGCCAAGCTGTTGTTCTTAAGCACAGTAGTTTTACAAGCAAGCTCTCACAGGAATGGAGAGTTACTCCCCAATGCTTAAGCATTATTCTGTATAATTATGGATATTTTTTCCTTCCAAAAATATTTTTTTTTTGAGAAGCTGACATTTCAAAGGCTTTCAATTCTGTGTGTCACTATCAAATAATCTTTTTTGTACTTGGCTGTTTATTATTGGATTGCAACAACGATAAAGCTCTAGGGGTTTTGTCTCCTTTGGTATGTTAATTAGCTATTTTTCCTTTGATCTTTTTCTTACTGAAAAGAGTGAAAAGCTATCTCGGTAGGGAATCTTACTGATGTACATTCATCCCCTCATCTCCATAATCTGAGGATCAGAGGGAGACAACAAATTTCACTGCTGAGTGAGGTTGCTATAGGCCTTAGTTATAATGTACTTGGGTTCTAAATAATCCCACCACCATTTATATTTGGAATATTGAAGAGGAACCTCTGAGAAAAAGAAATGCAAAATAATTAATTTTAAACTGTGAACCACCTTCATTAATTTAACTTTTTCTTGAAGTTTTAAGCTCATGCATATGCCACAAGGTCTTTCTTTCTTGTATGCCTCTACACATTTTCCTTTTTTTTTTTTTCTTCTTTTTTACTGTTGGCTTTTGATACATTCTCAGTTCTCACAGAAATAAAATATAGGCTAGGTACAGAAGAGCTATTGAGTGAACTTTTAAAGTTTTAAATGTTATTAGCTTTCCTATGGAAATGATGAAGGTTCTGTAACAAGGGACAGCATGATACAGATGGGGCAGGACTATGAAGTGGTGGGAAATACACACACAAAAGCCTACACGTGTATGCATACACGTTATATGTCTGTATCTCTGTCTCTCAAACTCCTTTGTCAAAAGCTGTCATCCTCACACTGCATATCTGGGAAAAAAAATAAAAATAAAAGCACTTCAGTGAGAAGCAGAGGCAGATAGATCAGTTTAATGGGGCAGTCCAGCAGGGACAGATGTGTAGGCAAGATTAGCTACTGGAGTCTTTCCAGAGTTTCCTTGAGCTAGTTTATCCATTTCCACAGGACAATGCACTAGACAACGTTGCTGTCGAGATTCTTAACTTGTATCCTGTGGGATGTAACCAGACCTTGATGTTCACAGTGGCAACATCTACATTTGAACGAGTCATGTAGACCGCCTTGGCAATCAGTGGAAGAAAGCTGGCACTTACAGAGCAAGAATGATGCCATTTTAAAAAAGGTATTTAATATAGGCCAGGTAAACCATGCCCGAATAGTATCCACTTCTCTCCAGTGGTCTGTTCGTATCTGTATCAAACTGATATTGGTGTTTTCTGAAATGGGATGGGACAAATTATTCCTCTCCCACGTCACCTTGAATGTGAAAAGGTGACCTGATGCAGAGGACCTGAGGTACTCTTGCCAGCCTACAACCATTGCTGCTGTTGCCCTCACCATAATAATGGCTCACCTGTGTGCATGTGCCGGAGGTGGTGCCAGGATGCTCACACAGCATATATGCACCCTGGCTGAGGGATGTAAAATCATATTAGCGTTCTCCTGGTGTGAACCCTGGGGTTGGAAACCATCCCATTACCTTGCAACAAGTTCAACTCAGTTGCTAAAATAGTGGTTGCTGATGCAATCTGAGTTGCCTGAAGGAATCATAACTTACAAAAGGCATGTGTTATTCTGGAGCAGCTGGAGGTCCTATGGTATCTTTTATGGCATATAGTCACCTGGATGTCACTCAAGAGTGGGATTTAATGCCACATTCAGATACTGAAATTTATGTGTGTGTATGCAATCGAGGTGTCTAAGCTTCCATTACAGTTGATGAAGATCTAGTCAATGCCGTAGAGTCTAGAGAACTAAGAGTCTTTTTTGAAAAGGAACACCTACATGAGAACAGCTGATTTCAGATGTCTAATGTGTTTCTGTGCTCTGCACCTGAATTCCATCCCTGCTATGTAAGAGTTAAATTCATTTGCCTATATTAATGTGGTACCTACTGCAGTTTGATATGCTCTTGGTCTCCCACTTGTCTACTAGCTCTTATTCCAGGAGGGCATAGGTCCTCTGCCATATCTCACAACCTCATGTAGATACTACTGGCACCTTAGGACACCTGAAACAGCACTAGATGCCTATATGGGTGCAACTGGCTTGAGCATTAAATGTCTGCTTTTTTGTGAGCTCAGAACTTTGCCTGAAAATATCTCTCTCTTCACTGACTACAAAGGAAGATGTTGAGATATCTGTGGTAAATTTCCAGATGTGGTCAAGTGAATCCCATTTCTGGTTTCCCAGGCACATGCATCTCAAAGTCTCCTGGCAATATTGTTCCCAAGGTGGCAGTACATTATCTGTTTTCCTTGAGCTCATGCATGCTATAGTCTGTACGCTGGTGCTTCTGGCACAGAATCAGAAATGAATGAAAATCATGTTGGAGCAACTCTGGAGTGATTTCAATGCTTATGCCTTCCTACATGCTTTACAACCACATGACAACTTGTGATGATGCAGGTTGGCATTATGATATGAAGAGTCAGAGATACTTTTTTGGCCTTAGTGAGATTGTCGAGGTTTAACCCCAGCCAGCAACTAAGCACCACACAGCTGCTTGCTCACTCTCCTCAGGTGGCACCAGGAAGAGAATCAGAAAGGTAAAAGTGAGAAACCTCGTGAGTTGAGATAAAGACAGTTTAATAGCTAAAGCAAAAGCCACGCACACGAGCAAAGCAAACCAAGGAATTCATTCACCGCTTCCCATCAGCATACAGGTGTCCAGACATCTCCAGGACAGCAGGACTTCATGACACATAACTGTTACTTAGGAAGACAAACACCATCCCTCTGAACATCACCCCCTTCCTTTTTCTTCCCCCAGCTTTATATGCTGAGCTTAACCCCATATGGTATGGAATATCCCTTTGGTTAGTTGGAGTCAGCTGTCCCAGCTGTGTGCCCTCTTAACTCCTTGTTCACCCCCAGCCTCCTCACTGGTGGGGTGGTGTGAGAAGCAGAACAGGCCTTGACTCTGTGTAAGCACTGCTCAGCAGTAATAAAACATCCCTGTGTTATCAACACTGTTTTCAGCACAAATCCTAAACACAGCCCCATACTAGCTACTGTGAAGAAAATTAACTCTACCCCAGCCAAAACCATCACACAGATCTATGGTGTTAATTTTCTAAATGTGCTGCTTGCACAACACCTCCTCTCAACCTTTTCCCCACTATCTCTAAGACTTAATCTTTTAAAACAGTGTCTGTCAACCAAAGGCAATGAGAAAAAGCAGACAGGAAGATTTAGGTCCTATTACAGTCTTATGCAATAAAAAATCTTGTTCCCACAAGGATCAGCTGTTCTAAGCAAGATTCAAGTGAGATCCCCAATGGTCTGTGTAATTACAGTAGGAAGGATTACTGCTTTCTGCCCTGAGTTAGGCAACTAAGGTCTAAGCTAGACACTTGACCTTTCCTTCACTGAAATCGAAGAGAAAAACTGAAATCTCCAGAGGAAATTCAGCATTTAAGACTGCTCTAATAAATCACTCTCTGGATGTTCTCATTTCTATCTAGTGACTGTAAAAGTAGCCTCAAATAATGAGCTCACCCAAACTTAGACATTTATAGAATCAATGAAATAAAAATGGCTTATACGGACCTGGGACTAGTGGACAATTTGCTCCTGCTGTTCAAGATGAAATGTCTGTCAGCCTCTACATTAATACATGGAGTTGTATATACCAAGACCATTATTTTTATGTTTGCAAACCATTTACTGTTGTACTACTTTTTCAATATTCAAATGGTGACCTTCAAATGAAAGTCACCAGTGTTTTCAGGAAAATTTAAGAAATTCTGCTTAGCAATCACATCTTTCCTTAAGCTGTGGTGACAATCAAACATGCACTGAGTTAATGCTAACTGAATCAGATGTGGTACAAAACCCCCTGGACATCGTAGGTGGATTTCTATTTGTTCTGGCTGACTATATTTTCAAGCATGTATTTTGCCTCTTTATTTCTGTCTTCTCTCCAGTCTTAGGTTTGGCTGTTGCCCCTTCTCTGCTTTATCCTTTTCCTGTCTTATTTTTTCCCTGTTTTTCTTCTTTGCCTGCCATTTGGTTTTTAGTCAGTTACTCAGTTCTCTAAGCTGGAAATCATTTACAGGAAATGCTCAGAGTTCCTTGACCTATGTGGCTCTTCTTTGTACCACCACATCTGCAGTGGGGTTTGTCAGTGCTCTGTCCTGAGACCTGACCTGTATCACATCTTCTTCAGTGACCTAGAGGAGGTAAAAAGACAGAGCTAGATAGACTGGAGGAATGGGCTGACAGGAACCTTATGAAAGGATGACTTGGCCAGCTGCATGGGCCCTGCGGCACCAGAGGACAAAAGTCTCCTAGACTGTATGATCAGGAGCACAGACAGTAAACTGAAGGAAATGACCATCTCCCTCTACTTGGAACTCATTAGACCATATCTAGCTACAGCAACTGGTTTTAGGACACCAGTAAAAGACAGTCTTTGGAAAACTGGAGCAAGTTCAGCAGGGCCACCACAATGGTCAGGTGTTGAAGCACTTGCCCTGTGAGGAGAGGCTGAGGCAGTGGAGCTTGTTCAGCCTGGAGGTATGGATGTGGGAGGGGACCTCACAGCAGCCTCCAGCACCTATGAGAAACACTGAGAAGACAGAACCAGGCTCTTCATAGTGATGGTGGTGGGGGTAGGGTAAGAGACAACAGGGTTTTGGTGAAACAAGATGAGTTCAGGCTGGATATAAGGAGAAAGATTTTTCCCCATAAGGAGAGTTCAGCAGTGAAAGAGGTTTCCTGGGTGACTGTGCAGTTTCCATCACTGAAAGTTTTAAAGATCTGACTGGATAAAGTCCCAATCAACCTGCTCTGGCACCATGGCTGATCCTGCTTGGAGCAGGAGGCTGGACTAACAACCTCCTGAGGTCCCTAGCAAATTGAATTATCCTGTGATCCTATGATTTAAGCTCAGTCCTTGCATTATATCCTTGCCTTAGCTAAACTGTAGTCCCTATATTTTGCTGATCCTGACCTTGCTTTGCTGTCTTGACTTCCTGGCTTGACCTTAGCTTCAACATTATGGGCTTGATGTGCAGTCACCAACCCTCTGGCGGAACTGTATATTGCTGACAGTCCCAGTGCTAGAAACCTCATGATTTCTTAGTCTGAGAGGACTCACTGTCACCATTAAAAGATCTGAAATTTCAGATACCACTTCAAGGCTCTAAAACCCATGAAGTTTCCTTTTAGGGGCCAGATCCTGAAATCTGATTTGTTGATATCATCCTCTTCTAAGGCCTGGTTTTGCAGGGGAGGGAAGGATCCTTTTTAATTCTTGATGAGAAGGTATTTCACATACTTCATTTTTTCATATTTCCATTTTACAACTTCCCTTTGTTCTTTCATGTTCTTGGGAATAGTATCTAGATCAGCCTATTACCACAGTGGGCTGAAGCATAGGCAGGAGCTGGTGGCATAATAGTTGCAGTAGAAGCATGTATTTTTATTAACGACATCCTGTAAATGATAGAGAAATTGCACCACCACTTCTGGATATAAAAGTAAAGCCATCATTATGTCTTTATGTGCTTTGAGGAAAAATAATTAGTCTACCTTGGGGCACTGTTGAAGAAATATGGGGAAAGAGACATTCCCGAGGAATCACAAAGTGGGAGGAGAGAATATGAAGCTAGAGGGCATGGAGGATTTGCAAGGAAGGTGTAGCTATAAGTGGTAGGATAATTGTGGGGGAGTAATTTAGCTTTAGAATTAAGAAAGGAAAAAAAATTGTTTGGTTTGTTTACTCCTGTGGTTTATATAAACAATTATACTCAGCTATTCAATTTTAAGTCCATTGTGCTCCTAAAGGATATGTTGCAGTATTACCTAGCTTCTCATGTTACATCCGGGGACAGGAGGCATATAGTCCCAGAGTTCTTCTCCTCTTAGCCAGTAAGTGTCTGTCTATGTAAACACTAAAATATCCCAATATGAAATTTTCTTTGCTGTTCAAGGTCAACATCCCAGCAAGTGTGCTCATCCTTGGGTATGTTGTGCCAAACAATACCAAGCATATCTACAGTCTGTTGATTGCGGTTGCTTCTGCAACCCTCTAGAATCAGGAGTTGCAAGTTGCGTGGTGCTGGGAAGAAACTGATGAGGGAGATGAGGGCTTTCTATGTGACAAAATGTTTTGGTATGACTGTGCTGGATTTTTTCCATGTGGTATTTGTGATCTTTTGTAAAATTACCTGATGAAAGTTAAGAGTAGATTTTGTAATCAGAGCAGCTGTCCCAAACTCTCATACATGCAATACTCAGTGACTAGCTGACCAGCTGCACTAGTCTTCTGATTAACTCTCCAGTTCTCAGAGTATCATGGAAAAGCCATGCCCATATGTTGTTCTTCAAGCTCCTGACAGCACAGACTTCTCACAAATTTCATCGCCTCAAGCGTATCTTGTTCCCTACTTGCTACTTTCTACTGCCTGCTTGTCCTTGTTAAACAGATCTATCCATCCTACTTCCCTGCAGAGTCATAGTCTCCAAGTTTTATGTGGGCTTGGAAGGAAAGTGGGCTACTGTCTCTGTTTCTGACATCCCCTGAGGGTTTGGAGACGTTCATTAGGAATTTCTCCTCCTCACAGTGACATGTTTTATTTTAGTGGTGATTTTGAATGGGGTTGGATTCTGTTCTCAAATGTACTGTGGTCTTGTACCACTCAAAAAGGGTGGGTGGTGTCACAGCTGAAACTTCATGCCAAATTCATCCGATCAGCTAACCAGACAAAGCTCACAGATTGGAAGATGGTAAAATGATAGACGTGTTTGGCTGGAGAGGTCCTGAAAATATTGTTTATTGCCACTCTCTGCAGTAAGGCAGGGTCAGGTGTAACTGAGCCTTTGGTGACAGTATGTTGTTTACTCAGCTGTTACAAACCCACAATTGCTCAGCCATTATAAACCCTAGACTTCACAACTGCCCCACTTAGCAAACTATGATGTGCAACTGCTCTTTCATTTTCAATGCCTTCTTAAGTGCAAAATTGAATCATCTTTGCTACAAGTTAAACGTTTTCTTGTTATTCTCTCCTTGGTGAACAAGGAGAACAATTGATTGCTATAATGAGCAGCAGAAGGTCTGGACTGTTGAACAGGGCAGTCTATCTCCAGAGGTCTTGACTGTATAGGGCTTGCTGGTACCTTTCTCACTTTCCTTGCCTGAAGGACAACACTGTGTGGATCCCAGATTTCCACTGCCCACCTATGATTACCAACAAAAAGCATCAACAGAGGAGAGGGAGATTCCCCAGGATTACAGTGAGCTCAAACAGATTTGTTTCAAGGCTCAGAAATGGTAAATATGTAAAATCAAATGTCTGGCATTGCAGACAACGTCTGGAGCATGATAGTGTGGGTGACCTGGTACTGCAGAAAGGAGCTGGTTATGGCTGTCGTATTCACACAAATGCCCTATATCTGGTCCAGTGTCATTGTGTAAACTGGGCTGGTGAGGTGGAGAAAAGCATCTTTGAGCCTTCGTGTGAAGGTGGTAATACAGACACCTCTCCCAGCTGGTCCCCATCTGCCTCACTCGCACCAAATGCCCTCCCGTTTGCTCAGAGGCAAACAGGCAGGAGGAGGCCAAATGCTGCATAAGCTTCATGAGGTTGCTAATTATGCTGGCTGCCTGCAGTCGATGTGGTAAATAGAAATACCACAGCTGAGTCCAAATGGACATGCTGGTGTTTGTTTTTACCTTGCAGAAGCAAACTGAACATGAGGGCTTGACAACATCTGATCCAAGTCCTTGGAGCATACCCCAGCATACGGTACTCTGAGTGATGAGGGACGAGTCAGATGGACCATTTGGATAAAGAAAACTCTCCTACAGACCACATTTAGGGGCATTTTGGATCTATACATAGATAAATAACACAGCTGAACAATTTTCTGCGTAACACATGGCTGCCAGTGATCTTGTAGTTCCAATTCATCCTAAATGATACTTATCCTAGGAAAGTTGTAAGTACATTTGTGTAAATACAGAAAATGATCCTGTTTATATTTAACATACACAGTTAATAAACAATAAGATTGCAAGGTCAGTATTTAGGAATAGCCAGAGTTATTATTAAGCTTATTCATGTAATATCACTTCTGACCCTTTGCATATATCTGGTATTTATAGCTATATTTCCCCCTAGTTATAGTCTTTATTCACATCTGAGAAAAAATCTACCAGTTTCTGTTGCAATGGAAGACTCTATCCTAAGAGTGCTAGAAGGTCACAGGAGGAATTTTAGAGCTGGCATTTTCTAAATTTACACGGTCATTTCTTCTTATACAAGCTTATTTTCTGCTCATTTGTTTGTGTGTGTCTGTGAGATATATATGCAGTTTATTCTGTATATATTCATGTCCACATCCTCTTATTTTTTATTTCTTTCCATTATAAAAAATGTAATAAGGGCCATATTTCATTTTTAGTATATCCATGCTACAGTGCAGGAAAATCAGTTAGCTTTAGCCATCTCAGTTCCTTTTCTGTTAAACTGGGATTTACAGCTCAGGTTTTTGTAGTCCTCCTATGGAAAACCTGTATTGACTAACATCTGGATGTTATTATTGCTACACACTCACCATTATCTGTTGAGGGGGTTGTTATTTTTTTCCCAGACACTTCTGAGCTGGGACAAAGGAAACCAGGTTAGGTACAGAGATTTATTGTCCCATGTGCAGCGCTGTGTATGTGTGACTGTACTGCATGCAGGGTCCATGTGGGCTCCGGTGTTTCACCTCCACCGGTAAACTGTCATGGGAAACTGAGGCACTGGAGACACTTAAACAGGGCACTAGCATCTGATATGCCACATAGCATTACGAGGTGCAGTATCATTTTTGGGTGGGAGGTTAGCTGAAATGGGGACTTTGGGCATGAGTACAGAGCTCTAACCCCTCTTATGGCACTGCAGTATCCAGCTAATATCGTCCAGGGGTGTCTGTACTGCGGCAGGTGTATGTTGTTGTTCCAAAATGGCAAAAAGCAAAGCTGTGGCATGCTTTTTGAACTGCTCTCGTAATAAAGTGGAGCTGTCTGCATGCTGGGCTGTGTCATTTGAGCCTGCTTGTTTTGCGGTCAGTGCATGGAAACCATTTAATGTAGGTCACAATATGCTACGATGCAAATAAAGCAAAATCTGGAGTGACTGCACTCTAACATATGCATCCTTACATGCTGTCTTAAGTCATGGATCAGAGACTGTTTATTTGCAAAATGAATTTCCTTTCTGAACATTTGCAAGGAGGATGGCTTTTGTGCTAGTTCCATGGTGCAGGATGCACCGAAATGACAGTCTCTCTTCCCTTTCTGACTTTTCAGCCTTCGTTTTTATCAAGAGCCCTACTGTGAAGTAGATCCTACCTTTATTTAAAAAAATATATATTCTCCCCCCCAGCATCCCCTCTCTGGCTATCAAAGAAAACCCTTTTGTGAGTTCCTCGCTGAAGTCTAGGTGCAGTTTATTTCCTCTTCATGTTTTTTGTGCCCGATGATGAGCGTTTTGAAAAGGAACATGGAATCTGAATGCATGAGCAAATCTATTTGGGCACCTGCTTCTTGAAAGAGTGGAAGACAGAGAAGAGGATAAATGGCAGAGGCACTACATGATTGCTGGAAACAGCTCTTTTCACATCCATGTTTTTTCAGAGCAATCTTTTCTAATGGTAGCAGTGTTTTTCCTTCACTGCTGCTTTTCCAAAATCTGCTGTTACAAATGGAAATGTGGCACTCTTGTGAGATAAGTAATATGGTATGGTCCAATTTGGCCCTGCAGATCTGTTTGTATATAGAGCTACAAACGTGCCCACTAGTAAAATCTTCCGGGTTAGGTTCTGTGCCAGAAAAAGGGATGTGTGTGGTCCAACCAGAAGGCTGATGGTGTAAGTTGCATGAGCTTGCACCTGTTCCTAAGCAAAACCCCTTTCCATCCTATGGACCTTGCACCTGTTAAGGTATCTTATGGCATTTCTGCCTTTCTTGATCACTCTATTTTTTTAAAAGTATATTTATCTATAAGTGTTTGAGTGGCAATGAACGGAGAGGGAGATCAGGAAGCTGCAGAGGAACCTAAATCTGCTCTTGAGGATGACCTCAGCCCCTGGCAGATGTCCTGGGAGCCAAATGGCTGTTGAGTCTGAGATGGTGGACAGTTGACCATGCTAGTTCTTTGGGGATGGGGAGGACAGCTCTGATGTGTTGCCCCTCACAGAGGAACTTAAAGGAAACATCATGACTGTCCTCTCCTGTCTGTTACATGTTATTAATTTTCCTGTGGGAATGGTTAAGCTGACTCATGACTCTGTGCTACCATAGCAGTAGTGGAACATGGCTGCTCCTTCATAATGTCCGTCATAACCTGGCCTAGGCTGAGTCTTGGAGTCCAGGTAGAACAAACATAATCCTAAGCGTGCTGCTGACTTAATATTCAATTCTAGCTCCGCACTGTCATGGCAGCAGCGTTCCAGTCCAAAGGGATAAAACTACCTACTTCCCTACACAATATATTTAGATGTCTGTGACAAACAGACACACCTAAATTCAAAGTGTTATTATAAAATCTTAGCACCAGTAATAAAGAAAAGCACTGCACCCAGCTGAAACTGTAAAGAGAATTTAAACTGTGTTGCAATTATCTCATTTGTAAATTGAGCAGGACACTGCTGGTAGCAAATTTTATGTAAAGTGTTGTAGGGTTTTTAAATGACCATAAGTAGTCAGGGCATTTGCTCTGAGTGTATTGTGTGAGATGGAATAAATGGCGGAATGATTTGGGCTTTTAAAACTAGGCTGAATAACACGCTACAAGATACCCTGCATGGGTGGGCTCAATCTGACAGGCAGATGCATTCAGGAACATAACGTCTCTTGTATGGCTCTGATTTATATGACTCTGTGAAGGTGCCTAAGGGCTGGTTTAGACACAAGCTTGCACTGTTTTAATTAAACCTGTTTTCAGTCTAGGATTTTCAGTTCAGAATGAAAGATACTGTCATCAAGACAGCTAAAAAATGTCAAGCTCTGCTTTATGCATCGCACTGTAGGTGTCTGAGTAAAGTGGCATAGCTCCGCAGGTATTGTACATATGGAAAATAGAGAGGTAGGCTCTCCCAGAGTAAATGTCCTGAATTCCCTCAGGGAGGGGTTTAATTCTCTCCACAAACTCGGGGGAGATGAAGTCCATAGCTTAGACAGCTGGAGTCAGAGACCCAGAGTAGATGATGTAGACAGTGTCTCCTCTCATTTTCTTATTTTCCTTTCTCTGCTTGTCCCTTCAGTGTTTATACTTAAATTGCCACTGTTGTGTGGAAATCAGAGCCAAAAATGTAAATGTTCTGGAAAAGACATGAATAATAACCTGTGTAAGAAATGTAAGTAACAGCTTATTAAAATATCTGTAGAGAAATTCAAGAAAAAGTGTGGGGGTGAGTGGGTGAAGGGAAAATAATGAACAATGAAAAGGTGCCGATGATTTCAGGAAGATGTGGCTGGAGTTCCTGTGAATGGAATATAGAGGGTGTTTGGACCACATTGTTTGGTTGAGCCTTAAGTGTACAGTGAAGTCAAAGGGAGTGAGATGGGCAGCTTAGTGGGATTTTAGCACACACTTTTCTTTCAGAAAATCTTGCCTTAGATACACAAGTGAGAAAGTATATTCTATTCATATATGTATATATTAATTTATATACCAGAGGTATATATGCATACACATATATACTTACACATTTCTACACACCACATGCACACAAATATAAAATGGATATTCAGTAGGTTAATGGGCATAATTGGGTACAGATATATCTCTCTCTCCCATTTATATAAGTACAACCCTAAATTAACTAGAGTTTCTAGGAAAAAGAAATAAATAGCAGTTAGACATCTAAAATATCACTTGAACTATTAGCACTGAACTCTTAACAGAGGGATTCAACTGTTCCTCAGTCTCTTTCTCTGTTTGTTTAGCTCTCTGAGAAGCTATGAGCTTCCCTTTTTTACTCAGTGGTTTAAATTCTTCTGGTCTCATTGTAGCCCTGGTATGTAAAGCATATAAAATAAAAAGCTGGAGGTAGCTGGAGACGTCTAAAATAGTACTGGAGGACTGAACTTGATGCAGTCTTACCCATGTCACTGCTGAAGTCTTAACAAGGAAGGTTAAGAAGAGGAGGAAACAAATGAACCAGAAAACAAGATGTTTCACTCCAAAGGAGGATCCCACAGAAAACTACAAGCAGGCAGTCAGGGCACTAGAGAGAAATGAACAGGTAAATCCTTTGGCATTTATAGCGTTTTTGTCTAAGAGCTGCGGAACTAGAAAGAGAACAGAAAAGAGAGATCGGGTTTGCAGGTAAATGGGTAGGGCTTTTGATTGTGAGGATTCCATTATAGATAATTTACATTTCTCCTTTCTTGTGAATAATGTTTATCATCACCTCTGGGCAAAAAAGGTGAGAGACTTAAAGAAGGTGTGGAGTGACCTTGACGACAGATTCATGGGGAAGATACCTATTGCAGCCTGTTCAAGCTGTAATGGAAAGATCTGTTAAACATGAGGATGTGATATGACCTGTGGCTTAGGAAGACCCTAAGCTGCTGTCAGCAGGTAGCAGGGAAGGTTTGATATGACTTTTCTTTCTCTCCTAATGTCTTTCTCAAAGCTTCTGCTGTTGGCTGTTGTCAAAAACAACAGCGAGGTTAAACGTGACTTTGGTCTAACTCATTGATGCTTCTCTTATGCTCCTGTAAAAGAAATCATAGATAACCCTGAGAACTGTAACTTTTAATGCTGAAGAGGGAATATTTCACTGATTTTTCCTGTTGCCTGGAAAGCACAGTATACTGCCACGCACAAAGTGTGCCAATAATCCCATTTAACTCTCCTTATTCCACAGACTATTCAAATTCAAGACAACAGCTCCAGGCACTTAAAATATCATTTGGAAGCCCAAATAAAGGTCAATGATCAGGAAGAAACTTCTTCTAAGCTACTTGGGCTGGATTGAAAAGTTACTACTTATGTCCCAGAGTGTCACTGATATTTTGGAACATGCTCTCTTGGTGCCTACCTCTTATGGTGGAGGTTATAATTGTTGGCTTATAGCAAATGATATGCTGCAGGTAATTTAAGCCAACATGAGTGGCACAAGAGGAAATCTGTTCCTACCCCTTCAGCCTCCAATCTTGGGCACATGGTCCTATGACTTCCCTGTGCAAGCATCAGCATTTCTGTGGCTGTAGAGTCTTGCTCAATCAGTGAGATGATAACTACCCGAATGTTAATGAGCAGAAATGTGGGGCACAGCCTAAAATCACTATTTTTGAGAGCAATGAGGCTTTATATTGGCTTAGACCACTTGTGAAAGCATGTATACCATATCTCATAAGATCTAATTACTAAGCATGCTTGGTCCAAGATGAAATGGTTTGGATGACACTGATTTTAGTTAAGAACTTGTGGAATTAATGATCATTTATACAGTACATTCTGTGTGGAGCATTTGGTCAGGAAGTGGAAGACCAAGGATTTAAATTGATGTTCACATTGTTCAGATTAAGATCTAGGATTGTACAGCTGAGAAGGATATCCTTGCCTTAGGCCGAAGACATATTCTTAAGAAGATCCCCTACATCCTTCCTGTTTAAAGAAAGGATGAAAAATTTACAGGGTCAGAAGAGGTTAGACAGAGTACATTTCCAGCTTAGACAATAGGGGCCTCAGCAGTGGATGGAAAGCCTCTTTTCTCCCCGGATGATTTTTTTTCCCTCCAGTGCTGACGTGATGTAGGATGTGCAGAAAGTATCCAGTAACTGCATTGGATACACAGTTGTCTCTATTCCCAGGTACAGAACCCAGATCTTTTACTCTTATTCCTTTGGGTGCCATAAATTCTACATGCCTGGTTGCACAAAAATTCAGCTTGAACAGATGCGGAGGCGTCTTTTAACCCAGGTGAGCCTACCGATGGCAGTTCATGCACCCTCCAGTACTTCTGGGAGGTATAATTTCAAACCCTGTTAGTCTGAGGAAGACACAGCTTCACAATTTCCTGGATAAAATGTGCAAAAGCGATCTGTTGTGGAGGCTTCCTCCCCAAGGGAAATCCAAAAGCTTTAGCCAGGATCCAGTTTCAGGCTCTGAGTTGCACACTGACAGCTGTGTTTGAGATAAGTGCTCTTGTCTAAGCAAGGGGCAATGTTTCAAATGCATCTTTCTTTTTGCCGTTGTCTGTCACGGCAGGTTGCAGTGTAGGAACAAAACCATCTCTTGTTTTACTCAAAGGGAACCTAGACGCATCAGGTGCTTATCTGGAGCGATGCACCAGGCATGCCACCACTGAGCCTTGCACTGTTAAACTGTCCCAGCCGAATGTGGTCTGCCAACATGGGCCCACTCCCAGGAGAGGTGGAAGAATTTTAATTAACCAGATTCCAGTTACTGTAACACCCACATCCAGGTTTTAATGGGGTCTTGATTGTGACCTCTTGAGTGCTGAAGTCTACCGTCTGCTCAGGAAAGCCCTGTGTTTGTCACTCACGTAGAAAAAAGATCTCAGGTGTATTAGTACATGTGACAAGTCTTCCCAGTAATTGAATGGGCCTGCGAGTAAGCATCCAAAGAAATTTAATTGCATGTAAGGCTACCTGTTTACCCAGAAAATGAACATAAAGACAAAGAAAATTAAAAAGAGCTATATATGTTTATGTTAGGAATACAGCCAAGTTCAGCAGCGTGGTGAAGATATTCCTGTAACTCACTTAGAGAATTTTTTTTTAAAAAGGCATATCTATTTGGTGAATATTTATGGTTTTTTTAAATAATGGTAATTAAAACAGTAAGAAAAGAGGTGGTGGGAGGACATCATATACCTCCTCCAATTCCTTGGATGAAAATCACAAGCTTCAAATACTATCATCAAAGATAAAAGGCTTGTTGTGTTGGCAACTTTACAGTCGCTTTTCAAGCCTGTCAGATAGTCATGCTGTGGCATCAGCCATTGTTGTTCTGGAGGCCTCCTTCTTCTCTGACCTGATGGGAAAAAATCTGTCATCTTTTAAATCATATTCCCTTCCCAAATTAAAAGGAGGGCAAGAATTGGCAGATCCCTCTTTAGGTGAGAGAAGCCATCTATTATTTATATACCTCTTTTAACCCTGCTGCTGTTACATCTGATTGCGGAAAAACCCAACAAGCTGCCACCCACCATAAAAAAATAAATAACATTGAAAACGCTGCTTTATATTGAATTAAAATATCGGAAATGCAAAGCTCTACCTTGATGTTGGGATCAAGGGAGATGCACTTGTGTTGCTGCACTCATGAGACAGAACCCTTTCTTTTCGAAGTAATTGGGTGCCTGCTGTCAGAAGTCCCGAGGAAAGTTTGGCATGTTTGTGCAGAGCTGCATTGTCTTGCTGAATTTATTTAGAATAGGATGCTGCCTATAGCTGGACTTCTTCAGACAGAAGTAAATATCTCCCCACAATTCAGCTACTGATTTTTTTCCGGATTTGTGGCTTTAAGCTGTTTTGTTTGGGAAGACAAGTAAAAACCTCCACTTCAAACATGGAGCAAACTGAATTCTAAAAGATTTACACTTCAAAATTTACAACAGAGGCTTCTGAAATCCTTGTTTAGAAGAGTTTTGGAGAAGAGATGTGGCCTCCAAGCAGCTCGAGTGCCTCATTTCTGTCTAGAAGCTCAGAAATAAATCTCACACACCATCTGGCAGGGAAAAGCAGCAGACTTAGGCTATGGAGAGGAAACGAGTCATTGACCAAATGTTTCCCACTTAAGTATCATCCAATGGATATTTGCCCCCTTCTCACCCCGAGAGCTCAGATTAGCCAGTGTACCTCTTTGCCACAATATGAAATGTGTGTGTATCCAAGATGCAAGCTTTTAAGCAAAGACATTGGTAGGTGATAGTTTAAAAAAACCCACAAAACTCACACCACAAAACAGTTGGCTAGTTCCAGTAAAACTTCATATGATGAAAAATACAGACTAGAGCTCAAGTTTTGCATGAAATCACGAAGCAATTATCATCAAAAGGAGCTTGAAGAGATATGATATGAAATCCTGGCATTCCCCTGGGATAAAATAGTACTGCAGGGCTCTTCCTGACTCATGAGTCTGTACTGAATTGAAGAAGGAAAATAGGACATATCAGCTGATAAAACAGATAAAGAAGTAATAAATTCTTAGTATTATGGACCAACTCGCCTCCTGCTGTAAATGTGTTTTTCATATTGAAGGGGCATATTCTGCCCTCACCTCCACCCCAAATCATTGGATTTTTGAAATGTAGCCTAAAAGTAAAATGAAAACCAAAGGCTATGTCTGATATTATTAGCATCCTACTAGCATCCAGATTTATTTTTCATAGTGAGAAAAGGGGAATATCAGTATTGCTGTCTTTTGTACATAGGCAGTTGGGGTTTTTTTATATTATGAAAAAAGTTTCTGAATTTTGAGCTCTAGAAATTCAGGAAAAAGACTATTTATCCAACTTCTGCATATGACAAAATTTCCCCCATCAACCAGTTACTTTGTACCTTTCTGTAATTTCATATATCTGAGAACAAACAGTCTAACTCTGGGATACAAATCTAGATACTTCCTCTATTTAATGGAGAGAAATAGGTATCTCCAAAATAGGACATCTCTCATGCTATGTTATCTAACATGGCTGGGTGAGTCATTCCCTGTCATGCCCATCCCAGTGCAGATACTTTCTAGGAATTAGATAGAGACCACTAAGCACTGAAGGCTGCAGAGCAGACATAATAATTTTGGTTCCAAATTCAGGTCACTGCTATGAACTTGGTCTAGATCCAATTAGTGACCTGCGATAGAGGTGAAAGCCTGAATAGCCCACTGGTAATTCCCTGAGTTATTTGGTCTCCCAAAGCAATTTTGTTTAGCTTGAAGCCTGTTCTTCCAAACTACTGATTTATATTTTAGCTGAGTGCAAGCAGGATTTTAATCATTAAATGTAATAACAGCATTTGTTCTTACAGGGTAAAATCAGCTCAATCCTTATCCAGTAAAGAAGCCTGAGTAATTGAAATAGAAGCGCACTACTCCATCACTTCAGGCATGTAACAATGATAGCTAGTAGTAAAAGATGATGTATCTCATCCCCTTTGAGACACTTGAGTAATTTATAGGCCAACAAAAAGACCATCTATAGCAGCTATTCAGAGTGGGCAGGATGGTTTCTGTCTATTTGTATGTCTTGATTTACTCTTTGGATTGTATTGCTAATCTCTGTGCTGGGGGTAGCTTTGCACTGGATTTCTGTAACTAGGCAAATTACACATACACTCTCACACACTCGCACTTGTGCCCACACTCACACACATACTTTTCCTCCCATAAAGACCATACTGTAAAATCAGTTTGAACTATATAGAACAGAACATTTTGGAACAAAGATGTTTATTTAAACACCTGAATTTCAAGATGTTGCATCACTTTTGCAATGGTAAATGTATCCAAAAGAAATGTTCTTATGCTCAAAAACTAAAAAACTCCCCCAAATCTTGTAACTGCTTCTGGCAGAATCTAACTGCTGCATGGTGAAAATAATGAAACCAGTGTATTAAGAGAAATAAATCACTAGCTACCTAGATGGTAACAGCCTCCTCTAAATATGAATAAGCTTTGTGGGACACAGTCAAAAGGAGGGACACAGTTTGCCTGATTCAGGCACTGATTGACACATAATTTTTAGGTGAGTATTTCAGTTGTGCTGCAGTATGTTTATAAAGACTCATGTGTACTCCGGGGACAGAGGTAAATGATCCTGAATGATTTAAGGGTAGCACAACTTCTGCAAGCTGGATTGCCTATTTCTGGGGAGCAGGTTTCTCCCTCAAGAGGTCTTAATTGACATCTACCACCCTCCAGGGAACATAAAAACTTCCCATAGAAAAATTCCTTCACCTGGCAACTTAAAATGTAGGTAAAAGTGTAGCATCCAATTTAGCTGGATTAGATGACTTTCTGTTACAAAATCAAAATCCTGAGGTGGGTTCCTGAGTTGCTGTGGGACCTTGGCTGTTCTGCGGATCCATACAAGCAAAAGTATTTCCTTTTGCCCAATTAAATTGTGGAAGCTTTAGGAAGATTACTTTTCTAATTCAGAGATGTGCAGCAAGTATCATCTGGTTCATCATTACCCATACTCTTATCTAATAGCTTAATTAGTTTTCTAAGAGACTACACAAACAGCTTGTTTTCACAGTACCTTGTTATGTCAGCATGGCAAGGAAACTGTGCTCCGGCTGCATGTGGATAGAGGGGAAAAAATGTCTCTGAGAGCGCGGACATATAGTCAAGAAAATGATAAAATGGCGTAAGGAATGATTCATTTGGGGAAAAGAAAAAGGCATGTAGTCAATGAATTTATATATCTATGTGTGAATGAATGCAAAGAACTGGACAATTTTGAAAAGACTTGAAAATATAAAGATGGAATGTTTTTTTAGGTTGCATGAGGAAAAGCAAGACTACGGCATGGAGATAGCAGTCTATCTGGGTGAGTTTCACGCCACCTAATTCTAGGGGCTGGGTACGTTAGGTTAGGTTTGTGCCTTCTACATACAGGTGAGGTTGTCTGAGACTCATTACAGGCAATGAAGATCTCTTCTATTCAATTGCCCTTATTCAGGTGTCTACTACCACTTCAACAGCCCTAAGGTATTGTGCTTGGTCTCCAGCCCCTCTTCAACAGGCAATGGATTCTCTACAGGTTCTGTGTCTCATTTGCCATTCCCATCTGAGAATTTCAGGTATCTTAGGGCATCTGGAATATCCACTGATAATGGCTTAATATAGATGACTGAATCCTACTCAAAACATATTTAATACTGGTGGAACCGAGAGTACTGAAGCAATAGGCAGGACAGCCTGCATGAAGGAGTCCATCTACCAACCTATGACTGAGAGAGAAAGATGGAGTGGTGTAAGACACAATAAGATAATGAAGAAAGAGAAAGTTCTTTCAGCATTTTCTGAAGGGAGAATGCTATTAGGATTATGGAACAGTCTTGCTAGGGAAATTACATCAGCACCTGGCACTTTAAAATTTTGGTAGTATAAAGAAATAGTGAAAGCGATTTTCAACTCATTTGCATTGTAGAAACTCACTTTCCGTAAAGGTCTTCTGCTGCCCCCTCTGATAACTGTATTTGTCCAAATTATTTACTGCAAATGAAATATGAGATGAATTCAACTATTTTTCCCTGTTTATAAATCATTTTCAAGCTCATCTTAATTTGTATGGAAGTATTCATTGCGCATAAGCATTTGCCAGCTAGTTTATGAGGACAAATTACAGATGACAACTTGTTCGTGAACACTTATTTCAACTCTTTATTACTCCTGAGTTGTGATTAGTCATCCATATCACATGGTATTGAACTGACTGTTACTTTTTAATCAAGAAAAACAATGATTAATGATGGCAATTAACTGATAATGAGGAACAAGAATAATGTGAAGTTCAGGACTCACAAACATTTTTAAATAAACCAGAAAGCATTTGAAGGCACACAGAAAACCAGTATTAGTTTCCTGTGTATGAGCATGGCTAGTTTAGTATGTTCATTGATGAAACATGGATCTCCTCCAGGTATTACTCTTTAAAATTCAGTCTGCCATTGCTACATCCAAAAGTAATTTTGGGATAGCACTTAAGTAGTTTGTTGTTCCATGTTGTATTTGCTCACTTTCCAGGTGAAGGATTTTATTAACGGTGTGTTTCCCCCTGTGGCCGGTAGTACTCTTTAATGTAGTCTTTTGGGGTCTTTCTGAAGTTTGGTCCTGCACAGTATGTGTTACTCTCCAGTTTTGATCCTGGCTGGAGCCATACCAAAAGAGAAAAAAAAAATCAACAAAAAAAGACAAGAAGCAGCTGTGTGGGTTGCAGAGAAATACTTGTTATTTTGAATTTACTTGGTTGAAATAGCCACTGGGAACCCTGGAAGAGCCTCATTCTGGGCTATAAGGAGCAGGTGTCACTGCTCAAACAGTGACTGATGTTTCATGGTTGTGACAGAAACAGCTCCAAGCACTGTCATTTGAGTCCCACTGCACTAGCAAATATGTGGTAGAGATAAACTTGCCTTGGCAGCAAAATGGATGACAGTACCTTGCATATCTTTTAACAGCTCTTCTTCCTCTGATTTCAGAAAGAACAGTACATAAAACCCTTAAATCCATGAGATTTTTGTTAATGATGTCACTCTTCATGAAGGCAACTTTGACCTTTTTTCAAATCAGTGTGTGTGTGTGTGTAAAGTAGAGCAGAAGCTCCATTTACTAACAACCCCTACAAGCTCTATATTTAAAAACACAGAATCTCTTTTGATCAACCAAGCTATGAAAAAAACCCACCTGGATTACAATTGCTAAATGACAAAAATCCAGAAGAACATGGAGCCACAGGAGAAGCAATGGAGCACTGGGGAAGCAGAACAAAGTCCTTCTTCTCTCCCACTCCCTTCATGTCCAGTATGTTTGGGCCAAACCCTTGTGAGCATTGAGAGATGAGCCGACTAGGTCATGACTCCATTGCAGCTGGTGGAGTTAAGCTGATTACACCAACTGAAGCTTGGCTTAGCAAGCTGCAGAGGCAAACTTTTGATTGCTGCCTGGCAGGTTTGAAGAGTGATGGGCAATTTAGGAAACTTCATGAGCGGCAGAGCAAATGAAGTCTGTTTTCCTAAGGATTTGTTCCATGCAGTTGATTCTCTGGGGTCTAATAAGGACTGAGCACCAGCTGAAGCTTTTCCAGCAGCCAAGGCATTCATAATGGCTCTGTCCCAGGTTGATTCTCTGGTTGTAGTAATGTATGTGCCCATGCTGCAGCCTTTCCCCTGCTTTCGATCTGTCCTTCCAGTCCATATTTATTGTAAGATTATAATTTTTTGGGACTTCTACTTGACTGCCAGATGTAGTGGTAACTGATGAATGGATTTTCAAGGGACAGGGAAGGGGCAAAAGAGCATACACACACTCCCCAAAAATGTAGACTAAATGAATGTAGAAAGACAGGCTAAAATCATGATCAGTTTACATGCATTTTCATAGGCAGGTATTATTGTCAGATCATAACTATAAAAAGACATGGTTTAATTAGATAAAAAAAGACATACATACACTTTCTGTAGATACAGCAGCATTGCAGTTTGGCTGTGCAATCTCCATCACTCCAGGCAGACAGAACAGCCTTAAACACAAGAAACCCTACTATTACCCCCCTTCTCCTCCAGACCTCCCAATAGGTAGAATAGATTAAAAGCTGGAAACACAAAAATTGAAGCCCAATTGCAGGGTAGATATTTCTGAAGCATCTCTCCTTAAGACAAGCTAAGGAATCAAGTACAATTGACTATGGGGCAGTCCACCTGCCACTGCCAACTCCCCTCCCACTGTGGAGCACCCCTGGCTGTGCCCTGGCAGTGTCCACCTCAGTCTGTTTTGGACCCCTTGTATGCTGTGGATGCTCTAGGGTTGTGGTCTTGGAAAGGAGAGTCAATTAATCTTTACAGGATTTTACAGACTTCATTTTTCTTTGTACCTCTGTTTCCCCCTATATAAATAAGAACTAAAGTCCTTGCTTTCCTCTGTAAAATTGTTTATGACCTAAAGATGAAAAGTGTTATGTAGGAGCTTCCTAGGTCTAGACCTTGAGAAATCTGCTGAAACCAGTGGGAGGTAGTCACCTACGTACCTGTGTGGAACTGGCTCCTACTATAGCTATGTTATCATGATGGGGAGTTAATTTTCCCTAGCTTCAGCAGCCTAAATAATAGGCATTTAATATAAATTAGTCAACTGAGATACATGAGTAGTTTCAGTCCACCTTATAATCCCCATGGTGTCCACAAAGAGAACCTGAATTAATTACTTAGACGGCCAGACCTAACTGGTTGTTTTATGCTAGGTGTCAGAAAGTTAATGGCTAATTTACTTGTGCCCAGACTGATGGATCCAATATTAGCTTTTGCTAATAAGTATTTGGTTATAAATCATTAGAATAACAAATATTGTCCTGCTGTAGCCTTATAGTGCTGTAGGTTTAACGTGTGTCTGAAAAGGTGCTTTAAGTAAAAGAGGTTTAAAAGATGAGACATAAGATGAAGGTGATGTAATTCAAGAAATCACCTTCTGCATCTAGTCCAGATATCAATTAATTCTGATTCATCCTTAATTCCCACCAGGTTAAAGAAAAGATGGCTTTGAATTGATAAAGATGATTTGCTCCTACTCTGCTGCACTTTAGTAATCTTGACTGTACTTTAACCCGCCACGAGGGTAGTGACCATATTGCATATTTAGCTCAGTGTGAGCCTGGATTATTTTCTTGGAATATATGTGTCATTAAAGACACAAGTATTTTTACTGATCTCTTTCTGTTTAGCAGGCTGAACCCTCTGGTCCTAATCACAAAAGAATGTAATATTGAAGATTTTAATGAGAATATGAGATAATATGACATTGAGACATACCTCATTTGTATGGTTCTGATTTAGATTATTAACCCTGGTTGTGTTTCAAGGAATGATTGTAAAATTAAAACAAGACCCCGCAAACTTTATCCTTCAGATTTATTTCTCAAATATATGAGTTCCTTCTTAATGGTTTCAGCTCCTGGTGTTTAAATCTTGAAGCTCTTGCACACGATAGCATAGTGCCATAAAATCTACAAAATGTGCAGACAGTTGAGAAAATGCAAATTGCTTTCAGGTTTTACAGGAAACTGCACCAGGGATAAAATCAAAGAGAAATTGTTTACCTCGTAGGCAAAACGAGGGAGTACGAGAGCAGAAGTTTTCAAGGTCTTGCAGAAGTTTATGCTCCCATTAAACCCAGCCTTCTCACCACTCACTGCATTACCTGTGGGGAGTCTGAGGCAGCTTCCCCGAGGATTCATGTGTTCGCCAAAGATGCTACTGACAGTTTCAGGGTTAGAGCAAGCGAATATGAAATGTGTAGGTTGAGACGCGGAGAAGACTCGAGGAGGCAACTCAGATCTGCAACTGCACCGTCACAGCCCTCTGCTCCTTCCAGCAGGGTCTGCCCGGGGGTCCTGTCCTGTGGGATTTTCACAGAGAGGAGAGGAGAGAGGCCTTAGGTTGCGCCCGGGCTGGGTTTGTCACCTGCCCCGCCGCGGGGGCCGGTACCGAGTCTCCGCCCGCCCCGCCGCTCTCTCCAAAGCAGAGCCCCGGGCTCCCTCTGTAGTTCAAGCAGGGAATTATACGCAACTCCAGAAGCCCGTTCGTCCTAAAAAAAAAGGGAGGGCGAGCTGTTCGTGAGTGTTGCAAGCGGGACAACGGCCTGGTGTGAGGAGGGAGTCTTGGGGGCTCCCCGGACCACCCGACGTGCAGAAGCAGCAGGTCTGCCCTCTCCAGGACGCTGATGGGGAGATCCATCCCGGAGACTACAGCGAGCCTGGCACCCCTGTAGGGTGTGTGACCTGTTGGGTCAGTGCCTGATGCCCCAGGGGACACATCCACCGTGTCTGCTCCAGCCTGCCTGTCACTTCATGGGCATAGCTTTGATCCTGAAGATGTCTTTCTTCAAACTCCAGATGCCCTTCACCAGCACACGCTGCCTTGTTCGGAGACGGCCGGTCACAGCGTGTGCAAGAAAACAACAGGGTGACCATGCACCTATGACAGTCAGCCCGTGGGGTCACAGTGCCCAGAGCAAGTGTGATCCTAGGGAGAAATCAAAGAAAGTCCCGCGAGAGCTAACAGAAAAACATCACTACCTCAGGCTTGATTATGAAAAGGTAAGACCAAGAGATGTCATGCACTGTTGGCCCCTAATTGCTAAAACATCATCGTCAAAAGCCTATCTTGAAATGCCACAGTAGTTGTCAGCCCTGTGGGCTAAAAGAACCCTCCTGCTTCTATCAAGTAAAAAAGACATATTGGAAAATCAAATCATTCACAGATGGGAGATTTTCTGTATAGAGCTTATAGGATAAAGAAATATTCATGATTCCTATAAAAAGGAGTTCTTCAAAGATAATTTTGCCACTGTTGCTAGGACCAGAGACCAACAAGTGGAGCAGAGCAACTGCTTCCCAGTAAGTACACTAGTGCATAAAATCAGGCTGACTCAGAAACAGCCAGACAAACACAGAGGGGCTGCCCAGCTCCTTTTGGCATCACTTCATGAAATCAAGTTTCTGTCACTTTTTAGCTGTGACCAATCTCTTCGGTTCCATTGGTCATCAGTCATTTGTGTTTCAGTACAAGCAGGCGAGTCCTCTCTGAAATCAGAGCAGGATAAAGCTTCTCTGCAGTTTTTGTGCTCTTTTCATGGACCTTATTTTCTGCCAATTTCTGTGGAGAAGGTTAAACCGGGTGATTTTGGTGCCTACTTCAGAAGGCGGGCCACTGGCACATGCTGTTTGAGTGGGCGAGAGAGCCCCTAGCTTTTAAAACTACCCTTCTATTTCTCCTTTTCTGGGATTTTAATATATGCTCCTTACATTACATTGTATGCTCAGAGGAAGTTAAAGAAAGGTTCTCATAGCACAGCTTTAACCCCTCCTCCTTGAAGTCTCTGCCGATCTCATCCAGCTGCACCCTTAGCTGGCAGTACTGTCACTGGGTGATGTCTCATAACCTTTCAAGATTTGTCTAAGAGATTCTTGTTGATCAGTCAAGCTGAGGGGGAAGAGAAGGACTGGCCATTTGTGCCCTCTTTGCTTTTAAATACCCTGCTGGCAGGGTCTGCCCTGGGTATGCCAGAAGTAGCTAAGAGCAGCTGCTGGAGGACTGCTCCTGCCTGATCCACCCTGGGACATGCTTCCCCCTTCCCTGCCCCACCACTGTCCCCTGCGGCCTCAACAGCCCCTTCAGTGTGGATGGGCAGAGCTGCGCTGTGCTGGCCTGGTGCTGTTCCAGGGGCTGGATGGCGAGTGCCAGCCCACCAACACGCTGGAGCTGGTGGCCAAGGGCAACAGCATGGCCACCCTGCACATCCCCATCATTGACAACAATGACAACAGCACTGCCTTTGCCCAGAGCTTGGCCATGGTGGAGCTGCCTGAGGATGCACTGCCCAGCTTCCTGCTGCTCGACCTGGGTGCTGCCAACCCTGAGAAAGGCCCCAGTGACAGGGCTGCTGAGTGCCCAAATAACCAATTCCTCTGTCCTTCAGCTTCTCTACCTGTACACTGCAAGAAACAGATTTTTTCATCCTGTAAATGTGCAGGTTATACTGCAGCTAAATATTACGTAGATGGTCCTGCCATGTCTACATTTGCTAAATGAACTTAAATTCTTGCACTTCAGCCTTTTTTAAATCTGAAACTCTTGTTTGTGCCACACTGATATTTATATCTATGGAAAGGAATAAGCAAAGATATTTTTCTCCTCTAAGAGAGTCAAGTTCTTGTTTCTTTTCATCCTTCATGTCTTCGGCTGGAGGAAAAGTCTGTGTCCAATTTAAGGTAAATATGTCTATTTCTCCAAATTAGCAGTTGGAAATGTTGTACTTCATATTCTTGTGGTGACTGGAAAAAAAAAGTTTTAATGCTTTCCTTTTGTTTTTAGTGCCCATTCGGCTCCAGATCAATTGAGTGTGAAGGACAGTGGGAGAAGAGACAGTGAATTTAATGACAGTCATTCCAATATCAGTAGAGAAAGGCTAAAGAAGCCACCTTCAGAGATGATGGAAAACCAGGTTGGAAAGTATAAAACTGAACATCTCAATTTTGGAGTGCAAGACATAAACGGAAGCAATGAACTGAAACAAACCTTATCATTCTCCTTCCCAAGGCCCCTGGATGAAAAAAGGCAGGGATAGATTGAAAAGTAGGGGTGTCTGACCCCCTAAGTCACCAGTGTCCCTGACTCACCAGTGAAACATCTCAGTGATGTTACTAAAGCATGAAATCAGGGAGGAGTCTCGGTCTCATGTTAAACACTGCCAAACCCCAGAGACCCTGGCTTCTGAGTTTTTTGTTTTTTTGATGCTCAGTTTGGCACATCAGAGGGAGGTTGGAGAGTGAGCAAGCGCTGAGCATTGCTTTGTTAAGGTTTCTTAAAGCCGAGCAGCAGGAAATCAGGACATTAAAATCAAGAGGTACTCCTGAAATGTTTAGCCTATATCTGTCCATGTGTGTTGCAATGTGAACGTCATATATGTGTGCACGGTAAAAAAAGGAATGAGATCTATAAACAATTGGACTGCAGAGTGTTGAATCACATGTATTACATAGCTATGTTTATTACAGCTCACTTGATACAGGTTCTTGTAGGATCCTAGCAGAACATCTAGAGTCCTAGCATAATTTTAGGATATATGTTATCTCCTGCAAAAACAGCACCAAAAACTGTAGATACTCTTATTTATGAATATAATATATTGCTTTTTTGGTAGCATAAGAACACCTAAGGTCATCTTACAATATATTGTAAGTAAGTGTGATATTGATGATCTAAGCATAAAGTTGCTAAAAATCTGCCATTTCTAGGAGAATATATATGAGAATATATTAAAATTGCAATTTAGTAAAACATACCAGATTCTTGTATTCTAGAAAAATTCCTCATATTAATTTGCAGGACTTCAAAACATGGCTTCCTTTCCAGGTACCCTATCCTCTGCAGAGGAAAAGACATACAGGAGGCAGAGAGCTATCACACTTCTTATGCCCAACAGCTGAAAACAGGGAAAACACTTCCCCTGCATTATGAAAATGATTACATGATCGCATATTCTACAGTGCCAATTTATCAGTACATAACTCAGTTTGGAAAGTCTAATTTTCACCCTTGGCAGCCAAAGCTGAAAGAATGTTATTATCAGGTGAATATTCCTAAACCCGAAAGACTGGAGAGTGTATTTGAAAGATTTCTAAATGATGGGCAGACCAACCCAGGAACTGGCCTGTCAAGACAGCACAGAGGATTAAATCACCCTTTGCAGAGCACTTTACCCCTAAGTGCCTCTGAAATAGGAATATCATTCTGAAAGAGCAATGAAAAGATATCACAGAGGATCATAAAAATGTACTGAGTACTTTTGTTCGTGTTTATGAGGAAGCGTTGCCAACTGAGAA
Source organism: Rhynochetos jubatus (assembly GCA_027574665.1). Lineage (NCBI taxonomy): Eukaryota > Metazoa > Chordata > Aves > Eurypygiformes > Rhynochetidae > Rhynochetos > Rhynochetos jubatus. The sequence continues at coordinate 101,659,725 of CM050649.1, read as the reverse complement.
GTGTAAATAAAATCCCAGCAAGAGCAAATGTAACTTTACTTTATGACAAAAACAATCAGTGTCTAGACAAATCATCTTCTTAAAATCATCCTCTATTCTTTGTCAAGGAATCTAAGTGAAAACCATACGAAGGTATGTAATTAGTGCTGCTAGGAATTAAAAAGTAAATGAATCCAAGCCAAGCCTTTATACTGAAATGCTTATATATGTCAATAAAAAGATCTAAGTGTACTTCTACAGTCAAATGTGTCCAGAAGTACATATTGTCTGATATATCAGATGGCCTATCTATATTTGTTTTCTTTTTAAAAATAACACCAAATTGGACTCTGATCTGCATCTGAAACAGTACAGGTATGCCCACATGGCTGGCTGAGTTCTGTGCTCCTGTATGAATAAAGGCTCCGGCATTAGGACTCCAAGGAAACCACAGAAACACCTGTGCTGGAGGGATGAAGAATATGGGCTATTTAGGAAACTATGGTACACAGGAGTGTTTGTGTACATGTATCTCTCTGTACCTATAGCTAAAACTTTCCAGTATTTCTTTTATTGGCTGTATGGAGTCTGGCTGGGATGGAGTTAACATTCTTCACAGAAGCCCTTATGGTGCTGTGTTTTGGATTTGTGGATAAAACAGCGTCAATAACACAGCAATGTTTTGTCTACTGCTGAACAGTGCTTGCACAGCCTCAGAGCTTTCTTTTTTGTCACTCTGCTCCCAAAGTGGTGATGAGCAAGAAGTTGCTAGGGACACAGCCAGGACGGCTGACTTGAACTCCCCAAAGGGAATCCCCCAAGCTATATTCTACACCATATAGCATCGGTCCTACCTCAACATGTTAGCTCTCAGAAAATGCTAAAGGACTAATTTACCACCTGTTTGTGGTCCCTTCATATAAGACTAACTCAATTTCCAGTGCAAAACAAAATTTGAGAGCTGTTTGATAGAGATTTTAGTTAAAGGAGATGATTAATTAAAATTGGGTACTGGGCAGCAAACTGCTTTTATTAGGCCAACTGACCCGGGTGAAGACAATTTGAGGACAGGTTTGAGAATCTCTGCAATTTGAGCTAAATAACGAAGGAACCGAGCAAAGATTTTCTATTGGAAAATGCATACTTTCTCCTGCTAGTTTCCTGGTTCATTTTATAAGGAATTGCTTTTTGCATCAGGCAGACATAATTCAAGCACTTCACAACACCAAAAAAAGAGAAAAATATCCCAAGTATAATATAAATGATCAGTGATCTGGGACCAGTGAGTTATTTTAGTAGATGAGTTAGGATGCTCTTTATGCACTACTTGGATAGCTTAAAGCACTCCAGGAGGTAGCTATATTTTGGCTGCATATTCTTCTAAATGATATTCTTTTTTAGCTTTTAGTTACATTATGTGTACTTACTTGAAACAGGCACTTTAGATTTGCTTTTTGGAAAATCAAGATGATTCTTGAATTAAAACCATGCTGGCTCTTAACGTCAGATGTGCTTAGGAGGGCAATCCAGTTTCAGAAATTCTGTGATTCAGCTCCTAACCAAAATTTCCCCAAACAAACACCAAGGCAGTCTGAAGTCTGCTTCTCAGGGAAAATATATGCATAGCTGAATCCTAGGTTTGAGTCTGAAGTTTGGTCCATGCTCCCCACTAAATTTTATAAGTCCCTGTGTAAATTAGGTTGCTGTTAAATAGACTATTTGTTTTTAGTGTTTTCACTCTACTTCCAACTGTGTATACATGGACCCTCTTTGACAGGTTATGTGAATGTTAGCAGCCCGTATGGTACAACAGAGAACAGGGCAAGCATAACGTGGCTTGGTCGATATGTGTGTTCTACTATGATACCAATATTAAATGAGATTTGATTGTCACAGGTGTCAGCCTAGTTTATTGAGGGAAACCAGTTTACCTGACCAAGCCTGTGAAGTATGACAGTTTAGTTGCTGCCTCATTTGCAGTTGCAATGTCCCAGCTGAAACATTCATATGTTGAGAGGAGGGTGGGATGAGTAACTACGATTAAGAGCCACTAGAGATATCCCAGGGGAAGCAGCTGTCACTCTGGAACAAAATCCTTGGCTTGTGTGTAGTATATATATAACTTTTACTTTAGGCTGCAGTGGTGATTTATCTTAGCTACAATTTAGAGACCAAAAGTAGGAAGTAAGGCTGGCAATTTCCATGTACAGCCAATGACAAGAAGTAGGATACTCCAGGGGACAATTCAGAACAGGCAAGTTAAGTACTAAAGTAGCTGAAAATGGATCGTATGGTTACCTCCTCCTGTACCTCATTTTCTTTTTCCATTTAGGGGTGAATAATAGTATTTCTTTACTTTTCTCCTCCTCCCCCACTCTTTCCTTACAAATTGTTTTTCAGGTACGGCTTCCACCAGCAACACAAAGACAATTTAAAATTCTGCATTTCCCATATGTACTTTATGTTCTAGGAACCAACACATCCTGTGAGCAACGTGTGCTGGGAAGGAATCCTGCTCTAGTATGCAAGTCTTCATATATCTTAGGATCACTAACAGGCATACTGGTTTTCCACTCTTGAGGAAGAGTTCATTTCTGAGGTTTGTTGACCATGCATACAAGCCATAAAAACCTGAAAGGAGACCTTGTGGTTCAAATCCACTCCATAAAGCCCATATTATTGGGCTCAACATAAAGGTGAAGGAATCCATTCTTAAACAACATAGCCAGTGAGTGCAGGCTTACAGTTGGCATGCTAGGTACTATGGCAACAATATAATAAAAGCTGGGAATCAACGGCTGCCTAGTCTGTCAGCTGGTTTGAATAAAAGACACTAATTACTAAGTGTCTGTGCCTTCACCAGATGCTCAAGGGCTCATTAACCTCAACAGAATAGCAGACTCATTACCAGGCTTGTCTATGGATTAACCATTCTAGGCTGATAGAGACTTGAATTTGCTCCATGTTGGTTAAATTAACTCCATACCTTCACATTAGTTTTATATTTTATAGAAATCAAAGGATCTTTGGAAACGCATTTCTGTAATTTTTCTTCTATGACAGCTCAGCCAGGTTTTAGAAGTCCAGGGAGTGGTCTTATGGTGGCTTAATTAGTGCGTCAAAACTGGCATAAAAGTGAATTTTTATCTAAAAATATCAGGGATGCAAGCTGTGATTTGGAAGTTTTGCTCTTTTGCCCATCTGGCGGACAACATTGGTGGACAATCCAGTGAAACATCTAGAAATGTGTCTGAGATGATTGTTCTTCTGCCATTTCTCTGACCTAGAGCCAGGTCCTGGCAATTACTCTAAAGCCAACCCTGAGACATCCTTGTCTTTGAGACATTTTATAAAATAAGCTAAAAATGCAGGCAAGGTTGTAAAGAAACTCAAATCGATCAGTTTAAAATCATGGTGATGACCCTATTTCATCATTACTTTGATCTCTGTCTTTCTTGATTCTTTTCCTCCCAAATGATATCAAGAGGAACCAAAAGTGTCTTTCTTGCAGGTAAGAGTAGCTCTGTGCTGTAAGGGCTGAGAAAGAAAATACTGGTTTCTTTGCAGACACAGGTATGAGGCTGAAGCCTCCTTTAAATTACTGAACTTGATGGAAGCCTGAGAAATGAGCAGCGGTGAAGTCATGGTACAAAAGAGGTTTGTTCGTTTAACTAGAAAATAAATCAACATATTCTTATTACTTGTTGCAAGTGACCACAAAAATGAGGACTAAAATAAACCTTGTATAATCTCCTATTTTTTTCTCTTTAGTATTTAGAAACACTCTACGTGATTTTTATTGTGTTCAGTTTTGCTTCACACAGAATTAGGTAGTGAAGAATCACGCTCAACAATCACTGCAGGTGCAAATTCCCTGTCTCCTTTGGTCAGAATGGAATCTCTGCCTGAGATACTGAATTCACACATACACTTTGGTTGCCTCAAAACTCATGTGTCCTAAGTTCTTTACCTCACAGAGGGAGGCAGCTGTCTTTGAGAGTCTTTAGGGAAAGATCTTGCCTGCTTAATTTTGGATATCCCCAATCAGCCAGGCAGGCTCTCTCTTTGAAGGTCTTCAAAGGTACCTGCCAGTCCCTGCTGACTATGCAGGGAACTTAGGTATGTGTTTCAGGAGAACTCTTTCACTAAGAACTTGGAGCTTAGGTGTGAATCAGACGTTAGAGATGGTCAGACTAGTTCTCATCAGATATCATCTGCCTGCAGTCATTGTTTGGAACACCAGGATAACACCAGCAGTAATTATTGAAGACGAAAGTTGGGTTGCAATTTACAAATATATTTATGCAATCTAATGTAGCACATTCCATTGCACCTTTTCACTCTGTTAATCATCTCAATAAATCCAGGGTAAGTAATACACACAGAACCCTGACAAGGGTGCAACAGCAAATGGTATCTACTGCAGAAATCTGACCTCAGAGGTTAAAGGTGGATGTCTTAAAGCTGAAGGGGAGCTGTTTAGAAAAAAAAAAGCTGAAATGTGTGATGGGTTGTAGGGGGAAAACATTGGCTATGTCTTTACTCATGAATTAGGTGGGGTCAGAATGTTTTCCTGGGCTTGGCACTTGACCACCTGTATTGTCAGAGTGGTCCTGAGTATGGTTTTGGCTCCTGGTAGGAGTCTCTCACACAATTCCTGGGCCCTGTTTGCTAATTAACATAGGCCAGTGGTCGCTTCCAAGAGGCATGTTGTAGGTCACCCGTCTGTTTTGGAGAGCAAGATAGCTGAACTCCGTGTGCATGCAGGCCCTTTGGCACCAGCTGGCCTCAGCATTTGAGGTCGATCCCAGATATTTGCAGTTTACTGAGGTGGACACAGACTCTTGGTGACTGCAGGTTTAGATCCTGAACTGTACAACTATCCCTGAAATGCTGCTCTGCAGAAAGGACTGTGCTGATCTTAAAGTGACCCGTAATCTTTTGCTATCAATTTCAGAGCCTTCAGCTTTAACGCTTGGTCAATGTGTACGCCTCTCTTCCTACACCGGTATGCCAACGGAGCATTAACTGTAAAGTCCCCTGGTACAGTCCTCCGATTCGAATGGACATTTTCCGTAAAGAAATCAAAAGCTAAATAAAACCACAGGTAGGAGTTCTGAAAGGAACAAGTAGCATTTTTTTCCACTTCAATGTTGCCTACGAGCAAAACCATCACTTGTGAATAGCAGTGAGTCAGTTCTCTTGTTAGAAGTTCTGGATGACACCTGACAAAGTTTCTCTTTTGAAAATGGCAGTTATATATTTCTTACAGTAGGATATTCATTTCCTGGTAGGAATTTTAACCAAGGGTTTATTTCTCATTCTTTTGAACAAGTAAATATGTATAGGAAAGATATTGTGAATGACACAACCTTCATTCACTAAGACATGAGCAACCTCGTGTCTTAGGAAATGGCTTTGAAGTATTCTCAAAAGTGTGAACGATGACTGTGTTCTACCCATCTAAGGAAGATGGCTTCTGTCGAGCCATTGATTTTTCTCAGTGCTTTGAATGATGGCTTGAGAGTTTTTGCTGTGTTGTAATTAGCCAGGGAAGAAGCAAATCACTTTTAACGTTAGCCCATACACACATTCGCTATTTGTGATATGCATGAAAATTAATTACAGTTTGAATTTACTCAACAGAAAGAGGAACTAGTGAATCACAATTTGCAGTTCATTGAATAAATGTCAGTTATTGATTCTGTGGTTGAGTACTAGTGAGGTAATGCCATGTTTGCTACTCATTAGAGGTGACACAGCACGATATATCATAAAATGTAATTAGGGGAACATCAATCATTTAAAATGCGCAGCTAAGATTAAATATATTGCTATACACGGAGAAATGAAAGAGCTCATTAACAACATAGTGTAACGTGACAGCAAGAGAGCGCTTGATTTTCAAAAAAGGAATCTTCCAGTGTGTTGAAGATCATGACAAGCTTCTTCTTCATACTTTAATTAAGATTTTAATCTGATTTTGCTTCTGCTGCTAGAACAAATGAACTTTCATGCATGCCATTTTGTCAAAAATATTTATGATAATATTTGTTAACTGTTGATTAATAGAACTTTTGATTAAGGCTCTTTTAAGATTGGGCAAATGTCTTTTTGAATGGGGTGTTCAGTTCATCTTTGCCAAGATCTGAAATTGCAGTTGTTTGATCACAACTTACTCCAACAAATCTTTATGATTTTTTGATCTCTCACTTGTGTGGAGACACAGTGAGTCAGGACAATGAGAAGCAGAGAGCGAGGAACAAATTAAATCTTTACCTTACTGTGAGGGAACTTATTCAAGGGGCTAGTGGAAAAAAAATCAGAGGAAAAGTTAGCATCCTGACACCCTTCTACTTCTTTCTTTAACAAAGCAAGTAAAATTTCAGTAAGGGTGTTTCTTGCAGCTCCGTAAAGTACAGTTCTAGTCTGTGAGCTGTTAGAAATGCTTGAAAAGTTGAAGGCCTGTAGAGAAGGCTAATTTTAGCTCCCTCTACAGTGGAGGGATTCAATTCTTGTGAATGGTGTGAAAATGATCTTTTTACCCCTGCCTGCAAAGTCCCTCGTCTGTTCTGTCTTAGGCTGCTCTTTCATCTGGGCTGCCAGGATGAAGCAACAGCTGAGAAGAGAAGTCTCCTAGGAGAAGAAACACTACCAAATAGCTCTGCTAATTCTGCCACTTGAAAAGCTTTAAAATTTTCCTTACCTGAGGGAGCCATGGATTTTATAAGTAATCTAGTTTAAGGAAGTGTGGCTCTGCGAACAAGAGTCTCACTATGCCATGCGCTGAATAAGAGGCAAAGATCTCTAGCAGAGAATTTCCTTGTTTTTGACGATTCTTGGGTATTCAGACCCTGATTGTTACCCTAATATGAAGCAAACTATAGTAGCATTTCCATTCATGATGAAAGTTGTTAGTTTTCAGATACTCTTACTTGTCCTCTCCCTTTTTACTTTTAATAAAAAAAGAGAAATCTGGCCACAATAGAGTGGTTAAAACATGAATTTTAATTGCATATATATTCCTTCTATGTTTTGTCTGTTTCTCTTCCCTTCTCTCAGGGCTACATGTGTGTTGGCAGCTTAACTCCTTAGTGAACTCTAAAATGTTCTTGAAAATATCTTAGTCAAAGCCAACATGCCCCAATCCCTATCCCCAGATTCTTTGCTTGGTTAAAATTTAAAGCCAGAACTAGGACTCATAGCACCAAGCCTGTCAGAGTCCAAGGAGCATCTGGAGGATGCTCTTAGTAATATGGTTTAGTTTTAGGTAGTCCTGTGAGGATCAGGGAATTGGTCATGATGACCTTATGGGTCCCTTCCTGTGTAAGATATTATATATTTTACGACACTGGACCTCTGCAAACACTTGGGTTGGTGTCAAGCTTAGAATCCAGGCCTCTGCCAGCGATTTTCTGTGGATGCAAAACCATCCAGGACTTCAGTCTTAAACCAGATCATCTGTAGATCATGTTTTATTCACATGAAATTCAATTCCAGTAGCCACGTCTGTGCAAAAATGCTATTCTACCAGTACCACCACGTCCTCTATCCAATCTTTTGAATGAGCTGTCCTCCCACCTTTTCTATAACGGGTTTCCCAGAACTCTGCTGTTTTCTGTTCACATGCCCATGTCTCTGAAAAGGAGAACATAACAAAGTGGGAAGGAAGAGGGACTAGACTGTAGGACTGTAGTCATGCAGTACTCTCAGGCCATTCCCATCCCAAGCAGTGTCAGTGAGAAATGGTCTTCAATAAGAGAACAGGTGCTCTTGACTTACTGATCACAGGCACAACTTCAAGGCTATAGGTCTATTAACTAGATATTTAACAGAAGCTTGCACACCTATCATGCTTGTAGATACCTATGTGGAGGACTCATGGGCTGGAACACTTGCCTGCACACAGGCTACTCCAGGTAGGTTAGGTACCCTGTTTGTTTTCCAGCTGCCACTTCCATAGGTTGTGGGTCTCTTGAACTTTCTGCATCCTGTCATAGAATCACAGAATGGTTTAGGTTGGAAGGAACTTTAAAGACCATCTAGTTCCAAGCCCCCTGCCGTGGGCAGGGACACCCTCCACCAGACCAGGTTGCTCAAAGCCTCATTCAGCCTGGCCTTGCACACTGCCAGGGATGGGGCATCCACAGCTTCTCTGGGCAACCTGGTCCAGTGCCTCACCACCCTCTCTGGGAAGAATTTCTTCCTGATATCCAGTCTAAATCTACCTGCTTTCAGTTTAAATCTGTTACCCTTTGTCCTGTCACCCCTATGTAAAAACTCCCCTTCCATCTTTCCTGTTGGCCCCTTTCAGGTACTAGAAGGTGCCGTAAGGTCTCCCTGGAGCCTTCTCTTCTCCAGGCTGAACAAGCCTGTCCTCACAGGAGAGGTGCTCCAGCCCTCTGGGCATCTTCATGGCTTCCTCTGGATGAGCTACAACTGGTTGATATCCTTCTTATGTTTAGGGCCCCAGAGCTGGCCACGGTACTGCAGGTGGGGTCTCACGAGAGAGGCGCAGAGGGGCAGAATCACCTCCCTTGACCTGCTGACCACGCTTCTCTGGATACAGCCCAGGACACAGTTGGCTTTCTGGGCTGCCAGCGCACACTTATGTCCAGCTTTTAATCCACCGGTACCCCCACGTCTCCTCCTCTGCCAGATCTATGTAAGTACCTGTGATAACCTAGGGCCCCTGAACTGGCTTCACTTGCAAATGTGTGAGGAACTTGATTAAGTTCCTAGAGTTAGTGTGAACTGCACTCTACCCAGCTCTCTGCTGTGTTGATGTATTTTGAGCAAGTCACAAGAGACTCATTGGACCAGTGTTAGATGTCTACCTGTGATGAGACATACTTTGGAAAGATTACACTCTAGCAGTGCCTGTTTTCCACCACTGATTATTTAGGGTGCCCAAATGACTCACTTTAATACACAGGGCTTACATAGCACACAACTACATTGGCAGGCGAATCCCTGTTTGCAAATAGTTTTTACCTCTTTTTCGCTCTTGCTTTTTTTTTTTTCCCCATAGCCATCTTTAGAGATGAGGGCAAGCAAAGAGACAGAATAGTGGAACCACTGACAATCTGTTGTTTTTCTTAAAAAGAGTGAAAGGATTTGCAAAAAATAAAATGTCTTGGCAAATGAAACCATTTGCATCTGCAGTGCTGCATATTTTCCTGACACGTCCCCAATCCCTTCCCCATGAGCTTACCTTGTATGTGATTAGAGCCTTTTATTTTAAAGAAAAGCAGGAGAATGAAACTAAATTAGAGATCCCAGAATGTTTCTTGAAATCTGGACAGTCTTAACATGTGATAGGGCATAAATTAGCGATACTTGATCCTACACCAAGACAGAGATCAACTTCAGTTTCTCAAAAGCGTGTCCACTTAGACATTGCTTTCATGGGTGTGTAGGGCAAGGACATGTGCATTTAACTATCATTTTTAGATGTTACCATAGAATCTAAAAACCAATTTCTGTAACACTGGTAACTTTACTGTGTTTGACAGGTAAATAATAGTTTGAAACCACCCAAAATGTCCAAAATTGCCTATTTTTATTCTAAGGCTTTTTTTTTTTTTGGTCAAATTTTTTGGAATATTTGATTCCAAGACAGTAGAGAAAATTGTAAACAAAATTTTTCAAGTTGAATAAAGTAAGTTTTAGTATTAGAAAGCGTGCAAGCAGTGTAGGAAATGCTGCAAGCTCTGCATTTACTGTATCTCTAATAGTATTTCACATGCATGTGTAATGTACATCTGTGGTGTGTTGGTCAATAATGGTGTAGAAAGAACTAAGTAAATTGATTGCCTATATAAATTCAGACCCAAGACAGTAATTGCATAATTAATGTGTATTACACAGCTTTAGCTGAAAAATTAGAAACCTCATCTACTTAGCAATATACATTTAAATAATGTTTCAGAATTCCAGGGAGACACTACAGCGCATGAATAAAATAGCATTAATCCATGCCTAGTTGAGTTGAAAGCACAGTCAGAATATATGAATTTATTTAAAGCAATCCACGAATGTGCCCCAGTGCTTTCTTACAAAGTTAGCCATGTAGAGAACCTTTGTTAGTTTCCTTTTTATCTTTATTTTCAAATGAAAGGAACAATTAAAGAGAGCATTTAGCTAAATAAAGAAGAAAAGGCAAGGTAAAAAAAAGATTGTGAGTCAGCCAGTCTTTCTGTATCATTCAACAGGCAGCAGACAGAAATTGGCAGCAAGCCATCTTTCTCCATAGGTGAAGGCAAGTGTGAGCTCCACTGAACAATGACTTTTCCTAATACATCAAAATTACAGTGACAACTGTGCTAAATAACTTTCTCTTGGAAGTGTGTGGTAGCTTCAGACGTGTTATTACCTCTCACAATTGTTCATTTGGTGAGGTAGTCTACTGGTTGCATATTGAGCTGCAGTACAGTGAGCATGAATGCAGTTGGTCATGGACTTGAGAGTTTGAAATAGACGGCCTGACTTTTGGAAGGTTTAGTAATTCTTAATGTGTCTCTCTGTACTGACAAATAGATGGATTTTAAAGCATTCATTCCATTGATAGAACCAAAAAGGGAGAGGTGTCAAAGACACAGGATTTTCCAAGGTACGGTATTGACTTTGGTCTTAGACCAAGAGCTCAGAATTTACCATTGTCATGAAAGAACAAGATAATTCAGCTTCGGAGGGACCTCAGGACACCTCTAGTTCAACATCCTGTGATTGGTGAAGATGGACTGCACTATCTTTAAAGTAAGAGCCACTCCTGATTGTACTCAAATAAAGCATATAAAATCACCTTTTCATGCTCTACTCACTTTAACGGTTGCAGCTGTACTGCTTTTGTCTATACAGGCTGCAGGGTTTTGGATGTCCTAAACATTTCAGGTTTTCCAAAGGCTGTGTGAAAATTTTTATATGCACAAAGACATCCTAACAAACATCCTCACAGTAAATGTGGCTTCAGAAATAGACAAATACCTTTTGAGAGTAGGGGTGACTGAATTCTACCTTCTCTATCAGGGTGAGATGAACTTTTTTTGGGCTCCACTAGACACTGAGTACTTTCCATTGGTTCTAATGGAAGCTTAGACACCTCTTACATTTACATGTCTACACCTAAGTATGATGATGAATGAAATCCTACTGCAATTGATCATCAAACCAATTCAGTTGCTGATACGTTGTTGTCTAGTGCCCTTTAATTTTGTCATAGAATCACAGAATGGTTTGGGTTGGAAGGGACCTTAAAGATCATCTATTTCTAACCCCCTGCCATGGACAAGGACACCCTCCACTAGACCAGGTTTCTCAAAGCCTCATCCAGCCTGGCCTTGAACACTTCCAGGGATGGGGCATACACAGCTTCTCCAGGCAACCTGGTCCAGTGCCTCACTATCCTCTCTGGGAAGAATTACTTTCTTATATCTAATCTAAATCTCCCCTCTTTCACTTTAAACCCATTACCCTTGTCCTCTCACTACAGGCCCTTGTAAAAAGTCCCCTCCATATTTCTTGTAGGCCCCTTCAGGTACTAGAAGGTGTTATGAGGTCTCCCTGGAGCCTTCTCTTCTCCAGGCTGAACAAGTCCAATTTTCTCAGTCTGTCCCCATAGCAGAGGTGCTCCAGCCCCCTGATCATCACTGTGGTCTCCTCTGGACGTGCTCCAACAGGTACATGTCTTTCGGATGTTAGGGGCCCCAGAACTGGACACAGAATTGCAGGTGGGGTCTTACAAGAGCACAGTAGAGGGAGAGAATCGCCTCCCTCGACTTGCTGGTCATGCTTCTCTGGATACAGCCCAGGATATGGTTGGCTTTCTGGGCTGCCAGAGCACACTGCTGGCTCATGTCCAGCTTTTCATCCACCAGTACCCCCAAGCCCTTCTCCTCAGTGCTGCTCTCGAACCATTCTCTGCCCAGCCTGTACCTGTGCTTGGGATTGCCCCGACCCATGTGCAGGACCTTGCACTTGGCTTTGTTGAACTTCATGCGGTTGCCACCAGCCCATCGAGTATAGACGGATTAATCTCAGGTAACATTACCCACCTTATGTTTAACTTAGATGGTCATTCATGTTCCCTCTCAAGGGGGTAGAGATTCTTCCACGAAACGGTACATAAATGTTGAAGGCAGGGTAGATTAATCTTCCAGATCCTCAACTGATGAAACCTAGATAGCTATCTGAGACTAGTTGCCTAACTTTTAGATAGCCAATGCCAGGTAAAGTGAGGCCCAGGTGTGATATTAACCTTCAGTAATGTAAATGAATGGACACATTATGTGTCAGCCTATTTGGCTGGAATCAGGTTAAGTAATAAATAAAAAAAAATTATTGACATAAAGTTTGATGGTGTTCGATTTTTTAGGGTCTGATAACAAAACATCTTTTTCTTGTTCACAGTATGAAAGCTTTTTGGAGGCTGCTGTACTACTGGGTATTAATTTAAAAATTACATTCACATGATGACTAGGTATTAACCCATGGTATTTAGATTTAATTGACGTTATTCTCATGCAGAAGCAGGGCAAAGAGTAGTCAGGTAGCTTGTTTTTAAGAAGAGAGAATGCAGAGATGAATGGAAAAATATTATTTTCCTTGTTGCTAGGTTTTAGAACAGCAAGAGGAGATGAGAGACAAATCAATAAGTCTCACAATTGTAGTCTGCTCTCTCCCTCCTATTCTATTCTTTAGAATGGATTTGGCAACAGATATACAAGCTTGAAGTGTGCTAAAAAAAGGTTGTGGTGACTGGAAATGGTAATCTGTGTACTTTCTCCCTTTTTAGGGCACCAGTGCAAGGGAATATTTTATCTGAACTGGAACTGAAGATATAAGCTTACAAGCTTACATGATCATGTGTCAGATTTGCTGAGTCCCATGCTGAGATGTGGACAGCTTTCTCTGTTGTATGATAGAACACAGAGGGTCAGGAGCAAAGAGAGTTTAGGCCTTTTCTCATTGATATTTTGCAGTCTGAGCTCAGTGACAGCCAAGCAGTGTTTTGCATAGTGTCCTTCTCAGCATGTGGATTTTTTCTTTCTTTTTTTTCTATTTTGTTTGCCTTTAGTTTTATTTTTCCTTCCTGTTTCTCAACAATTTCCAGTAACATATTGCTTTATTTAAACTGAATGAGAGTTTGCTATTAGAGATGTCAGTTTTACCAGCCTCAAAAATTAAAGAGTAATTTGCAAGTCAGACTTTAAAACCCATAAAAATCCATGAAGGTAGAAGTATTCTATTACTGCATTTGTTACATTCTATTATATTTTTTTATTGACTTCTGAGTTTTGTTTTGGTTGGTTTTTTGTTTTTTTTTTTTTTATTCTCAGAGAAGGAATGTCATCCAGTCTTCTAAATTTCTAGACAAGGTGAATTTCCATCTTCAGATTTGAATTTGCTTATTCTCTCACACTCACATTCACTTCTCCCAGTCATGTTGTTTCTGTCCTTGCATCCTGTGCCTGACACCTTGACTAGGAATCACATGCCCAGATATCCACTTTGTTCACCCCCTGCATTCTTGCCAGTCTCCCAGCCACTGAATTCATTTTGGTTCCAGTATTATACTTCCTTTTCAAGCCCCATATTTGACCCTGGATGCTCTTATCACCCAGTTTGGGATTTATCTAATCAGATGTAGACTTCTATAATGTACATGCTGGTACTGGAGCTAGTCAGACTCTGTGGCCTTTAAAAACAATGGATAGAAATATATTCTGCATTTCATTTTAAAGTTGACAGCAAAAATGTGTCACATGGCTCTGGTCCTGTAAACAAAGTTTTCTTGTAATTGTCCACTAAGAAAGCCCAGAGTGACAGGCTTAGAACAGGTCCTGTATCGCAGAAATATAAGGACAGACAATACGGGCCTCACCTTTGTAACTTCCAGGGCTTCTGGGTCATTGTTTTTCTTTTTTGGCATTGGATGTAGAGGGAAAACACTAGGAATGGTCAGACTAATTCATTTTTTATGAGGGAGGTGAGAGGAATAATTAATAAAAAATTTTGTGATGATGCTTCTGAGGAAAAGTGTAAGAATTCATTAAAGATAGTTCTGAATTGATAGGGGAATAAAGGACTGGCTCCCTTGAAACCGGAGAAACAAGTAGAAAATACACATAGGAGTCTGGAGGTTGGGCTTGCTGAGAACAGAGAGCTTCGTGACTTGTTTGGAAGTGCTACATCTCAAAGAACTGATAGAATCAATCTAAAGGAAATAAGAAATGTCCTCATCTTGGGAGATGATTGACCAAGAAGGTAAATGGTTGTGTCATACTGGATGATCGGTCCTTGCTGAGGACTGGTCCCTGGACACCAGGGGTGTGCAGATCAGAAGCAGACTAACACTGTCCTGACTTGAGTGGAATGCTTACTCATCTGCCTCACAGACACAGAGTCATGAATTTGGGGTTTTAAGAGGTATTCATGTGAGAATTTAAATATCATACTGGTTTATTCTAAGTTAATAAGGGATCATGGTCTATTCAGCTGGCCTAGCTGGAGCCTGAGACAAAACAACACAGGAAGCACTCTCATCAGCACTTGGTGCCTCTACACTCTCCTGCAGCTGACAGGAGGTAGTAAGCACTTTTGCAGTTCAGTTCACTTTACCTTGGAGGAGAAGGTGTTTACTTTCTGGTTAACCACCCAAATATAGGGGAATTCTAGTTTTTCATGCCCCTACATATGCCCTTCATCCAGAGATCCACATACATACACTGGTGTGCAAGCCATAGTACTCTCACGTTATACTTGGTGTAACAGATCAAGATAAAGTCTGGTGATTAGCGGTATAAACTTAGGGGAACTCACAACTGAAGCCATGGACTCTTACGTAGATTTGCACATAAGAACTGTTAGTTAGATAAATAGATGTGGTTATATTTCAGAGGCATCACAAATATATTTAAAAGAATTAAAATGATTTATTGGACAAAGTTGAGAGTGTGCAACTGACATATCTCAACTATGGAGAAAAGGCCAGAGCAGCCAAATGTCATAGAAAACCTGTGTCAGTTGCTCTTTGAGGCCTGTCTCTCATACATGCAATTAGTTAGATTTTTTTTTAAAATAGTTGGAAAGCTTACAGACATGACTCCCAAGATGAACCTGGCAGGTACACTCAACAGCTGGGAGTGGGAATGTAAAGCAGCATCTACCCAAATACATAAATTGTGTGAAATTCAAGTGCTGAAGAGAAAATCAGGAGCCTGATGATTAAACGTATAGAGCTGTCATTGCTGCATTATATTAAAATAACTTGCCTCTAGCAAACTGCACACTATTTCTCCCTTTAAATCTGTCACTTTTCAGGAGCCTGTTACTCCAGCAAGCAGCATCAGTAGCTTTGGAGCTATGTAAGTTTTAGTGAAGAGGGCACTTACAGAAAGACTTTTTATGAACAGTGGGGGACCCATTAACCACTGAATAGCCACTGCGATATGCAAGTTCTGTTTTCCTGTGACTTAACAGGACTCAGCACAATCAGAAACTTAAAACAGAAATGGTCCTCAGATGCATTTTTAAGCCCCAGCAAGGCTCCAGGCAAAATGGAATTTATTTGTTTATGGATTGCTATCATTAATAAACAGATCAGAGACTTATTGCTGCCTCAAGCCACAGCTCTTTTAATGATGTTCAAAGCAGATAGCTATTAAAGCTGTGAACAGCAGCACAATGGAGTTGGCCTGAATGAGCAGGAGAAGGAAGAGCAATAGCACGTCAGTGGTAAAGTCTGTGACACTCAGAGAATGAGCAGAGGTTTCTCATTATAAAGACTGCTCTTTCTTTATACCCTTTGTCTCTCTGAAGCAGACTCCGGTGTCCTCCAATAGATCTCCATTAAGTTTCTGGTTTTTTACCTAAAGCTCGAGGCATATTCTCTTCTACTTGACCTCTGGGATTTTGCTTTACTCGACAAAGGGCAGCTGTAATACATCTTTGTGAGAAGCGTTTTTCCTGTCCCATGAAATTTTGTGCCTTAAAAACCAAACAGAACTGCCTTTTCTTTTCCACAATGATTTTTTTTGTGTGTGTTTTTCACAGCCCAGCTGTGTGACTGAACAATAAGGCTATTGGATAATTTGGAGATAAATATCCGCACTTTTTTTTTTAATATAGATATGTAACATATGCATTTCTCTGTCTTGTTTCACACTCAAAGTACTCCTAAAAATTGTAAAAATATTTAGGGTGTTTTTTAGTGGATCAGAAAAGCTGATTCAGTTGTCAGGTTAATTTAGGGATCAAGGGGATTCAGGTTCAAGACTCTCATCCATTGAATATTCAGTCTCTTTTATATGGTATGGAGATCAAGACATGTGCCTGCTGTGCAGACTCTTCTTTTCCAGAGATTTCTTGCATCTCACCCTCAGAAACAGCCTGTTCCCAGACATCAGTGTCCTACCTCTATCCTCTGCTCATATTTCCCATTGAATTGATGGGCATACAAGCAGCATGTCCCTCCTTCCAAACGTGCAGGTTTCCTCACAGCCTGGCGCTGGCTGAATGGCTGTGAAAACCGTGCAGGTAAAATTTAGTAAATGTAGGAAATATCTGCAGGTATTCTGAGGGCATTTACATGCTTGATGTGTATTTGTGGTTGTGCGAATGTTTGCCGCATGGATAGGCATGTCATATTCATTTAAATAACTCTTCTTTTGAAGGCAGCTGTGAAATTAAATGCCCTTAGAGTTCACCAGCCTGGCTAGGGATGGGCTAGAGGACATATGTGCAGGGAAAGGGAACCTGAAATGGGAAGAAGGGGAAAAGTAGATGAATAAGAATGTATCTAAAATGTGTAGGGTTTTATGGTAATGAATAAAGGTTGTGCAACTTTATGATAGGTAAAGGAGTCAGGGACCAAGCGGCATGGTGACAGAATATGTGAATTTGTCTTATTGTAAAAGAAAAGAGTTGAAAGCCCTAATGAAAAGAAGCTACATCTCCTTTTTATGGCCTTCCCAAGTGAGAAAGTGCAGAGAACATAGAGCCACAGCAAGGTGTGAACCATAGGGCAGCTGCTCTTTTTTTTCCAGAAATCCTTGTGAGTGTACTCTCCCCTCACGGGAAAAGTGACCAACAAGTCTGAAAGGGGTTCAGTGGGAAATGTAATTGCCGAGGGTATGGTAAAAAGGGGCAGATTGTCCTGTGGCTAGTTTTTTGTACCTTCATCAAGAGTCCCTGCTCCTTCCAAGATGTTGTTTCTTCCATTGCCAGGAAGGGGCCATTGCTGGTCCCTTCTTCCTTCACACTGACATCAGGGGACTTTGCTTTAGGACTTTTCAAAAACCTGTGAAGGACCACAAGTTGTCTTACAGAAAAAAATGAAGCAAGAGATAGAAGCTCTGTCAGCTCTGAATGGGGCTCACAGCACCTGTTTAAAATTTCTGAATACTTTTTAAAAGCTGCCATTGTTTATAAAAATCTTTGTGTCAATAAAATTCCTTCCAAAATATTGCCCTTAAATTAAAACAAAGTTGATTTTTTAAAACAGGGTTGAGACTTCTTTTAATTTTAAAATTATTATACTATATGTGTGGGAGCTTGGGATGCTTCCTGAATATCTTAAACAATCTCAGAAACATGGAAGTAGAAATAGAGGTATGAAAAATGCATCCTCTGGTAGTAGGTTTCTCTTGGAAAATATAAATAACCCCAGCCATACACAGTGCCTGAATAGGAAACTGTGCCTCAGTCTTGGATAAATAGCCATCAGGTGAAGAGTTATGGATGGGTGCAATGTGGGAATGAATTGGCAAGCTCCACCACCATTGATGAATTAAAGGCAGTGGGGAAAGGATGGGAGAAAAGGAAACATTCCAGAAAATGCTAAAGGGAGGATACAGTACCACTTGTCTTAAAATCAAGAGTATGTGTGAAATATACATGGTATTTCTCCTACGTCTTAAAAAATAATAACAGCTTGTGACTTTTCTTATTACATTTGATCTTATTAACTGTTTGAGAGTGTTTCAGTTATCTGCTGCAAACAAAACAAGATGATATCATTTTACAGTACACGCCTTAGCCCATGTCACATAGCGTGTTAAGAGATGGTGGTGGTGTTTTGTAACTAATTAATGTGTCTGTGTTGTATTTTCTGTAAAATCATATCCATCTGTGTAGATGATTTCAGTGAGTTTTAACAGGGTCTCTATAAGATGTTATTACTTCTGTCAAGCAGAGACAACTATATAACGATTTGCATAATTATAGATGAAAGAAAATGTTGGCCTGCATATTTAAAACTGTTATATACATTTCCACCTCATTAAAGAAAATCACTGGAGCTAGGTAGTGTACTCAGATTGGAGATCAGGTGGCAAAGTGTATAGATTACACAATCTAATTTTCTGGTGCTAAGGAGTTCCAGCTGAACAAGACCAATAGAACTGACCTTGCTTGCTGAAAAAGTTACAAAAGAAAACTCATTTAACGAGTGTTTCTGTGAAAACAGAGACATCCCTCTCTGTCACTGTAACTCTAACCTTGGGGATCAGTCACTTTGGATGTGCTAAAGAGATGCTTTCATGAATAAGTGATGACAGGCTTTAATATAATTAGGGATCTTAATAGGCAGAGCGGGACGAAGGTTACAGTACTTGCAGTGTGAAAGCGTAGGGACAGATTCACAGAAGGGATGCATGCACTTAAATCTATAATTTAAATCTTTTCTTTCTCTGCCTAAATCTGGTATTGTATAAATTTTTGCTGATGAGAATCTGTGGAGTTGCTCAAGCCTTGACAACGCAGGATGTCTCGGCACGTATTACATCCCATGACCCCAGCAGGACCTTCAAGAGGGCAGGTTCTGCCAATCCCACACTTGGGATCTAGCCCTGATTTGTGGGTGCCTCAAAACACTTCTGAAGGTGGTCCTACATATGAAAAGACATGTAGGACATGTCTTTGTGTGCGTATTCAAACTGAATGAATGGGAATACTACTTGGCCCCAAAATTAATTTGGGTAAGATGCTTGTCCTTTCTCCACGTTTGCTTGATAAAAGCACAAGAGCTTTCAAGGCTGGGTCTAAATTGGTATATAAAAGTGTGCCTGAGAACAAATTAAGGAAGTGAACTTTGGTTATCCATGTTTACTAGCTTACTCCCTGATCCTGTCTTAGCTTGCTCCAGCTGGTTCTCTGCAAGATTGATCTCCTATAAAAGGTTAATCCAAAGCAGTGTGAACTTCATCCACGACCTTAGGGTCAGGAGTGCTTTCTGTTCCTTTTTAGTTTGATATTACAGACATGATTTAGAGTTCTTAGCAAATTCTGCCAGAGCAAGATTCTTACAGGCACTGGCAGCTGTGTGAGGTCCTATAGGACACCCCTAGCAATGTCCTGGTTTAGACAGAACTGTGCGAATTCTGCAGGGGACTTTTCCAGTTATCTCCACAATTTTAGATCAGAAAAGTGGAAAAGATGCTTAGAAGTAGAGGTCTCCTGGATAACTTCAAATTGCCTGATGTATCTGAAGGCTGGGAATCAGTGCTGGACAGAGATGATGATACACACTCAAGACTCAGAAACTACACATCTCTCTAAGGGTGATATCTCTCCTGGCTTTCAGTCCCTTTTCAGCATATACCATATAACCTAGCAGAAGTCCATCAGTGGCAGCTGAAGGCACTGGATTTGTGTTTGCAGTCTCCATCATCTGTTCCCTGGACCACACCTGCACTAGAGAGGTGTGGGAAGGTGGTTGCAGTTCCCTACTTCTTCTGAAAGTGGCGGAGAAGCCGGCTGAAAGTGTCTAATAAAAGCATGTCCAAGTCCATCATCTCAACTTTTGGTACAACAGAGATTCTTTAGTGGTTTCACTATTAATTTTGCATTGGATTTAAAAATACGACAGGATTCTATATTTTTTGTTTATGAACTGTAGATTATGATTCAAATTCAAAGGAAATACACTTCAACTATGCAATGATTTAACTGAGAATGTCAAAGACACTATTTTAATTAAGAAATGTTTGAAAAATACTTTTTTTTTTGGCAGGGGAAACAGAAGAAATAAATTTCATACTTTTGGTGAAGAAGGTGGATGGAATAAAAAATCTTGAAGGAGGCTTAGCTGTATATCTTCACCTACTGCAAGATTTGGCAAAATTAAAATTCAACACACCTTAAACTATAATTTTGTGACCACCGATTGTCATAAATATTTCTATTAGGCTGCCATGGTCTTCATACAGTCCTACTTAAATCAGATTAATTTGATAAAAAATGAGTGTAGCAACAAATATTTTTGAAATGTGCAGGTTCTGTTGCAGGGGTGGAACTGGTATTTAAATAAGCAGTGCTATGCAAATGGATATTATATAAACCCAGTGAATCATGCAAAGTGATGAATTGTACAACACAACTCATTACGCTACAGGAAAAAAAAATTAATAAAAAATATTTGACATGCCAAATTTCTTTCAACACACCCAATTGTAGTTACTATCCATTTAGCACATTTTGTACATGCATCATTCAAGTATTCCCTTATGCATTAATAAGTTTTTCAGGTAAGAAAACTGGAAAAGGGGTGTTTCCTGGTAACTATTGACACAGGCAAAGTAGCAACAGTGCAACGTGTTGACACAATAAAACAAAAGATTGGGTCACACTGAATTAGTCATAGTCCCTTTTGTTTGCCAGTATTACTTTCCCTGGTGATTTTAGTAGAGACCTGTGAAAAAATCTGAAGTCGCTGCAAGGCAGTGGTAATTTTGTCACTGATTCAGTACCGTTACATTCTCTCCGCGATACTTATCATTAGATAAAAGCACTGAGTAGTGGCAAACTGATTGATCAAGGTCACTGCAGAAGCATTTTTTTTTGAAATGCAGGCAGCAATGTCCTAAAATGGCAAACAAGTTCTAGTTCTGTCATTTAGATGCATGAGCAAAGCTTCAATAAACAGAAGGAACAGTGAACATTTATAAAACTCCTGTGCTGGGTCTGCTAGTGGTAGTCTCATTTGTCAATACAGGGCCCTGAAAACTCAATGCTAAGATGCTTCCAAATGAATTTTGATTCTGCAAGGAGCTGCTCACCACGGGAATGATTTGTCTCTACTCTGACTTGCTTGGCTTTGTAATGCTTCACCTTTTTATTTTGTAAACTGGCCACAAGCAAAATTGTGTGGACTCTGCTGCTGATCCTCCCCATCTCATGCAAAACTACTTTGAAGACAAGAAAAGTGGTAACATCAATTTTTGAAAGAAGGCTATCTGCATCCTTGGTTGTGTGCCAACATTCCATTCGTTTCAGAGTATTCAACAGATATGGATGAACTTGATGTTTCCATAATGTCCAGAATGACAGTTTTATATCTACTGATTCATCAAATGCTTCCCTCCTGAGAGCTTTGTGCGGGGACTTGGATTCACACATACTGCCTGCAATACAAGCACAGAGCAGCAAGACAGACCTCCCCTGAACAGTTTTCTGTCTGAAAAGGAGAAAAGAGGTGGATAAAGTCAAGTGCGAAGTACAAAGGAACAATGAGATAAGCTTGAGGGGAGCTTGAAGATGAACAGCAAGGAGGTCTTGTTAAAGTTTATGGGTATCGTTTCACAGTCGTGGGGGAGGCACGGGCGAAGGTGTGACAGCTGCTGCTTGAAAACGCAGCAAAAGTGCGGTGGAAGCTCTGAGACTGAGCATCAGACAGGATGGTGGTTTGGCTGGTAAGAAAGGAAGTGCTGAGGGATGAAAAGCTCTGTTTTACTCAGGTTATGCCGCCTCCTGGATGAGACTCAGGCTCTCTATTACTCCTGGTTGGAAGAATCGCATTCTGACCCATCCAGTGGTGTAACTTCAACAATTAAGGAGGCCAATCCCTACTGTTCTGCTCTCACTGCGGTGCAGTCCACAGTGCCTGGGATGCCCTCCAATGGTGAGGTGTTTAAGATTCCCCAGCTGAGGCTATTTTCCCTTCAAAATTGTGCAGCGACCTGCTTCAGTTGGCACGCTGTTTTTTAAAAAGTGCCAGTCCTAGAGGGTCACTGAAGAGAGGCTGGAAGGTAAGCTGCATTTCACTGGCTACCTGAAGGGGTCTAGCAGAAGGGTGTGTTGTTGCACTGTTCACAGCTGCAGGCAAACATTTTGGAAGAGCTGGAGCTCTTGTCAGATCTCCCTTATATGCTAGGGCTAAGCACCTGATGTTGGACACAATCATATCTCACTCAGGTATCTGTTCCAGTATCAGTGGAACAGGGTGCCCAGAGAAGTTGTGGGTGCCCCATCCCTGGCAATGTCCAAGGCCAGGCTGGATGAGGCTTTGAGCAACCTGGTCTAGTGGAGGGTGTCCCTGCCCATGGCAGGGGGCTTGGAACTAGATGGTCTTTAACGTCCCTTCCAACACAAACCATTCCATGATTCCATGATCTAACTTAGTGACAAGCATTTTGGACCACAACTTTCTGATGGAACATTGTGTGAGCGCTTGAAATTTGCAGACCATGATTTTTTTTTTCATCATGTTTTTGGTATTACTTAACTATTACATGTACAAAGATCCCTCCTCCTCAAACTGTGAGATGTTGATGCAGTTCACATGTCCTATTTCTTGACCAGTGTGTTCCACCAGGTCATTCTGAATAGTTTTGCTCATGGGCTGTGCCTTTGTGAGACCAAATTTTAAATGTCTCTGACACTGTTGTCACTGGTGTCAACAAATGCATGACAAATCTCAAGTGAGTGTCTATTGCTCAGAGTGAAAGTATTTCCTAGGATGAGACTTGTGAGATGGATGAAGAGAGACCTCAACCTCCGTTCTGCAGGTGTGTTAGTCTGCCTGTCTGGTGTCAGCTCAGTACAGAATTGTTTTCTACCAAAGTCACCTTTGGAAAGTTTCCTTTGCTGCCTTGAGGCACACCAAACAAATTCCTTTGCATATGCAGCTTAGATTCTGCAAATGCTGCTGGGCATTCCGTGGGAGTGAAGGTCTATGGCCACACAACCTTTTGTTCCACGTACCCCCACCTGTGTTACTGAGGCATTGCACTGGTTTAAATGACATACGGTTTCGTCAGGCCCTGTGAGTTTGCAGTATCTGTATCTTTCTTTTTGATGGTGAAATTAAAGATGTACTTTTTCTTCATGTTTCATGAAAGTTATTTTTAATGGTAAGACAAAAATGGGGGTTTTTTGGTAAATTTCTTTGACTTTCCCAATGAGCTCCAAGGGATAGTCAACATGTCAGGTGATTCCTACTGACGGACCTATCATGTTTTATACCTTCTTTATCCAGATAAACTGATTCCCAAAACAGAGACTCTAGAATTTCTGTCTAGCATCTAACTGGAGTGTTTGTCTCAAAGGAATCATTCCCAGGAACATCAGTCCCCAAGTACAACACTGAAAGGTTTTGGAAAGCAGTGAAACTTGCCCAGACTAATGCTGAGAACTTGTTAAGAGCAAAATTAATATTATTTCCTGACAACAATTAAGTCTATGCCCAGTTCTGTCCAGAAACAGTTTAATCTGATCCGTTGTGACTGTCTAGAGATGTTCACCTCTGTGCTACTGCCTCTGCACTCTCCTGCAGTTGATAGGAGGTAGTAAGCACTTCTGCGGTTCAATTCACTTTACCTTGAAGGAGAAGGTATATGAATCCTAAAAGATAAATGCCTCAAAAACACCTGTTTATTTTCTTAACTATTAGAAGAACCCTCAGGTGCTCAGATCAGATGTGAGCATCTGGCTTTTTGCTTCCTTAAAGCTAAGAAAGATGAACCTGGTGAAGAAGGGTCGTCTCTTGTCTTGAAAGTAGAACGGAGCTCACACCATCCTTTGGTGAGCAGTGAGCCTCTCTTTCTGATCACAGGCACACTATGGAGTAATGTGAATTCTTCATTTACCTCTAAATCAACACATGTATAGGAGGCTGTCTTCAGATTTTGTTCCATGAGGAAGCATTACCAAAGTACATTTAAAAGACCTCCATTGTCAGACCTGAATCTGAATTTGTTTGCCCTTAAGCAAGATGGACTAAATGTTAAAAGCAATTTTGAAGGTGAGTATCTGAAAATCCCAGTGATTGACTAGCTGATTCTTCAGGTACTTAGGCACTGAGTGCCAGGGGCAGTCCTTGTCTATGGTGATGCCTCTCTTTCCTGTTTTTAACAGTGCATCTGAAAGCTTGGGACTTCTGTGCAAATAAGAATTACTCTCTTCATGTTTACTGAGCTTGACAGGATGAATTTGTGGTTTGGAAGCAATACTCATGAAATGGTGGAAGAAATATGAAATTGAGCAAAAATATAGATCCTTTTTATATCTTTTGTTTGTTGTTGTGGCATACTACAAAGCACAGATCATTTGACTTCACAAATTATATTTGCTTTTGTAAAAACGAGTCTATGTCTCCATTCTTTTAAAGCAAGCTTAAAACAATCAATATTTTTTTAGCTTTTCAAAATCTCTGAAAGTTTAGATGATCCAATAAGGGACGGATAAAAGTAGAAACAAACACAACATATAAAATAAGCGAGAACAAAGGGTACATTTAACCTGAAAAACAATTTGCACGGTGTCTTGGTTTTTTTGTTGCTGTTAAAATAAACTACAAATGAACATACAGGTTTATATGTCACCTCAGAGGATAGCTGCAAAGATTTGTATGGAGTCGCAGGACACTAAGCCTATTGAATCTATTCCAAAATGGCTAAGTAGCTTGTTGTGCAGCCAGCAGCAATAGATATTTTGATAAATGGTTGACTTCTTTTTGCCTGAGTAGTCTTGGAAATGACCACTAGATGGCACTGGGTTTGCATAGCTGGAAAGTAAACAAGCTTTTTCCAGAGGAAAATCGAAATGGCTGGTTCTGTTAAATTCAGCTTTGTAACAGTAGGTGGCGGATTTGGGCTATTTATGAGAAAAAAAACAAAGGCTTTAATGTTCTGTGCTGCTTCTTGCAAAACTATTTTCTTTTATTTTTTTCTTAAGCTTTCTATATGTAAAATATGATACAAAAATAAAAATTATTAACTGAATAAAAAAGAGCTTTTATTTAAAATCTTTGTTTCATCTCTTCAAATTACAAGCAGAAAAAAAATGGAGAGTAAGAGCCTATTAAAACCATTAATCAAAGAAGCAAATCAAAACATAAATGAGTAAGAACACAGTTCCAAAACCAATTTCCAGTCAGAGTTTCAATGGTAATAAAAAAAAAACCAAAAAAAAACCCCAATCCTTGAAAGGCAAAAATAAAGAAATGTCTCTTGATTTAAAAATGCATGACAGGGATACTTTTCAGTTCTGTGGTGCTTTCAGTCTAAGACTGCAAAACCATACAGGTTTTTTTTGTCTCTGTGAGCCCTTTTAAATACATTTACAGAGGGTGTGAAGAAAACAATCCCCTTGCAACATTGATTTAATTTTTGGATGCTTGTGCTCTCTCCAGTGCAAGAAATCAGGAAAGTAGGTTTGGTTCCCCTGAAATCAATGAAAACTGTCTTTTTATGGAGCAACAGTTTTCAGCCTAACTATCTCGAAGATCCTAACAACCACACCCAAAACTTATTTGCCAGGGATCATCAGTATGTCTACATGGTGCAGATAGAGTTCCAGCTAGAGAGACCTGGGCCAGCTCCAAAGCAACAGTAGAGTGGCCACAGTTCATGTGACGCTTTATCTGGGTAAATTAGCTTTCAAAGGGTTGGGTGATGGTATTGCTCCCAGGACCTTAGCTATTATCTCTGCAGGCAGCGCACTGTGAACCAGCCAACAGAGACAAGCTGAGGACGGGAATCAATCTTCTCCCCTCTAATATGCTACTGTGGCATCAGGTGCCTCCACCCACTTGCAACGCAGAACTCAGTATTTTATTCTCAAAGTGATTCTACCTTTCTTTCCCAGAGCGGTATACAGGTCTCGTTATTATTTTTTGGTTTTAATTTTATCTTTTAAAATCCAGATACACCACTGAAACCGTGTCACTCTCTTATGTAACAGCCCGGTCACCCAACAAGCCCACGCTCAGCTCCCACCATTCCCTGGGGAGACTGCAATCCACATCTCACTGCTCCTCAGAGGTATTGTAAACACCTGACTGCAGGGTGCTTGAGCGTGAGAGCTCGCTTTTCACTTCTTCAGTGGATGGTGCACGGAAAAGACATCGCTGTGGTCAGAGCAGAAACATGAGTGCATCCCCTGAGGGATGTGGGTTCTGTTGCTCTTCTAAGTGGGTGCATGCCAGGCTGCTCCTTGCTCTCTCTTTCTTTCTGGTCCCAGCTCCTCTGAACCGTGCAGTGAATGAACCATTTACTACACGGTGGAAAACCTTCAGTATGAGGCTGAGGACTATAAGTAGCCGACCACCTGAGTATAAAAGCCTAGTTTTTCAGACCCTCCTTTGGGAGGCTGTTGCAGTCTTGGATCCTTGCAGGCAACGGTGGGGATTGAATGCAGGTCCCCTCTGTGGTCTGGGCCTGCTGTAAGTGCTGTGCAAAGGCAGGGACAGAAACCTCCTCTTCTGGCTGCCTTTTCAAAGCAAACTGCGAAACCCACGGTGTTTGATAAAGGCCCTGATTGTGTAGGTGTGTTAGGTGAAAAACATGAAACTGAAAGGGAGTTAGAGTGGGTTTCGGAATGTTAATTGGGCTTGGGCGTGAGATGGAGCTCATCGGTGCTGTCAGAACTGATGGTTTATCTGTGCGCACCCAGAAGATCTTTAGGAACTGAGGGATGTTTGATATAAAATTGTTTGTGGATACTTTTGGGACCAGGAAAATCTGAGCAAAGGCTGTGCCTTTGCACCCTACAGCCCACATTCTGCTTCTCGCAGATGTTCAACAGCTCTTTTGGATCAGTCCTAAATGGTCAGCATAAGAACTCAGAAAAAATTGATTTATATGCTTAAAGGGAACTGAGCAGATATAATTCTTTTCCTTCTATACCTCTGGAAGCTCATGAAGCTACAGGAGACTCCAATGAGGCCTGAGTCGCATGGTCTGGCAGAAGGATAGCAGAGATTAGACCAGCGCATTACACCTAGAGCAGACAGATTCCCTAAGGGATGTGTGTGTAGGACGGATTGGGAAAACCTGGATGAGAAACATACAGTGCACAACAACTCCAGGCACATTACACTGATGCCTGCTGCTTGGGCAGGATAAACGCAATTAGTTATACCTGCTGTGCTAATCCGGCAAATCCCATCCCAGCCAATTCACTGAAATTGCATTCTCTAGCTCTCCCTTCGCTTGTCGTGTTGACATTCCCATGCCTAATTCTGGGAGTTTAACCAGGGCATCGCTCTGCACACAGTTGCTAGAGGGGATCATAGCAGGAGTCATGCCCTCACATGTTGTGCTTTTTAAACTCCTAGAAAATGCTGTTCCTGTCTCAGAGTGGCTCTGAGATCCTGCAATTCCTGTCAAAGCCAGTTCAGTACCCTGATTAAATGCAAGTATGAGATTAACCAGCATCTCCCTCAGATTTAGGATAGGCTTCTTTTCTTTCAGCTTTAGCTGTGTAAAAGGTACAAGCTCAAGCTACGCACGTGAGCATCCTCTCTCTAAACAAGAGGCATTGTTACTCCAAAGTGATCGTGCCTGTCCATTCACCCATTTCAGACCCTGTCTTATGACAAGATGAATTTCCCATTCTTCCCCTTGACTACGGAGGGGTCTCACAGAGGTGGCTGAGACTGGAACCTTGAGGATCTCGCTGCCATCTGAGGTGAATACCATGCTGTCTCTGTGAAGGAATCTGAAGAAAAATCCCCTAGTTAATAGCTCTACTTCAGGGCTATTATCACTTCTTGTGGTGCTGCCCTCTGCTTCCTGAATCACCACAAGAGCAAATCCTTCTGGAATTTTGTGCCTAGGTTATAAAATTATTCACACTGGGATGGACCTCAGAAGGTCTCTAAGCCAACATAGCAGCTGTGGGGTCAGATTGGGTTGCACAGGGCTTTATCCAGCTGAGTCTTGAAAACCTGCAGCGGGAAACTCATTCTAGTGCTTAATTGCCTGAGGGTGAAAAATGTTTTCCCCATGCCTGATCAGGAATTCTTGCTCTCCTGCCTTGCACTGCGGTGAACAGCCTGTCTCCATCTTCTTGATGGTCTTCTCAAAGGTGCTGGGGTCTGTTGTATAGTACCTCTGATGCTGTCTCTTCTCCAGGCTGAACATGCCCTGCTCCGTTAGCCTTTCCTCACAGAGCAAGTTCTCCAGCCTCAACCACTGTGGCAGCCTTTGCTGAACTTGCTGTACCAGAGTGGAAATCGGTTAGTGGCTCACATGCCCACCCAGCCTGCAAGATATCACTCGTGCCCCAGTAGGAGCCGCCTCAAGCCTGGACTCCCAGAAACCCCACCCAGGCTGCTGTAAGGACCACAGACCCTCCCGTTTGTTTCAGGCAGGAGCCATGCAAGAACAGCAGCTGACAGAATAATTATTAAGGTAAGTATCTCCATGTCTGTACGACTTCTGTATTTTTCCCCATCATTTTCAGGCATGGAAAACACGATCAGGGGCTCTCCCTGTGCCGCGTGCCCCATTTGTGAGGAACCATGGCTTTGTCCTTGAGCAAAACCAAGCTTTGGGAGTGTTCTAGTGTCAGGCCTCTAAAACAGTTAAGAAACTAAAAATTAAGGTAGAAATACACCTTGTGAGCTTTTCATTCAAGGGATATCAATGCCTAATCCACGCCCACTATAACTCAGCTGACTCTCAGCAACATTCTTCACCAAACTGCACACTCATGTATGAGCGGCCGTATTCTTTTGTGGTCTCTAGACCACATACTCAGCCTTGCATACTCAGAAACTGTTATTTCTAGCAGGGTTCAAGATGCATGGCTTTTCTCCCGTGTTTCAGCAAGGCTGATGTTTCTTCCAGCAACTGGTCTCATTACAGTGAACGGGAATATTTTTTCTCTCCTTTTGTATTCCGTACAAAGCAGTGTGGTTCTGACATGACTGTGTTTAAAATGAAGCAAGCTCCAGCATCTGCATTTATGAAAGAAGCTGCAGTTTGTTCTTGCCACTAGATCTATACACAGCCCAAAGAGCTGACTGTAGCCAGACTGCAAATTAGATGCCTGCAATGGTATTGTTTCAATTTAGAGGCTACCTTGGTTTTTCTGGGGACGGTAAAAGCTCAGGTGTCACACCTGCATTTACAGACTCTCTGGACAGTCACTAGGAGAAGGTCACAGTCATATTGTCCTCCTTTCTGTTCTTCTCTGGACTGTCCTATCTCCACCTTTGGTAACAAATTTACAGTTGCTCTAAGCTGTATGGGAAGTATTTCTGTCTGCTCTGCATGTCTGTGTGTGTCCCATCCTAGCCGAGGCAAAGAGGCCACAAGGAATCTGGCTCCACTTTTTGTCTCCACAAGCCCCTTATCAGCAGAGGAAAAATTCTTCCCCTCCTCTCGTTCATTTGTTGTTAAAGCAGTCCCAGCCTAGGATGTTAACAAGGACTGGATTTCGTCTCAGTTTACTTCTTTGACAAATGTGGGATTCCACTACTGCCTTGGCATTAAGCACTTTTTAAAATGTAAATTTCTCAGCTGCAAGGAATCACATTAAAAAAAAATATTCAAAAAGCAACTGTCTAAATCAAAGACTAATTGGCTGCCAAATTATGGGTTTATGCAACTCCCTCGTCGCAGCTTG
Organism: Rhynochetos jubatus; assembly: GCA_027574665.1. Lineage (NCBI taxonomy): Eukaryota > Metazoa > Chordata > Aves > Eurypygiformes > Rhynochetidae > Rhynochetos > Rhynochetos jubatus. The sequence continues at coordinate 101,630,115 of CM050649.1, read as the reverse complement.
TTTTGCTTTTTTACCAGAGGTAAGTAAAAAAGCATCAGAAAACACAAAAAAATATTTTTGTTTTCCTTTCATAATAAAACATGTGATGTCAACCCATTTACTTTGAAAACTCTTGCTGCCTACAGTGAAAATCCTGTCCACCTGAGGATGCCCGCCCAGCCTAAGGTTTCTCCCATGGGGAAATGGAAATCATGCCTGTAATCAATTCCTGACTCAGGGGAAACTGAGGCATGCTCACCAGCAAACTACTGGGTGACTCGGAAAATGCAATAGGTTCCTCAAAGACCTGTCCACTGTGCCTTCCCACAAAGGAAGCAGCACTGAGATGGGTCTTCCTCTAGCTCTGTGGCAAGGAGCATGAAGATTCACAGCTGTCTTGTACCTGACATTTTTTTTGGTGGATGACTTCTGGGAGTGGGGCCATCTGGGGACTGAATATGCAACTGAAAACTCTGGAAATCTAAGTGCAGCAGTTGGTTAACTTTATTGCTCAGGTCTCCATGGTGGCCTCAATCTCACACCCAGGGAACTTAATGGCAAGAAGAAATTGCTTCCTTGACAGATGTTCACAATCACACGGGTGAAATGCTCTGAACTCTGACCCATGAGGCACTGGGGTTAATGTTAGACCTGAGATACATTATTCTGGGTCAGTGTCTTTGTGGTTGACCCAGTCCCGGTGTGGAATTTGGAGACAATCTCCCCGGGATGTAACAGGAATCAGATCACATTTTCCTTTCTTCTTTCTTTCTCTCTGTGACAGTTCCTCATCCTGCCTCAAGCTCTGTTCTTCCAGCCTCTCAAAAACATCATATGCAGCAGACTACCTGGATGCAGTGATTTTCTTCTCTATATGACCTTGCAATGATGTTATTCTTCCCCAACTCCATGCCAGGAGTTTTATCTTAATCCTTTGTTGCAATCTCAGTATGTGAATTCACACTTGCAATGAAGAACAAGGATTTCAGGCAAATTACAGTGAAGCAAATGGGAGTTACTAGCAAAGCATTTGCCTTATTTCTTCAGCTTTAATGCTTACCTTTTCCTCTAAGTTTTCACAGTGATTCATGTTTAACAGGGTAACAAATCCATGGCCACTGGGGAACTGTACATCTGACGCTATGCTGCAAACCGATTACTCAGGAATTCCCATAAATAGTGGGATAAGAAATCTGATTCTCCTGCTTCACACACTACCTTACTAGAGGACTGGGGGTGGGGGTGGGGTGGGGAATAGATTGTCCCTTTTTAAACAATATATGACCTTTGTGAAGCAATAAGGATTTTATCTGGTAAAAGGCTTGTGGCGAGTATGTACGTACACTAACCAGGGTGGGAATTTACCTTCACCTTTGAAATATGCTCTCCAGTAAGCAATGACTTAGAAAGAGAAGGGTACAAATACCATTCCAAGAGCTTTTCCAACCATACTGCATCTTTGCTATGTCAAAAATAAACTGCAAAATGAAAAGATGAAGAATGAGCCTACCATTTTGCGTCCTCACCTCTTAAAATAAAAGAGTAGTTTTAAAACGCATAAAAATGTTCTGCCATGATGAATTACACATTTATAACCCTATTTAGTGAAGTATTTTACCTATGTAATTTTAAAACTGTCATTTTGACGAAAAATATAGATGAGCAAGTTGGCCTTTCACATTTAATGTTTTCCTTCTTATTTGCAATTCACCAGGTTCAACTTTGATTAAAGAAGTGGTATAAATGGAATGCATAATGGTCAGGACTTGAAGAACATATTACTCTGACACTGCAGGATAAGAATTTTTTCTTTGTATAAGCAGATTTGGTTTCTTCACCTGAGAAACTTCTTGAACCTGGGCCTGCTGGCTTTATTACATCTTAAATGCATTTTGCCTTCAACTCCAGATTTGCATATAAAAGATGCTTGATTTAAAGAGGAAGAGACAAAAGTCAGTGGGTAGACATATTTATAAACCTGCACTTTCTTTTTAACAGACTTTCAGTGAATGAATCATCCGGTGCAATCTGACTTTAAGCCTGAGATGAAGCGTGGCTGCTGCAAAAGATCTTAGGGCCAAAGCTAACTGGTGATTAGAAAAGGTTCTGCTCTGAACACTGCACCACCTGTTAATAGGGGTTTTTCTCCACAGAAACTGCTGTGGGTGCTTGGCATAATGTGACCCTGAATTAGCTCAGAGGAAATATTTCCCTCTCTACTACTTGACAGACAGAGAGAGATTTTTATGTCTTCAACTCATTTTCTCTGGGACCATCAGTTCTTTCAGGCTAAAGTTAAAATTTGTGACCCCCCACCCCGGCCCCCAAACCCAGTCAACAAAACATTCCACTAGAAAGGCTTTCCTTTAAAATAGATACTGAAATATATTCATATCTTCTGTTTCTGTAGATATGTTAAATACGAATTCTCTCCCCTGTGTCTTGCTGTAAATATTATGCATTGCATTCCAGCTCCACACACAAAATATTTTGTTGGTTTCCTAATGGAATCACTCTGTGTCAGTATTTAACGACTGAGGACAGTAAATCCAGATAATCCTTCTGGAAAGGCCTTAGGTATGTAAATCAATTAGTGACCGTTAAGGCAGGTATCTCAGGAGGGAAGTAGGCAGCTATTTAATGGCTAATAACAAAGTCACACCATTATCTATGGGTCTGTTACTTCCTTGGTAAACTACTCATCTTCTTATTTGTACTTTTTCTTCTGTTTGATTAAATGGACACCCCCCCACACCCCTCCTCCAAGGGTCAATGACAGCAGAGTTTGCTTTTTGATCCAGGCTTACCAGCTTGGATAAAAAGAATATGAAAAACTAACTAAAGAAGAAGACAGATGTGAGAAACAAAGGAGATAACAGAATTCAATTACACTGTTTGGAGAAGGTCCTGACAGAACGCATGAAACATCTACATATCTATGATGGCCAGTTTTAGGAACATGGATAGTGGCACGCTGAGGCATTCAGCCTTCTTTTTTAATTTCCTTCTTCGAATGTTGGTTTGCAGCAGACCACTCTGCAGCATCTTTGAGCCAGCAGAAAATCTGACACCTGGCTTTCAGCCCCCATTCCAGGGAATTTCATAAGAAGTTTATGCAAAGTTGAACAGTATCAAGAAGAGCTATTGAGCCCATAAATTTTGATAATTAACCCTGTGCTTTTTAGGAACCTGTCTTTATAGGTAGAAGCTGGGGTTTGAGTCCATTTTAAGAACTCCACATTTTCTGTTTCTGGGTTGGTGACAATGAAGGGAAAGAAGTGTCTCTTTCAGGTATTTTTTTATGCCAGACTAAGTTTGAGAATGCCTTCCCAGCTGAAACTATTTGTCAAATTAATGTTGAATTCAGAAATTGTTTTGGAATGGCTGAAATTGCTTTTTGGGGATATGAATAGTTCATTCACAGGAAGAAAAATGTGCCCAGCTCCAGTGGATTATATTGGCAGAGATGCACCCAAAAGTTGCTCAAAATGACTTCCAGGCTGAGGAAGGGTGACAAATCCCACACTTAACCTTAAATATGCACTTAAAAGCTTTCCTGAATGCAAAGTATACTCTCGTTACTGGAAGTGCTGGGCAGAATTCTGAATTGCTTTATGTGCTCATCTACGTCTGGGCAGGCAAAGTGCCAAAAAAATGCAATATGCAACATGTTTGCAGAAGTGTTTGCCACATCCCCACCTTTTTCCAGAAGTGTTTGTGTTTATGCAGGTTTCTTTGACAGCAGAGAAACAGGTCCAGTTTTCTAAAAGACCACATTTTTCATATCACTCTGTCGCATTTGGTTTGCCTGCAGAGGTTGTTAAAGAGAAAATCTCCAGTGAAGCAGATGAAATCTTTTGCTAACTGTCCCTTTTCACATCAGGGCAGTGAAGATATTTAAGTCAAATATGACTCTTCCAGGCTGAGTGTGACACATCTGCTGTACCTTTTCTCTTTTCATTGCCACTTATCCCACTTAACGGTGGCTTGATTAGCTGGCTAAGTGGAAATGCTGAACTGTAGCTGAAAATCTCTCCTTCCCTATCAGTTTTTGAAAGGCCAAAATGATAAACAGGATTCAGATCTCAGAGGTTTACTTGCATCACAAAATGTCAAACCAACCACTTCACCTGAGCTCAGTGTTTCTTAAAATCTACTCCCTGCCTGCTGTGTCTATCTTCTTCTGCATCTGCCTATGTGCATGTGACAGCACATGCTGTGTATTTAAGGGCCAGCCTCTGGTTGTCTCGAGTTGGAGACGTGTGGAATGTGGCAGATTTTAATAGACATCTTCATCCTCTCCTACTCCTAAATATTCAGCAAAACAAAGAACTGACGTATGAAGGTAACCAAATGAAAGGAAGGAAAAGGAAAGTAAGATATTTTGAAACTCTGGAACTAACTATACAAGAGATATTCAGAAGGGCCAACAGGAATTCAACTCCACGTGAACCTCCTGTTAACCATAGCAAAAAAACCAGTTCCATAACAAAAAAAAGCCCACTGCACCCATTTCCATAGCAAAATGTTAACCTATAATAAAAGAGAAAAAGATCATAAATGGTATAATATGTCTCTGGAGAAAGCAAGAGAGACCATGGTCAAACATCCCATCTTTCTGACCCCAGAAAGCAAACGTTTTATCACCATAATGAGAAAGGCAAGGAGCCTTAAGTATCTCCCATTTATCAGATTTAGATGGAAGTACCTACCTGCCCCTGAACCTGTGTTTCTTTTCAGCCTGAATATGCAAGCAAGATGCAGTTGCATGGCACCTAAGAGAAATTAGTATTACAAAGAGCACCAGTGCATCCTGCCCTCTGTCTGTAGCCACAAAATCTACTGTCCTGCACATTACAATGCCATTGTATCTTACAATTACAATTTTATCACCTCATGTGTTGTGCACCTGTGACTTTTTAAGGCTTCTAATTGTACAAAACTCATTCTGGTGAAAGGATCATGAGCATTTTCAAGCAGTTTATAATGAGGATGTCATTGCTTTTCATAGTGTTAACAAGATTACCATCATATGTTCATGAATACTTAAGCACATTCAATAAAAAGGATGGGATGTGAAGAGGGTGAGCTATTACAGCTCTGAGATTGTTAATCAAGGTTGTAATTTATCCATATCTTTTAAATTCATGGTGGGACAGCAACACCAAAACACTGTTTCCCCAACTGGCTGCAGTAAGAAAACAAACCTTTTTTTTTTTTTTTTCTTTTTTTTGACATCACCATATTCTGTGAGCTTTCAGGAGAGAAAATCAGCTGGGAGTCCCAAAGTACATGTGGTCATCAGCTGTTTCTGCATTTACTTGCCTCTGCCAGCTGATTACTCAGTGATCAGAGCTAGAAGGAACTTATTCACTTTATTGGATCTGGGGGAGAGTGTGATACAGGTTTGATGCTTTGCAATGTAGTTCATCAAAAGTACAGCTTTGTTTCCAGCTCCATCTATTTATTTACTGATTTTTGTATTGAACGCCCTTCTGCCACATAATTAATTCTTATTAGTTCTCTGGAGTCTGCTCATTCACACTCCCTCACCCATCTGGAAAGTTCCCACTGCTGCACTACTCTGGGGACACAGGACCCTGCTCTCACAGTCCCTGGTAAGTACTTCTTGGGTACATCAACAGGCACAAAAGAAGGTCAGGGACTCAATTCTGGCCCAGAAGTCAGGTGTAATTGGCCAGTTCCTGTCAACACAACTTAGGGCTAACCATCTTAGTAGAGAATTCCTCTTGGAGCTGTTGTGGTGCAGCTCCAAGGAGTGACTAACAGCTAAGCAGTGTGGACAATCAGGTGGATGCTCAGGCTCAATCCTCTTTTTCTCGGCAGGCTGGACAAAACCTCTGCGTAAAAGTGATGTTTCTGCCTGCCTGCTTGGGTCTCTACCTTGGAAGCAGATTGTCTATGATGAAAGCATTTTTAGGACTACTGTGTCTTCTAAGTGAACCTTTCCACTTTGAGGACTATTAAATTACCAAAATACTCACTCGTTCCTTACTTTTTCTGTTCATAAAAATCCCTTCAAAAGATCTCATTTCACCCTTAAAACTAAACTACATTGCTGTGTAATGAGTTATTACTGCTGTGATACTGTGATAATTCCCAGAGGCCGAGTTATTAACTGGGGTGCTGGGATCTTAAGTGACTACTTAAGTGTTTTGAACGCAGGGAGAGTCCTGCATTCTGGGCTCTGCTGAAAAAATATCAGCATTTTATTTGGTATAGAACCTTAGAGGAAGCAGAGAGTTCTTACCTATTGCATGTCTCTAGCCTCCTACTAGAGTTTCACTCTCCATTTATATTCTACTTCATTTCGATCTCTGTAACCCTTTTTCTTAGCTGTATGGTGGGTTGTTGCTGGCAAGAGGAAAAGCAAATGGTCCCAGCCCTTCTCAGCCTGCCGTACCACTAGGCAGTTAGGACACTTTTGTAGAAGATAGAAGGAAGAGGTGACTCAGAATGTCCTTTGGCAGAGCAGTGAATTGAAACTAGGCTCCTGTATGATTGCTAAAATGACCAGATTATTGAATAAAAGATTGCCACAGAACTGGTGATGTTTGTTCAGTGCTGTCAGAGAGTGTTAGGCATGTTCTCTCTAAATATGCTTAATTTGCTATTGAGCAGGGTGTTGGAAGGCACATTGACCTTGTTGTGCCCTGAGGTACTGTGTTGAATTTAAACCTATGCAAGACTCAATTAATATAAGCTTATTTGTAACCATCTGAGAGACGAGTCTTTTGTATGACACGCTACTTGATGCAGGGGAATATAATCTCTAAACCACTTACCTGCTCTCTCAGTCAGGTTGGTGTCAATGTCAAGTGGCCACATGAGGAAGACATGTCTCCTGAGCTTCTGAATTTGATTCCCTAAGCTGATGCCTCCGATGTTTCGACTGACACTAAAAATAATAAAACCATCCAAGTCTAGCAAGCTCCCATTGAGGCTAGTTGCCACCAAGTTCTGATGGCCAGGTGTTGTCCTAAAGAAAACAACATGTCACAGCTGGTGGTACTACAGGAGCTGGATTCTCCTTGTTTGCCTTTCAAGAGTAGAGTGAAACAATAGAGGAGGCAACCTTTGCAATTAATGTGATTGAGTTATACAATGTAAACCTTTGACAAATTAAAATAGACTCCGTTACAAACAGGCTTTGTACATAATTCTCCTAAAGTTGACATGAAAATGCACTTTTAATCAGAAAGCTACAGAACAAAATTCTTTCATGTTATTATTGCACTATGTCTTTTTTATCTTGTTTTATCGTCTTTTTTTTTTTTTTTTCACTGTGCTGAGCCTCTAGTATCATAATGAACTGAACAGACATTTTTCATTAAACACTACGCATCTTTCCCTTGTCCCTCCTCGTATCCTTTTGAAATTCCCAGAAGCAGCAATCTGATTTGCTTCATATTCAAAGCTTCCTTCTTGAGAGGACAGTAAAAATATGTATGTTTGCTTTAAACCTTAGTTGAGGTAAATGCAATGTTCAATAACTTCATCAAATAAAGCTTGAATTTTATGGTGCAAATGCCAGTCTTCATGGTTCAGTGAACTTTTTCAAACAGTACACAGCCTGCCTATATCAAATTTGTAAAAAGGGATTGATTTTGTTGTTGTTGTTGGAATAAGGCCATTTTAACCTCGTCACAAGCTTTCCTGAAATAATAATGCTATATTAAAAGATAAATGATAAACAGATTACTGTTTTTAAGGATTATTCAGAATGTTAACAACAAATATGACAGACTTTCTGCTGTAAACTTAAATGGCAAGTCTCAAACTGATTATTAGAGTTCTGTTTTCCGCAGTCATGTAGGATTATAAGGAAAGCATTTTTGTTTGCTAGACAGAAGCATTATGCTTTCAACTATAACCGTAGACTGTTGTAATTATTTTTTCCCCGTCTATTTCCTTAGTTTTGTGGTGGTATTGATAAGATAGAATGAGAGACTGCAAAACGCTTCCTGTGCAAAGCTAATGTTACCAACTGTGATAGTGGGAGAATATGCGATGAAAGCAGACACATTTAGAACATTATCCATTTCCAGACTGATAGTCAGTGACAGGACAAGTGGTAGCTGTTTAATGAATTATTTTGAAACCTGGCTAGTGCAATGAATTCCCCTCAGATTTTTTTCTCTCCATGTTTTCTAAGGCCATGTGTATGTAACTATTTTTTTTTTTTTCCTGTATTTGTTTGCTTTTATCTGTACTCGGATGATGAAAGGACTGCTTTTACACACACAAGCAGCAGCAAGTTTAAAAATATCTAAAATGCAAACATACCTAAAATTTGGGTTAGGAAGTATGTAGTAGCAGCTCCTTAACTGGTGGCAATGAACATGACTCCTTAAAAGCCGCTGCCATAGTGCTAATGTGTCCAAGCTAAACCCATAGCTGTCCTTAGGTCCCTATCAAAGCAATACATGATCAAAGCTTTCTTTATTCCTTCTCCCAAATAAATTGCAATCTAATCCTAATTGGTTGATTCTAATTTCCTTTTTGTCAGTGCCTTTTTGTGGCACTGATAATTTTAAATTACATGCATCTTGGGATTTCACAGGCAAAATTTATGCCGATAGTAATTAAGTCTCACTGAGGCCTAAGGCCTAAAGAGGAATACGTTCACCTCGTGAAGATAGCAGTAGTATTATCTGACCTTCTCAGTATTGTCTGAATGCCAACAACATGGTATCAACTGGTCTTGTGTGTGCAATGTCCAAGTGGTATGGAGAAAATGACAGCTTATTTGCATTAGCACAGAAAGGACCAAAACCAGACAACCCAAATTTAGCTCTGTAAGCTAAATGTAAAAATTACGGTATTAGCAATTCACTCACTCTATATTTGTATAGAATGGAGAAAAGAATGTGAAATTTGAGAAAGTCTATACACAGGAGCTTTTATGACCTTTTATTTGGAGGAAGTAACTTTGGGCTAAAACTAACAGGTACAGTGAGGAATGAGTTCTTACTTTGCAGAGAAATATATAGTGGCCATTTTTTTCTCCTTATTTTTAATTTGCCTTTAAGTCCTCAAAACACATGGTATTGTTATAATAATAACACTATAATAACAACAATATAACAATAATAATCTGAAATTATTCCCTATAATGATGATAAGCTCTCTCACATGTTTTCCTTGCACTCTTGTGGGGTTTTGAATGAAGCTGCCATCTGCAATGTGGTCTTTGGGTCAGGGATTCTTTTTTCTGTTTTGCCCCAAGACCTGTGACGGTGAAGCCCTGGTCCTCATGAATTTTTGCTTTGATGGTGCAGGAATCAATAAAGCAGGGTCTGATGAGAAAGACAAATTGCGCAACCACCACTAGAGAAATCCAGATTGTTGAACTCATGCTTCAATACTGGGATAGGTTTTTAAACCTATATGACATGAGAGTCAAATGCCTTCAGACTAATTTGAAAAGCCTGTCGTAGGGTATGCTTAGTGTAGTGAGAATGTGATTTGTTCAGTTAAGGTGTCCATTAAGTCCTTGTAACCTTGTTATCCTAGTCCTGACAGGTAATTGGTGCTGCCCTGCTCAGCAAGTAACCTGAATGTGAAACCAAGTCGGTAGTAGGTACAAGATGTCAAGAAATAGGTGGATAAATATTAGGGAGTTAGAGAAAGCACTTCATTAAAAACACAGTATTCAGGCAAGGTTAGAAGTAAATTATACATTCAACCTGCCTCGAGGTTTGTTGGGAGCAAGGGCCTATGTGCTGAAATCTCTTGGGTATGGTTGTCATCAGCTGTAAAATAAAATGTACGGCCAAGAGCTTATGTGGATAGGTTTTTTGGCTGAACATGAAGGGTAGACAAAAAAAAGAAGGGAAAGCTTAAAAAAAGAAAAACATTGAACAGGGCAAGAGAGTCTGGTAAATACTGGTTAAAACAGTAGGAAACTGAACTTTGACCCATGGTGGAAGGTTGACAAGGTTAAGCTGGCATTGCACATTAGAGTGTTTAACATATTGTTCTGTGCATCAACATTTTGATTTCATATTCATTTGATAAATAATGCAGTGAGAACAGGAAAAGGTATGTATGAACCTCCTCTGACATTGCTTGTAACAGTGGAAAGAAATAGACTTGCAGTGCCTGGAATGTCAGTTGCCACACATACTAACAATTATACAGAAAAAACCCTCAGACAGCAAAATGCAAAATTATCCTCTTACAAGTTACCCTGCTGCTGTACTGGAAAGACTTCAATAAACTTGCATTCCATTTGCACATGCTGCAAAGTGAGAACTGTATCTCTAGTCTATTTATTTTGTGTGGCATTGGAACTGGGCATTTTCAAACCTAGCGCAAATGAAGGATGACCCTCAAACTGAGAAAGAATTTGTTCCTTTATGTGTATACACACACACTCACATATATGTGTATTTATATATATAGAGAGACATATATATATTGCAAGTAACAGTCGAATGTCTGTAGCTCATCCAAGTCCCTAGGGGGGAATCTCACTGGAGACATGCAGTCACATCTACCAGAACAAATTGAGAGCAGCTTCCCTGACCCCAGGTGACACAATTCTTTCCCAGTGTCATTTCTCCTTCCCTTTGGGTGTGCTTTGCAGCTTGTTTTCTGAGTGAAAGCAGCCAGTATTGTGAAAGATCAAGAAATTACTTGCACAATCAACATAGAGATGAAGCCATCTTTAAAGTAGGAAAAAACCCCACCCTTAGGAATAAGAAAGGAATAAGGTTAAGGTTATGTCCAGTTTAATCAGAAACAGATTGACCATGGGTTTTTTTTCATAATATATGTTGCTAACAGGAGTTAGAAATAGTTAATGGCATTTCCTCTTTTACAAAGTAATGAGGCTGATTGTTACTTTTGGCTTGTATTATGGCTAGCAATCTGATTCAATGAGCAATCACATATCATATGGGTAACTTTATTATTTATTGCTTTGTTCACTATTCACTTTACAATTTGGCTTTAGATAGCTATCATTTCAAATTATTCGGTACAGTACTGCAATTAGATATTCGATAGTTCTAAGTAATGCTTTCTTCTGGCACATGGTAATACTTGAATAATTCCATTCTCCCCACTGAGACAAAGCTGCAGAGAATTGTGCTTCAATTTTCTCCTATTCCAGACTGGCTATTTGAGTTACTGCAGCTCATGAACTTATGCAGTTTCAGCTGCTTACTTACTTGAAATAAAACTGTTAGAACTAAGGAGGGTCTGAAAGTTCTTCTGATTAACAGGCTCAGTGTCTTGTAGAGTACATTACTGCTATGGCAAGAACTATAGGGGAATAAGCAAGCCTAGTAGCCTTGGTAACCCTGCAATATGAAGGAGAATAAATAAAAAATGTTAGCTAATACTGTTCATTTGTGCTTTAATGGGGTCTGGGACAACAAGTTGCATTTTTTCACAGAATGGTTAGGGTTGGAAGAGACGTTAAAGATCATCAAGTTCCAACCCCCCTGCCATGGGCAGGGACACCCTCCTCTAGACCAAGTTGCTCAAAGCCTCATCCAGCCTGGCCTTGAACACTGCCAGGGATGGGGCATCCACAGCTTCTCTGGGCAACCTGTGCCAGTGCCTCACCACCCTCTCTGTGAAGAATTTCTTCCTTATATCTAATCCAAATCTACCCTTTTTCAGCTTAAAACCATTCCCACTTGTCCTGTCACTACAGGCCCTTGTAAAAGTGCCCCCTCCAGCTTTCTTGTGGGCTCGTTCAGGTACTGGAAGGCTGATATAAGGTCTCCCTGAAGCCTTCTCTTCTCCGGCCCGACTCTCTCAGCCTTTTACCCATAGCAGAGGTGTTCCAACTGTCTGATCATTTTCATGACCTCCTCTAGACTCAGTCCAACAGGCCCATGTCTTCCTTATGTTGTGGGCTCCAGAATTGGATGCAGTACTCCAGGTGGAGTCTCACAAGAGCTGACTAGAGGAAGAGAATCCCTTCCCTTGATATGCTCATCACCCTTGATGCACCCCAGGATACTTTGCCCTTCTGGGCTGTGAGCGCACACTGCCATCTCATACAGTGTCCTGTGTATTGGCTCTATGAGGTAGCCCTGCCATGAAACAGGGTAAGTTCTACTGGGTAAGTAAATATTCGTGTTGTTTAAAGGCCTTTAGATAAGACAGAAAGACTATAAACCAAAAAATAATATTCAGGTGAAATTAGCTGGCTGCCTCTTTCCATTTTTTGCTACAGTCTTTCCCAAATCTGGGGAAAAAAAAAAAAAAGTTGTTAGATTCTGGTTTTGTTACAATTTTTTTTCTCAATAACAAAATATTGGGATTTTCATGGTTTGTACACTACATGAAATATTATATTTTGCTGGAATCCTTTGACCTTTTCAAAAACCTGTATTTTGATTGTCTGGCAATTCTGCTATTTCCCTGCAGGTTAGAGAGGAAAACAATGTTTTGTGGAGGAGGTGAATTTACAGTGGCATTGCGCTGGGCTGTGTGGCAGGTATTCAGAAGCAGACTGGATAGTCTATTCGACAGAGGGGTGGTGGTGATTTGTAATGATTAGTCCTGCAAAATGCAGTGACCTGGACAGATTTCTTCTTTCCCCGAATGTCATTGTAATAGAATCTGCTCTGATGAAAAGAAAAAAAAAAAAAAAGCCCTCCTCAGAAAATGTCCAATTACCCAAGATGAAACTCAAGCCTGGCCTCCAGGAATGATACCAATTCTGTCTTGCATCTGAAGCCATCTTCTTTTTTTCCAACAACACTGATAAACATGACTTTTCTCTCCAGGCTGACAAAAATTCCCTGCATACTGTTTTTTGAAAAATATCAGGGTCTTGAAAACTTTTGAAAACTGTTTTCTTTTTGTATCCGGATGAAAACTGGACTTTTCAAAATATTTTATGAGAAAGAAAAAGAGTGATCCTTTATTCTCTAAGGTGGAATAAAATAAATAGGTACGATATATATATGCAAGGCAGAGAGAAGCAGAAGTAAATCTGAGCCACAGTTTTTCTTGGACCAAGTGAGGATGCTGAACAGGAGCTTAATGCTTCTGGTAGGGTCTGACCTGATCAGGACTCCCATTGGAGGTTAGGAGATGGTTTTGACAGGCTGATAAAATAGCCAGAAAGGTAAAGCTGCCTCACTTAAAATCATTCTGCCTAATCCTACCCGCAGCTGGAGTGGTTCTTGGAACACTAGCCTTGCCAGGTGGGAGCACTGCTATCCCTTTCTCTTCCCAAAGCCCTGTAGCTGCTGCTCCAGACTGCAGCAAAGCCCTTGGTCATGATGGACAGACCACTGTTTTCATCTTTCTTTGCAGTTTCTTGCTTCCACCTATTTCAGTCCAGCCTAATGACACAATTTAATTAGTTTTTCCTATCAGTTATTATAGGGCCCTTATGCACCTGGTTGGGTCTTTTCAGGTTTGTGAATATCAGGGACTCATGTTTCATGCTGCAGAAAGTCCTGCCACAAACCCGTGGACAATATTCCTTTGTGTGGGGACCTTTGACTGAAGTCCTGTGGGCTTTATTGACCTTCAAGTAGGGTGTTATGTAAACAACAGCACAAATGACATAACCACCGTGTTATGGAAGTACAAATAATAAGGTTGTTTTTCAAACGTCTGTAAGTTACAGAGGACAGGAAAATACTCGTCTCACCTTTAGGTGTCTCAGTTCCAGATGTAACAGTGTTTTCAGACTTTTAATGTTAACAGTGGCAACCTGGACACAAACTGTTGAGGATGAATTTCTTCTTGACTATGGTATGTGATTTAATCTGCCATCATATAATTTTTGAATAATAATTTTCCTGCTTAGTTATTTTCACATTTGACATTCACTTAAACCTTTCTTATATTGTAAAGAAAATAGCTTTGATTTAGGCAGTTATAGTGTAGTTTAACATTTACATCTTCATTAGTTGGGCATTGTATAACACATCTTGCTTATCCACCTGATCCATCCTTCCCATCCATCAGATCACAGTAAAGCTATTGGTATGAGTGGATGTTTCACTTATTATTCTAGTTATGGAAAAGTAGAAGATTTTCAGGATAAAATGCTGTCTTACAAAAGATCTCTTTTGATGACAGTATTAGATATAAGAAAGTGACTGATTTTAGAGACTTCATAACAAAAAAATTCCTCAGTTACAACAGATCTTTTGTTAGATTTGATATCATATTACTGCAGGGAGAAGAGAGAATCTTTTGCATAGATAGTTTTTTCTAGAAATGAATGTATGCCTGTGAACTTCAGTTCTAGACTTGCTTGACTTTCTCCAAGGCAAAATCCAGTACTTTGGGTTAGATCTGCCAGGGGATATTTATATAAATTGTAATTTCTTAAACAAAACATTAAAGATGAAGCTCAAACCTTGTACAGACACAGAACTGCACTAACCCAGTCCTTCACAGAACATGGGCATGCTTTACAGTAGATACTCACTAAGATTTCATCACACGTTATTTTTACATGAGCTGTTACGAGCCTCCTCTTGTATAAAAATGCATTGTTAAATATTGATCACGTAATGTACTTTCTGGGTTTTCTTTCAGGGATTAGTTGTTGGATCAGATTACATGGGGGTCTGAAATGAGAACTGCTTCCCTTTTTCCCTCTGGGAAAAACAGAAAATGCAGATTTCTATTGCTAAGTTGTGCTACATCAGAACCCAGCATTCACATGAAAAATATTCCTCTAAGCTCTGCTATTACTGCCTGTCCTCTTTCTAACATTTGTGGAAGTGCTGTAAAGGGAAGAAATGCAATAGGTGTAGTCAATAAAAGAGAAATAAAGTCTGCCATGAGAAATTGCATAGCAAGCCTGTGCTTCCAGAGCTTGGGCTTAGATGCTGCTGCATGGAGGAGGACTAATAAGCTCCATTGCTCTAGTAGCTTTCTAAAGCTCATCTGTATAAGCCTGTACACTGGTTTTAAAGGGAACAGAATAAACCCTTCTTTTCGTAACTTCACTTAAGTATTTTGCAATTACCAGGTAGGTATTGATCTAATGTCTACAAGACTTAAAAAAAAAAAAAACAAACAAACCCAAAGATAATGTTCTGTACACAATTATATGAATTTTAAACTCTAATTGTTAATTAGAATGGATTCATATGCAAGTTTTAGCCTTGATTCTGTCATGGTGTTTCTGCAGACATAGGGATTTTTTTACCAGGTCAGATTTCTTGAACACATACCATGGCACAAATGAGCCTTGTTTACAGAATGTTTCAAAATGTTGTTGTCTTTATTTTCCCAGAGACTCATTTTCAGGTCTTTATACTCTTAAAACTCCTGTTACCCTTAATAGATATTTTCCCAGTGCCACAACTATCTGCACTTTTAAGATTTTACCCACTATGTATTTGATTGTTAGAGTTAAATTGCTGCAAGACTTGAAATGCAGGTATAGTTAAATGTTTCCCTCCCCTTTTTATTTTTTATTTTTAAACCTTATTTTCTGAGAAACACTTGGGCAGTACAGGTCTGATCACATGTGAGGAACAGCTCAGGCTGGAGGGATGAGATAATACAGAACAGCAAAAACAGAAAATTCCCCTCCAGAACCTACACTGCCTGTTCAATTTCTATTCTGTCCAGAGGAGCTATAAAACTGGAGAAAGGTGAGTAATAGATTTGAGAGTCATCAGAAATATAAATTGTAACTAGACATTTCCTATCAGCATCCCATGCAGTTAATGATAAACAGTCAATGAGATGTATGCACTTCTAGCATGTTTATAATGAATCTATTGCTTCTGTGACAGCTTACTGTCAAACATTATGCTTTGGAATTTATAACTTCTGATGCCATTTTAATAGATAGGCTAGATACGCTAACATCCATTCTTTTTCTTTTTAGGAGCATGACACTTTCACCTAACAAACCTAATGAACATACCTAATGAATTCCAAATGGCTCTGCAAACACATGCACGTGCACACGCAAGGAGGATTTTCTTTCTTCCTTCTGTCTCTGTCTCTCCCTTTTTTTCTCTCTCTCCTTTCTTTCCTTCCTTTTAAATGACTGCCAATCAAAAGAGAACAAACAATATTCTAAAGTAACAGTGGCTCATAAGAAATAATAAAAAAATGAATACAAATGGGAGTATTTAAAATCTGTAATTGTATAAAAAGGGATCACTGCTGTACTTACCGCCTGATTTATTATTGATCTTCCCACTAGTTCTTTGTGCATTTATGATATTATATGATATATGTCTTCAAAAACATCAAAATGGTAACTGCTTTGCAAGCCTGTTTCCTCTTTGCTTCATTCCAGCCCGCGAATCAGTGACCACATTCAAGATGCACAAGAACGCAGTCTTGGGTCCCTGTTACCAGGAAAGCAGGTTTCTCCTTTGAAATCATGTTTGAACATCAACCTTTTCACTCACCGCTGTTTGATCCTGATTGTTTGTAGAGGAAATGTTTACATTAAAACTCTCCTGCCCTTTGCACCCAGCCTAGCCTTAAGCAGGCCATGATTTTAGATGACAAGAAATGTTTCAGCTTTCATCAGGTTGAACACAATTTTATTTCTGCGACAAAGGTCTGGTTCTCCCCATGCTACTTTTATGCCAGTTTAACTCCACCGGTTTTATTAGCTGCCAAGGTAGGTGAGCTGTTCATGAAACACTTTCCTTTCCCAGGCAGCTGCAGTCTCCTTGCCCCCAGACTTCTCTGCAGTGTTGGCTTTCAAAGGTGGGTCAGGCTCCTTTTCCTGGTTTTATTGCTGGCCTGTTTCTTCCTCACAAGCTCTTCTTCCTTTTTTTTTTTTTTGTACCATGGGAGGGATGAGGCCTCCCTTGGAGCAAAGAATGTTTGGAAAGAATAGATGACATATTCAAGTCACGTCTGGAGGTGAGTTGCTTATTGCAAAATAAATAGCAGTGAAGATCAAAATGTATGAAAGTGGCACACTAGGCCTTTTGTTTATCTTCATACCTTATAATTTGAATATTAATCCCATCATTTAGAACAGTATCACGTGCTCACTCATTTTTATAAATACAGGGAAGGTAGTTTTACATAACTATCTTGTAACAGAAGTGTACACAGTTGATAATAAGCCTGGTGTTTTTTTAAATCAATCCATGCTGAAGTTGGAAACTCCCAACTTTCTTGTGACTTCTAATAGAAAAGCCAACAATTTGGTAACATCTTGTAATGTATGCAGGCTCGATGTATGTTCATTACCTAGAGTCTAGGAACTGCTGTTTAATTGCATAATCAGACTAGCAGTTAGAGAGGAACTGGTAGCTAATACAGCTAATATCTAGCCCCTCAGCTATGTATGGAAATTGCATATAAATGTGACAGCAGTATGTGCGGCTATCCTACTTACTAAGGTCAGGATGGGAACAAATGAAAACATGAAGGCAGACCTCCACAGAAATGGGTGCAGAGCGGCATAATGGACAAGCTGAATGGCAGAGGTGGTGATGTGTCAGCTTGAAGGCAGGAGAGAAGGATGAGAAGGAGAATTTATAATGAGTGCTATGAACTCTATAATCAGATTTTCAAATGTTATAGGGCACTTGGAGCAGGGATGTGAACAACTAATAAGAGCTGTGAGCAAATTGGGATGGACAGTCCACTGGGATAGGGTGGTTGTGAGGCAGGCTAATTTTCCAGGTTATAAAGCTGTTGATAGCTATCTTAGAGACTAGTATAGGCAAGATGGTTGTGAATGGATATATAGAAGAGGAAGATGATAATGAAACCACAAGTATGGATAAAAGAGAGCACAAAAGAGAGAGGAGATGAAATGGAGAAGACTTTGGCAGGTGCTCTGGAAAGGGATGGAGAATTGAATGGAAGACAAGAGGATATGCTACATAACCCCACATCACAGGAGGAGGATGGACCTCAATACAGTCCTCTCTAAATGTATGGGCTTTTTTTCCCTCATTCACTCCTAGGGACAACTACTGGCTGAATTCTGTAATTATGCCTTGGGCTATTGTGCTGGTTTTGGTTAGGGTAGAGCTAATTTTCTTCACAATAGTTATTATGGGGCTATGTTTTGGATTTGTAACTGAAACAGTGTCAACAGAGGGATGTTTTAGGTATCTCTGAGCAGTGCTTCCACAGAATCAACGCCTTTTCTGCTCCTCACACTGCCCTACCAGCGAGTAGGGTGGGGGTGCACAAGAAACTGGGAGGGGACACAGCTGGGACAGGTGACCCCAACTGACCAAAAGTACATTCTTTACCATATGACATCGTTCTCAGCAATAGAACTTGGGGACTGATGGGGCATTGGACGGTTGGTAATAAGCAATTGTTTTCATTTGCATCACTTGTCTGTCTTGGGTTTTATTTCTCTCTGTTATTTTCCTTTTAATTACAATTACTATTATTATTATTATCATATAACTCAAGAGTTTTCTCAGTTTTAGTCTTCCACTTCTCTTCCCCCCCCATTCTGCTGAGGGGGAAGTGAGTGAGAAGCTGTGTGGTGCTTAGTTGTAAGCTTGGCTTAAACCACAACAGCTGTATTCTCTTGAAGCAAATTATTTTAAAGCCTTCTTTCTGGTGAGTATCTGAACAGTTCATAGCAAATCATCCCTTCCAGGAGATCATTCATTATTAGACATATTGATGGCATGTTTGAATCTCTAAAGTGGTAATTTATGCTATTAGCTGAGTTGTCTTGATGACCTTCACTACACTAGTATTTTACTCATTCTTTCATATTCTTGTACTTCATACATACCAGAGAATAATTCATATCCTTGGTAACCTTTGCAAATGATTTCCCCAGAGGTTTTTCTTCATCAATACCAGAGAAAACTAACCCATTGTCATCATCCTCTAAAAAGTAATTAGCCATGAATAATTGCTCCTTCCTGACATCTTTCTAACTTTGCACTGAATTGATTTTTTTTTTTTAAGTAGATCTATTAATTGTGGAAGCATTAGGCTGCCTTCACACTTTTATTCTCCCATTCCTTATTCTATGCTTTTGTTACAAGTGCTCTGGATTACATTTCGCTTGTCTTGTTTAATGTTGCTTGCACAGTTCTCTAGCTTTATGATACTTTGAATTCCAGACTGGTAGAATAGATTTTTCTATGCAGTGTTATTAGATTCGATTTTGGAATACTTTTATTCAGTGAGTTATTTTTGTGGAAGTCTTATGCCACTTTCATGGGACATTTTTCCTCTTATTTGCCCAGCAGGATTCCCAGTTTGTCTCTGCCAAGCAAGATTTAGGGAACAAATATTCATCAGAGCTGCAGTCCCCTGTCTTTCTATAACTGAGCCTCAGGATGTATCTGACACAGCTTGTGCTTCATGGGGTCTTCTCTCTTTAGCTAAGCTACTGCCCAAGACTAGGGGAGGTGGCCTATTCGTGATATGCTTATGTCTCACCCTAAAAGCCTTAAGAAAAGATGTCTCAAAAGTAAGAGATAGGAAGAGAAGCATGCATTCACATGCATTCCCAAGGGGGGGAACATATTTTCACCAGTTATGACTAAATTCCTCCACTTTTCCACAGAGGTCTTTTTATAAAGTTAGGTTATTCTGGAAAGGTTTCTTCAATGGAGTATGACGTAGAAATGTGTTTTCCTTCAACATAAGGGAACCTTTCAACCATATAGCTACACGGGGAAAAACTGTTGTTTTAAACTACTGTAGCTCCATTGGCTTTAACAGAGCCATGCTTTTTTTGATAACAAGAGATGAAGCAGGCAATATAGTGTTTTGTGTTCCACATGTCTAATCCTGTGCTTCTGCATATGAGTAGAAAATCACTCATTTTTTCCCTACTTGCCTGTTCGAAACCTTCCTGGTATTGTCTGAGATCTGCAGCACACCACTTCTCTTTCATATAATGCAGTGGTCCTCAAAGTATCCTTCAGAAAACTCTACAGCCATTTTAATAATTTAAACAGCTTTATATTTCAATTTCTAAAGAAATATCTTCTTGGACATTTCTACACGTTTATTGTTTGGCCTTCTGTATTGGCGGGCTTCTTTGCAGTATATCTCCCCCATCACTCAATGGTTTTATAAAGGTCTTTTTTTATTTTTCTTTCCAATTCTACCATTTTACTTCTTTGGTTTGTTCATTCTACACAATTATCTGACTAAACAGCTATATTTTTGTTGTTTTTCTCTCATATCTCTTATATAACAAATTTTTTTAAACCTTCTTAATTTTTTGTTCCCTCTGACAGTTTATTCTTAATATTTCTTCTTTTTTTTCCCATGTAAGTCTAGATGACCTTCATCACAGTGGAGTTGGAAAATATGGTGGATTTTAATACTCTTCCATTTTTTCCTGGAAGATTCTTGTTTGTGTAAACCTTCTATACGCGAGGCCTTCCTTGATTTCCATTAAAGTTCTGCCTTTAGGACTGAACTCTTGTTTACTCAAATCCTCCAAGTGTGCCTTTCCAGAACTGAGAACCTTTACACTGTTTTATTACATGAACTCATTCTTTAGTCTGTTGGATACAAGCATCCAGTAGTCACTATTTTCAGGTTTCTCTCTCTTTTTTTTTTTTCTATCTATAAACATTGTTGTAGACTGAGGACATCATAGCTGCTGACTTTGGTAGTTGCTTCATGAATCCTAAAGTTAACTTCAAAAAGATTTAGATGTTTGTTTCTGTACATTTATCAGTGGAAATTGGCCCAGAAATATAGCAACCTAGAATATTAAGAATATTTTACACTTTTCGTTTTGCAAGTTTTGAGTATGTTTTCCATTTCTGTCTTTGAAATCCAACCTGTATCTTCACTTTAGAGCTATAGCTTGTTGGGATAGTGAATATTTTCCTGGACTATGACACCACATGGATTATCCTTGTTTTTCTCTCAGCCTTGGAATGAAGGGCTTAGATTGAAATGGTGACTGGTTAGAAAGGAGATTAAAGGACTGCCAGCGAGATAGCCGGGGACAGGGAAGCTGTGTTCTTATATATAGGGAAATTTTAGCTATAGTTACAGATTCTTGTTCTATAGTTGCTATCCTAACAGGATTTCTCCATATTCACTAGTGAATCATGTTTATCTACATATCTACAACTGAGAAGAACCAGGTTAAAATGGGGAATGCTCGAATTATATAAACTATATGTATGTGTACAGTAGGAAATGGAACTTTTCTTGAAGAATTAAAAAAACTGAATATTTTTTTCACAATTTTTTTACTTATTCTTATAAAAATACACTGGGCGGTATTAGTAATGCACTCAAATACTACAGCAGCATCTTCATTGATTTATATCCCTCTGGCATAGCTCAATCTACAAGATGTCAAAAATTTTCTCCTGAACGCACTATCCTTTCATGCCACCACAGATTCTGAGAGACTCTTTATTATTACTTTTGATCTCTGTAGGTCTTGATATTATGAAATCCTTCTGTAAACTCAGCTGCATGCACATTTTATCTGTACAGGAAACACTTAGGTTGCCTTTATATTTTTTTCCTACCTTCAAAATTCTTTGTTCCTATCCACGCAAAGTTAAATTTCTCAGGGGAAGAGGGATTGAAGTCTCAGTAGAATAGGAAATTGGGAGGAAAATCCCTTACTGACTACTTGGTATCAAAAAGATTCATAGGCATCTCACTGAGAGTGTTATTTAACCTCAGACGCTTCTGTGCTGCCTTATATATAATTTGATATTTTTCATTTGAAATCTATGTACATCTAATTATTTTTACGGAAATGTAAAATAAATACGCATATAAATTATAGATTAGGAATGAGGATAGCCTGGTAAGTAATTCCATATAGTTCTGTTACTTTTTTTTTTCTATTATATTATTGGTTTAAGTTTGAAGTGATATAATCCTTTTTTAAACTACTTCTAGAATTGCTTGTATTATTCCTTATTTGCTCCTTCTGAAGCCTCCATATATGAAAGGTTATTTATTGTGGCACTAGCACTTGCTAAAGCTTAATAGGAAAAATTCTTGTAAGCGTCACCATGGTATCTGTCACAGTTGCAAGTAATAATTTTGTTTCCGAAATCTGTCGGCTCCTTCTATTTTTTTCAGAGAAGATGCCCTGCTGATACGAAAATTGCCTGTGCTCCACTCAAATGGACAGAGAAAAAACACCCAGAGTCAAAGTTTTTCATGAACGAGTCTGGTGAAATTCCTTATCCAGGCGAATTTTCACCTTATTCAGGTGAAATTACTTATGTCAGCAATTCATTTGGTCCCAGATTGTTCTAGAAGGCATGTCAAAAGTTAACAATGTGAATCTCACCGTACCTAGAAATAGCACTGACTCTTCCATGTCACTTCTGGGTCACAGTGTTGTCAGCGCCTGCTTTTAATGGAGTCTCATAGCATTTGTTGCTTGTTTTGTTGTTTGTTTTGGGTTTTTTTTTCCTTGAAGTCCCAGATTCTGGGGGCATATCTCATATTTCGTTTTTAAAGCACAAGTTTATAGTTATCATCATGGAACCTCAGAAACCCTTGATAACTTGAACTGAGTGCACCCTAGGGTTTCAGAAACTCAGAGTTAAATAAAAGAAACAAGCATTCACAAGACTTAAAAAAAATTCAGGTTGTTTTTGGCCAGTATTATTCCTTGGAAACTAGTAGAGAGAATTTGTGACTTCTGAATGCATACAGTTAGCAGTGCAGAGTCATTAATCGGAAAGGATAATTTCCTTCCATTTGCAGTAACGCATGCCTCTGACTGGTTTGTGCTCAAAGCTCAGCGCAGCTCCAGTTACATGTTCTGAGTAGCAGCTTTCCTACAGAGAGAGGACTTTGGCTCTGCAGGCATGGGTAAGCGTCAGACTGAGGTTCAAACCACAGACATCCTCCAGGTTGTCTCGGTAACTACGGGCAACCCATGTGTGACTTCATCTCTGCCACAATAAGAAAGGGCTGATACTATTTTGCCCTTTTCAAGACTGTTTTGAGCATTGATTCATTAATGTTTTTAGCATGTTCAGTTACTGTGAAGGGGGGGCATTTGAGATTGGTGGGCAATGTATGTGTTGAGGCAGAAGGAAATATTGCTACTTACCATTCAGAAAATTGTGGGTTAAATTATCCTTTTTTGGTACTTCCATCTACACAGGAATATATTTAGACAATATGTATATTTTATTATTTCTATATTTTATAAATATATTGTATATGAGTATTTATATATGCCTATGTATATTAAAAAAATTAATTAGCTGAATCTCTCATCCTTTTTTCTTCAAGGCATGCCATGCAGTGTATTGAGGGGTGATGCAAACCAAGGTGACCAAAATCTGGGTGATTGGAGGAGCATGCTGCAACATGCCAGTGACAGGACTTGCTGGAGGCTTCTCTGGAGGCATGCATCCCACCTGCAGCTCCGGCACAGCTCCCACGACGCTGCAAAGGTGCATGACGGGCAACAAGGACCATAGATGCAGTAAGGACTAGTGGCTAACCCATTCCTGGGCTGTGGGAGTATGTAGGTCAGCAATGACAGAAAGTAACATAAAGGAAAGAGGATTTTAAAACAACAGAGAACAATTTGCATGTCTGCCTTGCTTGGATTGCTGCCAAATGTTGACAAAGCTACCAAATAGGTTTCCTGTTTGCTGTCAGCCCTAATGGCTGTGGTTAGAGCTATAACCTCTGTCTGTCTGTCTCCCTTACCTGCCTGTAGAAAGCCTACCCCTTTCTGCAGAAAGAGTCATATTTTATCGTAGAAATCTTTTGTCTTCTCCTCTTCCTGCATTTGTAAATCTCCCATGTGTTTGTTGGGAAGTGCCTTGTCTGAGGTGGTTTCTTGGCTTTCCTCATGGTTTCCCAATTTCTGTGATGTTTTCACATAACAGCTTTTTCCAGTAAACCATGGAGTAACTGGGTCACATCTTGATATTTGTGAATTAACCCAGAGCTGCCCCATTTCTGCCACAGGCTATTTCAGTGTTGCAAATAGTCCTTGGGTTTTTGGTGAATACTCACTCCATTTTTCATGGCATCAGGTGAAAGAAAGAGCCAGTTTACAGCAATCAAGGCATTATTTAAAGCAAACATTTTACAAAATAAAGGCAAGGTTACGAAAAGCTTTGAAAAAGTCTTTTTGCACCTCTCCAAAATGTGTGATTTCTTTTCCTATACCATGAAATATTTGGACAAGGGTCTTACCACAATGATTCCCTCTCGGTAGTTTTGTGAGGCTGTGATAGTGCACGAATCAGAAACCGGTATGACAGGGGAAATCCTAGTCCAGTTAGAGTGTTGCCATGGACTTAAATTAAGCCAGGGATTTGCCTGAAGTTTCTGCACAGCGGAAAGCCTGCTATAGGCAGAGAGGAGAGGATTCTGATGTAGTCTCCTTTCAACCAGAGCTTGAAGTCAGCTCATCTAACTTAAGCTGCCTGCAAGTCCAGTATCTAGTCTAAACCAGTTTTCCAGGCTACCCTTATAATTAATGGGAGGAGATAAGCTCCAGAGGGCAATTCATGTTGCTCTTCTGAGACACCTGCTTTAGCACTGGATCAATCAGTATCTTCAGTGTTTTTCTTTCTTCACTAACTACAGGTGGATGCCAGGAAACTGGCTCAGACCAGACATTTCCAGTTATAGAGGTGAATAGGACGCTTGTTATCTGCATGGTGCTGTGCCTGTGGAGTGTGAGTACAAACTCCTGGAGGATCCCTGCTCTCTTGCTCCATGTGATTAAAAAGGGAATCAATGTTTGAAAGTGAATTTGCCCCTTACTGTTTGCAAAATACTGTCTTTAACTGTATAGCAGTAACGGCAGGCTTGATGTGGAGTAGAACACAAATTAGACTGCAGACATAACACACAGATGCAACAGCTTGTAACCAGCAGTGCCTCTTGCGGTGGTTACCACACTCCTCTCAGGCACTGTGAGTATTACAACATCGAAGTTCAGCCCTCAGGCTGCCGACCACTGCCAGCTGCTAGACAAGGAGGAGGCATAAACACAACTTCCATATACCGAGGCACCCACATACAGCCCAGGTGTAATCAGGCGTGTCCAGCAGTGACTGCGGTGCAGACTTGCCCATCGGACGTAGAGACACACAGTAATGATGACTTTGTAAGACGACTGGCTCTTTTTTTTCTGTAAGCCGTGCAATCCTCGTGCATTACTGCATTGTGTTACAGTGGCGTTTGTGAGCATTCATTGCTCCACATATTGCTATTTATAACAGAAGAACTAAAGAAGAGGACTCGCAGTAGCTGTCTAAACACTTGTAAATGGCAAGGGGGCAGAGGCAGAGTCTGCAAATGGCAGAGAGACAGTTCTTGAGCTTGACAGGCTAAAGCAAAGTTAAAAAAATAACCAAACAACCCAGCCTCTAAGTAGTGTTTGTCTAAGTATTTTCAAAGACAGCGTTTTGAGCTTTATGTTGCTTTAGTCAGTGATGTGTTTTAGCAGAGAAACAACAGGAATTGCGTTGAGCTCATCTCAAACACACATAAAATATTTTAGTACCTTTTCTTTTATCTCCCCTTTCAGATACAGCTCAGGAGAAATATGTTCCAAGTGACAGCATCTTTGACAACCTGTACTTTTTGTTCTACCTTTTGTTCTTCCTGTGAAAAACCATGTGATGAAGATTGCTGGAGAACATTGATACCGTTCCTACTTATGTAAAAAAAAAAAAAAAAAAAAAAAAAAAGAAGTAACCGTATGCTTCCCAGAGGGTCAGACTGAGCCTTTAGCTGCAGCATCAAGTGAAGGGCTCTGTATCTTTGAAGCAGCCTGGGGCAGGACATATCCTTGCCAGTACCTATCAAAACCAAGCAGTAGAGCGTCGAACAGAATTCCCCACTCTAGTGTTAACAAAATTCCTCACAATAAGCTAATAAGCCTACACAGCCCCGTGGAAATGCCTTAGAACAAGTTTTCTGACTGTGCTTTCTCCCTTTGTGCCAGCAAATGCTGCTGTGATGCACAGAGATGGGCAGATTCTGAAAATGCGGGCAATGTTTCTTAATCTCAAAGTTATTGTTTTCTTGCATTGGAACATCACCTTTTCATTCTAAGAATTTCAGAGTTTTGATTTTTGCCTCAATTACACCTGTCTTGACCCAGGTCTAAAGCCAACAAGCACTTCTGAATGTATTTAACTTTACTCATGTGACCAATATGATAAGCCCAAGCGCAACTAGTTTTTGAGAAGCTTTTCCAGAATCCTTATCTCTGGTAGTAGAGGCTCTCACAAGAATAATGAATTTTCTTCACAGAATCCTGGTGAGATAAAGCAATGTTATTATCCCATTGTACAGCTGGGAGAAATGATGACACAGAAATTAAATGCTTTTCTTAAAGTCCCATTCTCAGTTTAAAAAGAAATTACAACTCAAAAAAATGTCATTGTATTATTTTGAATTAATTGTTCTTGCTGTCCCAAGGAATTTTTCTGTGTACCCATACACAAAGTTAGTGGTGCTCTTAAGTGATAGTGATCATTTATGATGACAGACCTCTGCTGGAAAATGAATAACGACTGTCTTATAATGTAAGCCCTTGTGTCTGTATGTACATGTGTGCCTGTTTGCACATTTTGAAGTTTAGAGCTACTAAAGTAAAGTTTAGAACCTCTGGGTCTTCCAGTAGGGCAGAAGTTTCCAAGAACACCGAATGCATTGCAAATCAGCAGAGGTCGTAGAGAAGTAGTGAAGAAACATACACTGTATATTTTCAAAGCAAGGTTCACTAATATTGCTATGGGGAACTTAGCAAAACGCTGAGTTCTTCACAAGCTCTACCTACCAAACTGCTTGATACCCCTAATCATTGCCTGCTTGTAGAGCAGCATGACTAATCATGAACTTACAGAGGTGGGAGAACTGGCTGAGATTGTGAGGGCCTGCCCTCAGCTTGATGTTGTTTTTCTTTTTGGAAGAAACATGTCACTCTTTGAGAGTTGTATCCCACTGACTTGCTAAAGCTCAGGGATGAACTGTCTGGTGCATCTGGAACAGAATTCAACTGATTTCTAGGACAGATGACTGGAAAAGAGGATGAGGGCCATACCATCCGTCTGGCATCTGCTGTGTAAATCCACCCGCTATTATCAAACTTGAAGTTCCTGCCATATTATGAAACAAGTCAGTGGAGAAGAATATTCTTACAAAAAAGGAAGGTCAGTCCCAACCAAATTTAAAAACGCTACTGTCCTCAAAGACAGGAAAAGGATAATGAGAGATGGAAATTAGAGGCACATGAACCCCATACAAAATGTAGAAGACACATTGGTCTCTGATGTACTGGAAGTAGAATAATGAAGATATTTATACAGGCAGTGAAATTGGGGAAAGTGGAGGAGGTGAATGAGGACATGGGAGGAGAATGGGGAATCTTAGTGCAGAATAGTGGATATGGAAGCACAAAGAATCCATTTCTCACTACAAGGAAAGAATTGCAGATCCTTGGTAGACAGGACGGAGGACTGCGACAAGTCCTTAAAAGATATGGGGAAAATAGCACACAGCATCTTTCTGGAGAGTCGAAGGAATCAATGACTGCTAGTGCCTGCAGTAAATCTAGCCTGCAGAAACAACAAAATGTTTACCAGTTTGTGCAGCAGCACATTCTTGGATGTGCCTGTTCAATTTCTAATCTGGCCAATTTCCCATATTGCCTTCAGGAGTATGGGTCAAGGACCTCCTCAGTTGAGCCTCCTCTCTTAGGTGGCTATGAACACTGAATAGGTCTGAATCTCGATGCCTTCATGAAGAGGAGCCTTTAAGGCAGCTCTGCAAAGAAAATTTGGTGTTAAGTGTTGGGAGCAGCTCTTACAGAAAGGAAACTGCAGTATTTCTATTTCAGTGCCCAGGAGTGATCACAGTGTAGTACCGTCGTTAAGTGGAGAAGTGAGCATGACAGTTAAACCTGAATAAATCATCAAAATCTGAAGACAGCAAAATATTATTCTGGGAGAAACCTATAGGATGGCATGCTGCGTTACCAATGTTTCAAGACATTTGCTTATTCACTAGCAAAAACCCACTTGAATGAATTGCACAAGTCCTCTCTCCCTATTCAGTTGTTTTTAATACCTGAGGTTTCCCTGCTTTAGGGATTTCATATAATTACAGTCTTCCAGATGCAAAACATCTGCAGAACAGACGAGAATCCATGATAGGTCACTAATTTGCAAGAACTGCTCAGGTATATTTTTTCCCTTGAGTTGAAACCTCATCTATGGAAACTGTGTGAAGGTGAGAAAGCAGATAAAGGCAGTGTGAAAAACTCAGGAAGGCCAAGGAGGATGGGTCTTTTTCTCAGTGTTTTGAACTCAATTTAAAACACCGTTCCCAGCTACAAGAGAAAAAAACAAAGATACGGACCATTAAGCTATAATGGAGATACATCTTCAGATCTCTTTGAAGTGTAAGGGAAGATATGTGTAAAAGCAATAGTTAGAGTGTTTTAGTGCTTTGTATCAGAGATCGACAAAGAGCTTTGAAGAAATAGACCTCCCAGACTCCCTGAAATGTGTGTATGAGCTGTTGTTTCCATTTTACAGAAGATTGAAATGAGTCCTAGAAAGATTCATAGGATTGAGGTAAAATAAATGGGAAGCCTACGGCAGGTTTTAGTGTACCATCCCAATCCCAGGCCTATGTTTCAGCTGCATGGCTGTCTTTGTGTTTGCCTGCAGCAAACCAGAGGTGTAAAATAATAGACAGGTTGCTATGTATGCATTAAAATTACTTTCAAAATAAATTTAATTGTATGTATGTTAATGAGAAAAAGTTATACTTTGAATGCTTTCATCTAGTTTATAGACATAGACATGAAGGGATGATATTTATAGGCATGTTCTTAACAGACAACATTTTGTAGCAGGAAAGTTTGTTTTCCGTGTGTTAGTGTTGTTGTAATCTTCGAAACACCCACTACAGCAGTCTACTTTGGTAACCCCAAAATTCCCATTTGTCTCTGTTTTCCTTGCTGCTAGTGCACATCTCATGGATCCTACGATTTGCCTAGCTTTTAATAAAACTAGATGGCACGTGGATTAGGGCACTCTGGGCCAAAAGAGTTTCACATGCTTACAGCTGGATTGATTTTTGGTCTGAACAACACTCTGACCACTTTTCAACAGAAGAAATAATCAGAAGGACACGCAGCTGCTGCATAAAGGCCAGGGGAAATTAAAATGTTTCCCATAAGGAAACAAATGAACAAAATACATATGCGGCTTGATTAGAATTTGCATTGTAACATCATTAATTACTAAAAAGTCACAGGTGGGAATGACATGAGGCATGAAAATATTATTATGAAGGGGGAAATGATGATTCTGTGTCAACAGCACAGTCCTTACAAAGGGACATCAAACTGGTGAATGGTTAAGGCTGTCAGAGCAATGTCTTAGCAGATGGAATATTTCATAAGGAATAAGTAAGTACAAAACAAAAGAATGTTTGTAATGCTTAATGTTTTCCAATCCTTCACAGACATAATTTAATTCCCTTTTTTGCAACAGAAAAGTTTGTAAACACTTATCAAGATACTGGCTTTCTGTATACAATAACTAATCCTGACAGATAATAATTTTATAGCTAGGGAATTGAAGGAGGGAGATACTCAGGGTAAGAGATGATTTCGTACTAGAGCTGAGATTAGAAAACCCTGCATTTGATTGGCAGCACAGGGATGTTCTGGTCTCTCTTTGATTGTGATTTGTCTTGTGATGCCTTGCTCTCCTTTTGGTAATTCTGCATAGATACTTCTGCCTTGAACCTTTACTCTAGGACTCCATCACTGGCGTATTCCAGGCTTTAAAAAGTTTTTCCAAATTTAAAAGAGCATCTGCAACTTTCACTTTTCTTTTCTTTTTTTTTTTTTTTTTTTTTTTTCAACTGAACCAGTAAATTGAAGTAATAAGGAAGAACACCAGGAATAGATCCAACTCATTATGTTTACAATTATTTTACTGAACAAAATTTTGAACCAATTTTACTGGACATGAGGCTACGTAGGTAAAGCTAGTTTAGCTAACCATTATAAATATTGGAGAAACTGCCAACCAGTAACTAATCTGTTCTTTGTGCTAATCTTTTCTTGCCACAAATTACAAAAGTAATAGTGTAATACTTTGCAATATTTTTCTAGGCTTCTGAACACAAAGATCTGTCCCCTTTCAAAGAATTCAATAGTGGAATTGATAAATTAATTAAATTTTCCTTCAAATGCTGAGAAACAGGTATTGATGCCTGTGTTGCTAGCAAAATGAGTAATATTCAGAAAACGAAGCTTTGCCCACCTTGAGGACATGCTGAAAATCTCCCCAAAGAACAGGTTTGACAGAGAGAATAATTTTAGATTGGTTACAAAAAGCGCCAAAAAGAATCTTAAGATGGGGCTGTGGCTGCCAGGCCAGAGCGCTGTGATTACTGTTTCCTCTTACTCCCATCTCTCACCTGCTTGCAGCATATGAAGTGCAAAACCAGGAATTTGTGGATAGAGCAATTTGGATAGCTGACTTCAGTGAACACGCCACTGTGCTTTCTATTCCTGCTGGATGGCTTATATTAACTTTGTGATGAAAAGCAGCTTAGTCTGGAACGGCTACAGATATATGTATGCAATTGATTTGGAACACAAATTCTTATATGGGATGAATCAACAGCAGGAACAGAAAGCAAATGAGACTCATCAGCAGTAGCATATGACTGTGCAGGAACACAAGTCCTTCTATGTAAACAGCAGCATGGATGAGAATGCAGCCCCTGAAGGCTGAATAAAACAGTCAGTATGAGCCTCAACCTATTTGCAGTGCACTGAAGTCTTTTCCCTCCTTCCCCTTTGAAGTGGAGTAAAAATTTTTTTTCACATTTTCTTCATATTTTTTACAAGAATAGGCTACCCCACTGTGCTCAAAACTAAACAGTAAAAAGCAAAACAAACAATACGAAAAAAACCCAATAACTTTTGTTGTTATATGATTGTTTTCTATTTCAAGTAAAGCAATAAAAATATTGATTGGTGGAAGAAATCCTAAAAATCAAAATGATTTGTCTCTGTAGTAGTCCCAATAAGAATGAGCTCCTCAGCTGCTGTAAATTGGCCTACTTCTATGGACTTAGATTTTAGTGCAATTGTTGCATGTGTCTGAAATGTCACAAGAGCTATGAAGCATTATAGAATCACAGAACAGTTTGGGTTGGAAGAGTCCTATAAAGTTCACCTAGTCCACTCTCCCTGCAATATGAAGGAACATCTTCAACTAGATCAGGTTGCTCAGAGCCCTGTTCAACCCAACCTTGAATGTTTCTGAGGATGGAGCAACTGCCACCTCTCTAGACAACCTCTTCAAGTTTTTCACCACCCTCATCATCACAAATTTCTTCCTTGTATCTAGTCTAAATCTACTAGCTTTTACTTTAAAAACATCACCCCTTGTCCTGTTGCAACAGGCACTGCCAAAAGTCTGTCCTCATCTTTCTTATAGGACCTCTTTACATTCTAAAAAGCTGCTATGAGGTCTCCCCAGAGCCTTCTCTTCTCCAGGCTGAACAACCCCAACTCTCTCAGCCTGTCCCCATAGCAGAGATGCTCCAGCCCTCTGAGCATCTTCGTTGCCTCCCCTGGACTAGCTCCAACCAGTCGATATCCTTCTTATGTTGAGGGCCCCAGAGCTGGATGCAGAACTGCAGGTGGGGTTTCCTAAGATCAGAGTACAGGTAGAATCACCTCCCCCGACCTGCTGGCCACGCTTCTCTGGATACAGCCCAGGATACGGTTGGCTTTCTGGGCTGCCAGTGCACGCTGCCGGCTCATGTCAAGCTTTTCATCTACCAGTACTCCCAAGTCCTTCTCCTCAGTGCTGCTTACAATCCCTTCATCCCCTACTCTGTATTGACACCAGGGGTTGTCCTGTCCTATGCACAGGACCCTGATCTTGGCCTTGTTGAACCTCACAAGTTTTACATGGGCCCGCTTCTTGAGCCTGTGCAGGTCCCTCTGGATGACATTCCATCCCTGAGGCATGTCAACCACACCACTCCTCTTGGTGTTGTCCGCAAAGTACTTGATCCCCTTGGCTATTTCATTGATGAAGATATTAAATAGTACTGGTCCCAGTACAGGTCTCTGAGGGACACCACTCATCACAGATCTCCATCTGGACATTGAGCCATTGACCACTACCCTCTGGATGTGACAAAAGCCTTACAGAACTCCAAGTCATTCTCTGCCTTGATTTTTCTAACCTAGATAAAACAAAAGGGTTTAACTTTATTCCTGCTACCACAACTCAGCAATTCCTTATAGCAATGGAATGGTTTTGTCCATGAAGCTTCCCTGCGTCACCATCTGAATTTGGATCAATCAATCCTGCACAGCACAAGCCTCACCATGTTATTATCAATGGCAGCTGTTTGCCTGACATGAGACTTTGCCTTAAAAAGGGGTTGTATCCCCAAATTCCTTATAATGGAGACCAGAAGGTGCTCTGGAAGCCCTATCCAGGACACGTGTGCTGAATGCAAAATGTCATTATCTCTGAAGAAAATGTAGGTGCACAGAGATTCATTTTGCTGGGTGATACAAGGAACGGTGACACTGCTGCCACGCTTATGCTTCAGGGACTCGGGTCAGCAGAGGCCAGTTGGGAGCTCTGAGTGGGATCCTGCCTTAGAAAGAAGTAGCACTGCAGAAGTGCTACTCATTTTAATTCCTCATCTTCAGGTAAACTTGTCCTTCCTGGACTTTCTGTCTCATAACATTTTTCACTAGCACTGTTTTCCTTTTTTCCTTCATATATATCCTCCAGTTATTTTTTTGTGCTCTTTCTGTGTTGTGAGTGCTCTGTTCTCCACTGTTGCTGCTTTAGCATTCTGAATCCAAACTCAGTAAGCTTTGCCTGTGGTCTAATCATTGTGCCAGCTATGTCTTGCTATTAGAATTTGCCCTCTGTCTTCTCATCTGTTTCAGTAATTGACCTCTTTATTTGTTAGTTTAACATTTTCATTCCTTGCTCTAGTTATTGCCATTATTCTACTTATATAGACTCACTAATGTTTAACTCAATAATCATTATATGGAGAGAAAAGCTGCAAGCAATTTGGAACAGTAAGTCCCTCTAAAAAGAGAAAATGCTTTAGAACAATTTTTTTCCCCTCTCCAAAGAATTGTTTTTCAAAGCTAATCGACTAATACACCAGAATAAACTATTCCATCTAGAGAGGCAACACATGGCCCTCTGTCCAGTAAACAGGGATGAAACAGTGCCCCACAAATGCCTCAATGAGAATGAGGTTTTCTGGATCTTCCTCATTCAGAACAGAGACAGTGGCCAAAATATTTACTGTTGCCAATCATTAAAATGCCCCTTGAAGGTTGCTCAAGACAAGTTGTTTTAACATAGGCCAAATCTCCAAATATGTTCCCTATTCAAGGTACTCGTAGTTTTAGAGAAGTTAAGTTTTTCTTCTTAAACTTTGCAGTATTGTTTTAAAATAAATATGTTATATTTCACTTCAGAGGCAGCAGTTTGGCTCATAAATGCAGGCTCAAATGACCTGGACAGGCCATTTCATCCTCAGCCTCAAGGCAGATTCAACTATGAGTAAACACTTCTCTCTTTCAGGTATTTATTTTAAAAAGCCTGGTGGTGAGACTCCCTTTTATACCCCATCCAATCCTTAACATGAAACTTTCCCTAATGTCTGGTCTAAAGCTTCCTTGAAACAGTTTAAGCTCACAACCTCTCGCCCTGCCCACAATGAACTCAGAGATCAATGTATCTCTTTCCCTTTTGCTGCAACCTTTCACACGTTCAAAAATGGTGGCCCTTTAAATGACTAAATGTAGCCAATTCTTCCCATCTTTACTGATGGAATGTATGTTTTACATCTCTCATCGTATTTATTTTCCTCTGGAGTCTTTCATGTTAGCTGTTGTCTCAAACTATGACTGTCCAATAATTGACGTAACATTACGTTGAGGCTTTCTTTACCAGGTGCTAAGCAGAGTATGAAGTTCACCTCATAGGTTTTACATATAACTAAGTTATTCATAGGTTCCAGTATGATGCTAGCTTTTTTTTTTTTTTTTAATAGGTTGGACAGAATTATTCCTTTACAGCAGCACTAGCAAAAATGTAAGTCACTAGCACAGATACAGAAAAAGATGCAAAATATTAGAAAACATGTATTTTAATGCTTGTTCTTCATTCCCCTTCCATCCTCCAGTACAGGTACGGCTATGTCTTTGAATACTAAAAGACTCTGAGAGCTAGCATGCTGTTTAATACAACTGAGTTTTTGAAAAAGAGTTTCTCTTGAAAACCAAGTAGCAGTGCTGATCCCTCTAAAACTTCCCTTCCACATACAAGATTACTGCTTCCCTTCCTCTGCTTCTTACAGAATACTGGTGTGATGCTTCCCTACCAGTCCTAAAACCCTTTTGCAAAGCTATGGCTACTTTTGAGAGATGGTAAAGCCTTATGTAATACTGAAGCATCATTAAAAATGTGCTTTACCTCCAAAGCTTGTGAGCTAATACAGTGTAAAGAAGGACAGTGCAGGGTGACACTGATCAGCGGTATTTTTCTTTGCATACGTCTTTCTTGTCCTCAAGCCACTTACTGAGTTATCTCTACCCTAATCTTTCTGGTGCTCTGCGGTCTGAACTCTAGCTGAAGATAATGGGAGAGCTGCATGCAAACTTCCAGGTTCAAGTGTTCTCGCACGAACAATCTCTCCTACACTTGCAGATTCTGTGATATCATGAAAGCTTTACTGTGCGGTTGCTTTCCTCTTGTAAACAGGATCAAAGACAGCATGTCATTTTTTAATTTTATTTTATTTTGGTCTGCTGTCTGGGAGCTGTCATCTCTTTCTATTCTGGCTCATCGTGTACTGCACCTTGAACATTATATCTCACAGCACTTCACAGTTCGGTTCCACCCTTTCTGTGTGGTACATGACACATTTGAGTATTTTTTCCTATCAGTATGGCATTTTGTATGATATATGCTACTCTGCTAAGCTAATTGTGATAAGTCATGCTGCTAGATCCAGTACAAATGTCCCTTTTTCAAGGTTTCTCTTCTGCTTACATATCCTTCACTTTCTAAGCATCCAAGTTCTGTTTTCCTAACTGATCTATTTGTATTACAATTTGATAATGTAAACTCTGTTGCCATTTTCCTTGGACACAAAAATACAGGCTTTTCTGGATGGTATCTGTGAACAGTCTGGAATATCCATCACACGGATTACGTGCCTAGGTTGCAAGTGCCCTAAATGCCTCAGCACTGCAACAGCGAGTGTTCAAACTTTTTTTCCCTTAGCCCTTATTCAAAACACTTTAGCAACTCTAAGCAGCTGAAGAGAAAGCAAACGCTTCTGAGATGAGGAGCCTCTCTCAGATCCCAAATTACACTAAGTAAGATCATTCCTGCAGTTCTCAGCAACTCCAGGAAAGTAATTGTCATCTTTCAGTCAAAAAGGAATCCTCAAAGCCGTTCTCCTTGGTTCTTTCACATCTGGATTTAGATTTCTGCCTTTCAGAAAACAGGCAAAACCTGTCAGATGAAACACTGGCTCCAGCAATATAAAACATATTGCTGGTACATGAGCCTAAATCATCATCAGAGGTAGGTGTAAGGGCTTACCCTGAATAATTACAGAATACTATGCAATGCTGTGGGGAAAACCAGATGAGTTTGTATACATAAAAAGGGATAATTAAAATGAACTAGTGGGGTGATCTTTCCTCTGTACACACCATTGTTAGAGGTACAAAAAGATGTCCTCAGCTCAAGGAGAATGTGGAAAATCTAACAGGGAGAACAGCAGAATTTACCCTCTTCTATTTATTGAAATAGTCATTGAGAGGTAATCACTGGATTTATTTACATTTTGCTGGATTTAGTTACTTCTCAGCAGAAAGGAGTTCTAATAGCTGGGTAGGAGTGATAGAGAAGGGCTCAGTCTTGTTGACCCACATCAAATGAAGCATTGCATCTGCCAGGTTAACACGCTGAGAGGCAAAGGTGTCTTCTCCCTAATTCAGAGCATCAGGGATTCTGGGTTTTTACTGCTGTATGAGGGTACTGCACCTCTTTGTTATCTAGCATTGCAAAGGCCTTGGGCATTTGTGGTAGCTCTGTTTCAGCTGATCTCTCTCTGAAGCACTTAACAGTTAGGTCTCAAGGGGTCTGAAATGTTTTAATTTGAGTAAAGTTACTGTATTTACTTACAGGGGAGAAATGTAATGGCCTGTGATACAAAAGGGGTGACCTTCAGCTCTGTTTTTAAATCTGTTTATAAATTCTTAGGCATAGATATTGCTGAGGGTAGGCTTTGGCACAGTATGCATTTAATTTAAGTCTTGTTTATTCCAATTGTGCAGAGGTGTTCTAGCATGTACGAAGAGTTAAATCCAGAGAAAATAATTTTAACCAAAGATCAAGATGAAAAGCCAAGTTACATTATAAAGATACTTAAGCAAATGTACCATATTTAATCTACTCTCATCTTAAAGCAACTTCCAATTTTCACTTTCACTTACATTTCTAATGCAGTGGTATTTATTACCTATTGCCTACCTTACCAAATGAGCAACAATCTCTAGAGATATCTTCTCTGATTAGAAAATTCTCACTGCAAAATAATAGATTTATGAAATATACATGAAGAAACTTATATTAAAGTTACATTAATAGCCAAATTCTGCACGCAATTACACTTGACCATTGTGAAATCAATGAATTGCACCAGGATAATAGAGAGCAGAATTTGCCCCGACCGAATGATTTTAGCTGATTAGAAACAATGAAATGAGATATTAATATTGACACTCCCTGTTTGAAATACCCTTGTTCTGTGGACCCAGGGTTGATGATTTACTGCTCTGCGTGGAAGAACAAAGCCAGTCTGCCAGCCAGCCCTGACAGCAAGACCATATATACTCAGACAAATGGTCTCATATATAACTCCACTTCTGGGAGGTAAAAAGCAGAAGAATCTTATTCTCTCCTGCTTTGCACCAGGTCACAATTAATATTCCTCCACAGTAGCTGGTAATACATGCCTGAATAAGTTTTAAACCCACTAGCTCAGGTGTTGAGAGCAATGGAGCTCCAGGAGTGTAGAGTTCAACAGAGGCTAAGCACCCAAATATTTACTCAGTCTGTTCTGTCACTAGCTGGCTTTGGTACCTCTTTTAGGTTAGCTACAGTACGAGACTGGCTGCAGTCCAGCCAGCGGGTTTATTACCTCCAACGCAGAGCAGGGTTTATTAGCCTGGGTAAAGCACTGTGCTGATGTAATATATATGATACTCTATAGATAGGGAAGTAAAGTGGCTTTAATTCTTCGGGTGTGCAAGCTAGCTCATGGCTCTGTAATGTGTTTTATAGTCTGAGGGAATGATATACCTCATCTGAGGGAATGTCTGGCCTGGGAAAAAAAAAAAACAACCCAAACAAAAAACCCGCAACAAAGTAGGGCTAATGACTGTGCTGAACTGATTGGACATTGAGTCAGGGCTTTGCTGCCAGCATTCAGCCTTCCTGTAGAGGAGCAAAACTATGCCCATGAGAGATGCAAACTTTGATAAGGACTCAGCGAGTAAGGATTGCTTGGGAACACACTGCTACTGAATGAGCAGTAGATACTGGCAAGTGTTGTGCTCCTTACCTGTGCCAGATGGAGCAAAGGTGGGCTCAACTCCCTGCTCCCCTTCTGTTTTAAACTGGAGGGTTATGCTGCAGGAGGGTTTCTGAACTGTGTGAGCACTTCCTACCTCTCACATTTGCGAGATCCCAATGTCTTTTCAAGATGCCTAGGGGCTTTGTGCAGCTGCTTTGAATGGTCTACGTACCGCCCCAAACAACCAGACCTCAGCAGACTGTGCTCTGCGTGACTTGTACCATGGCATCCCTGTATGTTCCTGGACCAGTGCTGGTGACTAGGTGCAAAAGAGATCCATCTATAATTAAAAGGAGATGTAAAGATAACGTTAAAAAGCTGTGTTGCCCACAGCTTCCAAGGTGTGAAATGTCTGCTGCCAAATCAGAGTGAGCTGTCCTACTGAAGGATAAATGTAACAATAAAGGAGGGCTAAAACCTGAAATTGCTAAGAAAAAGGAAAGTGACACTTTCAGGCTGGGAAACACTGACAGGTTGGGAAGTTCCACACAGAAATGAATTAATTTCACTCCAAACAATGCAGGCTGTTCTTCCTGACTACGGTATTAGGGACCTGGAGAGACAAAGGGACTGTAATGAGATACACCCCTACTGTCTATCTCTTCTGTTTCATGTCCTCCTCCCAGGCACTTTGTTGGGGTGGAGGAAAAAGCTATGTCCTTACTGGAGGAATCTGATTGTTCAGGCACTGAATTCGGCTCCAGTCATGGGCTCTGGGCAAGAACATTTCTATAGTTAAAATGGGACTTGGGGGCTGCAATATCCAGAGCCTGTCTTGGGAGCAGATGAGCTGGGGAGTTCTATCAGGGGTGCCACTGCAGATACCCAGAAACCAAACATTTGCCCCCATGGTGGGCTGGCAGAGAGGTGTATTTTCTAGAGACCACCTCGAGCATGCTACACAGAATGGCAGAAAGGGTCTGGGGAACAGGACCCCTGCATCCCTCTCATTGTGTATGCTGAAAGGAGCAGCTGGATTAAGATGCCTCCTTCCCTCTGCAACTCTTCTTATCCGCACTGAAATCACGGAGGCAATAATATGTTGGATGTCTGAGGACTTCAGACTGAATGGCCTATTATTTCTTTCTTTTGTTTTGTTATAATACGTGTGACCTTCAACGGCTTTCACACACTTTTCACTCTGTAGAGAAAATACCATGCTGAATGGCTTAACTGTGATTTCAATACAAAACCGACCAACAAAAAGAGTGTTTGGGACAAAAGCAACAATGCGGGCAACGACATTCAGAAGTGTTAGAAGTAAATCTAACTGCGCACAAAGCAGAGTTCAGCTAAGTGTCACTGCCAAAAACCATCTTCTGTTCTCTATGAAATAATGTTGGAAAAGAGCTAAATTGGGTACTGAAACTCACTGGGAGCATAAAAACACACAGGGAGAAAGGGGATGTACCTGCTCTGGAGGACTGCAGGCACCTGTTTTGCATCTGTGCATACTTGACAGATGGGATGGAGGACAGGTTTTTCGGCTGGTGTAAAAACATACTGCGATTTGCCTACGCAGAGGATCTGCTCCATGGCCTGTGCTTGATTCTCCCGGGCAACGCTTTAGGAAGTAATCAGATAGCCCTTCATATCTGATTTTGAGTGTACACCTGGAGGGAAATGCTATAATTCCTCCTTTTTGAAACACCTATCGATAAAATAACCACCTATTTTCATTTGCTTCCTTATCTTCACCTGCTCTTCTGCCTCAGTTTTATTGCTGTTTGGATTAGGTTTAGTCCTGCACATAAGGGATGGAAAATGTTGCCTAGCTGTGCTGAAGGAATAGGGGAAGACTCCCGTTTTTCTAAACAATTATATGCTGCGACACACAAGCTGCTTTCACATGCAAGGGGTAATGCATAAGCCGATGCTTCATTTGCATGCTAAGGAAGGTCTGAAAGCCTGCTCGTTCTTCGCTTGGATCACAGTAATATGCATGAGTGAGAAAGGAGGATAATAACCAGTGGAAGGAGTTGCTTTTATTAATATGCAAAATGCTTTTTCATGTTTTCCTTTAGACGAAAAATTTGGAGGCAAATATTTGCTTCCTTTGCTTATGTGTAAGAAAACATGCTTTTTGTCCATGTTTAAAATATTAAAAATAGGAAGAAAAATGTTTCAATTTTGATTTTTTAATTAGTTAAAACCTTAAAATGTCCACATGGGTTTTATAAGAGACATAAAATGCTCCCATAGAAAATACCATTTTCTTGCCAGCTGTAATGAAGGGGGACCTTGATATTTAACTCAAACAGATGCAGTGGCTTGTGCTTACATCTTAGCCTAATGTCTGGTTGTATGGTCTCTGCCCAGGCTCTTTTTTTTTTTGAGCACATCAACCTCATTGACCTCTGCCATGTACGCTGTTGAGTATCAGTATAGCAGCTTCATGTGTGACCCTTCAGGTGAGATGTTTGGCAGAGTCAGACCAACCTGCCCACCCTGCATAAATAAACACTTAAAGGAACTGATCCTTCTCTAATGAGGGGATCTGTTGGCCTGTTTGTTGGCTTTTACAAACTACAAGAATTCAGGTCAGATTTTAGCAGGATCTGTTAAAATGTCCCATTCTCAGAAACCTTCATATATGGGGCACAGGAGAAGAGTAGTTACTATTCCAGACTGCTTCACTATTACATATTTTCCTTCCTCAAATCCAGAAAACATGCGATGAAGGAGGTATTTTGCTTTATACAGAAAACCTGGGATCAAGGAGCAACAGACGGGAGAAGCAGCAAACATTCCAAAAATAAATGCTTAAGAATCAGAAGGAATTAGAATACCTTGTTCATCTATAGTTTGCAGCAGAAAATGAATATTTATGTCTCAAATGTTATGTTAAAACATTCTTCCTTAATATGTTTTTATATACAACCTTCCACAAAAAGTCTGCCTTCAAAAGCAGCCGGCGCTGACATCCTGTCTTGCCAAAAACACAACATCTCATCAGATGCTCAGAAAGAATTTATACGAGACTTTGTGAAGTGCCTAACAAATAGCAGGCATTCTACTGAAGAAAGAATCGTCATTTCAAGATGAAGAAGTAAATCTGTTCAGTGCTTTAGGAGTTTGAAGTGACTTTAGGAGTTTAGAGTGACTTCTTTAAAAAATGTAGACTCCCAACCTAATGTTTTCTCTGGACCCCTCTGGCTAACAAATGACTTGTTTATAACATTTCTAAATATAGGTCCAGGTAGCTCAGGTTAAATCACATTCAAAACTCACTTTATTTCTAGACAAAAAATAATGAAGATCTTATTGTTCTTTGTTGTAGTTCTTTGTATGTAAAGAAAGCCTCCGAAAAATTCCTTATTAAAGTGAACATATGCGTAATTTTTCTGCAATCTGGATATATCATCCTTTTTCCAAATAAAAAAAGTTTTTTTTTTTTTCTTACACTTTTGGGGTTTTTTGCATTATTATTGACAGTCTTACCTTACTCATTCAGCACCTCTGGTAGGATCTCTCACATTTGAATTTTTTATTACCTACAACTGTAACATCCTTGCCTTTTACCTGATTCTTTTTTTGTTTCCTTAATCAGTTTCTCAAACTTTCTAGCTTCTATATTTATATCCATTTCTGTCATGTTGCCCTTTTTTTTTCATTACCCACCCTACCCTGCTGGTGTGCTCACACACACAGATCAGAAATGTATTTTAGCTTTTGTAGGTGCTTATGTTCTCTTTGCTAAAGTCAAGTTGTTTTATAACTAACGTCACCTAATTTTTCAGCTGTGGGATGGTAGTTTTTTGGCCATCAAATAAAATATTTAATCAGTTCTCCCAAATTATTCATACTTTTCTCCAGTTCTATCAGCCTGTGGTTGTTTTCAGCTTTATGAACCTGTCTCCTTTAAATCACCAACCATATTTATTACTGATCTGAGCTTTTTTCTGTCTGCACATAATAAATGCAATTAAGTCATGATAACTTGTTCCTAAAAAATCTTTGTTTTTAGTACTTAGATCACTGCCCTTTTATCTGCCAAGATGAAATCAAATTTATCTTTCCATGACACTATTTTTTGAGTTAGGAAATTGTCGGTGTTCTTTTTTTAAGAAATTCCAAGGTAGTTTTTGTACTGACAGATCTCTGATATATATCAC
The DNA here is from genome assembly GCA_027574665.1 of Rhynochetos jubatus. Classification (NCBI taxonomy): domain Eukaryota; kingdom Metazoa; phylum Chordata; class Aves; order Eurypygiformes; family Rhynochetidae; genus Rhynochetos; species Rhynochetos jubatus. The sequence continues at coordinate 101,588,401 of CM050649.1, read as the reverse complement.
TCATGCTGAGGTGTCAACTTCTCAGCTTTTTTTCCCTTATATAGGACAGGCAGAGTTTTAAGGAGCTGTTGATGCTGTTCTGAAGTGTGATATGATGGTGGGAGCTGCCAGTTGCTCATGCCCCAACTTGTACTATATTGTCTAGAAAATTGATCCATAAAGCTTCAAGATCACTTGCACAGGGCTTTTTCAGTGGCTCAGACATGAGTATTTTGTGGAATTTGAGCACGTATATAAATTGGTACCCTTGTCCCTTCTGCTACAGACCCTGATCTGTCATACAGTTTATTCCTCAGTGATGGGTCTCTGTTGCCTTGAATCCGCAACAGCGATGTTTTCCAGATGTGTTTTTTTCAAATATCCCTCCTGTATGTTACGTGAAGTCACTGTCTGTCTTTCCATTCTTCATCTGCCTGGTTCCAAAGCACACCAGGCAAATGATTTATATATAAATTCTCGCTGCAGAGTCTCATTCCCTCAGAAATCTGGGAGGATTAGCTACGTGATGATTTCAAGCACTGATTCTGATCAAAGACCTGCTGGTCACGGCCAGATGGGTCTCACAGAAGCACCAACAAGCTGATCAGCAGGCCTGATTGATAGGAGATCGAGAGACTGGCCCACTGTCTTCCCAAACGACAAAACTTGAATAGATAACACGCACACACACACACACACACACACGTATACATACACACATGCCCACGCATACAAATGCTCCCTCAACTTACCTCCTGCAACTGCTGTACCTGTGAGAACTGGGGCTGCAGCTAGTCCCTCAGAAACTCCCATGTTAGCTGCTCTGTTTGCCGGACTCAGCTGTTTCATTCAGCTTTTTGATTCTGAGTAAAGTTATTTCAATGGCTAACCAGAAGGAGCAATGCTTGCAATGCCCTTCTGGATTATCCCAAGTTATGAACTGTGAGTGATGGTGCAAACAGTAATATACATGTATCGTGCTGAAGTGAAAGATGGTCCCAGTGATCATAACAGAGAGGTAGAGGATAAACAATCTCCAGAAGTAGCCCTGCTGGCTGAAAGAAATGTTTGATTTCTACTAAAGCCAAAAGTACTAAAGAACGTTTTCAAGTTTTCTGAAAGACAGACGGAAATGTCTTAGGGAACCTGACGCAAAGCAATTATGGATGCTCAAACACAACAAAGATTTTGAACATGAAAAGAGAATACTAAAAGGATTTTTATACTTGACAGTTCACTTCATTGTATTCTCTTTTTATATTAAATTATTAAAGAGAGATATATCAATGTGTGTATTTTCAGTCCCTTTTTGCCAGTTTAACTTATTGGAAAAGTTTAACATTTCCCGACAAAATATCTTCAGAATATTTCACAAATGTTACAATTTGCCAAGTTTTTCTGTCAGTAAATTATTATTGGTTGTAGCCTCTGATGGGCTACTCTTCCTCTCTCAAATGAAACTTCCTTTTTATTTAATGGAGTACTGACAGTGGGATAGAGAGAAGTTGCTAACTGTCTTTGAAATATCTTTGAACCCTCATCTATATTGTACCGCTGAATTCAACACTATCTTGACTTTCAGGAGGTTTATGCCTCCAAGAGCTTTAATTGTATATTAGAATAGAATAGCAAGTAATTCCAGTAACGATGATTCTTTCCCGTTGCTGAAGTTAGTTAAGAATGTGATGGAGCTTTGGGGGTTACAAATCAATACATCCACTGCTTAATGACTATCACATTTTTAAGTCATAATTGATCACTTTATATAATATAATATGTAGATCACAGGCATCTGTTCTGAGCTATTCACATAGGCCACTGGTATAATGTACTGTCAGGCACCCATTGAGAGAAAGCAAGTCAACCCATCTCAAGATAAGTGTCTAAGAACACTAACATTTACCTGGAAATACCTATCTCTCTCCATTGAATGTAGAAGCAGCTTGGAGATTAGCTCAGCCAAGAGCTAAACATTTGGATTGCTAAAATTAGGTGAGATAAATCCCACTGCAGGAGATCAGACTTGCTGCACAGTCAATGAAGAGGCAGGAGACAAGAGCCTGAGTTAGGAGTCAGTGTCTCTTCGTCAGCTGTGTAGGGACTTCACAAGTCTTACTGAAGCATCTACATGAGATGGTGTAATTTAAATGCCCAGAGTGGGATACCTATGAGATCAGAACGCTTACATGCTCTACCGGGACTCACTAACAGTCTTCCAATGGCATGCTGTGCTGAAGTTACCCTCTTCTCGAGGAATTTAGGTTTGCAACATGCTTACAAGGCAGGTGTGCTATATGTATGTATAGAGCCACAGCAGAGTTAAAATCAACTCAAGTTGTCACATGATGCTATTGGGGGAACTATCATTTCCTCCTCCCCACTCTATGAGTTATTGTCTTCTGCCTAAATGCAAATTATGTGCAGGAAGCAGAACTTTTGTTTGACTCAGAGGTGCTGTGTACTTTCCTGGAACTATGATAATACGCAAGGACCTGCATGCAGCCAGAATAGGTTGATACTGCTAACCAACATTTTAAATTCTCTGTAGAAAGTCTGTATGTAGCTTCTTCTCACAGGCACTCTCACCCCTGTCACACAGATCTTCACTGTTAACATGGATCTAAGCAAGAACAGAAAAAGACCTTGTTTTAAATTTATGTTTTCTTGTTTTAAATTTATGTTTTAAATTTATGGCCAGCTGCAGCTTCTGTTTACCGCTTGGCAAACCCTTGGAGGACCTGCTGAGCTATCAGCAAAAGCTGGAAAATCTGGACATTACTGTAACTCACAACTTGATGTGTGTTCCCTGTGGACGGTTAGTCACCAAAGAAATTTTGTGTGGGATGGGTACTATTTGCAGAAACCGCATCATGTAAGAAAAAAGGAAGTTTATAGGATGTGAGTTAAGATCTCTCTAACTGCCTTTCCAAAGATTTTTTGCTAGCTCCACTAGGAATTAATTGCATGTCTAAAGTGAGCAGGATCTGGTCATTACTTTCTCTTAAATAAATAATTTTCAAATGACTATTAGTTATGGGCGCAACCTTTGCAGTGAAAAGGAAAACTGAAGCAACATGGGTGAACCCGTCTCACCTATAAATGAACTTTCTTCAGTGATGAATTAGGGTGTTGGAAGAGCAATATGTCATGTATATTGTTTCTGATCTTGGATTCTGTCACTAGTATTTGCCCAGAATAGTCTAAAACACTGATGAGAATAAGGAGGAACAAGAGAAAAAGAGGCAGCATTAGTAAATGACTACTCTTGAAGAGTGAGGTGCAGGTAGAATCACACCTTCTGTGGTTGTCACTTCGGTAATGTTTCACAAAGTATTTAACTTTTCTAAAGTGAAACGTGTGAGTTCTTATGCAATATCACAGTACCTGCAAGGGGCAGCCTGTTACCACCTGTTCTTTTTTTTTTTCCTTTTCTGAGGACGGAGATTCTACAACCTCTCTGGGCACCCTGTGCCAGTATTTTACCATCTTTAGAACAAGAAAGTGTTTTGTTGTCTTCAAATGGACTTGGCTGTATTTCTGTTCATGTTCCTTGCCTCTGGTCCTGTCACTGTGCACCACTGAGAAGAACCTGGCTCTGTCTTCTTTACACCTTCCCTTCGGGTATTTATATGCATTGATAAGATCCCCCCAGAGCCTTTTGTTCTCCAGGTTAAACAGTTCCAGCTGTCAGCCTCCCTTTGTATCAGAGATGCTCCAGGCCTTTAGTCACATCTGTGATCCTTTGCTGGACTCTATCCAGTACTGCCATGCCTGTCTTGTACTGGGGAGCCCAGGGCTGGACCCAGCACTCCATGTGTCTCACCAGTGCTGAATAGAGGGGAAGGATCACACCCACTGACTTGCTGGCAACACTCTTCCTCATACAGTCCAGGCTGACACGGTCCTATGTTACAAGGGCACATTGCTGGCTCATAATCTATTTGTTGTACACCTACATCAATCTCTGGGAGCTGCTTTCCAGTAAATCATGCCCCAGTGTGTATCGGTGCGTGGGGTTATTCCATCCCAGGTGCAGGACTTGGCAATTGCCTTTGCTGAACTTCAGGAGGTATTTGCTGGCCCGTTTCTTCAGCTTGTTGAGGTTCTTCTGGCTGGCAGTACAGCCATCTGGTGCATCAACCACTACTCCTAGTTTTGCATCCTCTACAGTCTTAGTGAGGGTGTGCTCTGTCCCATTAAGGAAGATGTTGCAGTTTTAGAACCAGTATTTACCCCTGGGACGCATTGCTGTTGACTGGCCTCCAGATGGATTTTGTACCAGTCATCACAGCACTTTGAAGTAGATATTTCAGCCAGTTTTCAGTCTTCCTCACTGTCCATTTATTTAGCCTGTGCTCCATCAGTTTGTCAATGGTGATGTTAGGAAAGACAGTGTTGAATGCCTTGCTGAAGTCAAGATAGACAACAACTTCTGCTCTCCCCTCATCCACCAAATTAGTAATTTATTTGTAGAAGGCTATTGGGTTGGTTGGACGTGAATTTCCCTTCATAAACCCATGCTGATTACCCCAAGTCACCTTTATAGTTTTGGAAATTGTTTCCGGGATTATTTGGTCCATCACCTTCCCAAGAACTGGAGTGAGACTGACTGGCCTGTAGCTCCCTGAATTCTCTTTTTGCCTTTCCTGAAGTGGCGTTTGTCTTCTTCCAGGCCTCAGAGTGGCGTCACAGTGAGATATCCCTTCCCTTTTATATTTAATCCAATGTAGAATACTGTTTTGTTATTTCGCTTGTATTATTCATTTTTGCAAATTAAATGAACAATGGAGTTATTTGGTGCAAGAAATTTTCTGAGTGAGTCTTTCTTAAGTAGACTTGAGTACCAGGGGCTATGAACACAGGCTTTTTACAGACAGATTGGTGTATTAATCCATATTTATTATTATTATTTTTTTAATGAATTTTGAAATCTGTAGTCATATCTCATTCAGATGAATCTTCAACTGAAGTGAATGGAAGTTTAGCCTGTGTAACAAATGGGTAATAAATGAGTAAGACCTTCAGGATCTGGCATGCTAATGATTATAATTTAACACTAGTATAGCTATTTCCATCTTCAAAGTGCTTCACGAACATTAACCATTCTAATTAATTTCATTTAGAGATGTTCCTACTGTATCTTTTCCTCTGCTGAACACTGTAGTACACTTACTGCTGTATTGTAATTCAAAGGTTGTTATGGTAAAGATTTTGACAAGAACAGAGAATCCCTTGTGAAAATTTGCAATTGTGCTAATTACATCAGAGATCGGATGTCAAGATTATCCTTGAAAAGAATCCGAGTACATACCTTGGTGTTCCAAGTCTCTCAGTAGAAGAGCTAGGTTTGGTCAATCCACCACTTTCTCTGTCATGTGCCTACTGTAGGGGTAAACAGATTTAATAACTTGTAAAATTGATTGAAAGCCATGTTAATGTTCAATCTTAGGCTGAGAAAATGCAGCTAAGGAAACAAAGAACCCATGTAACTCTCCTACCACTACCAGTCAACTTGTCAACGGCAGATAAAGTAGGACAGAAGAATGACATATGATTGTTAGACAGTGAGGCATCTGTGTTTCATAATTTTCCTATCCTGAGATGCATTATTCAAAGTGTTATCTTGTTAGTCTATCTTATTGGGAGTTACAAAAGACAGTTTAATAGATGCATATCAGTTATTTGACAGATTGGTCCAACTTCCTCACCGTGGGGAACGGGATGTCAGTTTTGGGATGACTTTTTGCAGCCCTCTTGCATGTGGCGAGGGTAGGCTGTGCCCTTCTGCTGAATCTCACTGTTGTCTGAACAGCTTTTCTTCTTGCTCTATTCTCAAAGCTTTAAGGAATCACCTCCTGGAAGCCAGGCAGCCAGCTCGCTCACACTGTAAGTGACTGTGCTAGGACCCTGTGGGTGTATCCATGGGAAGGTAGCCATCAGCCTTGGGGTAACCATGTGAGCATCTTGAATGTCTAACTGGAACATCTAGAGAGGTCAATACATTTTGCAGGTACAGCTAGTGAAAGTGAGCTTAAAATACAGTTTCTGGTAGGTCTTGAGAATAAGAGAAGAAGGTGAAAATGTTCAGCCCATGTGAGATATCTAGAAAACTTATCAACAAGTAAGGGCTCCTGGCCTATGACATTACTAGTTGAAGGAAGTCCAGCTGACACCTACTACTTCCAAGTCATGCTGCTTAACATTATCCCCCTTCATAGGCTCCTTGGAAAGCCCTAGTTGAAAGGCCACATAATAGGGGAAATGGATGAGCTGACAACTTGGGGATGATCACAGAGCCAGTGCTCAGTCTTAATCCCAAATCTCGTCTGCTACAGTTTCAGCTGAACCCTACTGAATAACCCCATCTCTTTTTAGCAAGCCTAAATATTTCCGTGGAATTTGAGAACATTACAAGCTGGAGGATGACTTGAACCTTTGAGAGAAATTAATGCTCTATAGAAATCACAGTGCTGGCCTACACTGGTTTATATCAGCACAGCATCGTGCAGACATGTTTCTATGGTAGTGAGCTGGCATGTATCTGGAGTGACAACCAGAAATGTCTGATTAAGTATATTTCTTTATACCAATAGATACCTGATGTTTGGTAGCATACAGCTGTAGTTTGCAGTGGCTCCTACAACAGTCTTTCTGATTTCTCTTTGTTAGATGTGTGGAGAATCACCTAACTATTCCTGTAGGAAAAAATCTGAATTTAACATTGTTTTTTAATCATACAGTGACATTTAATATATGATTATATTCCTTTAATGGCCAATTCAAAATAAGGAAGAATTAATTTAATTATTGATTATAATTATTAAATAATAGTTGTTTCCAGAAAAGCTCCTATAGAATCTTATATTTCTAGATAATCCTATTATTTTAGTTGCTGTTCCTTTTCTATTTTTTCCTCATCACTGTTAAAATCCTTAACTAATAATGGTGACTATGGTCAAGGATCTTAGGCTCCTGCATTTGGGACAAAAGAATGCTTTGTTTACTCATGATTTAACACCACAGCGGATTTCTCCTTTTTCTATTGATACTTATCGGTTTGCAGAACATGACAAAATCCCAGTTGCTGATGTTATATAAATTTCTTACTGTATCTACCCTTTATCTTGAGTTCCTGGATGCTTATAAAGTGTGATTTTATAGAAGTGTGTTTTTAGCCAGTAGTATGTAGCCTTTCTGCACTGCTATACACCTTTTCCCAAGGCACCCTGTCACATTTAAAGACCAAATGACACTATGTAGGGTAACTTTTAATCACATAAATTGCATTTTTATGACTCACATGACTTTCTGGCTTCATGGGAGCAATGAAATGAGTTGGGACAAATGCTGGGTGGGTCAGTGTGGTGGTCCCAGCTGTGTGGTACATTGTCCTGGGGCTGGGCCATGGTGTCTCCAGGGTTCCCCAGGAGTCTCTCAGGTTCTTCTTTTTCCTGGGTTCCCTCTGGAGTCTCAGCCCTTGGAATTTCTCTGTAAATTCATTATTTTTCCTAGTTACAGGATTGGTTAGGAAATACCTCCCTGGTGACTCATCCTTACAAATCCTGCTGCCTTTTTCTGACTTGCTGTAGACACTGTTGACACTCAAAATCAGCTCCTGTTGTTGGTACTTATTCGGGGCACTTCTGGACAAGTTTGAACCTTCTTGATTTTCAACAGGTTGTTTGCTTTTTATTTTCCTTGAGCACACAAAACCCATTCAAGGTTCTTTTTGGTTTGTTTTTTGTTTGTTTGTTTTTGAACAAGGGGTTTGTTCTACGTCTGAAAGAGAAAGTCAGTTAATGGGCTTATGCTAACAGCTCTGCTAACTAGCCCCAACTCATGCTAACTGCTGCAAGCCCTCAGAACAAGACTTGCTGTTGCCAACAAGTTGTTGACAGGTTGCATGTCTTTCCTGATGCCACAGGATAAAAAGGCAGTAGAAAACTGGAACTCAGGATTGATGTTCTGCAGTCGAGAAAGTACAGAACAAATAGGGAAAAAGATTCAAAAGGCTAAAATCCACCTGCATGCTCTGGGGATTCCATGATACTGGGGGAATTGGTGCTGTGGTATAAAGTAGAGAGATCAGACTCCATACTGTTGTGTAGAGTGACATTAAAGCAATGAATTTGATCGATGATACTATTTTCCACACCCCACTCAATTTGCTTGCACCAAGAATTTTATCTTCAGCTCCTTAAGGGTTGTTCTCAAGCCCTACAGAACATCTTGAACGAAGGAAGCACCATCCCCAGAGATCAATCAGTCCAGATTTACTAACATTAAGCACACTCCCCACCATTGCCCCTTCAGGATCCTGAGATGATTGGCATTTTAATGTTTCACCCTGATTCTTCTGAAGCTGTGATTTAGCGTGTAGAAAATATAGTGCAAAATTATGTTAAAACTGTAATAAAAGCTGTTTACTGTACTTAATTGTCATAAGTCATTCTATTAAACTGTTGAGGAATATTAACAAGGGATATGATAATATCCCCATATAAAATTCATATACATTTTTTAGCAGTTGTAAAATGTGTTATAATTATTTAATAGCTTTTGCAACGGGTTGTGTTTGATAATTAAGTGCTGTGGGTAAGGAATGGTGCTGTTATTTCAACTGTCTGGAAAATAAAGAACAGCCTCAGTTTAACCTGACAATTACCCATGAAAATGACCAGGTGGAAAAACCAAATCTCTTTATTCTTTTTTCCCCACAAAACCAAACATAAGGCAAAGGTAACCTATATCTTCCAAACGTATTTGTTTATTTTGTTTCCATGAACATATGGATTAGATTACTGAGTGACTACACCTAAAAGAACCTTCAAAACCAGCAAGAACAGGTTTTATAATCCTTGTTACGTACCAGTAAATTGCAAGCTTTGTGTAGGAGAGAAGAAATGGGTGGAATAGTATTGATCGTGACCTATGAATCAAATTTTCTAAAGTATTCAGACAGCTGCTTAAGTGTGAAGTTCCATTACAGGCAGTGAAGCTTCCTACTTTTACATCCTGCAAATCAAAAATACACTGGTACCTCCTAGGAGAACTGGGGACAGTTCAGACATCAAAACTTGCCACCTGAGGATCCCTGCCCGGCTCTCACCCAAACCTTGAGAAACCTCACAAGCTGCCTCTAGAGGTACCTCAGCTTCTAACCTTGAAACTCCCTGAGAACCTCATGTTCTGCTTCTGAGCCTGTCCATAAGTGCTTAGCCAGGAGAGGATGGGTGAAAAGTTGTCACCTAAGTCTACACAGACAGTCAACCCTGCTAAGGGACTCTGCCTGCTCAGGCATTCCTAGGAACTGGTTATGGCATGTCTACGAGATATCTATGACAAAAGTACGGCAGTGGCTGATGCTTTCTTTGAAAATGTGCACAGAATAGCCTCACATCTGAATACTCATCCAGCTGCAGGAGACACAAATACAACTCACTTCCCCACCTGAAGCAGTTCAAGACTACCTTCTTCCCCCTACCTATGAAAGAATAACTTGACTTCTCAGTGTCGTCTTACCTCTAGCACCCAGATATGACTGAAAGCCCATTTAAGATACCAAGTGCTCATTCTCAGTAGAAATCAATGATAAATAAAGGTAGAGGGATGCTTGATAATCACATGGACTTCTTACTTGCATTTTGTTGCCTAATTAATTTTGACATCCCATTAAAGAATGAATTGAAGAACTCCCTGTATGGAAGATAATTCCTCTTGTGGTGCCACCTTATTGCAGGTGCTTTAGACTTCAAGTTCTCCCTGGCAAGCTAAAGGAGACTTTCTGGAGTGGATGTTCCAGTCGTGGGATCTTGACTCCATCTATATGCACTGAAAAAGCTGACATTAAGAACATAAACCTACTTTGGGGTGGACAAGGATGGGCATGCATCTGGGGAGGAAAGAGCTATTTAGGGATAAAGGGCTCCTTGCTTCTTTGTTCCTTGAGAGCTAATGCATACCCTTGTCTGTGCTCATGGTTTCTGTTTTTTGAGTCACTGTGAAGGTCACCTAGTATGCAACGGTGTCCATTTTAGCTTGCTATTTGGTCTTAATTAAATAAAACAATCAATACCAGATTATTGAATAAAAATCTGCCAGTAAACATCCTAAAAACATACCCTAGTTCTTTACATCTGGGCCTGCAACCAGCTACATCTTAGAATGGATCAAGTCTGTAACAGTATGAGCTGTTCATTCTTGCTTCCAGTGCTTTTTCTGAAATGAATAAGTTTTGCCTTACACTTGCTACCTGACCAAAGCTGATGGAGAGCCTCAGGACAGAATTTGAACAAAGAAATAAAAGATGAGGAAAGGAAAGACAAGGGGCTAAAGGCAACCTTCAGCCACCATCATCAGGGACATTCCTTGTCATGACACTTTTCTGGGCAATCATTTCCATAGCTGATCCTAGCACTGTCTCCTTCTCTGCCTGCCTGCCAGCCCAGCTGCAGTTCATCTCTGTAAGCCAAAACTGAGATTTTAAAGCAGCTGATGGAGCCCTTTGTAACAGGAGAGGGAGCTCTCACAACACCGATGGATAATTTTTGAGGGTTTCACCAAGGCGAGCAGAGGACAGAAACCTTTCTTTGTTTTTAGCAAGGAGGAAGGAACTGCACACTCACGTCCCTGTATTAGCTCATGGGAGGCACTCATAGTTTAGGTTGCCTACATCACAATAAAGACTTGGGATTTGAACATATTTAGGAACTGCCAGTATCCACATAAACAAAACCTGCAAATTGGTTGGCCCCTGTCTATGTTGTAACTTGTGGGAAAGTGTCCACACGTATAAAGAAAAATGCTGTGACCTTTCTCCTGGGGTCAGCCAACCTGCCTCTGTGTTGCTGGTCACCACAGCACACTGTGACACCCCGCACGAGTGTCTCAGGTGAGGTCCAGGACGGTAGTGAAACACAAACAGACCTCTTAGCTCACTGGCTTTGTTTTGGGAAAACTTACCTGGGTGTTACTAGCAGGACTGTCACTTGCTAATGTGTCACCACATTTCCTCCAAAGACCCCACCAAAAGGCTCATTTTGCCTTTACAGAATTATATTCTTCGTGCTTACGTAGGCAGAGAATTAACCGAAATAGTTAATGTTTCCAAAAAATTAATATATTCAAATGGTCCCTTTTCAAAAGAAAAATGAAGAAATACATTCTTTCATTTAATAAAAAGTTCTTAGGAGAACTTATATTAATCTTCTCATAGATTATATTTCTAGACGTTTCCAAGAAAACAACAGTCCAATTGTACTTTCAGCCATTGGCAGAACCTTTTCTGCAGCCAAAACCCTGTGTCTATAAAACAAGTGTCAGTTGTGAGCTAGCTTTGATTTGTTAATATTGCAGTACCTTTGGTTTATTAAGGAACAGTATTTTTATAACTTTTTAATATTTTTGAGAGTATAAGTTAGTTGGAACAAACATCTAGCCTTTCTTAGAAATGTTCAAGCTTTTTGTAAAAGCCTTGTTTATTTTCTGGAGATGTATGTTAAAGCCCCTAGGTGCTTTGGTAACCTGCAAGTAAACAGATGTGTACCTCTTCTCTGTTCTTTGCCTACATCCTTTCTACAGATTTTTTTCCACAATGTAGACATTATTCCTTTTTTTTTTTTTTTAAATTTGTGTGTTCAGATGAAAAAGACAATAGTGACAGCACAGCTATAGAGAAATTGAAACACAAAAATTTGCAAGAACTGATTCTGCTCTTGCTTGTGTTGATATAAATACTGAGCTTCTCCATTTTCTGCGGGGAGCATACTACTGACTTAGGCCAGCTTGTGCCAAAATCAGTGCAAGTGTAAGACTGTGCCAAAGGAAATCATTAGTAGTGTCAATGAGGCTTTCCTTGGATACCAAGCCTTTTTCATGGGGAATCTCAGTATAATTTCCACCAGCCAAGGGTCGTGTCACTAGAAAAAGAATAGAGCTGAAAGACTCCAAATGTTAATTTGAAACTCACCCTTTCCACTTGTCTTCCTAGATGACAGGAAGAGCAGTGAGTCATAATCTGTCATAAATCTGAGGAACGTCGAGTGAAGTTAAAGGAATTCTTCAAATGGAGATCAAGGGCAGAAACTTTTTCTGGATTTACAAAGTACACAGAAACATGATGAAAATGGTGTATGATGTGACAAGGCACAGAACCATTTTTATCCAAGAGCTGTGTGCTGGTTTCAGTCAGGACAGAGTTAATTTTCTTCACAAAAGCTGGTATTAAGCTGTTTTGGATTTGCCCTGAGAAGAGCACTGATAACACTGGTGGTTTTGGCTGTTGCTACGGAGTGTTTGCAAGAATTCAAGGGCTTTTCAGCTTCTGATACTGTATCTGTGTTCCCAACTTTCTTGCTACAAGCAGCAGGGAACACACACAGGGAAACAGCTGACCCAAACTAACCAAAGGGGTATTCAATTCCACTAAACGCCATGCTCAGTATGTAAGACTGGGGTGGGCAGGGGGGCCATAGTTGTTAGTTCATTGTTCGTTAGCTGGTGGGTCGGTTGGCTTCCTTGGTGGTTTTCTCGGTTGTGGGGCTTGCTCAGACTCTGCTGTGATCTCTGCCTCTGACTCTTGCTGCTCAGGACCTAGCTGCGAATCGGTTGGTGGATGGTGACCTGTTGTATAATTTATTTCCTTTTATTTTCATTACATACTATTAATAGTATTGTTAGTATTATTAGTATTGTTAATATTATTAGTATCACTATTTTATTCATTTATATTAAATTATTAAATTATTCTTATCTCAAGCTGTGAGCTTTCTTGTCTTTTCCTCCAGTTCTCCTCCTCCACTGGAGGAGGGCAGGGACAGGTGAGCGAGCATCTGTGTGGTACTTAACTGCTAGCTGAGCTTCAACCATGACAACTCAAAGCAACAGAACATTACGGTCGTGAGTAATACTAATTCTCAGATAGTTTTGACTAGGTCGGGAAACAGAAAACTCACTAAAGGTTGTGGTTCTCATTGTTCTGATAACACAGCCAACCTGTGAAACTGTTTTGGCTTAGAAAAACATTGCAAAATTAGAAATGAGTTATTCTCATTCACCAGTAAGTGCAGGAATCAGAGCAGTTGGTTGAAAATTGGAAGAAAAAGAAAGTGTTATCTGTTCCTTCCATCTGCAAGGCTTGAATTCTTATCAGAAGACCCTAAATGCCACTCCAGTAGAGGTTTCCTGATGCTGTTTCTTCCTGTAAAAATAATTAAATACAGACTGGAGGAGGGATTGGAATCTGTCTCTTGTGCTGGTGAGCTGCTCTCCGGCTGGACATCCAGACTGATTACTTTGCTATTTCTCTCAGTTAGTTTTTATGTGTGGTATGTGAAGTAGAAGAGCACCAATATGAGGGAAGGAGGAAACCTTGTTTCAAAGAACACTTCATCCTAGCAGTCAAGGACCTCCCTGTGGAAAAGTCTGACTCAGATTTTCTCCCTGCCTACTTCAGGGAGAGGTTCTGAATCGAGGAGAGATCTTCATTGCTGGGAAATGAAGATGTAATACAACACTTTGTAAAATGTGTCACCAGTTATTTGGTTAATTGGGATTATGGTCCCTATGCAAGTGTATGCTTATTTGGGTCTGCAAGGACAATGAGTCAGCCCAATATTTGTCCAGTGTAATGAATGGTAGATTATGGTGTTTCTAGTCCACTCAGAAGGGAGGTGAAGTTGAATCATGCACGTTCTTGACCTTTGCTCACAGAACTTAAGTTTTGGGTAAAACAAAGACGATGAACTTTTCTGATAATTTTCTAAATGATCATCATAGTCACTTTCATTTCTTATAAGCTCTGGGAATGAGCTTCTTGTTGTCAATGAAATGACAATTTGGTAAGAAAAAACCAAAACATTTAAAGTATGTTTCTTCTGGACTGTTCTTTCAAATTCTTCGATTTGCCTGCCAACTATAAATAGCAGTGGTTCCTGTGTCTTTATTTTTGATTAGGTGTTCCAATTCTTCCACATAGAAACTTTTTAAAAAGGGAGTTTAACCTGTTAACTTTCTGTAAATCTGATGTTTGATCTTAGAGAAAAAAAAAAACAACAAAAAACCAAAACCAAAACCAAAAAAAACCAAACCCAAAAAACTGATTGAGGAACCGAGAAAGTAAAATGTAGAGCAGGTGAAAGATTAGAATTTATGTGGGCTTAAAACTGATTGTTAAAAGGGAATTTATTGAACCTTATAAAATCCTCAATTGCATGCATAATGTCCCTGTAGTTTACCATTTGCTTTAATATAAATGTAAGAATTATAAATATGGAACAGATGGTAAGAAACGTATTTTCCATACCAAGAATCAGAAGTGCATCTTCCTTTGTAAAGGTTGTTGGAACAGTTCCTAGAGGGAGTAAAAATTTCTGACCTGTATTTTATTTGTGTGGGAAGTTTTGACCACCAAAGTTTGTATTAATTTCTGAACTGCATAAGCCTACGAGATCACTTGGTAAGATAGAGAGGTTCAGTTCTGGAAGAAATACGTAATTGTTCTAGAATCACTGCAGAACTGGACTGTGGTAAATGCTGAGGTGTGGCTTGTCCCTGCAAGGCCAGGACAAAGGGAAAAGATGCTTAGCAGAATCCAATCAGCAATGTTTTGAAAGATAGTCTTTTTGGTTTCTCTTTGCGTAGTTGTTTTTACCTTTATAATTTCTCTTCTACTGTGTCTGAAGTCCCTTTATAGCTATCCCTTAGGATCTGTGCATTTGCAGATTCTATTAATATTCCTGAGATGGCATTTTCTACACATGGAAAATCATCTCTGAATTGCTGGTCTATACCTCTCATTCAAAAACCTTGTTCAGACCTAATTCTAGGGAAAATGACTGAAAAATTCTGTTGACCAATGAGCTCTACCATGGAGTCATAGAGTATGAAAAGAAGAAGGACTTTTGGGAAAGAACCTAAAGGTCTTCAGGATGGAAATGAAAGTTATGCCTAAACAACTGTGTAGCCTTTGAAGGGAGGTAAATACCTCTTAAGGTTGATTTGGTCCACTTCTGAGTTATATTCTTCTCTGGAGGTATCTTCTTCTCTCCCTTTACCATTATGTAACCCCATGGCACAAAAACTTGTCAAAAAGCCAAATCCTGAGCTCATTTACACTGAAATTATTTCACATTTATGTTATTGTAAACAAAAAGTTAAGTGGCGATAATCAATAGAATATTTCCAAAAGAGATTTTAATCTAATTCTGTTTCCTGTATTCTCAGGCTAAATCAGAAGGCTTTTGATAGTGATTTTGGTGGCATTGCTATGGATCTATAATGTTTAGTTAAGACTAATTTGAACATGTATCACAAAAACCGGTCTTGTATGTGTACTTTAAATAAAGAAGGATGAAGGGATGAAGAAATATATCTCAAAGTCATATCCATGTTGGGGACTGAAAGACCATGTAATTAGACTAAGATATCATATTTCCCTTTACTTAAACCATTCTTCACTGACTAATTTCTTCTTTATTGTTAGTGGCATTGGATTATCTCCCAGTATCTTGCTTTATAGACTGGTGTGCCCAGTGCTAGACACTCTACAAACACAGAACAGATATGCTGTGAAAATACATGGCTTAAGACAATAATGGAGTGCAATCTATTTGTCTGTAGATCTTAGACACAGGTAGACATGAATAGATTGGTAGATGTGACGTAGGTAGACATGAACCTGTTGGAGCAGGTTGGCAGAAGGGCCACAAAATTTATGAAAGGGATGGAGCACTTCTCTTACAAAGGAAAGCTGAGAGAGTTGGGGTTGTTCAGCTTGGAGAAGAGAAGGCTCCAGGGAGACCTTATAGCAGCCTTCCAGTAAGTGAAGGGGACCTATAAGAAATATAGGGGACATATAAGAAATGGACATATTTTTGGCAGGGCTTGCTGCAACAGGACAAGGGGCAATGGATTTAAACTAAAAAAGGGTAGATTGAGACTAGATACGAGGAAGAAATTTTTTATGAAGAGGATGGTGAAACACTGGCACAGGTTGCCGAGAGAGGTTGTAGATGCCCCATCACTGGAAACATTCAAGGTCAGGGATTCTGATCTATTTTATCTAGTTGAAGATGTCCCTGCTCACTGGAGGGGTTAGACTGGATGAACTTTAAAGGTTTCTTCCAATCCAAACCACTCTATGATTCCATGAATTTCTCTTTTCATTCTTCGAACCTGTTTAATGTAATACTTAGTCCAGAAATATATAGCAATGTTAAATGACACTGTGCCTGAGGATCTACTATTAATGGACCACAGTCATTTGGACAAGTGTTGTCCTAACATACATCTCTTAAGGCAACTTTCCAGTTTGGACCATGGATGAAAGACACTGGATCTATGTACTCATCAATAAGAAGCATAAACTTTGAGGCAAAGACACTCAGCATGGAAGCTGAGAGATGCTCTCCACCTCTGTAGATTATGGGAGAAAAGGATCATGTTGGCAGAGAAGGAAGACTCAGTGGTGTCATTAGGGACCACCTCAGACAGGATGATCTATAAAGTAACACTGAAAAGCAAAATTCCTTATTTTTATCTGATTCCATCTACAGCAGTTCTCTACTGTTCTCCCTTAACACAAGTGCTATTTGCTTCCATGACATATTCCTCTTTTCAGTCCCACTTCCTGTATTTATTACCAGGATAATCCATCTTTACCATACAGCCAGTGCCATGATTGCAAATCCTACAGGTTCTCAAAATGACTATGAAGTAAAACTCTTTTAAGAGCCTCAGGATGGTGACTGGTTGCATAAAGCAGATTATTCCTGTCTGGGGTTTCCAGGAAATTGTTGTATTCCACTTATTACCTGTCTTTGAAATGAAAACATCAAGATAGTTTATCTCTGAAATGCTACACTCCACAGTATACGAGACCAAAAACTTAATAGCATCATGAATTTCATATAAAATAACAATACATTTATCCAAGATAGCTTTCTCCCTATTCCACATCATGAAATCATAGTCAATAAACTTATACACCATTGCATCATATAAATATATTAAAATCCTTGATTGACTGAACTAATCTTTTTTCAAAATAGGCTGTAAATAAATAAGCATGGTACAGGATACAAAGCTTGGCTATATGCCTCTCATGAAGGGGCAAGTCCAGTCAGGTTCTGACATTTAAGAACAGTATCAGTGAAATGTTCACAGGCAGAATACAGTCTTGAAGAACCCTGCAAAGCACAAGTAATCCAAGCAGTCCTTAATGGTCTTCCTATCTATTGACTATCTTTTGCTGTCGCTTAGGTCTCAGCAATAACTTGGTCAACAGCAGAGCTGCAGGGAGATGTGGATGTAAATTATGCATAGGCATAGAGGCGTGGATTCATTCTACTCAATTTAGGTACCTTGCTGACATGCTGGAGTTAGGAATCTGGTCACCCTAAACTCCATAGTCAATGGAGAAAGACAGAAATCTCCAGAGGGTAATTCATCTCTTAAGTGGGCACAATCACCCTCTCTGCTTTTCACTTACAAGTCTCAGTTAGGTTGGATTAATCTAGAGACAGTATTTTTCTCATGTAGTGAAATGAGTAAGTTCACGTAAATCATTGAGTTTGCACTGAGTTAAAATACATATAAGTGAGAGAAAAAAAGCTCCATCTATTTTAGGAAGCGGACATAACCATAAGTTGTTCCTTTTAGCAACTGGGGCTGGACAGAGGGGAAAAATTGCACGCTCACCGGACGTAATAATTTGGGTATTGCATCAATTAACCTCATCTTAACATCCTTCCAAAAGTCAATTTCAGCCGAAACTTTATGCCTGTGACCCAGGTGGCTTGATGTTACATCTCATTTCATTGACCTCTAACTGGGCTGATGCTGCAATGGCATCTGAAGATTGAACATCCCAGACTATCCCCGAATCAGCAAGAACAGAGCTTTCTGTAAAGCAAAACTAATCAGCAAACCTCTGAGCCTGTGGACTCAACAGCAAAGTTCCCATGGACTCCCCTGAGCCCAGGGTATTGCTCAGTGACCCTCCAACAAACATAATCACTGCTGTCATTTTCTCTCCCTCCGACGCTCGTTTGTCTGTAATGCTGTTTGTAATTTTCATGTTTTAGATTTTAAACATTTCATGTAGGGACCCTGCCTGAATATGTCTGTAAATCACCTATCACACAGCTAGTGCAGTAATACAATAATAATAATTAATTAATAATGGGCCTGTTCCTTAGAAGTGTCAAGAACTGGCAACTGACATTGATGTCAACCCCTCTCAGAGGAATCGAGTCATTAATAATAAATAATAGCAGGAAAATAATAATATCACATTCTGTTTTTTCTCACTGCTGTGATGATCAAATCTTTCTTTCCATTTTCTAACTACTTGTGTATAGATCAAGTTACATATAGGACATATACCTGCACTCAGCCAACTGCCCTACACAAGCTCTGGGCTGTCTTCAGATACTTGGAAACTTAATGAAACTTGCAGAGTCTCCACAGCCCAAAACCAGTTTCTTTGAGGGACCAGAACTCCAAGTGTACTGCAAAATCATGACGGTAGTGTTAATTAAGCACATATAGCTAATTATACAGGGTCATTTTAAGCTTGTTTCATTTGATCCCCAAATAAGCTAATATCCCTGTCACCATCGTCTCTCTTGTTAGAGTTTGGCTACTTTCACATGTTGCTGAACTTCCCCCTGTAAACCTCTGCATCCAGCCGGCCTACAGATAACCTTGCAACCTAATCTAAGGCACTAGTGATGCAGGGAAAGTATTTGTTTCAGTCCTGGCTGCAATGAACTTTCTCTGCTGCTACACAGAGGACTTCATTTGAGGCTGTCAATCAATCATCTTTCAAGCGTAAAAATCACTTTTGTAACGAAGGGGTTATTATCCACATAATTCTCTGCTTTTCTTAACTGCTGTTTTTCTGAGTCCCTCATGTTAAGTTATTACATCAAAGTTGATTGAAAGCAGTTAAATGGTAATCACTTGATTTTTAACATTGCTGGAATCTCAAAGGACTGTGTTACTTGTAATTACAGCATTTTTCTTTACTTCACTTTGAATCTTGGGAGACAATGCTTTCACCAGTATTCCTGGTTAATCTGCCTTTAAAATAGCTTTATTTCTTCAGCTCATCAATTTTTGTAATGTTAGCCAATAAAACACAAAACAGGGAAACTGCACAATAGTTCCTCTGCTATGTGGCAATATATATATTTATTTATTGCCAAGACTGACTAAAACCTATGGGGATTTCTGCATCTTTGTTTACAAACACAAGTGTGAATGAAGTCTCTGTTGCCTTAGAATATGCATTCTTATGCCATGAAGTGAGTGAGCACAATTATGAAAAGAAAAAAGGAAAAAGAAAGGGAGAATGAGAAAATGCCACATATATTAGAAAGAACAGATTACCATTACAGATTTTGAATCAAATTTTGGTTTAGAATGTGTTTTATACTGCTGTTGTTGCATTGTACTCATCATCCAGTGGAGAACCAAGGCAGAGACAAGACACTCAGAGAAAGGAGAATATGATGGGAGCCATGTTTATTCTTGGTAGCAACAGAGAATTCAATCCAAACGCGTTTACTTCAGAGTCATATTGCTGCATCTTTGAAAGAAAAAGAAAAAATAATAGTTTTTCAGGCAGCATGGTTTTTTTTTTTTTTTTTTTTTTTGGTATCTTGGTTAAATCTGAATCCCTAGTGTGACTTTAGATGTTTCCTGGCCACTTGCTACACTCCCCATTGGCATGGACCTCTGATGGGTCCAGTGTTGTCTCTGCTGGCTCCTTGTTGCCTTCTTGGCTACAGCAGACATTTCAACAGGCATGGAAGCCGATATCTAGGCACCTGGGTCCTATCTAAGGTATCACTTTATCTAGAACAATCTTAAGATTTTACATGTCACTTCAATCAAGAAGTAACTCAACTTCACAATAACTTTTCACGTCAAAGCAGGAGTCTGAATTGTAAATTTCTGGACGTAGTTGGTTCCTAGTTAGAGGACTCTATTGGTGCGATTAGAGTTTTTTAGAAAGGCTAGTGTGTGTTGTGGCCATCGTTATTATTGGGAAAATATATCCTCATGTTTGCAGGTGTAGCATGTGCTAAACTGAAAACTCCATTGCAGAACTGGAGCTGGGGCTACACATACAAAGATACCATTTAAAACAGAGGTTATATGTTTTTGGTTTAGTTTTCCATAGCATAAGGATGCTGAAGCATTAATTATAGTAATATCTGAAATAATAATTTGCTTGTATCACAGAAACTTTGGTTTAAAGCTTTTAAATGTTTTCTAAAGGCATGAAAGCCCACAGTTATTGAGAGCAGTTGTAGGCTAAAACTGATACATTTAAGACATATTTGAGAAATCTCGTGAACCTTATGTGAGTTCCACACTAACCTCACAAACTTAACCCAGCAGAAAAATTAAATTCTCACATAAATTTAGGACTCTGGCAGTTCAGTCTTTCATAATTATGATTTGCTTGCATTTGTTTCTCACTTCATCAAGGTGCTATTGGAAAGTTCCAAAAAGGTGCCCGAGTACTGCAGTTTTCAGACCATGTTTTCACATAGCAAGAGCTTGAATTTGTGCACTTTATATTAATTAGGTATTTGATAGTAGATGTAGGAATCTGTTGGAGTGGGAGCCAGAACTCCATTTGCATCCCCCCAAATAATGCACTTTATGAAGGGATGCAGAGGTGGCACTCAATTTCTGGCTCAGTGGAGCTTGAATCTTGCCTTAGGTCACCTACTCTTCATAAGGCTCAGATAGAGTTTGCATCTGAAAAAAGGTTTTTAACTCTTGCCTTTGGAGATCTGCTTTTTTTAACTAAGAAAAAATTTTGTACTTTACATTTCTTCAAGAGAACCTCGATATTATAGAATACATTCAAAAATATGTGTTTCCACACCTTAAGCTACACTAGTAAACAGAAAATCAATTTGTTTTGAAATGTTATCTTTATAGTTCATCTCATTACACATACTCCAGTAGATTTTTAAGGGTCTGTGCTATTCACTGTGGGAAAAGAGCTGTTTCTAACCCTCTGGTATATACTTGCAGTAGATATTAGATGAAAATATGTAATCAATGTCACCATAACTTTCCTGACGTTAACACTTCCAGGGTCATCTATGAGTCATGATTTATCTGTATGGGACTGTTTTAGGATGCTAGTGAGTGATGTATCTTTGAACCCCACAAACAGGTCCATTCTCAAAATTCAGCTGTTTGCATACACTATTGTATACATGTGCAGATTTTTAGTGGAGGGAAAGGATTGAAACTACTTAATATAACAATGGGAGAAAATAGAATTCTTTTATTTTTTTCAGTGACAAAAATTCTTATTTTTTTGTAACAATTTGGGTATTGTGATCTCCCATGTTGTCATTTTCCTTGGCTGTAAATCTGTTTCCCTGAATGAGATTGTACCTGACTCATTTCTATCAGTGGAGAGAGACAGAAAAAGGCTTCATACTGCTCAGACAGACAAACCCAGCTAACCGACTGTAGGTAATGACAATGGCAGTTGTGCCAATCAGTGTAGTGCAGAAGAGCAAAAGGTATATGGTGTTTGCTGCACCTGCAGAAAGAATCTTGCATGCTGCAGCCAGCATCACTAGTGGAAGAAGAGACTTGTTGCTGGTGGTAAGCTGGGCTTTGAGTAGCTTGTAAGGCCATCAGAGGTGAGCTGTGAAACCTGCATTATCTTCCTGGTTATATTGGATATAGCATACAAGCACAGATCAGTTGTAATAAGGGCACAGAAATAATGACTTTTTTCAGAAATTTTGCTATAGAATATGTCCTTTCCTGGGGCAAAGGTTGTCCTCCAAACCCATGACTCTGAAAATAAATATGAAGTGTTTGCCACTGAAATATTGCTGAAATACATTTTTGTGTTTCTAAACTGTTTTATTCTCTCCCCTAAATGCAGTTTGCCTTGAAAAAAAGAAGATCTGATTGTGGTATGCTATATTCTCTTGTGCTTCATACATTTATACACATAACACTATTTAATTTTTCTTATCTAGTACTTCAGTGAGACTTCTGGTGTGACTAAGGACAACTTGGATGAGTAAGAGTTCTTAGGATCAAAGACTTTAAAATATTCTGCTCTTGTTAAGTTGCTGATAGCAGTCAGTGAGTAGCACAATAAAAAAAAAAATGACACAAAGAACCACTTATGAGCAAGACTCATTTGAAAGCTGGTGCTGTTGTAGTTATCCAGCAGAAGACTCGGTTCACAAGTTGTCTGTAGACTACAGAAGAAAGAAGGTTTAATATAAAAGGATTGTCTCATTGACCCAGCTTGATCTGTGTTTCAAAGGCAAAGCTGGAAGTATACTACAATGAGCTTCACCTATTGATCATTACAAGGAAAGAAAGACATAGCTCAGCCCATGCCATTGTCCTGTTTTTAACTTTATCTCCTGACCTTACTTCTTTTCAAGAAAAAAAAAAAAAAAAAGTTGCAATTAGTTAATCTTAAAGAGATTAGGCTTCCTACGCAAAATCTGGAAAAGATGCTGAGAAATCACAGGTATCCTGGAGGGATTTATTTTTGCTTTATGCATTTTTGACTTCACACACAAATAAATATTTCTAAATGAAGAGGCAAGAAAGAGAAGAAGTGGAAATATTTTTTCTTTCCTTTCCTTTTCTCTCTCTTGCTCTCATACACACATATATGCACACGGTCACGCACACACGCACACACAAAGACACACACTAGTTTTGCAAACTGAAATGAATATAGACATCACTGCAAATAATCTCTCAGCTCCTCGTTTTCCATTTTTGTGGGGATAATGAAATCAATTTAAAAAGACTAACAACAGACTGTTTTCCCATGAGTCAAAACTAATTTTCTGATATGAATGAAGTAGTTCTGTACAACGAATAGTGTGGAGTATTGGAAAAATTTTAATGACCTAGATTTGGGTGGTTGTATTGCTCACAAGTGGCAACGTATGAATTATATAGGTCAGCCTCAGCAAAACCAGATGTCTTAGCTACCAAAAGTCCTATTTTCAGAAATCAGAAAGAGGAATTATAGCTTATAATTGCTTTGTAAAATACCTCCGATGGAGCTGTTGCCTTGTTATTAAAATGGTTGAACATCAAATGTTGACTCAAATAATCTGTATATATTCAGTCACCCAGTGGAATTTGCATCACCCACATTAGGTCCCTTAGACAATACAGGGGAGCAATCAATTAAGCAGGGGTTACACCAAAGCCAGCACGCTGACTGCTTACTGTCAAAGATAGTTACTAGAAAACTCAGATAGTTAGTACAATTATATTGGCTACATCCAGCAGAACAAGATATATTAAGCTTCTTTGCATTTAACAAGCTACTCTGGGCCTCCCAGAGCTGCTTCCTACTGTGGAAGATATGCAGGTCTTTATCCTACCTGTGAGTTCCGTAGCATATCTTTGAAGGATTAGGAGTATTTCAGGCCTTTACCACTGCAGTACAGGAGAAGGAGGAGACAACATCACACTTTTATATTCCCAAAGGCTAGTATGAAGTCATCATTCTAATCAATTTTTGGAATAGATTCAGGTTTTCCTAGTCAGGGACAGAAATTGAATTAAAATCTCCTAAGCCTAAAGGAGTGTTCCTGGTAGAGTTGGTGGATCCTTATAAAGCTGAGAAGTGAGGTAGGCAAAAAACCTCTTCAGCATGGTCAAGGCTAAGTTGTGCTGGGAATGCTCGAAGGCAGGACTTTGGGTGCCAAAGGGACTTTGTGTGTGAAACCATGTATGGTTCAAAAGCCTAAGGACTGTGTGTACCTCCCTGTCTAGGTAGCAACTAAATAGAAAGCTGGGGGACTTGCATTTGGACAGGAGACATGCCAGTAGCAATGGCATGTTTATACCTTTTCTAAATCTCTTTGTGGAGCTATTGTGTGTTCCAAAATGACCCCAGGACTCTACAGCAAGATGTCTGCATATTTGAAAACGCTGCCTTTTCCATCTATATTTACATGTGGGGTAAATGTACCCACCTGTGCCAAAAAGCTCCTTTCTATACATAAGAAGTTTTTTCTTTGGAATTTGAATTAAATTATTTTTAATCTGGGAGCTTGGGACCCCTGTTTTTTTCTGGTGGCATATAGCCTGGTTTCTAGGTCTGCAGGTCCAACAGACTCTGGACATGAAAGTTGTTACATTTCCATTCATAAGAGTTTTATTTGGCTTATTGCTTGCAAGAAAAACAAAGCTATGCAATTCAGTCATTATAAAAGGCCATTATTAATTTATTCCTGTTGTGCTAGAACTTGATAGTCTGTCTGTGTGCTTAAAATGCCTTTGTATCTCGTTCTTTGTTATCTTCTAGGCATGTAATTTAATTAACGCATGTACACTCCTTTGAAGATGTAAAGTGATATATGAATGCTTAAAGCACGAAATTAAGGCTTTCATGGGTGAAACAGTGGGGCAGCAGGCAGAAGTACAACATACAAGCAGCAGTTCTGGATGGTAATTAACCCTGTCAAAGGGCAGGAGCAAGTGTAATACCCCAGAATTGCTGTGGGGAGCAAAATACTAGTGTTAACCATTGAAAAAGTACCTTCCTTTTGCTACCACCAGTGAGGAAGAATCAGGTGCCTGCTGCTATTCAATTCTCTAGTTCCTCTTAAATATGATGGATTATTTTTTATGGTGACTTCACCATGCAATCCTGGGAATGAGGAAGGAGGGTACCACAGGGGAGCATGAGACCTAGCCGTTTAGGCCTGTATTCTGCCAAGTGTTAAAACAGGAAGAAAATGAATTCATTAAATTCATGTGAATAACGTTGAACAGATTCATGCCTGTCAATTATGGATAGTACTGAGTAATGGATAGGCTACATTATATCATCTTGCTTAGTCAGGGGTACATCTTGTCATAGTTATTTTACAAGGAAAGGTCATATGTAGCAAAACTACTTTAGGACTTCAGCTGGGTCAGTAGCACTAGTCCCATAATACCACAGTAAAATAACGCAATGTCTTACATGTGGGTGTGCAAAGACCTTATATGAGGTGAATGAACTTGCTGTTAAAAAAAATCTGTGGGCTTGGGACCCACTAGCTTTCTGATAGTTTACATTTGTTAAGACCCAATTTTAGGCAGCAAGGATGGAGTCAGTTGCCTAAATACAGGCATCTAGTGCTATTTGAAATGCTGTATCTGAGCCTGGGCTAACAGATATGGTGCAAGCCCTGTGAGGACATGACCATCCTGAGCAGCAGCTGAACCTTGGGAGAGCATTCATCTGTCAGTCCTGCCTGCCAGTCCTGCCTGCCAGTCCTGCATGGATGTTAGAAAATGTTAGGATGTTTCAGATGGCATTGGCTACCTTTGTTTATGCAACTGAATCCCATCCATGCAGTCAAGTGCCACTGTTTGGCATCAGAGTGATAGTGTCATGGCTTCTATTCAGTTTCTATGCCATTAATCTCTCTTCTTCTGCAACCTTTGCATGTAGCACACATCAACCCAGTACCACAACTGTTAGTTACAGAATACATTTAAAAAAATAGATTTTAACCAAAAGAAAATAAAATTGCCCCTGTGCCTGTTTTAGGGGGAATTCCCTGACAGTGACTAGGTTCATCCCATGTAGTCCTTGTCAAGCGCTATGCAGTTGTTATAACTTCTTATCCCACTCCAAAGGCCAGCTAATCAACACTGATCACAGAATCACAGAATCGCTAAGGCTGGAAAAGACCTATAAGATCATCTAGTCCAACCATCAACCCACCACTACCAGACCCACTAGACCATGTCCTCAAGCACCAAGACTACACTTTCCTTGAACACCTCCAGGAATGGTGACTCCATCACTTCCCTGGGAAGCCAGTTCCAATGCCTGAACACTCTTTCAATGAAGAAGATTTCCCTAATATCTAATCTAAACTTTGCCTGACACAACTTGAGGCCATTTCCTCTTGTCCTATCACCAGTTACCTGGGAGAACAGGCCAGCACCCATCTCCCTACAACCCTCTTTCAGGTAGCTGTAGAGAGTGATCAGATCTCCCCTCAGCTTCCTTTACTTTAAGCTAAACAACCGCAGCTCCCTCAGCCGCTCCTCACAAGACTTGTTCTCCAGACACTTCATCAGCTTTGTTGCCCTTCTCTGGACACACTCCAGCATCTCTATGTCCTTCTTGCAGTGAGGGGCCTAAAACTGAACACAGTACTTGAGGTGCGGCCTCACTAGTGCCGAGTACAGGGGCCCAATCACTTCCCTACTCCTGCTGACCACACTACAGGCCAGGTTGCCGTTTGCCTTCTTGGACACCTGGGCACACTGCTGACTCAGTCAGCCGGCCATCAACCAACAACCCCAGGTCCTTTTCTGCCTGACAACTTTCCAGCCACTCAAACCCAAGCCTGTAGCACTGCCTGGGGTTGCTGTGACATAATTGCAGGACCCAGTACTTGGCCTTGTTGAACCTCATATAATTGACCTCAGCCCATTGATCCAGTCTGTCCAGATCCCTCTGCAGGGGAGGGACCCTCCAGCAGATCAACACTTCCACCCTGTGTCGGCTGCAAACTTACTGAGGGGAGCACTCAATCCCCTCATCCAGATCATTCATATATATGTTAAACAAAACCGGCCCCAAGACTGAGCCCTGGAGGACACCACTCTTGACCGACCACCAACCAGACTGATAACACGTTGTAGAGCAATAGAGGAGAAGGACTTATTTTGTTTCAGCTGGAAATTGTTCTTTGTGCTTTTTATTGTGAACTTAAAATTTCTTATCTGGCATAGGAACATTTTCGTTTTCTATATCCTTTAACTTGTTTTGGGTGGAGGTGGGGAGGACTCAGCAAATCAGCATATTTATCACTCCGAATGACACATTTCCCTTCTGATGGGTTTTGTCTTGCACATTTATTATATTATTCACAACAGGATCCCTATTATGAAGTGGATCAATGTTACTATTCATTCAAAACAGATGCACATTAAGTGACAGTCACTGAGACATTGCCTTTTATATGTCAAGGAAATTGGTACAAAGTTGGCTTTCATATGACATAGTTACATCAGTCAATTTGAAAAGGATAGCTATCCTTTAGTACCAACAATACCATCTTACTTTCAACTGTATAGCTTGCTGTTTATATGCTGTCCCACCTTGGTTTTTGTTGTTGTTGTTATTATTCAAGAGCCACCAGATAGGAAGCAAAATTCATTATCAGCTTTCTTAGGTAGCAGTGCTGTATCTTTCTCCATTTCCTTTCCTGATAAACAGTGAACAGTCAGAAGGGTTCATCTTTTATACAAATATGTAAAGCTCTGTTGCCACTAGTCTTCCGTTTTTGACTTTCATTTTAATTGCCCTGAGAAAACAATTTAAAGGTTTTAGCTTTTTTTCCTCTAGAGATGTGTAAATTTTCAAATTCAATCATTATAATGCTGAACATGTGTTGAAGAAACATACTGAAAGCTGCATACACCTGTCAGGGAAATTTTTTTAGGTATATCCAAGTGAAATCTATCCTAATCACTGTATCCATTTTTCAAAGGCAACAGAACAACAAGACATTTCTAGAATTGTGCTTAATGATGACAGCTGAAAGATATAATAGTGCGTGAAAAAGCCTATATGTAGAGTCACATTCTCTTTTTATTGTTAGTTCAGTGTATCTTGTATATCCTCTTGATGAGCCTGTGTAGTCTTAGTTTCTGTAGTGGCTTGAATGAAAGTAAGGAGGTTCTGCCATGTTGTTATCAGCAAAAAGTTTAGATTTTTCTAGAAGGAAGCCCCTTCATGTCAACATATCATCTTTTACAAAGCTCTGCTTTACTGCCCTGTGCACGACTGAAATTTGACTCTAGCAGTTCATAGAATTTAGTTTCTTTTTTGCTTCTGTAGAAATAAAAAGAGCAAATGAATGTACATGATCTAAAAGTAATCCATCTATATTGCCTACTGCCTGAATAGGTTGACTAATGATAACTGATGATTATCTGCTTGGAAAATAATGGGCAAATTTCCCTTGCTGTAACTTCCCTGACTTCAGGCTGCACTGTGTTTTAATTATAGCATGTTCAAACCAGACTCAACAGAGAACTTGTACATGTGCTAAAGGGAAAAATCCTCCTTTGGTCGGGTGTCAGACTATTACTATTATTTATTTAAGTGCTTCTAATGTGACAGTCTTGACCTACTTGGTCTTTTCTTCTGCTAATGGCTGTGAAATTGAAACAATTCACTTGGCATTTTAGGCTGTCATTAAAAAAATGCCCAAGAATGCCAGAATGGAGACATTTCTTGCCCATTTATGTCACTACAAGCAGCTTAAAAGAGTTGCTCTACTGCACTGTTCACAGCAAAGAGGACATAAAACCCTCTTGCGACAAATTATTGTACTTGGAGTACAAAACCAAGGTAAATTCATTTCAGCCACTCCATGATTAACCGTTTCTGAAGATATCTGACAAAATCTTTAACCTTAACATCAGTGGAAGGCTTTTTGTTCAACAGGGTTATACTTGAACTCATAGTGCATCCCATCACATTTCTTAAAAAAATCATGAATTGTCAGTTCCTGCAGTGAGAAATTCAGCCAATGCAATATGAACATTGAATAGCACTGGGGTGCCTTGTTGTTGTGAAAGTGTGCTTGGGGAGCTTTACAGAGCAGTAAAGAAAGGAGCTGCAGGTCCTGACTCTGACATGAATTTCATTTGGGATCTTTTGTATGTAAATTCTCCTGCTTCCGTTTTCTTTTGTGTGGTGGTTTTTTTTTTTTATTTATTTTATTTTAATTAATTTATACTTCTAATTTTTTTCTCTTTTCAACAAAAGTAATGTTATTTTTGGATTTAGTCAAACGTTTGTCCAGTGCTTCATTGATGTTGTGTTGGTGACACAATATAAATGCTATCTGAAGCATATGCCAATCCACAGAAGTAAACAGTCTTCAAGTATACTGATGTAAGACAGGGACAGGAGCATAGGTGCTAAAATCTGCTTAGAAGTGCAAGGATGAATGTGGGAGGCATCTGTACACAGAGATAGCAAGGACAGACTCCTTATGCAACTGCTCCCAGTTTCTCTTTTGCTGTCAACATCTCATCCCACCTTCCTCCCACCCCTTTCCTCCCATCTCATCCACTCCATTCACCAGAGTCCCACTAACCAGTACAACATCAGTCTTTTTCAAACGTCAAGTGTGCAGCTGGCATAGGCTCCTCCATAGCTCCCTGCCTCTTTTCCCAGCCTGTTTGGAAAAGCATCCTGAAAAAGTTTCATGCTCTCAGCAAAAGACATGGAGAACAGGGAGAGAGGTGCTACACTATGGAAAATGAACCATGAGGCCTCTCCTCAGTGACAAACCTTCCTCTCTAATCCCTCCAGCAGCAGTGAAAACTTATCCTTCCTCTCTGTGGCTGCAGATCCCAATTTCTTGCTCCTCAGCTCTCCAGCAGCCACCTCACATTCTGTTGCACCCCCTGAACAGGTGGAGGAAGATGAGTCCAGCTTGATGCTCACAATGTTGCTCTCCATTTGCTCCCTGGGTCTGTGAGCTACCAGATGGACTAGTGTGGTGCACATCTCCATGTATTCACATGTCCAGCAGGGCTGAAGAATTTAGCACAAGGTGCAGAGGCCTAAGCATTATTCCTATTAACAACCTGGAATAATTTTTCAATCTATCCAAGCTGTCCTCTCTGCAAGTAAACTGAACAATTAAAGGGCATTCACTTATTTGTCATGCACTGAAAAGATGAATTTTTCATTATGTTCCAATTCACATTTTTTTCCC
Organism: Rhynochetos jubatus; assembly: GCA_027574665.1. Lineage (NCBI taxonomy): Eukaryota > Metazoa > Chordata > Aves > Eurypygiformes > Rhynochetidae > Rhynochetos > Rhynochetos jubatus. Next base: position 101,558,633 of record CM050649.1, on the reverse strand, counting down.
CCCAGCTTCATTAATTGTCTAGTGTGAACTTCATTGAGTACACATTCATACACTTTAACTAGCTGCTGTGTTTGGCAGAATATTTTGCGGGTTTTGTCTTCCTATCTGCATAAGTCTTGTGTCCTGGTTTTGGCTGAAATATACTTAATGTTCCTTCTAGTAACTAGTATAATGCTGTGTTTTGGATTCAGCATGAGAATAAGGAGATAGCACACTGTTGTTTCGGTTCTTGCTAAGCGATGCTTATCCAAAGTCAAGGATTTTTCAGCTTCCCATGGTCTGCCTGTGCGGAGGTGCACATGAAGCTGGGAGGGTGCATAGCCAGGACAGCTGACCCAAACCAACCAAGGGGATATTCTATACCATATGACGTCATGCTCAGTATATAAACTAGGGGAAAGCTGGCCAGGGAAACACTGCTTGGGAACTGACTAGTCATCGGTTAGCGGGTGGTGAGCAATTGTGCATCACTTGTTTTGTATATTCTTTTATAATTATTATTTATTAGTATTAATATTATTATTACTATTCTAGCCTATTTAATTTCAATTATTAAACTGTTCTTATCTCAACCCATGAGGTTTTTTTTTCACTTTTACTCTTCCAATTCTCTCCCTGATCGCATCAGGGAGAGAGTGAGCAGGTGACTGTGTGGTGCTCAGTTGCTGGCTGGGTTTAAACCACATATTTTTATTCTCTGAACAGGAAAAGAGAAATAAAGGGAAGAATAAAGAACAATCAAAAAGCATGTTTCGTTTCAAGCAGCAGCACTCAGCACTTCACTGCAAACCGTGCTGTGTAGGATTTTGTAAAGCTTGATTGGAAACATCATATTAAATATGTGTATATCTCTTCCTTCTCCCACCACCTTAGCTGTGTGTAGCTCATCCTCCTCACACTTAGAATTAAGTAAAACTCGGGTTTCAATGGGATTTTATTCTGGCAGTCAGTGTGTGCTGTGCTAAAGTTACTCTTTCTCTAGAGCTTCAAAGACGTGAGTTTTTAAGACCTTGTTTAAGACAAAGTTGGAGCAAATAGTCTGGCAGCGTTACGGCCATTTCAGGTGATAAAGAAAGGACTTTTCAGAGACTCCTCCAAGGGTGTGTAATGAAAACTATTTGGGAGATATCCCCATCGTGAATGCCCAGCTGCCTAACTCAGATCTATTGCAGCAGTTCAGGGATGAAATAGAGGGTGACCTGACCTGATTAAACCTTGACAGCACCCTGCTACCAACAATACGTGTGCTCTAAGTGCTACCCCCTTTCACAAGCATGCGTGTGCGCTGTTAATGTCTTGGGCTGTGTTTACAAAGTCATTGAAGTCAGCATGATGTTGGACAGTGGCAGGAACAGTCTATTCCAATCTAATGCACAAAAAGGCTGTCACACAGGAGGAGAAAGATTACATTTAGTTGCAGTGTAGCTGCGAAAGTGGACTATTAACTTCTAATACAGTCTTTTTTTTTTTTTTTCTTCTGGAAAGCTACAGAGAGATGGCATTAAACCTGTGACTGCCAGAGAAAGCGAGAGCAAGCAGGGGCAGATTGACGAGTTCTCAGGTCAGGGTGTTGTTGTGGGTTCAGCCTTCCCTCTGGAGCTGGTGATTGCTCCCCTCCATCCTTCTCCACCTTTAAATGCTAATGCTATGGGGGCTTGTCTCACTCAGGCACGTATGTACCCCTTTAAAGAACAACCCTGTGTGCCAGCAAGTGGGAACAGAGAAAAAAGAAGGTTTCTGAAATAAATCCAGGTGACAGTGCTTAGATTTTGGCATTGAATGTTTTCTTTTTGGCTGTTTAGGGGGATGGTATCTGGCTAATTAGGCAGCATCAAGGTTACAAGATCTTGGACTGTATGAATTTAGCACTCTTTGTCTGGGTCTGCTTGAATTGTGATCTGGGTTGCTTAGTCTCCTCATATTTACCTATCACTGTCTGCATTTTAAAGTTTGTGGTTTTGTATTATACTTAGGTAGCAACTTCTGAAGTTTAATGAAACTCCAAAGATTTGCACCTAAAACTGTCTCTTTTCCCTTGCTTAGATGTTTCATAGTACTGATACAAGCTTTAATGTCTCATGAGGGAGACTGAGGAAGCATTTAGGGACCAAAGGAAAGCCATCCTAAAAACATTGGATTTGTTTTGGACCACCTAATTCCAACAAGTGCAAACTTCATCAGACTTCAAGCACCTTTCTCTGATGGCAGTTCAGAACAGGAACCTTCAATCACATGCAAAACCCTGAAGACATAGACTCAGAATCAGAATGGTTTGGGTTGGAAGGGACCTTAAAGATCATCCAGTTCCAACCCCCCTGCCATGGGCAGGGACACCCTCAACTAGACCAGGTTTCTCAAAGCCTCATCCAGCCTGGCCTTGAACACTCCCAGGGATGGGGCATCCACAGCTTCTCTGGGCAACCTGTGCCAGCGCCTCAACATCCTCTCCGTGAAGGCTTTTTTCCTTTTATCTAATCTAAATCTACCCTCTTTCATCTTAAAGCCATTACACTTTGTCTTGTCACTACAAGCCCTTGTAAAAAGTCCTCCTCCATCTTTCTTGTGGGCCCCTTCAGGTACTGCAAGGCTGCAATAAGGTCTCCCTGGAGCCTTCTCTTCTCCAGGCTGAACAACACCAACTCTTTCAGGCTGTCCCTATAGTAGAGGTGTTCTTTGATCATCTTTGATCACCTTTGAGCATCCTGTTCTATCATACAGACCATTGTAAAAAGTCTCCCTCCAGCTTCTTTGTAGGCCCCTTCAGGTACTGGAAGGCTGCACTAAGGTCTCCCTGGAGACCTCTTTTCAGGTAAACTCAGCTCTTCTGGGACATTTATTTTGAAACACAAAATTTCCTAGCATATGAAATGATTAAAATTATCTGAATCAAATTGTTATCAATGCTATTTAAAAGAGTAGAAAAATTTGAAGATAAAAAAATAATTGTGATTTATTATCCTGTCATAGTAATGTTTTAATAAGCTTATTTTACCCAAGCCTTCCTCCTAATCCAAGGTCTACCAAGTAAGAGGTGGTAGAAGGTGGCAGTCATGTAACAAAATTGCTGGATTTTCAGATATTTGTACTGGCAGTGGCTTTCTTTTTCTTGCTGAAATATCACTTGCTGTTTTCTATGGGGTCTGAAATTTAAAAGGTGTCTCTCATTTGCCAGGATTTAATCAAACTTTATGATCTTCATGGTTCCAATGGAGAAAAATTGTACATTTTGTAGTAGTTCAATGAAGCTTTGGAGATCTGTTCTAGGTCTATAATAAAATATTCACTTGTTACCTTTAACATTGATATTACCACGTAGAGACAGAAGCTGAAGACCTGCAGTGACAGCTCATCTACTTATCTGTTGGAGGAGACAAGTTTTAAATAATTTTGATGAAAATTAAATTTTTTTATTGCCTTTTTATAGCAAAATACTAAGTCCGTGGAAGTTAGAGTCAGAACTAGGCTCTGAATCCAAATCTTCCAAGTCGTGCTTTGCAGAGATATTATTTCTGTTCAGATGTATAAATAAACCCTTTCCACTAGATGTGTAAATTCCCTGAGAACTTTAAACAAGCTGGTATTTCAAAGACTGATTCCACGTTTCAGAGTGAATGTGCAATAAAGAGGAGAGAACGAGAAAAAAATGTCATTTTAACTGGAAGGGTTTACCTCTGACATTTGTGGAACCTGTCTCTGACTCAAACACTGTCATGAATGAATGAATGTTTACAATTTAGGCAAATGTTGGGAGGTTTATTTGTATCACAGAGTATGTTGAAATGAGCACTTTCCTGTGTGCGCTCAGGATGGGGCACAAAGAGATTTGTGAGACCTTCATTCCAGCCAATGCCACTCAGCCAAGGCCCCTGACTGCTTCAGGGCTGAGCACTCGATATCCCTTGGGATTGATCTGTGCAACTATCAGAGGGCAACATTTTTTATTTTGTTTTCAGTTGGGTTGCTCAGATGTAACTAAGGGCAAAATTTGGGCTGCAGTATATTTCTTACTGGAAACGATACATGTTGTGGAAAGGTGACAATTTTTTTTTCTAGCTCAGGTTGAATCTGCAGGTTGGCAGTTGGAACAGAAATATCTTTGAGTGCAAAAGTAGTGAATTTCACTTGGATGTCTCTGGGGGAAAATAAACACGTAGCTCCCTGAATGCTGAAGCTGTTTTTACAAATTCAATTTTAGAGCAGAAACATGCTTTAACCCCAAACTGGTATAAAAGAACATGCCAAATTACACATACACTATCTGAATGGGGAAGTTGTACTCTAATTGTTGGATATAAGCTTGACTGCCTTTGAATTAACAGTTAAAGCTGTATTCATTAATCTGAACAGGGAAGAGCAGGCAGACTGTCACAACATACCTCAGTTCAGTAGTCATGCAGAGCAGGTGAGAGAATGCTCGCCATTTACAAAGTGAAGCAGCTGATCTCCATCAGCCCCATCACTTAATGATGAAGAGAAAAAGGCAACCAACTGTAATATCCAGAGAAAGATTTATGATTTATCTGAAAGTCCAGAGTTCCAACAGGTAATGCACAACCTACAATTATCCAGCATGATTAGACCTAATGCTTTTAAATGCTTTAGCAACTCAAGAACTACTAAAGACGTAATTCATGAATGTATTATGGTCCATTTGCTGTACATACAGCTTCTGGGGAAAAAAACCCACTTCCCTTGGGGAATAAGCATGAAAATCACTACTTTTCAAGAAACTATTGGGAATGAGAATGGCAGCTCAGAAATGAAAGGGACTGACCTCAAACTAGGGATGAGATAAGGTGAGGTGCAAATTTTCTTCAAACAGGAGATGATTTAGGGAACAACTTGGTTTTGTAAAACTGCGTTGAACCCAATTTCAGTGCCTACTGAAACTGCCACTGCCTTTTTTTTTTTTCTTGTTTTTTTTTTTTTCTGTTTAAGAGGTAGGTTAAGGCTTCAAAAATTTGCCACTATATATTTAACTTCTAGACGTTGTTGAAGGGAAACATCTGTTACATAAGAACTGTGACATAAAAGCTCTGGAAAGTCTTGCTGGGATAACTTAAGACCTTATTGTCCTCACTTGTCTGTCCTACCTCTCTGCCAGAGGATACCACCACCCTCGTGGAAGCTGGTGTAAAGGAATTTCCAGCATTCCACCTGCTCTGCTTTACATTCTGGCATTTTGGTTAACTCCACCTTCATCAGCAGTGTGCGCTAAACCCAGTCAGGCTAAGTTACTAAAGCTGTTGCCTCTTTTTGGAGATGTTATTACTGAGGTGATGCTATCTGCCAGCAGAGAGCTAGGGATTGGAGTTATTTGAGTCAACAACATTTTAAACACAGCTAGACCTATAAGAGCTAGCATGTAAAAACTCCAAGCTTTTTTTGTTTTTGTTTTTGCCTGAGTCTTACCTACTGACAATATTATGGAGTGGAACACAGCAGAGGCAGCAATTCCATAGATAATCGTTGTGAGAAGGAGCATTCATCTGAAAGAAATTAAATTGTTTCTGCAAGTGTATCTCAACTGGAAGTGTAGTCACAATTGGAAACAGCTTGGAAATTGCTGATCATAACAGTCTTGTAAACATTACTTTTGAAAGGTCTGTGCTGATGCGAGTTGCTTGTCCAAACCACCTGGGACAGGTCTTCAAGTGACCATTTCATTGTGCTACCACTGATTCTCTGAGCTGAAGCAGCACCTTTCAAGAGTGATACATACAGTGAGCCCTAATAAACCCCATAATTGTTTACAGGTTTCCCACCTGGATGATCCTAGTTACCTAACCAGGGACCCTGAGCAGTACCAGCTGCACCATGCCTCTCTCATATTTTTGTGTGAAGCTCACCTGGGAAGAATCCAGAATAGTGGTGGAAATTACATGTGCTAACAGACAGCTCTTGGTGGTGAGAAAAGGAATGAGAGATCTCACACAGGGCAAAGTCAGCAGGATCAGCTGTGTGGAATCACCATTTCTGCAGTACAAATTAAATATTTTCTGTCTTAATTTTCCTTTACAAGAGAGGCTTTGTAAAATTTGCTGTTACTGACAGAACTTGGTTTATAGTTTCTCACTGTAGTTGGATCTGAATTGCCTGGAGATAGACATTGTATGAAAGAAAGGAGGTTTTCTAATCTATCTGAATAAAGCACTGGTGAAACTTTCATGAGAAAACCTGTGCTTGTTCATAAGAAATTTGGATATATCTCAGAAAGACTGCCTGCTTCTGAGTGTGGAAATGGCACAAGTAATATATACTATACTGTTTTCTGTTTTGAGATTAATAACCCATAGTCAACATGTAGCCTAGGATCTGTTTTCGTGCACAGAAAGATGCCCTCTTGCATGAAGCATGAGCTATGAATAATGCTCCTTCTTGAGATATTTTTTTACCCTGTGGCATAGAATTCCCTTCCATAGCTGTAAAAATATATTGAGCTCTGAGACGGATTTGTTATTTATGCTGTGCCATAATTAGTCTCGAATACCAAGCCTTCAGTATCAGATTTTGTGGACATTGTATCCACCTAATCACAGACGCATTGGTATATTCTCTATGACTTTCCACAAATATCTGCTAAACCCAAATTTATCTGCACTTGTCACAGAACACAATTCTGTGGTGTGCAGAAGACTGTGCCGCCCGAACCACATCTTGCTACGGCAGCTTGCTGGCTCCTTACATACTGCTGCCAAAAATTAATGCTTTTTCTGATACTCAGCCAACCTGTGTTGTATATCTTGAGATGCCTGTGAGAAAGTAAGTTTATCTTTTAAATACCTATTAGGTAGTTCAAGATCTCAGAACTTAGACAATATAACCTCCTTGAATCAAAATAAAGCTAAGGATGAACAAAATGTTGTCTATCTGTTAAAATTGTAAGTGGTGTTTATATATCTTTTTTCATAATTTTTTTCTTTTTTTTTCTTCAGAGCCAAACCTTTGTGCATTTTCTGACTTTTTCTCAGCCAGTGACAACCATTTTTACTTCAGGCTTGTAAGGTACCATTATGTATGAAGTGTGCTGATTGAGCAATGTTCACACCATGAAGATAAGAAGGGTGAGCATGTCAAGATCTAGATAAAAATAGACTGATGCATTTGCTAGTCTTGCATTTGCTGTTCTGTGTATATGTGCCTTGGTATCTCCATTACACTTCTGCTCTAAGGGTACTCTTATGCCTCATCTATGAATAGACAACACAGAGGGGAAAAAAAAAGGAAAGCAGCACATGCGCTTATTCATTTTGAAAGTAAAAGAGATGAGTTAATTTCTTAAGTCAAAGCCTAGGTGTTCAGCTGTACAACATACATTATCTTCATTAATCTACTGTAACAGGAAAGGAGCAGAGTGGTGAAGCATACTTATTCAAACCTCAGATACACTTCTTGAGCATAATGACTGAACACATCATTTAATGCTCTCATTTATATTCCTGCCTGCTAGTTGGAGAGCAGGAAGAAGGGCTGGGCATGTTTACGTGAGGACAGATGTGTAAACATCTGTATTGGACATTGTGTGATGTAGAAAAATGGCAAACAATGTCAGTGGTATTAGTCAAGGTTTTACATGTATTCCCATGTAATTTTTAGAGATCTAGAAGCAACATGTTGGTATAGATTTTGATTTCTAAGCTGAATGGCGAGCAGATGATGGATACCATGCTGTGCTTGGACACACTTCCCAGCTCCCTCCTACTCTGTGAGAAATGACTGCAATCATAAACCCACCACATAATGAAGACTTCAGTAGGAGCAGAAAACACTACCACACCAGGAATTTGCAGGACATCTGGTAAATCAACAACATTATCACAAACATCATGGCCAACAGTCTGAGCTGTAGCAACAGTATATTCATTTTCCAAATGTTCCAACTGAGAAAGCTACTCGGACCATTCCCACTATGCACCAGATGGTTGATTGGTAAGCCAATATTTTCTCTATACACAGAAGCTTAGTCTTCCATCATTAGGAAACATTTTGCATAGGGATCAGATATTTTATTAGAGGCAGGATTTTCTCTGGCCCATGTTCTCCTGAAGAAATATATATACTCTACAACATACACACCACAATATGGGCAACAGCAAGATACTGGAAGAAGTGTCTCGTTCATTTATGCTGCTGCAGTCCACAGGCATATGAGAAACTTCTGTGACAAACTGCCCCCCTTTCATTTTGAATGATGGTAAATATATTTTAAGTCAAGTACAATGAACTAAATAGTATCAAATATGACACAGTATCAAATCCATATGAAAATGAATCACTCTGCAGTGTTAGAGAGCCTCAAAACTCATCTAGTGATATGGTAGCTCAGACTAGTGCTTAGTAGTATGATAATTTAGGCTCCAAGTAATTAGCATAGCACAATTTATAGTGCCTTAGTCAAGCAAAACTGTCTGCAAAAATTGGTGGAAGTTTTGCCTTATTGAATGTGTATTTCAGATAAAACTTGAGAATAAATAGCTGACTTGACTTTGTTGACTTTGCAGTGCTCTCCAAATTGTAATAGTGACTTGGCTTACAGACAGAGAAAAAATCCTCATATTAGTAAAACTTCTAGACTTGCTATTAGCCTGATAATAAAGGTTTTGAAGTAAACGTTCTTCTTGCTCCTGTTTATCTGTGCAATAGCTGTAGCTGTAAATCACAGGATGGTTTCCTAGCTCCATTAATCCAAGCTTTGTCAAATGTCCTATAAAAGGCAGGAATTTCTTTAAAGGTGTTCCAGTCTGATTTTTTTTCTATGAAACCAAAGAGAAATATAATCTTTATATATGATGCAGGTGGTATGGCCTATAAACATGAGTTCTTGGTATACTTTTTAAAACACTAGGTTATCTTTTCCTTGCTACTTCACCAAACTCTTTCTGCTTGACCCCGATATTTCCATGACTAGGATGTATGTCAGGCTGCTGCTGTTCTCGAGGAAACAGCAGCATTGGTAAAACCACTGCAAAGAGCTAGGAAAGTGTGTTGTCCTGTTATTTTTATATTCTCTTTGAGTTTATCAATCAGTGGGATTTTAGTACTATATCCAAGCAAATATTAAAAATTCAGCTGTAGGATTAGCCTAGATATTGGGATGTTAGTTCTGTTTAGTTTCACATCCATAAGAATACTCAAGAGAGACTTGGTAGAGATTTAAAGGTACATTCTCTGAAGTGTTCATACCTTGTGAGCCTTATTGATCAAGATATACAAATGGTGAGTTGGATTTTTCCTGAAACTGCTCTTCCTAGCAGGCTGGTCATTGGAGTTGGATAATGTAGTGACATATTTCACTCAGCACACACACACGTGTGTTGCCCATTCATAAAATATCTGAATGGACACCTATGTACTTATACATTTTACTCAGAGCCTGTGCTTCCTTTCAGCTTACCAAATTTTTCAGCTTCTACTCTTCACCTCTTTAAACCCTGATTGTGCAAAGCCATATTCATATACTTAAGAACAGTAATACCACTGAAATCAACAGAACTGTATGTAAAATTGTAAGTATGTTTGCAGGATTTAGTATTAAACTTTAAGTCTGAGGTCTCTGAATTTGGAAGTCTAAGAGCTTCATGACCTTTCAAGCATTGATTATCATTATTTTCAACAGAAACGGTGTTGCACACACTGCTTGTGCTTAGGAATAACAGAGGCTCTCTAGGGGAGTGCTGGCCTCATTTGGATGGAAGTGTGGTACTACTTTGGTTGTAAAAGGTGAATAACAAACAACACAGAAGACTCTCCAAGCTGGATCAGTCCAGACAAAGTAGTTCAAATCCTGGTCTCAATAAAGTAAATGGCAACTGTGCCCTGTGACTTTAACTGTCACTGAAGAGAAACGACTGTGTAATTGCTAAAAAAATCTGATGCTGAGCTGGTAGCAAAAAGACCACATTTAATGGTTACAGAAATGTTAGGGTTTTTTCTTGTTTGTTTGGGGTTTTTAGCACCAAAAAAACCCAACAGGAAAAGGCAGGGCAAGGCATTAAAACAGGATTTAACAGAAAGAGTTAATTCTGATCATAGTTTGCTTAAGAAAAAAAAAAAAAGAGAGATTTAATATACTTTTCAATCATGTCAGCTGAAATGCAACTTTCCCCAGTGATAGACTTGCCTACATCTATCACAAGGTAAACAATCTGTGCTAAAAGCATAAAGACTTATTTTTCCTTTATTCTTATCTCAGTGAAACAGTCCACTGACAGAAGCGTCTTTTGTCTGGAAGAGATTTGGTCGTGTTTCTCCGTAGACTAATGCAGAAATAGAGGTGTATTAGAGAAGTTTTGACTGCCGGTGGCGGTGGAATTCATTGGCCATTATTTTGCTCTCTAACAAGTAAACACAACTTACTGTTGCCAAATAGCTACATGGAAATTTGCAGTTCCTTTAAAGTAACTTACTTATCAGCTTTGTCAAGAGTTAAAAAGTCATTAATGACAGATGCCTGCAGAAAGAAAAGGAAAAAGGATGAAAAGGCACTAACCTAGGAGACTTCATTTTGACAAAACTGAGTGATAGGAAGCAGTATTCCTAGAGGGGTGATCATCCAGATGTTGAAACTGTAAGACAAGAAGTATGCAAGAGTTGTTAAGGTGCAACATCAGTTCAAAATCAGCAGGGTGATATTTTAAGCTCGGGGGAAGGTGGGGGGGCACAGTTCTATGGTTGTTCTATTTTGCTTTAGCAATGCAGAATTGGATCTCTTCATACCAGACTTTTAAGAGTTTGGGTGGGTGAAGGGCAAAGAATATACAAGACAAAGTTGTCACATCTTGATGTCTGACAGTTGGAATCTGTCTCCAGTCCTGGAAGGAGCTGAATAATTGGGTTCTTCTTTCAACCCCTTGCATGAGTGTGAATTGCTCATAATACCACATCTAGAGGCACCCTTAACTCACAGAATGAATTTTTTTTGGCTTGTCAGTTATATGCAGAATGACAATATATCTACATTATTCTTCAGGCCTTTTCCATCCTCTTAGGAAGCATATCTCATCTGTCTTTGGGAATATCATGTCAGTACAAATGGCATGAGACTCTTCTGTTCTTGCACATTGTGCGTGTACTTTCAATTGTACATAGTCACTTAGTGAAGTAAAAAGTGTAAATATTCCAGTTTGGTAGTTTTAGTACTCCATTTTATCAGGTATTCAATGATCAATCAACTGTAGACATCTAATCTATAGCATAACAATGATACAAATTTTTAAAAGACTGGAGTAGGAACGTATTATGTGCATGACAGATTTGGCTAAATCATCCAAAAATATTTATGTAAATGTGATGTGTTCTGCACTGGAAAGAGCGGAATAAATTTAATGGAGACACGTATTCTTAATCTTAAAAAGTAAATTTTTGTTGGTATTACAATGATAATAATAAAAAAAATTATTGCCTTGCCACTCTCTGTAACCAGAATATCATGAAATAGAGTTGCATGCCTACGTTTGTCCTAAGCCTAATTACAGTCTTTGACACCTTCTTAAAACACCCCTTATTTCTAGCCTTTCACCTTCTCCATGCAATATCTTAATTACTCTTTCAAAAAGAAGATTAAGTATGATTGCCTTGAGCTCCCTCTTTTCATTCCTGACACTCTTCCTAAAGCTTTATATTTCTGGTCACATCTTCTGTTTTGGTATTCTCCCCTTTTGTAGAGTATTTTGATTGTTCACTGTTCGTTTTCCAGTTACTTCTCTGCCTGCTTCTTCCACCACCTTCGTGAAAAGAAAAACAAACACCACCTCCTTTCCTTTGTTAGACACAGGATTTTGTTAGGGGCTAATATCTCTTTAAGAGATCAACTGAAGGCAAAATTACATTTACTATTTTTACATCAATCACTCTTATAATAACATATTTTTTACCATCTTTTCCTTCATCAAACTTGCCTGCCTTGTCTCCCTTAAGACTCCATGTGTTCTGCCTCCCTTGAAGTGTAGTGGAAATAAAAGCAAATTCCTTACCTTTCTTCTGAAACCCTGTCAGCTGCCAATTTCCTGACAGTGTCACTGACAATACTCACTGACATCTTTTGTAAGTGTGGAGGTCATTTTAGACCCTCTCTCTCGCTTTGCACACAAGAAAACATCTCTCTCTATCGATATCGCTGTTATTGCTACTTCTATAAAATGTCTAAGATCCTTCTTGTTCTGAACGGGCATTCAAAACACTCATACATTCACAGAGTTTAAAAAGTTTTGGCTCTTGTTGTCTTCTGCCTTCTGGATTCCTTAGGAAGCATGTCATTCTTTCTCTGCAAAACATGCAATCACATTTTCCTCAACAATGATACTCTGTGTTTGGGTCTTCGGTTCTCTGTTCCTCTGTCTGCTTCAGACTTTTGTTCTCCTAATCCTTCCCAAATCTAATCTCATCCCAACTTTTAGGTGAATGGTGGAGGACGGGTAAAGCATTTTTGTTGGATTATAGGAGTATTATGTTTGTACGTGTAGCTGAGGTCGCAGCACCTCGGTCTCACAGTTTTAGGTGTGGGTGGTGTAAGGACATGGATGAAAGAAAGGAAGTGCTGAGGGAAGAAGATACACTTTGGGTACTGCAGAGACATTATTTTTCATTTCAGATAGCTAACTAAATGAGCAAATCTAATGTAAACAACAGTTTGCTAGCTGTTGTAATTCCCGACTGGATAGGTACATTTTCCCCATTTTATGTATTTGATCCCCAGGCATCTCATTCAGCTTTATGTGTTACGCTGCGAAAACAAGGCATCTAAACCACTCTGCTTAAATGCTTAAGTTAATCACACTAGATCTGCATTCTTAATCTGAAGGTCCTTAGAAATAAACATTTGAACATTTAAAGTCCTAGTTGAAAATAAGCCTAACAGCCTAGCTTTTGGAGTTGTGCTACCAGACTGATTTCATTGTCCCCCTCTAATCTCTGCAGAACCATGCCTTTTCCCATGCCTATTTCCATCCCAGTTACTTTTAATTGTCTGAAAGTAGCTTACTACATAATGGACAGAGATGGGCACAGACATCCAGAGATGCTTTCCAGACTGAAAAAGGGTAGTTAAGTTAGGAATGGAGAATTGATAAACTAGACAATTAATTTAGACTAGCCCCCTATCTTCCAGACTGCTAAAGTCAGTTGAGTTAGATGAACATCACTCTGAGGTATTATGGTTATTTCAGAAGGATATTATTGAGGAAATTTCATCCAAATCCAAGAAGAAATATAACTTCATTACTAAGGTATTGGTTCCAACTCCATTAACATGCTTCATTTCTTCTTGGGGCTAATGAGCTTAGGGGTGACACCACTATGCCTTATGCCATACATATACTAACTTTCTGGCTATGACACTGCCAGCAGGCAAGACGGGACCAATCAAAGGACACAAGTACTGGTAGATGATTCTTTATACTGTTTAACAGGTAGCATTTTGGCTTGGGCCAGTTAGCATTTCCTAGACAATGCCAAAAGAGGGTGTGTTCCTAACACGCAGTCTGCACCTTGTCTTCAGGGCCAGAGAATAGGGCTGGTTTTGACTTCTTTACCAATATACCTTGGACTCTGCTGCTAGCCCAGCTAGCCCTTTACGGCACAACATTTGATAGACACAGTAGCCTTGTAAAATTTCACCACTCAGCACTCCTGAACATGTTATTGTCTTTGACAATAGACAGATCCCTTTACCATGGGGAATTGCAGCCAAAATAAGGTCTTGGTATTCCCACACTGCTCTCAAAATTCCCGTACCATAACAGCAGACAATTACTGGTGGGAATGAAATATTGACTATTTAACGCTGTGACAACACCAGCAGCTCATAGGTTTAATGTGAAGGTCCTGAAAATGGATATAAGCAATTTCCCTGAGATTCTGAGGTTCCTATTGAAAACTTTGATGCACAACTGGATTTGACTTAATAGTCACGGGCCAAGATGTAAAATCTGTGATGGCCAGCTAGGCAATTACATGCACCAGTGTGACCATATCACCATTATGTGATCTTTTCACATCTCACCTCTTGCTGTCATTAGAAGATAGGGAATTTTGTATCTAATTGTCACCTTTTCTATTTTTTGTGAGGGAATGTGTTCAGGGAAGATGATTTTGTTATGCGATTGCACAGCAGAGGAGGGAGAAGTGATAAAAAGAAATTCTATTCCTTGGAAACTAAGGAAGAACTACAAGTTTCTCTTATTTAGGACTGAAGGCAAAGAGGCAAAATTGATCCCCAATCTCTCTCTAAGTGTAACAGTCTAACCTGATAAGGAGTTTTAGGAAGTCTCATTAACTCAATGCTCCTCTGACTAATAACTTTTCTTGCAAATAGCTCAGCTTGTTTTGCTAAACCAAATGTGAATAACCTCCAATAGAGTCGTTTGGAAGGTAATTCTAACTGTCTTTATTTATATTTGTATAGATTGGCTTCATGGCAGGATCTCTTACAATAAAATGCAGCATAATAACTATCTACTAATGATACTTTGACTTGAAATATCGCCAGGAAGTTTAAATTGGTATCCACCTATTTTTAGCAGAAATAGCTGCAAACAGTTCACAAAATAAGCCCCAGCTGTAATAACAAGAAAAATTGACATAAACCAAATGCTCACCATGGGTGAATTTCCACCTACTCTTCACAAATAGAATGAGATCATAAACAGCGGGAGGCTGGCCTGTCTCTAATTTTAATTGTTTTATTTTTCAGTTCACAGCCTGATTAGATGGAGAATGGTAGGCAGGTATAATTTAATTTTAACACTGACCCCCTACAGGATGGATTACAGAAGTGATGAGCCCTAGTAAGAATAGACTGTTTAGTAGTTCTTGTGCATACAAAGAACTTGTTACACAATTTATCTTCTGCAACTTCTTTTTGCAGTGGAACTTCCGTTTGAAGTGAAGTTCACCAAGCACCATGACATAAACTGCCCACTGATATCAGCATACAGATATCCTTCACAGATTTCACAAAGAGATCCAATGAAATTTTCCCTTATATACTGTGTGATAAATTATACAGTTGGTGCCATCTTATGAGTGGATTGTTGATATGTTTTACGCATTGGGAAGGAAAACAAAATATGGAGAACAATAGTCATTCCATAGCTGAAACTGAAAAGTGACTTCCACTGTAAACCTAATATGGAGTTTCCATTCAATTTTGTAAACAAAGGCCTACCTGTCTGAAAAAGAGGCTCCCCTGGGACTTTTTCTACTATATTTCAAAATCATTTAATTGTGTATTCCTAAAGAAGAGCAAGCTGCTTCTAATTAAGATGCAATGTTTACTACAGTTAGAAGTCTTCTGATAGTTTTTTTGACAGTTCAACAATCAGTGCTTTTAGTAGATTCTCATACATGAAGATAAAATATTAGCTGTTCTATTCCACCATATGCTTGACTCAGTATCTTCCCCATCTGGTACCCTCCAGAGGACACATCCTTCTTCTGGACCTTAGTAAATCTATGAAGGGCAAGGGATGAGAGAAGAACATGGACTTTATGAAGGTGATAAAGAAATTGTGGAACTTCATTAGACCAGCAGCACCATGTAGGGCCTTAACAGCTCAAGCTCCTGCTATGTGTGTAAATGATTTTTGCATTTGAAAACATGAAAAAACTGCACTGAGCATAATAACTAATATGACTCTTTTTTTTTTTTTAATTTCCCTCCACTTTTGACCTGCTGAGATCTGGACTTGAGCACATGAATGATCTCACATCTGCCATCCATACAGAATCTGTTTGCAGAGAATGACTTAACTGTTGCTTAGTATTGCTTTACAACGAGAGTTATTTGAATTAGAAGTAATTACTAATCACCAAGACACCTTAGCAAACTACATAAAGGTATCTAAGGATGTAGTTTTTCATAACAGGACAATTTATCTGGGTATATAATCTCCACTTAAGAGTGGAGATTGAAGGAAGTGAAGACCCCAGAATATGCCCAATACCCCTCCATGTACATGCAGCACAGCATGACATATCGTGTATGTGAACTGGAAATAATTTCAGATGGTGCCAGTGATCTGCAGAGCTAAAGCACTCTACAGTTTGACTAATCTGCCAATGTCTGAAATAAAAGCTTCAGCAGAGCTGTTGCCACAATGCACAGACACATAGAAATAGTGTTCTGGAATAAGCATAAGCCATTTTATTTTCTACATTTACAAGTCACTAAAAAGGGTTTTGTTTCCTTTAGATCACAAATTTTATTAACTTGCTTACCGACTGCCATGCAACTTCTACCAGCACTTAGGTCTGAATACTCCTTCGCTATTGTTTCCTCTTGTACTCCTTGGTTTTGCATTTGTACAGTAAATAACCCTGTTCTCACCTCACAGACTACTTGGCAGAGAGAAATGAGAGTGATTTTATGCAGTAGCAAAGTGAACTTCTGTAAACATATGGTTTCATCTGAGATATTTCCATATCCCAAATACACAGCTATCAGACCTGTATTAAAAGTCTGAATATATTGCACAAGAGCTGAAATGTAAAGATGAGGTTGACAGTATGCTTGAACTCATGCCTTTGGGGAAATAAAGTCCAACATCATAAATTAAAGATAGATTCAGGCTACGTTTTGAATCTCCTTGGAGACATGCCTTCAACAAAGTAATGGAGGAAGGCCTGCATGAAAGCACTGGGGAAGACAGGGCTGTTAAGAACTGATAGTTATACAAAAAAGGTGAGGGCTAATATATGCATATAAGGTAAAGTAGTTTGGATTCCTTTACTTCTGCCTTCTTTAAATAGTTCCTACAATTCCTCCAGTAATATGTAGACATGTCAGTAATGGTTTTACTGAGATGTTGAAGAACTGGTTGCTGCATCAGGCTTGTAACTTCTGGTTATTTTGGATTTGGTTTACGTTCTTAGTGGCTTCAACTCAACCTTCCTCTCTATACGTGCCTCATTAGCCCTAAGCTCCTGGTCTCCTAATCATCCAGAAAGTCTCTGAAGTACATGGGCATCTCCATCCAGGATGCATGCTCTCTTTTCCTGTGGGTGGATGGAGGGGGATGGACATGGTGGTGCAGCCATGTGGGATCCTGTACCTGCAGCCTGGGCTTAGCTGCTTCCCAGTCCTGGCAGCTGGGATGTGTTCTGAGGAGAGATACAGACAGTCTGTGAGAGGAGAATGGCAGCAGACAGATAAAGCGATTTTAGTAGAAAAAGAAAGCTGTGAGAGCTCTGGAGCAGAAGGTGCCCTGCTGTATTGTCCATGTTACCACTGGAAGATGGTTATGCTCAGATATGGCACTGGTCATACACAGTCCTACTGGGGAAATGCCAACCTGGGGTCTTCTGGGGTGAGTCTTGCAAACATGCCCAGCCAGGACTGGTCCTGGGATTCAAACAGGAATTGGTGAGCTACCTAGCCAGGCAGCAAGGCTTCCTCGGGCTCAATTGACCTATGAAAGGAGCTGGCAGACCACCATCAGTAGTACCAGTGTTCATATTCGCTTACATCTTGCTGTAAAAATGTTCCTTCCCCTCCAGGAATGATAACTACTAGCATAGAACACTGTAGCAGCCTCTGCTCCAGTCATCAGCCTTCACACAGTTTTAGTTTTTGAGAGTGCTAGAAAAATAACCTTTGCACCTGAGGAAAGAGGGCTGGTAGCATCCTGCCCTTTTCATGGGGCAACATTTTAATCGAAATGATTGATTATGTCAAGTAAGGAATAATAATATATTGTGCTCTTGCTGCATAAATGTAAGATCTTAACTCCTTGCCTGCACTAGTGTTGCTAAAGGATAGCTCCTGTAGGACTGTATTTGTTGCAGAATCAGTGTCATAGAAGAGTTTGGGTTGGAAGGGACCTTTAAATGTCTAACCCCATCCTTACACAACTGGGCAGTGTCCCTCTACTCTTCCCGGGATACCTGTCCCTGCTACCAGTGCATTTCCATCTTGTCCTTTAGTTTGACCAGCAGGCCTCAGCTCTTTCATACCAGTCTCTTACCTTCCTTTCCTAATTTCTTACACCTGGGGACTGAGAGATCTTGTACTTTACAGAAAGCGTCCTTGAAGATCTGCCAGCTCTGTTCTGTTCCCTAGTCTCTGAGGTCAGTTTTCCAGGGGGTCCTACTGACTGACTCTTTGAAGAGCTAGAAATTTGCTTTCTCAAAATTCAGGATCCTGACTTTACTCTTTGCCTTACCCATACCTCTCAGGACTGCGAACTCCACCAGTGCATGATCACCACAGCCCAGACTGCCTCCAATCTTAATGTCACCATTTAGCTCACTTGAGTTGGTGACCAACAAGATCGGTATAGCATCGCTTCTGGTAGGGCTGTCTATCACCTGACTTAAGAAGTTATCTTCAGTACATTCTAGGAGTCTTCTGTATGGCTTTAATCCATTTCTTGAGGGAGTATTTTTCTAATGAGTTTTACAAAAGTAGATTTTACAAAATAATTTGAAAACACGATTTTCCTCTTATTTAGGGACTGCTACTAGAAATCTTCTTTCCCTGTTGTAACAAAGCTGCCAGTTAATCTACCAGATCATTCCCTTGTTTCTCCTTCTGAAGTCTTGCTTTGTTCAAGCTGAATTTAATGACTGACAACATCAGCATATCTGTGCTCTTTTAAATGCTGCAATATGCTGTTAAAGAGAGACGTTCTTCCTGCTGCCACAGCCACATTTAATAAGGCCATGGGAGACATTTGGAAACAGGTATCAGTGTTTATTCCTAGTTTTTTTTTGAGGAGGAAGCAGAGCGCACCTAAAGCATTGCTGATTAATTCCAACAGATGCCATTTTCCGTGGGGGTACCCTACACCCAGTGGGCATCCTAATAATAGCAGCAAGAGGTTAAGCCAAAGACAAGGCATATATCTGATTCATACAGCTTTTTCCACATTTTTTTTACACGTCTCCTTTGCAATTGTTCAGAAATAAAACTTTGCAGAATATGGCAGCACACACTCTACATGTTGCATTATGTCAGTATTTTGACTGTAAGTAGTCTACACTCATTTCATCCCAGATGAAAATTTTCAAATGAGGTCTTGATTTTAAGAGTGTTCATTCTGTTGAGGGAACGTTTTATAAAGCCAAGCTGAGCAACTTACAAATGTAAACTAATTTTCCTGTCTTTGGAAGGCAAACCAAGTCTGAATCATATTTTTCTGCAAGTGACAACACTGAAAGGAAAGTATCTGGGTTTTCTGTTATGCTCTCCCTTTGTCCCATTGTTAAAGAGGTCTCCTTCAACCTCTGTGACACAGCAGTATGAGGGAGGTGAGATACAGTGGTGTCACTGTGAGGCAGGGGGCCTTGAACTCCAGCTTTCTAATCCTGCCTCTGAGAGAAATCAAACCAAATTAAAAACATCTCCAGGCTAGATAGTACATCACATCACTGCTTTGGCTCAGAAGTAGTGCTGAGGTGTGCAGCCCAGCAGGAGCTCCTGTAGGCAATGTGCTGTCATTCAAACCATCACAGATGCTGTCTAACTCCAGTGAGCAGTCTGATGGGGGGCTCTGAGGATGGTGTGTGTCTCCCTGTCTCCAGCAGCAAAGCCACAGCTGCTTGCTCTGCACCTTTGGAGAGGAAGCAGCATGTGTTTGCCCCAAAACATTGCATTACGCACAGTCCATTCGGTACTTTTTCTGTTCCCTTTCCCTTTTCTCATCCCCTGCCTTTGTCTCCCAATTGATCTGCAGTTGCTTGCACCCACGCACAGACTTAAATCTGGCTTATGTTGCCCTGGAGTTTCAGCTTCTGGCTCAGAGCTTCTGCCATGGTCGAAACCCACAAAGTGCATCTGAGGATTTGGACTGAAAAGGAGGAATCAAGCTAGTCTCACACTCCCTTGATCTGTGGTTTTCTGAATGCCTGCCTGGTACCCTTGGGTATATGAGAGCAGTCAGCAGGCAAACAGCTTTAACTAACTTACAGCAGATGCCAACGGCAGCAAGGGCAGCTGGACATTGCCAGTGCATGAGGAGACCTTGGATGCTGCCCAACAAGAACTTCTCTTCCAGTTTTATGCCACTGGAGGATCCCCGTCAGTTTGGGTGATTCTTCTGCATGATGGCTGCCACACAAACAGGATCTGAAGCAATGCCTTAGCTCTCCTTTTCATGATTATAATGCATTAGACTGAACAGCTCTAGGACATGACTTTAAGATGCAAGAACATTATGCTTAGGTGCTATGTTTAATTCATGTATGTGCTTGCAAATGTGACAGGCAGGTTTCATTGTCAAAAGGACAATGACGTTGTGCTTTGAGTTCTAATTAGAGAGCAATAACCTGAAATGCTCATATATATCTATCGTGTATCTACCTGCAAATTTCAAAGGCTATGGGTGCTTACTTCTACTTACAAAGGTTTAATTGGCTACTACTTAAATGGAAATCAGGGTATGTAAACAGATATTTGCAAGAGTATGTTCAGCTCTGTAGTCATTTGAGTAGAGTTGCTGTGCAAGGTAAATAAATCTAATCACTTCTAAATATAGAAAGTGTGATGTGGTAGAGTGCAGGAGGGAATAGAAAATATTTAGGAGTCTATTTCCCAGATCAACTTAGAGAGTAATGGACACACATTCCAATTTGCTGTAAACTTAAAAAAAGAAACCCAAATTGTCATGGATTAAAACTATTAAAATTAGGGTAAAACTTAAACACTTGCATCTTCATATATTTTGTTGCTGGCTGTAAGAAAAATTAGAAGGGTCAAAGAACATAGGCTGTGTTTTGCTACCCTTATTTTCCTTGTATTTGAGTGCAACTTTTGATGGGATTAATTGCTGAGCATTGCTAGTAGTAAGCAAAATTATCAGAATTTGGTCAATTGAAACTACTTCTAATCTGAGTGGAGTCAGAAGGTCTTCATATTATTTCAAGAATAAATTTGCAAAACTTAAGAGATTTTTTTCATTCACAAGACAGACAAGCCTCTAGCACTGAGTGTTTGAAACTCTGAAAGTTGCCTATTAATCGCTAATGTTGATAATGTATCAGTGGGTGGGAAAGTATTTGTTCATACTGCTTTTTCTTTACTTCTGTATTTTCCGCATACAGTTATGTAGATGAATGTGACCTAGAAAGCAGTGATGTTTCCTTGGCCCCTACTTTTCCTGAGAGCTTGCACTGGCCTGGTATATATATTCTGTACATTTGCAGCCTGACATATAAGTGGAAATTGACTTAAAAATAATGTGACACAGTGGAGGTTAAACCAAAATGATTTAAAAAAATAAATAGGTACAACTTAAAAATCTACAGCCCCGGGCCATTTTGTCTCAGCAGCTCTTTCATTATTCTAAGGCTTGTCCTCAGGGGCTTTCCCTATCAGCTGCCGTGACTGAAGCTGGATGCTGAACAGTGACAACTCTGAGAATTTCCCGGTGGAGTGTAAAACAGCTTCTCTTTCACCTGCCGGACATAGCGGCCACCCCGGGAGGAAAGAAATTAGGACCTTGCTTTCTGCTTTTATATTTATATCCAGAGATAGAAGTTTTCGACATTTTTTTTGGTGCTCAGAGAGTTCTGCTTAAAACTCCGATATTTCTAATGAATCAGTCTGATGCCTCTGAGTTCAGAACTAATTTGGTATCAGTGATTTCTACTGACAGGGTAGGGCAGAAATCTGTGCTTGAATTAAGGCAACATGAGTTACAGTTTCTGTGCTTACTAACACGATTACCATTATGTGAAACAAATCTTTGTCCCTTTCCCTTGCCTCATTATGATAAAGATTTTAACTAATTCACTTATGGATTCAACTTCCTTCCATTCCTACTGCAGGTCTAAGAAAATTGTTTTCCCAAGCAGGTTCTGTGAATCATGCATCACTCTCTATTTTCAAAGCAGATTTTCAGAGATAAGTTGGTATTTCAAAACCTGCTTTGTAAAAAAGATTTGCTAATAAGGCGAGGGTATGTTCTGCCTGACTGAAAGCAAAGCCCTTCATTTTTAATAATGGACAAACTGCAGCGTAAGTCCATAAGATAAATTTAACCATTAGAATAACAATATGGAGGCTTTAGAAACAAGTAGCTTATAAAAAATTCAAACGTAGTCAATTTTTTTGTCTATTCTATATCCAAATAACAGCTTCCACTTTACAAAGATAATTTCGTGTGTCTTCTAATAATTTACTATATTTTCTGTAGAACTACACAGACATTTAAAATGAGGCCAGTACTTGAGGAGCTTGCTGAATCAGGGTAAGAAATAGAAAGTGGGTTACCACAGGTTACATTAAGTGTCTGCAGAATCTGTGGCACCACTGAGAGTGTTTCCTAATAAGATTGAACCCCCTTCTCCCCGTCATTCACCCATTAAACCCAGAGGAAATGTTATTATGCTGCAGTCTAATTTTCCAATACACTTCACAAAGCATTTATGTAATATGTTTCTTACCATTTTATCCTTTCTGAGCACAATGGATACCACAGTTGCCCTCCTTTAAACAAAGTCTTGATAGCACTAAACACACAAAAGAAGACAAATTTGTGTCCCTTCTCAAGAAATAAACATGGGAGCATTGTGAAAAACATTAATAAGCTCTCAATTAGCACACTCATTAAGATGTGTTTTGAGCAAACTAATGAACTTTTTGCTTCATTCACAAGATAAAATTTACAATAGAAAACGAGTAAGTAAAGATGGTGTGTGTCACTGAATTACAGAGCTGTGTGAATAGCTCTAATAAAACCCATTTTCCCCATGCTCAGAAATGATGGATTTTATTCTGCTGAACTTGAATAATAGCCTTCGTTGTAATGCACTCCTTAGCCCTCTAAGTGGCTAGTAAAAATTAATCTTCAACAGAAATAAGCAGTACTGGGGTGATTCTTCTGCTCTAAGATTGAATTACTCAGACTTTAAGTCCTTGTAAAAAGGAATGAAATATGCTACATCCTGTTTACCAGTTGTTTCAAGAGTAATCAGCATGAAGGTATGGAAATCTAGCCATCAAAAAATATGGAAGCATGCTGTGGAGAAACAAGAGGACTTTTAATTCATAACATTCATTTACAAAGTGGTTTTTATTATTATATTTTTGTTTTATTTTAATAAAAGACTAAAATTGCACATGAAGCAACCACTCTCAAGCATTTTCCTACTACTGTTGCTAATAGAGTCTAACATTTGGGTGCCTTTCACGTCTTTTAAAGAAGTTGAGAGTGACTTTAGTCTCTTGGACCTGTACTGTAACGACAGTTTAGAAGTGCTTATGTCTACTCAGTACATGGAGATTAGGACATCTCTGCTTCTTTTCTAGGCACCTCTGTTGAGATTACATGGGATAAATCTGAATTCATGCACAGAGTAGAGATCAAACCATGATTTTGGGTGACATCCTCCTATAGAACACTAAAATATTGGTGACTAAACACTATATAGTGAATACCAAGGAACACTGAGACAAATGCACCCTGGAGCTAATGGGATAATGAAGTTATTTACATGGGGTTTTTTATTTTTAGGATCAGGGCTATCTTACAGAGTGTTCACACATCAGAAAGAAAAGGGACCAACTATGTGAATTTTTCTTTAATTTAAACCACCATATTTAGAGCTGGATGTCCAGGTTCATAACCTGCTTGGAATGCGGTTGTTTGCATGGACATTTCCTGGCTCACACCGCATCGCTGAATCTGAATGGGCAAATCTTAACTGGTCATTATGGGAAGGCAGAAAGGAAGAGAGTAAGTAAGGGAAGGAAGGAAAAGAGCTGCAGTGGTGTTATGTAACTGATAACATGTATTTTTTTTAATAGCTGCTTGTATAGGATGATACAGGACATAAGTAGCCATTAGTTGAATAAGTCCCTCTGTGAATCTCTGTGTGAAAGAGAAAGAATTCGACTAGGAATTATCATTACTGTTTTCAGCTGGTTTATTTTTTCAGCTCCCTTCTGCTTAAATAACATTATCCTTTACAATGTCAAACTGGAAGAAAGGAGTGACAGAGTTTTCTTATTGATATAATGACTTTTAAGAACAAAGAAAATGAACCAGATTAAAAAGTACACAGAATGAAATGCATGCTGCCAAAATATCCTGACCCAGGTTCTATATTGTGACCACTGGGTGGTTAGTGGTTCTTTGTATCTTACATATAAAGATAAAAACCAATCTACCAGTCTGATGTCTCATTAGTAGTATCTGTCTCAGAATTTCCAGTTATTCTCTTTCCAACAATCATTTTTTTCAGTTCTGTAAAACCCTTCTCCTTCTCACTTCTTTTGGAAAAATAAGGGGGATGAGGGAGGAAATCTGTTTGTATGAATTTTCTCAATTTTGTTAAAAAAGGCTGCCTCTTCTGCGATCACTGATATGGTTATTGTGAAATGTTCTGTAGCTATAATGGACTTGTTCCAGAAGTTTCACTGAGCAGGTCCAATCCCTAATCCTTGCTCTAAATTGTTTCTTTTGGTGCCACATCACAAAATTAATCTTTCCATTTGCTTTGCACTGAATCATTTAACAGTGTGTGAACCCATATAAAGAGCCATGAGGCAAAGCTTTTGATAAAAGTTAGCTAGAACTAAACCAGCCTGCATATCTTATTTGGGAATAAGAAAATAGAAGTTTGAGGAATGACAGGTTTTGGCTGCAATTTTTAGTTGTTCTCCTTCTCTGCTGCCAGAATGCACAGTGTAATCAGGTGGCTCTGTGAGATGACTGAACACTGGTCATTCTGGGCACTTGCTTGTTCCAGTGATTTGAAATAACATTATGGTAGCAATACCCTACATGCAGAAAAGTAATGTCATTAACAAAATTTCTACTGAGGATCGAATGGTGGGTTTAAATGACGTTGTGTCAGTGTTAATAAAAGTACTTCGGATACAAGACCGGTCTTTGGGAAAAGGTTTATACTACAAGTAAAGAACATCTTACTAGCCATTTGAGTCAACTCCCACCGTAATGGTAGTAGTAATGATAAAACGTGCTGCTTTCACATAGCCACTCAGTGGACTATACGAAATGAGTAGACATGGTCTTTGCTGAATTCTTGCTCTGTGGGAGCTTATCTTAGAACCACTGCTGCAGTCAGACAGAGGGAAAGAAATCCTCATCAACACTGTCAGTAAGAGAATCTTAGAGGAGGTTCTGGAAGTACAGATTCTACTCTGGGAAAATTAGACTGAAGAAGATGGGCTAGTCTGCAGTTTGAATAAGATGCAGTAAAAAGTCTCAAATGCTCAAAGCCAAAGCTGCTGACCAGATTGTCTCAGCAGCTGCTTTATATTGACTAGACGGTTAGTTTGGCCTTAAATAAAGAAGAAAAGGAGTAAATAAATTGTAGTTAAACTTAATTTTTGAAGTGGAAATAATCTTTTCTAACTTTCAGGACTGTTATTCACTCCAGAGTGGAACACCTAAACTCAGTTGCCTGTTTCGTATCTATATATCAGTTGATGTTTAACCTCTCACCACGTAGGATGTATACAACTCACAGCTTCTCCCAAGACTAAAAACTCTCCTCGCTCTCATGCTTAGGTCTGATCCTGATCTTTCTTTTCCTCCTGAGGAATTATAGATGGAAAACATTGTTGGTTCTAGAATCAGATGCCAAAGCTTTTGAAATGTTGAATTCTGCTTACCTCTGTCAAAGTGCAAATGCAAAATTATTGCGGTCAAGACTCTCAACTTCTTTTTTCACCCCCCTCAGCTAGACCAGTTCAGGAATATTTTCTTTGACTTCCTCTGGAAGAAATGAAAATGTAATGTGCAGAATGAAATATTTATTGAAAATATTTAAAAAATATGTTGATGCTGGCAAAATTGAGTGTTCCTATTCCTTGACAAAACCAAATAATATTCTACAGTTTACAGAATCCTAACTGCAGTGTCAACACTTTCCTGCTTGCAACTGAACCTTGCTGAGGGAAATCATATAGACATGGAGTGAATTCAAACTTACGCTAACACTCTTGGTTACCTGCAGCCAGTTATCTTCATGGTTGGATTATTAGAAGGCAGGACCCTAGCACGTTATTTTGCAAGCCTCTCACAGCACTAAAAGGAGCTAGAAACTAACCATAAGATACAATTGTCTTCCTATGACAGAATAACTCCGGATGAATTTTTTCATCATTGCAGTCAGATAGGTACACATAATCTATCACCAAGCAAATAATTAAACATCAACTTTATGTAAAGCAACAGATTTAATCTCATTAGCTGTATCTATTAATTTCTTCAGCAGCAGTCCCAGGAGCATGGGCATACAGAATGGATCTGACCTTTTTTTCTCTTTTTCCATTTCTCCTCCATTCTGTCTTTATGAACCTGCAGAAGATCACAGATCTTTTTTCTTTGTTTCCTGATGTGTGTCATAATATAGTCACCTAATTTGGTACTAACAGCATATGAAGTAAGCAGAAATCCTCAGACAACCTGGGTCAGCTGTCCTCCTGGTGCTGGTCTTACAAGTTTGGTTTCTGGAAGAAAAGTAAATCTGTTCTTAAGAACATGACTTGTGGGAGGTGGGCGTCAAGAGTGCTTATGAAGACACATCAGAGTTATTTTTAATTACTTGATTTTATAACGTTGTTGGGTTGTATTTCTAGATTTTTCTCTATAAATAGGATAGCAATATATTTTAAGATATTGAAATTCTCCTGTCCAATTCCAGAAGCTGGGACACTTAAATCTTATGATGAAACCTAATGTTACAAGAATAAAGAGAAAAACAGTGCTGTAACACTGATTTTGGCAAGACTTGAAGTAAGTCTGAGAAGGACTTTATGTGAATTTCTTGGTTCATGCCAAAAATTGTTTGATCTAATTTAGCATTAAGTATCTCTCACTAGTAGAAATCTTAAGGCAGTGGGGAAAATATCAGCCCCATAGATGCTTTGTGTGGAAAAGAAGGTACCAACTCTGAAAAACTATTTTGCTCTTTCCCTTATGGATGCTAAAGCACCTGTGAGAGATTGTCTGGCAAGTGCTATATTATATTATTTTCTATTTAGAAATGAATTTACATACTTAAAGCCTTGTCTGTTGAGGTGAAAATGAACTCCTTGGGGCATACATCTGATGCCAGCAGGAATGAGTAATTTAGAGCTTGAAGCCTCTACTTTGTTCCTGGAGGATGAAGGAAAAATATAAAAGTGTTTTAAAAATTATCCTTCACATTTGCATCTAGAGGAAAATACAGCAGCTCCAATTTATTTGATTTGTTCATTAATTGCTCGCTAATTTTTGGAAAAAAACACAACAGGGACAGAATGTAACCAGGCGGTATTTTGAAAAAAATTGAGTTACCAGGAGAGTGGATGTAAAACAGAAAATGGATTGCATACTAATCCAAAAATAAACAAGAAAGAAAAAATTATGTCTGTAATCTTTAGCACTATTACCCCATAGCATATAGGAAAGAAAATTAAAAAGTGTGCATGTAAGGAACTGGAGTGGATAGGGAATTTTATGAATGTATCCCCTATGTCACAAAATGGATTTGATACATCAGCAATTTATAGCTAACAAATTTCAGGCAATTTTTTTGTGCAGTCTTGGTGCTCAGATCCAAGTGTGAGTTCAAAGGTGTGGCAACACTATCCAGACCTGTAGGGTGGATTTAGTAGTTGGAAAGCATCAGACAATCTATTTTATTTAAACTACTTCAAAGGTTTCTTCCAGAAACCCTACATTAAGTGTTGAAGCCATGCTCTCTGTTGTTTGCCTTTCTGTTTAGCTTGCAACAGCAAGTATAAATATAAGAGCCTAATCTGGGATCACAACTAGCTGGTTCAAAAACGCTTAGAGACTACATCACACATATTTGTGACTTGTTCCCTAATGAAAGAACTCAACTAAGCAAGCAAGCAACCAACCAAAACCACCCAACACTTTCCTACTTCATTATTTGTTGTTGAATAAGAGATCTCAAATCACTTATATTGCCATAATCCATTGGCATCCCTGGCTCAACTGGCAATGATTTTCACCTCTAAACAACATAGAAATTAGAAAGAATGACACATAAAACTCCCAGATAGAAAACCTCTACACACTGGTAGATGTGTCAAAGTAAGTTGTGACTCCACGCATTTGCCGTATGCAATGACTGTGTCACAGCTTTCTAGACATTGGACATGATATCTGGGCTTATACCTGACCAGCTAATAGCAGTTCTCTGTATTTTTATCTTGCTAAGGCTTTTTGCTTTACCCCAGTTAGGGTCTCAGTCTGCTCTATTGTAGACCTAGAAGACCAACTAATTTATATATATATATTTATAATTAAGGGTTGTTTTTTATTGGTTGCAGGCTCAATTTTATTTTTTTTTTTAATACTATGATGGAAATATCTTTCAGTTTAGACAATTATCCATAATATGCATAGCCATCCAAATCTGTGTCAGACAGAAAAAGGAAAGACGACTGAAAATAAAGAAAAGCTAGCATCCTCATGCAATGGGAGCTGTACACCCATGTAGAGGAAAAATGAGTTTAAATAATAGAAATAAGTTGTACCTGATTTCTATGGTAGTGGAATAAGACAAATATATCAGATCTTCAGTTGTCTGTCTGCAATGGTCAAGATTGTATTATCTTCTTGTGATGAATAACTTTTCTCTCTCTCTTTCTCAGGAACACCAGAAACAGGACATTTCTACAGACAGATGCTGGTCACCTCTGTTTCAACAAAGAAGCCATCTTTCAGGCTCCGGTTGCTTACTTCTTAGCTTAAAAGTTTGGATCACCAGCTTCACATCAAATATTCTGCCCAATTTGAAGTCAAGAAGAAAATTTATCTGAGTTCCAGTTAGAGTTTAAGAGGGTTTTGCACTCCTCTGTAGGGTGGACTGTGGTCGATACCCTAGCATCATCTGCATATTGTGATATATCACATTCTCTGTTACAGGAAGGTCCTATGATATTAGTGACACACGTAACATTAATTCTTTCTCCCTGTAGCATACTCTAAATTCAAAGATTTTGATCCCTTGTACTCAAAGTCCCCAGCTGTGGTGCTTTGGGGATTTTTGTGGATTGTGTTATGAAAACAGGTTGAAGCTGTGATGTTTTCTATCCTGTGTTTCTATCTCTTGAAAAGTTAGAAGAATTTGGTATGTTAGCTGCTATGAAGGTGCAAGTTGTCTGACTAAATGTATCTACAGTGAAGACATCTAAAAGAGAAACATCATTGACCACCTTTTATAGTCAGTGAAGAAAACTAAGAGCTCACAGTTGTTCACTGTATGGAGCAACTCATACTGTACTAGACTGGAGGTTAGCAGATATGACACCCATCTACCAGAAGAGCTGGAAGAGGATCTGAGGAACTACAGGCCTGTCAGTCTGACAGACCCGTACATACCCTGTATGAAGGATTGTTCAAAAATAAATCCTCATTAAAAAAATGATGAAACAATATATCCATTGCACCAGGGTTTACATGCCTATGACACTGTTAATAGTAGATGCTTGGCATCAAGACAAAGGAGATCAGCATTACTTATGTCTGACAGGAACTGTGTAACATACATTATGTTCAGCACCTCAGCATAAGAATTGTGAATATTATTTTGTCATTAAAAAGAAATTAGATCTTCATTCATGAATTATAACTTGTCTTGATGCATCTCATGTATCTTAACTTGTGCTCAGTGAACAACTTGAAAAGATTTCTAACAGTTTTTGATAAGGTCAGTAGAGCCTCCATTTTTAAAGGACAACCAAAATCTGTCTCTGCCATCTTCCCAGCTTCCACTAGGGTTTCAAGACAGTGATCCTTCCTTCCTTCCTTCCTTCCTCCCTTCCTTCCTCCCTTCCTTCCTCCCTTCCTTCCTTCCTTCCTTCCTTCCTTCCTTCCTTCCTTCCTTCCTTCCTTCCTTCCTTCCTTCCTTCCTTCCTTCCTTCCTTCCTTCCTTCCTTCCTTCCTTCCTTCCTTCCTTCCTTCCTTCCTTCCTTCCTTCCTTCCTTCCTTCCTTCCTTCCTTCCTTCCTTCCTTCCTTCCTTCCTTCCTTCCTTCCTTCCTTCCTTCCTTCCTTCCTTCCTTCCTTCCTTCCTTCCTTCCTTCCTTCCTTCCTTCCTTCCTTCCTTCCTTCCTTCCTTCCTTCCTTCCTTCCTTCCTTCCTTCCTTCCTTCCTTCCTTCCTTCCTTCCTTCCTTCCTTCCTTCCTTCCTTCCTTCCTTCCTTCCTTCCCTTCCTTCCTTCCCTTCCTTCCTTCCCTTCCTTCCCTTCCTTCCCTTCCTTCCCTTCCTTTCCTTCCTTCCTTTCCTTCCTTTCCTTCCTTCCAGTTGGAGGAGGTGAATCTGCCACAGTAAACTAGAAAAATCCATTCTGTCAAATTGCATGCCCTGCTGCTTCATCACCATTATTATACTGAGGTTTTACATTAAAGCACCCTGGATTTTAAATTGAAAGTCAAATATAATTTGCCACTAGAAGCATGAAGTGAGTGACTAGAAAAGCTGATAGCTAGGAGCAGCATGACAAATTGGTATCTATCTAATAATGAGCCTTACAAGGTCATGGATCACTACGAACCTCTCAGTTTTATGTAAGTAGAACTGGACTACATTGTGTCAATTGTTGTTTCGGGGGAAAGGGCAATATATTTTAGATTGGCCCATACATTTTCAGAGCTAAAGCTAGACAGGTACAATAAGTCCCATTTTGATAGAAAAAAAAACCAGGGAAAGCAACAAAGGGAGAAGCAGGAATTTTGTAGTTCCACACAGGATTAATTGTCGACAAACAAACTGGTCTAGTGTGTAGATTTAAGCTCTAGAGAGGAAAAACCCCACAGATTTATATGTGATTTAAAAGAATCTTTAAGCAAGTGGTCATTTAATGGGATTTTTAAGGTAAGTTATGAAGTTGATTTTGTGTCTACAGCAGTGTCAACAAAAAACAGGAGAGGAACAGCCGTGTTCCTACATGAGAACTAATGTTATTAATAGAAGACCATTACAACATTTGAAACATTCAGATCACTTCTCAGCAAGTATTAATCAATAGGATCCTAGTGAAATTGATAGAGGTATGACTATTTATACTATGAGGTAGATGTTCTGATAACATCATTCCTTAATGACATATCCACAGAATTTGTGCAGCTGGCAAATGTTGTCAGTTGAGACTTACACTCAGCTGAGATCATTTACTAGGAGTTGCTCTTCTGGGACACAAAGACCTTTATCAGTTTGTCTTATAACATTATTTTTATGTGCCTTTATGAGGCACTGTGTAGAATTCATGTACCATAACTTTGGCATCTAAAATGTAGTTCATCGTTCTAAGTTCCTTTGCATCACTGTAGTGGATATCATCTTTTGGAGAAGTTGAACTCTAGACAGAGATTACTTTATTGCAAAATAGGCCTCTGGGAGAGATAAGATTGTCTGCTAGAAGCTAGATAGGCTTTTGGCAATATGGGGAGCCTAGAGTGGAAATTTGGGCTTCATCACCTATCCTTTAGATGTCTGAAGCTGGGTAAGGCAGTTGCCAGAATATCTGTCTCACCTAACAGAAAATTGAAAAAACAGTGAGAACTGGAAACTCATTGTAGAAAGAAATATGTATCTGTGAAGGGCAATGACTGGAAGGTGCACAGTGGGGACAGATATGACACTGGGGAGAAATATGTTTTAGGAAACTGTGGAGCTGATGGGTACCCAGAGGGCTCTGTCAGGTGACAGCTGTTCTGATCCAATGCAGAGGATGAAATTCAGCAGAACTAACCCAAACCAACCATGTGTCCCATTTAGCCAGGCCAGTGGTCATACTATTTTTTTACAGAGGACTATCAATTTTACTGGGAGATTAGTTGTGATTTGCTGATCCTCTTTCATCTTAGAAATACGATAGTAAAAGCATTGCCAAAGTAACAGACAGTGAAGGCATATCCCTGTAAAGATGCTGTATATTGAAAATCAAACTGCAGAAACTGTGATCATGTTAACAGTTCTAGCTATGGAGTTTGGCTTTATAAAGTATCTTGTTTAATCTATTTCCATGTTGGAGGTCTCTTGTTTAATCTCTGCTATGTCAGGTAAAAGAGAAGCAACTGCAACAGCAATGGCCATGAACAACCCGCGGCATATGCAATAGTTACGATTTTATTTCCTGTGCAATGAACCTTTCAAAATGTTAGGAGTCTGTTAGCTGGAAATGGCTGATGTTTTTCTGTAATTCACAAAGCGGACGCATTGTGCTTTGCCTCTTAATTTTTCTGGTTTTGCTGGTTTTCTTTAACCCACAATGAAAAACACAGTGTGATACAAAATACATGGGAGAAAAAACCCAACCTTTTGTGCAATGATTTAACCTGAAGTACACTAAAATAAATAGAAAAGACTCTTGCTGATTAGTG
Source organism: Rhynochetos jubatus (assembly GCA_027574665.1). Classification (NCBI taxonomy): domain Eukaryota; kingdom Metazoa; phylum Chordata; class Aves; order Eurypygiformes; family Rhynochetidae; genus Rhynochetos; species Rhynochetos jubatus. The sequence goes on along the minus strand of CM050649.1, from coordinate 101,526,330 downwards.
CTCAAACAGATTCCTAACCTAGTACTGGGCCCCAAAAATAACATACTGCTCTATGAGTTTTGTTTCTGGGGAGCAAGTAGTCAGATCAGAGTTAGTGTGTGGAAGAAGTTTCCCTTACAGACACAGCATGGCCCCCAGAGGATAAGAGAACCATGAGTAATGAACAGCATGATTTATGAGAATAAATCTTATCAGACAAATTTGATTGCTTCTTCTGATAACATTACCAAATAAGCAAATGAAAGGAAAATGGCAGACCTAATATAGTTTGACTGCAGTAAAGCATTTGATATAGCATCCATGAAATCTCATACAATTAATTCAAATTGACAAATATGCGGACTGTCGCATGGATTGAAGATTAGCTCAAAGGCCATAAACAAGGAATATTGATGGATCAAGTTGAAGAGAGATACATAGTTATTTGCTGCAATGCTGGTACTAAATCAAGAATTGTTTAACATCTTCATTCCTGATCTGGAAAGGAGAATGAGTCAGCTCATTAACAAAATTTACCCATGACATAAACTAGGAGGAGCTTTGAATGTCCTTACGTGGAAAGAATAAAACAATGCATCAAAGACTGATGTGATAAAGTAATAAATAAATAATAAAAGTGCAAGGCACCACTGCTGGTACAATTTGAAGCAAATATTGAATGAGTATTTAACAATCTGGAAAAAATGAGAGAATAAAATGTAATTGTAGCACATAATGGGCACAATTTGAAAGGGCAACAAAAAGGGCAAGTGAAGTTATAGGTACATATGTATTATTGCCTCATGGAATAAGGTGATACACTAATATCTCAGAAGAGTGGTTTAATGTGAAGCACAGAAACAGACCTAGTATATACAGCTCTGGCACTCAAAGCATAAAATTGGGTTCTTGGAATGATTAATGAAAGAAACTGAAGTGATAGTCAAATAGTCAGATGCAGTAAAGAAAGATTAAAATGGATAAACTATAATGGGCTAGATTAAAAATTTGGACATGTATTGAAATGCCTTCCTGCCAAGTATTTAGCAATCAATATGAAGGTTAGACTACCTGATAATATAGCTCTCCATGTATGCTTAACTAACAAATAGAAGGGTATTTGATAGTCTCCAAACATCAAAAGAGTACAAATCTCAAGGACGGAGAGGAGTTTTGTGTGATGCAGAAAAGTATGAACAAGAAGAATGAGACGAAGCTGAGAAAAATACTATTAAGATGTTACAAGCAACATTCACTTGCCATACTGGAATTTTATTTTGAGGGAGTAATACTGCATGAGTAGATATACACTACATATATTTCTTTGCCTTTCACCTTTGTGGCAGCATACTGTATTTGTAATGAATTTTGCATCTTTAAGTGAAAGTTTCCTTTAGTGGGAAGGGTGGTAGAGAGATAAAATATTTGGGACCATACCATCTCCCATATGCAGAGTCTTTACTACCCCAGATGGCACACCAACTGCCAAGTCCTAGAAATACTACTGAATTATTACCTTCTAAACATGAAGCAGACTAAACCAGCACAGCACATAATAGATCCTCCCTCAAACGCTTCCAAAATTAAGACTAGGTGCCTCTTTTTATATACAAAGCCCAGATGGTACATACAAACCAACTGTGAACTATGTTGCTGGTGTGATGTTTAAACTTTACAAAAATGTATGCTGGTATAACAAATGGCCTCTATTTACAAATGGAAGACTGAATAAATGAAAGAGATGCAAAGTTTTGTAGCTTGCATTGAAAATTTTTGACTTGATAGACTTTGGCTATCACTCTGTATGGCCATTCTTAGATTAAAATTAGGTGCAGTACAAGTTTTGCCCACATACAAGTATTTAAAATGAAAATACAGAATCTAATGTCTAAGCTTGTGGAAGTCTAACTTAAATCCTTATAGCAAGGACCCAACAGTGGAGTAACTACCCAATGCACTTCAGTGCCTCTGTTGACTAAATACAGGAAAAAGGAGTAGAAACAAGGAGAAGATTTTCAGTCTAACATTTGAAGAAAATAAGTGCTTTGTGTTTGCACTAGTTTGTCAGACTCTCTCCTCTTCAAGATCTGTTAAATCCATTAGCTAGCTTCAAGGAAGAAGTGAGGAAGTCTGAAGACTGATGCTAAATAAAAGAGGAATCAGGCAGAGCCATGGTTTCAGCACAAGTGGCACCAGCTGGTTTCATGGTAAAAGGGGTCTAAGCAGAGAAGGAAACTCCTAACACTACTTTTGCAGAAGGAAAGGCTGCATCATGGAAGTCCTTAGAGCCTTCCCTCACTAAGAAAGCAATATTAATGAAATGAAAAGTTTTGTGAAATAACAGGGAGTTTAACTGGATACCAGCATACCTTAGACGGACGTGTTTTTCTTGTACAGATTCTTTGTAGCTGTCAATGTGCAAACTAAGAATGAAGCTTTTCCCATGGCATTCATAAGTTGTTTCTCGGCTCCCTTTTCCCCTCTCTCACCCTCTCTCATTTTCTTTCATTTCCCTTCTCCTAGCTGTTCTTGTGGATATATTGATGCCTACTAGTGGGTGAAGTCAGCCTGCATCCATAATGCAATTAATTAAAAAAAGTCAGTTAGGGTTAAGGCACAAAGACAGAAGTTCAAAGACAGCACAGTAGTCATGAGGCTGGATTGGGTAGTTCTCTTCCAGTCTTAGGAGAAAGCCATGAAGACGGAAAGGTATTATCTGAACTATTGTGGAATTCAGTGAAAGGTCAGCATTCACGACCACATCACTGCTCTGCCTCTGATATTAGATGCAGGAATGTATCAAAGTTAGGACAGCCTCTAGGAGAGTGAGCGGTGAATTATACATATTGCTGATACTGTATCAATAAAACACGACAATGTTGGATGATCAAATTAGTATTTTTTAACCCGTTTAGGTATAATTTAAAAAAAAGAAAGGTGTAACAACCTGCTGTGGTCATCCAGCTGTCAGTATATGGGAGGTTGCTAAGGATGACTGTAGAAAAGGAGACTAGATTTGTCCTCTGAGTCAACATCTTTTGAATTACATATATGCAAATATGTAACAGCATACTGTTGACGTACTTTTGCCATAGGACTAAACAGGTAGGAAAGTTACCCCATACAAAATATAGAGTTAACAGTTTTCTGTACTTTTAAGTTCAGCTTCTCTGAACAAATTTGAGCCATGTGTCATAACATCTGATATTACTGGAGCACTGTCTGCTTACCTAATTGCCCAACCTTTTGGGTCCTTTGAGCATAAAAGTCATGTCTCCATGCAGTGACTTCAGTGGAGGTACACCAATTTACATCAATTGAAAAAAATGGTCTTAAAGATTTTTGTGGCCAGGATTTCTCACAATAAACGACTTGCCAAATCTAAAAGTCATTATTTTAATGACACTGCAGACAGCTATTGTTAGACATGGGACACAGTTCTAGGGTAATTATGGTATTATAGCATTACTTTATAATTCAACTTTCCTCATCTTAAATTACCATAATTGAAATGTGTTTCCCTTGTTCCAATCTAGTCAAGTATCCTGCACAGAGAGTGCAGAACAGAAAGAGAAGCTCTGCTAGTCCAGACAGCCAGACTTAGTACTTTTTCTTTTTAAAAGTAACCTAGAAATAAAGCAGTGGGCAGTTCTGCGAGCATTCATGGTGACAGGATTTTGAACTATTCTGTAATGTTGCCCTGGGTAACATCTGGCTTTGCCTATGGTAAAACTGCCCACTGACTGTAGCTGAGGTTGAAATTGATGGGTAGAGTGAGGGAAAACTTGGAAAACTTGCATCCCTAAATTAATTTCTTGTACCCATTCCAATAGGAGTTTAACATGGAGGCTTCAAGGAGTGATGTGGCATATATGTCAAACTCTTCAGTCTCATTTTTTGAAGGAGCCATGTGTCAGCTGGCATGACATCTCTTTGGTTATGCAGATTGCATCTTATGAGACATGACTACCCAGCTCACACAAGGGTCATGCCTACTATTGAGGTCTAGGCATGTCTCTCCCCATCCACAGGCTCAGGCTACATCTCCTCTCCTGACAGGTGACCCAGTCAGAGGAGAGGACATTTCAAGATAGGGTGCACCGAAGAAAGGAGGTGTTGGCTGATGAGAAGCTTAATGTCAGCCAGCAGTCTGCACTGACAGTCCAGAAGGCCAACTGTATCCTGGGCTGCATCAAAAGAAGCTTGGCCAGCAGGTCAAGGGAGGCAATTCTCCCCCTCTACTCTGCTCTTGTTAGACCCCACCTGCAGTTCTGTGTCCAGCTCTGGGGTCCCCAACATAAGAAGGATATCGACCAGTTGGATCAAGTCCAGAAGAGGCCACAAAGATGATTAGAGGGCTGGAGCACCTCTGTTATGAGGTCAGGCTGGCAGTGTTGGGGTTGTTCAGCCTGGAGAAGGCTCTGGGGAGACCTTATAGCACCTTCCAGTACCTGAAGGGGCCCATGTGAAAGCTGGAGGGGAGACTTTTTACAAGGGCCTGTAGTGACAGGACAAGGGGTAATGGCTTTAAGCTGAAAGAGGGTAGATTTAGATTGGATATCAGGAAGAAATTCTTCCCAGAGAGGGTGGTGAGGCACTGGAACAGGTTGCCCAGAGAAGCTGTGGATGCTTCATCCCTGGGAGTGTTCAAGGCCAGGCTGGATGAGGCTTTGAGCAACCTGAAGTAGTGGAGGGTCTTTAAGGACTCTTCCAACCCAAACCATTCTATGATTCTATGAAGTCTGGCACACTGAACAGTGAAAAACTTTGAGGGAACTGTGGTTTTCAGTGGTATGTAGGAGAGCAGAATTCCTCTCTGGGATCTGTATGTGTCTGTGGAGAGGAAAGGTAAAATCACAGCTGGTGATGTAATCCCTTGTGATGGGACTGGCTAAAATTGTCTGTCTTTTTGTCACTGGTTTAGGTGTGATGTTTAAGGATTATCTGAAACAGCAACTAAAGTCATAACCACCACAATGAAAAATAGTCTCAGAAGGAGCAATATATTGCTTGGAAAATGTGAGAATGTGAGATTTTGAGTTTTATGGGAAAGCTTTCAGGTTTGCTTTATCTGAACTTAAGAGCTCAAAATGGATCAGGTTTATTTATTTATTTATTTAATTTTAAGCTCAGCTTCTCTAGCTTTATGGAAAGATTTATTTGTCTCAGCACAGCTCTACAAGAGTAAACTGAATTGTTGCTTGTTCATGCATCCTGATTAAGGGTCTTGCCATCAGTTCTGTTTCTCTCTGCTGAGGCTTGAAGTGTGGCTATTGAATACTTGCTATATCATCATAGTACTGTTTGTCTGAAATTGAGCTTGGAAAATGTGGGAGAAACTGACAGGCATTCTGGAAAGTCCTGAATTGCTTTCCAATTCAGCTGTGTTCACTGCCAAAGGGAGTAGTCCCTGGGGGAAGGTATGATTAACAGAAAAATATCCTGGTTTGTCCTAAACATAGTAAGAAGGGCTGTAGGTCCAGGACAATGTGAGATTCAGGTGCCACGCTGGGCTAAAAGGACACGTTAAACCTGCTAAAAGAAAACTGTTAAACACACACTGAACATTTGGCCAGTGTTTCTGTTTGCAGGATAATTTGGGAATGGCTCTTCTCCATTCATTTACCAATAAAATTATAAACCCAAACCCATCTGCTTATGAATGCAGATATGTGCTATTTGCCCCAACTATTCTCCCACTCCATTTATGGGCATATAGAGCTTCAGGAAAATATGGCCCTGAAATGGCCAATCATGCCCTTTGAATAACAAATAATACATGCTGAATAGTCAAGTACATAATTAAATGAAAAGTTTACAACAGGCAAGCTGATTGAAAAATGTTTATACAAAGCACTTCAATGATTTCAAGAAAATGGACACATTTATGGGGATCATGATATTTTTACCAATAATTGACTAACCAAAAAAAGTGTCTAATTTACTAGCTAAAATGTTTCCCAAGAACAGTTTGCCCAGGTCTAGCGTGAAATGACATACTGAATTCAATTCCATGCTGAATCATTGCTTTGAAAGAAAAAGGTTCGCAGCTACTAAAATATCCCTGGATAATCACAGAGGTCAGAAGCTGTGTCCTTTTTGTGTTACAAGCCTGTTTACAGTTTGCTCCCAGTGCAGGTTGTCAGGGCTTCAAGTATCTGTTTCACTTGAAATACAAAAACAAGAAGCCTCTATATTTGGCAGTGAAAAACCCAACCATCTCCTTTTCCTCCTCATTTAGTGAAATATTCTTCTTAACATATGGAAAGATCCTAGCCCATTCAACGATGCATGCACCTCCTGTGGTGCTGAACTCTTAACGATACCTGTTACACTTGCCACATTGTTTTACCAAACTTTTCTTATTTTCTGTATATTTGTTCCTATTTGCAGAATCTGTTAAAGTTCCAATACAGAAGTACTGAATCTAAGCATATAAAAATGCTTAAGTTACTTTGGGAGAACGCATTTTGGTCATTGCTCTCTTCTAGTCCTCCCAGATCTCCTCAGGGTTGGTAACTCTTCTCTTTTCTTATTGAATGTGCTTTTCTTTCCTGCTCCACCATTTAATTTCAGCAAATTTGATAGCCATGGGCATTTTATTTTATTTTTACCATCTGTTTTCCATTTTTATTAAATAGTTATAGTTTATTGTTAATTGAAATTGCAAATTGGCCATATTATGTTTATGCTATAATAATAGCATCTGGATTTAAAACTGTGGGGAAGATTGCTTCCCAACTGTTCTCACTATGTATGGGCCTAGAGCCTTAAAATTACACCTGTCCTATGGGAGGTTTCCTGCCCTTCGGGTTGATCTCTTAAATAGCTGGGGTTTTACTTGAAAAATAAAAGCTTTCTATTTCTGTTCAAGAAAAGAAAGGTTAAGGTTCCAGGACAGTAGCCCCAAACATTCTGAAATAATGAGAGCCTCTTGCATTAAGATGGGATCTTTCAGGGTCTTATCAAAAAATTGCTCTGATTTCTGGAAAAAGCCAGAAACAAGAAACTTACGTTGAATTGCAAATATCTTCAATCAGACTTGAGGGAAGTTTTATTCTGTACTCTTTGACAGTCCAGCATAGTATTTCTAGAGACATTAGAGAGGTATTAGTATATCCTGGAGGGCTATTGAACACTGTAAACTCCCCCTATGTATCACAATTACAGGAACACCTGTTCTAAATAACATTTTACTGAGCCACCATGAGAATTTGGTGCTCAATAGCCCTCAAAATTTCTCATTTCTTTCCTGTGGTGAGGTGCTTTAGTGACTTCTCTCTGGACCATAATAGGAAATTTTTAAGGGCAATGGTTCAATATCTCTTAAAGGACACCCCACCCTCCCTCCCCTACATTTCTTACTAATAGTGTCTACTCAACACACTTGTGATTCCTTCATCTCTACATTTTTGTTGTGCTGGCCTGAGGAAGGAAGGAAATAAGTAGCAGATTGATTACGGGTATAGTCTACATTAAGGTACACTGGTGTTATAATGAAGGAAGCAATCAGAATTTATAGTAGAGAACAAATGTGTGAAGATAATTGTGTAAAAAAGAAGCACTATGAAATAGGACCTCAGTCCTGAGAAACTTGAAGTCCTGTGATGTGGGTGAGAGCCCTGATTCTGTAGGGAGTTGGTGGGATACAGCAATTCCCTGCATGTTAATGGCCAAGATTAAATCCTAGATTGTAGATTCAGATCTCAAAATAAAGGGCCAAGCTTTTATGCAGTAGGATGCTAATTGCTGAGTGATATTGAAAATTTCGCTCTTCCTCTCACATGTTGCAAACTCAGCTCCTTTACTGAAGTACTCTGGCTCATGTCTAGAACATTAAATTAAGGGTTGACCTTGTCCTTTCTTTTTGGTATAGGGTAAAAAGAGAAAATGGGTAACAAATACATTAATCAAAGACACTAACAAAAAAGGCATCATAAAACTGTCTATAAAGAGTACATGGGATGAAGGAAACAGGTGTCTCTTCTGTTCTCCTATTATCTTGGACTCTGCTTTTTTTTTTCCTTCCCATCCTTTGCCTTGAGCTTGTCTATTTGTGCTAAAAGATTTGGGGATACAGACTAACTTTTTCTGTGTGTTTGTACACTATCACACATAAATCTTACTATGTCTCATGGTGCACTTTTGCACTTAGTATCTTCTATTACTAGATGAAAGGCACGAGAATGGATAATGGGAGAAAAATGAACCAAATTTCGAAAGATGCATTAAAAGCAATAAACAGGCACCCTTGGTGGGCACAAGCACCTGCTTCTTCTCCAGTGCATGACAAAAAATCACTTATTCTGCCAGCTGTAACTCTAAACATAAAGTAAATGGGCCCCAAACTGGATCTGGATGAAGTGAAAATAGCAGTTTGTCCAACAGATGTCACCTATTTTTCTCTTCCCAGACAATTCATGGACAGGTCTAGACTCGAGTTAAAGTATTCAGCATTTCTAATTTTGTCAGGAAAGATTTTTATGTGTGAGACCACTTGAACCTACTAGGGTGTGAAGGGTTGGGTAAATCACTTTGCCTTATATTTTTAAGGAGGAAGGAGAATATCAGGTGAAAATACTGATGTGTAAACCTCTACTAAATTGATGTTTAAAAAGAAAATAGACATTATCTTTGACATTCCTGTCCATAAAAGCTCTAAGGGTTAAGTTTATGAACATACGTCCCTCCTGCACTGGAGCATGGATAAAACCAAGAAGTGTGAAGCCCTAATTGATTTTCTTGAAAACAATGATCCCCAAAGCATAAGCAGTAAAGAACATGATACAAAAAGAAGATGTTTTCTATAAGTTCCTATGAAAAGCTACCAGACAGATTTCCTTTGATTTTTTAAAGCACTTTGTCATTTATAATGTTAATGAAAAGATTTCCCCTAGTGACTATGAGGGAAACAATAGGTGTTACTAAGTTACTGTGCTTTTTTTCAGTGCTTCAGTTGAGTCATCTTCGGTTACAAAACTGTAGTCATTAAAGTGTAGCATGTTTAAGACTACTATCTCCTGGAATCCACTGATCCGTGCAATTGCTGTCACACTGGAGAAGGCAATCTTTGACTTGACATTAGTTTCTTGTCCTTCCATATTGTATATGATATACTGTCTTTCACTTTGCATTTTACTTGCAGGATCGTGGCATTTTAAAGAAACAGAAAAAATCTTGTTGGGCTGTCAGTCATTGACCAGGCTTGGAAGACTTTTCTTCTGTTCAGGGAATCATAACAGGCACCATTTCAGGCACATCGGCTTTTCAAGTACTTCAGCGTAAGTATTATATGGAGTTTCATTTGACTTCTCAACATGGTGCAATACGGGAGTGCAGTGGAAGTCCTGCATGTGTAACTCCTCACTGAGAGCTGTTGAGCTAGTAGTTAATACCCCAGTTAGGCTTTTTAATTTCTGGGTTCCATTCCTACCTTGTACACACATTTGCTGTGATACTATCATTTCCTGCCTTTCAATATTTCTGGGAGACATTAAAAATCCTGTAATTCACACTGGAAAAAATTACTCCCACAACACCCCTCTCTCTAAAGAATAAAGCAGTTATCTGATGCTTATTAGTCTTTGTGGGGATGAGTAAGGGACCCATGATGAAGTAACTCTTCTTTCCTAGCCTCTGTGACCTGGGAACAATAGTTTCCAATGTTAGAAAACACTATGACGATAAAAGCTGGGATGTTTATAGAGCCTATGTTGTATTCCTTGTTAGTATCCAAACTCTCTTAGGGTTCTGTAAAACTCCCAGGCAAATTCATTAGTGTTCAGATCTGCTCAGAAACAGTAGTGATGGGAAGTAATATGGTTATAATTCAACATGTCTGGGGTGGGGTAGGGAACAATTTTAATTTCCCTTTACTGCTGGTAATGGATTTTTGCAGCTTCACCTTTCTGTGCTACCGATCCCAGCAGTCCCAGGCTCTAAACAACAAACAGCTTGACTTGCAGAAACTTTCCACTTCCTCTTGGGAGGGCCGCAAACTTACAGCATATTTTAGGTTGTTGTTCGATTTTCTGAGGGGAGAGAATTGTCTCTAGGCACAAATTAGTGCTACCAGTGGAAGATGGAGTTCAGCTGTTTATATACTAATATGCAGCAATTATGATAAAACAAAACTCATTCTGAAATTCTGCTGTAACTATGGTAACCTACATGCAATGTATTCCATTAAAAATACAAAAAAAGCTCCCCAGCAGGAGAGAGTAAATATTATCTATTATTGATTGATGAAGGTTCCAGACTGTGAAAAATGCTTAATATATTCTTTGCAATGAAACACATTTGTTAAACCTTCCTTTTTATTGATGGTTATTGTCTGTTTATATAGCATCAGATAGCTATCATTAATTTTTACATCTATTTTGAATCATTTACTTCCTTCATTAGAAGGTCTCCATTTTCCAAAGGGTCTCTGAAAAAATCCTTTATTAATTTTTGTTTATCTGATTTCTAGTCTGGGACAATTCCATTATTATTTGACTGAAACTTGACAAAGACTTTACAACCCCAGATGCAATTGGTATAGTTGCATCATTTTAGCTTTAATAATAATAAATCTTCAAGGATTCAGCTGTTTAGTGAGGAACAAACAAGTCATGCAGATATTCTGTTGCTTTACTTGCTAGTTGTTATGGCTTCCGAGTTATTTAAGTTAAGCATTTCAAATTACCCATGAAATAATAAAACTTTTGGAATTCAGATAGAAATAATAATGTCAAAGCATAATGAGATGTGCGTGTCTGGGAATGAGAGAGAAAAAATACCAGGTAGGTATATTAGCAACACACTTCCTATGCCTGGAGAGGCTGCCCGGCTCCTTGCAGCTCTTTGAAGATATCCATGGATGGGCTGCTGGCGGGGGAAGCAGGATGGCCATGCTGCAGGGAAGACCCCCAGGCTGAATAGACACAGGACTTGAGCTTTATCTTTTCCTGTCAAAACTATTTCTTATACAGGGATAGTTCAGCTATCTCCACAGGACTCTTCACTAGTTTAGAAAAACTGATAAAGATTCGCTTGGAGATTTGAATCACTAAATGTTAGCTTTGTGTCTGAGCTCACGTTGCAGTCAATAGAAATTTAATCCATACAGTTAACAGAGCCTAGAAAATGGCCCAGCTGACTGTCAACTTAGGTTGCAATTTAATTGCTTGAACAAGGCCAGTTATAGCTGTTTAAGAAGCCTTCAGGTGTCTCACCCTCCAGCTTCTGGTCTAGCAAAGCATTTCACTCCTCATTGTGTTCTGACATATTTGACAAGTCTTTGAAGCTATCACAGGTACCTTAAACCATTTTAAAGGAATTGTATACCTGTATGGACTGTGTCACAAACTGGGGATTTTGATCTCTTCTCAGCATAGTTAGAGCTTAAAGATATGGGTGACATGACACCCAGCTAAAGAAATCTTAATTTCAAGCCAAATCCCACTCTTGCTATATATTCCAAAGCTTTGTGGACATGACCCAAGACAATGACGGAGATATGTTCTATACCTTTGCAATTTCCTGACAGATGAAATATTATGGCTTCTTTTGTCTGAGTTTTCTTCCATATAAGCTGTGTCTGGGAGCACAGTTTAGTCAGGTGCATCAGAATCAGAGTGATAATGTTATTGCATTAGTTGATATGTCCTGTAGGAGACATTCTAAAGGAGATCAAAAGCAATATTGAAAAAGTGTCATGGAGAATTATTTTCTTATTTTTAAATCAAGACTGAAATCACTGGTAGGCCTCCATAAAACCCCACATATTGATAATACTTCTCTTGTAGAAAAAAGCTTAGATCATCAGCAATGTATCCCACAGCCATTCACTGGTGATGGAAGGTGGTTCTCTCTGAGCTATGCCTACAGTGGTACAACATGGTGATTCTTATTCAGATACACTTAGCTTTATCTGTACCATTTTACTTTCTCAAAAGGAGAGAAAAAATGGAAAATACTGATGATAGAATGTGGAAAAAAAGGAGATATTTTTATTTTATTCACAGCCCAAACTGTCTATCTGCTTGTTTGGTTTAGTTGTATGAACTGTCTGAAGTGATGATACAGATTACCAGCCTGTTATCCTGAATAAAAAGTGCTGTCGTTAATTCTCTTTTGCTGCAGCTATGGGCCATTATTTCCAATAGCTGTAGCTGTCACTTCCAGTACTGTGACCCATCAGGAAATCTCTCAGGAAACTGAAAGGGTTTACACAATGGCCTAGCAAGAATATAATTTACAGGGCAGCAGAAGGTGCAACTGCCTACTGGTCTCAGATTTATTCCTCATTCCTATTGAAGAGCTTAAATAAGTACAAGGAGATGTTTTTTTCCTGCTGTTGAACTGTCCTCCTGCTGCTCCACAGTGAGCTCCAGCGCCCCGAGACAATATATCCTCCATCCATTAGCTGCCTGCCAGTGTAAGAGCTTGCTGTCAGGATTGCAGCCTTCTGCAGGGCACTGACGACATGGTGGGCTGGAAAAGTCCACCACCCCAGGGGATCCAGGGATGAAAATAAAGCTGGAAAGCATAAGGATGAAGGAGGAATTTGTTAGTAGCAGGAATGAAGGGGAAGGAGAAAAGAGAGAAAAGAAAGAGCATCTGGTGATGAATATCTGGGACTAGATAGTCCATGAATTGACTGAAATTTTTAATCATATATTCCCTTGTGTACTTTCATTTAAACCAAAAACTTTTTGGTCTCTGGCTTTTTGTATCCACAATAATAATTTCAAATGAAACACACGTCTTTCACAGCTATTAATTTGTTTTCACCATAGGGAAATATTTAACTATTTTATAAGAAATTGCGCTGCTCATACTCAGATAACACAAAGTAATGGAAAGAATACTTCTTCTTATACCTGTATTTTAAATGCTGGGAAGTGATCCTCCGAAGGTGAAAGCCAAGCTTATTACTATTGGGATTCCTGGAGCTGGACAAACAACTTGTGATTAATATCTTTCTTGGGAAGCTTTAGCTTCCTTTCCATTTGAAAATAATATTTAAAAAGGCTATGGATTGTTTTTTGTTTGTTTGGTTTCTTTTTTGTCATTCTTTCTCCCCCTCCATGTGTATTCACTGTTCTGTCATTTTTTTGTTTAGTGACCTGTGAGGAGTTTGTTGTGAATATGTGGTAATCAAAACATCACCTCTCAACTGGTCCATTCATCACTATGTATGTTTTTGTTCCTTAAATCTGAATGCAGTCCTTAGAATCAGATTTCCAGTGCAAAGCAAAAATATACTCTCCATAGATACTTCACAGAGAATTCCCCTGAATATTTATTTGTATTTTCTATTGGTGAATTAGCTACTAGCTGAAGGTATGCAGAAAACAATTGCAAAAGAAGGAGTAATTAAGGACCAAATTAATTCACTCTATAATACTATTTGCAGCCCAAATTTTTTTAAAGCTCCTTTTGTTTGATGTATATGTATCTTATGCCTGTTATGTAATGGATGGGTCTGTATTGTTGGTTTCTAGTATACTCATAGATTTGATTGAAAAAATAGAACCTAAGTTTGCCAGCCCTTTATTTTTATAGAACTTCCACTGATTTGGATAACAGTTCCATACGACTCCTCAGAAGTAAGTAATAGCTCCTAGTGTCTAGGCCTATATCTGTGTTTATCCTTACCTCCTTCAAAACATATTGGATTTCTTTAACAGACCTGTTTGGTTCAGAAATAAAAATGTATGGCTACTGGAATTAACTACTACTTACTAATATAATTCTACCAGCCTCATTTTTTTCCCTCTTTCCACATTATACAGTACATTTTATTCCGTCTCTACAGTGCTTCTGCTACAGCTGAAGAACAATCAGCAGTTAAGCTGCTTTATTGTATTGTTTCTTATTATACAACATTAAGAAATTAAGAATTATTAAGAGATACTACAATATATTAAGAAAGCAAAGAAGAACGAATGGCATTAAAATTATAATGAAACTTTACAGTGAATTTCCACACCTTTTGTAGTAAGAACAACATAGTAGTCCTGATGATAGACTATTGAACACATCATTAATGAGACAGTACACAGGGAAAATAATTATTAACATAGTTGTTACAATATTTAACATAGATTGCAAGTTCTTTGAATCAGGAACAGTTGGTATTATTTCCAAATAATTAATGCCTGACACCTCATGATGCTTACAACTCTTAAAAAATAATGTATAACATCAGAGAATAAAAACAAGCTATAAAATGATCAAAACTATAGAAAAACTATAGATCATTAATTTTCACAAATATAAAGCATAAACTAGTAGAAAGCTGAGCGTTTCTGCCCATGTGAACACCTACAAGAACTGCAGAAGAAATGAAATTAACATTTTTTAGGATGTCAGAATTTTAACTACTTAAAATTACATATAATACAACTTTAAGTGTATTTTGCTTTGCAGACCAGTTTAGTCTTGAAGTTTTGAATAACGTCTAAAATTGACATCATATAAGAGCCACTTTTGGAATAGAAATAAGTATTATTTTTGAAATTGTAAAGAATATCCATTTTGCTCTTACTTGAAGGCTTTCCATCTGTTACTTTATAATGAAAGGTAACCAAAATCTGTGTTTTCACAATACATTTTGCATTTTTTCAAGAGTAATTTTCTGATGAAAAAAAGTTATACCACTAAATTGCCAGAAATCTTTTCCTGCAGCCTTCACAGGCTTAAGAAGTGAGGGAAGTAGCACAAATCCTTAGATAAACTTTCATCTTACTCCTACAGACTTGAAAATAAGATGGTATTAGCTGTTGTGTTTCTATTCTTTCAAATATAAAAGTCAAACTTCACTTCTAACAGGACATGTTTCACAACCAAACAAGATTTAATCTGGAGAAACAACATTGTCAGTGTGGAATATCATGGCAATGATCAAAATTTCAGGAAGGAAATCCAAGCTATGAGAGAAACCTTCTATTATTTTTTAGCGCTGTATAGTTTTCTAGGTACATCTAGCCACTGAAAATATTATCCCTGAAGCACTCTTATTATGTTTTTGTCGTGAAAGTGAAAGAGGCATAACTCAGGGAGCCTCAGGCAACAGTGAATTACCAAGGACTTTCCTATAAGTGAGTGAAATATAATTACAATCTTCAATAGGTGAGACAAAATATATTTTGGGTAAAGGAAGGCAAAAAAGTATATGAGACAAATTGGCTGTGCTCTGTATTTATCATTAGGAAGGAAGGTAAATGAATGCATATGAAAGTAGGAAGCCAGACAGGTTTTTACTGTACAGCTGAGGATGAGCCTAGTATGACATTTAAAAAGAAGAGGAAAAAAGGAGAAAAAAGAAAAAAAAGAGATTAACTTTTGTTGGTGTTGTTACATTAGTGATTACTAAATCATCAAGCAGATTGCTGATGAGAGGCAGCCTGACCATGCAGCGATGTGGGTGAGCTCACATGCATGCACACACATACCTACCCCTGAAGATGCACCTCAAACCTAATTTTATTTGCAGGAACCATTCCTTAAGGCTGAGATACAAACCAGCTATTCATCTGAATGTGTTTCACCTAAGGCACTCTTTTTTTTTACTCCACATGTCTCTGCCTAGAATAAAACACAGAAAAATAAACTTCTTTCACTAGGGTGTCCATTTACTTCACATGGTTTAGCTCACTGTGGTATTCCATGGTAATTTAGCCATGTCTGTGCCACATTACCAAGGCTTTTGATGCTCAGACATTTTCAACCTGGAATTTAGACTGATACCTTTCTCTTATTTAAACTACAATTGAAGTGAGTGGAGCTTTCACACCTTAGTGTTTAGCCCATGCAATGTCATTACTCTGCTTCCAGTCACAGAGTGAAAAAGTAACTCCCACAGACATTAACTGAGGTTACGGGGCTGAAGTCAGATCCATCTGAATATCCCACAGTAGGAGAAATTATTCACAGGTTAGTAACATGCTGGCATTGCAATCTACTATGGACATGATTACCTTTGATGGTTTTGTCCTTGCAAAGATACACACAACAGTGCAGTTAATGTAATTATAATATGGTTAAGCACAATTATGATAAGAAAGAAAAAGAAATTCTACTTAAGGATGACTACATTTCAAAGAATAGTCATTTTAAAGTAAAATTTACATCAGAAAGTAGTATGCAAAGATAAAATCTTAAAATAAAAATTAAAAAATCACTTAAAACCACTTAGGAAAATAAATAAAATTTAAGAACTGAGATTTAATGAATACATATTTTTCTCAAATGCCTTTTCAGTGCCAGTAAAAACACTGAAGGCTTCCTACTGAATATAATTTGGAACCTAGAATCCCAGCTGAGGAGAGGAAAATCTTTCCTACATACAGAACACATAATTATAGAGATCATGTTCTTCAAACTAATTTTTTTTCTCCTTGACCTCTTTCCAAAATAATGAAACAAGTAAAGCTGTGGTGAGTATGTGTATATACTCTGTTCCTGAGCGTTTTTTATTTCACTCATGTGTTCATAAACTGTTTGTTCAAACAGGTACTGCCAAAACCAAAATCTTTTAATAAAAGACATTACATGTATTGTTTGTATCAACAGGCCAAAAATAGGTCAGTAGATCATCTGGTTTAACCCCCCTGCTCAAGTGGGCCCACCTAGAGCCAGTTTCCTAGGACCATGTTCAGAAGGCTTTTGAATATCTCCAAGGATGGAGACTCCACAACTTCCCTGGGTAACTTGTGCCTGTGTTCAGTCACCCTCTCAGCAAAAAGTGTTTGCTGGTGTTGAGGAGGAACCTCCTGTGTTTCACTTTGTGCCTGTTGCCTCTGCTCTGTCTACTTCATTCTCTTCCATTAGGTACTTGTGCACATGGAAAATAATCCCCCCCCCCCCCCCCCCCCCCATTTTTCTCATCTCCAGGCTAAACAGTTCCAGCTCTCTCAGTCTTTCCTCAGAGGAGAGATGCTCCAGTCCCTTCATCACCTTTGTGGTCCTTTGTTGGACTCTCCTCATAGTATGTCCATATCTGTCTTGTACTGGTGAGCCCAGAATTGGACACAACATGCCAGGTCTGGCCTCATCAGTGCTGAGCAGAGGGGAAGGATCGTCTCCTTCCACCTGCTGGCAACACTCCTAATGAAAACCAGGATACTATTTGCCTTCTTTGTGTCAAGGGTACATTGCCAGCTCATGCTCAATTTGGTGACCACCAGGACAGCCAGGGCCTTTTTTACAGACCTACTTTCTAGCTGGGTAGCCCCCAGCATGTATTCAAGCACTGGGGCTGCTCCTCCCCAGGTGCAGGACTTGGCACATCTCCTTGTTGAACTGCATTTTTCCTGTCAGCTAATTTCTCCAGCCTGTTGAGGTCCCTTTGGATGCCAGCACAACCCTCTGGTGTATCAGCCACTCATCCCAGTTTGTACCTTTGCTGAGGGTACACTCTGCCCTACCATCCAGATCATTAAGGAAGATGTTGAACAGAATCAGACCCAATACATCTCCAATTCAATGCAAACGTGTTCTCTGGGTAGTCAGCAGCACAGTTCAGTGTTCCCCATTAATGATATAGATGAGTTTGGAGAAAGGGCACAGTGACAGAAAGTTGCTGACTAGGAACGAGGGATGAAGTGTTCTCTGAGAAACACCGCTCTCTATAAGGCAATTCAGTAATTTCATTTTGTAAGTTTCAGTGTCACTAAGACACATGCTCTACTCATAATACAAATAGGTTTCATACTTTGACGAAGAAAACATTACTTTTGTGACTTAACCCCCCTTCCCCTAAACCCCATATTGCTCATGTAATTTATTCATTCTGGCAAGGCGAATAAGAAAACAGTCTTTAAACTTCAGTGTAATAAGAGTGGAATCCAGTGTAAAAATAAATTGGAGACAGAATTTAATTATTGCTTTTCTCTGCATGATTTGCTCCCTAGCCCCTTTGCAAACTTTCTAACACTTATTTAAAATACTTCTTTTATCCTTCATCTGTTGACACTATTTACATACAGAACTCTGATGTGTTTACCATACAATTAGAATAGATCTTCATTTTAATTAAATATCAATTCAGGATCACAGTTTCAAGCTATTTGTCAGTTCTGATAGTGATCAATAGAAGGAGGTGCTGAACAAAGAAGACAAATAGATTTTCTGAGTATTCAAATATTTTTCATTTCCTCACATACCCCATTTTTAAATAGAGGATGAAGAGATTAAATTCCTTGCATCCTTTTAGTTATTCTGTGGCACATATTTAGAAAGTTGAAATCAGAAGATAATTGCCACATCATTATGTTTAATTGACATGCTACCTTTTCCTCTGTAACTCACCGTGACAGCATCGTTTAACTGCAATGTGGTGACTGCCTTTCCCAGGAGTAAAACTTTCAGTAGCTGTGGGCAAATTCCTAAAAATAAAACTCAGTTAGGAACCTAGCATTCACACCAGACCCTTGGGGCCATGCATCCACTGTCTTGCTATTGCACATCACACAACCTTGTAATTTACAGCTTAAATATATACCATACACAGTTTAGACTTGTTTATTTTTATGCTGACATAAGTTTTGAGCTTCTGCAGTTCTTTCAGCCATTGGCATCTGTCCCTTCATGATGTGTTTACGGTCATATCCCCTCTCAGTCTTCTTTTACTATACTGAATGGTCAAAGCTCATTCATTCTTCCGCCTTGAGGTAGTGCATGGTTTCTCCTAAGCCTCCCAGTTCTTCTCTGCACCTCTTAAATTTATCTTGATTAAAAATGGGCAAATGAGGTTCGATGGGGGTGACCCCATTCAAAGATATAGCTACTTCCTCATTAACAATGAACATG
The DNA here is from genome assembly GCA_027574665.1 of Rhynochetos jubatus. Taxonomy (NCBI): domain Eukaryota; kingdom Metazoa; phylum Chordata; class Aves; order Eurypygiformes; family Rhynochetidae; genus Rhynochetos; species Rhynochetos jubatus. The sequence goes on along the minus strand of CM050649.1, from coordinate 101,507,550 downwards.
TTTTAGCTTATACATGTTTGCATTGCAGTTGGCTTTTCACATTTGTATAAAATTGGAGCCATATTGGGCATTTTTGATCGAATATTTTATCCTGTACCTTCTTTTAGGCAATTTATAAGTATCTTGTTTCATTACAGTACTTTTCACTGTTGGTCCCAGAATATATCATCTTCCTTTTATGTTGTTGGACATTTTCATCTCTTAGTTGTCCTTCTCACCCTTTCTCCCTTCTCTCCTTTCCGCCTTCCCCAGCTCCCTGTATCCTTCCTTCCTTCCTTCCTTCCTTCCTTCCTTCCTTCCTTCCTTCCTTCCTTCCTTCCTTCCTTCCTTCCTTCCTTCCTTCCTTCCTTCCTTCCTTCCTTCCTTCCTTCCTTCCTTCCTTCCTTCCTTCCTTCCTTCCTTCCTTCCTTCCTTCCTTCCTTCCTTCCTTCCTTCCTTCCTTCCTTCCTTCCTTCCTTCCTTCCTTCCTTCCTTCCTTCCTTCCTTCCTTCCTTCCCATTTCCCATTTCCCATTTCCCATTTCCCATTTCCCATTTCCCATTTTCCTAGTTTAACCCCAGACAACAACAAAGCACCACACAGCCGCTCATTCACCTCCATTTCCTCCAGTGGGGTAGGGGGAAGAATTGGAAGATAAAAATAAGAAAATTAATTGGCTGAGATAAGAAGAGGTTAATAATTCAAATAAAATAATGCTGCTACTACTACTACTACTGATAAAAATATGTAATGAAAAGGAAAACAAACAAAAAGAGAGGGAAAACACAGGCAAAAAACCCTAAGAAGTGGTACAACTGCTCATCACCAACTGTCCAACGCCCAGCCAGATCCCAAGCAATGATTGTCCCTTCCAGCCAACTCCCTTAATGTATATACCAAGCATGACATTTGGTGGCATGAAATATCCCTTTGGTCAGTCTGTCTTCTGTCCGGGCTGTGTCTCCTCCCAGCTTCTTGTAGAGAAGAAGCTGGGAACACTGCAGCAGTACGAGAAACTGAAAAAATCCTTGGCTTAATGTAAACATTGCTTATTAACTCTTAAAACATCAGTGTTACCAACATTCTTCTCAGCACCGAACCAAAACACAGCCTCATACTAGCTACAATGAAGAAAATTAACTTTCTCCCAGCCAAAACAAGCACACACATCTAACATCAATTTCCACCTGAAAAATAACACCAAAAAACTTACCTTGCAATGAAAATTTTGTGCAAAGGGAATTAATGTGAGGAGAATCTTACTCCTGAACAGCTGCTTCATGGATTGTTGCACTGAAAGTATTGCAAGTCATTACAGACATTTGTATGCATGAAAGATAATTCTTTCATACTTTGTATGACATTATTCCTCGGCAATTATATTACATATAAGTACCAAACTTTAAGTCTCAACACTTACTCAGTTTGAAATCTTAAATTTTAAGACATGAAATTTAAATAAGGTATTTCAATTTTAAAATGCCTTTGTTCTGCAAGAGAGGTGGGCTGAGGAACAGAAGAAAGGGAAACACAACACATATTGTAAATGGCACCTTATTGGTCTGTCACACAGGGGTAACAGATGGAAGGAGTCTATAGTTTTGTATAGGGATCAAACAAATTGAAGTTCACTAATACAAAGGTCTCTTTATCTTGTAGTAAATTCGAATCTGTATTAAATTTCTAGACTAAGACATTTTAATATTGTTCTCACCTTTAACAGTCCCAAATTCTGATAGAACATTTCTAATAGTTTATTGGTATTTTATTTTTGTGTCTACTGAGTATCAATTTATGTTTCATGTATGTTATTCTAGTAGTAATACCTTTATCTAGGTGCTATATACCTATGTACAAATGTATGTATAATCTGTGTATATAGAATTGCATGCATATGCATGGATGTGTTAAGCAATGGTTATTTAGAAAGTTTCATATTTTTATTATCAAGGGCTTCAGGTAGTGCAAAATTAAATGGATGTGAAAGAGGAATTGAAAAGACAAGTGAATGAAGGGGCAGAAATAAAGTGTCAGTTAGTAACTAACTAACCAAATTTTCATTTAGCAAAGCTCGACTGAGGAGCATAAGATTTGTCCTGCTATGCCAAAGAGTATTTATTCCTTAAAAAGGTATACTTGATGTAGCATATGCAGTGATGCTGTGATTGGGATTCAGTAATATGTGTATCATTCATTCTAGCTGCAAAGAAAATGATTGAAATTCTTTTACGGCTCATTAAATAGCTTCTATGAATCAGTTCTTTTATCTGTGTCAAAAGTTATTTCCCTTCACATATAAATACCATATTCTTATGTGAATATTTGCATGTCCATGTTTATCATTCACATTTCCATTATTATCCAAGCATATGCACTAGTAATTTTCCAGTACAGTTTCTTACAGAAAGCAGATGTTGGAATTGGAAAGTCTGAAACAATCCAGAGAAGTAAGACTATAAGTTGCAGATTTTTAATTTTACTACATTTTCCCAGCTTCAGAAAGAATAAAATTTATTCAGACTCCAATTTGAGTCCTACAAAGTAATTAATTCTTAAAATGTGCTAAATGGATCTGTTAAGAATAAGATTGAATCAAAATCTTTTTTTTAATACTAAAAAATTACTGAAGAGTCACACCCTGTTGTAACACTGTAAAAATCAAAGATGTTGTGTTGTTACTGAGTGCTGCTAAATGTATTTTTAGGCATGACATGATAGGACATGAGTGATTAGGAATGTTCAGTATTTAAAAATTGTGAATGAAAATCCAAATGATAATCAAGTTATCTTTATAGATCTACCTGAATTAATTCAATCAGAATTTTATCTACTCACAAATACTCTGTAGATTTAATTGCTAATTAAATGTTCACAATAGAATTTTAATTTATGTTAACTTTGTAATTTTAAAATGTACAGGATCAATACAAGTATCCATGTAGATTTTAAAATAGACAAACTTATTGAAATAAACAGACTCATATACCCATTGGTAGCCAACTGAAAGATGCCAAGTAAACAATGTGGGACTTAAACACCACAGAAGTTCTCCAATAAGGGAATTTACTCCAGTTTTCTACATTTTGAAGTTTTGAAAACCCGCTGCCTTCCATCTTGGCAAGTATTTTTTTCTTTTTTTCTTTTATTTTTTTTCCTTCTCTTCCTATATGTTCTTCTAATATGTTTTGGCAATTTCAAACCTATTTTGAGAAGGATTTTCAGGACTGCCGAATTTGAGACTCATCAGCATCTTTTCCTCCCCTCTCATGTCCCTCAGTTTTTCTACCTCTGCCTCATTGCCTGTGGTTCAAGTTAACATATCACGAATAGCATTATAAACATGAATTGAAAAATCACTTGTTGGTCCATCTAATATCATTCAAGGACATGGGCACTGTTCCAACAAAGTATTTAGACTCCTTACTGTTATTTAGGCTTTGAATGTTCTTCTGAAATCTCTTTCACAGACGTTTATTACCTCACAATTGGGGTGGACTAAAAGCATGCCCACAGGCAATTAAGGAAATTCAGCTAATGGCTGATAATTTATTAGGCCACTGTAATTCAATTCCATCCCGTTATGTGCCTTAGCTCTTAGCAAGCTCTTTCAAATGAAGTTAATTCAAAGGCTTTACTTAGCATGTTTATGATGGCATAGGCAGGCCTTATCAAATTTCTCAAGGATATGTTATTACATAATGTTTTTAACAAAATTATGGCCTTCCTGCCTATTCACGCAAGCCAGAAGTATTACCTAAAGCTATTTTAAAAAATAAAAAACAAATCAGAGATTCTCCATTATAAGAGCAAATGTGTTATACATAGGGAGGGTGACATTTAAAATGCAATCTTCCCCACATATGGTCATTCTAGGTGTGCTAACTAAGCAGTCCAAATGTTTTCCAGAATTTGTGTGCGTTGTGTATACACCACTGGGTCAGCTGGTGGGTAGCAACTGCCAGATAGTGATGTACTTTGGGCCCAGCCTGGTAAACTCTTGCTCCTGTGAGTCATCCTGTTATGTATGTGACTGTTCCCATGCTGAAAATTCCTGCAGACAAAATTCGTACAGATTGGTCCTGACCAGCTTTTGCTTTGGGTAACAGCTGAAGTAGAAAATCTGTCTCCAAGTGCCTTTCTCTCGAAAAAGATGAACTTGCTGGAACATTTAAAATGCCAGATTCAGCAAGAACAAAGATATCTCTGTGGGTGAGTGTGACTCAAGTCCTAAATTACTCAGAGTGAAACAGGTTGTCAGTGTCATTTACAGAAAAGCAGGTGTAGTGTTACAATTAAAATACTTCACTTCCCAGTCCCACCTACCACCTCTCTGTGAGAAAACCACCACCTCCCAGATGCCAGTAGGGCTGATGCTTATAAAATAAAAAAATAAAGTCAGGAAACCAGAAACTGATTTTTGTATGAGATTTATTTCTCAGGAAAGGCAAGGAAGCACTCTAGGTGGTTCGTATAACAGTGATACTTTCTAGAGTCATCCAAACGTTGGGACTGTTATGTGCCCATTAAAGAGCTGTTGGGCAGGTGGTGGGTAAGACTGAATTTTGTTTTCAGAGTAATGAAAAGCCAAAAATTTCTGCTAGCACAGTTGTAAACAGTTTCAAAGAAGAGGAAAAAATCAATAGTAAGGAGAGTCAAAGCATCCATATGTATCAGAAATAGACTAGCACAGTAAATTTTCTGCAGTTTGCACTCCCTTCTTATTTGTTTGAAAAGACATTCTGCCATAAAGATCGTTTCCATCTTTTTGTGAAAGTTAGGAAATACAGCCTGTGTCATGAAAAAACTCCACCCTGAACCGAGGTCTGGTCTGAATATACTGTGTACACTTCCCTCATAGAGAATTGCGTCATTAACCAATCATGGAGTCAAGCATGAGGGATAAGGTAGATGAGTGAAGAGGGTTAGCTCTGTACCTGTGTCAGAGGTCATATTTCAGCAATTGTAAGCCAGACAAAACAGATCTTAAAAGAATTGGTAGCTGAGAACTCTATGGTTGTATGAAGGTCATATTGAAAGATGCATTTTTGTTGTCCTTGTGGCTCTGTTTTATAGATGATTTTTTTTTGGGGGGTGTGCTGTTACATGTGTCTACATGTGTGTGAGAGAAAGATTTAAATGGACAGAAAAATAAGGGATGACAAACAGAATCGGTCATCTAATATTTGCAAACAGTTTTTTTCAGCAATTTATTTCCATGAACAAACAATGTATTATTCCAAATATTTTTCTGTTATTTGTTCAGTTCAAATTGAGAGACAAATGACACATTGATCTCTTGATTTGAAAGATAAATAAGACCATGGTGGCACAAGACTATGAACACATATCCATTGTACAGTGAGGGTTATAAGGAGATAATGAACTTAATGTTGAAACTATTTTAGAGTAGAAAAAAAAAACACCATCAAGAAGCCCTCCCCCCTCCAAGGTGGTTGAAAAGGAGATGAACCTTTGAAAAACTAGTTTTTAATTACTTCAGTACATTATTACCTTAGGTATGAGGCCAAAGTGCCTCAGGAATCTACAGTTACCTGTGTCAGGACTTAACTCTTACATTAAGATATTTATATGCAGATACCTGTGTGGAAGCTTGAGGCAAGTGTCTAAACTTAATCATCTCTTGCTTTGCTGTGTCCTCCATCTGCCAGTCCAGATGCGTGGGTTTTTCCCAGGTCTTGTTTCATGTATGGAAAGCCCTATTTAGATGTCTCAGATACCACAAAGCATCTCAAAACCAGATGTGTATTTATGCAAGGTGACTAAAGCTTCATTATAGATAAGGGAAATTTAGTCAATAAGGTATGTGGAGCCTGAAGATTTGGCTAACCATGTGTAGGTTTTTCTTTTAAAATGAACAGATGTCACTAACCCCGTTTCCTGAATGTAGTTGTCTTGTGGAACTTTCAGATATCATAAAATATCCAGAATATACCCAACACAGCATCTTAGAAGAAAGGGGAGGGGAGCTGGAGGACAGACTTGATTGACACAAGTGCTTCAAATGCCACTAGATGTTTATGCTAAAGCAATCTAATAGATACCTGGAGCTCTTCTGATTAAAGAAAGAGCGTAGAAACCAAAGAGATGTGTCTATAGTCCAGAGATGAATCCTGCTCTTGCTTTTTTTTTTTGTCTCTGCTTCCAAAACAGACTATATCTTCCATGATTTATTTCCCACATCGATGTGAAATGAAAAGAGAGCATTTTAAAAGATGGAGAGTTTGGGTCTGAGTTCACAAAGGATACCTCTGGCACAGCAGTTTGCACAAGGATGCTATTTACACAGCACTCAAGAATATTGTTTATTTGAGTATTGAGTATTGATTTTTCTGCTCATACCTAGCTTTTAATTAATTGACTTCTTGCAGTGTTAAGATAGCAGCAGTGTGAACAGGCACACTTGAACCCTGGTCATAGTACATGGGTGGTGCTTTTCACTATACCACTCACTACTGTTGAGCAGTTTCTGTGTTAGCTATTAGCCTGTCCTGAAATGAAAACCAGGTCCTCTAGCCTAAAGTTTACTGGAATATAAGGAAAGAACAAAACCCAAGGCTTCATCTTAATTAGGAACAGAGGTGGGCTTCCAAAAGATCTGAAAAATGACTGAAAAAAAAAAAAAAGTTTTTTTGACCTTTGTCAATAGGATTCCCAAGGAATCTCTGGTAGAAATAAAAACTGTCTATGTCTACTGAAGACCCTGAGGCAAGGTATTTGGTCTTTCCATGGCATGCCTTCTGCCAGAATTAATCTTCTCAGGAGGATTAGATGGTGCAGAGAGATATAAATTATATATAACTGTACCACTTTGTGGAAATTTGGTCTCTGCTGTCAACTCAGACCACTCTGGAAATTTCCTGCTCATTTTTATTACCTACTAAACTGCTTTACTGTAAGGCTGGAAGCGATAAGTTTTTTGATGTCAGAACTCACGGGATAATGCCTTCTTGAATGGCTCACAGCTGTGTGAATGATGATATTGTTTGCTACTAAAGAAAAATCAGAGATATGGTCAGTGTTTGTTATCATGTCATTTTATACATCATTTTATCACTTGCACTATCTCCAGCACCTAGAATTGTCTGCTCAAAGCTTTTACCCCTTTACTGTGTGTTGCTGAGTTATTGCTAGCGAAAATTGCATTTCCTCTTGAAAATGTGTAGTGATGTAGTTAATCAAAGTAAACAGTAAAGGGATGCTGAACTCCACATAAGCTAAGGGTCTGATTCTGCCACCCATACTTCCATTGAATAGCTCTTACAGAAGTGAATACCCTCACAGAGGAAAACTGAACTCCTCAGATGAAAAAATGTTACCCACTGTGTACAGGCATCGGAGAGTTCCATTCTGTATGCTAGATGCTGGGAGAGAACTCACAAAGAATTATAAATTACAGTAAACAGAAGTGATAAGTAAGGTTGTTATTAATTTCAAAGAATGACAGTAAAAGTTTTCATCAGTTAGTAACCTTAAGCTTTTGTACTGGGTTTGTGTGGCAGGGTTTTTGTTGTGGGGAGGGTCTACAGAGATGGCCCCTGTGAGAAGCTGCTAGAAGCTTCCCCTGCTCCAAGGCAGTCAGTGATGGTGGTAGCACCTTTCTGATGACATATTTATAGGGGAAAAAACCCCTGCAGGGAAACATGCAGTGGAGAGAAGCGTGGGACATGAGAAATACAACCAGGCAGACACCCAGGTCAGTGCGGAAAGGTGGGGAGGAAGTGGGCTGGAGCAGGGGTTCCCCTGCAGCCCGTGGTGAGAGGGCAGGCTGTGCCCCTGCAGCCATGGTGGGTCATGGGGGATCAGAGACCCACCTGCAGCCTTGGGAGAACCCCACATCCAAAGAAGCCCATGACCCTGGGGGAAGTCTGCGCTGGAGCAGTTAGTTCCTGAAAGACTGCACCCTGTGGAAAAGATCCACAGCAGAGAAGTTAGAGAAGAAAACTGCTTCTCATGGGAAGAACTCACATTGGAGAAGTTTGTGGAGGACTGTCTCCCATGGGAGGGACCCCATGCTGGAGCTGGGGCAGAGTGTGAGGAGTTCTTCACTGAGGAGGAAGGAGCAGCAGAGACAGTGTGTGATGGACTGACTGTGAACTCCCATTCCCCTCCCCCCTGTTCCACTTGGAGAGGGGACGCAGAGGAATCGTGAGCAAATCTGAGTTTGGAAAGCAGGGAGGTGTGAGAGGAAGGTTTATTTAAGATCTGATTTTTGTCTCTCATTATTGTACTCTGATTTAATTGATAACAAATGTAATTGACTTTTTCTTTACCAAGTCAAACCTGTTTTGCCCATGACCACAACTGGTGAGTGATCCCTCTTTGTCCTGGTCTCATCCCATGAGTCTTTCTCATATTTTCTCCTCCCCATCCCACCAGGTGAAAGAGTGACTGAGCAGCTGTGTGGTGCTTAGTTGTTGGCTGGGCCTAAAGCATGACAGCTTCTTACATCTGTCATGTAATGTTTGGCAAGCAGCAACTGTAGCTGCCTGGTGATGCTGAACTGTCAGTCCAGCTCATCTCTTTAATAGTAATGAGACACTGTTTAATAGCCAGTAATAACTGCTTCTGAACTTTGCCTGTCGTGTAGAGCACATGGAGAGATGATTTTGTGAGAGGCACTGACACCTCTGAGACTGCTTTTGTGATAGCTTCTTCTAGTCAGAACTGAGAAATGACTTTGCTGCCTGCATACATTTGCCAGGCAAAACAGATTTGCAGCACATGTAAGTATACATTTCAATATTTGAAATCTAGCAGGTAAGGTCCCTTGATTGTTAAGAGAAAATTTGGATTTCAGGCAGCATATGTTATAGCTTCCAGAAACCAACTCTTAAATTAATGAGTCACTGAGTTCTTCAAAACTTTTCTAGTGCTGATTAACAAGGCAATGCAAACCCTTTACAACTTTTTGCCCTTTCCCTTTATTAAATGCCTGACATTTAGCAAAATTAGTTGATGGAATATGATGAGTCTTACTACGTGTGCTGTGTGATGGAACATGATGCAAAACCTAACACAAAATCTGAACAGAAATATTACGATTAGTTTGGACACCCACTGTTTAATGTGATTTTTTTTTTTTTTCTGAAGAAAATTACTCACAGAAGCAAAGTGTTCCAAGAGGATGTGGTATTGTAGGAGGGTGGCACAGCCCCACATTAATCTTTTTCCAATTAGAACTTGGGAACTGTTCTGGTGCCTGGAGGGCTTCAAGATTTCCTCAAATGTTACCTCTCCATTAGCAGCTTCGAGGTATTTACTCACAAAAAAAAAAAAAAATAAAATTTCTCTCCAAAGGAGTGAAAGTGCAGGTGGAAACAAGAAACAATTCAAATATTTGAACTATAATGCAAAGAGCCAAGGCAACAAAACAGAGCAGACAGAATTACTGGTGTGCTGGGTAAGTTATAACAATTACAGTTTTTAACAATAAGCAATAACAGTTTTTAGATACATAGTGCAATAATTATCCTGAGTAAAATGAAAGTGTGTGTTATAGGGGAAAAAACAGAGGTAAGGAGGGAAGTCATATGATAATGCACATGGATGATGTGTAAAAACAGGAAAGAGGAAATATTTGAGAAAACATAAACTGCTAAGGTATCAAAATGTGACCTGGATGAATTTTAAAACAAGTTTTATTGGGGTAGTGTTAGAAATAAAATATGGATGGATATGCTCAGTTTGGACAAGTAGACAACCCAAAATTTGTATAATGATATAAATTTGAGTTTCAATCATAAAAACATTTGAAGGCAGCTAGCTATAGGAAATAAATTTGGATCTAGGACAAGCTCGCTTCACATTAAATGGACAGAGAGCAAAGTTGAACTGTTTTGGTTCCAAAGAACCAAGTCTGGTAAATTGAGGAAAATGTGAAGTCAGCTAGATAAAAGCACACCTGACCTTAGAAAAAGCTTGACTTTAAAAGAAATACCAATGGTGCAGAAATTATTTCAAATTGTAATGGCTCTTCATCTAATCTTTTAATATAAGTTTTGGACATGATTTCCAGATTAAATAGATAAACAAGAAGTACAGACAGGACTTTGGTGATTAGTTAAGAAAGAACAGAAAAATAATATAATCAGTAAGGAAAGCTAAGCTTTAGAAATCCTGAAATGTAAAAAAGTGGGGGGCAAGAACTGTGGTATTTATGTTGAGTGGACACCATATAGCTAATATTCAAACCACCTGTGACGTAATTTGCCTTAGTATTAACACAGATGACAAATTATTGGGGTAAACCCAGGATGGCCTGTGAGAAAGAGATATGGAAATAGAAATGACATTAATTAATTCAAATAAATTAATACCACCAATTGGATGATTTTAGTAACAGATTAACTGTGAAAACTAAAACATAAAATTAGGTAATGAGCATTCAGTTAATGAGTCTATTCAATGAGGAATGGTACTGTTTTCCACAATATGCCATAACAAGTTGTGTAGGATAAGAAAAATTGAGCAAATGAGAATGCCAAGCAAACCTGAACCACGTTTGATAAGGTAGTATATATTCACAGTAGGGAGAAAAAAACCCCACCACCACCAAAACTAAAAGAATCTCTTTGATCTTCTAAAAGACAAAGATATTCCACATGGGAAAATATTAATTCATATCAAGAAGATGTCTCTAATTATATGAAAATTAACAAATTAGCCAAAGGTTAAACATGAGATTATGCTAGGAAGTGAAACTCCTGGCCTTAAAGGAACTAACATAAATGTTTGTGTTTTTTCTTAAAAAATGTGGGAATGAATGTGAAGATGCAAAGCTGGGAGCCAATGTAAGTCAAAAAGCTGTGCCCCTGGAGCCATGGAGGGTCATGGTAGGAGCAGAGACCAGCCTGCAGCCCAGGGAGGACTCCATGCTGGAGCAGGCATTAACATGGGAAGAACCAGATGTCTGAAGACAGAATTATAAAGTGTGATGAAATTTAATTGTATATCATGCAAGGTCATGCATGTAGGTACTATCAGGTGCAAAACCACCACCTGGAAATGATAACTTAGTAGATTTATTACTATAAAGATGCCTCAGAGCTATGAAAGTGATGTAGTTGTGAAAAGGGTATTTACAATAGTAAAATGTTAAAGATGGTGGAGCAAACAGAGAAATACTTATTATATAATACAATAGCAAAAAAAAAAAAAAAAACCCAAACCCAAATTGTGAGATTATTTTGATCAAGATTATCTGTAAAGATGGCTACCAAAATAATGAATATAACTTTATGAGTTATTCTTTTCCATCTGGCTCACAAAAGGATAAACCAGATGACTTGCCAAACAGGACCAACTAACACTGTATAGCCAAACACCTCTCAATTATTTCAAAAGAGTAAAGGCATTAGGGATACAGAAGTGTGTCCAGTTGATGTTACCTGATCTCAGTCTCACACTTGATCTGATAGTCTTGCAGATCTAGTAGGAACAGCTGAGAAAATTTTGCAGATTCCTCTTTTTTTACTGGCAGAAAGATTTCATCGTCACAGAGATCCATACACAACCGAGATTTTGACCAAGATGTATGTGCACCAGTTGACTGATACTATGTTTTAATTATGAAGCAAGGACTTATATAATTGAAAACTCAGTGGTTGCAATAGCTGTAAGAAGGAAACTGTCTTCAATTATTCTATGTCTTAAAAATTTCTTCTAGAATGATCCATGTCAGTTGAATTAGACAGCTGCAGGCTTTCTCAGATTTAAGGGTTCCATAGCATTAAGTGTGACTACAGCCAGAGTTGGAGCTTTCATGAGTTCAGAGGAAGCATGATTTTACAGGATCTGCAATGTCTTTCACACTAGGAGTCCTGCTAATACTGATAGGGTAAAAGCACAGCAATCATTTTAGTCAAAGTAAGCATTTGTGTATAATATGAGCATTTGCGCCCAGTCCTGGGAATAGCATTAACCCTTTGAAACTCCTTCTAGCAACTCCTTCTTGGGCAAAACCAAGAAAGCTTGAGGACGCTGAAGAACTCTTCCCTCTGGTACCAACATAGGTCTTCAAGTTGAAAAGACCCTTAATGTCTTCTGCTTTTTGCTAAATCTGGTCTGCTGGACGTTAATAATTTTATGCAGACAAAAGCACAATTAATCCTTTCTGGATATTGTGCTGGTTTTAGTCAGGACAGAATTAATTTTATTCACAGTAGGTGGTATGAGGTTGTGTTTTGGATCTGCCCTGAGAAAAGCACTGATAACACTAGTGTTTTTTAGTTGGCGCTAAGGAAGACTTGCACCAATTCAAGGGCTTCTTCTGCTTCTGTTACTGTACTTGTGTTCCCAACTTCTTTGCTCAAGCAGTGTGGGGGAACACACAGTTCAGACAGCTGACCCAAACTGACCAAAGGGGTATTGCATTCCATAGCTTGTCATGCTCAGAATATAAGTGGAGTGGGCTGGGGGACCATAGATAATTTTGTTTGTTTGTTAGTTGGTGCGTCATTGTTTTCTTGGTCATTCTCTCACTCATGGGGCCATTCAGACTCTGGTACAATCCCAGGGTCAATTTCTCCCAGGCTTCCTCGGGCTCTGCTGTGATCGTTCAGGCTCTGGCTCAGGCTCTCCTGATCGAATTTTTGCTACTCAGGACCTGCTTGTGTATTGGTCAGTGGATGGTCAACAATTGTATCCTATGTTTCGTTTTCCATTATTTTCATTACATATTATTATTAATGCTGTTATTAGTATTACTGATATTGTTAATATTGTTAGCATCACTATTTTATTTGTTTATATTCAATTATTAAATTGTTCTATTCTCAATCCTCAAGCTTTCTTGTCTTTTCCCCTAATTCTCCTCCTCTAATGGAGGAAGGTGTGTGTCTGTAAGTGAGCATCTGTGTAGTATTTAATTGCTAGCTGAGGTTAAACCACAATAATATCATGATTGAATATGACCACTCTGACCTAGAACCGATCAGATGAACTAAAGCAAAATCCCTAAGGTAGACCCTGAATGAGCATTTGTCCATGTCCCCAAAGGATCAGAATATGCATTACAGATGAACACTTCTTTGTTTTCTAAACCTTGCAGAGAATATCTCCATACAGAATATCTTTGTTGCTCTCCCAGATATGCTCATACACATAAACCTTTGTGATATTCAGCCAAGAGTTTTTGTTTCTGATCAAAATAGTGGGGGGGTCAGCTATTGTGAACTGATGCACCCATATTGGTTACATGGCCTGAGAAGACCAGAGCACCAGCCATAAATTGTAAAGCTTGTAGGATTTCATGGCTGAATTGCTTGCTTGATTTGCTTTTATTGAAGATCAAGAATTTTAACAGCAACATAAACAGGATTGGAATATTAGACAGCTCACTGATGACATTTTCCCAATTAAATAATGTACAAGGGGTATGATTGATTTAATCTACTTTTAGTTGTTGTCAATGTGTTCTTCTCTTAGTTCTGTTTATCTTACACTTTCTCTATAGATGATAGAAAAATGCAGTCACTTTTAGGGGTGTAATTGAACTGGAAGGTTTGAGAAGAAACATACTGCAATTTTCAGTTTTGAGTTAGACTTATTATTCTGTTGTATTTTCATTTAATTTGCTTGACATTCTACTCTTTTCAGCAGAACAGCTATTTGCTTGAGATGAATTTCAATTACCTTCTCATCAGTTGTTTCTTAAATATTATATTTCCTCCTCTTCTTCAGGAGATTTCTCATACATTATAGAATTCCAATCAACATTCCTCAGAGCATTCAGCTTTCTTTCACCGTCCTCTTTCTCAAAGTCAAAACACTTTTAGTATACAGCATTCTCTCATGAGTATTTCAAACACAATGATAAGCTGATAAGTAGATACAGGATACTCTGTATCTTAAACGTGATTTCTTATATTTAGCTCATTTCTTAGGATCAGGCATGGAATAGCCTTGGACTATAATACCGGTTCAAGGAATTATGGGAAACAAAACAAAGCTGCACTAAGAATATGTAACTTTTAAGAATGTGTTCTTTTTTATAATAGCATTCCTGTTATCCTAATCAATATCAGAGTAATTAAAATGCCTCATGATAGATGTTTCTGCCTTGTTCAGGAGGTGTCTCTTATCTCTAAAAGGTTGCCATGATCTACTTTTTCTAAACTCACTAAAGGTTCCTTGCCAAAAGCCATTTGACTCCCTATTTGGCTACAAATTACTCTTAAACTGCCTCTGTTGTCAGATAAAATTGTACACTTTTTCCTTTCATGCTACATATAATTGCTATGTAACTTCATTTTTCTATGATCTGCATGGTATTTTCACTGCAAGAATATTTTAACTTTTTATAAGGTACTGTTATTACCCTGAACCTAACATTCTTCCTCCAGCCTCAGAGAGACTACTATTTTTTACATGTGTTTTTAACCACCCTTCTGTACTTACTGTCCCTACCAGCGAGCATTTGGCTTGTTGTATGCTGTGAGTGCTGCCAGGAGACAAAGCACAACCTTTCAGCCACTTTAAAAACTGAATAATCCTAGTTTGATTTGGATGTCTTCACCAAGTTGTACACTTGGGCAAAAGCCCTGCACGGAGCTCCTCTGACTTAATGTGGGAATCTGAAAATTAGACACTGTCTTGGCAGGCAGTAAGAGTACATAGCTTCATACCAGACACTGTGAAGAAAATTAACTCTTTTCTGTCTGAAACCAGTACAGACACAAAAGAGTGAGCCAGTTACCCGAAGTTCCCTCTCTAGTCAAGGCAGGGAGACATCCACCTCCAGATACTGACGTTATCCTCATAGTGAGATGTGGGAAGGTCAGATGATTCATCCTCTGGAAATGTCTGACACTGAGAGCACTCAGTTATGTGAGAGAGATACCATCCATGGACTCTCTGCCGTCTCAGAGAATCAGCCAGATGGCATGGTGCCAAACCAAGGACTTTGAGTTTCTGGTCTTACTCCTTTCATCTACTTGCTCATCTAAACCCCTCTCTGCATCCTGTCAACTACAGTGAATAAAAATGATATCTGGAGTCCAGCCACCATATAATTTCAGTGCTCTCTCCACGGCTGCAACCATTACAGTGTTCTTTGGTGTCATACCATCAAGTAAAAGCCACACCAGTGTTTCTATTTCTAGGAAACTGTTATAATCTCTCTTGATCGTGATATCTTTTTTTCCTTGTATCACCAGCAGAACATGCAAAATAGACATAACAGGTGATTCCCAACTTTCTAACATATAAAATGTTTAGTAATATCTTCAGCTTTTGTAGACTGATTCTTCTCCTTTATCTCAGTTCCTCTGACAGAAATTGCTATATATAAAGTGCCCTATTGACCCTTCTATTATCAATGCATCTCTATTTCTATGTTCAATAACTTCCTCACAAGTTAAGTCATACCGCCTTTCCCAGCTTTTCTCAGGCTTAATGATATTCAGTGCCTCAGTTCTCAGAGACTATTATTCTACTCTCCTCTTCTGAGTACTCCCTTCATCCTTGCTCCTTTTCCAGGCATTTACTTTGTCATTGCCTTTTATGCTGCCACCTTACTTTTTTTGTGCCGTGCCTCAGCAGTAATTGTTTTTCTGCTCATTCACAGCTTGTACACCTTTCCTGATGTCGTTGCTCCCTTTCCATTTGATACTAACCACATCATCTGTTATTCTGTCATATTCATCGATCTTCACAAGAAAATCAACCAGTTGCTCTAATTTGGCTGTCTGATCTTCTAGTACCACAGCTAACTGACAACACTCATGCACAAAAAGTATTTTTGAATGTCCTCAGCTTGATAGCCAGGAACATTTCACAGTCACTATGTTCCATTATATATATCTTAAACTTCACAGATACTTCCAAATGAAAAATTTCACAAATAATCTTGGCTTAACCTCTGAAAGAATAAAGTAAAGGCAACCAAATAATAAAGATTAAGATATTTTCCAGGCAGGTTTCAACCAGTTTATGTAAATATAACCTCTTCAATTTAGAAGGGAACATATAAGAGTTTTTTTTTTATGTTTCAACTTTGAAATGACTGAGCATAAGCTGTTGCCAATCTCCTGTTCTCAAAGAACAGTGAGGAACCTGGTTCTGTGCATGCAGAATCTGTGGATTATTGTATTAAAAAAGTAGGTAGCAGAGGTACTCGTCTGCTGCACAAGTGAGCTAAAGCTTGGTGCCCAGGCAGTTTCATGATAAATTTAAGAGGGGGAAAAGAATTAGACATAAAGAGACTAACTTCCTGTGGTTTAGAAATTCTAATAGTAATATTAATTAACTTTAATTGGCTTTGTTAAAGTGACCTTCAGGAATCTGTGGACTAAATCTAAAAAGTAAACAATAACATATATCAATGAGGTTTTGTTTGGATAGGCAACTGCTGTGGTTTAATCCCAGCCAGCAATCAAGTACCACATAGCCGCTTGCTATCAGGGTCTGAGTCTAAGGCACTGTCAGATAGAAGGCTCTTACAAAGGTAAGCTTAACTCTTCTGTCCAGATCTAAACCATCTCCTTTGGTGCCCTTTTCTACCTACCTTCATTTCTGAAGGTCTTTTCAGCTTGTTGACAGATTAAACAGTGACAAGATTTTATCATCATGAACAAAATGTGTCTCCCTTGTGTTGCTCTGCAAATACATTCAGACTTCCTTGGTGTGGAAATCTAATTTTCATACCAGTTAGTTTAATGCTGAATATTTTATATAGTAGTATTATTATTGTCTAAATAAAATAAATTATCATTATTATGATAATATCTGGAGATGTATTTTAGCAAATATAGCTTCTGTGAATTAAGTCCTCTAGTCACAAAATACTAGGTTTTGGTAGTATATGATACCTCAGGTGTGATAAGGACCCTGGTGACCTTGCCAGGAGCAGAAAGGGCAAAAACTTTGCAGTCAATATAAAAAGCAGACAGTTTTATTTAGTTTTAGCAGCATTCTGTACTTATATTGTATCATATATATATATAGTATTTATCATGTAATATATCATATTCATTTTTTTTCTTCCTAAAAAACTTCCTTTATTGTAATAATCACTGCCTCTCAATTATTTAAGTTTGTTTCAAAGAAAAGAAAGGAAGATTCAATTTACATCTTAAGAATAACTTGTAACTTTTAATACTGGAAAAAAAATTTCCTGTGGAAAGTCCATTGCTGGAAGTCTAAAGATAGATCAGATAAATATCTACCTCATATAGACTTAATTGATCTAGCCTTGGGTAACAGAGATGAACTGGATGACCTCCCAAGATCCCATTCAACCTTAATTTTCTATGATTCTATGCTAAGAGGCTTTTCAGAAGGGGGAAAAACAACTGAAAACCCTGGGAAGCAGTTTCACACCTGATTCTTTTTAGAGATACTGGATCTGCTTGACTGCCTATTTTGAGGCTGCTTGGTCCTACACACCTCCTTTTTTAATGTAGTACCCAAACATAATCAACTCTTAAATAGAGAAGCTAAAGTTTTCTGATATTAAGATATTCACTTGTTGAACTTTATTTGTGAGTTTATTTTATGCAATGATGTACATTGGTGAAAATATTCTTCCTGACCTATATGGCAATCAGCCTACACTCTGAAGCATGACATTTGATTACCTTGTCTTTGCATGCAGAACTGCAAATGTTATTAATGGTCATAAAATTATCCAACCCTTTTAAAAATCAGACACAGTATTTGACTTGATGACCTTCTGCAGTAATGAAATTCACGTTCTGATTGAAATGATATCAGTCTGGAGGATCTGATAGTGCTCTAGTGCAAGTGTCACAGCTCTGGCACTGAGGTGGAAAAGAATCTTAATGAGCTGTTATGTAGGCAATGTAAGTATCTGAGTTTTACTGTTTTCTGATTTATTCAGACCATAAAATGTAAGTTTGGGATACCTTGCATTTTCATTGGTAGTAAACAGGTACTGGGTAATAGTTCACTAACTTGCTTGCCCTTCTGCATCCACTGGAGGAGATACCACCTGAAAAACAGTGCAGTTCACAGTATAGATGTAGCAAGGGGAAGCATATTTAGGCATATCTTATAATCATTGTCATCTGGGTCTTGAAGAGTTTCTTTACTTATTTTTTTCATGTGTGAAGAGCAGAAGGGCACATCCTTTTGTACTAACTGTTCCAAAACAGGAGTTGACAGAGTGACTAGTATTGCTTGAGTAGGAAAAAGGACTGCTCTTAATTTGGAAACCTGATGACAACATGTCAACATTATGAATTATATAATTGCCAATTATCTGAAACATCTGTTTATCCCTCAGATTTAACCCACTTTTCACATGTCCAACCCCAAATCTTGCCCGCACGCTAGCGAAACTAAAAGCCATCCATAACGTAATAAAATTATTTGCTTGTAGCATCAAAGTTGGTGGCAATGTATCAACTTAAGCATTTGTGACGGAAAATGGTTTCCAGCATCGTTATTATGCAGAGGGGTGATCAGGGTGTTTAGGCTGAAGCCACACAGACTACTTCCTTCATAAGTGTTCAAGTTGCTGTGTAGCTGGAGACAGTTTTGCTTTCTGCAATGCAGCGCTGTTCAGAGCAGCCTCAGGTTTATGACTCCAGTGATCTGGATGATGGATGAAACCTGATGCTTAGTATTTTTTGATGGTTGCCTCTTGGTTAGTCCTGCACTTGGAACTGTGGAGTAATTCTTCTGCAGAGACAACAAGGAGTGACTGGGGAGTAAACCTCTGTTGCCTATGCAGGAGCACAGGAGCACACATTATACCCACAAAATTGTCCAGCTCTGTAGCATGCTACATTTTTCCAGGGGTCAAGACCGGATCCCATATACAACAGTCTCCAGGTACTGAGACCGAGATGGGTCTGCCCTTGGTGCAGGCTGGCAGGGAACCTGTTTTTGGATGTGCGGAGGGCTCGGTCTCATGCAATACCTGAGCCTATGGACTAGCAACAAATGCTCAGACGTCTACACACAGAAAAATATGTCCACGTGCCTGTGGGAACTCTGCTGGGCATAGGGACCTTCTTTTAAATGCTAGGTGGCTTCAATTAGTTGTTTGATGTAGGTAGGTGGTATAAGGCCACAGGCAAAAAATAGCAAGTATTTACTCCTTGTTTTCCATTTTCTAGCTCACTTGAAATAGTTGCAACTTGGTCCCCTCCAAGTCCAGCGCTTTCTGCAGAACTTGAATCCAGCTTAAGGCAGAGTTCAAAAAAAGGACGGGCTGCTTGTCCTTTCCCTTCCTTTCATCCTGCTTCCTTCTTCTCCTTACAAATGTTGAGAAACTCTGGTCTTGCTACTCCTTTTTTTCTCTAGATAACTTCAGCTCAGAGGAAGGAGTGGATACTTCAAGTTAGTTTGACATTTTTATCTCAGTGGTTTGCTTTTTATCTTGAATCACTATGGAAGATCAAATATGAATTGCAAGAGGGCTATTCTTACCAGGCTACTGCTCATGGTAGTGTGCAATGGTAAACACTTCTAGATTGGGCATTTGAGAAATGAATGAATGATACGGGGAACTGGACCCTAAGAAGAAGGATTATGTTTTTACCAAATACAGTTGTTAGGTTCCTGCCTTAGAGAAAAAGAACCCCACAACAACAAGTTATGGCAGCCCTGGGCACACAGATCCCTCTCTGAGGGTGGGGCTGTTGGTGACTCTTTGATTACATGTTATGTATGAAACAGTCCCATATACTCACTCATTTGATACACATATCTGCTAAAAATTCCAATTTGGCAAGGATTAAGCGTTGTGGTCTCTTTCATTGTGAACTGAATCTCTTAGACACCAATTAACATTTCATTGCTAAGACTAGTCGATTTGTTATTTGTAGCTGTGTCCAAATTTCTGCATTTGAACTTTAAAGGCTTTCTTTGTATGGTCTGTAGCACAGCAGAAAATGACAAAAACAGCTAAATCCTCTGTATATAACATAAGCTAGAAAGGGCCAGCCTGTTGCTGAACTAATATGATCCCCTTTCTGTATTATTGCAAGCTTTACTAATTTGCTGTTGTTTATAAATATCTGCAAAGTGCAGTCCTGCTGTATGCCACTTAGATAGATTGGAAAAGCCTGGAGACACTAATGGGATTGATTCTCCTGACAACAAATAGGTGTTGAGTGCTATTTGAGATGCCTGAGTGTCCCAGAGGGCACAGACCTCCTTCAAGTCTCATGTTAAGTCAGCCAGCACCATGTCCCTGATATCCTAGGACATCCCAAATGGCACATAATGGCATGTGTGCCCAACTGAATTGAACTCCTACTGGTAGGATTCATGTTGAGATTTTTGGGTACCTAATTTTAGATGTCCTGTGGGACGGAGGTGCAGAATGGGATTTTGTTTTCTAACATGGATACTTAAGGTCACTGTATACATTCTAGAGTATTTGACACATCAGTTTGGGGCAGTAAGATGTGGTACAGTATGTACAGGAGATACATGTGCAACTCTACAGGCCTGGGGACAAATGTCTAGAAAGCTGCCTGGCAGAATAGGACCTGGGGGTGTTGATTGACAGTTGGCTGAACATGAGTCAGTGTGCCCAGGTGGCCAAGAAAGCCGATGGCATCCTGGCCTCTGCATCAGGAACAGTGTGGCCAGCAGGACTAGGGAAGTGATTGTGCCCCTGCACTCAGCACTGGTGAGGCTGCATGTTGAGTACTGTGTTCAGTTTTGGGCCCCTCACTACAGGAAAGGCACTGAGGTGCTGGAGCGTGTCCAGAAAAGGGCTATGGAGCTGGTGAAGGGTCTAGAGAACAAGTTATGTGAGGAATGGCTGAGGGAACTCCTGAATAAGAGGAGGCTCAGGGAAGACCTTATAACTCTCTACAACTACCTGAAAGGAGGTTGCAGAGAGGTGGGTGTTGGTCTCTTCTCCCAACTAATAAGTGATAGGGCAAGAAGAAATGGCTTAAAGTTGCACCACTGGGAGGTTTATGATACTGGGAAAAAATTCTTCACTGGAAGGGTTGTCAGGCATTGGAACAGGTTGCCCAGGAAGGTGGTTAATTCACTGTTCCGGGATGTATTTAAAAGATGTGTAGATGATATGCTTAGAAGCATGATTTAATTATGGACTTGACAGTGTTAGCTTAATGATTGGACTTGATGATCTTAACAATCTTTTCTAACCTAAAAGATTCTATGACTCTGGAAGTAAAGGTCAATACCCTAGGATGGCACTAGGCACCTCAGTTTAGGCAGCTGTATAAAGTCCAACCTACCTAATGGCAAGTGTATCCAAGAAACACTGGAATAGCTAGACTGCTAAATGTGTTATGGATTAAAGTTTTGATAGTGGAAAAAAAATCTATAGTTCCATTTCTAATTCTGTTCTGTCTGTGAATTTGTTCATCTCTGCTTTTTAATTGTTTATTTTACCTGTGCTTATATCCTTTCCCACTAAAGCAGGATTGCACTTTTTATTTGAAATATGTATTCTCTTTAAGCATGAAGTTTCTTCAGGCATATTGCTATATTTGTGCCACATCAAACGTTGATATGATGCAGAGAAAATTTGTTGCGACTGCTTATTTATTTGTGGATTAGTACAGCATGTCAAGGCACACCAAAATATTCTATTCACATTTGTATCAGTGAAAAGCACTTGTGATCCTTAGAAATGGGAAAAATAACATGTAGATGTCCATGCTGAATGGCCAAAGTTGCTGTTGGAGGGATTCTCATGCAAGAAAGGAATAATCAGCTTTTTGATGCACTACTGCAAAATGCCTGAATAGCTGTATTCCAGGATGGTTTGTTCTTTGTCCCCCGTGGTGATCCTCTTAGTCGGCAATAAACTAGTATTCACAAAAGCATTGTATCAAATATGGCCAGTGTCCCTCTTTTCACCCATCTGATGCTGTGCATCGTTGTGGAAAATATTTTTGTTGTTGTTTGTGTAACTGCTGAACATGTATGGATAACTGTATATCAGCCATACAGTGTCCTCTTCATAGTCAATCAGTCAGCCAAGAAAGTCCTGCCCCCAACATCAAAAAAAAAGAGGAATTTTTAACGGCTAAAGGTATTTGTACTCCTTTTAATCCAATCTATTGTCTGTCAGCTTGCTCCTAGATATGGACAGTTGTTCCATGCTGTGGATACTCTAACAAGAAAGACATACAGAATGGTAGATACATGATAAGTAAAAAACACAAACCAAACCAAAACCCCCTAGCCCTCAGTACTTTTAGGGGAAAGAAAATACTTAAACCTCATGGAATTCCTAGACAATACCTTGACTATAGCTCATTCATATGCAGTGCTGCTAGTTTGCATGTTTCCTGTGTTATATCACAAGTGTGATAGTTTGAGCCTGGGCCATATTTAGTATCTCAGGTACAGTGTCCTCACAGTTTTCAGGGATGAAGTCTTTGAATAGGTCCCTTCCAGAAAATGAACATTTTCTGGGGGAAAAAAATTAAAAAAATTTTACTTGGTTATGCTAAGACAATCTAGAAAAGTGGCAACATCAGCCAAACATTGTACTGCATGACTCAGATATTTAAATCTGTGCAGATGAAGCCCCACACCAGTCACAACATATGCCTACAAAGACCATAATGCTAAATGTATTCTACTATCATAAGCATAATTGCTTTCTGAAACGTACGGTTGACAGGAACAAAGGAAAAGGAACAGAAGATCAATTTTCCACGTTAGTGTAGTCCATCTCTCTTCAGAAACGTTTTGACACAGCAGGTGTTTTTAAAACACTGTGACCAAGGGCTGTAAATACCTTTTAGCATGTCCATGACATACTTTAATAAAAATGCAGTGTGTTTTGCCTTCAGGGTGATGGACTTTCCTGCTGTCAGCCTCCCAGTTCTCTTGGTTCATTGTCTGTTTTCTTTTAAACTAGGACACCTATTGTATAGCTGGGTAAAGAGGACGATATGTTTCATCTGTTATAAGGAAGTCCAAGAGGTAGAGTCAAAGACAAGAATAACTAAAAGAAGTTTTGTCTTATGATGAATAAGAATTAGATCCCAGTATCATACTGTTAAGCTGCACCACAACTATCCCCTTATTTAGGTTTTGTTCTATAGCACAAGGACTTCAAATCCTATTCATCCTTAACTTCAAGGGTAAATGCTTTCTTTATCAGCAGAAAGAATAAACTTAAACCAAATGTCACATGCATTTGGAAATTCACAACAAATTTCATAATGAGTATTAACCCTCAAGAGGGAAATATTTGAACTCAAAGTCTGAAAAGAAAGGGACAACTTTGATGTGACAGTCAGGTAGAAATGTCTTCCCCTTCTCCCCCATCTTTCCTTTACCTGCATTGTCCAAAATATAAGCAAACTATATGACACAGAATTTGCAAGTACAGTTTCTGAATGCATTAGCTGGGTTAATTCCCTGGAGCAGTCAGTATTCTTTAGTGATAAAAGATATTGAAAAGGCTATTTTTTGCTTCAATGCATGGATGAAAACATTCAAAAGTTCAAATTTTATAGCACTGTAAACCTATTTTTTGTGCTGAAACTGAAATGAATCAAGACAATATTGTGTGTTTTACACTTGCAGTGATACGTTAGTGCAAGGTTAAGTTGTGCTCATGCACTGGAACTTGGAATTTCACCCAGATATGAGTCATTAAGAACCTGGATATTTTTTGGTTGCTGTGCTTTTTCTTACAGAAATGTGTGTATGCAGTAGTTCAGTACACAACAGCACTAGCTGTAAAGAAAGTAGAACACTTTAATTATTGTGGAAGAGTGGGTGTCACATAAAGTTACAGTTTGCTAACAAAATTTAATGATAACTCAAGTTTGGGAGGCATTTTCAGTACACCAGAGGACTGGGATTTTATGCAACAAAAAATTGTCATGTCTTGAGAACAGGAGCAATAGAAATGAGATTAAATTTAATAGAACAAAGTGTGAACTCCTGATTTTAGGGATTAATAAGAATAGGGGTGTTTGTGTCATAAGTTAGAAATAGAAGCAGATGAGAAAAATCTTTGTGTACTAGCTGAACACTATAAATATAAGCTGCTGGTCTGATGTATTTGTTAAAAAAGTTAAATCAGTTCTGGGGTATGTAAGGGAAACAGAGACCAGAGAAACCTAATGCCATGCTGTGTACTTATGGGATCTCCTTTGGAAAGCAATGTTCAGTTCTGGACACCGGTCTCCAAGAAAGGTGCATTTAGAGTGGCACAGGGGTATAGAAGTCCTAGAAATATATTACAAGAAGTGGTGATTTTGTTTTAAGGGAGGAGATGAATGGGTCTAGCTTGGTTTAGCCAGCTGACCATACTGAACTGAAAGAGAGGGAAGGACATGTTGCTGTCTGTAAATATATGACAAGGTAAAACTTCAGACTATAATCATTATTTAACTCAGGAAATGGTGTCAGCACATGAACAGGTGGATATAACTAACCATGAGTACAGTTAGCCTGACAGATAGAAGTTAGAGAAAATGAACACACGATATTCAAAAACAGGATTTCAGTAGCAGTTATTGGAACAAAACAAAGAAGACAGAAGTATTTTAATTTGAAATTTGATAATATAAGCACATGATGTAATGTCTTGTTTTCAATAGTAGAAAATTGAACATACAGGCGCAGCATGTCCTTCTCAGACCTATGCGTTTACAAGGTGATGGCTATATGCCCAAGATCAGTAAACATATAAAGAGCTTTTTACCACAGAGAAGGGGAGGCAGATGAGAAATATGAAGTGAGGCAATACACTGACTTTTTTTTTTTTTTTTTTTTTTTTTTTTTTTTTTTTTGTGGGCCATACATAGTCCTGAAAGTAGTTGAATGAGTTCTTTGTAATTCAACATGATCTAGTGCGTCACTAATGGATGGTTAATGGGAATAAGAGAAGGATTCATAGTGCTATACATTGTGGTGGTTCTGAGGACTGTGCCATTAAAGATCCACAAACTGCTTGCATTTCTAGTGCATGGTGACATAATTCTGTTAAGGAAATATGTCTTTTGGGAGGTTTAAAGAATTATAAATACACCCACAACCACAATGAAGAACCAAGTTCGCTTGATGATAGAATGAGCATTCTGACATGTTGATCCTCCAGTTTTACACATGGTAGAGAACTGCAAAACCCTGTATGATAAATTTACATTTTGTTACTCAGTGTAACAGTGTAATATTTTGTGTTGCCTTTCCCTGGGTCAGTTCTTCCTTATGCAACCCTCTTGAACCAATCAAAATGCAAAATAACAGCAAAGCAGTATGAATAAAGAATTACAGGAGGTATAGAAAATCAAGATTTAAATATTTGTAATAAATTATGCAATGAATGAATAAATAAATAACCAATTAGGGAAACTTAAAATAATTTTGGTACAACTTCACTACAGATGGAGGTCGTAACCACTGTATCACTAGTGGTGCTTGCTGGAAAGGTTGGGTTACTGCACAGCTGCACATCAGCTGCCCTTTACCCTGTCTCCTTTTCCCTGCATACTTCCCTTCCCGGTCTTTGCTGAGTTTCTTACGGACAATGTTTACATGCAAAAAATCCACAGGGAACCAGTGTCTCTCCTAAGTTGTTCCCAGTTTGGATAATGGTGGACCAAGAACTGAAAGGAATTGACCATTGTAGATGCAGCATTTTTCTCTTTCCACCCTGCCTACCTGACCCAGTAATTATACTGGGAGGTCTGGGCTTGTGCAGCATAAGAACAAGGATTTAAAGCTAATTGTTTTGTGAACCGAATTTTCAGCTTTTTTATGTCGCAAATACAGTCCACCTCCAGCAGCTTCCTTTTCATATAAGAAGTAAATACAATTTTAGCCATTGCTCTACAGATATTCCAAAGCCAGCTGCCTGCAAACCTGGTCGCATGCACAGCAACTACTTTCAGGAATAGTCTCATATGCCTTCAGTATAGCCCACCTCGATCATTGCCAGATAAAAACATCCTTGCCAAGTTTACTAAGCAGTTCAGAATGGATTTGCTTGACTGATCTTTCACTTTATTATTTATTAGTTCCTTAGCTTTGTTCATGTGCACAATTGATTAGTTTTGATTTAATTTTTTTCTGGGTTGTTGACAAAATATATTAGCTAGCATGGAATCTGGAATTTAACCTTGGAAAATCATCAAATAAAATACACATAGTCTTAATGGTTTCCAGTTTAAGATTACATTTGAGACTTGTCTGTTAGTTAATTTTTAATTCATTTAATGTCTGGCATCCTGATTTTGTGTTGTGTAATTTCTTAATCCCAATGGTATGTAAAGCCAAATCAAATTCTGTACCGAAATCTAGCAATTTATGACTATCCCTCATACCTCTGTTATAAAAAATGGATATCTCATTAATTTGACAAATTCTTTTGTCCATAAACCATGTTAGATAATATTAAATATGCTACCCTCTATTCTTTATTAATCAATTTCCCTATGTGATGTTCCATTATTTTTCCCGAGATTGATGTCAGGCAGACAGGCTTATATTTACCTAGACTACCCCATTGACTCTGAAAGCGAAGTCTGATATAACTCTTACTTCCATCCAAGACTCAGGATCTACCCCAGCAATCCAATATTTATTACAAATAATAATAAATGGCCTAATAAAGCTTATTGGGCTTTTCTTCTAACATTCCTAGGTGCATTTTTAAATAAAAGACACTTAGCCTTAATAGCTCCTATTTGGCATATACTGTCTTTGTTGTTTTAAGTGTAACATTCATCACCTTGTTATGACTACAGCTGGCTTTTTACCAGTCCCAGAGCTGAAATATTTATTCAATATTTCAGTCCATTCTGCATTATTTTTGGCAACTGCATCTTTTCCATTTAACAATGGACAAACACTACTGTGAAGTTGCTTTTGCTCCAGATATATTTAATGCTGCTTTCAGTATACTAAACTCAGATAGCAACAGAATTCCTCCTATATCCTTCTGTCTTCAGTAGCAAGTTTATGTTATTTCCATTTGTATCCTAAATTCAGGTGATCTAATATATTCAGTTTCTCCTTTGTCTCCTTACTCAACCTGTTTATATCTGAAATTTCACATTGCCTTTATTTCTCTTTTAAGCTAGTCTGGTGTAGAATAAACTTTGTCTTGATTGCAGTTCTTAGATCATCTCCTAATATGCTTTTAAATATATTTATTAATTGTTTACATATTTTTCCCTTTTTAAATTCTTCCTATCATTGATTAGCACAAACTTGTATTCATCTATTTGAAAGTGGCCATTTAAAAGTAGCGGGTGTAAAAACTACTGATTGTGTTATATTACATTTGCATGTAATTAATATAATTTAGTTCTCAGTTTCATTTAAGGAAGCACTAACTTTTAGTCCTGGAATTAATCTGGATTTAGCTGTCAGGATGACATGTAGTACAAAATTCTCAAAGGAGAGACACAAAACTTTTTGATTTACGAAATTTTTATCAATCATTGTTCAGAATTTCAAATGCATTTTATTACTGGAAATGTCAAACCTGTAGAGTTATGTCTTTCAACTTGATATTCACAAGTGAAAAATATTTTTTTAAAACTTATACAGTATAGAAACTCTTTTCTTCCTCTCCATAGACATTGCAAGTAATGGTTTAAGGGACCGGTCATCCTGCTCCATAGGGTAGTTTGATGGTACATAGATGCCTGCATCTAATTGCTGTTGTCACACTCTCTGTGTTGGTAGATTGATCTGTAAACATTGAAAGCATTTATAACAGTTGCCAGTGGGTTGAAATCGGTTATTGACATATACTGCCTCTTCTCCTCTTCTCTTGCCACTGTGTTTTTCCTAAATTGCTTATAGCAAGTGAGTTTAACATTCCTATCACAAAAATCTTCCTTCAAGTTCCAGCAATATCAAGCAAGTCAAATTTTTTTCTCATAGTATCAGTAGTTCCTGCTCTTCCCGTTTACCACACAAGCTCCTGCCATTCATGAATAGGCAATTAAAGAATTTATTTTCTTTGTGTCATTCTGTGTCTTGATTAATTTTGTTCTTGACAACCTGACTGTGCTAAATGAGTGTTTATTTGCTGCCCTTTTTTAATCTCCCCTTTTGTTGTAAGTTTAATGCCATTATTACTAGTCTAGTCAGCTTGTCCTCTGTAAAATTGATTTCCCCTTTAACGAGCTGAAGACGGTGCAAACCACATAACTCCTCAGATAGAAAATGGTTCTACAGTCCACCAAACTAAAATCCCCCCTCCTTCTTACACCTTTCTAATCAGCAGTTTATTATTAAAAACTCCTGATTCATGTGTCCACTCATGGGACAGGAGAAATCTCCCAGAAATCTCATTTGGGTATTTTCATACTTCATCAGCTTTCGGAACTCTCTTAAATAATTCGTAACTGGTGAGGAGACACATGAAGCTTTGCTAGTACAATACATACCATTACTAATTTAAATCTCCCCCACTCACTTGTTTGTTTGGGATTTTTTTCCTTCCTTGAAGGACAGTTGAGACTCTGTAAGAAGGAATATCCTAAAAGCCTTATCCTATAGGGAAAACTGGTAGTTTTGACTGTAATTAGCCTGTCTGATACTTTCTATTATATAAGGTTATTAAAAAAATTCCTTGAGAAGTTTTCCTTGTTTGTAACCAACTTCTGATATTTTTCAGGAGGAATGCCTTAGGGCAATAGAAATATCTTTTATCTGTTGCATGAAATTCCTTTCAGCTTTTGCTCCTTTCAGGCACTCTTTGGTCCAAGCACGTGAACTTAGAAGAGTACTTCTGTTGCTGAAGAAAGGTAAAACACACTGTTCTCATGATAGCCAAGCTCTTTAGGTCTGTAGAATACAAGAAGAGAGGGGAAGAGATGGACTGACTTCTTCCCCATGACTAGTTCTTTCTTTCAGTGCATGAACGATCTCTCCATCACCCCTTTGGGATAACACAGTTCTGTAGCTGCCATCCAGTAGGTTAACATGAAAACTGTGCTGCTGTGCTACAAACTCAGAGGTAAAACCATGGTGCACATATATATATATATGGGTTGAAGTTGTGCATTGTCAAATTTACTCTTTACCTTTGTCTTTAAAGAATGTTAGAAAAGCATATTCATTTATTGGTTGATATTTAATGCAGATTTTTAATAAGATTTTAATGAAATGTTAAATACTTGAAAGTTAGAAAATAACCTTAGGTTGCCCATGTAAGTACACTCAAGAACTCTTGTGACAAAATACTCTCAAAGGGGTTGTGTACTGCACTTGTAAATGCTGTATCCTAATTACAACACAGAAAAGAATCACATTAAAGCTCCATGAGAGCATAATTTCCTTACTTTTATGTAATACCACCTCAGTAACCTTATTTGTCATAGTTTTTGTATGACATTGGTATGTCTTTGAATGTAGATAAAGCTATGGTCCCCTGGTAGTAAAATCACTTGTCATTAAACTATGCATTCTGTTGAGGCTAGTTGTTTCCTCTGTTAGACTAGGGCAAAGGATGGGAAGTCATTGTACAGGAATGACTGTGGAAAAGTGATGCCCAGAAAATTTGAATTCTCAACATTCAAGACACTGCATGTTACCTCATGTAAGTCTCCGTGCTAGATTTTAACACTGCAACTTCCCAAAAATGGACACAGCCTAAAAGCCGTATCCAGTCTATGAATGTCCTTCTGAACAAATCATACCTTGGTACTGCCAGCCAGTGCCCAGGCTGCCCTGATTTGCAGATACTGGAGTGACACTTGCACCATTTTTTATCCTTTATGCATTTTTAGGATATCAGTCTCTCTAGACTGTAATCAGCAATGAACATATCCAGTGAAGGAAAGAAAAGCTGGAGGGAAACCACCTATTTTTTACTGTTGTGTACAGGCAAAGCGGACAAGTGACAATTTTACCTTTAGTAAGCAATTTAATAAAAAATTGTGACTGTATGCACTGTAGCACTGAAAGACTCCTTTCAAAACATGATTCCAGTTCCACTATGCCTCAGTTTCCTTATGTCTAAACCAGGGATGACTCCCACTTCAACAAAATATTGTCAATAATGTTTGTAAAGTTGTGTTCTGTAATCTTCACATGCCAGCTGCTCCATCATCACTACAGTTTATTTGTTATGAATTTCCTTGTTTTGTTTTCCATAGGCTAGGAGGCTTAGAAGTTATTGTAAAAAAAAAAAAAAGCTGCCAGTGAGGTTTCAAGTTATACTTCCTTGTTTCAAAAGAGAATTGTGGTTAAAACTTGTCAAATCTTCTCTATTGCCTTTCCTGCTACTGCTGATTAGTTAAGAAGCAGAAGGGAACATTGCACTGTAAAACATCCATTTATCTGCCAGTGTCAGCTTCTCCTGACATGATGTGCTAATGCAAAGCACATTAAGCATTAGCAGCAGGTGCTCCAGACCTAGCAGTTCCTAGACAGGCATTAAGGGACCTCGAATGAGGCTGTGTCACTCTATGGTTTAACCTAATACCAACCCCTTAGGGCACCCCTATCAAATGCAAGAGAAATGAAAGGTTTTAAAGGCTATTAATCCCAGTGACTCTACATTAGAAGAGCATAAAGTTATTTGTCACAGGTCTTCTTGTCATAATGATATTGTGGTAAAATGTGAAGTATTCGGTATTCCTGAAATTCCTTCTTCCACCTGCTTAAGCATGGAGGTCTTTTGATAATACGCTTACAATGCTGAGTAGTGATACCTACCAACTACTGGCTGTTACAGGCACTGTCTGAACTCCCTTTTTTTTCTCAGTGAGTTCTCATGTCTACAATGCATGAGAAGTAGGAAACACATCTTTAGAACATAAGCTTTGAACTGAAAGATATCCTAAGTAAACAAGCAAGAGAACTCTTTGCCCCCAGACAGACACCATTACAGCACGTAAGACGCATTAAATCAGAGCTGAATCTAATGTGAGGTGTTAGTGTCTTGTGCCATTCTTGTTATCTGAAGCTGCTTTATTTCTAATGCGATAGATGTTTTGTTCCATGTTTCTTGTGTTGAAGTTGCTGAGACTCAGGAATAATCCTGTTGTTTTAGAAATCTCTGATCCAGTGTTTGCATGGAAAGGTGTCTCAGATAACTGGTTGTCTGGCAGCGGCTGCTTCAAAGGGTCTGGCAGCCGAATGTGAGAGCTCAGGTTTTACGGGAAGTGGTGACAGCTACACGAGTTCAAACTCTTGCCAGGGTCTGAATTTCTACATTTCAAATCCACTTCACACACAGTCAGTTGACAAAAATTGTCCAACCATCATATTGCCACACTGGCAAATGTTCTGGCTTCAAGCCCTACCTCTGATAAAAATGCAGTTTCTTTAGCTAAACATCCCTGCTTTGATATTTGTGAAAAGGTTCATGGGATACTTAAACCAGTTAAGTGTTTTGAAACCTATTGATGGAAATTCTGTGCAAGTATTTAGGGTTTATTTATTAGCTGAACTGCATAGTAGCAAAGATACACAGCTTACAGTGCGTTCATTTGTGCATGTGTATGTATATCTGAGTGTATGTGTAAGTGTGTACAATTGCTGGGTTCCAAGGAGTTAGTCAATATTTTAAGCTTTGTCATGATGTTCTGAAATCAATTGTAAACATCAGTCTTCAGTGTTTATACAAACATGATCCTATTTATTTGAAAAGAGTCTGGGGAAAATCCTGTACCTCTGAACACAGTTGGAAAAACCAGTCAGAGCACAAGAATGTAGTGATGGTTGTTCCAAACCGGACCAGAGGTCCATCTGCCACCGCCTCAGACGGTAGCCAAAACCGGAGGCCTGCAAAAGAGATTAAGAACAGAACAAGCGTATTTGGTACTTCCTTATGTACTCTCCTACTGATCAGTAACTTCTAGCTCAGAGCCAAGATTTACTTTAGAGATTTCTCTTCTGTGAAGTCGCCCAGCTGCTCCCTGAACCTATCTACAGCGAGGGCTATGGAGCAAGGGTTTTGGCAGTTTACAACCACAGTGTGTTTAGGATTACTTTGTTTCATTTGTTCTGAAGTTACCAACTGCAAGTTTCATTTGATGGCCGATAGATTTAGTACTAGAAGAGCTAGCTGTTCCTATCCTATACATCCTCCTGTACCACTTGTGGTTTTACAGACTTATGTCATACCATACTATCTTTTTCAGTCTTGTACAGAAGCTGTTCCATACCTCTGAATGTGCTTTTCATGCTGCTATAAGCCTTTCTAATAATTTTAATTTCAACTTTTTTTTTCTTCCCCCATCTACTACTGAACACGAAAGTGAATTTATCCCGGGTCTGTAAGACCAGGATCTCAAACCTCTGTAATTATTAGCCAGCTTGGAGCTCATTCTTCAGTATGTAAAGTAAGGCCCTTTTCCCCCCTCCCATGAGCCTTCCTTTAAATCTGCCTACATGGAATTTCACTGTTTCATTGCCTAGTCACTTAGTCCTTCTGGATTTATCCTTCTTAATGAATCAAGGCCAAAAAATGCTTCCAAGCACTTTGCCACAGGGATTAACATCTATGCTGGAAAACATGGTAGATCAAATATAATCACTTGTCCCTGAAGGCAAGTGGCATTGCTTCTGAAAATAGGACTAAGCTCTTTTTCTACCCCAAAAAAAAAAAAAAGTAAAAAAGAGGGTGGCCTTCTCCTTACTGTCTTCAGAACATATGTTTGCTGGTTTATATTAGAAAGCATCCCTGATCTGTTGTTTTCCCTCCCAAACTCTACCCAGGCATTTTCTGGGAGAGTGTTAGGGCACACCATGATGACAAATGACAAAATGGGCAATCGTGTGCCAGAGTGTGAGACCATGAGAGCCGTGAATTAATCCTCTGCTTAACTGGTAACTTGCCTTCTTTTATGCTTTAGGTCCCTGCCAACTAGTACAACTAGTACTTTCCAAACCAATGTCCATTCATGGTTTGGAGATAACATGTACTGGCTGAGAATGCTCTGGTTTTGTCTCTCTCCCTGCATCTCGCATAGTTTTCCAGCAATATATAATGCAGACTTTTTACTCTGCAACATCCATATCTACCTTCAAGCCAGATGCAGAGTGTACGGTAAGTATCCAGGTTATTGCTAGAGAAATGCCACTCTGACAGAAAGTAACACTGCCCTTACATTTTTGTATTCACTTTGAATATAAAATTAAAAAAAAAGTAAAATAAAGAAAACAAGTTCATATTTTCAGGGTAACTATATGAAGAGCAGATCAGATCCAATGCAAAATACTGTAAAATGTGGATAGTACCAGCCTGTACCATTTGGGTCAGGTATGGAAAACAGTGCCTGATTCTGATATTTAGTAGTATGGATATACCCATATGGCCCTTCTGCTATTCTCCACAGTCATTCTAGAAAACCTAATATTGTGAAAGATCTTAGTTCTTTTGTCCCTTTTCCCACATTGCTTATGAGTATTTTAAACAGTCCAAGCACCTGTGCAAATTCCTGTGGGACACAACTTATGGCTTCTCCTTACTGGAAAAACTGACTGTCTGCTCCCACACGGTTTCCTACCTTTTTAACAGCTGTTTGTACACTTGAGGACCTTCCCTGCTATGCTATGACAGTCTGGGCTCCTTAACAACCTTTGGCGAAGGACCCCGTTAAGCATCTTTTGGGAATTGCAGTAGGCTGTTGTCTACTTGCTTTAGGAACCCTCTCAGAGAATTCCTGTAGCTTTTATGGTCATGACAAGTGCTTTCTCTTTATAAAAGAGACCCTTCTGGTTTTCAGCATGACATATTTATCCATAAACCATCTTTCTCATAGTTACTTATTTACTCAGTGCATATGCTAGACCTATTATTGCTCTGCTGTTTCCCAGTTTTCCCTGTAGCTTCTTAAGACTGATGGCCACACTAACCACCTTCTAAAACCTCTAATAACAAGGCAGCTTTAAATGAGAATTGACATACAGCAGTGAGTTATTCAGCTATTTCAGCCACAATTTTCTTTAGAATTGGTGATATATGACTATTCAATTGATCCATTTGCTTCATAGCCTCTTTTGCTAATACAGTCAGCATATTTCTCAATCTGAGACAGATCTTCTGATAAACAAGAAGTATGAAATGGGAACAACTTCAGATTTCTTCACACTGCAATGCAGGTACAGAAAATTCCCTAATCATTTTCTGCTCTGGACTTTTCTTTTCTGTGCACTCCCTGATTCTGTTGACACTCCAACCTCTACCTTCTCTAGTTAAGTGAAGGAAGATTGTAGGTCCTTGTTCCAAGACCAAGTGGTACTGACAGGCTTACATTCTCCTTGCTTAGAGCCCTAGGGCAAAGTGATCCCAGAGATGGGAGTTTGAGGCAAATCAAAAGAGTCGAAGAATGACCCAGGAATTAAACAGTAGAGACTACAACAGTGTTTGAGCTTGTTCCCTGCTCCCTCTCATTTATGAAAATAGATGTAGGCAGAGGCTCTCCAGGAATCTTCCTGTTCTGATGTTTTAGGAAAGGGATCTATTGGAAAACTTAATGTCCTTTTTTCCAAGTTCAACATCCATCTCTTCTCAAGGTGATGAGGGACATATTTTTTTTTTTTCCCCAGGTATTTCATGAGGAGTCCTGCTCCGAGAGGTTCATATTCTGCGTCCTTTCATGGCTGTGTTTTGAGATGTTTATGTCCATCTCCTGACATTGTTTTTCTGACTCTGCTGCCCAAAGCTTGAGCGGAGTAACTTGCCAGCCTTTGGATTTACAATCGAGGTAAAAAGGAAGGCATTTCATCTGCCCTGAGTTAGCTCGCTCCCAGGTTTCTGTCTGGCTCTGGACAGTCACTTTTACTGTTTCAGGACTTTTAGTACATGAAGGAGTTCAGTGGTTTCTTCCACTTAGTCTAAATGGGTAGCACTGTCAGCAGCTTTAATGATGTCTGTGATTGTCTGCAGTTCAAGGACAGGCTTGTTAGCAGCCATTAACACCTTGCAACACCAAGGAAGATCGTGCAGTAATAATTATAAAAACCCTGAAAATAGAAAGCACTACAGAAAGAGTTGTACTTATTTGTCAGCTGTACCTGTTTACTCTTTATTCTCCTGGCACAGTGGGCTTTCTTCTGTGTGTCTACAGTCCTAGTGGCTTGGCATGTGTTTATGTGTGTTCTGGTTTCAGGTTCATATAGCTTTAAAGTAATTTTATTAAAAAAATTAATTATAAAATCCTTTAGAGAGAAAGAAATCTTATTGTTCACACTCCCTAAATTTGGTTTCTTCCTAGTGATAAGATTGTCACAAGGTTGTCCATGAAATGCAAGTCTGGGCAGCGTGAGCTTGTTGCCCTTATCATGAAACAGACAGCACCTTTTGTATTTGCACATGTTGGGATGAAGTGAGATTCAAGAGGCAGCTAATTGGCAGCCATCACAATTCTACACTGGGCTCCAGGGCACCAAAATTTGATACATATGAGATTATGACATATCATTGGTCACAACATCTGCTTTCAACTTCATCTTAATCTGCATTGGTTTAAAAGATGTAGGGGACAAAGAATACATTCATTTTATATGCAAACCAAACATCTCTGTAAAAACACCTCCTCTCTCAGTACCAGCTAGTGACATCTTGAACTTAATGGAGGTTACTGAGACTGCAGGTGTGTTTAGATATATGTTAAACTAACTAGCTGTGGAGCTGGTTCCAGCTGTGGAGCCCTCACCATAAGAAGGATATCGACCAGTTGGAATGAGTCCAGAGGAGGGGCACAAGGGCGGGAGCAGCTCTGCTATGAAGAAAGGCTGAGAGAATTGGGCTTGTTCATCCTGGAGAAGAGAAGGCTCCAGGGAGACCTTATTGCAGCCTTGCAGTACCTGTAGGGAGCCTACAAGGAAGCTGGGGGAGGGGGGAAATTTTTACAAGGGCCTCTAGCAACAGGACAAGGGGTAATGGGTTTAAATTGAAAGCAGGGAGATTTAGATTAGATACCAGGAAGAAGTTCTTCACAGAGAGGGTGGTGAGGCACTGGAATAGGTTGCTCAGAGAAGTTGTGGATGCCCCATCCCTGGCTGTCTTCAAGGCCAGGCTGGATGAGGCTTTGAGCAACCTGCTCTAGTGGAGGGTGTCCCTGCCCATGGCAGGGGGGTTGGAACTAGATGATCTTTCAGGTCCCTTCCAACCCTAACCATTCTATGATTCTATGACTAACTTTTGGCACCTATAGTTGCACATAACTTACGTACAGCGTAAGGTCTTGAATTTCAAACACCACCCTACTACTAAAAATATTTATAAGTCACAGTTGCTGGGTTTTGTATTTTTTTTAGAGACCTAATTCAAAGCCCACTGAAATCAATAGAAAGAAGTTTTCCCACTGTCATCATTGATTGGGCCATAGGACAGTGGTGTGTATACATCACCTTTAGACACCATTAAATCCCTTTTCATACTGAGCTGAGAAATACACAATAAGGATTTCCCTCTTGTTTGAAAAAAACAGCAAGCAAGACAGTTATCATAACATTTCCCATAAAAACTTCATAAAACACAAATGAAGAATAAATATTAATAGTTCCCTAATGTATATCTAGATAGGTATGTATGTATTTAGAGCTGTTTATGTTTTTAACACTTTACATGCACAGTAATAGAGAAAGAGCCAGTATAAGAATTAAATAAATAACAAAAGAAAATAATAGAGAAGAATCCACATGAGAATTAAACATTTTCTTTAAGGGGAAGAGTTAAATCAAAGTTGATTTCTTGAATGGTGAAGTATTTTTACATAATTATCTTGCTTAGGAATGAAGAGTCAGATATAGTAATGTGCTCAAAGCTCTTTTTCTGTGAATGGTACATATACTCATGCAGAATTCCTTTAAACAACAAATTAACAATGATGACATGAACATGCTTTTGATGACTAAAACAATATAAACGGTAGCTGAAAATTAAACTGCGAAACAAATGTCCACCAATCTCAGCTGAAACTGTTTTAGCGAAAACTGTTTCAGGAAACTTCCCATACCACATCAGACCCATGAAATTAATTAGTATCCTTTGTTTGTGGATGGATACAGAAAGAGGAAAAGCTTCCCTTAGGATTCTGCCATTAAGTCTACTATTTCCCTTCTGTTTGGGAAGGGAACATTACTGGCATCATGTTTTCTAGCCTTCCCTAGTCACAGCTTCTTCCTTATGCCAGATCCTGCCACTAACACTCACTGAGTTGTACATATACTCAGGCAAACATTTGCATTCATTAGTCCCATGGAGTCAATGGAATAACTACCCATCTACTCACTGCAAGTAAGGGAGGTAGACTAGGAATTCATATAAATGAGCTTGTCACATGAAACAGCAGCGAACAGTAAGAGAATATCCATCTGGCTCCTCATCATCATGAATGTTGCATCTATTTTTTGTGATCTTGCCATTAAAAGGCTATGCAGATGGATAGTAAAACTGACTGGAGCAGCGTGCATTGTGGCAGAGTACAGGTACC
This sequence comes from Rhynochetos jubatus, assembly GCA_027574665.1. NCBI lineage: Eukaryota > Metazoa > Chordata > Aves > Eurypygiformes > Rhynochetidae > Rhynochetos > Rhynochetos jubatus. Next base: position 101,470,213 of record CM050649.1, on the reverse strand, counting down.
CATGTGAGACAACATGGTAAAGCCTAGAGTCATTTGCAGCTTTATTCACAGGAAGTTGGTGAGAAACGTACTCAGGGCAGCTATCAGAGGAAAATGAAATCATGCAAAGATTGTCTTGTGAGACATATGTTTCACACATAGAGCCAGAGACCGCTTCTTTCCCACTTTGAATCTTAGAACATCCTGTTGCAGGTTTAGCTTGCAAGTAATTGTTTTACAATTGGAAAAGCAATTTTAGAAAACCATGATTTTTTGCTGGGTGCAAGAAGGTTTATTTTTAGCTGTCCCTTAAAGAGCTTGAGCAGCTGGGAAAATGAGACTGAAGGGACAAAGCCACGTGGCCAATTATACACAAACTGCAGTTTGAGAATCTCTAATATTGTAAATGCCAGGCTCCTGCATCTATTTACCCTATCTTTTACTACAAAATCAAGGGTAAGCTCTTTAGAGTAAGGATCATGTCATCTGGGAAGAAAATCAGCAAGTTGCATTATGTTTGTTTGTTAACTTTCGTTCAGCTTTAAGTTGTTATTGGATGCAGGACGTTCGACTAGGTGAAGTATTGACAGTTAGTCCAGTATGAAATGCTCTAAGAAAATTGTCAACAAGCTGCCGATTTCTGTCTTGCAAGATTATGCCAGAATACATTTGAGAGGCACAGGTTTCCAACCTGGCATTTACTTTAGACTGTCAAAGATAAAAGGTTTCAGACAACAGAAGACTTTAGCAGTGTCAAGAATAATTCATTACCCAGTACTATGACATTCTCTAATGAATATGAGGAATTTAGCATTGCGTCTTGCTAACATCTCTGTTGCAGACATTGTTTTGGTCTTTTGAAAATATTGTTCACATGCATAAAGCAATTACTGAGTCATACCACTGATTGTGTATCTGTCTCTATTTTTATGAGCTTTCCAGTATAACTCTGTGATGCCTATTAGGCTAAATTTACTGAACGGTGCCCTTCTTTCCTTGTTTTGTTGATTTACTTGTGTTTTTTTTCCTGGATAATCAGTTCTTGGTCTGTGTGAAGGCTGTGCTGACGTGTGTATGGAAGAAATAATCTCGAGCTTGCTTTAGCTATGTATTTGGTTCAGTAAGCAAGCAAGCAAAAGCAGAAGTCTGTAGCCCTGTGGTGTAGCCCACAGCCCACAGGTTCAGCTGTTTGTGCTCCAGGGCTTGGGTTTGTGAAGCACAGCTGTGTGACCTTGGCTGAGCTTTACTGAGAAAAATTGTTGTTGAGCTGTTAAAAAAATATATAAGTTAAAGTCACTCAAGCTATAGGAAAAATATAAACAGAGAGAAATGACATTGTTTTCCTGATAATTGTAACTCAGGGACTCAGCGGAAGAATACTGATGTGCAAAGGTCTAAAACCCTGAGAGAAAATGTAGAGAGGTGGAAGATGACAGCAGCAGGGTTGAAGATCTGCCTGTTATGTGGGGTAATGGAGGCTGATGCTTCCCCATGCCACTGGCTGGCTGGCAAACACTCGACTGGTATATGTGACAGGAGTGGCAAGTATATTACTGATCTGTCCTGGCTGGATCCTGTTAGCCAACAGTTGTTCTGCACTCATTAAAGTCTGCTTATTTCTGCTTCCAAGCCTATATCTGTGGTAAAAGATGGCCAAAGAAAAGCAATGTAGCAAGGAGAACGCTACAGTGGACACCTTGTTGAGGTAGAAAAGGGGAACACTGTGGTATGGCAAGATGAAATAAGGTATGAAAAGGACAGATAAGGTATGACAAGGCTTTCTTAGGTATCTGTATCAGTGCATATTCCTGGTTTTACCAAAAACTTCTTTACCTAAAAATTGCTGAATACAAAATCAGTCTAAGATGCCAATTTTTGAACTATGTAACTTCCTTTTCATTTTCACCTATGTGTTTTTATGGAAATTGCTATAATACTCTCTGCTAAGCTAAATATGTACACAGTTGTTGACATGGAGATTATGCAATGTAGTTACTTTGTGTAGGGTACTCTACCTGGAGTGGTATTGTAGAACCAAGGAGAGAAATAGAGGTTATATTTGGGTGGAAGCATAACATTCAGGTATCCTGACTCTTTGTGCACTGACTGTGTCAGTATCCAACGTCTGGCAGCCATGGATGGCAGCAAGGCCAAATCACTCATTGCTTGTTTGAACTCTGATGCAAAAGCAGCCTCCTAAACAATTTTTACACCTATCTGTGTCATTCAGATAAACTCATTCCTGCTTCAGTAGAATGAAAGAAACAGAAGCTTTCCAAGAAAATTCACAGTTCAATAGTATCTTTAAAGCACATTTACTTTTCATTTTGTTGAAGACTTCCCACTTGGAAAAGGTATTATGAAGCCTGTCTTTTTCTAAACATGGATATACTGTGTGGAGGAGGAAAGAATCAATTTGTTGTGTTCCTTTTCCAGAATGATTCCTGACATGTTATGGAGACTGTTTTCAAAATAAGAATTCCTTAAATCAGTAAATATAAATGATTTGTTAAGAAAGTATATGATTCTTATTGACAGCAGAGATCTGTGGCTTCCCAGTGGAGAATAGCTGTGGTTTATGTTTGAGTTCCCTCAGCTAATGAGTATGTGGGGAAAAAGCTTTCGAAAGAAAGAAACGATTTTCAGAGAGGCTTTTTTTCTGAGATACTTACTATTACAGCAGAAGCCTCTGAAATGGCATTTGTGTCAGCAAAGGGGAAAAAATGCAGCACGTTTGTGATAATTTAAAGCATGTATCACTAACGAAGATAAAGAGAGCAAAGTATTTAAAGCTTAATGATACAGCAATAGCAATTGCCCTGCGATAATGAACAGTGTAGATTATCAGGCAAAGCTTAATGAATGCCTTGCTTACAACAAGCTTTTTATAAACAAATACTGGTTGAGTCCTCTTTCAGAATTAGCACTGACATGAAAGTGAAATGATTTAATTAAAATATGCAGGATAAATAAGGACTTCGGCAAAGATGCTGCATAGAACAGTCTGGCAAGTGTTTGCTGACAATAGGCCTTCCAAAATTGCTAGACAGAGTTCAATATGCGTCTGGGTTGACACACAAAATAACATTAGCACTCTGAGGACAGGCTGGGTCTCTATCTACAGCTCAGCCCATGCCCTAGGTGGGTGGACTCACACATTTTTATTTCCTCCTGCTGGATTACACAGTTTGGAGGTACACACCTCCAAAAAAAAGCCTTGACTGTTTTCTCCCTTGGTTGCTGAGGGGAGAGGTGGGAAATCAGAGCAGATATTAGTACCCAGTGTGGAGGTCTGGTGTAGCCAAGGTAGTGCTGGGCAGAGTGTTTTGTTGATATGATCGTCTTCAGTCTCTGAATTCAGGGACTGGTAGGATGGAGAGGAAACCTCACTGCAAGGCTTGTCTGTCATTCACAGGGATTCCTTGGGCTACTCAGCTGAGGGACTGACCAGGTCAAGACTGATATCTGAAGTTAAAATGTAGCCCTGGGGTTTCTTTTATTAATGCCTTAACACCATGTTATCAAAAGCACTTGACAGTTTCACAAAGCTGTATGAAACATGAAGAAAATGTGCACAAAGAGCTCCAACTTTTCTGTAATGCTTCTTTCCTTTGATAACCAACATTACTGAATCATAAAATCTCACACAAGTGAGATTGAAAGGTACCTCTGGAGATTATCTAGTCCAACCCTTCTGCTCAAGCAGCATGAGCTACATCACGTTGCCCAGGACTGGTCAAGTTTTGACTGTCTCCACAGAGGGAGGCTCCACAGCCTCCCTCGGCAACCTGTTCCAGTGCTTGGCCATGCTCACAGTAGTAAAGTGTTTCCTGATGTTCAGATGAAGCCTCCTGTGCTTCAGTTTGTCCTCATTGCCTTTTGTCCTGTCCTGGGCACAACCAAGAGCCTGGCTTTTTCCTCTTTGGTCCCTCATCAGGTGTCAATATACATTGACAAGATCCCTCAGAGCCTTCTCTAAGCTGAACAGTCCCAACTCTCCCAGCCTCTCCTTTTATTAGAGGTGGTCCAGTCCCTTAGTCACCTTCTGGCCCTTTGCTGGACTTTCTGGTATGTCCATGTCTCTGTTGTACTGGGGAGCCCAGAAATGAACCCAGCATTTCAAGTGTGGTCTCAATAGAACTAAGGACATGGGAAGGATCACCTCCATCAATCAGTTGGCAATGCTCTTCATGCAGCTAGTATGCCATTGTCTGCCTTTGCCACAAGCAGACATTGCTGGCTTATTTTCAACTTGTCCACCACAATGCCGGTCCTTCTCTTCAGAGTTGCTTTCCAGCTGGTTGGACACCAGCATATACTGATGCCTGGGTTTATTTCTCCAGGATTCAGCATTTTCCTTTCTTGAACTCCATGAAGTTCCTGTTTTCCCTTTGCTCCAGCCCAGGCAGGTCCTTTTAAAATGGCAGCACAACCCAGTCACTGCATCAGCCACTCTTCCCGGGTTTGTGTTGTCTGCAGACTTACTGAGTATCACTTGATCCCATCATTAATATCATTAAGAGGTTAAACACTATTGGACCCAAAACTGACCTGTGGTGTACACCATTGGTAATTATCCTTCAACTGGACTTTGTGCCACTGCTCACAACTTGCTGAACCCACTTATCAAACCTGTATTTCACCAGCTTCTCTAGAAGGATGTTATGGGAGACAGCATCAAAAGCCTGACTGAAGTCAAGATAAATAACTTTCATTGCTCTTTATCTCACCAAACTAGTCACTTTAGTGTAGAAGGCATTGTAGAAGGTTGACCCCATTCATAAATCCATGCTGACTGACCACTTTCTTGTCCTTCACATGTCTGGAAATGGCTTCCAGAATTAGTGGGTGCATCATCTGTTCATGTATTAATATGCATTGACATCTGCTTCTATGCTCAGACTTTGGTTGGAATTGTAAGCAGATCTTAGAGGCTGATGTCAGCTGGGTGAATGTAAGATAATTAATTTAATGATTAGTTAGAACTCAAATTACTTTATGCAGAGCTAATGGCTAGTTGGGGCCATCAGAGCAAGGCTACAGAGAAGATTCCCATGAGATGCTTCCTTGCGTGTGTGAGAAATATGGTTCTAAACACCCATTGATATCATATAGCCTAAAAAAGTTGAAGATATTTTTTCTTTTCCTTAGAATATATGTGACCTCATTAGTGCTAAAACCCCACTAATTAGAAACAGTTCAGTACTTGGAATTTATGGTCAGATATAAAAATCAGTCCTATAAATCTCTGGGCTTGTTAGATGGATACAAATAAAGTTATAGGCTTTGAGAAAAAGGCAATCCTTTCTTCTGTGACAAATTCAGTTTATCTTTATGTTAAAATTGAGGCCAAATTCTAGTATGTTGGAGTCAGTCTGGTATATATAGCCAGATGTATGGGAGGTAAAGCCTGTAGACCATGCCCATGGTGAAATGCATATGCCTCTTTCTGTCTCTGTCACTATGAGAAGAGACATGAAATGTCATATTAATCCCACAGAATTTTGAGGGAGTGGGTGTTAGTTAGCACATGACTTAATGAAATGGAAAGGGTTGGAGCACTTGAGGAGAACATGGTTAAAAAGCAGTAGGAGTAAAATAACCATTCAGTCTCGTTTGCTCCCTTCCCTGTAGTCCCAGAGGGCTGTCTGTATATTTTTGTGTTTTCTATGGTTTAAGCCACAAAACAATATAATTTCTTTTGACGTCTGTCTTAAACAAAGGATTGTTAGCATGTCGCTGATATCAGGATGACCTGTAATAGCCTAGAGATCTAGGTCTAGCCTGGCTGTTTGCCACCAGCAGCTTCTAGCATGAGAACACACAGAAAAACCCAGCTTCAGTGAAAAAACACACAGTGAAAGACACATCCAGGAAGGAAAGTCTTCCAAACTGCAGGGTGAGTGTCTTCAGCAAGAAAGAAGAAAAATGTACTTTTATCCCAAAAACTTTTGTGTAGATCTCTAATACTCTGAGGAATACATGCACACATGTAGGGAGTCCAGGGTATATAAAACACACTGAACAGAACTGGAAAGAAAAGAGAAAAGCTTATTTAAAATAAAACCAAGCATACTCACACACACACACATATATATATATATATGCCAAATCATAAAATGTTTACTGAGATATGAGTTTATCAGGTCAAGGCTTGTAATTATAATAGAATCTTAGCATAGAATCATAAAATGGTTTGGGTTGGAAGGGACGTTAAAGATCATCTAGTTTCCACCCCCCCTGCCATGAACCGGGACACCCTCCACTACATCATGTTGCTCAAAGCCTCATCCAGCCTGGCCTTGAACACTTCCAGGGATGGGGCATCCACAGCTTCTCTGGGTAACCTGTGCCAGTGCCTCACCATTCAATCTGTGAAGAATTTCTTCCTTATATCTAATCTAATGCTACTTTCTTTCAGTTTAAACCCATTATCCCTTGTCCTGTCACTACAAGCACTTGTAAGAAGTCACCCTCCATCTTTCTTCTAGCCCCCTTCAGGTACTGGAGGGCTGCAATAAGATCCTACCAGAGCCTTCTTCAGGATGAACAACCCAAACTCTTTCAGCCTGTTTTCATAGGAGACATGTTGGGGGCCCTAGAACTGAACACAATACTCCACATGGAGTCTCCCAAGAGTGGACTAGAGGGGGAGAATCACCACCCTCAACCTGCTGGTCACGCTTTTTTTTGATGTAGCCCAGGATGTGGTTGACTTTATTGGCTGCAAGCACACACTGCCAGTTCATGCTGAGATTATCATCCACCAACACACCGAAGTCTTTCTCCTCAGGGCTGGCCTCTCTGTCCATTCTCTGCCTAGCCTGTACTTGTGTTTGATATTTCTCCAACCCAAGTGCAGGACCTTGCACTTGGCCTTGTTGAACTTCATGAGGTTGGCACAAGCCCACCTCTCCAGCCAGCCAAGCTCCCTCTGGATGGTATCCCTTCCCTTCAGCATGTCGACCACACCACACAGCTTGGTGTCATCAGCAAACTTGCTGATGTCCCACTGTCCATGTCACCAACAGAGATGTTAAACAGTTCCAGTCCTGATACCGACCCCTGAGGAATCCCACTCGTCAACAGTCTCCACTTGGACATCGAGTCATTGACCGCAACTACTTGAGTGTGACCATCCAGCCAATTCTTTATCCACCAAGTGGTCCAGCCATCAAATCCGTGTCTCTCTAACTTAGAGACAAGGATGTGATGTGGAACGGTGCCAAATGTTTTGCTCAAGTCCAATGTTATGCTATGTATGTATTGGTATGTTAGAAGAATATCTAGGAAGGAAAAAAAAAGTCAACAGCATTTTGTAGCTGCGGGAGTGCTTTTCTAAAACATTACAAGAGCCATTACTGGTAGCTGCACATGGATAAGAGAAGTTTGGTATTTATTTCTGACAGTAGGCCTTCTGTGAGGAGGATGGCAGCTCCATACAGTGACTCTCTCCTCCCACAGGGCACTGTGCTAGGATCTTCAAGGCCAAGGATGGTATTTGCATTTTTCTATGTCTGAAATGGATTCCTGGATAAAGTTATGGTCCTTCCATTCTAGAGGCCCTCTGACAATCATTTCAGTATCGTTGGAGGAGAGATTGCGTGGAGAAAATATCCTTAGAAGCCATGAGTGGTTTGGGGTTTTTTTGTGGGTGGAGAGGAAGGGGTTGGGGTTTTTTTGTTGTTACAGTGGGGTCTTTTTGGTGGTTTTTTGGTTTGTTTTTAAATCTGGCTTATGAATGTCTCTCACTACTGTACACACAAAATGGGTCAGCCTTGAAAGTAATTTGCCTGTAATAAAGAAGGATTTGGTAGACTCAGACACCACTGTTCTCCAAGTGGCATTTGTTGCGCATGAGTTCCCTCTAGTCATGCCCAACCTAAAAGTGGGGTTAGATTTAAGATGTTCCTGGTGACAGAAAGGGACTTGTGCTGGAAATGCAAGGCAGACATGGGCAAGAGTTTCCCAAGGAGACTACAATTATGTTACAATCTTTTGAAAGCTAACGAGTCCATTCTGAATTGTAAATTGAATCAGGCAAAGAAAATACCATGTGTATTAGGTCATTTTTAAAAAAGGCATTGTGTGCTGCTCTTTTGTTTATTTCTTATACTTACAAAGTCATACTGCGGAGCTCCTTGCATAAGCCTAGTGGTGAGAAAATGATAGTTTGATACTAAGGGAAGTAGGAAGACATTTTTAGGGAAAGAATCAAAACTGAGTAAGTTTAAGGACATGTATAAATGTTATGACAATAGTGAGTTTTCATATCTCTCAGTCCCAACGTTTGCACCCAAACCCATGCACTCAGTCATAAAGTTAACCTAAGAAACAGGTAGGAGTGGAACTTTTGAATAGTTTGATGATCAAACAGCTCAAATTTAACAAAGGAAAGGGTGTCAATGACTTGTTTACCATCCAGTTTTTGGCCAATTTTTTTTCCTGAATTTATTTGGTTAGACTCAAATGATGGCTAAATTCAAGATCAGTTCCTGAACAGTAAATGAAAAGGAAAAAAAAAAAAGAAAAGAAATTCATAAAACAAATTACTTGTTGCAAGTTTCTTGTTTAGTTCCAACTACAATAAACACAAAGGAAAAATAAGGCCTATAAGCCATCTGTGTGTGCATAACCTCATGGCTGGCAATGACGAGATAAGTTAGCAAACAAAAATCTGCCCAATGGGGTTAACAACTGTTGACAGCGTGGTGAATGCTAAGGCAGGTGATACTCATCAGATATGGCAACAGCAGAAAGTATTGAGAATTTAAGTTCACTCTCTGTTTCTCACTGTGACAGTTTCCAGTCTCAGAGTGCAAAAAAAAGACCAATAGGAGCACAAGGCCAGAAAAAAAGCTCCCTTTTGTTTAGGCAAAGCCAGGCAGATATTTCAAAGCAAAATCGTGGCAGTGAGCTCTTGAAAAGCTATTTAGGGGTTGCTATTTTATGGCAAAAGCTATATTAACAGTACAAGGAATCACATTACTTCCAGAGATTTTCCATGGCTGGACCTGATTTGTTCTCCCTTCAGGTTCAGGCACTGCGCCTTGCTGTCTTACGGCAATGGAGTTCCGGTCTTATGATCTGAATTTCAGCTTTCCTGGGGTGCCACTGTATCAGTGATAAGGATTTCAGATGAAACTTCCCAACATCTTCAAAGTCACCTCCAAGTCACCACCTTCGTGATCAGTCCCTTTCTTTCTAGGGAAAGAAAATTGGACTACTCTGACACCACAAAGCTCACCACTGAGTGCTTTAGACATAAAATAAGGGGTTTAGAGTGTAAAAGGTGAAGATAACAGGTGCTGATTTTTTTCCTAGTGTTAATTTAGGGAAGCCACTTCACTTTTCCATGCCTGACTTTTATTTATTTTTCTTTTTGTGTTCCCTTGGAAATGAATGAAAGGTAGAGTCCCACCTGGTACACATGTATGCAGTAGATTCCTCTTGGTTAAGAGCTCCTTGTACTGTTGTCATACAAATAATTAAATAGACAAAAGCTGGTGGCATGAAAAAGTTGATATAGTCTTTTTGAGTTGCAGAGCAAAAGATAATTTGATTTACAATTAGCTTGTATCACAGTATTCTCCAGTTTTTCTGTTTTTCATGAGTATTTGTAGTTTACATTAAGTAAATAAGTGGAGTTCAGGTGTTAACCATTGACATTTTGCTGTTTCATCTTCATCAAATACTACAAGTGACAGAAGAGAACAGAAGTAATAATGACAGAAGAAAATTAATCCACTTTAAATTCACAATAAGAACAGATTACAACTGGAAAAGCTGTGAATAGTATTCTCAAATCTGTCAGAGTGGGCATACACCCCAAATGAAAAAAAAAAAACCACCACAACTTTGATCTATCCTAATTACTTCTTCCTAAAAAACCACTACTGAGTATACTAGATCTTGCAAAACTGCTGTGTCATATAGTCACAGCTTAAGACACTTCTGAGGGGGGGGGGAAATGTCTAATTAAATGAGTGATCTGCCTTTCCTATGGGGGAAATAATCATTTTGCAGTGAGATTGCTCTAAAGGTTACACATGCATTGACAATATTGATGCAGAAAGTACAGAGCCTTTATCCATTTAAAGATGTGTTTGAAGAGTTGGGCTGTACAAAAGGCATCAAATTAAAGTTCTGCAGTTTGTGAAGTGCTCACCTCTCAGAGCACCATTAGTATTAAGGGAGCAGATTAAACACAATTTAGATCACATTGAAAGACTAAAGTCAATTTAGCAGGTATATAACCATGCATGATAATGGTCTCTAAATCTACAGCAACAAGGTGAGGATATGCTTGGTTATGCAGGATAAAGATGTGAAACTAAAATAATTTCCTTTGAGGACTATAAAAGAAGCAATGACGAGGAGGCAAATTTTAGATGCTAGTTTGTTTTAAGTATGTAAATTCAATGGACTGATCTGGAAGGGAAATAAATCTGATAGCATTTTCATACATGGTCTGCAGGGTATTGTGAACTTAACCTTTGTTGGAGTAAATGGATTCTTAGCTGGATGGCGTAGTATTTCATCATTATTTGCATGCTGATAACAGTATGAAGATGTAATGTGGGGGATACATGAAAATCTTTTCCAAAAAAGCATATGATGTTCTAGCCTCTTCTCCACTCAAAATTTTAGGTATAAGGTAATTGACATTGATTTTTTTTTTCTGGTGCTAAATTCTTAACTGTTGCCCATTATATGCTAGAGTGTGTAGGAAGCTCACAGGGGAAAGGAAGCTTTAAACTGCAGCAAAATCACATTGTAGATTACAAGGTGTATTTATCTTGGCAACACATAGTTCCAAAGAAGATGCACAACATGAGGAATCAAACTCATAAGGACTTTAAATATGTATAGTGCTAGGATAGCAGGTGGGCTTAGAAAAATAAACAAGCATTGCAGCTGTCTACAGCAGTCTTATTTGATTAGGTTGAAAGGTATCCAAATTCATCTGTATTGCATAGCTAGACAGTTTGCTCTTCCTTATAGGCATAAGTTAAACATATGATTAGGCACTTAATGTTCAGTCTGATCTGCCTAACGAGGATGCTTAACTTTTGCATGAACTTTAGGTAGGAAGTAAGGGCAGAACCCTAAGAAGAGAAAAGAAGGGCACATTCAAGGAAAAATGAATATATGATGGCACAGCTTTTCTTTGCAAACAATCTAATACACTTAAAGGGATATTAAGATACTGCAAGTAAGCTGTCCTTGCACATAGTTATCGACAACACTGACCTTAGAATACATCTTTTGCTTGTGGAATGACTTTGCTGTGCTGCTTGTTGGGACCTTCTGTCATGAAGTGACTGGGGCTCTGCTACTGCCTTCTATAGGCTTTTTATCATCCCTAATGGATCAGCCATCAGTGAATATTTCCCAAGCCAACTCCCAGCCAAACTGTCTGCTTTCTCCTAGGTCCATGCTGCTGCCTGCCCAGTCCCACCTCCACATGAGGTCTGGATTAGTAAGTCCTTAGGCTCTGTCCAGAACCCAGATGTCATGTCTTGCAAACCTGCTGCACTCTGCTCACCAAGTGTTTTGTGTTTATCAGGTCTTGTAGTAACCACTCCAGGAATTGTAAGAGCGAGCCTCCTGTCAGATTTCTGAGCCCACAAAAATGTTTTATTTTAGATTCCTCACTGCCAGAATAAGATGGGTCAACAGCATCTGCTAATGTAGAGTTATTGGTAGTCCTTCTTTTGTTCATTTATTGAAAACTGTACTTTGAAAACAGCAACATAAGAACTGGAGTTACCTTTTATAAGCTAATAATTAAAAAGCCATGGTCAAAAACCCAATTATGCTCCTCTTTTGAGAGGGCCTGTAAAACTATAGGGTCTGCATAATACTCACCTGGCATAACCCTCCTGTTACTAGTTTCACCAAAACAATTAAAAATCGGCCTTAAGTCCATGCAAGCATTCCAGTACAGCTATGCTGCTCTATTTCTTATGCTGTGCCTGTACCCACACTTTAATATGTGTTTTAACCTGCTGTGCTGTTGATATTCTTAACTCTTTTACAAAGAGGACATGAAACGCTCCAATTTTGTGAATTAACATCCTGTTTCAGTTAGGTAGTAAAATGTGTGCTTAATTGGAAGCAGTAGTTATGTTGTAACAAATGAGATCTCTTGCAACCACTAAATTATAAATGTATTTAACAACCTTGCTGAATTTTAGCCTGAGTTTGCATATTGCACTATTCCTAATAAACAGTGTTGTATCCTATGTCAGGGTGTCACATGCCGTAAGTAACCCAGCACTACTTGCAGTAAACTGAGCAGAATTACAAATGAGGGGAAAAAAGACCAAACACCTTTCTGTACAGAAGGCAGGGGGTTAAATTAAGAGCCTCATCAGGTTTTTTATTTTGGTCAGAACACAAAATTAAATATAGGTTGCATGGTACATTAGTGTGTCTGTCAAAGACTGTGGCTTTGGTCAGGCAATTAAAAAGGACAAAATATTCTAAATGAATTTTTAAATAGATTCTTCCAGTCATTAAGCACAGTTATAACATCCATATTTTGTAAATGTAAAACACTGAAGTTCTCAAAAGTCTGTTCTCCACAGTAGTTTTTATTGATGATTCATCTGAGCTTCATTTCCTAACTGAAAACCCTTGTCGGTCAATTTATTCCAACATAACACTATTTGGTTGGGTAGTTATTAATCCTGTAATTGTTCATGGCATGCCAGGAATAATTCAGCTAATTATTAAAATATGTCTTACTTTGCCATACTTCTATATGTCAGAATGTCTTCTGCACATATTGGAAAAAATATCAGATTCCTAATTTAAATGAATATATAAAAATTGATTATTAATTCACAAAAAAATGGCAAATTACATTTTTTTTTCTCTGTCACACACTTAATTTCTACTGGTCTGAATAAATTTTTGACAAATATTCTGCTACTAACTTTAATTGATCCATGAATAGAACTACGCAGCAAAACCTAGGAGTGCTGCCCTCACTGAACATTAGTTTCAATTATAGGACAGTTATAACAGAGCAAGCTGGCTCATAATAGAAAAGGACTTTATTTTTTCCAGTTCAGCTTAGATGAAGAAAAACCACTACTGAAAAGGTGAGATTAAGAGCTCAGTTATCCTGGCAAAAACTGTTCTATGCATATGCACTCTATTAATTACAGTATACATACAGCAATGCAGCTACAATGCACATTTATGCATAAAATGCACTATGTTTAATTCTATGTTGGCAAATTCCCATCAATAAGAAGCAGTTTGTTGATCTTTTTGTATTTTTTACATTTGACAATATATCTGATTTCACTGAAGTCAATCTCTAATCTCTCCTTGGCCTAATCAGGCTCTTACAGACTGAAATACCTTTTAAATTCACAATACATTCAAGGAAATTGAAAACACCGAGAGTATCAGAGTATTTGGGTTTATAGTTCTCATTAGCACATTTCCATAGTATAAAACAATGTTCTTAAATTGTATTCTGCTGGGGCAAAGAAGATCCCTTGCTCCTAATTAATGAATGACTGTGTGTACACCGACTAGAACAATATTTTACACATGGAACAGTGGAGTTCCATGCTGTGATATATCTAAATAAGACATGGATATTCAAAAATGATAACCACATAAAAAGTCAGTAACTTTTATTCTTGTGAGAATTGTCCCAGAACTTTTTTCTCACTGTGAATTTGCTCCAGAGCTGTTGGCTCCGTATATAGGCTTTGTACATGGTTTATGCTCCACCCAGGGACTTATCCAGAGATGTACAAACAATTCTGAGAAGCTTCTGAACAGAGATGAATTATCTTTTTATTATTAGTATTTAAGCCAAATTTGGCTTCCTCTGAAGCCAAAGAAAGAGACAAAGGAAAAATGGTCTGAAAGAATAAATTGGCTCAAAATTACCTCTTGAAACCAGTGGAAATAAACCTGTTATTGTGACAGCTCCTACCTTGGCTCTTAATGGGGGTTTAATTGGGGAACTTCAGAACTATAGTGATAAATCTAAACGAGCCAGACTCAGTAGCAGTGATTGCAGCAAACTACCCTGATTTAAGGAACACATGTAACCTGCAGGAGCCAGCTGGTTTCAGTGACTAGATATAGTTAACACATTCTTGGAGAAATCTGCCCAGTCACCAAACCATTTGAACCTCTTGGTTGAGTAAGTTTTTGCAAAAGCTTTACCATTCACATTCATTTTTCAAACACACAGCCAGAAACTTGAGATGTCTGTGTGGTTTATCTGAACTGTGCAGATCCTCTGAGTTTCAAAAATTGGATGGGAATGGGCTTTCTTCTAGGATTATGTAATATTTTAAATTGATGTTTCCAAGTGGTGTCTCACTGGGAACTACTATCATGATATTTTGGTATTTATTGTTGTGAACTGGAACAAATACAGTAAAAAAGCATCAGCTCTCAAACAAACAAAACAGAGAAAACAAATGCTAGAAACTACAAAAAAGATTAGGAACAAAGCTCAAGAAATAGAGAGCCAAGAGAGCAGTCTGTCTCTAACTGAGCATAATTCTAAATTAGACATTTTAAATGCTGTAGTGTCTAGACGCTGTGAATGTTGTGGTTAAGTTACTTGTGTCTATTTTCCCTTTCCTACTTGTAATGGTACTACCGTTCAATGCTTACTTTTCCATTTATATAATTCTATTTTTATGATTTTTTTTTTTTCTAACTAAGGATATTGTGTACTATCATGGTGTTCAGGGACAAGGAGATACAGATCTGCAAATGCGTGTCATCCTCAGCGTCATGTAGCATAGATGCTCTTACTCAGTTGAACTTATAAAAAGAGAAAGCACTCTTAGGAGCACTTCAAGAGGGAGTTGGCTAGAAAACAGTACAAAGCAATTCCATTCTTCTAGACATTTTGATACTTTCATCTAGTTTTCAGCTCTCAAGTTGAAAAAAAATCTTGAATTTGTAAATTTCTCATAAAATTTTTATTGTGAAGATAGCAGGCATTCTTCTGAATTTTTGAACATTAAATAATTTTATGTTGGATGTGAAAATACCTAGCTTGAAATAAATTTAGAAAGTAATATTGTTAGTAGTAACCACAGAACAACATAATACAGCAGACAATATAGTGTACAATCATATAATAATGAAACCTGTGACTTGCCATAGCAGCAGTTTAATGTTTGGTATTTTAAATAACATTATAAAAATGAAATTAAGACAAAATTAATGTCTAAATAAAATTATTAATGAAGCTTTCAGTTGTTTAGATACAGTAGAAATGAACTGAGAGAGCCAGAAAAAGGTCTGTAACTTTTCCTGTTAATGTCTTTTTGAACTATGTTCCCACGAAGAGATTCAGTTTGAACAAAACCACATTTACCTTTGGAAAATTACTGCTAAAAATGTTTCAATTTCTTTCTTCCTGAGAGTCGTGATGTTTGCAAGTTCAAAGAAAACAGCAGTCAGGCCAAATAAGATGCTTGTTAGAAGTACCTCATCTTATCTCTGCTTCAAATTGATCATGTTTCTTCCATGAAAAATGCTCTATTATGAAAGCAAATTGAAAAGTAGGAGACAGCCCAACTCACACTTATACTCTGTTTGACCAGGTTTCAACACACTTTGGCTTAATCATGCTAAAGCAGGGTTTTAAGACTGTGGCATAGTGGACCTGGGTAATGTTCACAGCTGTAATTTCCATTGCCAACTTCATGCAGCTGCCTGCTGCAGCCAGTTCAAATCATTGCTTGTGTGGTTACAGAAAAATAAGTGTGTATCTATTTGCATATAGATTGTATATCTGCCAAAGTGAAAAACTTGAAAGAGCAAGACTAGTTATTTCTACTGTGCTTATTGCAGGAAAATCTTTCATTTAAAATACAGGGCTAAAAATTAGGTGGAGCACTGGTCTATTCTTTGTTTTGCCTTAAAACTTCTCTGTGACCTTGAATAAACAATTTAGGACTCGTTTTTCATAGAGAAAGTATGTCTATGCAGTTGTAAATGTGCTCCTGCTCTATTTGTTCATTTAAAACATAAAGTCCTTCCTTTTCTATTTTTCATATGTAAAATAAGGTTAACATCACCCCACCTAATTTGCTTTGTAATAACTAGGATGGTGTTGTGTTGATCCATTAGTTTATCTTCTTGTGCCGTGCTTTGAAAACCCCATAGTTTCTTGACAGTTATATATAATTATCATCAAAGGCAGGTAATTTTTCTTCCTTGATCTATTCTGCTACATATTTATGCCATTGTTTTTATCATGATATCAGGAAAGCAAATGGAAATTTTTTGAGTATGTGGAGTTGATAAGGAACTTCTGGGGTATTAAGGGGGAGAGAGCACAATCCTGCTCCTGGATCATAGTGCACAGCATGACCTGATTACATGTCTGAACAAGATCTGAGCAGGCACTGCCTTCTGTCCTATCCTATGAAGAAATCTGACCACATGGCATGAAGTAAGCCATGGCAAACTCCAGCAGATCTGTTTATTTCAATGATCAGCGAGCCAACACTGAAACACATCATGGAATGTGTCAGCACCATGGTTTAGATAGAGTTTGGGGATTAAATACTCACACCTACTTGTAGAAGACCCTAATGATGATGGTGGACAGAGGCTCTGCAGATGTCAGTTCTGAATGACTGTAGTAGTCTGAACAATTAATTTCTCGTCCTTGGGTTTTGACATGTGTAAAATGGAAAAATACTAATGCGCTCTGAGAACTGAGTATTGAAAACCTCTATCAATTATTATTAATGTTACTGCTGTCATTATTAGTTGAAATCTATGAGAAGAGCTAGAAATTCTTGGAGCTGGTGGATCTCCTGGAACGCCTGTGCTGATTCTGGAGCCATTAGATAAGTCTCTGTACTGCAAAAGAGAAGTAAAATACATCAAAAAAATAGCCTGACCCTTAAACACTGGGTGATGTGGGACAGATTCTCCTATTCTTATTCAGACTCAGAAGATTCCACCAGAGACAGTGATATTGTTTGGAAAGGAAGTTCAATGTTAATATGAATAAGAGTGAAAGATTCTGGCCTTTTGTTGTTAGTGCAGTTATTAAACCATATTTTTCTAATATGAACAAAAAATTCAGGTTCTCAGTTCATGTGTTAGAAATACATAAACCACAAGTATCTGCAGCACTTGTACTGACTTTATCTAACCTACATTATAAACGTTCCCATATTTTTTGTCCCTGAAAAGCTTCAGGCGTCAACTGTGTTTGTGACCTAAGTGTAATCTCAAACTTGCTTTCAATTATTTCTAGCCCAAGAGGCCTGGACTATACAATCCTAGTTTGAAAAGCTGAAAAAACCCCATGTTTTTATTTTTCCTGTTTGATACAAGTTATACATAAGAGCCATTTCAGGGTAAAACATTTGTCTCTAATATCTGGCAGTCTAATATTTCAGTTTTTATGTACCAGCCCAGAAGCTTTGTTGGACTTGGAGATTATTGTTGTAATTATTATTTATAGCTTGTATTGCCACAATACCTTGGACAGTCAGACTCCATTTCTGATAGGTACTGTACAAGAAAAGCACAAAACAATCCCTCGACAAAGATTCTAAACCTCAGTGGGGTGTGGCTGTTTCAGGATATCTTGGTATCTTAATTTTTCTTTCCTATTCTACATGTTACACAGACATTGAGGATCCTTTGGAACAGAGAAAAGATTCAGGGTGATGACAGAGTGCAAGTTTTTAAATAGGTGTAAATTGGTATTTTTATCTGTACAGTGTCTGTTGGTGAAGCTTCACTTTATTTTAATTTGATTGGCCTCCTTTTTCAAATGAAATGTTGAGGTTTTCTGTGATGTTTTTACTGAGTGATGTATAAAATAGGATATATTGTATTTCATAACAGGTTTTTATGCTTGCCAAAATAGATTGTACAAAACCTAATGGTAAATAGAGATAGTTTAGTTCTGTCTTGAAGATAGAGTACTAAGAAATTGGGTCCATCACTGTCATTTTTCTCAGAGATTCCTCTCATCTGTCACAACACAGTAGTTATGAAAAATGAAACCATAAATTCAATTTAGAGGGCAATTTGCAGCTAATCTTTGGAGTAATTCCAGTGTGAATAATGCAGCAATTTGGATGCATGGTCAGTCAATTCTGTCTCTGATTTATTAGGATTTAAGATATTTTTTTTTCCTTCATTAATGATAATTACCCAAGAAGAGAAAATAATTTCTCAGAAATTATCTATCTTCACATCTGTGGTCTCAGTTTTGAAAAAGGCTGCAATGTTGTTTAAACTTATTATTATAGGAGGGGGGAAAGCTTTTTACAAAAGATATATGAGGTATTTAAATTCTGAACTGTATCTCTTTACAGCACATGTGTGAACTGATCAGCACTGGTTTATGGCTGCTTTTATATGACTCCCATTAGAGCTAACATTTTGAATATCTCAGCATAAGGACACTGGGATTTGCTATTGATTTTCCACACTTCTTACACCTTGAAGATTGCATTAAAATCCAGCTCAAGCAAGAGTGACATTTTTTGTTCCTGTTTAAAAGTCAAATTTATTATGAGACTTTTTCTACTTATTAAATCCTCACTTTCTCTGATACATTATTTATGTATATTTTTTTCTATATCTTTCCTTCAGTTCTCAAGGTCTTCTCTTGATTTTAACAGACAGCATCTACAACAGATACATACAACACATATTATCCATATGTTTGCGTCTGTGTGTTCCTAATGCATGGGGGTGCAGGGGGAGGAAGGCCAGAGGGAAAACCAGCTCATTTAACATTGGCCTTGTGCTTTAGTCAAAATTTTTAAACACCTAGAGATGTACTTCTCACAAAGTAAGTGCCTTTGAAAACCTCTAGAGGAAGATCTCAAGATAGATGTCTTCATTTACTATGTCTTCAAAGCCTCCTGCCTCTCTCCAGTGCTGATGAAGGAATGAGGTACTTCAGGGGTGCTGGGTCTCAAGGCACCCAGGGAATAGCTGCTAGTCAGAGAGATTGAAGTCTGTCCTTTTTTCTCACACCTGACACGTGGCCTTCTTCAATAGCTTGGTCTCAGCTATCTCTGCTATCACACCAGTGCTCTTTGTAAGGAAAGCATTTCATGATTAGGACCAAAGAGAGTGAAGGACTGACATAACTCTCCGGTCAGACCAGGCTGCTGCAGAAGGCTTAGCCCACAGACAAAGTTTTTATTTATATAACCATGTTCCTTCCAACCATGCATTCTTATTTCTACCAAAGTAAGATTCTTTCATTTTTTTGTTTTTATTAAAATGCTGCAGGGTTAATTTTCCTACTTCAGGGTTCAGAGCAGCAGGCTCTGAGTCTACAGTTGTATCCTGGGCTGTATCAGGAGAAGCATGACCAGCAGGTCGAGGGAGGTGATTCTCCCCCTCTACTCTGCTCTTGTGAGACCCCACCTGCAGTACTGTGTCCAGCTGTGGAGCCCTCAGCTTAAGAAGGATATTGACTGTTTGGAGCGAGTCCAGAGGAGGCCATGAAGATGCTCAGAGGGCTGGAGCACCTCTGCTATGCGGACAGGCTGAGATAGTTGGGCTTGTTCAGCCTGGAGAAGAGAAGGCTCCAGGGAGACCTTATAGCACCTTCCAGTACCTGAAGGGTCCTACAATGAAGCTGGGGGTGGGGGACTTCTTACAGGGGTTTGTAGTGACAGGACAAGGGGTAATGGGTTTAGATTGAAAGCGGGGAGATTTAGATCAGATATCTGGAAGAAGTTCATGGAGAGGGTGGTGAGGCACTGGAATAAGTTGCCCAGAGAAGCTGTGGCTGCCCCATCCCTGGAAGTGTTCAAGACCAGGCTGGATGAGGTTTTGAGCAACCTGGTCTAGTGCAGGGTGTCCCTGCCCATGGCAGGGGGATTGGAACTAGATGATCTTTAAGATCCCTTCCAACCCAAACCATTCTGTGATTCTATGATAATGCCAAAGCTTGAGATGCAATCCACAAATCTGTACATCCTAGTTTTCCAAAAATAAGGATGATGATTCTGTCCCAAGAGAGGAAGAAATTCTTTCTTCTCTGACAGTACTATAGTTACGTACCTAAAGAAGTGATCACATATGTTTGGCAAATGTGTTTCGTTGTAGCATTATGTTGCATATGAATCAGTAGAACGTGCCAACTGAAATAAACTGTCATTTTTCCATGTTATTAAGTGCTTTGAGTATTTAAAACATTTTATTAGAGTTCCAGCAGCTTTGCTTTTATTTACAATTGTATTTAGCTATTTTTAGTTGAATTTTACACCTGACAGAAGAGATTTCATATAAATATGGGAAAAAGGAAGAAAGACAATTACCTGTTTTCACACATTTCCTTACACTAGACAATGAGCCTTTTAAAACAGGTCTGTAAAACTGTGAACCTGGAAAAGGTTTTTGATTACTGAAGAAAGTGTGTGTTTGCCTTCTCTGAGCATGTCATCTTTTTATACCTGTGAGAAGAGTTTAAACTGGCTTCACAGAAAATTCACACACTGATAACAATTCTCCAATCATCATACCACAAGACTAGTGTTATTTAAAAAAAATAAAATATTTATTTTTTCTTTTACTTGAATAAATTCCATGATTTAGTTTTTACTCACTGAATAGGTTTCCAAGAATGTTTTTTTCTTACCATATTTTTTTTAGATTTCTTCACAAACGCCTTTTAGTCTTATAATCTACGTGTCTTTTTCACTTCCCCTCAGCTAAAGGTCAGTCCTATTAACAATTTTCTATGTGAAGATGTTAGAGAAGAGTATTTTGCTCAAGTGGCACAATACCATAGCTTTAAACCTTCACAATGAAAGATTCTGTGTAGTCTTCTTTATGTTGCAATTATGTTTGATAATTACTTCAAACTGCAGCACAACTTCCACAATAATTACAAAAAACACCTTAGTGAAGCAGTATTTAATTTCTTATTAGTCTAAGTAGTTTCTCTAAGCATGTCTAATTAAGATATGAAAAAAACCATATTTGTTTAGTTCCAGTTCTCTGAACATTTTAAATCTTTTCCCAACGGCAGTGAAGTTGATGATTGGTCTGTGAAGCGAGGCCATTTTTGAGATAGAGCTACCTTACCTGTTAACTTCCAGAAACTGTCAGTTGTTTTTTTCTGCCTCTAGCTTCTGTGTCAAGGACTTCTGATGACCTGTTTTGCCTGCAGTGCTGTTCCGCACACTTTGACAAACACATGGTGACTGCAAGGCAACTGTGCGCCTGCAGAAAACTAAATACAACTTGCGTATGTCAGGCTTGCTAGGAGCGTGTACTGAACATTCATCCAGCAATTTACTGGACTTCCTGAGGAAGACCAAAGCTTACCAGTAATAAAATTCTGCAAATGATGCTGGTGGAGGAGGGGTATGGGCAGGTGTGATGCTTGTGTAGGAATCTGGTCCTACCTTGGTATATGCCCTTCCTAGCAGGCTGTCACAAATCAGAGTTCAAAGCAAGCTTCAGGATCATATTCTTGTAGTTTATAACTTGGGAAAGGTCTGAAAACACAATGTACAGGCAGTGAGAAGACTAGTCATCACAATTTCATAACTACATGCTACAGAGCTGGCTCACCCAGCATGGTCTTGACTGATACGCTGGGCCACTCTGATGGACGGCAGTCTACACATATTGACCAGCAGTTCCCTTCCACAATACCTCTAGGCTCCAACTGAGCGGAGAGTAGTAGCTGAAAGCAGAATAACCCTTGCATTGGAGTCTCAAGGCAGGTAATATGTTATCCAGCCAATCTAATAAAGATCTGGGCCTTGTGCTAATGCTGTAAGAGAAAATAAATGGGAGGGAAAGGGGGATGCTGTACAACTTTTTTTCAGTTTAATTTCTCTCCCCAGTATATGTCACCTGCTAGGTTAACTTCTTTCTAGTTTAAAACCTTTAAAAAAAATCCAGCAACTTTATGGCAAACTGCCTCATAAGAAATCACTGAAGCAGGGGATGAACTGCTTCTTTCAGTTCCCTGCCAGTTCTGTAAGGACTGAACCGAGTGCAGCATGCAAACTTGGATTTACTGTGACTTTGTGCATTGTGCCGGTTGCTGAATAACCTCAAATTGCTTTAGGCAAATGCTTCTGGGAACATTACTCCTTCGTTCACTTATCGAGGGGTTTAAAGTCTTCATTAGTCAAGGGATAAATATGTCTGTGGAATTAATTTATCAAATTAATACTTGTGTTGTCGGGCTTCATTCTTTCAATGGGTTATTTTAACAATGACTTGAGGTGTGTAGCCTAAGTGAGATTTGCGTACAAATATACGAGATTTCTGAGACACACAGTAGGCTTGGGATGGATTCATAGTGTGCATGAAATCACATGCAAAATTAAATTATAGATGGTAATGTGTGCATGGATTTCTCAGCTGAGTGTCCTTAAGTGTAAAATATAAAATTACATGGACTATTTTATTCCAAAACACACATAAAGACTGTATTTTGTACCTAGACATCATCAACTGATTTATTTTAAGAAACTGGAACAAGTATTTCTACCACTCCCTACTACAAGCTATGTAAATACTTGTATGTTAACTGAAAGCAGTTGTTCAAATCTGAGCATTTCTACCTCACATGAGATGTTGAGATTTTTAATTTTCCCTGAGTCTGCATTTTTAAATGAAAGTTTTCCCCAAAGCCGTTTGTAAAGAAAATTGTAGTATTTTACAAAATTTCAGTTTAAAATTAATATTGTCTTCAGAGATATGCATTTACCTTTTGTATCTTTTATTATTTCAAAGACACAGCAGAAAAGCACGATATTATGCTATAGTATACAAGATGGAATTGGAGAGAGGTTAATTTCTCCTAAATTTGAGTTTCAGACATCTAAATCAGAGCTAGCCATTTAGAATCCTTTTGGGACTGTCAGGGGGAATTGGCACTTCTAGTGTGCAACACCTCTCAGCCAAAGGTAGAGAACTTCCGTAAGACAGATGAATTGTGAACCACCTACCTCACTCTATTGGCTCTAAAGTGAATCCAGATAAAATGTAATTGTAACTTTTGTAGGTGTAAAAGTGAGGTGAGATAAATTTCCCCTTTCATGTCCTATTACGATAGCATATGACCAAAGTATTTATGTAGAAATTTGAAGTGGTGTTGCTACTTTATGCATGTGGTGTTACTTGATAGATATGGTATGTATCAAGCATGATTTCTTATTTCAAGAATCCTCTTCAGAGACTTGGAGGATGAAAATAATGGAAGCAATCATCAGGCCTATGTTCATCTCATCTAACTTAGAGCATCTAACTAGTTTAACTTAATAATTAAATTAGAAACTTAATTGTCTCTGTAATCAATGGTGATAGGCATCTCCAGAGTCACATCTTAAGTTGACTGAATAATCCTCTGGAGATACCTCTTTTTCTAGTGATTTTAAGGTAGCACAGAATAACAAGAAACATCAATGGAAATCCCAGAATACTGGGACCTAGTTTCCTGAAACTCATTTAAGTAAGTCCCATGCATCAATTTAATAATCCAAATTTTCAGGTCTGTCTGAGCTTAAGGCCATCTGAATTTATTAGGTCTGTACTTAGCTTGAACCTCCCTGGGCACCTAACTCTAGGGAGATAGCTTGTTCATACTTGGGAGCTAAGCGCTTATTTCCCACCAAAGCTCTTCTGCAAGTCATATTCAGGCTTCTAAGCTCCATCTACACCACAGGATTAACTTGCTAGAGAAATCTGCAGTGTTAGATGTGGTTACCACTAATTTTTGCCTAACTGCTGAGCAGTTAGACCGTTCATCATGGAATTAAAAGAGTTACAATGTAGGATCTCCTTAGGCAGGACACCAAATCCACATCATCCTTATTATAGGAAGGTGTATAACCACCTAAGAAGTAGCCTTCACAAATATGTAGGTTTTTTTCTTTGAAATACTGTCCCTGTTCTGCCGGTTAAGCAAGAGTGAGAGAAAGTAAGCTGGAAGGAGGGACTCTTGCTCTGATCTGCTAGTGCACTAAGGTGAAAGAAAAGAGGTATAGGAAGATTGGATCAGAGAACACAATTAATTTATATTGCCTACTGGTTCCTTATATTCATAGTAAAGATGTTGACAGCTCTCATAAGCTGATTTGATGGACACTCCGTATTTCTAGGAAGAAAGACCTGCCATAAATAGGGGATCTCTCTCTGAAGACCTTCAGAGGTATCTATTGTTTTTCTGTTGTATTCATAGAGAATATAGCTTTAAAGAATATTAATTTTCCCCTGCAATCCTTCCTGTATATCACCCTAGCCAGCTCAAAGGTCTGTGAAGTAATTTGCAAATCAAATTCCCCACAGATCCCAACTTAGGAATTTCAGTTTAGTGCATAAGGTGGAGCAGGATGAATCTGGGCCAATGTATTCACCAGTGCAAAAGGGCTTTCCAAATTTTAGGTGTTGGCCAATAATCATCTTTCTACAATACCGCAAAAAGCTGTTCCTTAGATATGAAAATAGCCATCTAACGTTCTAGATCAAAAGTATGAAGTTGTTTGACTACAACACAGACTGATCTAGGAAAATATGTTTCCAGCAGCATTGGGTAATAACAGTTAATAATAACATTTCTAAAATTTGAACATTTTAATAATCACATTATTCATATTAAGATACATTAGCAGCAATGTAGGTTGCAATGCCACATCTGATATGACTGGAGATAAGTTCTGTATTCATGTTGCTGTTTGTATCATGAAATATATGAATAAATTAAAAAACCTGAATTATCATTATAGTTTTTTTCAAAATAAACTTAGAAAAACATTTTAAGGTAATATTGTGAGGAAAGTTCACCAAAAGTCAAAACTGCACTTTTGACAAAACTGTTTGGATACTGGATTATGGAATTCAACTCTCCAAATGTAGATGTTTACATATGACCTAGTGTGACTAGTTCAGATGAGGAGGTCTACAGCAGAGGTATCTAGGATGCAATTCAGCTGCCTAAACATAAACTTCCAGGGCCATGTAAAGTGTTGTAGGGTACCTGTGATGACAGCTGTGGTGGGTTCACCTTGACTAGACACCGGGTGCCCACCAAAGCCACTTTATCAGTCCCCATCCTTCAGCAGGACAGGGGAGAGAAACTACAATGAAATGCTTATGGGTCGAGATAAGGACAGGGAGAGATCACTCACGAATTACCAACACAGGCAAACCACACTCAATTTTGGGAAATTATTTTAATTTATTGCCAATTAAATCAGAGCATGGTAATGAGAAATGAAACCGAATCTTAACACACCTTTCCCCCTGCCCCCTCCCTTCCTGGGCTCAACTTCACTCCTGAGTTTCACTATCTCCTCCTTACCAAGTGGCTTGGGGAGGACAGGGAATGAGGGTTGTGGTTGGTTCATCACACGTCTCTGCCACTCCTTCCTACTCACACTCATCCCCTGCTCCAGCGTGGGGTCCGTCCCACAGGACAAAGCTCTTCACGAACTTCTCCAACATGAGTCCTTCCCACGGTCTGCAGTTCTTTAAGAACTGCTCCAGCATGGGTCCCTTCCATAGAGTGCAGTCCTTCAGGAGCAGCCTGCTCCAGTGTAGGTCCTCTGTGGGGTCACACATCCTGCCAGCAAACCTGCTTCAGCCTGGAGTCCTTTCTCCAAAGGTTCACAGGTCCTGCCTGGAGCCTGCTCCAGTGTGGGCTTCCCACAGGGTCACAGCCTTCTTTGGGCACAGTTACCTGCTCTGGCACGGGGTCCTCCCCAGGCTGCAGGTGGGTCTCTGCTTCCCTGTGACCTTCCGTGGCTGCAGGGGCACAGCCTGCCCTCTCACCACTGGCTGCTGGGAATCTCTGCTCCGGCACCTGGAGCACTTCCTCCCCTTCCTTCTCTACTGACCTGGGTGTCTGCAGAGTTGTTTCTTTCACACATTCTCACTCTCCTCTCCTGCTGTTACCATTCCACAGGTTTTACTCCTTAAAAACGTTATAAGAGGCACTACCACCAAGGACTATTTCTTGGCCAATGGCATGTCCATCTTGGAGCCAGGGAAGCTCCTAGCAGCTTCTCACAGAAGCCACCCCTGTAGCCCCCCAGGCTATCAAAACCTTGTCACACAATCCCTATACACCAGCAAACAATGACATGTGCAAAATGGGAATTATGTGAGACTGATGAGAGCTGCATATACTAGTCAGCAATGGTATCCATGCTGAGGTTGCTAAATTGCACCCTCAAAATAAAAATAAAGGAATGGTAACAAATATGGCTTCCCATCTCTAAAAATAAACAATATTTTTAATATAGAAAATTGCAAGCCTAGAAATACAGATTTTTAAGGCATCTGTCATGTCTCAGTTCTTACTGTATGAACCAATAAAGAAAGAATGCTCACTGTAAGAGTTGAAAATCAAGCTTCTGCTGTGCCATTAATATAACTGCAGCAGATGGAAAGCTTTAGAACATGTTTTGCATTAAGCAACCATTTAAAAAAATGATGAGAAATAGAAAGTAGAATAAGCTTGGATAAGGGCTACCCTGACGACCAAGGAGACAGAGAGCCTTTCACCTGTAAGACAGTTTAAGAAGTTTAAAAATTTAACTTGTTTAGCTCAGATGAATGTATGAGAGAGGCGTAAGCAGCAGGGAAAAAAGAGGAGCTGCTTAACTTAAGGAAGAGTTTTGGCATAAATACAAGTATATGTAAGTTGGCCACAAATAACAGACCTCTAAACTAGATGGGTGATTTTTGATCAGAGTAATGATCTTCAGAACATCCTTCCATGTGACTGTCAAGTGGACTAGTGACATCAAAACTCCCTCCTCTACCCTGTCCTTTTCCAAAAGTTTAAAAAGAAAAGATGATGAATTTATGAATCAGATTATCAGCTGTGGTTCGCTGTGGTAGCAGGCAGTGAAATCCCTTAGTTGCCTTCTTGCTGCTAAATAAAGTAGAATCAGAGCTGAATTGGCAAGGCTTGGCTCCTGCCTTCACTGGTGAAGTTCAATCTTGTCTGACTGTCCACATGACATGGCACTTGGGTTTGGTCTCTTCCGAACCCCATGTAGAACCCTTAGGAAATAAAAGCTATGTTGTGTGGGGTTTGGTTTGGAGCTTTTTTCAGTTCATAACAACTCAAATGATCTGAAGGCTGTGCTGTAACCCAGCGGACTGATGTTTCATGGCATGAAACAGGTACATGCTGCACACCCAGGGGTTCACTATGCAGCAGACTACCTGAGGGTTCAAAGCCTGCTGAGCTTTTTTTTTTTTTTTTTTGGTTAGTGCTGTTTTTTGTTTAGTTTTACTTAATTTACAAACCACATTTCAAGGCTCAGTACCTCAGGGGCCATAAAGGCAGTGAGAGAAAAGTGGAAACTCCATGTTTTTACTTGTGACTGTCCATACAGGACCTCATATGCTCTCTGCCAGAACTGTGGGGAGTGTGTCACTTTCAGCAGAATGTGGATGGAGGAAACCAAGCCTGGTACGATCTCATCCATACAGTCTCATTGGAGCAACCCTGGCATGAGGGATACCCTAAGTCTTCCCTTGTTTTGCAAACAGCTAGTTGGAACAGCCCAAAGCAGGTGAGGAAGCCAAAAGCCAAGCAATGTGGGTGATTATGGGTGTAGTTTCTCAGTTCTCTTTTGTACATCTGTGTTACTATCATCTCCTGGGTGAGATACTTTATCCTCAATAGAAGTGTTAGGAAATTCAGAAAAAGTTTTAAAAGATGCAGGTAACATGGTAACCGTGGTAAGTCTAAGGTGCTACAAAAAGAATTCCTAAAACTGAAATACTGTCAGTAGAAAATTCATCTTCTTAAACTTAGAATTATTATTCCTATTTAGCCACTACCAGCCATGCTGGTAGCAGATGATCGGTCTAAGGTGTTTTATGGATGTATTAGTGAGATTGAGAGTACTCTTTATGAATCATATGAACTTTTCAACCAGAGGTGTTGATTTTCATTGGATATCAGCACTCTTTTTGACAACAGTAGTGGCTATGAACTCTGCTTTGAAACTAAGCTGACTTTGCTGTTTACATGTGATTGTTCCTTCTGTGTAGGGGAGCAGCATTTTCCTCCTTTTGCTCAGACAGCCTAATGCTGTTGGCATGATACATGATAGAAACCCACTGGTGGCTTGAATTGGAATCTGCTGGGACCGGGACCTGTGAAGGCTGGCCCTGCCTTTCTGTCATGGTCAATTCTGTTCACACATTTGGCATGTAACTTACTATAAATAACAACAAGGAGCAATGCTAGATTTAACAAGGTTTCCCTCTTTGCTTCCCCTTTTAATTTATTTATTTTAACACATATCAGTTATATACATGTATAAGTTATATCTGCTTATGTCACCTATACACCACTCAGGAATAATCGGATGGTTAAAAGAATTAGTTACATATGCAGCAAGTGATGTCCTATATGTGGATATGAAGGGCAGTAGAGGTTGGAAGAATGACTTCAGTTCTGACAAGAGGCATAAGGGTTGTGTGCAGTGTTGTGCATCCAAAACCAGGTGTAAAAACCATAACTTAATAGAGTTTTTAATAAGTGTGTCAGGAACAGAGATGGAGGTGAACCAGTCTGTAGCACTATTTGCTGGAAGAAAGCTGTCCAATGTTTTTGAGTGGAGGGAAAGGGTGAGAAAAGGAGGAAAGGAAAGAAAAAGTCTAATTTTTGTGTGAGTGGAGTTGGTAAAAAAAGGAAGAAACTTACACTTTTGTGATGAGAATACCGAATTATTGCAATAAAGAGTACAAAATTATTATATTAATAATGATAGTGCACAGACTCGAATGAATGGTTGCAATGATTTTTGCAGTTGCCTGTATTACATATACTGCCACATACACACTCAACATACTGAGGTGTATTAAAACTGTTGGTAATGTTGATGGTGAAACATAAAACTTTCCTTAAAACTCAGATATTTGTCAAAAGGTTTCCTAAGGTTCATGGGCCTTTTGGATGAACTTGAACAGAGTTATGGCTTTGCAATGACATCATGAAAAATTTGTGGTGCAATATGAAACACAGTAAAACTCCTCACTTACAGAGGCAATTTTCAGCCAGGCAGCACTTAATACCTCCTGCGTGTTAGTGAGACAAGCATATCACAGTCCTTGTGCCTTGGAAAATCTCTCTTCTTCAAATAAAACAAATGTTGCAATACAGAGCTTCTTTGAATCTCAAGTTTAAATGGCAGATTGTAATTAGCGTTTAGAGCATGTGAAATGTGACTTGAGGAATCTGCTGTGTATAGCTTACAAATTCTGATTAATTTTATGAAAAACTGTTTCATTTGGTGCTTCCATATGTGGTGAGCTGGCGAGATTCCTGACACATATTGCCTGTCCTGTCTGAAAGATATCACAGATCTTCCCCAGGAAGGTGTTATTATTAGGGATTGAGAAGTGGTAAAACAATGCACACATTAAGGAAAAAAGTTATAAAAATCTAGTTTGACAAGGCTGTCTAAGGGAATGGGAGTGGGGAAATATATGTTCAATCTCTACACAAGAACAAAGACCAAATGTGTAAAACCAGGTTTTAAAGGACAAAAGCACATTTTTTAGGTTAGATTTAGGATTTCATAATTTGCTGTGATGTCCTTTCCCATTTATCTCTCCTTGCTTCCTGAGCCTGGAAACATCCATGAGATGCTATACCAAGAAAGGTCCATTATAAGGAAATCTCTCCTTTATGTTGTTCCTATTCTTAGCCTCACTGCTGCCCTCCACTCCTTCATTCCTCCACTTGGTTTTACTTGTGTTAGAAATAGGAACCTATGGCAGAAGCAGTACACTTTAAAGTCCTTCCAAAATCACTCCTTAGCTCTGTGCTGGGACCACAAGACTCATCCTTTGTAGCAGTGGTGTGCTTTTAATGTCTTCTCACATGGTGTGAGACACCCATAATGATCTTTCTGCAGGGTCAAATAGGTAGCCTAGTTCTGGAAGATCATGGAAGAATGGAGGGGAACTATCACTGGATTTTTAGTAGCCCACTTCAAATACAATGCATAGAGGCTTCCAGCTAACTTGCAGAGGATGTCCTACAAAGCAGATGATGCACTTTATTGCTGTATAATTTATTAAATGGAAAAAATATCCTGTATGATAAAAAAAAAAATAAATAGTAAAATAAAATCTGAAGGGTTGTTGTTTTCTTTTTCAGCAGCAGTTACATCCAAACTTTGTTTCAGGGCTTCACACTTGGAGACAGATCTGATCATATAGAGAGAAGATGAGGTTCAATATATTGGAAAGCTGACTAAGGTGGGAAATGTGTGTAAACCAATGAGTTCTCCAGAGAAGTTATGAGGAGAAAGATTCAGGAAAGGGGATTTTTGAACTTGAAATCTGAAATTTAGTCAGGATTTGTCAGGAAGCTGATGTACAGAATGGGGAATAAGAATTTCATTGTTGTGCCTGGAAGTAAAAATATACATACATATTTCCTAAACTCTCTGTGGTTTCAAGTGATTATTTTTACAGGCTTTGTCAAAGTTTGTGTGGTATGTGTTCAGCTGTCTCGTATGCTGGAGAACATAATCAGCCCTATACATCTACAGGAAACATAACCATTCCTGTTAAGTATGAATATAGATGAAGAATTGCAATGTCATATTTTAAAATGTAAAAGAACAGCCTAGGAAAAAATATTTATTTTTAAAACAGAATTATCCTATTTGTGTCTGTGGGGGGAAAATAACCCCAAACATTGTCTTCATGGCAGAGCCATTTCATATATATGTTAAAGGCCAAAAAACAAAAGGTTCCTGCATTATTGTGTTATAAGAATAATCTTTTCCTGGTCATGCCTTTTTCTTTCATTTGCATTAGCAAAGTGATGGCTCACTCCAGGACTTGGATTGCTTCATCTGACTGAGTTGTCTTCAAAGTATTCTCAAGTAAATTCTCTCTTTACTTGAAATATTTTTCCCTTCCTTATCTCAGCATCAAATATCTTTGCATCACTCAGCCTACAGGGGTTACTAACAGCTCTCTCCATAAGCCAGCAGCTTGTGTGTTTATTTCCATATTCTGTTCTTTGTATGATATCTGATAATACTTGCTTTGTGTGCCGTGGCTGTCATTAAAAAAGTGAATCTTGTTTAAAATTTGTAATGTGGATTTTCCCCAAAGAAACAGATGGGAAATGTTGGGATCTTATTGTGAAAAATCTGTTGGGAACATAGAAGTAATGAAGGCTGAGATGTAAAGTAACTTGGTCTCTGTTGAGAGAACCCATAAAAGGAGTGTTTGTCCTCAAAATGGAGTGGCAGTAGCAATGACAAGACAAAGAAATTCCATGTGTGCTTATTTAATACACCCTTATGGCAACCATTATCAGAGCACAAGTAACCCTTATATCAAATTAAGAGGCTGGTCTTACTACTCTATGGTCTGATTCTGACCACTGGATCACCTTAAATCTCAAATCTGAATCATGCTCCTGAACCTGGCCATACCTGGCTCCTAGGTAACATCACTGTGAGAAATTTCAACCACATAAAACACAATTTAAAAATGCAGGATTGTGTTCTTGTTTTTAACTGGCCTGGTTGTATTCCTTATGAGAAGTTATCCTAATTTTACATAAAACCAGGCAGGAAATTGTGTTAGAACAGTAGCAGAATTTGGGACTTTCAAGCCTGTTTTAGTTCCTCAAAAATCAGTTCTTAAAGCTGCTCACTGGACCTGCACTGTCTCGAAGTAGATGTGACAGCTCCTACACTGTCCTCCAGAGGAAACCGTTCTGAAGAAAAATAAACATTAAGTAGTACAAGGAGGGTTTTGGTTCATATCCTGTAGTGAGTAGAAGAGGTTGAATCATCAAATCTTTTAAGTTGGAAAAGACCCTTAAACCACTGAGTCCAACTTTAAACTTAACACTACCAAGTCCACCACTAAACCATCTCTTTAAGCGCCATGAATGGAAGTTCTACTGAGTGATGGATTCTACTGAGTGATGGATTTAATTCCAAATTAAAATTTGGCTACATTCTGGATAAGAATTGAAGCACAATGTTTTAAAATTTTCTGAAGGAAATTTTCCTTGAAGTTGTATCAGGTTATAAGAAACATTTTGTTGCAGGAAAATAAAGGTACTTAGTTCTTATGTTGAAAATTTTTTTCCCTACAAAATATAGTAACACACAATTAAAACATCCAAATTATGATAGATTTTTAAAAAGTAGATTTAAAAAATAAATTTTATCTGCATACACTGTCAATGGAAGTTCAACCTTCTTGACAATTTCCTTCCCATTTTACTTCTAAAATGAAATTCCAGGAAAACTGGCCTGATTTTACAAGGGTTTTGATGGTACTGCATATTCTGGTGGAAAATGGGTCTTTGGGAGTGTCCCTGAGCAGCTCTGGTAATGAGTTTATCCATGAAGCATTTGCTGAACAGGTAATGTCTACTGAATTGAATTACTGTGCTTCCTTTTATAACACACTGATCTTTAGATTCATGATTTCATCTGTTTACCTTCCTGTTTTATGGCTAAAGTGAACCTAATCAAGGAATAAAAAAAATAGGACAGAGCACTATATTGGCATGCAGTTTACGTTTTCCTATTTGCAGATCTGCAAGCTTTTCAAAACTAAGGCAATAGAAAATTAAGTGTTCTAGTGAAGGATGCTGGGAATTGCTCTCACTCCCACCAGGGAAAAGTTTTATCTTTTGAAACATTGCTTGACTTTAGTTTTTATTATAATTAACTCAGTTAATAGAAGGAAAAAAATACCGGTCAAGAAATTAGCTGTACGACCAGTCGGTTCATTAAAAATAGTTAAATAAATAAAAATCATTCTTTCTGTCTCTGCAATATATCAGAAAGGGGAGAAGAGATTACAAAGAGTGATTACTTTGATTCATTATAAGCTGGTGTAGTAAATTTTAGAAATGCTGTACTTCAAGTCATTCTAACAGAATAAGAGCCACAAGTAACTCATTCACCTAGGTGTAGTTTTATTTTTTCAAATTTATCTTTTTAGGAAATGTATGGATTTGCTGTATAACTTCTTATCTTTTTCATTGCCTTGAAAACGTAGAGCACTGAACTGGCAGGGGTGGATGTATCAAAAATAATTAAAGACGTAATCCTCACTCTGGCCTAAATGTCCCTGCAATATCACTATAGGATACCACCAGTTACGAACAGAGAATTCTCATTACTGCTTACCTGTGATTTTGCCTTTTTGGTCTTGCTTCCTAAGCTACGTTACCCTTAAACTACTCACTGTTGTCTGCGCTCTTACGGCTGCAGGCAGGCAATTGCATGCTGCGTGTGGCACAAGCACAGTGCAAGTACAGACTGCCTCTGAGACCTTTCAGTCAGACAGGGAACATGAGGAGTCAAAGAGACAAAACTTTGCCTGGTGACTATCAGCAGGGTTGGCTTATGTGTAGCTTAATCACCATCAATTATTTTCTGTCAGGAAAAAAGAGAAATTTAAAGAAAAGCTTTAATAGATCATGGGTTTGGCATTTCTGTGCTCCTGTGTAATCTGCAGAGCAGTTGTATCCTGGGAATGTTATGCAAGAACTCAGTGAGATTTAAGTCATGTTCTGCAGAGGGGATCCTGGAAAGATATTTTAACTTAAATTATACATAGGTGTTATGAAGAAAGAAGGAATAATGCCATACCCATATCCAGGATTGCACTTTGCTGGTGACACAGGGGGTTTCCACAAGAGGAAAGACTCTTTGGCTTTACACTAGGGGTAGGGAAACACTGGATCTGAGTGTCTAGGGCAACTTCGGAGTCACCATCACGAGAATTAAAAAAAATTAAAATAGGACAAATAGCTGTTGGAAAAAAAAGGTATAGTACAGCAATGAAACTGAAGAGTGGAAAGATGATGTCCCAAGCCAGTTTCACACCTATCTTCCATAATTTTGGGATAGCCATTTATGAGCTTGAGAGTAGAGGGAAGTCTGTTCTTCCAACCAAACTGAAGCTGCTCATCACTGACTGGGGCTGCTGCTCTCCAGGTCCATTTGACAGAAGCGTGCGCTGCAGACATACATTTTCTGTCCAGTGTGATTCTCTCTAGGTAACTCGACTTTGCTCAAGTTTAGGCAAAGTAGAGATTTTCCGAAGTGTGTCCACCCATGCCACCTAACACCTGGCCCTGTGTCTTTTCTGCACTCTGCATGGTGCCCCCCTAGGTTAGGACATGTCCCTGTTTCCTTTGCCAGTGCAGACGTATTACTGTCATTGATCTGACAGCAAGAATGACCTGGAAGGGCCAGACTTCAGCTTCATAGAGTCTCAGGTACAGCTAATCATGAAGCATGTGAAAGACATCGAGTTCAATAGCCACCTGGGAGCTGAGCTTTGCAAAACCACTGCCTCTCACTGAAAGGCAGATTGCCTTTGACCAGCACAAGCTCCTGGAAGAGCAGTATCACTGGTCCCTTCACGGAACTCCCAGTTCCATTTCTCTGAATGGGGCTCCCACCACCACAAAGGGATAAGGGACACTGAATGAAACTTTCATGGGGTTACTTATGCTGAACTCCCACTGCAGCCAGTTGTCCTAATCTGCTCCTTGCCTCCCAAGTGTGATAACATATTACTATTGTCATTTTCTGAACAACTTCAATGAAGCCAGGGGGTGTAACAGAGACAGCCAAGCCTCCTTATCTGTATGAGTCTTTAGCAGCAACCTTAGTAATTTGGTTTTGAGTCTCATATTTTCCTTTGGTGTAGTTCAGACCTGTATTATGCCTGTAAATTCTGCTAGGGAGAGGGTGGGATAGCTTGTCTTTCTGTGTGATACTTCAGTGTGCTTGTTGGATTTCTGTATGGTGTAAATACTGTCACTCTGTTGACTTCAGAGTCACCTCGTACTGAGACAGCTGCATATCATGGCTGTGTACAGCAAAAATTAAGACATATATGAGGGAAATTCAGCTTCTTTAGGAAGCAATATCAGTGGGCCAGGGCAAACACCTTGCAAGAATGGAGTGCAAGGGGATATTTATCCTCCCAAACAAGACACTTTTGTCAGCAAAATTACTAAAGCTATCATGTCAAAGGTCCTGTTGGATATTAGCCACTTGTATCTGGAATCAGCTTATTGGACTGCAAATCTTCTGGCAGTAAAGGATAGGGGTTGGGACTTTATTTTCCCCCTGCTTATGAAGCTGCAATCTATTCTCCATCCACTTGCCATTCTTCTCTTGCCTCTTCCAGGTTAGTTCAGGGCTAACAATGAGACCGGTTAGGAACATGAGCATCATACAACTTTTCTTAATGAAGATTATTTACTGAGAACTCCAGGTTGTTTTTGAGTTTAGTTGTGGAAGGAGTTCATGGTGCTAATGTTTCTCTATGACACTAACAATTATTTAGACTAAAAGTATTCTATGGGTTACCTTCTTTACATTTCTTTGACTTGGCCGTTTGAGAATAAATTATTTCCTCAAGTTATAATTCCCACACATATTTTCCTGGGATTGAAGAACACAGTATCTGTAAAAAAATCCTTTACTTCTAGAAGCATTCCCTTTTATTTTCTAGTAGACCATACATTTGTTGACCTTCAGAACAGAGCTGTATGTATCACCGGGTTTTCTTGGTTCAGTGGTTCAAACAACAACAAAAAAGTCATTTTGGGTGAACCTGAAATGAAAATTTGTTTGGTTGCTTCTCTCTCAGCTCCAGAGAAGCAGAACTAAAAATCATTTTGGATTGAAGGAAATACCTTGTTTGACCCCAAATAACATGTCAGATAAATTTTATGCTGCTTTAGTAATGTAGAAGAAATTTGGGAGCAAAGTACTGAATTCACAAGGGAAATTCATTCAAAAAAGTAAATGTATCATGCTGTGTTCTTCTGTTTACCTTCTTTTTCTTGCTCCTTGAATCCCAATGTTTGTAGAAGCTTTTGGGGGAGAGGGAAGCACAGATTCAAATCCCCCCTCTCTCTGATTTTAAATATAGATTTTCTATCTCTGCAGCATGTCTATTGGTGAATTTCAGTCTTGCTTGCTGAAGCTGCTCCATTCTTTGTAAATAATTGAGTATTCATTTTGACAGACAGGGAAATAGATGTGAACGCCTGGTTCTTAGGTTGCTGGTTATGACATTTTAGCTTAGAGGTATGAAAGTCAGTTGAAGTCCTTGCTTCAGTGACAGTTTAACCACTTCTGCTCGTTACAGGGGCTTTGAAAAGAGACCTTATTCCTAGAAATATTGGAATGCCTAGTGGTAAGAGTAGTTTTTACTAATAAGGGAGACCCCGAGTTCAAGTTCTAATGCATACAGTGTAGAGGAGAAATAGAAAGCAGTCTCCTGCCCTCCAGCTACAAGTACCTTCATTGGTGTGTATGCATGATGAAAGCCAGTACCACTCTTTACTATGTAGTTCTCGTGGGGCTGCTGTAGTGTTTTTGTAAAGTTTAGGAAATGTTGCTTTCTCTGACCAACAGTGTTTGTCTAAGTCGAGATGAAACCACAGTTTCAGCTGCTCCAAAAGTCACTTTTTAGTGAAAAGAAACATCAAAGCAAAGTCTGCCAGTGCTAATTCAGAGCTTTCTTAGATTTAACTTGATAGTTAGGAATTTTTTTGAGGTGCTAGTGGAGTGAAGGAGAGGATATGAAAGGAAATTATCAGTGTGTGCACCTTGATGAGGTTTTCTGTATAAGAGAATAACTGTGTGTGGATTAAAAATATCCCAGTTCAGCCTTACTGGGCTTTGAGACAGTCATATTTTATAAACAGAAAAAAAATAAATGTGATCAGAAAATGTTTATAAGCACTTTGAAGATGTAAAGCGCTAAAAAACCAAAGAAAAAATAGAAAAAGTTCTAAGTTCATGTCAAAGGAAAAGTCTCAAAATTATGACAGTTTGACAGGCATTTCCCATTCTGGATGCTCCTGCAAGTGATATCTCACACTTTCTTCTAAAGGCACACCAAGCAAATGCTGAGTATGAATACCAGTGAAGTTATCTAAAATAAGGAAAGGATTTTAAAGATGACAGGTAACAACCTCCTGAAAAATTATTTTGCAATAAATAATTTAATGCAAAATATCTTTAGTAGAACACATGTGCAACACCTGGAGGATTGAAAAAGCTGTATGTGTCAATGAGTCCACTTACTAGCAGTCGTATTAAATCAGGAAATTGTGCTATTGCGGAGAGGTCCAGAGAACACCCACTTATATATTCTTATAGCTGTTATTCAAAAATGCCTCCCAAAACCCTTATATTAATTAAAGACCCAGATTATAGGTATAACATTCCACAGGCCTTTACCAGTGTTGTGTTTTTTAGGGACACCAGGACAGATATATCTTGGCATTATGGACTCTGCTTCAAGGGAAGGCAGAAACACCAGTGGTCGCTATCTGTTTCAAATGAGGAGAAGCTGAAATTTAATGGTCAATTTATGCCTGAGAATGTGAATAGGACTACAGATTTAGAAAGCAGTGCAAACCACTTACATACATGAACCTGGTTTTATCACACTTTATTTTAGACATAAACCATATAGAAGCCTACATTTGAGCTAGTTATAGAGACTACTTTAAGAGAAAATGTACAAAAATAAGCATTTCTGGAAGATTTCTGGTGTTTTAATGTCCAACATAAGTTGACATGGATTGTGCCCTGGAAAAGACTGTAAAGGAAACATTTACTCTCAGCAATGTAGGCATCAGTACCACAGGTGTCCAGGTTTGGACTGACGTACTGATTTACTGCACCCATTTTAATTAGATTTAGTGTATTGCATAAGAATAGCAGGACATCCAACTAAGATGTTTCCCTGGCACCACTGAGCCATTGTTCTTAAAGTCTCTTTGTGTCATGTGTATCCTATCTTCAACAATTTCGTCTCCTTTATTTTTGACAGTGC
Source organism: Rhynochetos jubatus (assembly GCA_027574665.1). Lineage (NCBI taxonomy): Eukaryota > Metazoa > Chordata > Aves > Eurypygiformes > Rhynochetidae > Rhynochetos > Rhynochetos jubatus. The sequence goes on along the minus strand of CM050649.1, from coordinate 101,432,368 downwards.
AGGGCAGGCTAGCAAGGCAATGGAATATTTTAGTTTACAGGGCACTGATTCTGAGGAAAAAAAAAAAAAAAGAAAAGATGAAAAAATGAAGAGGAAGAGAAGAAAATAGAAAGGACAATAAACAGCTGTGTAAAATGTCCTATTGCGTGATTTAAGATTATAGAAAAGTAATAATCTTGAAGCACAAAACGTACCATTTTGCTTTATTGCTGAGAAACTCCAAATTTATCTGCTCTAGAGTTTAAAAAGTCAATTCTTTAATGAACAAGGAGCCCTGCTGGTGTTATATTCTCTCCCTTGTTTCCATAGAGTTATATGCCTAGCTATTTTATTAAACTGAGAATGTAATACAACACTATTTAAAATTTTGGAACCTGACTTTAATAAAGCTAATATTCAGAGGTTATTGGGAGAATGAGAAGGCAATTGTTTCAATTGCATTAAAACAATGGTAATGTTAATTTCAACCTCCTTTTTAATTCTTGCTTTACCAGAACCCTATGCCAATCAAGGAAAACTCATTAATCCAGTTAACAAGCATAACAACAGTTTTTCTTGTGGAATCAAGTGGGCAGAACTCTGCTGCATATTGTCCGTTAGCCCAATGTCTTCTGCCTTTTCTTGCGCAGAGCTTATAGCTGTGCCTGCTATGACATTTTCTTGAATTAATTTCATAAGTATTTTCTCAGGATCTGATCCTGTTCCATTGTTCCACAGTGAAGAAAAGGGCCTTTGGAATATTTCACATGGTGTCTCTGCATTCTGTGGGTACAGAAAGTATTCCTACAATGTGTCTTTCAAGAACAGAAAAAACCCAAAACATATCAAAGCAGCAAAGGATGCTGGGAGGACAAGCAATTTTTCTGTCTTCTTAAATATCAGCCAGCTATTCTGGCCAGAAGAGTATGGCTACGGATGGTGTATGTGTTGGAGGGGCAACATTTTTTGCACACCTTACAGGTATGTGGGAGATGGGCCTCCACTACTGTGAACTCATCATCCAGGTAAGAAGTTTCACCTTGAAACTGTAATTGAAAAATAAGAATGAAGATTTTGAAGTACCTAAAGATATAGGACTTGAGGTCCCATTAGCTTTCAGTCAGGTATAGGTTGCTTATATAGAAGTCACCAGTTAAATTTTTTTCCTATGTGCTTATTTCTGGCAAAATTGTATTAAATCTTTCCAATCTATGCAGAAAATCTTCACAGATGTACTGTCCATCCTCTGCAAAATTTCTTCTACCATGACAAGCAAAGACTTCTCAGGCACAAAAAGTAGGTGTTCTCTAATATCCACCATGGCATAAAAACACTTTGCATTTTAACCAAAGAGGTCAGAAAATGTGGCTGCAGAGGTTGATACTGGTGATTTTCTCTTCAATAATGTAAGTTAAAACTGAGTACAAGTTGTAAGTAAACCATTGAAAAGAATGGCCCAGCATTTGATAGATCCACATATTCACTTTCCTTTAGTGGGTTTTTCCCCTGAAGACATTTGAACAATTGAGTTCTACTGTCAGGAAAACAAATTCTGAAGTTGCAAAAACAATATTGAAATTCACATAGAGATGTACTTATGCCCAGAGTATACAAACACTCTCCAAATTGGGAAAAATAAATAAAGTCACATGCTTTACCAGACCAATTACAATGTACTCCTGCAGATCTTGTAGCAAGCATTGTATATCAAAGGCTCACAGGAAACAGTTCAAGCCCAATCCACAGTTAAAAGTATTCACCAAAAGTGGTCAGGTGATTTTGATTAACAAATAAACTAGAAAGCAGATTTTCTAGCAGATATTCACCAAGCAGAAAATGTGGTTGCATTCAGCAGATGAATTATTCATTGTGAATTGTTTGCTCAGTTCTAATAATTACAGCAGGGAAAAATTAATTAATGTTAGAGCAAATAGTTTAATTTTTATAATAAAAAATGATAATTGAAATGAGTCTCAAAAAGAGATTTTGAAATGGAAGAATGAGACATGATCAAGAATAATATGAAGCTTCAACTTGAATAAAATTTACACCTGTGTGTGATTTTACACAGATGTAAACCCATACAGTCATAGTTTCAGTAAAGAACTTGGACATTGAAAGAGTTTCTTACTTAATTTCCTTTGCATTATGTTTATGAGTTGCATTCACAGGATAGTATCGTAATTGTATTAAGTACAGGTTTAGTTCCGATAATTTGCTGATAATTTTGTTGCCAATTCTTCACTTCTTGCAGTCACAGTCCTAGAAGCTTTACTGAATGAATGGATTCTCAGCAATGAAGCAACCAGAAAATTAGGGTTGAAATGACTAAACTGACAGAACGGATCTCAATGGAGACTATCAAGAGCCTGGTGACGGGAAATCTTTGCACTGGTGTGGAAGGAACATGCTTATTCAATCTTAAAGAGAAATAAAGGAAAACAATGTCAGGAAAAGCTGCTTTATCTCAGCCACCCTCTTTACTGTTAAACCTTTTAAAACAATAAATAGATTGCACTAGAGAAAGGAATGTCCATGAGGGAACAGTTTGCAATAGAAGAAACAATGTATAAGGGAAAGACTTTTTAATTGTTATATCAGCAACCTTACAGAAGGGTTATTCAGCCATAGAGATTAATTTATCAGAAAACTAATGTGTTGAGGCATTCACAACATTTATTCAACCAAATCTGCCTTTCTATCAACGTGAAAATTTCCATATAACAGCGCGGCAATTAAATTTTTCATGTTTCCATGAAAAGATTATTTTTTTCAATTTTGACATCAAAAGGGGGTAAAACCCAAGAATTTAAATAATAAGAAAATTTTTTTAGTTTGGTTTTACTGACTTTTCCATAAAGTGCAAAACTTTTCCTGATCAAGTCTAATAGAATCTCCTGATAATTCCTGTAGGTTGTTTAAAACTTGAGTATAAACGGCTTTTTGTCTGTGTAGAGCTGATTGAAAGGAATACATTGAATTCCTCTACTGTGTTGTTTAACTAACAGAAGTTTTGTGCCATGATACGTTATTAAACTCATAATTTCACCCTGTGTTCCAAAAACACTTTGTGAAAACATGAGTTACCATAAGCATCCACCTGCTGTAGAGCTGAGTAAGTATTTTGTGGTTATGACTCAACAGGGTAAAAGGCAAGAGCAGCACCTGCCAACATGTGGATGCTGAAGCCTGTCCCAGCAATACAGTGGTTACTGTGGGATCAGAGATCCACTGTGCTGAGAAGCCTAGCAATATATAGCACGGGTGTCCCTGCCCCCCCAAATTTTCCAAAAATTTGGCTCTGTAATGGAAGGCAGGGCTCTGTAATGGAAGGCAGGGATAATAAGACCTTAGAGGTGTAGCTGCACAAAATACTTACATGCCTATTTCCATGGGCTTATGTTTAAAAAGTGAAAAATACATATGAAACAAGGGTTATAAAATATTTCAGTAACCCTACTGGCAACCTGCCTAAATGTTAGTCAAAGTGCTTATTAATGCAGCCTGAATTCAAAGGGAGGCAAAATGTTTCTTGAAATCAGAGTTCAAATACATGCAAGGCAAAAGAGCTTTCTGCAGACTCCCTTTCCTTCTTCCCAGGGAAGCTCTGGCTCTTGGGTCTGTCCAAACTTAGAATATGAGAAAGTCATAAAATTCTTTTTTTCTTCTTTTGTGTGTGTGTGTATTTCCTGGTTTCTGTCCCTCATGGAGCAATTAGCCTCATCTGAGCCCTGGTACTGTTTCCCATGGCAGATCTCCACAGCAATCTCTGCAGTAGGTCAGACATCTGCTGAAGTCGCTTGCTGCTGTGGTTTTGGTTTAACCCTTTTCTTTGCTGCATGAGGCAGTCATACAGCAGGGCGCCAACAAGAATCAGAAGCATGGGTGTTAATTCTACCCATCACAGTTCTCTGCAGAGCCTTGTGATGTTTTAATCCTCTGAGCCTCATTTACTGGGTATGCAATGTCGCAGTTCATGTCTTCAGTTTGAAGGTAGCGTTTGGGCTTGGCGGCGCTTTTAGCCCTTTGTCTTTCTCTATCTGCCAGCCTCCCCTGTCAGCAGCATGTGTCCTGCTGGATCCCCTCCATGCTCTTGTGAAGAATGTGGAAAGTATCTCTGCCTCTCTACTATTTTTTCCCTTCCACATCTTTTTATTTTTCTAGCGTAATTTCACCTAGCCAGTGGCAGCTGTTAGATCTCTTATTGGCAGTGGAATACCTCTCAAATTGCATGACTGTACCACATATAAAATATCAGTGTTTCTATAACACTGTGGTGTGGCAACCACTACATTATCTTGGGAGGCTTTATGACATCAGGTGCTACAATTCATCCTTTTAATTTTCCATAAAAAATACAGCTTGAGAGGGGAGAGTTTTCAATCACAAAGCTACACATTTCATTAGTATTCTCATTATAGTTCATACTATTTATTTATGGAGTGCTCAAGAGTGTGATAGATGCTATAAGGCTCTGCAGACCTTAGGAGCAAGCTTTAGATATGACAAGGCAAGCGAGACCTGAATAACAGGTGAATCAGTCAATTTCTTTTTGTATTAATTGAATCTGTGAGGAAAACTGAAAGAGGGAAAAAAAACCCTCTGCTATTCAATTACCTCACAAAATTCCACCCACTTTAATGGCATTAGTATTGAGGCCTTAACTACAGCCTTGTTCTCTTTGAGGAGCAATGACAATAATTTTGCACTAAGACTCTGTAAAACCTCCTGCTTATTTTTCCTTTCTACACCTTTTCCAGTAAGATTTCTGTGTCAGCTTCCCAAGTGTGCCCAGTGGGGAAAGCCTGATTTTCACTTTCGGTGGATTGCTGATGCCTAACTAACAATAATAAAAGCCGTCTATGTTCCTGAACCCTCCCAGGAACATTGCAGCCTGAATTGGGTGTTATGCATTGCAGCTCGGCCTTTCAGCAGCGCCTATGGAAACAGCGCACCGACTTGTCAGCCCCTGCTCAATTCTTCAATTAAAATGTGAGCTGTCTCTTTCATAGTTCTGTGTTTTGTCTCCATTTCTTATTGCAGCACTTCTACTTGATGCAGGTTATTTTAACACTTGCTTTCTGGCAGTCAGTTATATATTGAGGATTTTTTGTCCTCTGGGAGGTGTGCTCTGTTGTTTTGATTGATTTTCACTCTTTTTATTACCTGCAAAATACTAGATTCTGAAAGTAATAGCAACCATCATTAAATAGAATAGGAAATAAAAGATACTTCGGTTGTCTTAAGGCTGTTTCAATCTCCTTCTCCCTTTCTACAGGAGCACATAAGTTTGTCTATGGCTTAGCAAAAAAAAAAAAAAAGCCTTTTTTCAATGTAGAGGTGTTTTTGTCCTTTAAAGGCAAGCTTGAAAGGCTATATATTGTTTGAAGAGAATAAGAAAAATAAGTTAAGCTCCAAGAGTCTGCTTTATTCTGCCCACTACATTTATTCCTGCTGTTAGCAGGATTAAAATTTACTACTAGAGAGAGGCATAAATAAAGACATGTTCTTGGAAAATATATGCAAATGCGAACACACCTTTCAAAACCTCATTTGGCAGTTCAGATGCCTAAGTGCCTGATCTAGAAGCTACTGTAAAATTGAGTGTAGGGTGGATAAAATGCATACAAAGTAAGCCAGAGGCAGAAGGCGGCTGCAGTCCAGGTCTACACAGTACCAGTCCAGGACAGCATTATCTGGGCTACATTGCCATCTTTGCCTCTGTTATGTTTATGAGAAGGCATTTATCTTTTCAGGATGGTCAAAATTTGCTGGCTGGGGAAGCTGGATCTGGATTTTGGGACATTGTCCCCCTCTTAGGATTTGCTCCCTGCCGTCCTCTCAGAAGTGGTAAATAACCTTGAAAGATGTGCTAGGGAAAAGTCAGATTGCAGCTGGGAAGTGGGGGAGACAAAGGTCTAAAGCTGCTTCTGGGAGGGGCGTGCAGCAGGTTGACAGCATCATTTTCCATTTCTGGTCCCAGGGTAGGAGGCTAACTGAGGGCGGGCTGTGGAGTTTGAGTTTGGAGTCCTCCAAAATCAATAATATACGTCTGTATTCAGCACCAGGATTTTCAGGGCAAGTAATTTAATATGGCTCTGAAATCTTCCTGTACAAATATCCCAGCTGTGATCGTTTGGAAATTGCCTGACCTGTCAGGCCTTGACACCCAGCATTGTTGGGAGCAGATTCTCCAGTGATTGCTTTAAATCACACCCGGAAAATTAGCCCCGTGAGGGCTGGGCATGCCGTTATCGCACAGAAATGGTACAGGCACTCCATGCCACTCGTGAGCCCTGCTGCTGGCTTCCCTGGTAAACAGAGATAGGACCGAGGAAACGGTGCGGTGGCTGATGCACCCTGTTAAATGGGTGCTTGATCTCTTTTCTAGGCACCTTGCAATACTAAAGGCCAGTGTAATTTAAAACAGCCTGTGGACTGCTCAAACACCGGCCAAGGGAATGCCTTTCACACAGTGACAGACCTTTCACACAACAGCCTCAACCTGTGCAATTTGATTGCACCTGAAGAACCAACCCTTTGAATGACAAGGGCAATGACCTGAACCTGGCTTAAAGTAGACCCAAAGCTGTTTTTAATCCTCTCATTATTTCCTCCCAGAATGGTTTCTAATCAGAGGGGCCAACCTGTGAAAAGTGTAGCTAGTTAGCATATATTTCATTCTTCCTCATGTGTTTATTTGCATTGTTTTCCAGGCATATGAATGAATGATTGAATAATGTGGTTTGAATGCTTCAGTGACCAGGTCTTTTAAATAAAACCAAGAGGGGATTGATCAGTGTCATGAAAGAGCCAAAGAATCCCTTAAGCAGCAGCTCACGTAACCGTGGATTGCATAATTCAAAGCTGTCCTGGGGCATCTTTAAATGATGCATAGATTTTGTTTTCTTACTTTACATTTTTGAGAGGAAAAAGTTAGATGAAAGTTTCGCATTGGCCACAGTGTCACTGAGAGACACAAAGTGTTTTTCTGGAAAGAGAAGTTGCGTTGCCCGCCCGCTTGCTTAGAGCGAGGGGGGGAATTAGCTCAGCAGCATGCAATAAGAGACACTGAGCGATGTTTTCTCCCTGATTAATTAAGATACGTGTCGAAAAGGTAACACAGGGAGACAAGTTCAAGCCTTTTAAAGTCGCTACTAGACCTTGTTAGAGAGGGTTGTGTGTGCAGTCCTGGTTAACTGGGGAGGGGATTTGCAAACCAACCCGTGGTCCAGTGCAGGAGGGTTACCAGCATCTCACGGAATGCTGCCCTGTGCCACAGGACCCTGCGGTGCTGCGCATCAGGCGGTGCGAAGCAGAAGGCACGGTGAAGAAATCCAAGATAATGATTTTATTTGTCCAGGACGTTAAGTTTGTTTTAAATTGGCAAATTAAGACAATGCAATTAGTTAACAACAAACGGCATGTGCTTAGCCCGTGAGTCTGCAGAACCGGCATCGTTAAAATCGCACCTGTGGGTTGCGTTTAATTACCGCGCTTTTGAGGCAGAGGTATCTGGTTTAATTTTCTGCCTTTTAAAAAGGAAGTCAAAGTTTAACAAGTTGATCCTTATGAGAGAGGAGGTTTTAATTTGGAGCACGAGCCCTCCCGGCGAGCGGGCGCTCCTTGCCCACGAGGTGGCGCAGCTCGCCCGCAGTTGGCTCCCGGGCCGCAGCGGCGATGGGGCCGCCGCCGCCGCGGAGGGATGCGCGGGCAAGAGCCGCGGAGGCGACCGCGGGAAGCCCCAGTGGAGGCCAGAAGGACCCTTCACGAAGGGAGTAGCACTTTCCCGCCGACAAGCGGAGGCCTTGGTGTACAAGAGGAAGAAACGGTTCTGGTAAGCGGCGGAGTCCAGTGAAGGGATGGATGGAGGGGGACGGTGCCTGCGTGATCTTGTGCCGCCGTCCTAAGATGCTGTATCCTGTCCATGTGTGACTGGCAGTGCTGTACTGTGTCACCGACGTGCTTTTCAAGCTGCAGCTCTCTTTGCAGTTGGCTTAGAGAGGTTGTAGGGGTTCATAAATCTCTGAGGAAGAAAGGTGGGGCAAAAAACATCCCCCAAGCTGTTGTGCGTAACAGGCATCTCTCTTTTTCTGGCATGCTATAGCAGTGCAGCAAAGTGATACTGGTCATATAGTGATCCATTCTTGAATAGTCTTTCTGTAATCACTTTGGGGCAGAAACAGGCTTTTTTATATTCAGGGCAGTGGTAAGTGTGCTGGCAGTGCTTTAACAGCACGTGGCATTTCAGAGCAGTGCCTAATTTTAAGTACACTTCAGTGATATGCTGCCAATAGATTAACATGGGGGGATCCCACAAAATTATACCCTGTAGCTTGTAATAAAATCCATTTTCCAAAGCAACATGCATTTGAATAGAGGAGGGGATGGCAAATACACTTGTTTGTTTACCCATTTAAACAAAAAATATCGTTTCAAAGGATGGAAAAGGCCTTGGCAAGCGAGCTGATGGGAATGGCGAGATTCCCCAATGTGTAAGAGGATTGCTGCCCTTAGAGTGGGGCTATGGGTCCTCTGTGGAGCGACCCTTGGCTGCACAGACTTTCCTGCATCTCATCGGATATATCGGATGCACCTCTGCATCTCTGTGCTGGCTTGTGACAGTACAGAGGGTAGTCTGGGAGAAGGGGAGGATGGAGGCTAACCTCTGGTCTCCTGTACCAGTAGCGATGTCCCTGGTGGGAGCTCGCAACAGAATCACTGCAAAAGGGCTGTCAGGCAGCAGCTCTGAGAGAGTTCCTGCATAGCAAATTGGGAGGGTGATTGAGGCACTGATAAGCCGGTTGTCTTCCCGGGGGTTTGAGGCTCGCTGCCAGATTGAACAGCCTGGGGTGTGCCTATCTGTCTTTCCCCAAACAAGTAATAGAGTATCACACTCACACTGTTGCTCAGTTCCTGTCAGTACAGGATTTTATCCTGTATTTTCTGATCCTGGAGGCTGTATTGCAGGTGGGTTAGGTCATTCAGGTACAGACAGCAGGAAAGAATCCTAAAACCAAGACTTTTCTTCCTCAGAGATGGGGAAAAGATGAACTTTGAGCTTGTGTGCATCTAAAACACAGCTGCTGGCACAATCCCAGTATCGCCACAGCTGTCAAAGAATGTGGCGACTGAAGCACAAGGACTGAGCCTGGCACACGTGCATCTACACCCTACACAAACCTCCCATTTCCAGGGTATGAGGTATTCTGAATTGAGTTCAGTCTTAGCTCTTGAAGCTGTTACTGGGCAGCTGAAGAGGACAAGATCCCATGGGCCAGCAAGAACAAAAAAGATCACTGTGGCATGTCCCAGGGATTAGTGTACACGCATGGGAGAGGTTGGTTTTGGATTGCAGACATTCTTCAGGTTTCTGGTGGCTTTATTTTTTTTTTTTCTTGCAATGGCTGTTTCATGGAGAGTATGTGTTAAATTTTTCATACTGTATCATGGAAGCTCATGGCAATGTGCCAGGAGCTCCTCATGTCACCCCTGACAGGAATAGCACAGCAATGTTCAGACTGGGAATGCATGACATCAGAAGCTGAAAACCACCCCAAACCTTTTGTTGGTGAGGGAGTAAGACTGTAGCTCAGAGCTGCTGACAGAGAAAAGACCTCCATCATAAAATACCATTTGTAGCCTGTTGTACTTGGTTTACACTCTCACCTGAACATTGAAACTTTAAACGGTAAGACTTAATCAAAATGCATGCAATCATAACCTGGGTTTTAAGCAACTTTCAGAGTTTGCATGGTAAAATCAAAATAACATAAAGATTTTTTTTTTTTTTTAACAGGAAGAGTGGGGGTTAAAAAAGGACTGAGACAAAGCAAAAAGAAAACCAAACATCAAACTATCACAATCAATCATTTCAGTACAATTGAACTCAGAAAATACACATTTTCTCACTTGTACATTTGAATTTTGTTTATAAGGATATCAAATTCACTAAAAAGTAGTTGCATTGTACTGTGTATGGCTCGATGGTTTCACAGCACAGCTTACTACTTTGTAATTAAGGCTGCCTTTTTTTTTTTTTTCTTATCAGCCACACTAGTATTTTGTTCCTATAAGATTTCAGCCTGTATTTCTTGATCTTGAAGAAAAAACATTCTGGGCAGTGTGAAGGGGTTAGGCATAGATCAGTCAGGAGTTAACAGGTTAGTTAATTTCAAGTGATTGAGCTTTAAACAGCATTTGGATTACCCCATGCAAAAGCACCTCAAGATGTAAATCACAGTGGTAAAACACAGTGATTCCTGAGGGTATATCAATTGCAAACCTTCCCTAATGATTTTAAAATCTCCCAAATGAATTGGTATATTGACACAACTCTGTCCACAGTGGGGTGTATTTGTAGTTCAACAGCTATAAATCCTGGAACAGTTGAATAATCTTATACTAAAACCAACTCTGTAAATGTTATACACATCCACTCTATGTTCTCCAACCAGATTAGTTTATTTAATAGCTCTAACAGAGAATTGTTATCTATTACCGCTGTCTCCACTGGCAGGCTCACCACAAGAGGATGTGCATCTCGGGAAGCTGCAGCCATCCCACCCCATTCACAGACCAGGTACCAATCGGTTGTGTAGGCATCCAGCTGTGCATTCTGGATGAAGGCGCTGGGAGGTCCCATCTCTGATGGGACAGCAGCTATCAGTTTTATATAAACATATGGTTGATCCCCTGACTCCTGGGAAGTCACCTTTTCTGACTGAACTCTTTTGTTTTTAACTCAGAGTCCTTGCTCTATGCGTAATTTTTGAGGAAAATAAGAGATCCAGCACATATTGGCAGCTGTTAATTTATGCTATCTACAATCTTAGAGCAAGTAGGTGCATCGGAAGTGTTGCTGGTAGGAAAGATCCTGACTTTGATGGAAAAAGGGTAGATTTATTCTGGAGTTTGAGGTTCTCATGGTGCAGTATTCAGCTATGCTAATGACAAGTGTTGATAGATTTAAAAGTGGCATCTTTCATAGCGTGAGTAAATGTAACATGCCGCATATGACTGCGAAAGAACATTTATTCTAATGAAATTACATACATAATTAATGCTATGGACCTCATTATGCATGAGCAGTGGAATAGTTCTGAACTGTTCAAGACATCTGTCTAAACAAATCAATGAAAAGTCTTGGTGATCTTTACTAAAGAAACCTCTTATAATCGAAATGTAAGTTTTTCCTGTTTCAAACAATGATCCTGTTGCTGCTTTTAACTTCAACTTTTATAGAGAGTGAATTAATGCAGTAATGGCATCATCAAACTTCCCTGCATTGTAATTACAAAGATCTGGTAGGGGTATATCCTTTTTCTAAACAATGTCACATCATTTTATACTGATCCCTGATCCTACTTTCAATATGTCTAGGATTACCGTACTGAACAGTACATAAAGCAAACATTCCCTGCAATCAATACTATAAAGGCCTGTCTGAGTCAGCTGTAAGTGCACTTTAGACACTGCCTGTTCTTAAATCATGGCATGGCATTGGAGATCAAACAAAGCACTGAAGATGCTAGTCCCTGAATTTACATCTCAGGGTTTCACAAAAGGGCATTTACAGTAGAAGACTTAGCAAAAACTGACATATCCTGCACTGTAAGAGAAATGACGAAGTCGGTTTATTCATGCTGGTGCTCAAATGGCCTGATCCAGATCTCAGTGAAGTTAACAAAGAGACTCTGTCTCAGATTGCAATGTGTTTTGGATTAAACATTTATTAAAATATGTGCAAATATTTTTAATTTGCTAATGTAAACTTTCTCTTTAAAAAATTACACCTACTAAATCCACAAGCTGTTGAAATTTTAAGATATACTTGAAGTTTGTGAATTGTTTTGTGTTCTGAATATGTAGTGATGTTTTTTGTTTTGGCTGTGATTTTTTTGTCACTTATCTCTGTTCCATGTCAATAAAGGCCATATACTAGACAGATAGATACTCTCTATTTTCACATTATCATGAATAAATACAGAAGATATCTTGCTCTTTCCTTCTCCAGTTTCATTCTTCAGTGTGTTTCTTTACTACCCAGGTAATAGCAAGAAATAAAATAAAAACTGATGATTGTCTTCTGGAATTATAAGACACAAATTTTGAAAATTTTGCTGAACAGAAAGTAAATACTCAGTAAACTTTTATTAAAAACTTGTGAACAATTTCAAACAAAGTGTGCATACATTCTCTGAGGACATATGTCCTATTCCAAGAGATGGTTGCTTACACTAACACATTGAGGTGTGCATAAAGTTCTCATTATCTAGCCCTGGTCAAAACATGGAGCTTTCATCTCATGGGAAACTCTTTCATTTCAAACTGTGCGTTGCAAAGTTGAAAACTCAACATTATTTTTAGCGATGGGAGTACTAGAAAACATTTGGTGGAGTACCATAAGCTAGTCTCCCTGGACTTCCCCCTGAGAAGGGTTAATTTGCATGCCTAATAATCAGAGTGTAATTCCCTCCCCTGGGCTAGACTTCCCCATGTACTGACAGGCCTCTGGCTGTTGCTTTGTGTGTGGTCTTCTCCACTCCATCTGCTCCTGGGGGGGATAAAGCTTAATGGAGGACCCCAGACAATAAAAGAAACAGGACATTGACACTAAAACTCTCATGAGGGACAGCAGGAGCCCAAACAAATGCAGATTTGTATGTATCACTCAGACAGAAATACCTCATTTAAGAGTGGTAAGTTGAAATACTTTTAGCTGCCTTTCTCAAGAAAACACATCATTTGTGATTGTGCCCGCTGTCTGTCTACCCATTCAGCTTCATTTACCCTGGAGCAATAACTTTTGAGTATTTTTTACAATGTTGATCTTGGCACTAGGAAAAAAAACAAAACCAAAAATTAAGTCCCTACATGTTTCTTGAACATAGGCAGCTATGTTGAGGAAGGGACCCCATGTCAGTGAACCATAGAGGCTTCATGTTGCTGTGAGGCGAATGGTTATCATCTGCTCTGTTTCACCATGAGGATGTTCATCACCAAACCCATCAGTCAGGGCATGCCATAAATAGGGAAAAAACTCTGCAGACAATTAAAGGTACTGTAAGGAGAAACTGTGTAAAACTCAAAGAGAAAGATAGAGTTATTATGGGGAAACACTGGGGATAAGGGATGCAGTCAAGGATTTTAAAAGAACATGCGGTTATGTTATGAAGATGACTAGGAAAGTAAGAAATGTATGGAAATGTACTTCAGCAGTCTATTTACTCACTTCTCATTGAATATTGCGCTTGTTTGTCATATCCAAAGCAGTGTATTTAAATCTGAATATAGGTATGTATGTATTTGTTATTTTGGATCAGATTAACCCAAACCATGTTTTTATTGACCCAAACTGAAACATGTCACTATAGGTGAGTCTCATCTGACCAAGTATAAACACCTACCGTGCCGAATTCTCTATCAGCCTCGGCCCTCTGCACTCCCTTTTTAATCAGTGGAAGCTGTAGACCCTTCTAAGGAGTGATTCATGTCTCAGACATTCATTTTCCTAATGGAAAATTGGAAAGCTTCAGCACTCTTGAAACTCTCTGTCAGGGATTTAGAAAACTCTCAATAAATTGCAGTTATTTCTGTGTCCAAGGTAATGGTTCTCTATATACTTCATTCTGAATGTAGGGTTTGTTAGAAAATGCTGAATTTCTAATGGCAAACACTTTATGTTGTGAGTGACATCCTTTAAAGTTCACAGGAGGAAGATCTCCATTTTGCATAGCAAAGGACTAGTCATAATTGATTGGTGTCAGCAGAAACAGATAGACAGGCAGCACAAATGTGGAAAATAACTGAATAATAGGAACAACGTCCAGAATTCCAAGAGAGACAATATCTCATAAAAATTGATGTAAGATGTATGAGGAGATGCACTCACCGAGCTCAGACATGAATCTACACAGACGCTGCTGCTGTGTACCACTTTTACAAGAGCTGCAGTACGTTATCACTTCTGACCTATACCTGAAGAAGAAATAACACGTACCCCATAAATGATAGTTCCATATAAGAAGAACATAAGTTATCTTGGCATTTATTTCTACGTTTGTTGCCGGACCAGCTCAATTTGTGACTGGTTACAGATTCAGACAGCCTGGATTTTAGTGCCAGTCCAGGCACTGCATGAGTACTGGTCCCTCCCTAAAACAGCCTTGCAGAAATCCTCTTTCCAGAGCAAAAGTGTTTATATAAGCCAGTACAAAAGTAGAACAGAAGGGCAGTATACTCAACTACGAATTTCTTATGAATTCCCTTCCTATTAATTTTCTTTAGAAGAGAATACACAGAGTAAAAGAGATGTTTGCTCGAAACATAATGCATACTAATACATAAGTTTTTATTCATACCAAGGCAATTTCCAATGACATACTTATTTTTCTCTACTTCTTGCTTTTTAGCTGAAAGTAGATGAACATTAAGAAAAGTGGGAAATACAGCAGTTTCAATCAGAGTGAAGGTTTTATTTTTCTTTAAAAAGAAATTATTTTCCATGTATTTCAAATATTATTGTATTAGGAAAAAGTATCCCTTGGATTCATTGTATTCCTTCAGCAATTATAACAAATTCTATTAATGTGTTATGAGCTGCTTTTCTGATTTGATTCAACATAATTGCATTAATTTGATAGCATTTTCAGATTTCAGCATCTAATTTTCACTTAAATGGCTAAGATTTCAGTGCCTAACTTCTTATTGCCTATGGTTTCCTTATGTGGAAGCTGCCTCTTGTCTATCTGCAGAGAAATATTCCCATGCTTGAGGGCATGGATAGTGTGGCTAGCATACGCTTTTGTGCATGAGATGAAACAAATCTCCCCATGCAGCTAATTGAAGATGCTGACCACATTTTCACTGCCTATCTTAACTAATGCCAGCACCAAAGCTTTTGATTGTCCTCATCCACAGAGGAAAGTCTTAACAAGTAATGTCATCAAAGGTCTCAGTTACTTACTCTGGATCTCTCTGCATGCACACTCAGTTTTCTTGCCTGACTGTGGTGTCTTAATGCAGGTATAAGCTACACTCAGTCCAAGACACCTGCTATTGTCAGAGGATGTGGAGAAAAATACTTCCCACACATGCTTTAGTAGTATTTCAGAGACCTAACTCCTGTTTAGTCTTCCTGCTGTTTCCTTCTGAAACCATCTGTCATAGTTTAACCCCAGCCAGGAACTAAGCACCACACAGCCGCTTGCTCACTCCCCCCTGGTGAGATGAGGGAAAGAAATAGAAGAGAAAAAGTGAGAAACCTCGTGGGCTGAGATAAAGACAGTTTAATAGCTAAAACAAAAGTGTGCACAAAAGCAAAACAAAACAAGGAATTCATTCACCATTTCTCATCACCAGGCAGGTGTTCACCCACCTCCAGGAAAGAAGGGCTCCATCACTCATAATGGTTACTTGGGAAGATAAACACCATCACTCTGAATGTCACACCCTTCCTTCTTCTTCCCCTAGCTTTACATGCTAAGCATGATGTCAGCTTTGGTCAGTTGAGGTCAGCTGTCCCACCTGTGTTCCCTCCCAACTTCTTGTGCGCCCTCAGCCTCCTTGCTGGTGGGGTGGGGTGAGGAACAGAAAAGGCTTTGATGCTGTGTAAACACTGCTCAGGAATAATGAAAACATCCCTGTGTTATCAGCACTGTTTTCATCACAAATCCGAAACATAACCCCAAAATGGCTACTGCAAAGAAAATTAACTCTATTCCAACCAAAACCAGCACAACCTCAGAGAGAGGACACTGCACTCTTCATAGTCTTTCCTGTGAAGGACTTAAGCTTTATACAGATGTTTCATCTATCCTTCTCTCTGAACTTAAACTGCCATCTGATCTGGATAGGTTAGGGCTGCAGAACCGAAAATATTCTGAAGGTGTACAGTTTTGTGAGGAAATGGACTGCAAAAGATATTAAGACTTCACCCTGTCTTCCATTCAGTCTTTGTCAATGGTTTCCAGCATTATTGTGAATTCACTGCTGGTCTAGAGCTGGAAGAAGACCAGAGTCCAGATTTCCTATCAATCACCTTTTGCTTCTGTTGATGATGCACAGTGCAGAAATATCCTGAGTCCAAACATGAATGTGTCAGTATTATCACAGAGCCCATGATACCAGATTTATTCCCTGCTTTGCTCCATCTTGTGAGTACCAGATCAGACAAGCTCTGCTCTGTGCCACCTCACCATGTGTTGGTCCCCCTTGAGAACTTTTCATCATCACTCTAAAGAAGGAGATAGCGTTGGACACAGCTCTTCCCCAGCCCCTGATTCACAAAATTTACCCCACACCCATGAAATGCTGGAGCAGACGTGCTGTGTGTTAGGTCAGTTGGTCCTAGAAGGAGAACATGTGGGGAAGTGAAGAAGCTGGGCAAGGGCAGGAGAAAAACAAGGACTGGGAAGTAATACTTGTGCTGTAACTTTCACGCTAGCATACATTTCATTCAGGATAGATCTTGACTTCCTGGTTCATACAGATTTACTGCAGCAGTAGACCCTCAGCCCATTCAGAGCCTTCCAACACCCTACAGACTCCTTTGCCTAAAGGTTTACTGGGATGTCTGACATTGTCAAGAGTCTCCTCAGATATTGTTACCTGGAAAGACTTCAAAAATATTTCCCATCACTTACAATTCTTTAATAATTGTCAGATTGAACATTTGGTATTACCTTGGCCACCTGACTACTATGCTTATTATGCCAAATGGCTCCTTTTTGAAAAGTTTGTTGTTGTATTCAGCTGCACTATCTATCGTGGTCTGAAAGAATCTGGACTGTGTAACTTGTCATCAGAAATGTATCCAGGATTTTCTAGGATTTGAGAGAGTTCGAATTTGAGAATCAGGTTTCGCCCGTTAGAGTGATCCCTAGGTGCCAAAGGGAAAGTCTGAGTTTAGAGCTGCTGCTCTTCAAAGTTTGGCAGTATTTAAAGTGGATGTTTCAGGCCTAACTCTGCTTGTTATATTTCTCAAAGCTTTCCTGCCATTGTACATTCTGTGCTATAATAACCAATGCTCTAGCACTCGACTGCACTACTTATAATGCTCCCAGTGCTACTTGACTCTGCTACTAAAAATGCACCTGATGATAATGCCACTTGCCCACTACTTCCTAATGCACAACCGGTTGGCTCATTACTGGATGCCTGGAGGCAAAGTGAACTGTCCCAGTCTTTCCCTCCACGTTGGCAAAGATAAGGGTAGCATAATAAATACCACTCAGCCATTCGATTTCCCAGTTCCACTGAGTTCACGCGTCTGGAATAGGTTGTAAATTCTCCTGAACACAATCACCCATAGATTATCACTGATGTACATACACTGAACTTTGTGCTCTTTATTTCAAAACAAACACTGTCTTCAGAAAAGCAGCTCAGCTCAGCTGCTTTCCAGTCTTCATGTGCAATAGATTGTATCTTTAACAAATTATTAATGTTCCTATTACAAACTGATTTGATTTATATTTTTGCTGCTAGCAATGGTCTAATTATTTTCCTATTACTGTGTGGTCATAATGATAATTGTCCTCAATTTACACACTGACTAAGCATTTACTTTCACAGATTTGTAGATTGCGAGACTACTGATGAGAAAAAGCAGGGAATGTAGAAGTTTAATATAATTAGTTGTAAGGGGAGTCTCTAATAAGGAACCATAAAAACTCAATTTTCATTGAAAGGATCATTTTGCATTCTATGGCTTTTGTGTTGGTTTGTGTTCTCTTTTTTTTTTTTTTTTTTTTTAATTTTCCCCCAGGAGCAGAACAAGCTGATCTTATTGTCACAGATATTTTCTTCTTTGATCAGTCTTTATATATGTCCTTTGCAGGTTTTTGAGTTTTCTAACTTCTTATGGAGGACTGTGACATGAGAGATAATATGTAGAGGTTAATGCATTATATTAAAGAATGGGACCTAACAGTTCTGTACATTTTATGATATTTAAGGAACGACAAGAAATCCTGGCCTTGCCATCTTCAGCAGAGCCAGGATTTTGCCTTTGGATTAGCAAGATACACATATGTGTATAAAGCATCCACTTGGGAGAAAGGGGGGATAAGATAACAACAAAATAAACAAATTATCGCACAAGAAGTCTGAGCTCACTAACAGCTTGTCCATTGTCTGTAAGCACTGTAGGTTTCACAGGGGAGGCACACTGTAAATAGTGATTTGACAGTAATTACGTGGATTTGTGAAAGAATGTTTGCCGTGCATATTGAAGGTGGCAAGTTAAAGCCTGAGCTCATCACCCCAAGGTCTTTTTATAGTTAATAGAGAGACACAAACATCTGCAAAGAGAAATTCATCTGGTCTTGCCTAGATTTCTGTCTAAGGTTGAGTACCAACCTGTAGGTGTCTACTGCTCTCCATTCACACTAAGGGGAGCACAGGAGAGTTAGACTGTACTCAGACAACTAAATTTTAGATGCCTAATTTAGGCAAGATCAATCCCACCCATGGAGGGATTATATTACCCACCTTCACTCATAAAATAAGGTAAAAGACAATGAAAGAAAGTGCTTTATTGAATAGTTTCCAAGCAAAATGCAATCATACTACTAGAGCTTTTAAAGTTTCAGCTCACTGTTCTGTCTCCATTAGATAGAATAACAAAGGAAAAAAATGTGCTTTCGTGGAAATGGTTATTCATTCTACACAAGCAGAGTGTTATTTCTATGACATTATAGCTACAGAAGAACTTGAAATCATACATAGCTATGAACATTGTGCAGAAACATATTCTAAATATTTGTATAATAAACCCTGCATTTTGTGCTTATTCTAGCAGGATTTGAACCTTTTTAATAGAATGTCTTCTGTTCACCTGTAAATTCATAATGGTAGATTTTCAAAACTGCAGAATTTCATCATATGACATCAGAATCACCATATTTAGGAAAACAGCACAGTCTATGAAGGAGCAAGTAGTTGTTCTAACACAAGTAACTCCATTAATTAGAAACCTAGTTTGACAAGTTATAACCCTTCTTCCTAATTTTAATTCTACCTGGTGGATCAGTAGGAATGAGTTATTAATGCTGATATTCTGAAATGCCACTTAGGTCTTGTGTAATCAAAGAACTGTATTCTCTCAGAACACAAAGGAACCCCTAGTGTGAATTTGTAATTAACATGCTGAAGGGGATGTTTCCACCCATGTACTGAACGCAGGTTTTGGGGCTAATAAACAAGCACAATGGATTCATCCTTTCAACATGATCAAAGAATACATAAAAATACAGGCACACATAATTTTGGGAAGTGTGGAGACATTGCTTAGCATAAGTTTATATCAGAAGAAGGATGTTAGATCTGTGTTTTTGGAGATGAATAATTTCCAGAAGAGATACAAATCATCTTGCCTAGACTAGCAGCAAGATGCACTCTGTAGCATTAAACGAAGATAAGGCAGCACCTTCAGTACAAGTGAAACCCGGCACTAATCTATAACCATGCCTGTATTGGAAAGATTGGGAAGACTCCTGAATTCAAAGGACTATTTATAGCTAACGCAAAGCTTTTAGGAAGAGAGAATATCTTTTATCAGACCAACAAAACAGACAGCTTTCCAGGCACAATAGTCTTTCTTCAGGTCACTTCAGGCTTGTTGTTTAGTGGTTTGGGTTTTTCTTAAGTGTATCTGTTGGTAATAAAAGATATTGCCTCCATACAAAAATTGCTTTACTTGTGCCCTTGGGACATCATGGGTACTGTATGTGCCACCCTAATGGCTGCCTTAAGCAAACTAACCAAAGGCATAACTTGTCATGCCTTAGTTATGTTCCTGTAAAATTTAAGTCAAGCACAAAAATCACTGAAGTTTTTATCAGGAGGTGAACCATGGCCAGGGGGTGGCCTCATTTAGCTATCTCACAGTTAGAATACTGTAAAGATACAAGAGACTCATTTTGCCTGCTAGATTTGAGGGTAGGTTGGCTACTCTAGTTAGCAGATATCCTGCTGACAGAAATACCCACCATTTTTCAGTGAAGATACAGTCCAAAGGGGGTGACGTGAAGCACCACCCGTTCATAACAGCCTGTTGCATCTCTAAAATCTCTTAAGAGAAAAAAAAAATTGTATTTATAACACATTTACTATAGGTTAGATTACTGCTCAATTACCGGTGTTTAAGATTCAGTCAAGGAACAAAAACATATATAGGCATATTTAGACATGTATGAATAACTGCACCATGGAGTTCTCTGTTTATTTTTAATCTTTCTCCTATAGATACTTGGCTATTACCAATGTTTAGTAGAAAAAGAACTTCCCGACTAAAAATATGCCATTTCTCCGCTTACAATAGCAAGCCAGACTTATTCAAGAAGTCATATTCAGTACTTCAACTCATGACCCTTGTGCCAGGGTCTAAGGATATGACCTCTCTTTAAAATATCTAGTAGTTATCAAAATAAGAAATCTATAACATAGCACATACTAGAAATTGGGAAGGCTGATAAATTCTGCACTTAGCTGAACAGTCAGCAAATGCCTGAAAAGTAAAAAAGTATGTGAAAACCTAAATAAACAGAAGCCTTATCTATCTCCCAGTAAGCTAGCTAGCTAGTATCTTAGATTTGTGTTTTTTGGGGTTTTTTTTCAATGTAGAACCTATTTTCACAGAATCTTAAAAAACTAACACTTTAAACAACATGCAAACTGAAGAAGCTGACAAAATATTTGCCTGGGACATTGCAAATCTTGGTATTTTGTGCTATGTTTGCACAGCTCATGCATGAACGCTCTCTCCATATTACTGAGATTTTTGTTTGTTAAGATAGTGAGGATAAATGAGGAAATATATATTTTGTGACTTGAACTGAAAGTACAGAAATATTTCCAGTGCTGCACATTGCAATTTATTTTTTATTTTTTAACATAAAGGTTTATGATAATGAAAAGAAGTTCATGGGCATTGCTTCCTCTGTTTTCCATATCTTATTTTATTCATTAATAATTTTAAAATGTCACAAAGCCTCAGTTTGCTACATGTGACGTTACTTCTTCTGAAAAGAAAATCATGTGGATTGTTAAATTATCAATTCATTTGGTTTATCTTTGAAACTAAAGAGACCAGAAAGCAAAAAGGAGCCTTGGGGAATTCATAGTAAATCTAATCAGATACAAAAACATTTGTAAATCTCTCTGCATCTTCATGTTATTTTTCTTTGTGGTAAACATATTTTCAGGAAAATTATTGTGGTACACTGTTGCAAAACTAAGAACAATCATTCTTTATTCTCTAATATAGAGAATACTATATATGTAGGTATACACTACACACATATATATCTCTCTATATATCTGTCTACTGTTCTCACTTTCTGAACCATATTCATTGATTGTGTTGGAGGATCCCATAAGGGCCTTTCTTAAGAAAGAACTCACTGTGGAAGTCTTATTCAGCTCCTGAAATTAAATGGAAAAGAGGGACCACAATACCATAAAGGCAACTACTCTAACTTTGAACACATCTAAATTCTCTGTGTTTTCAGTCTGGGGGTCTATACCTAGTGCATAAACTCTGGTGGTGGGTGCAGCATGCTGCAAGAAGTACCGTGGTGCTCAGCTCTTCCATGCTCCTCCTCCAGGCTGTGAGGATGAAATGCCCACCACCTCCTCCTCTTCCCCTCCCCTCTTTTTTACTGCTCTCTGGCCATCTCTCAGGCTTCAGCAGTTATGTACCTCAGAGTCAACTTCACACCAGTGGAGAAGAGGAATCTTCTTCAAACAGTTTTGCCATCTGTGAGATCCATTTATAAGTAATTTGCCTCTGCTGTTCTAAACCCATCAGCAGTTATGCACATGGATAATTTTATGGGCTGGGCTAGATCCTTGAATGGGTAGAGACACAGTCTGACAGTTAGGCTACGTAAATGCCAAGCTGTTTGTAGCAAGAAGGCTTTAGCCTTTAAGATTTTCTGGCAGGGACTATGTATTATGGACATTTTTTACAGCTCCTAGCACATCTCCTCCAATTTATTGAACACCCTTCTTGCCCCACTTCATAAATGTTCACCTGGCACAGGGATGGATATGACTCAGGCAGGAGCCAAGTGAGTTTGGCACCAGGAGTGTTTGGATTATTGTCCACCTAATGAACAGAGGTGCAATTAGAACAAATTCTGAAATTGTGGGTGAACACACAGAGAGTGAAGCAGTTGGAGAATTCTCTTTTGACCCTGTTGTTATTCATCGACAGAGAGTAAAGATCTGTGTCTGTGACAATTGCACTGATGTTTATCAGCAAGGCAAGTGTTTTTAAAATGAGGATTAAAAAATGGCATTGCCTGTTCATAATATCATATCAATTCTATCTGGTTTTTTATGGTATATGTAAATTATGTTTTGGATTTGATGTAATCTACAAAAAATATGATTAAAATGGTTTTTTTTCTGTTTATTTCATTCTATCATCCATGATAAGATGACATCCCTGAATTGAAAAGCCACATTCATTAATAAATAGTCCCCTACTTTCAATAACTACTTTGGAAAAGACAGTTTTTATCCAAACAGTGAAGTAAAAGCTTCAGCTGAGTTTCATTTCTCTGCAAATGGGAAAGAAATATTTGGAGGTTTCAGTCTCCACTCCATGCACACTATTTCCACACAGCTGTGTTACCTCCCACAGAGCTTCACTCTCAGGACCTACCTTTCGTCAGTTATTCTCCACTCTGCATTTATCTTCCCTGTCTGTACTGACAGCACAGGGCTAGATCACACCCTCCAGAGGCAAACCCCACAGCTATAGGATGAATCTCTAGTTGGGGTCACCCTGCAGAGTGCTCCCAGCATCTCTTCAGGCCACACGATGCAAGCAGGGGTCTGTATTATTGTGGCTGGTTGTTTGTGCCTGCTTGTAGGACTGGAGTTAGGGCAGGCTCCAGGGAAAAGATAATGCAGCTTCAGTTTGCTGTTTCCTAGGAGATTCATTTGAGAGCAATAAGGGTGGCTGAGCCTGTTTGAAAATCCTGGTCTCTCCCTGAACCAGCAAGACCTGCTCACACACAGCTCACTCCTCGAAATTTTGAGGAAAATAGTTTTCTGGGGAAAAAATAAGGATTTTGTGGGAAATCTTGCTGCTCAGAATGACCTACTGAGACAACTGAGCTTTGGGAGCTTGGACCAGAGGACCACTCAGACGAGAGGATGGCACACAGAGTCTGGAAGAATCTGGAAGAAGTGACTGTAGCGTTTTGGTAAAGCTACAATGCACAGCTAGAGCGAAACTGTACTTGGTGTGTCTAAGGAAGGGATTAGAAATCACCCAATAAAACCCAGTAATCTTACATTAGTTGTATATGAAGCTTAAGTACAAATTTTGAATGATATTTAAATATATGGAGATGAATGAAAATGGGGTACAATAGCCCATGAATTAGCAAGTGGATTGTGTCTGACTGAACTTTGGTAACTGAGCTTGTCTGAAAAGATTAATTTAGCACTTAATCTACTTGGATTCAATGCACAAGGAAAATTATTACATACTTGGAATAAAAGGTGGATTAGCACAAGATCACAGCGTGGGAACTCCAAAAATTTGTGCTAAAATAAAAATGAATTGTTGGCTGTAATTCCTGAAGAATCAGTATCAGACCTAATGCTATGGAAGATATTAGCAATAACTTGAGTACAAAGAATAGGAACACATTAATACTTTTTTCCAAGAAATACAAATGTAGCAGACTAACAATATGGAAGAAGATCAGAATATCACAAGGGAAGAAATGGATAGGCCTGAGAACTGGGACAATGCATGTGATTTAATTAGTTTGAAATACGAGGTAATGAACATAGGGAGCAATGAGAATTGCTTCAATCAGAACTTCTGCAATCATCCTAAGGCCCACTGGTTGAAACAGGTAGACTTAGGGGTATTAGTCAGTCAAAGAATTATTATGCACCACCTAGGTGCACGTAGCAGTGAAAAAATGGAAATACAATTCTCAGATGTATCCAGTGAAGCTTTTACAAAACGAAAGCATTAAGTATTAATTATAAGTTGCACTGGTGAGACATTATCTGGTATAGAGTTTAGAATTCCAGTCATAAAAACTCAACAAGTTAAACTCCTAATAGAGCAGGTATAGAAACTAAGAGAATTAATAGTACTGCTATAGGAACAGAAAGCCTGTTTTGTGGCCAAAGCTTATCAATTTGTTTAACGAAACAAAATAAAACCCAAAAGTACTTTTAGTCTATTTGTATCAAGTTATGATAAAAGTAGATGGAAAAGGAAAAAAAAAGCCCATTAAAGCTAAGGGATAATGTTGACATAAATAGGACATAATAAATGTGGCGTAGAAATTGGAAAAAAATTTTTTTCTAGAAAAATCTTATAATAGAAGGATTGGTGATAAGAAACCGAATTGATTTCAAAGTATAATGTTTTCAGTGAAAGGGATTTGATAATGTGATTGATTATGATGAAGGAGAGCTGGAGTTAGTGATGCAGAATTGTCCCAAAACAAGGGACCTCATGTTGAAGCTAGGCTGCCCAGAGAGGCGGTGGAGTCTCCTTCTCTGGAGACTTTCAAAAGCTGTCTGGACTGGTTCCTGTGTGATCTGCTCTAGGAGATCCTGCTCTGACAAAGGGGTTGGACTAGATGATCTCTAGAGGTCCCTTCCAACCCCTACAGCTCTGTGAACCTGTGAAAATGAAGAAGAAAAAGACCAAGACCCTGATCATAAAGACCTACCTTGTCCTTAAGCATGTAGATCACATCTGTTGAAATCAAAGTAACATTTAATTGAATAAACCAGAAAACAATGTGCAGCAATGAAACTAGCAAAAGACTGAGCAATAGAAAGAGAAAAAATGTTAAAGAGATAGGAAAGAGTCCCTCTAGTTTGCTGACTGAATATCTGTCATAGGTATGAATGTGTATACCTATATATAGGCATCTATCTACACTGATCTATCTGTGTTAGTTGTCAGGGCCCCAGGGGCATCACTCCCCATCCTGGTGGCAGGCTGCCTGGGCTGAGGGTCAGCTGGCAGTGTGATTGTGTATCCATGTCCCTGTTTTGCTGGCCTGGCTGGAGCACTGCAGGACTGTGTCCTTGCTGGGGAGGGCACTGTGTCTGCCTTTCTTGCCACCACTCAACCTCCTGGTTTCCCTTTCCTTGTGGAGCAGTCCTGACTTTAGCAACACTGACACTATTTTCATGATCTGGTATTTCTTCAAGTGGAAAATGGTTCTGCTCTGGGGACCTGGGAGGAGTTCGTCATTGTTCCTTTCTAACTCATAAGCCCAGGTTTGCTCAGTGCTGAGGGGCAGCAAGAGGGTAGTTGAGCAAGGAGTCTGGTTCTGAGTGAGGTGGGCAGAGAAGCCTGGCAGCTGGGAAGCACTCTGGAGCACTCTCTTTGGCAGGTAAGCCCAATGCTTGACTTCTGTCAATAACAACCTGGAAAATATCTAAGCAAATGAAATCCAGGTGGTTTCTTCTGAGTATGCAACTGAACCAGTCAGGAACACTGAAGACACAAGGGCTTCCCAACCCAACATGCTAAAGCTCTCCCTGACATCCAGAAGGGCTGAAAGCCTAGTCCTAATGCTGATGAAGTGCCGGTGGATATAGCAGGGTTAGCAGCGAACACTGCAATTTCTCTACAGTCTCGGGATCTGCAATGGTATGTGTCCTGGGTGTTTTAAATTTTGTTTTGGATATTCCACATAGCTCTATTTGGTACAGACTCCCCTGCAGTAGTACTCTCATTTCAGCAAAACAGTACAGAAATGATTCGCCTTCCTAGGTAATTTCCCTCTGCGCTACTGCACAGAGGAAGGAAAGGGAGTTCATTTTCCTTTGCAGTTACCAACACTTGAGACAAACCAACTTAAAACAACATTTTTTTTTTCTTTTTCTCTTTCTCTCTTTTCCCTCCTGGAGTGTAAAAAAGAAATTGTATTTGTGAAAATAAACAGCATGTTGCTATAAGACTTCCCCAGTCCCCAGCATTTTCTCAGACTGCTTATTTTCCCCCTGAAGACCTACAGCAGTGTTCTGGTGTATTAGAGACCCCTCCAGGATTGCTGTATGTGGATTACATTAATGAGTTCCATGTAGACCATAGAATATTCTAAGTATGCAGGAAAAATTTTAACACATTCTCAAAAAGCAAAGTTTTTTCTAAATAGAAAGTGACTGAGTTCTCGGGAAACTAACCTTCACATCTTAACATATTTAATTTTTCCGGATTCACAGTTGTTAGCATCTGTGTGTATTTTGCTATTTTTACTTGAATGCACTGATCATATGTTAGTATTTGATTTATGTTAATGAAGATGGTAATTGGATGATAACGAAAGACGGAAAGAGAAAGCAACATTAAAAGAAAAATGCTGTAGGGGGAGCAACAGACCAAGAGGGTTGGATCTATGCCCTGTTAGGTTCTTCAGGAAGGCTTCCACTGCTTCCACTGAGCTTTAGCTCTTGTTCTTAGTGGGGGAAAAAAAAAAAAAAAGAGTGAGAGGGGTTCATCAACAGATGTTATTAAACAAAAAATATTACATAAAAAAGTAGAACTCCCACCTTCCACAGAGCTATGTGGAAAAAGAAAACAGGAATTACTTGAAAGTTGTTGATCTTTTATTTAAGTGAAAATACTTTGAAACTGAAGATCTTTTCTCTCAGAACTGCAGGAATGCCTACGTTGGAGAGGTTTTCTCAATTTCTTTACCTGGGTCAGAATAAGAGAGAAACTCATGAACTGAGGGAACAACACAAAGTCCTTTCTCTGCCTCATGCACCTAATTTCATAGTTAGCATGTTCCCAGACACGTTGCTTGGTTGATAACATAGACCCAGGCATGATCTGGGTGAACCCACACCTGCAGCACAGATGAGGTGTTACATTCGGAGAAAGAGAGGTTAGCTGCAGGGATGCCAGCTTTGCCTTGACACTTCTCCTTAAGGCCAGAGGAAGGATGCTTTGACTCATTCTATACACCAGTATAGACATGCCCAATGGGTCCTGAAAATGAAATGCTTTACCCCTGTGTCAACTTTTCTGCATTCTTACTACTGAAACTCCTGCCTGTTTTTAAATTGGCATAGCAGTAATGATGCCAACACAGCAAACACTTTGCCAGGACTGCTCAAAGTAGTCTCCCCTGACATAGCACTGATTATTTATTTTGAAGCATTTTCAACATCCCTTCTTCTGTCTTTTCATATGTCAGCACTTACAGAGTGTCATTTTTCTAATAAATTAATTTGTTATTTTGGATTCATAGAAATAAAATATGAATGGGTAGAATGATGCAGAGAAACAAACAAAGGAGGATGAAAAATGTAGAAACTCTCTGGGAATACATATTGAAGTCAATGGATTTTAAAATATCTTCTTGATTGTACTGTTGCTTGAAAAGCAGTGAGAACCCTAGACTCTCAACAAATACAGGAAATTCACGCTATAATGGTGTTCTTTTGATATTTTCCATTTCCATGGGTGAAGAGAGACATCTGCATGATGTGGAGTTTGAGGAGTGTGGAGAGAGGGACTCTGATCTGAGAACCTCTCATATTACACAGATTTTGTAGGTTGAAAAAGACCTTTAAGATCAAGTCCAACTGCTAACATAACACTGCTAATACCACCACTTAACCATGTCCCTAAGCTCCACTTCTACGAATGTTTTAAATACCTCTAGGGATGGTGACTCTATCACTTCCCTGGGCCTGTTCCAATCCCTGAAAACGCTTTCAGTGAAGAAATTTTTGCTTATATCTTATCTAAACTTACCCTGGCTCAACTTGAGGTAATTTCCTCTTGTCCTATTGCTTGTTACTTGCAATAGGTAGAGAAGAGGCCAACACCCACGTCATTACAACTTCCTTTCAGGTAGTCGTACAGAGCAATAATGTCTCCCCTGAGCCTCCTCTTCTCCAGGCTAAATAACCCCAGTTCCCTCAGCTGCTCTTCACAGGACTTGTGCTCCAGATCCTTCACCAGCTTCGTTGGCTTTCTCTGGACACACTCCAGCACCTCAATGTCTTTCTTGAATTGAGGGGTTCAAAACTGAACACAGTATTCAAGGTGTGACCTCACCACTGCTGAGTACAGGGATGATACATTCTATTGTAGAGACGATAACTGCTTGGCTCTTGGCTTGAGACTTACGACATGAAGACCTCAGAGCTAAGGATTCCTTCTGGCTTTACAATAATTTCCCCTCTGTCTTGCTATAAAGCATCCACACACACCTTTCATTAAGTGAGAAGTGGACATCAAGTGCAGGGCAGAAAAAAGCCTGCATTATCACACAGGTTTGGGAGTTAAGTTGAAATTCACCATGAAAGAGCCTCTACAACTCTTCACTCTAACAGCTGTTCTATTTTGAGAATGTGGGTACACACTGATCTGATGTTGGCCGTTACTTCTAATTTAGATCGCAGATGTCAAGAAAACAGGTGGATCAAGAATGTAAGAAAAAAAGCTGTGGGTGGACTACCCCATAGGTGATACCTGATTTATTTATTAAATGCAGAAATAATGAATACTGTTGCTTTTATGTTAAGGTTGTTGCAGAAGAAGTCTAGATTTTCAGGGTGTCCCAGAAGTAATAGGACTACTTCCAATATCTCATTGCTCTGTTGTAGACTCTGAGTCTTAGAATTAAGCTGTAAGGATTTGGTACCTTAACATCATAGCCAACTAGGTAGCAAATTTTATAGGACTTCTGAAAGATGCTCACTAGGTCTACATTTCAGCAGTTTGTTCCCATTCAACTGAACTGTTAAGAAAGTGAAAGGTGCCAAGCACCTACTGGGTCTCATTGACTTCATCCCTATTCCTCAAAGCCTTGTCCTTGGGTAGATATGTATGCTCTGCAGTTTTGTAAGGCAATGATCCAGCACACTGCTGGATGGCCTTGGTTCCTGCTGGAGTCAAGAGTCCTGTGCATGGAGCAAAGCACTAATGCCTGTGAGTACTCTGGATACAGAGAAGTATATGCATGACAAGTTTAGCTGGATCGAGCCCCTTGACTCCACAGGGGTAAAGAATACCAGGTCCCTTGTAGGACTCAGTCCTGAAGTCTTTGAGGTTTTGATATTCCTGCTGACTTATACTGGCCATGCAGGGAAAGGAAGGCAGGATATGGGCTTCAGCACATCATGGTGATAGAAGAAAGAACTGCCTATTCCCAGCAAAGGGAGTAGTGCTGCAGAAAGGCTATAAAGCTGCTCTCCTCTTGCAGAAGTTAAAGTGACAGCCATTCAATCCAGCTCAGCCAAGTGTTCTCAGGTTCCATTTCAAGGGAAGCAGACAATGATAAATTGAACAAAGCAGGTGGGCTGGTGAGAGAGAACAATGGAAGAAACAACACACAATGGGGCAGAGCAGTCCTGCAGCTGCCTCTGCTTTGTCTTATTTTTCCAGTGGTCCCACTTGAGGAAGGAGATGACTTAGCACTCAGGAGAGGTAGTAAAGACTGAGCATTATTTTGCAGAAATGTTTTTAAACTCCTTTCCCTCTCTTTTTTTTTTTTTTTTTTATTTATTATTGACTTCAGCCTCAAATCCTCAATGCTCTTTTAATGTATGAGGAAAATAAGCAAAGAATTTGCACTCATGTCAATCTAAATAAAAGCCATATCTTTGTATTTTTTTTTCTTTTTGCAAGTATTATTTTATCATTTCATTTCTCTTTTAATCCCCCTTTGTTTCATTTGGCAGCAACAACAATAGTTTCTAGCCTCTGGCAAGGAACACAGATGAGCAAATATTCTCTATCTCGGAAGTTAAATGCATCACCCCAGCGACAGGACTCTCCAGCTTTCCAGCTACCATGAATCCTGAGCCTACTCTTAAATTGGTAAGTCAGCAGCCATGCCAGCACAATGCGTTGCCAGAATTGTTCAATCAGGCCAGTCTATATTGATTTATTTTTAAATGTATTCAGCATCAGTTCCTCTGTTTTCTGTCAGTTAGCTATACTGTCACAGGCTTTGATTCACCACCCCTTCTACTGCAAATCCTATGAACACAATATCAAGCAGCCAGTGCACCTCAGATTTGAAGCTGACAATATATGATCAATGTCCCAGGGCTTCAACCCTGAATTTCAATAATTCAATTAAATTCCTTGAGTACTGGATTCAGAACATCGATTCCACATTGCTTGCACGTTCACGTACAAGGCATCCTCCACAGAGAACCTGCCTATAGTCCCCTTGTTGGTGTATAACGAAGGGAAAAGAGAAAGTATTGAACTGGAGGAATGATAATCAAGCGTTGAACCTGCTGAGCCTATTATGTGAAAAACTGTTCAGGAGAATGCTGCAGCAGCTGAAGCCACTGGAGGATATTGTATGTAAAATTGGGGTTCTATTAAAAATGTATAAACATATCCAGGATTAGGTTTTAAAATTATTGCTACAGGTATGAAATGAGCTTAACTGAGAACTCCTGGGTTCCCTCTAGACTCATTTACAACTAACTGCGGGAAAAAATAAACTCTTTTATTGCTTGAATAATTCTATGCTACCTATAACAGTAGTTAATAGTTAATAAGGATTTATGCCTCTCATAACTGAAAGGTGTATCTAGTTTCGGCAAGTGGGAAAGCTTATATTACAGATACTAGTAATTCGTCGCCCATTATTTGGTTGACAAACAATATAGGAAGAAAGAAGGAGAAAGAGTCTGTGCAAGCAAGTGTATGTGAAGCCACAGTTTATTACCACATAGATTCTTTGAAGAATGGCCCAACTTTCAGGCCCAGACCCAAAGATCACTGGATCTGTTTCTTTGGATACAGAAGTCTGCAATTGCATGGTGTCCTCAGTGAACAGTTATTCATGCCTGGTGTAAACGTAACAGCCTCTCTCCATTCCAACAGCAGCTGCAAATCTATAGCTGCAGGATGTGCCGAGTAGTGATAAACACTCCTTAATCTGTAGCTGGAAGCTCCTTGGGACCCTCTTTTGCTTCTTGGTGGGTGTTCGCACAACACCCAGAATGAGAAGTTATGGTTTTGTTTTAAGAAATAACCTCAGTCCATGCTGTAATGGAAGAAGATAAGATAGCAGTAATTGATAGCAATAACAACTGTGAAATCAACCGCCCAGACAACAGAAAGGTTGCCATGGCTAGAGGGCCTATACATTTAGAAGAGGACATTCATCTTTATGGTCTAATTCACAGGTCATTTTTCATTGATCAATAAGGAACAAGTCATTCCCCATTTACCAATTTTGCTGGGACTTCAATTAAGAAAAATTCCAATTATATCTAATTAAGCATTGTGGTTACTGAACATTTAAGCAAAACATCAAATATCGTTCTGTGGCAAATGGTCCATCTAGGACATAATAATACCCTGGAAAGTAAGTATTTATAGGCCTTTCAATATCAATACTTGCCCCACTATAGCCAGCAATAGTGAAACAAAACAGCACTAATTTAAAAAGTAGACTTTTTTTTTTTTTTTAATATAAATGACAGCATTTTCAATTCCATAGGTTAGATTCCTGTGTGACTGTTCTGGTTCTTATTTGTTCATGTGTTATAGCAGTAGCAGCCAGAGACCTATTCTGAATTGAAGTATTACACAAACACTCAGAAAAACACAAAAATTATTTTTCCAAGACATGAATGAGGATCAATGGAAGTTGAAGAGGATAGAGCATGGAGTAAATACCATTATGAGATGGGTAAAACCATTTACATACACAACAAATGAGCATGTCGAGTATGTACTGGCTCTCCAATAACCTCAGCTTAAATTTTTTATTAACATGGTGAAAGGGAAGAAGATAAATAAATGGCTATTTTGTTCTTTTCAAAAGAAAAAAAAAGATTGTATTTATTTTTAAAAAATGATGTCTGCTTTCTCCCTAGGAAAAGTAGTCACATTTCTTTTTAAAAAGCTTTATTCCTTGTGTTGACAGCTTCTAAAACCACAGTGAAATTTTCATTGACAATATCTCCAGGGACACAATTTTAATATCATTTGACAGTGAGGACCTGCCCTCTGACTAGCTGGGTCATTGAGGTTAAGTCTCCCTTCTATACCATCATTCACCATATAGGTAATCCTTATTTCAATCATTAGTTCACTGGTTCAGGGACTTTTTAAAATTTGTGTAGGCAAAGTTAGAACATGTGTCTCTTTTCTTATTTGTGTCCCACAAACTGAATTACAATGTTAATGCTAATATTAATACTTGCTTGAATAAGATTTCAGGATCAGTCCCCTAGTATACAAGTGCAGTGATGGTTCATTATACAAATATGCTTGTGACACAGACTGTTGTCCTTTGTGGCTGAAGCAGAGATAATCCAATTAATTTGTTCATTAAAGACAAGCTGGTTTTAAAACAGGGTCTAGCACAAAGAGGAAAGGACAGTTTTTTATTAACTTTCTCCATTGTCTCAAGACATATTTATTGCTTTCTGCTCAAGCAGAAATAATAAAAGCCTAAGAGTACCAGCACTTGCATGAAATATCTTTCAGCTCTTGCCTATGTAAATAGATTGGACTTTTGATTGAAAATATTCTATGCATTTCTTAGGGCTGAAACTTTAAGAACTTATAAAATGCCTAATTTGGAAAGATAACAGTATGTTCAAAAGAGTGACTTTCATAATACATGGCAGCAACATTATTAATTAAAGAGGAGGACACTGCAAAGATATGTCAAAGCAAAATAACCTTCAGCTAGCAGAAACAGACTGAGCTATAGGTCAATTTTATTGCGTTATAGAGACAGACGCTATTATTCACATTACCAGAGATACCAGTGAGGTTCTCAAGACAGGTTTTTTCTAAAAAGAGAGACCACATAGAAAGCTTCAGTAGTGACTTATGGAAATTACATGATGGAACAGGGGTATTTTCTTTTCCTCCATCTTTAAAAACTCTTGTCAGTGGTGGCCTTTATGAATCATCTCTGAAATAAATGTTGAACACAGAAAAATGGAGCAAATTCACCATTTCAAAGGGTTAATATGCATTTAGTCATGTACCAAGGGACAACCACGTACTGGAAATTGCTCTGCTGGGAGGCCTGTGAGTTGAGCTGGAGGCTCACAGTCAGGCCAGCCACTCCCTTTTTGGGCGCTCAGCGTGTACTTTTACTGGGCTGAAAACCTCCAGGAGGACTCTGTCAATGAAAGAGACTTTTCTTGGTTCTGAAAATAAAGACAGATTTATCTGAGTGCCTGGCAGAAAGTTCTTGCCCTCCAGATTATGACACTAATAGTCATTAGCATGTTTAAAAAGCTTTACATATGCTGGCAACGTAGGATGTATTAGTCACCTCGGGATATACCGGTGCAGAAGTTGGAGCAGTATTCTCAAACTTATTATTGCTTTGAGAGATGGGGTCATGCTCAGAGAGTTTTATTGTCTGTCTAAAACACCTGCCTTGAGAAGTATTTGTCCGGTTATGAGCAAACTGGTTTCACTAAGACTCATGGTCCTCCTTGACCTTTATATATTGCAGCTATAAACAGGACAGATCTTCACCTGATTTTATTTGTCATGGCTACGCTGATGTTCAAATACTTGAAAATTTTCACCAGGCAGCATCTGCGCTTCTATTTAGAACACATTTCTTTCGCACAAACAAGCTGTCTTGAATTCTGCTGCAGTTCTGACTAATAATGCAGTCCAGTCTAGAAGAGTGCTAATTAGCAGATGCTGAAAACATCGATTGGTCGATACATGGCTTTCAGGGGAAGTTTATGCAAACCCACAATGCAGCCTGAGGTATGAAATGTGCTGGTGCCAGAATCTTATTGGGAGTCAGGTCACTCTCTAACTATGAGCTTTTGACTTGTATTGGGTATGTTAAGTAAATACCATCGAAGATAATCCATACTGGAATAATCTCGTAGACTATCATGTGGAATTCCACTTTTAAGTTGAAACTAGCAGGCTTTCAAAAAATGGTCTTCTTGACTTGGAAGTAATAATGGAAAAGTAAAACAGTAGAGCTTATTAGATTACTTGTATCTGGGCATGATAGTCTGTTTAAAAAACCAAACCAAACCAAAACCAAAAGGAAACAAAATAACATTCCAAGAACAAAATAATGATTTAATCTGTTTGTGGCATGTGAAAGTATCTACATGTTTTCACAAGTTGGAATCAGAAACATGACAACAATACAGAAATTGAGAAAACCATCAGATACACAAACCTCTTTTTGATGGTCTTGCATTTGCTTGATGACTGTCCACTGGAGGAGAAGCCCCAGTCATCAGAAGCAGATGGTCTTTTACAAGTGGACATTTTTACCTGTTGTGGGGGCCACCTCAAGCACCCATGTACATGTCCACTTGCGTGGCTGAGGTCAGTGTGTTTTGGATAAAGTGCGCAAAAACAGTAGATGCTGTACTTACTGTGAAAAATGTTTATCCAGACCCACCGTAGTGCACCATGCAGAATCAGCCCTGCGTGTGATTCATTCCCCTTGTGCTCTGATCTGTGCCACTGTTGCTTTTTGCTTGCACTGCTGGCTGAGGGTCATCAGCCACTGGTGACTGTTGGACATTCATTTTCTCTGTGCCTTCCATAGCAACAAAGCTTGTCCAAAGCTTTTCAGCAATACATTTTCCAGCAAATGTGTCCCCTTCTCTCCTTCTGTGGCCAGGACGCACTCGGAAACAACCGCTCTGTTGTTGGCTGTGTTTAGCACTGCAGAGACAAATACTAAGGTTTAAAAAGTTTAGAAATGTTTAAGTGGTTATGCTGGCAGTACCTCATGAGTGTTAACATGGCAAATCTGTCTTATTTCAGGAAAGGTACTTTCTTTCCTACCTTCTTGCTTGCTTACTTTGTTCATTTTATGCATCTTTATTCTCTCTTTTAGAATCTATAACATCTTTGATCCTTTATATATGGTTTTTTGTGACCATCTATTCTGACATCCTTCATGATACATAACAAAGGATGTGAATACTCATTCCTGCATTTACAAGCTTTAGTAGATTGAAGAATATCTTTTATAAACTGTAGAACCTTCAAGTAACAGAGATTCCACCATGTTGCAAAATAAATTCTTCTAACGTGGACTGCTTTCATTGCTAAAAATCACTTATTACTGTTCTAAATTTGTTTTGTTTGACTTTCCTAGCCAGTGGAAGATGTTTTGTCATTGTTTGCTAGTCAGAAATCTTTCCCAGATGTACACATTGATCAGACCAATTCATAACCTTTCCCATCTACGTTAACAAGGCTGAGCACTAGGCTCCTAGAAAAAGTCAGGAGGTCTTTTCCCAGGTCTAAGGTATCTATTTGGGTCTTCATTGAACATTTCCATTTTGTAAACATCCTCTTTTGCAGACCACAGACTTTTGATACTATTTTATTAACATTATTAATGGGAATATACAGAGGAATAGTTTGTACTTACAATCAGTATTATTTTTTATTTCTGAATGTAACTACTGGTTGTCTTTTTATGTATTCTGTCATAGCAGGAACTCATGTTTGGAACATCCTCTATTTATCACTCCAGAAACAGCAGTTTTTCAGATATCAGTTCCCCCTGCTGCAACTCTGACCTAAATTCCGTTTTCACAGATGCTTGTCCTTAAATTTGTTTCTTTTAAAAGGCATGATGCTCAGATGGTCTCATCGTGCTGAGTGAACTTGATTTCTCTGTAGAACTGACCTGTCCTTATCCTAATTTACCACTTCACTGACTTTGTGTAATCTGCAGACCTTACCAGCAATGATATTTTATTCCAGATCATTGATAACAATATTAACTGTGTGGAGCCAAGATAAGATCATGGTGGGATCTGACTAAAAACATTCCTATTAGATAGTGATTACCAGTGTACAATTAGTTTCACTATCAGCCAGGTTTAATCCATTGAACATATACCACATTGATTTACTTATTTTTAATAGAGCAAATTTATTAATCAGAATGAGATGCACTACTAGGTCAAAGTATATATTCATAGATGACTTTGCCAGTCATATTTGTAATCTCAACAAGACGTAGTTCCTATTGATGAGGTCTGTTTCCCATTAAGCTCTACTCATTAGCATTAATGTTAATTGTGATTTCTTTTTTCATCTTGCGTGTGCAATGAACCTGAAACTCTACCACTTTATTAATGTTCCCAAGTATCCCTTGGTAGGGGATAATGTCTGCTTCAAGAAGCTGGTTCTAGGTTGAGATCACATCACTCCTTGGGTGAGTTTTCAGTGATTGGGTCGTTAAACAGAATGCAAATTCAAGGGGAAAATAGAGTGTGAGGGGAAGCAGGAAATGGGGAAAGGGGTTACATGACAGTGTAGCCGACACCCTGTCTGGTGATTTTATGTTCATTTTACTCCTTGGTGACGTGTGGGTTTGTGTGGAGTTTTTTGTTGTTGTTTTGTGGGGGTTTTTTTGTTTGTTTGCTTGCCTTTTTTTTTTTTTATATGAGTTTGGTTGGGTTTTATTCCCTGTTAAATGCTTTGTGGTTCTCAATATTATTAAAGTGGGACATTCATGACTTTTCAAGATTATTCTCATTGCTTTTTCTAATTCTTAATAGCTCACGACAGTAGGCATATTAGTACATGTGAATAGTAGCTAATTTACACTGGATTATCTTTTGTCTTTTCTTTTCCTTAAGCTGTTGTCAGCTATACCATAGAGGTTTCATAGCTAATGCACAGACACTTTAGTGAAAACATTCAATGCTTCTGTATTGTTTTAACACCTCTCCACTCTCCTGTCCCCAATTAGCATGGGATCTTCCAGCCTCCAATAGCTTTTTTAAAGTAAACAATCTACACAGAAACTGAATTACAGTAGTATCTTAGAACTTCAGTATAGGTGCTTTACAGTGGGCTCAGTACAAACATTCCATTTTAAAGACTTCTGGCTGCCCCCACAATCTTAATAGCCTGCCCCCAAATAAGACCTCAAAATGACATTTCTGGCTTAGGAAATCTGAGAGCCACAGATTTCTGGAGGCTGAGAAAGCATCATTGTATGCTTGACCTATTTTACTCCTTTCTATTGGCATCTGTTGCTGGCCATTGTTGGATGCGAACTGCTGAATATTTGGTTTAACCCAGTGTGTCGTTCTTGTGGTCTCCATTTCTCTAATAATTCATATATATTCTTTAAGGTTATCAGCATACTAGCTTTCTTCAGCTTTGTTGCATGAGTCTTCAAACCCTGATCATTTAAGCTAAACACAGCAGCTATATCACTGTGGTAAATGGTTGCTTGATACTTATTTTCACTTGTTCTGGTGCTACAAATGCAGTGTTCATTAAATACAGGGATATTCTGTCTATATTTTGTGTTTGGGAAATCAAACTAGCCTCGAATATACTCATATTCTCTTCATATTTCTGCCACAGAGAATAGCTATCATTTGTTCCATATGTATGTTTCCAGTGAACAGCAAAGATATTTTTGGAATAAGGAACAACATAAAAGCTAGAAGGAAGTGGTAGATGATATTCATTTATATTAATGGAGGGTATCATTAACCATCAGGCTTGTTAGAGTGCGACCTGAATAAAACAGATGTTATAAAGTTAAAAAGGAGTAGTATTTATATGACTTTTTCTGTCTTTCAAGTAAGTCTATGATTTTTGTCCAGTCCAAATTACTTGCTGATGGACGCATATATGATTGCAGCGATACCCCTAGGTCCAAGGCTTGAGGGCATTTCCACATGTTGCCTATTGAGACAATTTTTATGAAGGTCAAGTCACCAAATGACAAGATTCAGATGAAGAAAAGGCTTAGGTTTTCTTTTATTGCAGTAGTGGCGGACCCGTCTGGTCCCTTTCACTCTTCTTGTGCTATAGCCAGCTGAAAACTGGAGCAAATTTAATTTAAGCTAAATGGATTTATAATTGAATAAAATGAATAATCTATCTTCTAATTTCTATGTCATTTGATTGGAGATATCCAAGATGTCAAGATATAAACACACTTAGCCGTATAAACCATAAAATCGAAAGAACATACTTTAGAGGAACTATAGCACAGCCACGATCCCATGAATCCTTTGTAGTCCATAATACTGGCTTGCAATCACACCTTTAGTACTCAGACACACTGAGGTAAAAGTGTAACATTGCAATGGATCTGAAGCTACCCAAGTGTAGACTGTGGTGCAAAAACATGCCCTAAGAGAGTGACAGAAGCCAGACTCATGAACTGAATTTGCTTTTTCAGTAATTTTGGTTGTTCCCCTTAGAGAAAGGAATATGTTATACTCTTTCTTTCCAGATTTTCTCAAAATATTTGTCAGCATGCTGCTTAATAGTCAAAACATTTCAACTTTGTACGCTTTATATTCAAATCCAGAGTGGAGAACACAGCTGAATGTTCAAACCTGCTTCTCATGCACACAGACTTTTCCACAATATAAAAGGTGATTTATATTTCTGCCCTTGCACCAGTTGCCAGGTTATGCCATGCTTTGCTTTCGTGCAAATTTTAATCTATACAAAAGTCTCTGTTCTCATGTTGTTAACTGATCTGCCAGTCTACTTTTAGCTTGGATGGAAGCATATTAAACAATGGAAGATGCCCATGAATGTGAAAGATTATTCATAGGTTTATTGTCCTTCCTAGAAAACTCACAGAGTTAAAACTGTGGCAGCTTGGCAGGAGGACAAGAATTTTTAGTACTGCTTAATGAAATCAAAGCAGGTCAGACATAAACATGAGGTGACTGTCCTGCAAATTGTTATGCACATCGATAATTACATAATTGTAGGTGAATATGTGTTTGTGTGTGTCTCAAACATAGGAGCTGCTGCACTGAAGCCAATGTGGATCTACTTGTGTGGGAAAGGTTTGCTCTGCAGGTCCAGGGAGAAAGAATTATGCTGTTTCTTTCATTGATGGGAACTAAGAGACATCTTTGTAATCTCAAGATACCCTTTGGAAGAAAAGCAGGATGAATCACTAGCCAACACCGGATTTCTCTTTTACTTTCTTTTTTTCCCTTGCCATCTCTCCCTCATCTCCAAAGTAATAGGAGTAATATTAATTTGGTGTACTACAAGAAAGAATGTTTTTAACCGGGATATAGAGGTTCTTGCAAGACAGATGTTGTAAGGAGTTCCTATTCATGGTTAAGAAAAGAAAGAAATATTTTAATTGAAAGAAAAGTTAGCTCTAAGTCCAACATAAAAAAATCAAGAGATTCTGGTTATGCTGCAAAAGAGAACTTGACTCGCTCTTACTGGTGTGTTCAAAAATGACAATAAATCAAACAGTTAAAAATTAATCCTTCTCAGAGTGTAGCACTCTGGATATAAGACTTAAGTTAGAGTTTTTCTTAACATCTCTCTTTTTTTTCTCTTTTTTTCGGGGTATTGCTTCTTTGCTTTCATAGTAGCTCAACTTTGTCAAATGAGAGCTAGTAAACAGTTATTTGTGCAAAATACCCTATAGCCTTGGATATACACATCATGTGGGGTTTCATTACTTCAGATCAAAATCTTAAATCTGTCTCATTTTCAAAAGACAAGTGTTGCAGTGAAAATCACTGCTCTCCTGTGCAGGTGTCGGGGTGGTTTTAATTTTCTTTTTGGTTATTAGTGTTTGCATCCTTCTGAAAAATATAATGTTACTTTTTTTTTTTTTTTTTTTTTTTTTTTTTTTTTGTGATTAGCTGTAATAGTAAATTATTATTGAATAGAAAGAACAATTCCTGAAATTAGAATTTTAAACTGTAAGTAAGTGGTAATGTTTGCTTTGAATGACAGTAATTCACTCATGGAAAAAATTAACATCTGAGCTATATGCCAAATACTGACATTCCCATTTCATAAACTAAATATTTACCAGAAACAGCTGTAAAACCACAAAAAAGCCACAAGTTAATTCTTATAAATTATAATTATTTGTTTATTAATAGAAAGACTGTTTTACTATTTTATAATGTGTATCTAATACTCATTTAGGGGGCTGGTCACTGCCCATGTTACACTAAAGTGTGTTATACATTTAATAATCAGTGTTGTAATCATATCCACCACTTTACCTTTTTTTTCAAATAAAAGTGGTCAAATTCAACATTTTAAATTTTCTCAGTTCAGATGCTTGCTGAAGGAGTTGAACTAACATATGACTAGAGTAAAGGCTATACAGATATTGCTCTCAGGTTTTCAGGCAAAGAAAGAAATTGCAGAAAATATAGAGCACCTATATTGCAAATACTTAACTGAGAAATGCAAATAAACATACAAAACCTCTGGGCTTAGGTTGTGTTCAGAGACAATTCTAGGACTTCAATTGTTTCATGTCTTCACTTTGTTATTCTCTTAAAGAGTGGTAGCACTAGTAAATGATACCAGTTTTTACACAAAAGGTTTCTTG
Source organism: Rhynochetos jubatus (assembly GCA_027574665.1). NCBI lineage: Eukaryota > Metazoa > Chordata > Aves > Eurypygiformes > Rhynochetidae > Rhynochetos > Rhynochetos jubatus. The sequence goes on along the minus strand of CM050649.1, from coordinate 101,392,049 downwards.
AGGAATCAGGATTTGTCCTTTTCCCAGTAAGCATGTGAAAAAAGTAATAATAATAAAATTTTCAATGTTTCTATAGAGCTGCATTCACCACTGAGCTTAATTGAAAACAAAGAAATTATACACCTCTGAAAATATTGTCTTACAGTATGAAGCTGGAATCAAATCCTGAGGTATCCAAATTTCTTGGATATTTCTGAGAGTTTTAGCTCATTATTTGAACACTGATAATACAATATAAAAGAAAGAGAAGTTTAGTTGATGATAGGTGGTTTGTTTGTTTGATTGTTTGTTTATTTTATTTTCATTTATCAGCTACACTGAAAGATTTAGAAACAAGGAAGCAAACAAGTAAAGTGCTTGGAGATGGACTCCAAAGTAGTTTCCATTAATTTCAGTGGGACTTGGTGGAGTTCAGCACTTCTGAAAATCAGACTCCTTAGTAAGATACGATGATTTTAGGAGCTTAACTTTAGGCCTATACTTCTGAATATCTTGTCCCAGATATTAAGTTTGCATTCTAAGATATTTCTGTAAGTTGAGAAAAAAAATTATTAAGAAAAATAGTCAACATAAATCTCTCATCAGGCAGCTAGGTTAAGCAATCTTTTAAGGTGAAGATGCTCTCAGAGTCAATGTTTTGCCTACAGGAAAAAAGTTTTTCCTTAACAAAGGCTCCAATATAAGAATTCAGGAAAATGAAGATTTACCAACAATACTAGACCTCTGCCTTTCCATCTTCTCAGTGCAACACATTTTAGTTAACTCGAAAGGAGATTTAGAAGGCAGTGATGTTGCAAGCTTGAGATGCAGTCTAATTTCCACCATATGGTGTTTTTGTTTTTATCACCATCTTTGGAACAAAGGGTAGAACTTCCTAACTTGTTTGGTTTTATGCTAATTTTGCTTTGTTTTTCCTTTTTTTTTTTTTTTTGTTCAGATCTAAATGTTTGACTTAAATCCCATAAGTTTCATTACTTTCTCCCCCTTACTTTTTTTTTTTTTTTTTGAGCAGCTTTCACATATTCAACATTGCATAAAATACCCATTTGTAATTATGTTTAACCTTTGTAAAGCCTCTGGGTAAAGTCTACTCATTAATCTTTAACCTGACAAGCCTTGGGGGTGGTGAAATTGGCACAGCCATGTATTAAAGGCTCAGAGACCACAGACTAGAGGTACAAAAGGGGTAATTAAGAGGTAATATGAAAGGAAATGGAACAAAGCTAAAGGGATAGGATCATATTATGGTACATGTCAGACAGTAGTAAGGACAATGGAATGCAAATTTCTATAGACACAAATCAAAAAATAAATGAGGCAGTGCATTTTTCAAAACAAAACCAATTTAATGATCTCCTTTCTTAGTCAAGCACAGATAACCTTCACTAAATTAGATCTCAAACATTGTAATAATCATACAGCACAACCACATGGTTAGTTTCTAATAGCGTGCCCCTATTTATCTTTTGTTTGTTTATTCTTAACAAACATGCCTCCTCAGAGAAACTGTAAAAGGCACAAGTTAATATATCTTAATATGCCTCAGCAGAAAACAACATCACCTGGACAAGTGTCATCCTGCAACTAACGGACAAATCCTGTCCCTGGACACCAGACTGTGAGGAATATCTAGCTTCTGGGCAGCTGCCTTGTGCTGATCCCAGCTCTCTATGGCCTCACAGCACAGATGATCATCAAGGGGGCTTGGAGGGTCTGAAATGTGTGGCATCTGTGGGAAAGGAGCCAGGGCCAGCATTCAAAACATTGGCTCTGATGAGGCATCATGACTTTTATGCCAGCTCGGTAGGGAGTACTTTGAAATCGTGGAAGTTACTCTCTTTGATATTCCTAAAGGACAAGGTCCTGTCATCTTTTGGACTGCACAGAGACAGTCTGATTTTAAGTTCATTAATTATTCCATTGACCACAGTTAGACTCTTCATCTGATTAGACACTTGCCTTAGCACCTTTCTCAGTCTGACCTCCTCTGCCCACTCTCTAAAGAGGTGGCACTGAGTGGTGATTTTCCCCTAGTCCTCTGCAAGAATCCTCATCATTAGGCTGTGATATTTAGACTTGGCCCCAGGGGGTGGGTTGCCTTGAAAGAAAATTTCATTTTATGCTTCTGTATGCCTTCAGTGTATTACTGAATAAAACAAGTCTTTCATGCATTCATAAGATGATAACATTATAACCAGTAAGTCCCACACTAGGGAAGGATGAGGTAGCAGACAAAACCCAGCATTACCAACTTTTGGATTTTTATATCCACTTTCACAACAAGTGATGATTACTTTCCTGATAGATAAAGCTGTTTTTATCAACAGGTTACATGATGACCCTAGTATTAATCAGAAATAAACCCAAAATTTTAAAAGTGCTATCTCTGGCCATTCTGTTTTCACAGAGGTGCAGTAGCTGCTCAGTAGGTGCAGCATGGCCTTTGGTACCTCTGCCCCAGGGCCTGGAAGGAAAAGTCACTATGATCCCCAGCGTACTGGAGTCGCAGTTTTGATGGTCGTTGCTCTAGGGAGGTCCTCACCTATGTTCATTAAGGTAGATGCCTATTAGAAACCAATCCTGTATCTGAATATGTATCTAAGTGACTTATGAATATTTCAAAGTGAATGTATTCCAAGAATTTGATTTTAAAACCCCAAGGAATATAAAATGCTTGTACTCTACAGAGGAAAAAGTCTTAAAGGGAGTATGTTCATGCTGTATGTCTCTATGTGTTTATCTAGCTAATCATGAGGATATAGAAGAATAGAAGAAGGTTGGAGATAAAATAAAGGAAATAACTGTAATGGTGAAGAGAAAGCATCATAATTTGTCTTTCTCAAGTGCAAATACTAGACTTGCAAATACAGTTACAGGTCCTTTTAAAAATGCAACAGAAACATGAATAAGCTGGCAGAAGGGGACTTCATAAGTTTTGGAAGGGCTGGCATGACACACAATGTGGAAGTGGTCAACTTTGCACATAGAGTGAACAGAAAATCTAATAAGTCAGACATTCCAGTCTGAGAGCAAAAAATGAAGGCTTAATGTTTTGAATTAATTTCTTTTGGCTTTACTGCTTGCAAGAAACATGGCTAGTTATAGTAAGTGTACAGAGTGCCAAATACTACCTTTTTTGTTAACGGGCAAAATCATCTCTCTGTTCCTTAAATTAAGGTATCCATATTTTTAAGACCAGATCTTAATATTTTGAAGATTTAGATCTGAAATGGACTTTAGTGAGGCTCTCTTATTATGGCCTATTAATGTGAAAAAATAGAAATAAAGAAAAAAAGTGAGGAGATACTCTACAGTCATTATTTTAAATTTCATTACGGGTGTAGCCCTCATATACGGAGAAATATCCAATTCTCTTGGTATGTATGAACTCCCAGGTTTGTTGAGTATAGTTACATTTGAAGAGTTAAACAAGAATGAAATGAATTTAACAACGTAGAGAATCATGCTCTGGCTTTTGAAAGATCAGTGTAAACAGGAATAATGCTTCTTCTCCCTTCTTCCCTTAACTCAGCACTTTAAATTCCTTGATGAGATAGAGAACATGTGTAAGTCCTACTTGTAGAATTTGCTTATCTTTCTCAGTTCTTCAGGGCTCCCAAGAGGAACTAAATCAAATCTGATCAAACAAATTCTTACTAAATTTAACAAATAACTTGGAGATACTGAAGTCAGAATAATGGATGCACCCAATACGTGAATGCAGGGTATAACTGTAAGACAATTATGGGAAAGAAAAATAGGTCAGAAAAAGTAAGGCAGAAAACGCTATGTTTTTAATGTTGTGTTTATTATCTGTCTGGGTCAGCTACTTTCTCTCTTTCTAATCATCTGTGTAAATAAGACTAGCAATGTCATATTCTTTCATTCCTGCACTACGATGACAATTTTTATTGCTTAATGAGATCAAATGTTGCTAGGTTCTACATATGTATACGCATTCTCTTCAACCCTTTGGGGCATCTTCCTTCCCATGACGAAAAAAATCCTCAAAGAATAATAAATAGTTTGTAGTGAATTCAGCAAATAAATAGAATATGCATGCAATGCTTTAAATTTTCAGTTATAATAAAATTACGCTCAAAACCCACAACATAAACCTCTGCTTGAGGTGCAGTATTGTACAAAACAGTGCGCTGATCATGTTGTCTGGAGTCTGCAATATTGGCTATTGTTGGATACAGAACTTTGGATTTAATAAACATGTCTTGATGAACACAGTGATAAATACTGTTACCTTAAACATGAGTTGTTTTTTTAAACAACGGCATTGTTTATATTGATGACTGTTTAAATGATGTAATGTGATGCAAAATGCATCAGTACGCTTTCCCCTCTGGCCTTTTTCCACATCCATGCAAAGCAGGTTACACACAGCTTCCTTATATTTGATTCTCTTGCTCTTCTTAAAGTAGTGGTCCCACAGATAGAGCAGCTCCTCTAAGTCCCAATCCAAAGAACTGGTAAAAGTATAAAATGTCAGCCTAAACCAAGAATGTTTTCAAGACTCTAGGGTAACGTCGCCAGAATAAGCTTAATGTCAAGCCAACATATTATTTGTTTTGGGTGGAAGAGAAAAACAGAAGGGGAAAAAAATAACACCTAAAATCAGACTAAAACAACACAGAAACCAGTCAAAAATTGAGAAGCAACGCAACTGGGACCATTCAGAGTTGGACATTCCTTTGTGGATAGGCATGACCCTTAGGAGAAAGGAGGTTTTAGCAAATTCGCAAAGAATCCACTCTTCACAAGACATGAATATCAGTATCAGGGGGGTGCTGATACTGGGAGCAGAGAAAGAAGAGAATGCTGCCTATGTTAGTCTTAGTCCAGCAAAGTAAACAAAATCTTTTGCAAATCACAGAAAACATGAATAATAAATTGACCTTTTCACTTCTAAATATTAATTCCTGGAGAGTCCCCCTAACACTGTTAAATGTATTTGGGGCATTTTTTGCCAGAAAAAATAACTACCTTTCTACCTCTGTGTTACCCATTATAACCTCCACATTGTTTGCGGTTTCTTAACCACTGCCATCAAAGGCTGATTGGGTAATTTGAAATCTATCTAGAACATGAATGTCTTTTTGCTGTCCTTAGACTACCTTTTTAATTTTTCTTTTCAATCATTTTTTATTCACATGGATCAGTTAAATAGATGAAAAGGGAATGATTTTTCTCTGATGATCCTGATTAAGTTAATGCATATTTCATTATCACATTTTATACGTACCTTTTAAAGTGTTTTTACCCACTCACATGCTTAATGACTGTAAGTCCTAGATCTTGACCTAACTCTTTACTGTGGGTTTGCCTCCCTCTGCTCAGTTTAGCGAGGTGACGTGGAGTTTTGACATCTTCTTGTTAGATTGCTGCCAATTTCAACTTTACATGTCCATGTGTGATCTACTGTCCTGCCCTGTCACTACTTTCACCCCTCTTCTTTTTCTTCTGTCACTGTCAACTCCATCATCACTCTCCTGATCACTCGGCTCCATAAATTACCCATTCATTCCCTTTAACCCTTCCTTCTCTGTGAATTTGTAAAGGCACACTACTTCCAAGTCTTTATCTTCCTCATTCATAGCATTTCCAGAATGAGGACTCCATTATTTCGACCTTTAGGAATTTAAGAATTGCACAATTCTGGCCTAGTTACCTTAAGATCTTTTTATAATCACTGAGAGAAAAAGGCATATGCAGGAATTGATTCACATCATTTATCTTAAACATATATTTTAGGCTGAGATGAATTAACCCCAGGTAGTATCTATTGCTCTCCATATATTTACAAGGAGTGTTAGGTGATCTGTTCAGACTTGGAAATCTCAGAAGTCTGGCTATAGAGCATGTGACTCATAATCCTGTTGAAATTGTTGCTCAGTAAATTTCTGGCCAATTCTGTCTACTGCTATGCTAAGTCAGAGATTGCCTTGCTAGAAAAAATGGTAAATATTTTTGTGCTGGTTTAGGAATATAGTTAATGCCCCATCTCAGCACAATAGTCCCCTTTCTGTAACCATGGGATAATATTTTTTGCTGTTAGATATTTTTCTACAATGTACCCTCTGATTTTGGCTCCTTGATTATAATTGAGTCAGAATTATGTGTTGCCATGGCTGTGGGTGACAACATGAGTTCAGGTAGGTGGAAGCTATAGCCAATCAATAATATCTTTCATCCCCTGGGCTTATTCTGGACCTCTGATGTCTGGGCAGCTATGCTTTGTCAGAGCAGACTCTATATGGTTGTCATTAGGAAAATTGTTTTGCTGTTTAACAGTGATAAATTAGAGCAAGTTATAATGCACATTAACATTAGCATAATCTATTAAAATTATAGACAGTTCTGGACTGTTGGGTGGACAGGAACGTGGACTGAAAACTGACTGAACTACCTGATTAAAAGATCACTAGCGTGAAGCCCAGGTGTAGACCAGTCACCAGCACTGTGTTCCAGGGGTCAATACTGATTCTGATACCATTTAACATCTTTGTTAATGACCTAGATGTTGGGATCAAGTACACCAGCAAGTCTGGAGAGGGCACAAAGCTGGGAGAAGTGGTTGAATAGGCAATATGTTTGTGCTGCTATTCAGAGGGACCTCCACTGTTGCCTTCGCAAGGCGTGGCGACCTGGTTCAGGAACGGCACGGCGACCCCCCCCGGGCCGCTCGGGCCATCTGCTCACAGACACCAATGTGGTGGACGGCAAATGGCGTTTATTGATGTGTAACACCGCATTATATGGCTTAGGTTTGTCACGTCACTTCCGTCTGTTTACATTGCAAACTACACGCTACTGGCTATCAGGGGAGGGTCCCTGTCTTTCCGTACAGCACGTAATCTTCCGGCCGCCAGATCCTAACTACCCACATTTCCCCCCTCCCTATGCGTAAGTAAATTGACTAAAATGTAACAATCTCGAAAATACGTATATCGCAATCTTGGAATTGTATCCCGTTCTTAAGCTATGCTTTACAACAATTTTGACACATATCATGAACTTGAATAAAAAATATAAGGCACGCTAGGTGAGAGGCAACAGGGGTGTTACTGGGAATAACAGGGTATGACTGGAGATAGCTAAACAATTCTGAACAAGAACATTTTTATAGCAATTGTCGGTATTCTATCATCATGATATTAACTGTTTCTAGCCGGCTTTTAACAAATGACATGAACTTATTCAATACACGGGGTCCAAAAATCAGTGCTATTACAATTATTATAATTGGCCCTATCAGGGTAGATATCAGGGAGGTCAGCCATGGTGAATGGTTAAACCATGATGCAAACCAGTTTTGTTGTGCTTCTCGTTCTTCTTTTTTCGCTTCTCCAATCCTTCTCGCACTTTCAGGTGTGGACAGGATGCTTGTTGACTTGCAGTCTTCTCCTGCTACCAGTGCGTACGGGTTATAAGGGCGTCTGATAAACCGGTTCTGTGGATAAAAACTCACAATTTTTGTTAGTTTCATTCTGAAGATTTGGTTTGATCGATTTAAGCGGACACCACTTAACTTTTCCATCTTTTTTAACCGCAGCATACCCTCGTCCTGTAAGAACTAGCCTCCACCCTTGTTCCCATTCCCCTAGCTTGTTTCTAATTATGACCAGCGGGCCTTCTTCTAGCGCTCGAGTAGCCCAATGTTTCTGGGTGGGGCTATTCACCTCTTCCCCCCTAGGGAATTGATTCAGTGCTAACAGAGCAGTCGCTAGCAGGCGTGCTTGGTCTTTTGGGGGAACAGCATTGGTAAAACCTTCTGTTTTTGCTAACACCTCTAATTTAGCTTTCAGGGTTTGGTTCGCCCGTTCGACTATAGCTTGTCCAGTGCTATTATACGGGATGCCGTGTGTTAGGGTGATACCCCATTTCAATGTAAATGCCTGGACAGATCTAGAGACGAAACTTGGGCCATTATCTGTTTTAATCTGATTGGGGACGCCAAGCCACGCCATGGCCGTCAGCCAATGTTGGATGGTCGCTTTCGAGTCGGCCTTAAGGTGTTGTGTGGCTACGATCACTCCACTGTATGTGTCTACGGTCACCGCTAGCCACGCTCGAGGTTTCAGCAATTGACAGAGCGTGAAATCTGTTTGCCACACCTCGGAGGCCTTAAGACCTCTGGGGTTGACTCCGCTAGACCACAATGGTGTTTTCTGACAGTGGGGACACGTGGCTACTATGTGTTTTGCGTCAGTAATTGAGATCTCGCATTTCTTTTTTTTTTTTTTTTTTTTTTTTTTTTTTTTTTTGCTAGCGCTTTAGCTCCGATGTGGAGAGACTCATGTAGCTGACGAGCATCTCTTAACGTCCACAGTCCTTTTGCAGCGGCGTCTGCCTTGTCGTTGCTGGTTTGGAAAAACCCTTTGATTGGGTTGTGGCTGTTTGTGAACACGACAGAAAAAGCAAACCGCTCCTTGTCTTCCTCATGTAATGGTATTGAAAAGAAACAGTCTTTAATATCAAGGACGGCACACGGTTGCCCTTCTGGTATCATGGAGTTTATGGGCAGCAGTGTTTGAACGGGACCCATTGGTTGAATTATCTTATTTACTTCACGCAGGTCATGAAGGAGACGAAACCCTTCGTTGGTTCGTTTGGGTATTACAAAAACTGGTGTGTTCCACGGGCTAGTGGAAGGCTCTATATGACCTCGCTGTAGTTCACGGTCGACTAGCTCAAGAAGAGCGTCCATTCGAGGCTTTGATAGGGGCCACTGCTCGACCCACACCGGGTCGGACGATTTCCACGTGAGTTTAATAGGTGGAAGTGGGTGTGCGGCAGTGGCCCTCATGATAAATTTGTCACCCTGGCTTTCAAAAGGGATAGAGCGTCCCTTCCCAATAGGGGTGGGGTTCCTGACATGACATATGGAAAGAGGGTAATGGTTTTTTCTGGTCCCTTTTCAGTGTGAAGCATTATTGCTACCAATTGAGTACTCTTCCGAGCTCGGGTTAGTCCTCCGACTCCGCCTACCATGGGGGCGTTTTCCAGTTTCCAATGGGGGGGCCAATTCGTTTCAGGGATAACTGTAACATCTGCTCCGGTGTCAATCAAAAAGGGGATACTAATAGTAGTGTCATTTAAGGTATTATAGAGGGAACAAATCCCCCATACAACTGGTGGACTATCGCATTTTACTGCCAGGGCCACCCTAAGGTCTCGTCCCCAGGAGCTGGTTGTTGCTGCTCCTGAGGTAGGGACTGGTTTGGATGGTTCGTTGGTGGAGTCATAAAATTGGTTGGTTCTCGAGGGGGCAGTAGGTTCCATCTGGGGTTGGCATAACTGGGCCGCCTTATGTCCCAAGTGGGAGAGGGCTGTGCGCGGCCCGGGTGCCCTCTCCCCCATACGTTTCCCTGGTTTTTAAATTTGCATTCTTTAGCGAAATGTCCTTTCTTTCCACAGGCCCAACACGGTCCCCTCGGTCGATTTTGACGCGGGGGGGGCGCTGTGGGTGGGTCCCCAAAGTAAGGGCAGTTTGCCACTATGTGGCCTGCCTGACCACATTTAAAACATACCATCACATTAGCTATTGCGGTGCGAACAGCTACCTGAATTGGGGCTAAATGCTCTTCCTTTGCGACATGCTTGATCATGGCTGCGATACTTGACCCTGCTGGCAGTGATCGCAGGATTTCTTTGGTTGCCGAATTACACTGCTGGCGTAAACAATCTGCAACGACCGGGCCTTTCGCTTCCGCGGGCAGGGTCGAGGAGTCGACCGCTGCTTGAAGGCGATCCACAAACTGCGTAAAGCTCTCGCTTTCATTTTGCTTAATTGTGGACCATGGTGATGGCTGGACAATAACTCTAGAAGCGGTGCGAATAGCTTCTCTAGCCGCGCGAGTAGTTGTCACAATTTCATAGGCCCCCAGGCCCTGGGCCTGCGCCTGGGGGGTAATCATTGTTGGGTCTGTACCTATCAGTCGCTGCACGCCGGACCCATATAACGGGTGATCCGCCCCGGTTACTTGGGCTAGTTGCGTCACGCAGTTGTCCTCCCATTCTTGTTTAAAAACAATCATTCCTGCCCCATCAAAGATCAATCTACACATTTGTTTTATATCAAACGGGAGCAGATCGTCTCCCCCGAAAATACCATCTATGAGGGTGCAGACCATGGCAGAATTAAGCCCTTTATCTGCAATTGCCTTAACAATCGCTTGTATATCCTTAGGGTTTATTGGCGAGTGGACCCTCTGTCCCCTGTCTGTCACCCGGACCGGGAACGCTAGCGTGGCTGATGGGGCCCAATCGGCACACGCAATTTTTATTTTCCTCCAATCAGTGAGAGGAATATTTTCCTCTCGGGGTCCCTTTTTATTTTGGATGGGAGTATTTTGGCTTTTGAATGTATCTAGTCTCATTTCCTCCTCCTCTGAGTTTGAATCGGTTGCGAGCCGCTCGTCCCAGCTAGTGTCTGACTCAGAGCCGGAGCTCGACTGACCGGGTACTTCCGGTTTTCCGTACCTTTTTGTTGGGACCCGGCCCCGCCCGCTTCTTCTGTGGGCGGGTCGTTCCCTCCCTCTTGACTCGGCCCTCCTTCCTGTGTCGTCCCGCCCTCTGCGCGACGGGGTGTTCGCCCTACTGGGGCGTTTCTCCAGATGGCCGCTGTGATTGGCTTTCCGCCCTTCGATCACGCTCCCCTCCTTCCCCCTATCGCCCCCGCCCTCTTTCTCTTTCCCGTTCTCCTCCCTTTCTTGTTCTCGCGCGTTTGATGTTGCTAACGCTTCCTCCTTATCTTCACCACAGGCATCTTCGCCCCGCCCTTCTTCTTTCTGTCCGGCGCCATTTTGGGGCGTATAGGGCGGCGGTTTAACCCAACCCTCCTCCGACTCTGGTCTCTCCGCCGCGCCCCTGGCTTCCTCGGCTAGCCCACCCCAGAAAGATTTAGCTTGTTTCTGCGCTTCCGTAGGCGGGTCGGGGTTCGGGAGTTGAGGGGGCGTGTCGCCCTCTTGCCGGTCTTTAGGCTCAGCAGAATCATTACCGTCTGGGGGGTGCAAAGTCTGTGTGGCTGCCCCGACTGCCGTTTTCGGGGCGGCCAACAAACGGTCCTTTGCCACCCTCCAGGTCTCCTGTTCTTTTAAAGTCTTCTGCAGTGCCTGTACGACTCTCCCCCACGACTTAAGGTTTTTCCCACAGCCCGAGGACATAGTCTCCTCGGCTAACGCTTTAGTGTATTTATCCCACACCTCAGGGTGGAAAATATCCACTGGCTGGTCAATGACCCCAGTTTTAAAAGGCCTCGCAACTGCGAGAGTAAAATCTTTGGGTTTACAATCAATACCCCACTGCTCATATAATAACAATACGACCTTCACAAGGGCTTCCATCCTCCTTGTTGGTCCGGGAGCGTCCTCCCCGCCGGGCTGGTCCAGCCGCTCCGGCCGCCGTTCACCCGAATCCAGGCGAGTTTTCCCGGGTTTCGGCACCACTTGTTGCCTTCGCAAGGCGTGGCGACCTGGTTCAGGAACGGCACGGCGACCCCCCCCGGGCCGCTCGGGCCATCTGCTCACAGACACCAATGTGGTGGACGGCAAATGGCGTTTATTGATGTGTAACACCGCATTATATGGCTTAGGTTTGTCACGTCACTTCCGTCTGTTTACATTGCAAACTACACGCTACTGGCTATCAGGGGAGGGTCCCTGTCTTTCCGTACAGCACGTAATCTTCCGGCCGCCAGATCCTAACTACCCACACTCCACAGGATGGAGAAATGGGCAAATGGAAACCTTATGGGGTTCAACAAAGGGAAGTGGAAAGTCCTGCTTCTGGGAGAAAAACTCCATGCCTTGGTCCCACAGACTGGAGAGCAGCTTTGCAGAAAAGGGCCTAGGGGTCCTGGTGGACAGGAAGTTCACCATGAGCCAACAATGTTCCCTTTGCAGCACATTCAGCCAACAGCCAGAAGGCCAAAAGCTGTATTAGGAGTAGTGTTGCCAGATGATCAAGCGTGGTGTCTTCCCCCCTACTCAGCTATGGTGAGACATATCTGGAGTAATGAGCCCACTCTGGGGCTCCCCAGTACAAGAGAGAGAAGGACATACTGTGGAGAGTGTAGGGAAGAGCTACTGTGTTAAGGGATTGGAGCATCTGCCATATGTGGAGAGGCTGAGAGAACTGGAACTGAGCAGCCTGAAGATGAGAAAGCTCATTTATACATGTGTATAAATACCTGGTGGGAGGGAATGAAGAAGACAGAGCCAGAATTTTCTCAGTGGTCACAGAATCACAGAGTCACTAAGGCTGGAAAAGACCTATAAGATCATCTAGTCCAACCATCAACCCACTACTACCATACCCACTAGACCATGTCCTCAAGCACCACATCTACATGTTCCTTGAACATGTCCAGGGTTGGTGACTCCGCCACTTCCCTGAGCAGCCTGTTCCAGTGCCTGACCACTCTTTCAGTGAAGAAATTTTTCCTAATATCTAATCTAAACCTCTCCTGATCCAACTTGAGGCCATTTCCTCTTGTCCTATCACCAGTTACCTGGGAGAACAGATGAACACGCACCTCTCTACAGCCTCCTTTCAGGTAGTTGTAGAGAGTGACCAGGTCTTCCCTCAGCCTCTTTTACTTTAGGCTAAACAACCCCAGCTCCCTCAGCTGGTCCTCACAGGACTTGTCTCCAGACCCTTCATCAGCTTTGTTGCCCTTCTCTGGACATGCTCCAGCATCTCGATGTCCTTCTTGTAGTGAGGGGCCCAAAACTGAACGCAGTACTCGAGGTGCGGCCTCACTAGTGCCGAGTACAGGGGCCCAATCACTTCCTTACTCCTGCTGACCACACTGTTCCTGATACAGGCCAGGATGCCACTGGCCTTCTTGGCTACCTGGGCACACTGATGACATATGCAGCCATCTGCCAACCAACACCCCTAGGTCCTTTTCTGCCTGACAGCTTTCCAGCCACTTTCCCCAAGCCTGTAGCACTGCCTGGTGTTGTTGTGACCTAAATGCAGGACCTTGCATTTGGCCTTGTTAAACCTCATACAGTTGACCCTAGCCCATTCATCCAGCCTGTCCAGGCCCTCTGCAGGGCTCTCCTACCCTCCAGCAGATCAACACATTCACCCAACTTAGTGTCGTCTGCAAACTTACTGAGGGAGCACAAGATCCCCTCATCCAGATCATTGGTAAATATGTTAAACAAGACCAGCCCCAAGAATGAGCCCTGGAGGATACCACTAGTGACTGACCGCCAACCAGACTTCACTCTGTTTACCACAACACTCTGTGCTCTGCCCTCCAGCCAGTTTTTAACTCAGCGAAGAGTACATCTGTTTAAGCCATGAACCACTAGCTTCTTTAGGAGAATGCTGTGGGAGACCGTGTCAAAGGCTTTACTAATGTCGAGGTAGACAACATCCACAACCTTCCCCTCATCCACTACGTGGGTCACCTGGCCATAGGAGATCAGGTTGGTCAAGCAGGACCTGCCCTTCATGAACCCATGCTGGCTGGGCCTGACCGCTTGGTTGTCTTGTTCCTGCTGTGTGAGGTCTCTCAGGGTGAACCTCTCCATAATCTTCCCTGGTACCAAGGTCAGGCTGACAGGTCTATAGTTCCCTGGATCCTCCTTCTGGTCCTTCTTGTATATGGGTGTCACTTTTGCAAGTCTCCAGTCTTCCAGGACCTCCCCTGTTATACAGGACTGCTGGTAAATGGTGGGGAGCAGCTTAGCAAGTTCCCTTGAAAATTCCCTCAGTACCCTTGGTTGAATCCTGTCTGTCCCCATGAACTTGTGAGTGTCCAGGTAGCATAGCAGGTCATTAACTGCTTCCTCTTGGATTATGAGGGATTTATTCTGCTCTCCATCCCTATCTTCCAGCTCAGGGGGCTGATAACTGGTCTGGATATCAAAGACTGAGGCACACGGCATTCAGTACCTCAGCCTTTTCCTTGTCCTTTGTCACTATGTTTCCCTCCACATCCATTAAGGGATGGAGATTCTCTTTGACTCTTTTGTTACTAATGCATTTGTAGAAACATCTTTTTTTGTTTTTTTCAGAACAGTGGCCAGATTGTTCCAGCTGGGCTTTAGCCTTTCTAATTTTCTCCCTGCATAACGTTATGAGATCCCTGTACTCTTCCTGAGTTGCCTGCCCCTTCTTCCAGAAGTGGTAAATTCTCCTTTTTTTCCCTGACTCCTAGCAAAAGCTCCCTGCTCAGCCAGGCTGGTCATCTTCCCTGATGGTTCGTCTTAGGGCACATGGAGACAGCCTGTTACTGTGCATTTAAGACCTTGTTTTTGAAGGATGAGCAGCCTTCCTGGGCCCCTTTGTCCTTCAGGACAGTCTCCCAGGGACTCTCTCAACCAGTGTCCTAAACAGACCAAAATCTGCCCTTTGAAAGTCCATGGTAGTGGTCTTGCTGCATGACCACTAAACCCAAGATGGCTTCCTGCTACCACATATCCCATCAGTCCTGTGTTTGTAAACAGCAGGTCGAGTGAACCACTTCTTTTAGTAAGTTCACTCACCAACTGTGTCAGGAAATTATCTTCCACACACTCCAGGAACCTCCTAGGCTGTTTCCTCTCTGCTGTGTTGTATTTCCAGCAGATGTCTGGTAAGTTAAAGTCCTCCACGAGAACAAGGGATAGTGATCACGAGACTTCTGCCAGCTGCTTGTAGAATGCTTCATCTGTCACCTCATCCTGGTTGGGTGGTCTGTAACAGACTCCCAGAAGGATGTCCACCTTGTTGGCCTTCCCACTCATCCTTTCCAACAAGCACTCAACCTTACCATCCCTGTAGTTGAGCTCTACACAATCGAAGCATTCTCTAACATACAAGACCACCCCACATCCTTTCTACCTTTGTCTGTCCCTTCTGAAGAGCTTGTAGCCATCAACTGCAGTACTCCAGTAATGAGTGTCATCCCACCACGTCTCTGTGATGGCAACTACGTTATAGCTATCCTGCTGCACCATGGCTTCCAGCTCCTCCTGTTTGTTGCCCACACTGGGGGCATTGGTGTACATGTACTTGAGGTGGGCTGTTGAATGCTGTTCCAAATTTAGCCTCCTGTTCCTAAACTCATCTCTAGTGAGCCTGGTTTCATCCCTTTACCCCTTTGAACCTAGTTTAAAGCCCTCTCAATGGGCCCGGCCAACTCATGTGTGAGAATCCTTTTCCCCCTTTGAGAAAGTCAGACTCCACCCACCACCAACAGGCCTGGTGCCATGAAAACCTCTCCATGATTAAAGAAACCAAAATTCCACTGTTTGCAACAGCCTCTGAGCCACATGTTCATCAGGTGTGTTTTCCTGTTCCTTTCCATGTTCTTTCCTGCCACTGTAGGGATTGAGGAAAATATGACCTGCACTCCCAATCCTTCCACCAACCACCCCAGGGTCCTGAAAGCCCTTTTGATCACTTTTAGGCTTTTTTCAGACACCTCATCACTGTCCACCTGCATGACCAAAAGTGGGTAATAATCAGAGGTCTGCTCCAGAGCAGGGAGCTTCCTGGTGATGTCTCTGACCCAAGCCCCAGGAAGGCAGCAGACTTCCCTGTGGGATGGGTCTGGCTGGTATATTGGGCCCTCTGTTTCTCTCAGAAGGGAGTCCCCTACAACAATCACCCTCCTCTTCTTCTTAACAGAGGAAGACTAAATGCATGGGTCTACCCAACTCTCCCTGGGTGACTCCCTGCGTAACCCTTCTATTGTATGGTCACTAGCCTGGCCCTCGAGTTTCAGAGCCCCGTGCCTGTTGTGGAAGGTAAGTGAGGCCAGGAGGGGATTTGCCTGCGGCCTCGAGCAGGGACTTGTTTCCATTCCTGCCCATCTCTCAGGTTTCTTCCTCCCTCTGCCTGGTGGCAAGAGGGTACGGGATCTTGTGTTTTTTGTGGAGCCTCCACCTGCTGCCTTTCCCTCAAGGATGGCAAGGTGTGGCTCCACCAATATATCTCCCTCTCACAATCCCTGATGCTACTTAGCCTTTTCACCTTCTCTTTAAGTTCTGTCACCAGGCTAAGCAGGTCATCTACTTGGCCACACTGCACACAGGAGCTGTTGCTGCTGCCCTCTGGTACCAGTGCCAGGCTCAGGCAGTCCCTGCAGCCGGAGACCTGGGAGGCTGCATGTCTGTGTGGAGGCTCCGTCTGGGTCTCCACAGTCTTCCTGGCAATGGCTTTTGGCCAGGTGGAGACCATCACTTTGTTCTCTTCTCTTCTCTTCTGGGTGGGTGACAACCACTAGGTGAGCTGGCCTCCTGAGCCCAGAGGGGATGGTGCTCTGCCCGCTCAAACTGCCGCACAGAGTGCCGCGCAAAGTCCTGACTGCCGCACTGTGCTCCAGGTCCCTCATGCTCCCTGTGTGGTGTTTATATCGCCCTCGGTTGCTCCCGGCTTCACCCCCAAGTGAGCAAGAACCACACGGGCTGCCTGGCTCCTCCGCTCGCCAGTGTCCAGGAACCCCTCTGCTCGCTTCAATCTGCTGACAGCACTGCATCTAAAGCTGACTGACATGCTGACTGATTGTACATCATGGTACATGGTAAGAAGACAAGAGGCAATTAGCATAACTCAAAACACTTGAAATTCCTTCTGAACACATGAAAACACTTCTTTTACTGTACCAGTGCTCAAGCACAGCCACATGCTGGCCAGAGAGGTTGTACAGTCTCCATCTTTGGAGGTGTTCAAAGCCTTACTAGACAAGGTCCTGGCCAACTTGCTCTGGCTGTCCCTTCTTTGAATGTTTTAGGAGTTGAACTAGATGGTCTGCCAAGGTCCTTGCAAACTGAACCATTCTGCTGCTCTGCAAAATCACAATAGGATTTATTAACATTAAGTGTAGTCAGTATGTCAGTTGCCATGGGGGAATAGGCCATAAAGTTATATACCTGTGCTATTTGGACATTTGATTTTTGTTGCAATTCAGATAATTACAAAGTGCCCGAAGTGGTGATGTTAGAGCAAGTGTAATAGATTACAAGATGGTTTTTGCAACGCTACCTAGAATACTTTCATTATTTTAATTCTTTGATACTTATTGATCTACATACTATTTTGAAATGGGGCTCATATCTTTTCTTTTGTCACAAGAGAAGTGGACTTCTGTTAACAATTTGGAAATAGATCTATTTTTTTTAAGGTATGGGTATCTTATTCAGAACATGTTACTGCGGGGAGTTGGAGGCAATAGTCTGGGCAAAATTCTGCCAACTGTTTGTAAAAAAAGCAGAATCAGAGAATCATAGAATTGTTCTGGTTGGAAAAGACCTTTAAGATCATCGAGTCCAGCCATCAACCTAGTATTGCCAAGTCCACCCTAAATGATGTCCCTAAACACTACATGAACTCGGCTCTTAAATCCCTCCAGGGATGGTGACTCCACCACTTCCCTGCGCAGCCTGTTCCAGTGTTTGACATCCCTTTCAGTGAATAAACTTTTCCAAATGGTACTTTTTACT
Source organism: Rhynochetos jubatus (assembly GCA_027574665.1). Classification (NCBI taxonomy): domain Eukaryota; kingdom Metazoa; phylum Chordata; class Aves; order Eurypygiformes; family Rhynochetidae; genus Rhynochetos; species Rhynochetos jubatus. The sequence goes on along the minus strand of CM050649.1, from coordinate 101,374,593 downwards.
CAGGTTGTTAGTTATTTACAAGATTGGAAAATAAAAGTTGACATCATAGCATCTGCAAGTACATGACAGGTACTGTTAGAAAACATCTGCCTCACTGTGGCACTGGAGTTTTTTCTGGTATGGGTATATAAACTCATTGGGTTTTGGGATTGGGTTTTGATCATACTCTTGAATTCATTATTTTCCCCTCCCTTATTCCTCACGTCTTTTATTTATAATACAGATATAGCTACAATAATGAAGCAAGGCTTGTCCTTTCTGGACTAATCCACAGAGGATGATGCAAAATCATTCAAATCCATCATGACAGTCTTCGTGTTTATAATTAATCATGACCAAAGAGAATATATGCTTAAATACAAGGTCACTTTGAAATCGGATCTATACATACTGCTGGTATGTGACCTAATGCTCCTGGCCGTATGACCCTCACCTTCCCTCTCTTTGCTCTCTGACTACTTGCATTGTTTCACAAATTAGATCATGACTCCTTGACTGACTCTTCCTCTGTCCTTGGACAATGTCACTGTTTGATGGTACTGAGTACTGTTATAGTGCAAATGAATAGAAATGAGAATATCAGATGTATATGGCCTATGACGTGCAGCTGAAGAGTTCAGATTCTGTCTGAGAGGGTGTTTATGGGCTTTCTCTTTCATTATGCTCTTTTTGCCTTGTCTATAAATCTTCATTCATGTCTGATTTGGCCTTACCTGTGCAAGAATGGGGTTGTAGCACACAAAGTTATGAGTCAAGTGATTCAAGAGGATCTGTTGCTAATCAAGAGTTTTATGTTATTTAAATGTGAAATGCAATTAAACTAAAGATACACCTTTGAATCTTCAGTTCTCATTTTTTCTGATGGTTGGTGGTGAGACCTAATAGAATTTCTCCTTCTCATACATCAAACTGACCTCTTTGCTAATGAATGAGTGTGTGAGAATCTACAGAAATTGTGGATAATGAGGGTGTTTCATTTATCGGTGTATGTGAAAGCATTCACAGCATTAAAGCATAATTCCAGATTAACTTAGGTGAATGTTTGTCTGGAAAATTCCTCCTAAATGAACAGAACAATACCATTAGATCATATTCCCACTTCAACACTCATCTGCAGTCTCATATCTCTTTGCATTTTAAAAACTTTGTGTTGCTGTACTCTTGAGCTTGAGTGAGAACAGTACATAGGTCAGATTCATCCTGTGTACTTCAGGTACATAACCACAGCAACTAAATCAGAAGGCTGTTGCTTTATGCTCTGTCTATGGCCAACAGACAGAGGCAGGCACTACTAGAAGTCAATCCAGACCTTAGACCTTAGGTGTACTAAATCACCCTATGGCGAGGCCTGTCCTGTCCTCTTTATATAACAGAAATCAAGGTTAGGGTGATTATGAAGGACCTGATTCAACTTTACAGGGATGTCACAAGGGCTGTGTAGCTGATAAGCCAGTGGAGCTCATCCTCAGCTCCTTTTAACACCCAGCCGCTTTGTAGGTACAGATGTTGGGAAGAGCTGTCCATTGTCCATCAGCTAACAATGTTGACCTGCAAGGGAGAGCATGTCACATTGTCCTAATGGTGATAATGCATCCTATTGTGGCAGTGGATAGCCATGAATGAACAGCTTCCACAATGGCTTATACCTTCTCACGATATTTCCTAATTCCTGGAGCAAAACTACTTCATCTCGTACAGTCAATTTATATAACAAGACAAAAAAAAAAAAAAAGTAGTACAAATTCTCACTCACAGAACTTTCTCACGACCTTTGGTGTTTTTAGCTCTCAGGTATTTCTTCTGGTTGGTTTGCCTTCCCCATATCTTCTATAACTAGCTCCATCCTACATTAGCTCTGTTCATCATTTACTTAAAATCTGTAACCTAGACAGGCAGAATTCTGGCTATCACAGGACTTTTCACTTGGCAAATTTTAATCATTGGTTTCTGTTCAGGAAGGTGTTTTGTTTTGTTTTGTTTTGTTTTCAAAAAACCCAACCCAACCCAAACAAACCCAATGTCGTAGTTTTATCACAACCAGCCGCTCTACCACTCCGCCCCGCGCCCCCCCCCCCCCCCCCCCCCCCCCCCCGCCTCCTCTGAGGAAAAGCCCGTAGGAGTTGAGATAAGAACCATTTAATTATATAAATGAAACTTAGGGAGTTACAAACAATGCTAGTGATAATGAGTAATTTAAGGAACGGAGGAAAAGGGTAGAACAAATAATACAGGATCCCACCCCGAGAAGGGAAAAGAAAGAAAACCCACCCGAAGGGAGCAAACCCCGCATGAAACCGCCCGGGGGCTGAGAGAGTAAGAGAGAGAGAAAAAAACTTTCAAACTCCAACTCCCAGACCAATCTGCCCGGCAAGACGCTGGCTCTGCCCGAAGCACCCACCACTCGCCACGAGATTCCCACAACAAACAAATCCCCAGCCCCCTTGGCCAGAAGCCCCCTCAGACCCTTCCCCTTCCCAGGGTTGTGCCCAACCACAAGCCTTTTCCACCCATATTCCCACCCCCTCCCTGCCGGTCCTGTAGTGCTGTGGGCCCCGGGCTGGCACCACCTATCCAGCTTGATGTGTTACGGAGTGAAGCAAAACATAGACTAGCTGGTGCAAAGCTAAGACACCCAATAGTCTCAAATTTGTGTGTTACATTGGTTGGGAGATATTTCTTCTCTCTCTCTCTTTTTTTTTTTTTTTTTTAATATTATTTCCTGAGAACCATCTGTACTTCAAAGTGCAGGAGACTTGAGTAGGTATCCAGGAATGCCTTAATCTCTTCTCCTTTCAATTATGCTTTTTTTCTTTTTTTAAAGTGAATACAGTCTTTGGGTTGAAATTTTCAAACAAATCATCACAAGAGGAGAAAATATAAGTGCTCTAGTAGGTAAGAGCAGAGTTATATATTTTGCTGCTATTTACTGCAAAAGTCATCACAGGCCAACCTTCATCATACAAACATGTAAAAATTAGGTCATTTAGGGTACGTCTACAGTTCCGGGTGCAGATAAGTGCAAAAACCTTTGTTCGCGCTTTGAGCAGCAAGTCAAGGACACCTTGTACTGTGGTCTTCTAGATGAATCAGAAACCTTTCCAAAGGACTTATAATACAAGGTTACATGGCTTCCAAAGTGGGGCTGAGGCAAGTAGAGTGACACATGGTCATCAGCACCTGACTGAGTAATGTACTTAGGTACCACTCGTTATTGCTATATACTAAGGTTTTCATACTAGATACAGTAGTCCTCTGTACCTCATATACTAGCCCAATTTATCAAAGATGGTGGGAGGGAGGGGGGGAAGGAAGGAAGGAAGGAAGGAAGGAAGGAAGGAAGGAAGGAAGGAAGGAAGGAAGGAAGGAAGGAAGGAAGGAAGGAAGGAAGGAAGGAAGGAAGGAAGGAAGGAAGGAAGGAAGGAAGGAGCATTTAGAAGATATTAGCATAGATTATTTAAAAGTTATGTATGAGAGGGGAACATACATACTTTGTATTTCAATCATATAAAACACTGACATTTTTGTGAGTTAGAAATAACTCAATGAGAAACTATTCCAGAAACTACTGGAAAGTTAGAAATAACTCAATGAGAAACTATTCCAGAAACTACTGGAAAGTTTTTGGCACTTACCTGTGAAAAATCTGGTGTTAGAGACTATTGGAGGCAATCTACTTGTTTGAATAAACCGTTAGTCTGGTCTTTTATGGAAATGTTTAAGAACTACTTAAGAACAGCTATTTTATTTCTTTTTCAACTGTTGTGACAAAAATGACAAATAAAGTAAAACAAGACTGTAGTTCCCGGAGAACCTTTTAACATTGCTAGCTTTCTCCTTGGCAGTCAAACCTAAGTGGGGAAAGCCCCCACCATCTAGCAGGTGCTCACAGAAGGATGTGGGTGCACAAAACAGTGTTTGATGCTTATACTCCTTTCAGTTAATTGGAGGAATGCAAACTGTTGAAGTTTCATAACAAGCTGCACTGACTTGGCATTTTTCCTCTCTTTCAATCATGTCTGAGTATGGAAAAAAGGTTGGGAAAAAAAAAAGTAAAACATGCTAAATGATGAGATATAGTAAGATGGGGCACACGCTGTGGCAACATAACTCCAAAGCACAGAATAAATAATATTTTTAATGGAGTTAGAAACAAATCATCTATTTCTTGTACACACTTAAGTGGCAGTTGGTGTTTTAATTCTGGTTATGTGCAGTCAGTAGTGTGACCAGAATTTTTGGCAGGGAAAAAAAAAACATTTATCTTACACATTCCTATAATTACAGAATTCCTTGAAGACAGAGAAGTGAATGCTTCAAGGAAGAAAGAGAAATGTTTAAAATAATGGATAGCAGCAAATTCTTCTACCCAAAAGTAGTACCAGAGTAGAGCTAGGCATCAAATGTTTCTTGTCTTATACCTCTCTCTGTGTGGTTCAGCACTTAAGTCTGCCCCACAACCTTTTCTACTCTCATTACCTTTAAAGGAGTGCAGGTAGTAGAGTTAAAAAGTAACACATACTGTCATGGACCTTGACCAACTACATATTGAAAAGTTCAGGTGTACTTCAGGAATGGCTCAACAAAGATCAGAGAGTCCTAAAATTTCTTGACTTCTAACTTTCCCTGGCATTAGGAATCAGGTGATTAAAAGCACAGTGAGATTAAAACTGACTTTGCGTTATACCACCTAGAGTCCATGTACACTAGATCTAGGCTAATACAATAATCCCAGATTTGAAACTCAGATTTATAACAGCTATTTGTAAATGATTTAGCAGAAGCAACTAAGTTAGAACAGTTGTCTTCGGTGCGTATCCACACATACCACCAAAGAATGGCTGAGGTCTTAGATAACTGAGAGTCTCCAATAACTATGAAGGCAAACTACACATTTACACTAACTTTAATGTCTGATCTGGTGATCTAAATCTGAATGATCTGAATGTCCTCCGCTGTCACTGGAAATATGTTTTTCACTAAAATTTACATCCACTATAGAAACAGAGAAATTCTAGGCTGATCCTGACCATTCACATGCTTTACTTGCAGCGCCTTCTTTATTATTCTGACACTATATTATTAAGGCATGTAACTAAATAGTATAAACTAAAATTTGGTGAAAAGATTGAAAACTCTAAAAAGATAGGTGAATACCTCTTGTAGTATTTCCTTAAAAATTCTATATTGCTTGCTAATAACAGCAATAATTTATCTTTTGAATTACTTAATAATGTTCTTCCTGTTATGCTCAACCAAGTTACTAAACTGGAAGGTGCGGCTGGGGAGTTGTTAATCAAGTAGCATATAAAAGCTGAAATATTTCTATTAATTACAGTACACCTGTGAAGTCTGTAGACTGAGCTGTAAGATTTTTGTTGTTTTGCATTGGTCATGATGAATTTGAATGCGAAGGTTCATCTCACAAAGCTCTTAAAAAGTAGAAAGGAATCTCTGGAATTCAGTAGCGCACAAGTCTGGAATATGTAGGCTAGACAAGTACAAGCACCTGCCTCAGAATAACCATCAGTAATATTTCAAGTGCTTTCTAGTCACATTTTATGCTCTCATTCAGCATGAACAACTGAATTTAGTGGCAGGTCAGGGCTAAATATCTTGTGGACATGCTTGTCAATATGGTCCATATAAAAAAATTAATGGCATAAGATTGATGTTAAGAAAGACTCATTAGATCATGTACTACCAACTGGGAATTTACTTTTGTGCCCTTGGTTTGTTTTCACTAAGGACAAATTTGCAATTTCGATTTTACAAATCATCCCTGGTGTTTGGGATAAAATGAGTATAAGAAGACATACTGGCCAAGTTTTTTATGTTAGTCCTTAGTCCATATATTTTGTACATTTGAGAATGTGATTTCAAATTGCTGATAAGCCACCAATTTGCAACTAATTATCATGTCAAGGGACTCAACAGAAAAATACACAGAGGAAGAGATGGGAAAGATGGATTATGAAGAAAGGGTGAAAAATAACAGAGGGCATACCACTGCCCAGACAATGGCTACTAGAGGATGCAATATCTGTATAGAAGTATTTGGATTGTGTAAACACCCAGGAGGCATAGGATTTGTTTAGAGGTCCAAGGGAGCATAACTAGGTATAACAGAATGAAAATTAGCTAAGAAAAATGCAGACTTTACATCAGAAAAACTTCCTGTGAGGTCTATTAGTCTGTAGGAGTCTCCCTGAGGAGGTATTGGAAGCCCATCACTTGAATAATTTAATACTAGGCTGGATAAAGCACTCGAGAATATACTGTAGGGAACAATCCTGTACTGACTTATTACAGCTTATAGATGGATAAACTACATGGCTACACTGCACAGCGTTCTCATGGATTTGAGGGTCAGGCTGTTCAGTGTATAACAAGACTATGGTCTAGAAGGCCACACCAACATTTCACCCTGCAACAAAAGACTCTCTGAGTTTCAACATGTATCTGCCTGCTGTTTTCCCCTTTCATACAGTCCACAGCAGGAGAAATGTTACTCTTTCTGCATAATTTCCTTTTTTTTCTTTTTTCCCCTTGATGTTTTTTTGGTTTTCCCCTTTTCACTCAATATTAGATGGCTGAAATTTAGTGTGGTACCAGGTTATTCATATTGTTGATGTGTTCACTGTTTTACATCAGGTATGAACTACTGATCCTCCAGAATTCAGTAAGATCCAGAAAAATGTTTATTTTTATAAACATTTTATAAAGTCCCAGGTTGTGTCCTGCATCTGCTAGGACAAAATTAACTACGTTTCTATTATTGCCAACTCTATGTGCTCATTGTGAAAATTTCCATTTTGAATGTTCTTAGTACAGGGTATTTATTTTTATCAATGTACTAAAACGATATAGAATAAATACAGTTTGGAGTCATTGTTTCCTATATGCAGTAAATATCTGCAAAGTTATTTTAATTTTACTGTCCATTAGCAATGATCTGTTTGACCTTCAACAGTCTAACTTAACTTAAACTGTAAGCACACTTATAAAATCTCAGTCCCAGCCTGGCTTTTAGCAGAATTAAAGTCCAACTTATTTGACTTTGGAATATACAGTTCCAATAAAGCAATATTGCAGTGTTAGAGAATAACAGCATTAAAAATAATTTTCTTGTCCTCTTTTTTTTGGCCTACCACAGGATCCTGCATTTTATAGACTAATATGAGCACTGGGGATCACAATGAAGGATGTGTTCAGTGACTTCTACTCCAGCAGTCCCAGGCTGGTGGAAAGGCCTTGGATGGATGATGCAGCTGATGTGACTTTATGTAGGCTCAGGGAACTGTGACAGCTGTGATGGTGAGGTCAGACCTTGAAGGACTTCTCAGGATGGTAAACAAAATAAACAAACTGTAGCACTGCAAAAACAGATTTACAATTGCAGTTTTGAAATAATTTTGGGGAGAATTTAACCACAATAACAAAAGTATGTCTTCCACTCTGAAAAATAAACAGCTAAATATTGATTTCTGAGGGTACATCCAGAACCCCATATGCAATTTGACTCTTTGATATAGTACTATCTGTAAGGAGACTGACCTGCACCCTCTCAGTTCTCAAGGAAAATTCTATAATTTCTGTCTGGGCTGTTCTGTCTGGGTGTACTTTGAAAATGAAAGTAGTAGAGATTACAGGAAGAATGGATGAATGGTTGCTGTCTAGCCTATGGCAAGAGAGATCTTTAATTCTCTACAGGGTCATAGACTTGCTTAGTGATGTTCAACAGGGCTGTTTGCTCTGTTAGCTCCAGTTCTGCATCTATTAAATAAAGGTGATAATTCACAGAGTTGTGTTGTGTTTTAAGCCCAGTGTGAAGCTCAGCACCAAAGAGCCACCTGCTCACCTCCCACCAGTGGGATGGGGGAGAGAATCAGAGGGGAGAAGCATCAAAATTTGTGGTATGAGGTGCAGACAGCTTAATAGGTAAAACAAAGCTGTGCATGCAGGCAAAGGAAAATAAAGAATTCAGTACTTCCCATCATCAAGCAGGTGTTAAGCCATCACCAGGAAAACAGGGGTCCATCACATGTAATCATTACTTGGGAAGACAATCACTGTCAGTCTGAACATCCCCTTCTTCCTTGCAGCTTTTATTGCAGAGCATGACATCATATGGTATGGAATATCCCTTTGGTCAGTTGGGGTCAGCTGTCCTGGCTGTGTGCCCTCCCAGTTTCTTGTGCACCCCCAGCCTACTTGCTGTATGGAAAAGTTGAGAAACCAAAAAGACCTTGGTGCTGTGTAAGCACTGCTCAGCAATAGTTAAAACATTCCTACATCATGAACACCGTTTCTATCACAAATCCAAAAATTAGCATGATATAAGCTTCTATGAAGAAAACTAATTCAATCCCCAACAAAATAATACATTATTATGTTAAATACATTAACGGTTTTGAAGTACTCAGACATTACAGTAATGGTAGCTACAGGAAGAGACAAAGTCTTTCTCATAGTCTGTGAGAAATACAGAAACCAATCCTACCAGAAAGTACCCTATAAAGATTATGATTCATTTTCTCAACCTTCAGCATGTCGTACAAACCTGTGGTATTTTTGACTAGATTTTATCATTAACGTCAGTTGAGTCTGTAGCACGTTCAGAATATTCAGTAAACCATGAAACAGTCTCCCCAAGCAGGGTGATTTCTTTGTTTTCATCAGAGCTTGGCAGAACCAGTAAATTTCAATGAGCAGTACCTTTCTCCGACTGTTGACCAATTTGGAAATTCAATGATATTCTCACTCGGGTTGTTTAATTTTCTATTATACAGGAAAACAGAGCACAAAGTTGAATGAGATGAACAAAACTGAAACTGTCTATGTTTTAAAAAACTTCTTTTTAAAGAAACATTTCTGGGATTTATTTTCTTGGTAGAATAAAAAAGTTTTAGAAACTGAGATAGGCATTTCTTTGCCCTAGTTTCTTAAGTGTTCTCTAATGGTTACAGATTTACTTGTAAAACTCCTTCCTCATACTGCAAGAAAATTCTATGAGCAAGTTTGCAGGGTCAAGGCTTATAGTTGCAATAGAATACTCAGGCAGAACTAAATAACAAAGAATAAAGTGAAAAACACCAGTAAATTAAAATAAAGCTGGAATACACTCAATTAGCTAAATTACTATTGATATCTGTCATTATAAAGTACCCAGGGCTGTATAATTTTGTTCTAATCCCCTAAATGCGCAACTAAGCAAGTGAGAGAACATATATTCCTACAACCCCCAGTGGAGACATTGAGATTATGCATGCTCTCACTAATTTAAAGCGGGACTTTCACACTGGGATACATTTTAAAAAGAGAACATTTAAATAAAAAGCAATTTGGTCTGCCTGTAATTGTATTCCCCTTGCTGTTATTGCTAATTATTGAAGATATTTGTGCTTGAATGGGTGAACTCCCTTTTTTCTTTTTAATTTTAAACAGCTCAGTTTCTATTTCTGCTCAATCCTGCTGAAATCACAGGGTCAGTGTCTTTCTTTCATATTCCAGTTTACCAGTGGCAGTGAAGAGGCAAAGTCAGCATGCTTAAATGGAGGGAGTCATACAAATGCTTGGCTAAAACCTGAAGCCAGTCTAGAGACAGCCATATTTAAACTAGAAATAAGATTAAAAAAATAAAAAGTTTAACAGTAAGGGTGATGAGCTCATGGAACAAATTCCTCGGAGAATTAGAAAATCTGTATGCCCCCATAAAAAGACTGGATGCTTTTTGGATCTCTAGCTTCTAAATCAAGCTACATATCAATCACATACATGCTATTAGGATCAACAGAGAGATGAGGTGATTATTTTTAATTTATAGGAAGCTAATTATCTATTGGCCCTTTCTGGCCTTAAAACAGGCTGGTATAAACTTTTGACCTTACTACCAACTGAGAGGTGATGAGAAGTGCAGTAAAGATGATTATGCCTGGAATCATCCATCATTATTTCAGTCTATGATTCATGTATAACAAAAAATACCAACCCTTCTCTCCATACAGAGCAGAATAGCAGAAGGAAATCCCTGTGATGAGAGTGTGAGTTTGTTAACATTCTCATTCAAACTACAGACAGGCCTCTTGTAATCATTTTATATAATGTGCCGGTGGGAATTTTGAGCATGGTGGGCAACTGGTCACTCCTTAGCAGTTCAAGCAAAATTCCCATGTTGGGGGTACGTTGCATAACTATCAACAGAGAGGTCTTGGCTCAAAGCTTCTGAATGAATCTAAGTCATCTAAGTCACTGTGGGAAAGTGTGGGATATTCAGAGTTCATCAGGACAAACTTACTAGGTACCCCAGTCCCCTGATACATTCTGGTCCAGTGACAGAAGGCTTTATAATTCTTTGATAGTGGATTACTCACAGAGTTCCCTTATTATTGTACTGAAATATGGTAGGGATCTTATATTTTTCCAGCCATATGAGGGTTTTCAAATGTGGTTAATAGGATCAGAGAGCCTGGCTGTCTTCCAAATTAATATATCTGAAGGCTGAATTTCAGAAAGCATATTTTGAATAAAATGTCCCAAATATTTCCTAACAGAATTACCAGATTTAGCAATGCACTAGCATGCTTTTAAAGACACATTCTGCTTTGCAGGCAATTACAATGTCCTTTAATGAATTTCATAATTTATCCTGATGTGTTATACATATCTGAACAATTTCTCAATACATTTTTGCTAACAATGATAATTTAGTAAATAACCTTGTTTAAGTAAAGATACCTCATCTGGCTTTATTTTTCTGCTACATTAGGCTCAGATCTGGCCATTATATTACTTCTTAATACTGCAGCTATTTTATACTTCTGGTTATGTGGCTTAGCAATTACATGAACAAGGTAAAGAAACAAGAATTAGGGAACGTGAAATGAAAAAAATATGTGATGGTAGATTAGAAACAGTCTGAAAAACTTGCTTTTACTACAAGTCAAGAGTAAAGTGTAGAATTCATTGCAATCTTAGGATGCTCAGACTAGAAATGCTAGATATACATATACTTAGTCCATCATTTTCTGGCACTGAGGCTCACTGGCAAGGAACATCTAGTATTTCCACTAAAGTTTTGTGGCCTCCAAGACAGAGTAACTGCATCCAAACTACATACTGGGAATGGCCCTATCTTGTGCCTAACTCCCAAATTGTGCCTGGGAATTATTTGAATGAGCTCTAATTGGTACAAGCGAAAACTGTGCCAGGGACTGTTATAACAGCTTAAGAGATGATCTAGTTCCAGTGCTGGGAATATTTCCTGGCTCTGTTTAATTTCATATCACTGACATAGCCTACAGATGTTAAAAACAAAAATAATTCGAAAAAAATGATTCACCAAATAGTAAAAAAAGGGTCCATTAAATACAAAGACACATACAAAGTAAAGAATACATATTATCTACAAAAAAACCCCAAAAACCAACCACATAGAAGGAAGTCCCTTTAAGCCACAAACAGCTGAAGACTAGAACAAGATCACTAAATTCTTACTTTATTCTTACACTTGTCACCGGGGATTTATTGTTGGCTATTGCCAAGAACAGAATAGTAGGGTGAGGTAGGAGTGGTACTTTAACAAAAAAAACCTTTGTTTTTAAGTTGAACAAATGCGGGGGCAGATGAAAAAAGTGATTGGACTGAAGGTGGTTCCATGAAAGAGGACTTTCTCAATATCAGGGCATATGTTAGTTAAGAGGACAGCATGGAACTTCAGTTTGAAATAAAGCTATCTATCCTAGACTCCTGGGAAGAAATGCTGCTTGTTGCTGATTTATTGCATCCAACACATAAGATTGTGGAGACAGGCAGGTGTTGCCACAGAATGCTGGGAAAATGAATAGTACCTATGCCTTAGGAACAGAGCAGGAGACAAGATGTAGTAGGTGGTGTATGAGAGGGGATTAAAGGTTCATGGCAAATCTACGCCTGGAGCTCTAGAAAAGCAATTATAGAGGTGAGTTGATCACTTCCCATTACAGATGAACTGCTATAGCACATAACCCTGCCACTCTAATACTTTAAGAACCAGCTGTATGGAAAATATGAGATAACAAGTATATCTGGTGACTAAAGATATACAAAAAATACCTAGATGTTCAAAAAAACCTGACATTCACCACTCAGTCCTTTGAAAATGTAACAACTTTGGATTATGTACTCTCCCTCTGTCTGTACACACATGTGTATATGTGCATGTATGTATATAGCTACCTGTCTTTCCATTTATAAGAAAAAAGCCAATTGGTGTCATATAATATGGTGCGATGGAAGTATGGGCTATTGTGCATCCTTCAGAATTGCAAAGATAACTCTAGATAGCATTCTTAAACAGAACAGTTAACCTCCATCTTTGAGGCAAATGTTACATTTCTTCACATTAGATATGCATTTGCTTACAGATAGAGTACTGTTTATTTTCATAGTGATTTTATCGTCTTTGTTTAGCCGTTTAATTTTCTGATGAAAGTATCCTTGTTTTGCAGCCACAAGCGCATGCATATTTTTGTGTCAAAAAGACATTTTGTGTAACAAAGACATTTTAACGAGCAACTGAAACTGCAGACAAGTCCACTCCACAGGCTTGATTCCTCTCTGCCACTGGTGTAGCACTTTCAAACTCATTACAGATGTGCACTTGTGATCAAAACTAGTTTCTCAAACAAGAACTGCATCACTTCATAAATTCTTGTAATTTCAAAGGTATCTTTGTTAGCTTCCTTGGGAAACAGTCTACGTATTTACTGCTGATACAATGGAGAGGAGCAGTAACACTCAGCAGAAGCAGACTTAACAAGTGCAGACGTTTTGCAAATTCCACAGTTATATCCTATATATGCAGTTATATATATCCCGTACCACATGGAATTTAAGTTTGCTGTTCCAGTTTTGTCTCCCTTTTCAACAATGACTGAAAATTGTGCCTGTGTTTACCTGTACTTTTTAAACTGAAAGGTATGAACAGATAATATGTTGTTGCTCAGGGACTGACAGGTGTGACTAATCAACCAGGGGAAAAAAATATAGTCTATTTCTTTTAGACTGACCAATTATTAGTCTTCATTCCAATTCTGTGATCTTGGATGTTGCAAGAATGCATCTGTAACCACTTTCAAAGTGGACACTGCACATTTATTAAATCTGCAACAGCACCATTACAATCAACTAAAACTCGAGATCTGCTGAACACTTGAAACTATAATTTCCAAATATCTTTCTTTTCTTTAATTGAGGTTTGTTCTGCTGACAGACGAACGCACCCTCAGCTGAATTTGAATAGAAATACTGCAATAATCAGTGATTCTACTTGAATGAAAAAACACATATACTGGCTCTCTGCATGGTTATGTCTAGGAATGTCTCTCAGACAGACCTGACTTCTACTTTTCCTAATTAAAAGTGGTAATAACTGTTTTATTGGATCTAAATTACACTTTTATTTGACAAACTTAATTTAAAGTGTGACCTATCAACTTAATGACATTTTGAGGCTGGGCACAGCTGTACATAAATTAGAAAAGAGTGAGATGCTTTGCAATTAAGAGGTAAAATGAAGACACAAAAAAGAAAATAAAATACAAATGAAGGATAAAACCACATCAAACCATTGTAGCTAACGAGGTTTGCAGTTTGGAATGGAATCAGAACTAACTTTGCAGAATATTGCTTACCAGACTACCGCCTATAATCAAATATATGGAACTTTGAAGTTTCTGGTAGGTGTGATTTTATTTCTGTAATATAAATGCAGGAAGTTTTAGATTGAATTTGCAAATAAAGAATGAAAATCTTGCCTTAGTTGTTTGAATTCTGGCAAAAAGCTTATCATCTCCCTCTTTCTTGTGCTTTTCACTGATAATTCTTTAAGCACTTTAAACAAACAGTTGAGCACCCTCATCCACATTGTCTGGATGAGGGAGCTACTGAGATTGTACTACAAAGAATGAATATTTGAAGTGACACCTAAGAACCTGATAATGTTACACTCCATGAGGGATAGAAATACTTTGTAGGAGTGGTATCCATGACAGGTTCTCACGAGCAGAGGACAAGGTCAACATCAAGAGTTGAATCTGTGATAGGGATTTTGCTTATTAAAGTCAAAATATTCCTTATAACACAAAGCCCCTACACGGATGAAGACATAGGTTGTAACAAATGTTTGGAGAAGTTGTTGGGAAAATTCGTGTTGCAACTGTGTCAATGTACTAGGCTGAGTTTTTTTTTTCAGAAACTGCAGAATAATTGGAAGTAGTTATTGAAACATTTCAATACATGCTCTGTTTCAAAACAATTTTGGGAAAAAATATCAAAAATTATCCTACTGTGACATTTCAATGTATTTTTTAAGTTTGAAGGAAAAACAATCTTTTTTTTTTTTTCAGTTTCTTCTGCAAAGTATTGCCTCATGTAAGATTAAAAGAAGACAGAAAAATAGAAATTATCTACATTAAATTTTTCAAGTACTTCAGCTGAAATTTTATGTATGGTTGGATCCAGTTTGTTAAAAGTTTTTAGATTTTGAATTAGTACTTTGAAATGGGAAGAGAAAAACGCTTACATTTCTAAATCACTGAGATGTGACAGCCAATATCTAACAGTAAGTCTCTGTTGACATGTCAGTAAGGAATTGAACTGCTGTGTTTCAGAAAGTAAACTTTTGTTGGAAGAGCTGTGACCTCTGTCTGCGAATGTGCTATCACTTCTTTTACTTGATTCCAACAAGCATATTGTCCGTTGCCTTTGCCATAAACAATGGAACTTTGTCCAAAAGGTACCTTTGGAAGTATAGAGACACATCTTAAGGGGCAAGGAAAGAGAGCATCAGGTTTTTATTTCTCTAGAAGTCATTTTTCCAGCTACATATTGATACAGTGACATGGTTTGTGAATCTCTGAGGATTTTCACAGAACCACAGAACAGCTGAGGTTGGATGGCACCTCTGTAAATCATCTAGTCAAATCCTTCAGCTCAGGCAGGGTCACCTAGAGCAGGTTGCTCAGAACCATTTCCAGTAGGGTTTGGAATGTGTCCACGGAGACTCCACAACTGCTTCATGCCAGCCCTCAGTTACCTTCACAGAAAAAGGGTGTTTTATTGTGTTCAGATGGCGTTAATATGTTCCAGTTTGTGCCCATTGCCTCTTGTCCTGAAGCAATGGTCTTTTAGTGGCCTTTTAACAGATAATAGATATATGCATCTATTTCCCTGTAGTCTCTGTCAATAGCTAAAATTACCATATTTTTCTGGTAGGTTGAAAGTATACCATCATGAATAATAACTGAGTGTAAATATTCTCGAAAATATTTGTTAACAGACAGGAGAAAGGTTTCATATCACCTAATTGTTATCTTAAACTTTGAGCCTATGTGGGAAGGATTTGTATATTCAGCAAGCAGCAAAAAAAAAAAAAAAAAAAAAAAAAAAAGTATTTCTGCTGTGATTTGAGAGTAGTAATTAAGTTATTTAGAAAACAGAGGGAACTAGTCACTAGAAGTGAGACATGGAGCTTTGCAAGAGTTCACCTCTTCCAGGATTTGAGTTTTTTTTCTCATTTAGTCAAAACATGTTCTCAGAAAATTATATAAAAGTTAAAAAACACATAGTTTACTTATGGTATATTTATGTTGTGCACTGAATGACTTGTCTATTTAATTTAAATATTCTATGTCCAAGCTCTGCAACTTGCAAGTTATTTTTTTGGTACTCTCTTTAGCCTGGGATGAACACACACATTCCCATTCAATGAATATACAAGGAATAATCTCTCAGAAGAAGACATATTTATTTTATCTTAATATTACCACACATGTAACTCCTGATGACCAGCTGAGCTTATCTGGAGGCACAGCTGTAAACACTGTGATCAGTGATTACTTACATGAATGAAATCCTAAAAACCGCAATGAATCATGACTGTGGCAGCCTGACAGCTCACTCCACACACGTTGCCTGAAACATCACACCCATGAGCTGTGTTTTTGCCTGCCTTGTTCAAGTTCATGGAAACCACATCCAGTTCAAGTTCTCTAGGCCTGTTGCCAAAGTTCTACCATCTAAATCCCCTTTTAATAACAACAGTGTCTACCTGCTGTCTTGAGTTGACTTAGGGGGAAAACATAGCGAGAGATTTAAGGTGTTATGACTATTATTACTATTACCCAAATTCAGCATAAGAAGAAAGTCTTTAGAAGCATTCAAAGGGCATCTGAGGGATGGAAAGTAAAAGAAGGGTGACTTCACAAGAGAAACAGAGTAGGTAAGATGAAGAGAAGGACAATAATGGATTAGATTTGTACTTCATGTGTTGCCATTTCCTGTTTTATCTCCCTTAATGCAAGGTCTAGTTGTCTCACAATCTTAAATTGTATCTTCAAGATTCCCCTACAAAGAAAATATTCTTCCCTTCATTTTGTAATGGAAAACTAAAGCACAGAAGCTGTATATATACCGTCGACATGAACAACACCTAAACTGGGCTTGAAGGCAAATGTGCTAGTTGCTGGGGTTCTCTGCAGGGAAACTCTGGGGAGAGTAGGCTGCTGGCCATTACAAGGGGAAAAAAAACCCAGCTGTGTTTTCTAGTTTAAAGCACACCCTCTTTACCTAAATTCCTTGATTCCTTTCCAAGAAATGCAGAATGCTAAATACTTCTGAAAAGCAATTGAAAAAGATAAAAATACAAAGGAAAGATTAGACTTCATGATTTAGGACTTCTAACTGAGGTGGACAGTACCTGCAGCACTAATGTGAATTGATTCAACAGTCTTCCAAATCAATGAAAAGCTTTCCTTACACCAGAAGGAATTCATCTGAAGTTGAAATAACACTAACTTTTTGATGCTTCTGCAGTCACTGTCATATACATATTAATTACATATATTTCAGTGCTGTCTGTTTTTTTTGTTTTTTTTTTTTTTTTAATTTCCAAAAGACCAAATACACAATATTGCATGGAAAAGATACAATTTTTCATCACATCACCAGCCTGCACAAACAATAAATTATGACTTACCTGGATTGTGAAGATTAATGGGACTTCACTATTATTGCCCAAAATATTTGAAGATTTCCTTGGGAAATTTCAGGTTAATTTTTATTTTTACTGGCTGCAGTAGATTTTGACCATCTTTTATATTAGTATTGGAAAATAGGTAAATTCTTGCATATTAAAATTAATTTATTCATGGCTCCAATAAACCAATAAATAAACATGTTCAAACGTCACCAAATGATGACTATAAGTGCTATCAAATGAGAGACCATTTCCTCCTATACATAATAAGACAGTCCTAACAGTAGGATGTTTGAATACACCAGTAAATCAGGAAACAGGGCAGTTTTACCATAGGAAGAATATCAGCATGAAGTGGGATTTATATTACCGTTCATTACGTGAGCAGAAATCCCAGGTACCCAGCTGAGGAAAAGATTGAAAATAAAATGAAATGTAATAGAGGCTTTTTTTTTTTTTTATCCTGGGAAGCTTTGAAGACAAGAAATTGGAAACTAAATATGTATCTCTGTCTCTTTATATCCTTCTTGTTGATATGTTTGCATGTGTAGATGGAAAGAGACTGAAAGAAAAGAATGAGATAGTGTGGATAATACTGCACTTTCATTAGAATATTTTGAGGAGGGCAAAGCTGGGTTTTGATAGAAACAAATACTTATGCTCCCTCTTCCTATACATAGTCTTTGGCAATAGTTGCAATATCTTGGAAACTCAGCTTGTACTTTAGTGTATCTGGATTCAGACCAAAATTAAGCAAAACTACAGCTATGGTGACAGACTGAAATAATAGGTCTTTACAGGGGACCTATTCTGTTTCAATGCACTTAACTAAGAGAGAGGAATCCCTTGCAGACTGTCTATAACCTGCAGGTTTTCGGTAAGAGTCTAGTGAATTACCCTTTCCTAATTTATTGGTGTATCCAATCTGTAAACACCTTCTGCTATTCAGGCTGCTCTGGCAGAAAGGGGCACCTCACTCCATTCCTGGCTTACCAAGGAGGCAAATCATATTCCTCTATGTGTATATATATTCCCATAAATTACAGGTGTGAGTGTCTTTGTATTCTGGGAAGTATTTTTGACATTTTTTGTTTTGTTTCATTCTTAACCTCACAAAACAGAGCAATTTCTACAAAATGTGTAGACTAGAATTACCATATATATATGTGTGTGCATGTATATGTGCATATACATTTTAGATGTGTAATGGTGCTAATAGGTACACAGCTGAATTGATTAGATCAATGAGCATTAGTTTCCAGTAGAAACCATGTTTCTCATTTACCTTCTTAAGTGCTTTTTAATATCTGTCCTGCAGAGCCCTGCAGTAATTCATGTGGTTACTTAAGTAAGTGGTGTGGGTTTTGGTCCTTATCTCACCATAGCAGCAGTATGAAAATTTGAATATTTGGTCCGAGGATAAAAGTAAGATTTTGATATCATAGACAGATTTGGTCAGTGTCATTCTTCACACCTGTCCATTGTTAAGTATGGCGTTACCATTGCCATTGCCATTCTTCTGCAGGCTGGCATAGACACCCTGGTGTTTCTTCTCACCTGCTTAAAACAGATATTCAAGAGATCGTACTTCAGGTGTCTTATCAGTGTTGAGTGGAGGGAAAGGATTGTCTCCCTCCACCTGCTGGCAATGCTTCACTTAAGGCAGCCCAGGATACCAAAATCCATTCTTTATCCCCCAACAGCTCTAACAACTTCTTCCTTCTTCTTCTTCTTAATATATGGGCTCTCCCACAAAAACTCAGAAAACTGTTGGATCAACAATTACTTCAGCACCAGAAAGTCTTGGGTTAACTGCATCTATTGATTAACAAGAAATAGCATTCACAGCGAGATGGGGAGGTAAGTCCATGAAGTACTGTCATCTTTTCCTATGTTTTGTTGTGAATAGTGCTGCTGTGAGTGGAGAATTAAGGCAAATACAGGGGTTTAGTTATTTTTTGATGTTTTTACTGAATCTTGTAGAGTGGAGAAAGTCATTGGGTTGTGAAAGTGAAAGCAACTGATTATGCAGACACATAAAAATAATTCCAACGACAGGTTAAAAAAGATCTTAATGCCTATCTAGAGTAGACATGTATTGTATCGATAATTGCAGACCTTCTTATTAGTAAGATGGTGTTCAGAAGACCTTGCTTGGAGCAGTCTGCATTCCTAATGCATGGCTGTCAATCATAAGAGTCACAACTTTTCCATGCAGTATTATTTCAGGACTCAGGAGGAGTCACACCTGACAGGCCACATCTGAAAGATAAGCTGGAAATCTGCCTTTTCCTTGAGCTAAAACTTTTTGCAGGTTTTCAGAGGAAAGATTTTTTTAAAATAGGAAGTTCGTCATACTAAGTAGGACTTATGTTTTACAGAACGATCTATGTTGAAAAGATCTGCAGAGTTTGACTAGACTCATGCCTGATTCAAAGCAGGTTCAACTAGGCTTGGTTGATCAGGGTCTTTTATGGTCGAGCTTTGTGTATGTCTGAAGAAAGAGTTCCTACAATAAGCCTTTCTAGGAAGCTTGTTTCATTGTTAGATGCCCCTACAGTCATGTTTTTTCCCTACTTATATGTAGTTCTTGAGCTTCAAATGGTGAAAATATATGGATTGGTGTATGTGGTTTTGTGTTGCACGTGTGTGTACCCAAGGGAGTAGTAAATTGCAAAGAAGATTTAATTCTTCCTTGGCCTGCCATTAAAAAACAGCTTAATGATAGCCACTGAAGCAAAACACTTTTATACTTACCTTGCATAAGATATTTTTTTTCTATAAAATGCAAGCTGAAATTACATAAAAAGCTGTTTCTAAGTTAAAATTGGGGGTCAGTATTTGTGTGTTGCATTTGACTTTTATTATGAGAAACTATGTGTGTGGAATTTAAGGGTTTCTTTCATGAACTTGAAAGTTATTTTCCCCTGAAGTAGAGTTCATTTAGAATTGATGGAAATGAGGTGAAACTTCACAAAAATTGAGATCAGTGTGAAGTGTTCACATTGTCATCTCTGATGGTGTCTTTCATTTTAAATAGCTGACACATACAGACTGACTGCAGCTAAAGATTATAGGATGATATTAAAAGCATTTTCAAATATTCTCTTCAGACAAGTAAATACACACTGAAAGTTGAAGTTGGCCTCTAAGATAGTCTTCAATCCCCTAGGGTAAAATATATATATATATATATATTTGAATATGAATGTAAGTTATTGTAACATGACAGAGGAAATGTCTTGTAATTTTACCATGGCATATAATATGGCACAGAAACACTGTGTGATAAGCATGCAGTGAAACTGAGTTGATAGTATAGCAGATGTATTTTTCATGTTAAACTATTAGACTGTTGTATTATAATAGAAGCAGTATAAGTACTTATATGTTCCTGTGTTTGACTTCGAGTCCCTTCCAAAAAAACCCTATTCTATGTCTAGAATCCCCAAACGTACCCACATAAATTTATGTAAAAAATGTTCTTTAAAATAGGTTTTCAGAAGTCCTAAGAAAAATTTTGCAACATGATGAAATTACCGTGTGTATACAATGTCTCTAAACAGCATGCTTAAGACCTCCGCCGGGTCTCTACCTCAGTTACAAGTGCCTGCTATTCCCTTCTGAGATTCATGGGAGTTTATTAAAGCTTGCTACGAGTTACTTCTAGTGAAAATGTCAGTGGTTAGTATATAACTATGTTAGGATAACTTATAGCAAGCTTGAAGCAATTTATGGCTTCTGTGTAAGGGGATGATATAGAGTCTTATTATGTAAATTTGTTAAACCATATTTCACTTGAAAATTTTTCCTACTCCCATGACCAGAAGACTGAGCTAGAGAAAGCAGTACACCCCTTCCTGACACTTGAACGTGACAATCATATTGAACCTTCAGTTATTTCAATGTGCTCTTCTGATTTCCAAAAGAAGCAAAGTATTAAATCCAAGAAGTGCAATATGTGGAGAAAGCAAACATTTCAATGTGCAAAGCACAAAAAAACCCCTTTAGCATATCTCATTTTTTTTTTCTCCTGCGCTTGATTATTTAAGAGTTTTATGCTTGCCATAACTCATCTGTAATATTTAATTGATTCCTCCAGTTGTCTCTTACCGCTGTGGGCATTCTAATCAATTAAGGATCTTCATTGAACTGTGGCCTCCTATTTTCCCTCCTCCACCTCTCTTCCATTAAGTCTCTTGAGCGTGACTGCATGCCTACTTGTGTTTACATATGGATGTGCTTGTTTGTTCTTTGAACTTAAATCAGGTTCTTTCATTTTCTTTATCTTAATATTGCTTATCTCTGCCTGAATTTCCTCAAGATCCTGTATTCTGTTGGGCTTGCTTTAATTTCCAGCTAACCAAAAAGCTGCTTGCACAGCTTCCAACAGCATAAACAGTATTTCTGGAATGTTTATCAGACAATCTTGTGATATTATTGCGTTGATATATCTGTAAAGATTCAGTGTCATAACCAAAGTTATCATCAGGAAGCAAGCACCTAAATGATCCTCTAAGATCCCATCAAGCCTTTCAGTTTATTTAATTCTTTCTACATCTCTAGAATTCAACTGGATAGCTAAACTTCACCGGTTTTCTTCCTTCCTTGCAGACTGCTGTTTCTTTTTCTCATCCCATATATTTGAAAACCATCTTTTGATTTAATCTCTGCGTATTCCAGAGCTGTAAAATTCTAATTGTTGATGCCTTTACCGCTGGATTGTTGTTGTCCTTGACATGTGTTGTGTTGAATATTTAAAGCTGAGGAGTCAAATTCCCAGATATGTCTAAGCTCTGGCCTCCACATTCGAAAAATTTTGAACTTCAATAATTAGATCCAGAATATGTTGCTTTAATATAGTGGCTTTTTATAACCAAGGAAGAGAAACAGTTTTTGAGGATTAAGTAATTTTATATTCTGCTGTGAGGTAGTACAGTTTTTGGTCTACTATAAAAATCTTTCTGGCAATGATCTTCGCATTTTTCCTTGCATGAGGGAAATATATGTAGCATAGTTGTTCCTCAGTATTTTTGTAATATGCGTACTATGTATTAAGGGGCAGTTTGCATACAGTTGTGTTTCCTTTCACCTTTAAAGTTGCAAACATTTTTTTCAAAGACAGCAGACAGTGCTGGCCAGCACATGCCAGAAAGGATGCTCCATTTTTCTAAAAAAATATATCATACTCTTTCTTTAACACCTGTAGTCAGAGAAGAGGCTCAGCTTCTGGAAACATAGGGGTTTCCTAAATCTCCTGATGGGGCAACATTTTTTTTGGTCTTGTATTGTTTTACATTTTAATCTCATACACCCAGATTCAGGAATTTTCCAGGCTGAAAGTATCCAAGGGGGTTTAATTAGTTAACTTGGATGGGAATTTGCATTGTATCAAAGTCTAGGCATTCCTCACCACCACCACCACCACTACATCCCATTTCTCTTCTTTAGCATCCCCAGGGAAACCTTAAAAAGTATTGTAATACCATCCTGCTGGCTCAGGCTTTTTTCCTTTTGGAGGGTTGACATTAAAATCCTTTCCCCAGGGATTTCTGCAGCTGTTAGCAATAAGAAAATTTATCTGATACTCTTTCTTTTTTTTTTTTTTTTCTTCCTTTGCTTTATAATTGCTAAGCTGGTAAGCAATGATTCTTCTCTTCCTCTGAGTTATTTTTTTACCTCTGTTCTTGCTTTTGATAAAGTTACAGAGAACTCATGGGAGACAAGAAAAGACCTAAAAGACTTAAATTATTTGACTGGAAAATGTGCTGCCTTTTTATTACTTCAGCCTCTCAAGGAAAAAGTATTCATTTTACTTTTATGGAAGATAACATGACACTTACTGGATTAGGATGCTTTTCAGTTCAGTCCACTTGTGTCATTAATTGAATGAAAATCAAATTTGTTTAGCAAGAGCAGATAAAATGCTCATTTAAAATGTAGTAGTTTATACAATAGTTGTTTTCTTTCAAATTTAACTGATTGCAGAATCCAATCCCTCTGCACACACATGGCAACTGAGAACAGACTTTGGCTACACAGATCTTCAGTGGGCAGTTACAGTGATTGTAAACACTATGCTTAAGGACAGTTTCAGAGCTTCTCCATTTCTGTTTTGTGGAGACTGGCCGTGGTGAAAGAGACTTCATGGCAGCTGTATATGACCTTACATTCTTACTGTCTGAAGGCACTGCCTCAGTGTTTGTTGTGAACGAGTTAACAGACTGTTTTGGTGCCCACTCAGCCCTGATACAGCCCAGTGTCTAGCTTCATGATTCTTTAACTTGTCAGTGTTTTCTTAGTCCTTCAAATGTCTTCAGAAACATTAGAACAAAAAGTGACTCACATGTAAGGTTCATGCATCTACCTGTACAGGCAAGAGTTATGTGTACTCCCCTGCTGATTTTAAACCAGGATAAAAAACAACAACAAAACCCCCCCCTAAAAACCCACATAGGGTGCTTGAACATTTTTAACACTTTCTGCCTGGAAAAAAGAAGGAAAAATACATCCTTTCTTCAGTTGTGTATCATGTATTGTAAAAGGAAAAATAAAGAACAATTCCCTGCTTACAGTAGTTTAAGATGGGACTTAACGCATCTAAATTCGTCTGTCTGAAAGTTAGGAAGTCACTTTAAGCTAACCATCGAGAATCGTTTAGTAGGCAACAAAGATCACCATTTTCAAGAGTCCTGCGTATACCCTCTAAATGATAACATGACTGATTGTCCCGTGGAGGCACCTGCATCTTCCATTAACATTAGCAGAAATCTTGAAAATTAACTTGGGCTTGATGCCCAACTTTTAGGCAGAGAAATTTAGATGAGATAAATCCTATGGTTAATCACTATTTTAAGTGGAACCCAGCACCGGCTATGCCATATCTAATCCCAAATTGTCATTTAAATAGATTTCATGCACCGATCATGCTATGCTTTTGATTAAAAAAATAAAAAAATTCAAGTCTTTAGCCATACCAATTCTTTTAAGAGAGTTGAGTCACGCAGACCATTTTGCTCTACATTGGCAAATTAAGCTTTCCTGTTCCTCGTTGTTTCTAGGAAAATAGAAAACTCAGGAAATCTTAGACGTAAATCAGAATGTTGGAGATAATGAAAAGTCTGCTTAAACCAAACATAGCAACTATGACAAATTAAAAAAAAAGAGACATTTTTGTCTTATCAAATAATTTTGCAGAGGGGAAGAGTGAAATACCTTGATTGTTTTAACCTACAATAAAAATTGTTGGATTTGAATATTAGCCCTCAAAACCAAAGATTGAAGGGCTGTTCTCAAACAACACAGAACAGGAGAGTGACAGCCAGTGCATGACTTCCTCCTTCTCAATTTTTTAAAATTAAATAGCATTTGTGTCACTTATGTTTGTTGGAAGAATTCTTTCAGCTGGTAACAAACTTCTGTTCCCTTAGATTACATCTCTGTTGTTCTAAAAATAAGCAACTTTCAAAAAAGTATTTTCTAAAAAATTATATGTATGTATAGGAGACTTGATTGCAGTATTTTTTATACAAATTATTTTGAACTTCTGAGATGGGCATACAATTTTGCATTGTAGGTGTGGAGAGCAAATGGTTGGTGAGATCAAGGCAGTATGCTACTATATTTTTTTAAGCTGGAAATGTCAGCAACCATTACAATTCAATATTTGATATATAACTCTTTTTATTGTAATATAGGAGCATGCCACAGTTCCCTTTATGATTTGTCAGAGTACAGACAGTTGGCTCTCTCCATTTATATAAATACTTTGGTTAGCTTGCAAATCTAGTTAGTTATTTGGAGTTGCTGCGTGAGGAATTGATGCTGTTATAAAAGAAGAGCCTCAGCTGTAAATATGTAAGATTAGAAAGAAATAACATTGCTGCAACTTGCAGAAATCAACAGACCTGGAGTTTTTGTTTAAACTCAGGAACACAGCATATCTGGGACATTCATACAGAAAGGAAAATCTTTTGATATATTAAAAAAAATGTTACTGAGCTGTTTAATTAACAACATATCCAGTTCAGTCTCAATATATATTTTTTAAGAAAAGATGCCACCTTTGTTCCATAAAAATACTTTGCTACTAGAAAAAATGTTTTAAAAATAGTCAGCTTCCAAACAAAACTGTCTGTTGAAGACTTGCACTCCTGATCTTCTGATGTTAATAGCTCAGAAGGGCAAAACTTACCCACCTTACATCCATCAAAAATATAGTGGGTTTTATTTGTTATTGATTCTTAAGGTACAGTGAAGTGCTGCCTCTGGAGTGTGCTTGCTGACGTGGCAGATGGTCTTTATTACTCCTAAAGGTCTGTTTGGTTAATGGCACTCTAATTCTTTAGTATCTCCATCTATCTACCCTTCCCTTCCAATTAAACATTAGTGACACATTTTTATGGCCTCTAAAGCAGAATAAATTAGCATCAACTATGAACACAACAGAGTAATCCACTAATTGGAATCTGATGACTAGCTTGAAGATACAGAGAAGACATATTGAATTTTTAGTATTGGTGAGCTCCTGTGAGTTATTCCAATGTGAAGATAACTTTAAATCTAAACATTTTATATATTTTGAATCCTTCCATAGAGGTAGTTATAAGAAATACTGGTTGATACTGATGCTAAACACTAGTTTAACGTACATCCATTGTTCAAATTTTACCAGAAGTCCATATTTTTGTGGTCATGCTGGAGAAGCTCATTATAAATAAACATGTGCAGAAAAAAGCTCTTAAAATGCTAGAGAAGCTAAAATACACTTCATGGGCATCCAAGTAAAGCCTGACTGTTAAGTATGTGCAAGTTATGCAGGAATCCACTGTCTTCAGCTGTAATGACTGTTTTAAGTCACAACACAGAGTCCCATAGAAGTTTCACATCCAAACACTTCTCATCAGAACAGGCTACACTTGAATTTAATTAATAAACTCAAACTGTGATGAACTATTACAATTTTATTATATTGATAGCTCTTTAGCTGTATGTAAATGTCATATATTCACAAAGTTTAATTATGTCTTTCTACTTCCCAGAAAAAAACCACTGAATTTAAGATTGTTATCCCCTTTCTTCAGGTGAGAAAAGTGAGGAAGTGGGCATTTTTTTTTATGTTTGTTTGTTTTGTTGGCTAATGTGAAGTGCTTGTCTTCCTGGAAGCATTTGAAGTCAGCGTTTAAAATCAAAGGGCACTTTCAAAAGACTTAAGCCAAAAAGTACTGGATGCTAAGCCAAATCTAGGACTCACTTTCACTGTTGTCTCTCTTGTGCCTCATCCATCAGATGATACTTTTAATGCTACCGGAGCATGATGCTATCTCTGTCTCAAAGCATTACTGGGATTATAGATCACTGAGCGAGAGTGTATACTTGCCCTGGGTGTTTGCCCTGTTTTATGCTTTTGTCTAAGCTTTCAAGATTGCCCATTACTGATGACAGGACACTTGTCTAGAAAGAATTTTGACTGAGAACGTTATGTTCTTAGCTCTGCTGCTCGTAATAAAGTGAACTGGCATATTGAAGATGACTTCCTTGTTGTCCTTTTACATATTTGTTTGGTCTTTGGCCACAAATTTATTGTGACAATTAATTTTCCCTCTGTATTATCTAGACAACACTTATACAAATGAATAATACAAAACCATCAAAAGGTGCGTAATACTGTCATTAACACTGTTCAACTTAAATGTTTCATGCTCTATCAGATAAATGAATAAGGACAGTGTTGCATTTGCCTTTAAATAAGTTATCTTCTGATGTTCTAAAAGGGGATGTCTCCTGTATTCATACATAAACCACAGAATGTTTTTCTTGACAAGGAAAATAATCTACCTGTTAATGAGTGCATTCTTCAGCAGTTACCTTTGGAAGTATCTCTAACCTATTGAGGGGGAAAAAAACCCACCTCACACCATTTTTTCTAACATAATAATTATGAAATTATTATTTTAATATTAGTAATAAGCCTTACATCAGTTCCTATGTGTGCTTATGTATCATCAGTTGCTTATCTTCATAAAGGAAAGGTTAGTGTTCATGGTTCTTATTGATATGTACTGTTTCAGTTTTCTCAGCCTGGTTTTCTATGTCACTTTGAGTGTTTTATTCAAAAACTTAACAACAGCAAAGTTGTCAGCAGTTGGAAGCAAGAAGGAATAAATTTCTATAGTTTCATCTTTGCCAGCAACAGCAGCAAGAATTACCAGTTTCTTATGATTTTCTGATTCTTTCTTCAGATATTGCATATAAAAATTCAACACACTTAGAATTTGTAGGGTAAAAAAAAATGGCCTGTCTGGATGGTATATGAGCTAGCTGTGGATGTCACTGAGTATAATAGCATTTCTAACAAATGACAGGTCAAATTCTTGGGTTTCAAATTACTTATGCAGAGAGTGTCAATCCTTTACTCTTTGCCAGTTCAAATGCGTAGTCATCTAGGCATACCTTTAAGGGATGCCCCTGACTTTTCATCAAAAATTCCTTCTTTTCCTATCTCATCTTGTGATTCCTAATGATTGGAAATCAACAAGAGGGAAATAATTACTTATTTAAAAGGAAGTCCTGAACAACTATACTGGTTTTGTTACTATTACTCACCACCTCCTAAATTTATAGTGCAATTTGACTCTTCCCCTCACTGCTTTTTAAATAAACAGAATTTCCTTGATTTTTCAACAGAGAGCCACCTTAGCCTTTTAAGTTCAAAATAAAGAACATCATTAAAGAACTAACAGAAGCTGCAACATAAGGGAGGGTCATGACAAGACATTAATAGCATCCTACAGAAAACATGTAATCAACAGGAAGGATGAAGCTAACTTTCTGAGTAGTATTTAAGATGATATTCAGAAAGTAACTTGGAATGAAAAATCAGTCTCTTTTTTTCAGTAATATCTATGACTAGTTCAAATAGTCAAATGATGTTTATCTTTTCAAGTGTTGTTTTTCCTGATGGCATTCTCATGTCTGTGTGAAGTGTGAAATGCATAATGAAGGATCCAGTAAATAATCCAATATATGTTTTATTGCAGAAACTAACCACAGTTTCCTGAATTTCTTTCTTTGAAAGAGGTTTATGCAGGAAAATTTAGTTCTTTATTTCATTTGCAAGTAGCACAAAAGGCAAGACCTATGATTATTTTTAATTCATTACCACATTCAAATAAGTATTTATAGAGCACCTTGTGATTAGTGAACTGCCTGTATTAGTTAAGGACTAAACAGCAAGTTTTGCAGAAGTCTGTATTTAGTAAAAAAAAAAAAACCAAACAATTAGTAAGCCTTCACTACATTACATAAGCTGGTGATGAACGAACCTACACCTTTCTGTACAATAGCTGTCCAGCATGCCTGTAACTTCTTTACATCACTATTTTTTTTTGTGTATCTTTTAGCAGGTGAGATCCACCAGCAAAGATCTGACATAGTAATTGTGGGTATCAGCTTTCTAAAGTGCTTAGTGTTTCCAGTACTTTCAATTGAAGCAAACCAGTGTAACTTACAGAACAACTTGTTTACTGGAACTGGTGCTGTATGCTCTAGAAAATACCATGACGAAGATACTGATCACTTAAGATTTTGTTGCACTTTAAGGAAGTTTCCATTATAATTTCTGTTGACATGACACTGAGCAAAAATAGTATTTCAATAGGTTCTAGAGGTCTCAAAATAAAAAGTATTTCTCCATTAGTTCTCTATGTCTTAAATTACTTATATTAAATTCTGCGTGATTCACATTTTATGACTTTTCTCCATCACGCCTTTATGCATTTACCCTTGTGAAAGTCTTATTTCTGGCCAGGAATTCAGAATTAACTTTCACATTAAGTGTCATGAACAGTAGCTAGAATTTAATATTACAGACTGACATTATTGCATACCATTAAATATTAATTTAAATCTACTTAGAGAAAGGCAAGTCTCTTCCTCCTTTGAATTCACACA
Source organism: Rhynochetos jubatus (assembly GCA_027574665.1). Taxonomy (NCBI): domain Eukaryota; kingdom Metazoa; phylum Chordata; class Aves; order Eurypygiformes; family Rhynochetidae; genus Rhynochetos; species Rhynochetos jubatus. Next base: position 101,345,627 of record CM050649.1, on the reverse strand, counting down.
CTTCATATAGTGCCTTTATGCAAATTAAGGTGTTCCTAGAATCATTCTAGTGCACTGGCCTTATTGCAGAGATACTGATGCTCATAAGGAATGTTATTTACGTGAGTATTTCTGCCAAAGTCTCTGGGACAATTCCCTGCTGTAGAGTTACACACAAAGGCGAAGGTGGTATTGGGCCTACAGACTTTACTGATTACCAAATACTCTAACTTAGAAAACAGGTAACTTAATTATGTAAATCAACAGGAGATTGACCCTGCAGTGAATTTTTAATAATACACTAATTGGCTGATAGAGAAATCAAATTAGACATTAGTTGCAAATCTTCATCTCAGCATGCAGAGAGTTACATCCCCAAATCTTGTTACTAATAGAACTGCACATAATTCTTGAGGCTGTGTGAGAACAATTTAGGTTGGATTTTTCCCTCTTTCCCCCCCCCATGAAAAGAGTTAATATTGAGCTTAAGTCTGTCTCAGCTCATCTGTATTGATCTTGAGAGTGACTCTCTGCTGCCCTTAAGTATTATCTATTGTAGTCTCCTACAGCTTGTAAATTGGTTGTGGAGTGAAATAGTCAAGACCTTTTTTCACAAGATGGTTTTCCAGTGTAAGAAAAAGGTGTTTTCAGAGAGGCAAAATTCTGTGAAACTGATGGAAAAATTTTAACCTGAGAGTAAATAAGTATTCTAAAATTCCATAAAAATATCTCCTTAAAGTTTCAAAATTACCTTTTACATTCTCATAATTTTTCTTTTGTTCTGGTACTGCTATGTCACAATAATGAAATGTGCTATTTGTATAATCATTTTTATACCTACTACTGATAGAAGCATCTTCTGGAGATCAAAGTGTCTTTTGTTCTATTGTGAAAAAAGCTTCAAACTCCTGCTGGAAACCTTCAAAAATAAGTTTTTGAAGATAGCTTTCATATACAGTCTCAAAAGTATCTGACTCTTGATCTGAAACCCTGAAATTTTTAATGAAGTAGATATGCTGATTTTCAGCTTCCTAGTTGGTAATATCACCAGCTGGTAACTTATGATTGAAATAATATTACCAAAAATAGTATTCTTAAAATCATGAATCAAATGCAAAGAGATCTTAAGATATGCTTTTCATCACAAAGTGTTTAAAGAATAAGTTTGGAAATCAATTGTCCTACAGGCCTATATGGTTTTTCTTGAGTTTTCAGTGTTGTCTTCTCAGATACGAAGATTAGAAATATCTTTTCTTATTATCTGAAAGCTAAATTTTTATGTGACTCCAGGAGGTGGTGCTTTAATAAATTTTTAAAAATTAAATACCATGAGAACTATATTAAGATTGTTAATGTTAGTTACACTGAAGCTGGGAAAAATAAGATACTCTAAATTAGTTTTTATTCACCTGTTATCTCTGTTCAGTACTGTTCTACCAGCTAAGCATCAATTACTATTGATTTCAATAATACTACACGTTAAAGAGACCTCCTAGAGGAAAGGGTGTTTAGAGTTTGGTTTCAAGATACTTGTAAAACTTGAGTTGTACAACATGATAAACACCTCCCTGATTGACTGTGAGAGGATTTATGAATAAGTTTAACAGAAACTCATCACAGTGTTTTTAAATTTGGACTAAAATGTAGCATTTGATTTTTATAAACATCTTTTAGTTTTGTTCTGGTTTGGTTTGTTTTTTACAAAAAAATATGGTAAGATATATATCAGCAGTGCTAATTTACCTGTATACTCAATTCTCAAAAGAAACATCTATTACTATGCAGCAGAAACATCAGTTACAAAAGAGCTTTCATTATGGAAAGTTTTGAATTATATCTTTTTAAATTACATTTTCTTTCTTTCCGTGAGATTGAAATATTTTGTTTACAACAATTATCCTGAAGTAGTTTTATGATTTAAACAATTAATTAGTAAATTGTCTCCTTGTCACAAAATTTGATCTAACCAACTCAGATTACGTATGAAATGGTGACTGCTATATTTAGCTGTATTGAATGGCAAACATTAACATCTATTCCAAAATTAAATCCAGTTGATAATTCTCCTATTTTCACTGAGCATTCATAGTCTGAGTCAGAGTCCATACAAAATAATCTGCATGGACTTTTGGCAGTTTCTGCTGCCTTTAGTTTGAGAAATGGATCAAGATTATTCTCCCAGGAACACCAGCAATGAGGACTTGCAGGTCTTTCACTCCTCTTGTATTTCTTGTGTGATCTGGAGCTTTAGGCAAACTCCAAGCAGCGTAAGAGTGTTGTCTCACAAAATAAACAATTCCTTTGTCAAAGGACTTCACAAGTCAAATATTCAGATTGCAGTTATGGATCAGCTGGAAAATGAAGTCTTAAGTGCACAAGATTATAAACCTGGACCATGATTATCTCTGTTGTATTCTCATGCATTGGTATCCAGAACTCTGTCTCTCCTCAGACTCTGAGTGGTAGCTGACAGCATTACTGAAAGGTTTTCTTAAAGGAACTCTGGATGGACTACAGTATTGCCCTGCTTTAATCTGTTGTGTCTTCTCACTTTCACAATTTTGGGGTTTTTGACGTTCTTAGATGTTTCTCGGTATGTCTCTGTCTCCATTTCATGTCCACAGAGCAGCTCCATCAGTTACATCTAATCACTTACCTTGTTCAGTCCTCATCTGAATTTCCTTTCTTTTTCCTATAAAGTTTGGAACATTTCTTTTATAAATGTTAATTGGCTTGAGAGCTGATTTTTTTAAAATGGGGTTTTACTTGTTTGTTTTGCTTTTTATTGTTGTTGCTTTTATTCAGGACTTTAGATTGATTCTTTTCTTGCAGTAGAACTGAAATATCTTGTGGTTCAGCTTCATATTTGAATATGAATGACAACATGCAATGTTCTACATCACTGTTCTTTTTGTTTACATTTTTAACATATTTTCTCAGCTAAGCTCCTTTGTTAGTGTAAAACTTTCCACCATGACTTTATTGCTGAAATATTCCCACTGTGTGCTCCACTGCAGTTTTTTTCCTCTTCTTTACATAGCAATGATTCTTATTGAAAGCCAAAGGTTTCTTTATTTAAATAGATATTGAATAATAAAGAAAACTGTTACTTGATCCCATAACCTATTTAGTCAGAGTCAAGATTCTTTCCTGCTACTTTTCTGTTTGAAATGAACACGTTTTCAACACCTTCATGAAAACATGGGCTAGTCACTGAGGAAAACTTCTCAGACCTGAAGAGAGTCTGCCAGTGCAGGTTGCTAAAACATTCTAAAACCTTTCACAGGACTTTCTCATGAGGTAGACTTAGTCTAGTCTTTATACCCCCAAAATCTTAAGAACTAGTAGTACACCCAAATGTGAAGTGTTCTTGACCAAACTTGATTTAATCTAATCTGAAGTTGGTCCTATTTTCAGCAGAAGTCTGGTGCTTTTGCAGATACCCTCCAGAGGTCTCTTCTAGCACTAAATTATTCTGTGATTCTATGACTGATGGCTTGAGCATGTAGGTAACTAGGTTAACACATGGGAATAATACTTTCAGTATTTCCTATCTGACACTTGCCTTGACAGTTAACTCCAGCTTTCATTTATAGTAAGATTATTCATGATGTTAGTTGCATTTTGAAGACTGGCCTCTAAGAAGGAAAGGAGAGGTTTTTGAAGGGAAAACAACAGGAATTTTCCCCAAAATAACAAGGTGACCACTCAACAGTAAAAAGAATAAAACCTGATGACCTACTTTTACATTTCAAGGTAATATTTTGCACATCTTTGAGCCTTAGGAGAGAACTTCATCTGATAGCATTCATACTCTTGGATTTGTATCTCTTCCTAGCCTGCAGGAGCCAGACCAGAGGATCTGTTAACTTGTAACACCTTTGAAGTTTCCTTACCTGCAGTAAATTATGTTTAGAGATACTGTGCTGCCTCCATCAAGGGTTTTATTTTTAAAGAGGAACACTTATTTTATAATATGCATATTATGTACCAAAACCTAGGAATCCAAAGCTGGCATAAAATATCTGTCCCCTTGCAAATCAAAGGAGTAAACTTAGATATAAATATCTACATATAGGTATCTCTTCAGCTATGTATATACACCTACATATGCATAGATATGTATATGTTATGTATATGCTATGTATATACACCTACATATGCACAGGTATGTAAACATATGAGCACGTACATACCTATATACGGGCCACATATATAGCTTAATCTTAAAGGAAACAGATGAGTAATTATCTTAATTCTGCTCTTATCTATGGATTTGTGTCTTATCAAAGTAATGAAACAGAGTAATATAACATTCTAATGGAAAAGCATAGTATACATGTATTTGAAGTGATTCTGAAAATGGCTGAAGTTGCATTCTGTTTTATTATATTTCATTTATCTGAGTGTGGTATAGTTCAGCAAAATTTTACAATTCTTGTATTTTGAAAGTATTGCAATCCTTCTGTATAATAACCAAACCCATGATTTCAGATTGCATTTCCCTAATAAATATCCACAAACATGACAAGTCATAAGAAACGAGAATATGGACGACTCTGTTTTCTTTGTACCTTGAAGACAGAACACATATCTCAGAAGAACTGAATTACAAAATAATGTGAAGCTTCAAAATTAGAAGCTGAGACACCTAAGAATAGGCACATGAGAATATACGTGCAGTACTTGTAAACGCTCCTGTACTTGTTTCATGGTTTAACCATAGCCAGCAATTGTACGCAGCCACTTACTCATTCACCCCTGGTAGGATGGGGGAGAAAATTGAAAAAGGAAGTGAGAAAAAATAGTGGGTTGAGATAAAGGCAGTTTAATAAATGAAGCCAAAGCCATACATGCAAGCAAAGCAAAACAAGGAATTCATTCATCACTTGCTATCGGCAGGCAGGTGTTCAGCTGCCACCAGGATAGCAGGGCTCCATCATGCGTAGTAGTCGCTTGGGAAGAGAAACGTCATAACTCTGAATGCCCTTCCTTCTTCTTCCCCCAGATTTACATGCTGAGCATAACATCATATCGTATGGAATATCCCTCTGGTCAGTTGGGGTCAGCTATCCAGACTGTCCTCTCCCAATTTCTTATGCACTCCCAGCCATCTCACTGGTAGGGTGGAGTGAGGAGCAGAAAAGGCCTTGACTCTGTGTAAGCACTGCTCAGCAGTAACTAAAACATCCCTGTGTTATTAACACTGTTTCTAGCTCGGATCCTAAACACAGCCCCATACTGGCTACTGTGAAGATAAATAACTCTGTCCCAGCCAAAACCAACACAGCTTGTTTATGTTAGAATGTTTGTGCTTTTCAAACAGTGCTGACTCATCAAAAAACCGTATCTAAAAAAAAAAAAAATTACATTTTACCCATTATACAACCAAGTAATTTCTGGACAGATATATATCAGACAGCAATAATTAACACTTGCACCATTGCCTTCAGCAGCATCACTAACAGGAATTCAGAACATTCATGTTACTTATAGTGGTTGAAGATATATTTCTGAAATAATTAGTGTTGCTTTGCAGTACAGATGTTGGATGTGCACAGACAAACTGAGTCCTAACAACTTTTGCCTTGTTGCTGTTCACAAGTATTCATTTTGCAGCTTGACCATATACATACATTACATGTAATTGTTCTGAAAAGTCCCTTTCAGAGATCTTAATGATATTAAGTGCCTCATGTAGAATTAAGTAAAGGAGGAACGAAAAAGACAAAATGAATGAGATAAGCTGCTTTGCTGTTCTTCCTAAATTCCCCTTTTAAATCTCCTTTTTGCAGTGATGCTTACAAAATACCAGCTGCAGTACTGACATTCCATCTGTCTTGCTGCCAAGCACACTCCTTTTATTCCTTTTGTGCCTCTCTATCTGTATACCTGATACAGATTGTCTGATTTTAAACCACATAAAATAAGGATGACCATTCAGTTCAGTGCTTGAACCCTGTCTACTTTTAGGGTCTTGATCCACAATTAAGGATTATCACAAAAGAAAGAACTTCTAATAAAAGGTGTGGTATAATATCAGATTGGATTTTGTGGCAGCTCATAAAACATTTACAGCTATATAAGAACATTTTTTTTATCCTATAAAACAAGGACAGCTAATCTCATACATGCAAATATTTCTTATGGTCTATTGCTTAGGGAATTAATTGGTTTTTTTGGTCAAAATTCTTGTTAAATAAGTATTAATTTTCTGAACCAGGAGTAATTTTTATACCTATTGTCAAAGGTATAATGAACATTTTCCTGAATTTATTTTTTATTCAAAATACTAGGGATCAGCATGGACAATATTCTCTCAGTGCAGAAAATTTTGTCCTGTGTTGATTCTACCACTGAGTAGCAGTTTAGTTGCTCTAGTACGCTATGGAGAATGCATCACTCAGACATCATGTTAAGAACATGAGAAGAAGCACAAGCTTGTAGACTGTTTCTGTGTGGAGCCACAAGCCTCAGTATTTTGCAGTGTCTGCCAAGGAAGCAGATGTTTCCTTTCCCACACTTAATGACTGAATATTTTTAACTAGTGCATAATATACATTATTTGCCTCCAGATGCATATGTTTGTACATATAACTGTATTGCCACAATGTTGCTAGTTACAGGACAAGAAAATAATTTAAACCTCTTCAGAAAGATAATGTAAAAAAATGAATGATGTCCAAGTTGAATTACTAACTCCAAGAGGAATATTTATTTTCTTCAGTATCCTTTCTTTCCAATACTTTTCCACCTTCATTTCCAAACTTTTTTTGCCATATTTTTCTACCCTGTATGGCATACAGAATATTTTGTAATAGTTATTAAAAGGCCTTCATAATTTTCTGCTCCTTTTTCAGCGATTCTTGCCCCTTTTGTTCTTATGTTTGTTAAAAGCTCCAAATCTCTGAAACTTACAAATTGATGAGGACAGCATCTAGGTCACTTAAAATATTTTTACCAGTCTCTTCAGATATGACATCTGCCTGTACCTCTTTATTTTGGCATAGTCTTTCTATATACATCATTGGCCTTCATTGCTATGTCCTGTAGAGCTTTATTCAACCTTAAAGTCAGTTCTTGCAGATTTGCATTTGATAACACCTCTTTTTCCCTCTACAGAACGCTCCCGTTCACAAATCTAGGACCTGCTTATTTGTCTTTTACTCAAGTGTGTAGTTCTTACTACAGACATAATTAGAATATTATTTACACAAACAACTCCAATAAAATAAAAGATTGGGGAAAAAAACCCACTTTCTGTTGTGCTGCATACAGGACTGAACTGAAGAAAGGTCAGTATTTGCTAGTGATAAAGCTTATGACCTCCTTGTCCCTGTTCTCCCAGACAATGCACTGAAATAATCTCCATAAAAGCAAGATTTATTTTTTGCAGTAATTTTTATGTTGATCACGGCTAACTAGTAACTGATTCACATGTGGAGAAATTATTAGAAACCCAGTTAACTCAAAGAGGTGTTCTGTGTTTTGAAGTGCTCATAGGATTGCATTAAAGAAACCTTTGGCTGTTTCTCCATCTTGTCTATTTCAAAATCAATACCTTTTGTGATTATAAAATAAATGCCTATTTTTTTAAATGTAGTACTTCAGACAGTTGAATAACAACCTTCTTTTAAAAGTATTTATCTCAAGAACATTTTATAGATCCTCAACCTGAATTATTGTACCAACACAGAGATTTGTTTAAGAAGAAATTACTTACATTCACACATTTAGAATATGTGACTTTATGGAAAGACCTCACAGAATTTACTCAATGTTTCCCCAGAAACATTCTGTCCTCTGCTTCCATGCATGTTTGGCATGAGAATTACTCTCCTGGCCAGCACACAGGTTTCCTGTGTGACAGGAGTGGCAATGTTGAGCCCAAAGCTGGACATGCACAGGCTGTGGACTGCAGGTTTGATCTCAGCCAGGGAACACTGAACATCTCATGGATACCAATGACCAAGGCAGCAGCAGGCAAATTATATATAAACCCTCCAGGTTACAGACAGTGAATCTGAAACAGCACATGTCAGTGGCCAGCTACAAATCCTACTGTTCAGGACTTGGAACCCTGAGTGTGGCATCTGGGCTCTGCAATTGCCAGCTCTAGTCTCAGATAGCCTCAAAGGTTGACTCATCTGCAAAAATAGGCAGAGGAAAATGAAGACCAAGTGGTCCATGTACAGCCTGCTCATGCCAGCTACATGAGGAGGGAGTGCCAAATACATTTTTGGAGTGCTTTAGTCACAATCATGTTGATGAGATCCAAGGATTTAAAAACACATTAGTGTCAGATAAAACCTCGGTTGTATTTGTTGTTTTTATTAAAACTGTATTAGGGATTACATTCTCAAAACATACTGTACTTGAAATAATGTTCAAGGCTACCTTTTCTATCCATCCTTGGCCAACTTTGTGATCAATTGTTTCACTGCTTAGAATAGTTGTCAAGCAAGTCAGGAGAGATTCATGTCAAAAAATCAATAAAGGACTGAAGATAGAGTCAAAGCAGTTGTGAATATAAAAAGGAAATTCACATAAATTCTGGTCCAAGCTCCACTATCCTTTTCAAAAACACATAACTTGTGTTGACAGGAGAGATTTTTAAAAAACAAACAAAAAACCCCTTCCCAAACTAAATCCAAACCCAATCTGCTCCCTGTGTTCAAATCCCCCGAGAAAACAACAAATAGCAAGATTCTAGGGACATGCCCCTTTATGTCATATCACATAGGATCTTTTCTCTACTCAAGCGTTAGCTCCTGCAACAGAGAACACACCTGCTCCCTTTATATGGGACTGCATGCACTGGTATGACTGATTTCCATCTATTTGCAATATCTCTGCAACTGGGGGCATTTTGTAGAACACAACTTGAGAGAAGAAATGGAGAAGTCCTGTATTCTTGAGCAAAAGCTTATAGTACGTTGCTTCTGTATACACTAGTAAAATAAAACTACATAAGGAAACAAGAAAGGCTTTCTGAGGTATATTGAAACAGAGAATCACAAGTCTGCCTCGGACAAGTGTAGACATTGCCTCATCTAATGAGGAAGTTAGTCAATGACTAAAGTGTAGATTAGGATTTAAAGTATTTGGGTCAAATTCCTCTATTTAACACAACATAAAGTCTATAAAAATGGTTAATGTTTTTTCTGACTCTCCAAACCCAGAATTCTCTCCTTCTTGTCATTACACATAAAAAAAAAAAAAAAAAACTTTAGGCTAATGATTCTCTTAATATGAACTGGTCCATGGTCCAGAAAATAAAGCCATGACTTTATTTTTTTCCTCCAGCTGTCACTGATATGTAGATATCTAACTCAAAAATTTATCTGAATAAAACATCTGGATAGACACTCCAGATTTTAGTTGAATAAATTCAGAATGCTCTTATTCAGGCTGATATTTAGCCTAGTCTTCTAATCAGTGCAGAGGTGATCTCCTCTACCAGCAACTCCACTATTTTATATAGATATTGCTGAACAGAATAAACCAATCAGGGTACTTTTGCACTGAATATATAAGCCTAGTCTATTGGCTTAGTCTATACAGAGAGCCAACAAGAGCTGAGATTAATTTTGGTCAAAGAATCTCACAATGTACAAGGATGGTCTAGAAAGTACTGGAATACTTAAGATTTCCAGCTAGAAAGTAACAGTGGAACTAGGCCTCTGTCCAAAAGCATATCTAACTCCAGAGTTCTGCTCTGAGCTTTGCATCTCATATCCTTGGTAGTATTCATTCAATCAATGTGAAAAATCTGAGCTTTTTCCAGAAGGAAATCATTCATAAAACAGGCCTGTTACCTCTAGCTATGCATCAATCTCTCTGTATAGTATGTAGTCACCAAACAGTTTGACCTAAAAATTTCAGTTTGCTAGCTGCTGATGAACTACCTAACTTAACATTAAATATTAAGTAAAGCTGGTAAAAAAAAATTGTTAGAAATTCTGATGAAAAATGGTCCCTTTGTAAAACAACATTTCCCTGGGGGAAAAAAAAGTCTAGTCCTCAATCCTTCTTCTTGTTAGTCTCTTTTCTTTCTCTACCACATTTTCTCTATGTCCAGTTCAGAAATGGTTGTGAAGGAAGAGGAACACAAAGTATTAATATTTTATGTTTCATTTAAAAATAAAACAATTAACCTGCCAAATATTTCTAAATGCTCAGGAACAAAGTTATAAATTGCTGCAAAAGTATATTCCTATGGCAAATTGTATGGCAAGAGTAGATAGCAATCCAGTCTAAATAGGTCTTCTGTGCTGTTCTGATATGAGATCACAGGTCACGGCAGAGAAAGACATAAATCTGGCATCAGGGAGACCTCAGGCTCCTGAAGATGTCACTAAACCCCTTCTAGACCCTATGGCAAATCCGTGTTACTATTTGGGTTCACTTTTTGTTTTAGTGACAAATAACATGTACCCAAGACAACAGAAACAGCACTATCAGCTAATGGATTTTGGCATTGTGATATTCTGAGTATTAAGCATCAGAATAGACTGCACGCAGGAAGCATATAGAACTGATGTTATGATCTCAAATTCCAGTGTCTGAACTCCCAGCTGCAAAGTTACAGCATCAGCACTCAGGCTTAAAGTCCATGTTTGCTAGAAAATGCTTAAGAGTTTCATTGTAAAAATGCATTTTGTCGTGCATTAGTACCTCATATCATTCCCACTTTGAAAATGTCTATCCTTCAAAAGTAATGTCAAAGGAAGGAAGTACAGTTAGAGAAAATAAACACACAGGGAAACCCCAGCAAAACTCAGTATATTCTAAAGGGCTTTTATAGTTATGGACAATCACCTGCTATTAAAAAGTCAACCATTTTTGTTTTGAAAGTATTTTTCCTTAGGTAATGGTGGTGCCTAGAATGATGATATCGCATTATCCCCTTTGACTGAGTCCACTTTCTAAGTGCTCACTTTCAGGTAATGTCTAGTTTTTGCAGATTCTTTTTACAGACCATATCTAAGTTGTGGCTTTTGCTATCTATCTGCACAGCTGAAATAACACACGTCTCAGCTACTGCAACACCTTTTTTTTCAGACTTTGACAAATGCAATCTTGCTCAGCTGCTGTGAAGATCATTTTCCTGGTCTGTCATTTTGACCATTTCACCTCTCTCTACCTCCCTTTGCTAGCTACTGCTTTTCTGCCACTTCAAACACAAGCTGCTTGGCTTCACCTTCAAAGCCCTTTCACAACCTGTCCCCACCCCACAAATGATCTCTACGTTCAGTAAAGAGCAGCTGACACCTACTACCAACTGGCACACAAAACCTGTCTCTTAACAGATTTTTAATCAAGCGCCCTTCTGATTTCTCCTGTTGTCTTTAAGAAAGAGAAGGACTACCTGAAAATATTCCCTGCATTTCCTCATTTCTCTCTTTTCAATCCTCTCATTCAAATTTGCCTTGACACGATGTCCAGAGGAAGCTAAGGACAGAGAAGTGACAGAAAAGTCTTTTATTCCCCACTATCACATTATCTCTTCATTTCTGTCTGTCTGACTGCAAGTTCTTTGCAAAAGGGGTTGTGTGAGGTTTATACGTTTCTCCTACAATGGCATCCTAGTCAATTATTGAGATTCTTATATTTGAAAGCATAAAAAATGAGACCTCCTGTGAACTTCTTAAATACTTTTCTACACTTTTTTGCATGCAAAGTAATTTGAACAATACTACTGTATTTCCTGGACATTCCTTGGGTGTTGCTATTGTTAGCTTCGGTCTTCATCTTCCGGACTAAATATTCATCAGACGCATTTGGGCCATCATAAGACTACAGTCTCATCTCAGTGTTACAATAACTGCCAGAGCTCTACCTATCATCAACATTTACACAGAATGGCTGGGTGTTTCTTAAATGTAGAATTTTAGGGATAATGGTGGTACCTGAAATAGAGATTTCATCAGAAGTGATACCATATGCAGTGTAACTGCCCGGCTCCTTCTGTCTTGCATCATTGCTCAGATAAAAATGAAGTAGTTCAGGCATTTTATGGGAAGGACATAATGCCTATAAAATTTATTTCTCTCTTCACGTGGTGGGAAAACACTCCAGGGTATACCAGAGAACAAACTCGCCCAGATCATGAGGAACATAGCACATTGGATGCAGGACATTAAATTAGTGCTTTCTAAGCTATCTGATCTGACACAGCAGGCAGTCTTGACTGTTGCAAATATTAGGTATTAACATGTTCCCCCTTCTTTCTCCCTTCCTCTTGTGTTCTTTAATCATAACCTTAAAACAATTTCTAAGCACAGGTGCTGCCACACTGATGGGCCTTTTTCTATGAGTAAAGCATACAGTAATGTACTGCAGAAAAAGAACAAAGTGCTGTGGTTGACTTGGCTGTCATCAAGGATGTTCAGATCCATAATCTTGTAATTATTGTCTTTTAAGGACCAGTGCAGAAGGAAAAAAAAAACAAACCAAAAAAACTTTACCACCAAGAACCAAAAAAACCCACCAAACCAAAACAAAAAACCCTACTGAAGTCACATTAAAAAAAAAGGTTCTTTTTTAAAAACAAGTAGGTTTTGGTGGCACTGTGGAGTCAAAACAGCTGTGGGAAAGTGAATTCAATTATATTTTTTTTTTGTGTATTCAGTCAACACTGTACCCAGTGTCTTTCCCATGTTGGTGATGTGCACTCAGAGTACAGACCAATTTTCACATCTTGAGTAAATTATGTCTGGAAGTAATTTTAAGGATAAACCTCTTGTCATTAAGTCACTGAAGATAGAAAAGATGAGTCAGGATGAATATATCAATATTACCTAGAGAACATTTACAGGGAAAAAAGAAGTGAGAATGAAATGTTCGGTTGCCAGAACGATGTTTAAAGGTGCACAGATCTTCATTCAACTCCTGTTTCAGAAGGACAGGGATATTATATTTTAATGCACAAAGTTATAAGTAAATATAGGAAGTAAGATGTAGAATTCCCATCTAAGATTAGGAGTTTAGGACTGAACTAGCACTGAATTGCTGCGAAAATCAAAGACGTATGAAAAGTTCTCAGAAATTTATGAATTCACCATATATGGTATGAAAGACACCTTTTTGTATTAAAAAAGAAAAAAGGTCTCATGAGATATAAACAAAATTATAAGAAGAGAAAGGATGCTTTTTCATCATCCCAGTGAGATAATGTTCTCTAATACATATAGATCATCCTTCCACTACTCCTATTATCTACTCCATGTTTGAAGTTATCACAGACACCAGCATAGTAAGGAGTGAGTGAAATTCACATTATCCAGCTAAAGCCTAAGTAAAAGACTGTGTGACAAAAGTAATCTTTCTGCTGGAAATGCAACTGGAGTTTTGATGGGGTGAAATCCAGACTCCAATGTAGATCCCAAGTCTGTGCTGCAGGTCAGTTTGCTCCTTCTTTGTAGTCTGAACCCTATACTGCACACTATATTGGGTACCAACGTTTGGCACAATTAGTAATGACCAAAGATGACTGGACTGACTTTTGTACAGGTATTACCTGAATAATGTTGTTGTACTTAGTTATTTTCTTCACCACTGATCAATTACAAACAGATTCTCTTTTTTACTGTGGCAATTGGGGTTTTGTGCATGTGGGAAATCCTTGGGAAAGAAGTCAGCAAACTTTTCACTTGAACAGCTCATTTTTGTTCTTGGTGACTGGCTTCCTATACAAAATAGTTCTGCCTTTGGTCCTTGAGCTGGAGACTGAAGCCTCAACACAGAGACTCAGAACAAAATGCAAGAAGCTCCATGCATGTTTATACTGCACGCTTGGTGGACTATCTGCTCAAGACAGGTAAATAGCTGTTAGTTGGCTTTTCTGTGTATTCCTAGCTGTAGTAATTATTTCTGCCAAAGTATGTGTAGATCTTTTCCACATTTAGAATATAAATAGTTTTACTGGGTGGGTTGGGTTTTTTTCCCATGAGAGAAAAACATCTCTCTATATATGGTGTTCAAATCAATATATTAGTGATGGGAATGTGTCTGGAGCCCTAGAAAACAAAGGAGGATGCTTTGACATTCAAAGAGAACACAAAGTGATCTTTTGACCAGCTAATTAAGCATACTCAGGTTTTTTAAAATTTTAGTGTGCTTCCTGTACAATTTGTGAATTTGACTTTACAGCTGGCCAAGGTGGATGGCATGACACAACTTGACAATCTGTGTCAGAACAGTAAGCATATGTCTGAGTCATTGCATGGCACAAAAAACCCGTGTACTGCTGTAGGGACAGCAACAGTATTTGTAAAAAATATCGGCATAAGTCTCCTTTTAAAGACAATATGTGCAGGTCACAGATAATAACACCTATAGAATAACTAAAGCCTCATCTTGAGGTTTGTACCCTGCAGGATAAAAAGTACTATACTATTCTTTTTTAGCATAACACAGATACCAGTTATGAAAAGCACCCTTCCTATTCCCTGCTGCACTCATTCCTTCAACATAACAAAACATATTTGTGGGAGAGTCTCATTGGATGTTAAATGTACTGACAAATGTTGACATACTCCTACTCAAGGTGATTTTTCTTATTTTTCTATTAACTGTTCTACAGAAAGAAAAAAAATCTTTTTACAGTTATGCTCAGATTGAAAGCCATAAATATCTGCAGCACAGAACCCAGAATTTATGAAATGGTTATTTAATTTTGTGATTGTTTTTATGTAACTAAAAGACACTGACAACACAAATATATTGCCTAGAGATGGTGTGGTTTTCTTGGATCAATGTAAAACCCAGAGTATACAATAGTTGCTGGGGGACACAGTTACAACAAATGCTGATTGAAGTACTTTTATGGAAATTTTGAAGAACATTTTTCTCAACCCTTTCTGGTTTCTAACCATGACTGGAAAAATAAATTAAAAAAAAAAAGATCTAAAATCCAAACCATGAGATTTGGAGAAATGCCACTGCAGTGTTTCACATGAGCTGTAATAGAGGTATCTCAATTTCCTTCCCATTCTGTGTGGCAGATTTCAAGACTGGCAGAAATCTGACATGGTTCACAGTAGCTTCTGTACCTTTGTGATCCCTTATATTGACATAAAATGGTAGGAATCTGAAACAGCCCTACTTTGACTCACGCTTACAATGGTTACATTCAAAACATATCAGAAGTCACTCTGGTGGCATTTCTGAATTAGGAAAGACTTTTGCTGCTAAAGAAGTGGGCACTTTTTCATGGGAGGAAAGTACAGTGTATCTGAAAAGCTCTTGTTCCATTCATTCATGTAGTCATGCCCACAGATGTTTTAACATTACCCTATTTAAAACGGTTTTCTCCATGGAAACGGATACTAAATGAGGTTTAAAGGGAAAAGTATGGACAAAACCATGAACTTGAATCCAGTCCATACTCATGCAGTTTGAGACTGCATTGAAGACCAGTAGTATAATCAATTTCATTATAATAATGAAGAGCGTTGTCCACTAACACTATGTACATCCCAAAGAATTTAGTTCACTAAACTTTGAGTAACCTGTTCTAGTGGAAGGTGTCCCTGCCCATGGCAGGGAGGTTGGAACTAGATGATCCTTAATGTCCATTCCAAGCTTTCTTTGAACTGTTCTTCAAAAGCTTATACAGGTCACGCTTTTGTGGTTGTGAAGGAGGAAGAAATACGACCAATGAACATTACATCTACAACTCTTTGAGTTTTGGTGAATTTTCTTTGTTAATATGTAACTTACACTTTATAAATGGAAAAGTTTTTGAGTATATTCAGATGAATTCTTGAGTATCAAAACTAAACTGATGATGAAAAATGCTATCCTTATGTACCTTCTGCACCCACTGACTTGAAAAGGAATTGACTTAATTTAAGGTGCATGAAAAAAATATGGCTGACTCCTCAGAAGTAATTTTCTAAGCTGAAAATAAGTTGCTAGTGAAACATTGGAGGAAAGAACTAGGTGCAGAGAAACCCTGCATTTGAAGCTGCTTAGGATGGATACAAATTATCTTTACACTCTGCTTTCCAGGCTTGATTATCTAGAGGCAAACATCACTGCTTTAGCATTCTTCCCAAATTCATCTCCAGGGTTAACCATCCATGTTTAATCATTGCTGATAATGAGATTTGTAAACTTTCAAAAATCCCTTAACTAGAACTCTATGAATAGGTTTGTGCATAGGGCGGGCTGGGAGGAATTTGCTCTTTTTTTTTTTTTTTTAATCAAAAGAGTTAGAAAGTATTGATTTACTTTTTTTTTTTTTTTAACATGTACTCCTGAAAATTTCACTATGCAAAGAGTAAGCTTGATACGCCACAGTGAAAGCAATAGAAAACATATGCAAAGAAAGTATTCAGTTTCCTTCAGTATCTGAATATTCTTTACATAACACTGATTTTTGTTGTGCAGGTAGTCAGAGCACACATCTATCAGCGGGTTTCTTAGACTGGGAGTCCATGTAACACATGAAAAATTAAATCCCCAAAACCTGCAAACTAACATTTCCAGATAGCCCCTAGTCATTTTACCAAGAAGATATCAACAGACTACATTTCTAAGATTTCTCCTGTTCCAGTGATTCCAAAATTGCCTTAAAAGAGGGCTCCAAAGCAAGAAAACTGAAACAATATAGGGTGGAACCCAAAAGAGAATACAAAAAGTAATTAGCAGGAAAAAGTAGAGTACTAAAAGGAAAGAGTTACAAGAGTGGCTGAAGCCGCAGAGGGAAAGTTTGAAATGGATTTGGAAAATGAACCAAAGCACTGAGAACACCAGAATGAGAAAATGACAAGAAATTAGTAGCTGGAAAAGGATATGAATTAATGAAGCCGTGAACTAATAGCATTGCTTTCCTCGTGCTATAAGATACAATATTTAGTTTGGGTTGGGAGAGACCTTAAAGAACATCTAGTTCCAACCCCACTGACATAGGCAGGGACACCCTCCACTAGACCAGGTTGCTCCAAGCCTCATCCAGCCTGGCCTTGAACACTGCCAGGGATGGGGCATTCACAGCTTCTCTGGGCAACCTATTCCAGTGCCTCACCAACCTCCCCGGGAAGAATTTCTTTATATCTCATCTAAATCTACCCACTTTCAATCTAAACCCCTTACCCTTTTTCCTATCACTACATACCCTTGCAAAAATTCCCCCCCTCAGCTTCCTTATAGGCCCCTTCAAGTACTGAAAGGATGCTATAACGTCTCCCTGGAGCCTTCTCTTCTCCAGGCTGAACAAGCCTATCTGTCTCAACCTGTCCCCACAGGAAAGCTGCTCCAGTCCTCTGAGCATTGTGGCCCTCCCCGGGACTGATTCCAACCGATCGATATCCTTCTTATGTTGAGGGCTCCAGAGTGGGGTGCAGTACTCCAGGTGGGGTCTCACAAGAGCAGAGGAGAGGTTCAGAATCACTTCCCTTGACCTGGCCACGCTTCTCTGGATACAGCCCAGGATACAGTTGGCCTTCTGGGCTGCCAGCACACACTGCCAGCTCATGTCCAGCTTCAATAGCCCTGTACTTCTTCAGACCTTTTGTAGCAATTTACTGTCATGTACATGGAATAAAACCATGTGCAGAAGAATACAACTAAATCACTCAAAATCAATGTTCTATTTCAATTGTAATTTCTCTTCCTCCCTTTGATTTTTTCAAACTATAAACAAAGAAAAACTTTTGAGTTTGAATTCACTTGGACATTGTAAATTCTCTGTGTAAGGGTATGTAGAAGGGGAGTGCATGCTCTTTTAAGAGTGTCTGAAAAAAGGAGCAATAAACAAGAACAAAGGAAAACCTGACTGACACATCCTAAGGGAGGTTATGATAAGAACAAACCTGGTCATTCACACTAATTGGTAGGAATACCTGGAGTGTGAAGATGTTTATTTTTTGGCAGAACAAGGAAAGGAAAGAGAGGAAGATAAGCACAGAGGCATAACCCCTGACCAATTAGTGGTAACAAAGACAATAGAAAGGTTTGGGTTGGAAGGGACCTTAAAGACCATCCAGTTCCAACCCCCCTGCCATGGGCAGGGACACCCTGCACTAGACCAGGTTGCTCAAAGCCTCATCCAGCCTGGAAAATAGTCAAAACACAACCTTGTCAGTCAAGATAACTGATGGCTATCAAGAAGCTGCAGGCAAACTGGCACTTTACCACTTATAAGGATGCAAACTTGAGGGTCCTGAGTGTAAGAGGGGATTGGTGGGCCTATGCAGAGTGCTGAGGCAACTTGCAGGGGAAAGAGGAACAGGGCAGAACTAAGAGGGATAGACAGAAAAACATATAAAACGGCCCTGTGACGTGTAAAGCATGCCTGGTCAGTATGCTTGTCTGGTCAAGTCCTGTGCCTGATCAAACCAGTCTGTCCTGTCTTACACCTTCCTTTTTGAATGTTTTCTTAATGCTCTCTACATACTCCCACTATCTATGTCATGGGTACATGTGCTGCAAGGACTAGCTACCAGCTACTGGTGAGACCTGTATCCATATGAGTCAAATTTTGCATCAGCTACTCGAGTCTGACCTGGGGGATGTTGTTAAGTATCTGTCTTTTCCCAAAACTGCGTGTGTAAGTGGGTGTGGGTATCCTCTGTGTACGTGTCTCTGGGATATGTGCTCAGCTCCACTACTGGTTGTACCTGCAACAGGCAGGAGAACTTAGCTGGGGTAGCTGGAGAAGGTGGACACTTAAGATCCCTTAACACTAAGGGATAAGCTGCACTTATATACATGTATAAATTATTATAGACATACACCTAACCTTGTGACATATAAGCAATTGGTTGGTTGAAAGTATGGAGGCACACAGTTAATTCTGTGCTTCCTTTCTGAAGAATAAAAATATGATTGTTAATCTGAATGCATTGCTCAGCTGGGGACACTGAAAGCATAGTCTAGCTCAAACACTACTTACCTAAATGAAATACTGACATCAAGATAATGGAATTTTGAATCGAGTGTTAAACAATTAATGTTGTAAACCTTTATTAATAATTTGTTTTGAAGGTTTGAAGGAAGAGAAACACAAGACATACCTTTCAAAAGGGTGATCATATAAAGAAACAAATAAATTTATAAATTCTTCTGATAAATCAAAATGGCCAATGAAGTAAGCAAATACACCCATTCTCCTCATTATTCAGGAAGTATGTTCTGACAAAGAAATTAGCTTTATTTTGTCACCTCATTTATCACAGAGAGAGAATTAAAAATAAAAAAAAGAGAGAGAGCGAAATACCATACCTTGCCCTAAGCCTTTTTCAACTAACTTCAAATTGTCATTAGAGTTCTACTTTGGTGTCGCTCAGTTTAGTGATCTGTTTTTCCTCTGCAGTTTCTAAACTTAATTACTACAGTTATATCTAAGACAGAATTCTGCTGAACAAAAGTCTTCCTTGGCGCATTTGTTGGGTAGCGTCACACTGCCTGTGCAGTAAAATGCCGGTTGCTAGCAGTTTGTGACGTTTGTGTTTTCTCAAGTCAAATCCTTTTATTATTTTGAGCTAAAGTTTTAGAATATAAAGGACATTATCGCAGAATTTCTAGGCTCTGTTCTTAAGTTCTTTGAGCAGAGTCCTTTGTCAAAATAGTTGCAAAACTCTATTACCAATGTCTCACGCTTTAGCCCGAGTTGTTAGATCTGATGCCAGTTGTATAATGTGACAAGACAAGCAAGGCTACCTTTTCTTTTACTTTGTAAAAGAACTTGCTTTTCCCCTAACTTCCCATGACAATTGTCATTGCAAGCTGCAGCCATGTTCGCCCACTTATGTCCTCATCAGTGACAAAAAGAATATTTCTGATGCTAAGGAGATCTTACACTCTCCTGCTGAGACACCACATTATCCATCCCCCTCCTCGTGAAGGTCCTGGGTGAGGCAGTCAGCCCTCCTGTCACAGGAGATGTTACTCATACCCAGCTGTGGGCCCAGCACTTGAAGCTACGTGTCACGGCCATGTTTCAAAGAAAATTGGTTTTTGTTTTTCTGTAGGGATATGCAATCAGAATGCATTCTAGGGGATGTATAGGAGGTGAAGGCTATATTTAATCCTTTCAGGTTGGTATTTACTTACTCAGGGAAGATGCAGAGGACCTAGGTGGGCAGCAGGCTGCTCTGACCCTGCCACCTCCCCTGGCTTCCATGAGGTGGCGCTGAGGCTCTGACCAATCCTATGTCACGGTTTCTGTTCCTGCCCAATCCCTTGCTGCCAGGTGTCCCTGTGGGTGGGGCCTGCTGGGGTGCTGTGCTGCAGCAGAGCTGGCCTCCTGGTTGAGTGGTGTGGGCTTAGCTGTGCTCTGACAGGTTGCAAAGTTGTCAGCAGGCAGAGCTAAAATGGCTTCTTGTATTTGTCAGTTTGATTTCTTTTTCTTTATTTGAACTATTCTGGTTTCCTGTTTGCCTCCTTGATACGCACCCAGCATCTGTCCTGCCACCTCTGCCAGCTGTTGGTGAAGAGAGGAGGCATCACTGTACAGGCTGGGCAGAGGGCACATAAATGCCAGCAGCTCTGTCTTCCTGCGTCTTGCAATGCTTCTCGGAGCCACAGTTTATTTCTCTGTGCTCTTCTTGCAAGGTGTTTTACCTCCTCCCACTCCATAATCCATCATTCTATGTGCACAGCCTGTGGCTGATTCATTTAAAATGTCACTGGGTAGCACTGTGGCTTGTATAACAATGTGGATGATAAATGGGAACTTTATCCCCAGAGCCTTTTCTTCTAGATTTATAGGCACTTCACATCAAGAAGGTAGGGGTTGACTCCCACCCCTCCATGGTTCTTCCTCCTTCACCTTCCACCCCAGGTCTCATGGCTCTGGGAGTAGCAGACAGTGGAGGGCAGGAGGGAAGGAAGGCCCTGCATGATGGAGGTGGCTGCTCCCACCTTAGAAGCAGGTGTAACTGGCTGTCATCCCTTCAGCCAGTCTGCTCTCATACCTAGGGAGGGGCAGGGCCTTATACTGTGGAGAGGATGGCTGGCCCATTCTGGTACAGCAATGAGGAACAAGGAGGCTTGGATATACAGTCTCAGGTCTATCAATTGCAAGTGGTAGGGAATAGCAGATTTGGGAGAGCAGTGAGGAGCAGAGGGAGTCTTCTGTTGCAACAGTCTGGTTGCTGACTTGAGTGCTGGTTTTGTATCCAGGACCTGTACACTTACATAATCCACAGGCTATTTGAAGAGAGAAGAGTATTTTTGCAGGTGTTGTTTAAGGGCCAGACCATCCCTATATATATGAGGGGGAAAACCAACACAGTTGCCAGGCCTACTTTAATGCAATTTGTCCTTTGAAGAATGGTTCCAAAGAGATTTCGGTTGGCAGTCTAACTGCTTCTGTATTTTGAATTAATCCAACTCATTTGATGATTTGCTCTTGCCTTTTTGGTCTGATCTTGTTAAATACACTGATTATTCACGTGTCTATATGCTTCTATAAACCTTTCCACCATCCCAAATTAGATCATAAGTATACTTTTCCTTTAACTGATCATGTTACTTTTACTCTTAATCACATCCTTCTATTACCTCTTTCATTTCCTTCCATCTCTTTTACCATTCCTCTCTTTTGCTGCTGCTACTAACTGTACTTTCTCTCATTTCTCTCTCCTGTTTGTTTTCCTGATGGAAACTTTCCCCTTATTTTCTGCTGTTGGTGATACTTATTTATCTTGACCTGTTCTTGTTCCTTCCCAAACTTTTCTCACCTGCCAGTTACTATCCACTGCTTCAGAATTACATAATCCCTGCAACTTCTTCCTGCTCTCTTGCACCCGAGGAATGTCTGCTCAATCTCATAATGTCATAAACTTATGACATTTAGCTTGGTGTCATCCTCTTTTTGCCCCCTCTTCTTTGTGCAGACCCTGCTCTTCTGCTATTCTGCTTCTCCTGGACTTTTCAAATTGTAGCTGTTGAAATGTGTTGGTTCCCCCCCCATATATAATTAACTAGGAGAATGTAGTATTTTCTGCTTGCCATGCAACTGAATTCAGAATCAGTAGATAGAGCAGCATGGTATAGAATTAGCACCTCTACAGGTTCCTAACAGAAATGTCATGGTCTCTGCACTGGCTTTGTAATTCAAATGTAATTGTTCCGTTATAGAGCCCTGAATAGAATGAGTCCAGGCTTCCTTTCCTTTATAGTTGTTTATCGTCCCAGCAACAAATATTACCTAAAGCAAGATTGCATGAACTTTGGTACTTATATACAGGGTGATATTGGAGGACAAAGGTAATGTTTATCCATCCTACACTGGGCAGAAGGCCCATCTGTTTATCTACAAAATTGTTTTACTAAGGATTTAGGCAAAGTATTCGGGGATTTATCTTTTTTATTTTTCTGTTGCAGCTAGGACCAAATTTCTAAAATATTGTGGCATTATACCAGTATAAAATTATGTGAATTATCTTCCCCTGTATATACATGACAGTATAAGCTTTGTTTTTTAGGGTTTTTATTAGTAAGCTGACAACGGGTAAGGGAATTACTGGCATGACAATTGATTTGGATATTTTATTTTATTCCTTATGGATGACACCAAATAAATTAAAATTTAATTAGAAATTGTGTGCATAAACACTTCAATGCTAGTAACCTGATTTATTAAAATGTACACATAAAAAAATTAGATTCTTGCTATATTTATGTTTGTTAATATCATGTACCATAGAGTTTTGTACGTGATTTTTGTATTTTTGTGTATATATTTGTGAATACACAAATAAATAGGTTAGGTTTCAATGTAAGGGTGTATATATGTATATTTACATATGTGTCTTTTTATAATTTTGGGTTGAATTTCTCTCATGGAGAAGATAGAAAGTCCTGTGCTGCTTATTTTTCTTCTAGGAAAGATATGGTGTTTAGGGACGTGGTTTAGATGCGGACTTGACCGTGCTGGGTTAATGATTGGACTTGATGATCTTAAAGGTCTTTTCCAAATGAAATGATTCTATGAATCTATGATACAATAAATTTTATATTAGTAGAATTTAACCTTTCCTTTGTTCTCTCCATTCTGTCCTAGCATTATCAAAAATGACATCCTTTGACTCTATGGGTGCATTCAAAGTTCCATTTCTGTATTGGGTATTGGAAAAAAATATTTTCTATAATAAACAGCTTTTTTTTTTCTTTTCCCAGTGAACTATATTTTTTAATGTACAGGGATGAAATATTAATATTTTCAATTATTCTGGATTTTTCCAGGTGTCATTCGTAACTATATGGCCAAATCTAATTCTTGCCCTGTATGTCTGGAATATCTGTAAGAAAAATAGTTCATGTAACTCTAAGTTGGTTTAAGTTTCACCATCCTTAGAGTAATCTAACAAGTCATTGGTAGTCTCTCTGCCAAAGCTTGTTAAGTGGAGAGCATCTTAACCCTTATTACTGGTGTATTAGACGAATTCTCATAACAGCACCAAAGTATTGGGGGGGTGGGGGGAAGTAAATTAGCTAGATATTTCAGAGAAGTCTTGGAGAAAAATGGTGCTTTACAGGATAAAAGCTAATTTAAAAGGTTGTTTTTATTACCTCATGCATTGGAAAGAGATTTCTTCGTAGAGATTGTTCTTCTTTCTATGCAAAGGGCATACTGAGGTCCAACAGTTGGATGAGGGAGCTAAGTAAATGCAGACTAGAAATAAGGGATATTTAAAAAAAAATGTTAATTATTTATTGGAAGAATTCAACTATATATGGATTAACTTTTCTGTCAGCTGTTGTTTAAATCAAAAATAGTGTTTCACCTCTGAAGGTTCATCTCTCTCTTACCTTTGACTGCAGAGACAGCAAGGTTTGTAGGTATGTCTAAGTGTCCCAAGCTAGGTAAAATAAATGGCAAACTATGAATATCCACTTAAAGAATAAGATATTCATAGAGTGTACTCAAGATCAAATTTAGTGTCTTACATGCAACATCCATTAGATGTAAAACAAAGCATTTTATGTTCCGGATTTTAGAGGTTTTTCTTGTGTTGAAGAACATGTATACAAATTGTCAGACATAACTCCATGGGTCTATTCTAGTGGTTAGTACTTCACCAATATGACTAAGAGCTTCGTGGTCTACCCTGAAGTTCTTTTAAGCATCTTAAATCTCCACTCCTCACTTTTTCAGTATAATCTATAAGTAATGTTTCTTTCTGCCCCATGGTATTCTTTTTAACCAAGATCATAATTCAAATTCTCATTGACTAAATAGATAGCAATCTGAAGAAGAGCTTAGCGACTTTGTCTAAATTCCAAAGCATTGTATGGAGGATTTGCAGAGGCTCTAGAGAGAGCCTCTTATCTTTCTCCACTATTGTTAAACTTCAAATTTGCATGATAAAAGGTATAAGTAGACAAAAAATAAACTCCCCTTTGGTCTCAATGTAAAAGCAACACTGATGGAAAAACAACCCAGCAATAAACAAATACAAACAAGGAAGGAAAAAGAAAGAAGGAAAAAAAGCACTAGGGAAGAAGATTACATATACATAAATTCATAAACTTAAGAAGCTGACGGAATTAACCAACAAACAAAAAATATCTTACAATGGCACCATATCCCACAAAGGAAATAAATCATTATAATTTTCATTTGGTGTTCAATGAGGAAACAAATCACTTGTGAAACTATTTCTAATCAGACAACCTCTGACAAAATCTTTCCTCTTCTTTCACCTATTTGGTGTACAAAAATTGGCCTGTTCTGCGTTCTGAAACTGACACCAGGCTGCAATTATTTTCAGTACTGACTGGTACGGGGCCGTGTTGAAAATTATTTGGGAGTAAACCCAGATTAATGAAAGGAAAATTATTTAGAAGTCATCATGACAATCCACAGGTCACTCCTTAAAACTGGAATCAAGTTACAAAACAGAAGCAATAAAGACAAATATGACAGGCAATGAGACAAAAGTGAATCTGTGTCATAACTTACTGTGCTGCATCCTTTGCTGTCCTCTGTTCTTCTCTCTCCAGTTTCAGTATTTCAAAATGCTAATCATATGTTAGAATTGCCAATATTCTTATATCAATTAAAATTTTTGAATGCTATAGTAAGAGCTTGGTAAATATATTTCTTGTTACCCCACCTCTCTTCCCTAGTCTAATACCATGTTCCAATGGTATTAGAAGTTCATCCAAGGAACAGAAAGGAAGTTTTTCAAAATTTTGGTTATCTGTTCTTTTTCTTTATTCAGTGAATAGTACGTAAAACACAGGGGCAGATAGATACTTGTTTCTGGATGGAAATTCATCCAAAAAGAGGTCTCATGGCCCTTGACCCTAAGGTTTTATGACACAATTATACAGATGGCACAACACAGTTGAAAGGAAACAAGGAGGAGGGAAAGATGTAGAAACATCAGTATCATAGAAAGCTGAAAATTCTCAGTTATCCTTCTTCAGACATCCAAATGTAGCATGTCTTTGAACTGCACTGAAATTCCTATTTGGACAGTTTAGCCGGGCCAAGTATGAAGGAGGGACAGAAGGAGAATGAGTCAAGAGAGGTGTTTGTATCTTGGGGACAGATCTGCATCTGACACAGAACTGGGACACAGCAGAGGTACATAACCAGATTCAGGAACTTGTAAGCTTTATCATGATGTATACCTAGTCGCAGATACCTATCTGAAGGCAACACAGCAGAAGTGAGTCCTGTGGATGTGATGAGAAAATAAACACAGGTGGGTTTACAGAGTAACAAGGCTGTAGCAGGTTGTGTGAAGGAAAATGAAAAGGCAAATTTGAACCAGGTAACCAACAAAAGTCGAGACTGTGCTGCCCTGGTCAGAATGAATGTGTGTAGAGCAGGAGTGGTGGGAAAGACATGTTGAAAGACAGAAGCAGTTGAAGAGGACTACGTAGGTAATTTTTCTTCTTGTCTCTGTCTTTGTTATTACTGCTGAGAAGCACTTGACCTAAACCACCTAAGTTCGGATTTTGGCTTCTCTTCACGTGACTCCTTGGCATATTAGACATTGTCAGAATATAATCTATGCCAAAAACATTAGACCATGGTCACTTTCATTCACAAATGTATCTGGAGATAGTGGTGCCCATTTTAGCAAGATACCTTAGTATATGTGTCAGTGACTTGGGAGTTGATTCAAGTGCTGTCTTAGGGGACGGTGGGTCAAATTTGTAACATTCACCTGGTGTTTATCATCTTCTATGAGTAGATAAGAGCAGAGAGCTCAAAAACCCTCAGGCTAAGAAGGACCTAGAGTTGGGGTTGGCTCTTTTTTCAATGAGGCCTAACTACCGGGAAATTATATAAATGTAACAGATTGCTGTCCAAGACAAAACTGAAAACCAAGATCCTCCCACTGAAGTATTATTTCTATTTAAATTTTCATGGTAATTTCAGTAAGGCTTGCACTGTATCGCTGTGTATTGTTAAACATCAACTGTATCCCACTAAAGAGACGGCTGCAGTTCAGTAATGCATGAAGGCGTTCCTGGGTATTGTATGCCATTTGAATGATCCATATAGCATGCTAAGAAAGTGTATTGAAATCCATTTCCGTGACAGGTGCTGAACAAAAGAATAACCTCTGTAATGCAATTAGAATTTCTTCCAGATTAAATGTTCTGTATGAAAGTAAACCCTGATTTTGGTGGTTTTATTCAGATTATTAGTGCTTGGTGTAGTACTTAATGATGCTTTTGACTGAATAGCAAAGGTATTCATGCATAGTTTTACTGAAAGGTAAATCTGATATTTATCAAATTGCTTTATGAGAAAACGAGGAAAGAAAACTGATGACTTTTTAACAGTATTTATGTCTAAAAATGTTTGCGTTCAGATGTGAAGAGCCTCTGTGACCAAATAATTTAAATGTTACACAGCCCATTTTTAGGACAAGCCCCTACCATTTCAGTGCCGTCTCAAGTAAAACTGTGACAGGTGGCCATGTAATTAAAAAAAATAAGTGGTAGTTCTGAACCCTGATATTACAGAGTTCACTTCATTTTTCCTCAGAGATTTTCCCTTTAAACAGATGGTGTAATTTTACTCCTCAAAGTTTTACCTCTGGAAGGTATTTTTTAATTTATTTTCTAGAAGTGTACCTTCAGGCATTAATAGCAAGGGGGCAAATACCTTATTTTATGCTGTCAAAACAGATACTCTGTGAGTTACTCACATCACTTTCTGACGTGCCAGTCAATGGCTTTGTGTTTGGAGGAGTGTGAACCACTCACACTCAGAAAAAGCAGTCTCTGAACGGGTAGCACCAGAAGTGGGTGTTAGTATGGAAAGAAAAAAAAAAAAAAAGTCTTTTTTTGTTGCTGCTGTTCAAAGTTTTCTAATGAAAGAAGATGAATCAGGAACTTTGTAATAACATGTGCCTGGCCACTTAGCTGTAGCAGCAGATCTGGAATGAAGCTTACTCAGCACAAGTTTTGGACCTTTCAGACCTTATGTATCATTTCTCATCTACTGAGCTTCTCACATTTGTACAAAATAAAAGTGGGAATAAAAAATCAATTTTTTTAAACAATTTGAGTCCAAGAAGAATACACATATTTACCCATTAGACTTTCAGAAAAAAGTTGACTCAGTCAAACTTTTTGCCCACAAAGTATTTGTCTTCAGAGCCATCAGTTTAGAGATTGATGCTCCATCTTTTTTTTTTTTTTTAGGAGTTCAACTAAAACAGCAAAGAAGAGAAAGTGAAAGAGCAAAGATAATGAGTCTGTAAAAGGGAATATCTGCCAAATTCTTCCACTGCATGCCGGAAGGCTGCTGAAATCTGAAACTGCTGTTATTTTCCATGCAGCAAAGCAACTCTTAGGCCTTCTGACAATCCAGAGATCTCAAGACAAAATTTCTGGAACAGTTACAGCAAAGTCTTGTAACCATAATAAATGTGTTCAATTTTATTTTTCTTTAAGGGCTGAAAAAACCAACTTGGTTTACTAGAAGGGAGTACTGAGAGGAGCTGGAAAACTTCGTCCAACTGCCTGTTTGCTGAGACATGTAACCTTCCTAAATCCTACTTTCAGGTTGAAGCTGACAGGAAAATCTGTGGAAAATTTACCATTGTATCTAGGAAGCTGCAGCAGTTCAGTGGAATATAACAGTTTTCTATATGAATTTACAGCACACCAGCCATCGGAGATAGATAACTTGCTACAAGTCCAGTGAGCTTGATTATTCAGTGTCTAAAGTACAAGAGGATGACAGGCAGGACAAGTACAGATGTTGTTTTTTAAGTGACTTTTGCCAACACAGTTTGCTTTCTTTGAGAGTTGAAAAAGGGAGACAACTTTCAAGTCCCAGCTGTAGGAATTTCAGAAGGTGGGTTAATGGAAGAGTTCCCACGTCTCACAGCTACAAACTATTAGCCTGGGCTTGAAGGTTTTTCCTTGGTCAAGCCAGCCATAAATGGATACATATTTTCAAAAACAGGAGAAAAAAGCAACTGCATAAGATGAAAAGTACATTTTTTTTTCTATCCTGTGTTACAGAAATTGGTGTGGCCACTGTGATAATATCTGGATAAAGTATTTGGGAGGAGGTGAAATACTGATGTCCTGAAAGTTTTCTTTGCAGATTAACCCATGTTGTGGCTGAGATCTC
This sequence comes from Rhynochetos jubatus, assembly GCA_027574665.1. Lineage (NCBI taxonomy): Eukaryota > Metazoa > Chordata > Aves > Eurypygiformes > Rhynochetidae > Rhynochetos > Rhynochetos jubatus. The sequence goes on along the minus strand of CM050649.1, from coordinate 101,317,075 downwards.
CTTGCTTTAGTTATAAACTGTTAAAGTCTGCTTTTATAAAGCAACCTGTAGGGCTTGGTCCTTCCTCTGCTATTGACAGCCAAATCAATTCAGATTTAATATTTTTTTCATCAAAACTTGGCTACTATGATGCATAAGAATGATGGAAATTTTATAAGTAGGAACACAAAGGAAGATTAGAAGGAACTACAGAAATACAACAGAAACTACTTTTGTATGGAATAGCAGAAGCTTTACTGCATAGACATAGACATTAAGCTGTTTTTACTTCTTTACATTTCTAGACTGCTGTACAGTTGGTAAAATAAATAATCTTCTGTAGTAATAATTTTCTGGGGAAGGAAGTGGGGGAATGCTTGAAGCTGAAACTTTGGCAGTGAGATCACAAGTGCTAGTTTAATAATGTTTTACAAATGACTGATCAAAACAATAATGCTAGACTTTCATCAAATTAACCCTTCTTAGCTCATTTGGTACTGAATAACATTAAAATATATTTGAGTTTAGATGCTTTTACTAACAGAAATAGACGTTTATATGACATAAAGGCATAAGAGACATCTAGTATGAAAACATTTTAAACCCCCAAATGACTTTGAGTTACTCAGAAAATTCCAGATTGTTTTGTTTCTAGTAAAGAATTCATATCACAGAAAAAATAATCAGCTCTTTATAGACAGTATTCTTACTCATCAAAATCCTGCTGCAATTAAGTTATATCACATTCAGGGAAAGTGACAACAGTGTACCCATTCCTGTGACTTTCAAAAAATCAGACATACCATCACCAACTGAATCAATCATAATTTTTCAGGAAAACACTTAGCCAATACATTTCATACCTGTTGGAGACAATGGTGCTTGAACACATGGTTATCTTCCTTCTTACTGGAGATCTGTGTCATATCCTCATTTATTCTTTGATTATAATTTTATCATACCCTCAGGAAAAATAGTAGTTAAAAATAAGATTACCTCTTAATGTGAATATAGCTCTCACTCAATATACTTTGTTGCTTTGTCAGTAATTTTAAAGGATAAGACGGAATCAGGTTGAAGAAATGGGATTATGAAAGTAATTACAGAGTACCAGGTTATAGAGGAATCATTTGAAGTTATCATATTTGAAGGTCTTGTGATAATGGCAATAAGAAAGAAGATTTCTTCGGATAAAAATCCTGCTATCATCGGTAGATGGTCATGCCTTGACATTTGGTGCTTTTATAATTAGCCTGGAGGTAAAGTGTGAATATCAGAAGCATTGTCTGTAGGTGGAATTGCAGTTCTTATTTTACTCCCAATTTTTATTTAGCTTGTTTAAGTTAAGAATGTTTCTTCAAGAATTCCTAAAGAACAATTTCCTAGAAGAACTAATAAATATGGATAAACATCCTTAAATTAACTGAGAGATGGGGAAATATTTTACTATACCCATTTTACAGTTGCATAACCGAAGAAGGCAACTGAGGCCAACTCACTTATCCTTTGTTCTGAAGTGGGTGGCATTCATAATTTTCAACATTTCTGAAGGTTTTTGGTTTAGGAAACCACAAAATATTTGCTAGCTTCAAAATGAAAACCACTAGGGACTGACTTGCACAATGATTAATTGCAAGGTAAATAGAGGTCTGTATGTTGCCTACAGATACAATGTTTGTTTATAAATATCTAAAGATTGTTAAAATCCATATAGTTTCAATAAGGTCATCTGTCATGCAGTGATCCAATGCCAAAGTGTCCCATCCTTTATTTAAACATTTGATTGCATTGACTCTAATTTAGGAAGAACAGAGTCCTTGATTATAATAATTGATTGTGATAATACTGGTACTAAGTGAACCAACCCTAGTCACTGTTCTATTTAACCATCTTGTTTGAATGCCAGGTGTGCAAGGTAAGTCATCTAGTTAAGTGGAAGTTTGATAACCTAATGTAACATCTTTGACATCAGAGATCAGATAAAATCTTTTATGTGTCATTGGCTCACAAGAGTCTGCCTGGGCAGATGGTGTTGGTTTTATAAGACAGACATACATTGCCTGGAGAGTTTCAGAGAAATATGGGCATTATTTTCAAACTCCAGTAAAGGAGAAAGGTGTCATTTCACTGACAGCCCCAGAGAATATTTCCCTGTTACTGCATGCTTGACAGATGCCAGGAACAGATTGATGTGTAGAGAAAGGCAAGGTGCAAGGCAACCGTACATTAAAACTCATTAACTTTAGATAGGAAAACTCTGTTGGGAGCTACTCTAGAGCATTTTTTGATGTACAGTGAATGTTTAACATTCTAAATATATGTGCTTTTTAATGTGCTGGGACTGCATTTACATATTTGGTGTAAATCTGAATGAAAATGAAAACAGTGACAAGATAAACACAGGAGAAAATGCAGCAGTAAAATAAATCATTAAGAATCTGAAGGAAAATACAAGAGGCGTTTTTCATCTCCCTAATTCTTGATCCACCAGAAGCTATAGGTGTGGTATTTGGAGTGGATCATTTCAATTTCCGATGTTAATTTTCTCAGAAGGAATCATTCACTCTTATTTATAACATGACTCTTGTTCATAAAAAATAAGATGTTTCTCAGTCCAGCCAAGCCTTTATGCATAGCCTTGACTTTTACTATTAAACAAAAAGAGATGGAACCTTATTATGTGACTTAGCACAGAAACAAGTTCTCTGGCCCAATGGTCCATACATTTTGCCTCTTATCCAATTAACTCCTTCCCACATATATAGCAAATTCCCAGATTAAAGCCTATGATTTACTTGATTAATTTTTCTTAATTTCAGTATAAGAAGAGTACTATAAGACAAACAAAGCACTGGATGATAAACATAAAAACATTGCATTTTTAATATGGAATTAAAATTACAATATTACATGTACATAACTACAATTATTCATTAGAAGTATCACTGTTCCTGACCATTGAATGGTGCATGTATTTGAGAAGCTGGTTTTATATGATGTTGTATTTAGAAAAAACACAGACTCACAAGGCAAGGAAGATATATATGCCTGTGGATTACACAGGCATCCTTAATTTTGGTAGTTCTTCATTTGAGCACTTGGCTTTTCAACCTTAATATTCTTTTAAGGTACAACTTATTAAGAATTTAATTTATATAATTCCTGGTTTGATGTAAATAAATTTGATGATAATTTTGTAGATGAAAACAAATTTTAAATACTAAACTGTAGAGCTGAAAGGAATGTTTGTAAGAAGTTCTATTTTCCATGCAAATAGGACAGGGTTGAGTGAAATGAAAGTAGAAAATACAAATAAACAATGGCATGCTCTTAGTGTGTGAATATCTGGTTATTCTGTATCTTCATGTTAAGTTTGAAAAGGCTTCTTTTGGACAGGTAGAACTTAATTATTTTATTAGAGATGTGTAGGTACTAAATAATTGAAATAATCATGCATAATTCAAATAATTGCTTCCAGTAGATACCCAGTCTGATAAATATCTGATGGATATGCATATTGAGTACTTTTCCCTAATATGAGGATTTTTAATTTTATATTCATGGAACATTGTGTTAATTTGCATAATGGCATAACTGTCACAGCAGGTTACAGGTGATGACTTGGACTCTGATGCTACCTGATGCAAAATGACCCATCTCTTAATTCTGCTTGCAGGCTGCAGCTAATGGAATTCAAACCCACAAATATTGTGCAATTATAAAGATGAGGAGAACCTATCTTGAAATGTAGTAGCCAATTAATACTCATTTTTCATTGTAATAAATGGAAATGCCTGGATTAGATACTGTGAAGGTCTGTGCTACAGAAGTTTACCAAGAGCTACTTTCTGTTTCTGAATAAGATCGTGTATGGGCATCACAACAACAGTGCTTGAATAACTTCTTGGAGTGCATTGAACAACATTGGCAATATCTGTTACATGTGGTTTGTTTTTTCTCTCTCTCACACACATTTTCTCCCCTGGAGGAGAAACTGAACAGGCAGGATAAAAATTCATTTGGTAAGTTAGACTGTTCTGTCTTAGATGCATTGACTGTATTTATGATAGAAAAGGCAAGATCCTGCATTTGAAATAGCATATTATTGGGTTTAAGGAGGCCACAGTCCCTGTGACAGTTCAAAGCCAGCCTCAGACTGCTACTCTTCCCTCAGAAAGTTCCTTCTGCCATGTTGTAAATCTTTACCTTGTGGTGAAAGTTTTTTCAAAGTTAGGGTTTAGAACTGGACCACAATCTTTCAGCTACATAGGACAGCATTAGAGCATCCTGGATAAGAAGATTCCAGGTTGTTTATGGCTGACATGCTTAAGAAGAAGCATTACTGACTGGCTGGTCACACTCAGAGAGTTGTGGTCAGTAGCTCAATGTCTGAGGGGAAACCAGTGATGAGCAGTGTTCCACAGGGGTCGGTGTTGGGACCAGTCCTGTTTAACATCTTCATCAGTAACACAGACGATGGCATCAAGTGCACCCTCAGCAAGTTTACTGATGACAGCAAGCTGTGTGGTGCAGTCGACCCACTGGAAGGAAGGGATGTCATCCAGAGGGACTTGGACAGACCGGAGAAGTGGGCCTCTGCCAACCTCATGGAGTTCAGCAAGGCCAAGTGCAAGGTCCTGCACCTGGGTCGGGGCAATCCCAACTACAAGTACAGGCTGGGCAGAGAATGGATCGAGAGCAGCCCTCAGGAGAAAGACTTGGGGGTACTGCTGGATGAGAAGCTGAACATGAGCCAGCAGTGTGTGCTGGCAGCCCAGAAAGCCAACCGGATCCTGGACTGTATCAGATGAAGTGTGGCCAGCAGGTCGAAGGAGGTGATTCTCTCCCTCTACTCTGGTCTCGTGAGACCCCACCTGCAGTGCTGTGTCCAGCTGTGCAGCCCTTAACATAAGAAGGATATCGATCGGTTGGTATCAGTCCGGGGGAGGGCCATGAAGATGCTCAGAGGGCTGGAGCACCTCTCCTATGAAGAAAGACTGAGAGAGTTGGGCTTGTTCAGCCTGGAGAAGAGAAGGCTTCTGGGAGACGTTATAGCACCTTCCAGTACTTGAAGGGGCCTACAGGGAAGCTGGGCGTGGACTTTTTACAAGGGCTTGTAGTGACAGGACAAGGGATAATGCATTAAAATTGAAAGCAGGGAGATTTAGTTTAGATATCAGGAAGAAATTCTTCACAGAGAAGGTGGTGAAGCATTGGAACAGGTTGCCCAAAGAAATTGTGAATGCCCCATCCCTGGGAGTGTTCAAGGCCAGGCTGGATGAGGCTTTGAGCAACCTGGTCTAGTGGAACATGTCCCTGCCCATGGCAGGGGGGGTGGAACTAGATGATCTTTAAGGTCCCTTCCAACCTTAACCATTCTATGATAAGAAACACCTCTGTCTTCCAGTGGTTCTGCATCTCTACCACCTAATGCTGGACCTTTTCCAGTTTAATCAGTCTGGAAGGCCTTCTTTTCCACTGACAAATCTTTAAAACTCCATCCCTAAATTGTTGGTTGCCTTGCTTTTTAATGTCTCTCAGACTAAGAGACTACTTTTTCCTTGTTCCTACCATACAGGGACACAGCTAGAAAAATAAGGTTTGTTGTTTCTTCAGTCTCTTATTTTTATTCTTGGATGAGTAGGGGGAGGCAGAGGAGAGAAAGAAGGGGAAGATGAAGAAGTGTAGAAAAAAGTGGTTTTTTTTAAGAACTGAAAACCCTAATAGAATTTTGTGAAATTTCCTGTGGGGTTATTTCAAGATATGGAGAGGAATTGACTAGCGGGATAAATAAAGGGTTAGATATCCAACACAAGAGTTTAGGAATATAAGGATTTGTATTTCCTTGGTGCATTATTGATGAGGATGTCTATTTAATGTGTATGTGAACATATAGAAAAAAGCACAAATTCTGAAAGTTCACAGGCCATGTAAATACTCTAGCATGACTTTGCAGATCTAAGTATCCTAGATAGAATTGGAATCACTAGGTAAATTTGGATTGCTTAAATGATTGAGGCAAGGTTTCAGTGGCTTTTGAAACTTTTTTATCACTACATTTTTGAAACTGAAGAAGTAAACATGAACCAGAGGTGCTGAAGCAATTTCTTCTGTAGTCTGTTCAGTTTACACTTCATTATCCATATCTCTTGCCTAGGCATGTAGATACTATTATTTTCCAGGAAATCCTGAGAACTATATTAGGGTTTGGATGCAGTTGTTTTTAGGAAACTCAGAGAAGATAACTAATTTGCAGCAACCCAGTCTTTTATAATGTTGCCAGACAGAGTGGGAAGTAGCTGTGTAGCAAATGAAATTCAGAAGGTTCTTAAGGTCTCTGTACAAAGTATTTATTTTTTAAAACATAATTACAGTTGTATTTAATGAAGTAGCAGAACTGTAAAGCTGTCAGGAAATGCTGTGGCAACAACATTTCTTGAAGGAGCATATTAAATAGTAATGATGTCAAACATCTGAAAGAGTGAGCAGACCTTGCATGTGTAGTTTTCTAGTCATAGGAAATTAAAAAGGGGTTGGAATGTTGCCAGTTGACTGACTATAGGGGGAAAAAAAGAGACCCATAATAAGCAACAGTTGTAGTTACAATATTTGCTGAAACCAACTCACATTAAATAATAATGAAAGCAACCATCTAAAAATGCTGGCAGACTATATGGAACAGCTGAGCTAAAGAATATGAAAAAAGGATAAAAAATAAAAAGAACTGGCATATAGCCAACGTGCTGTCAAAGAATAAAAAGCTCCATTGAAGATCAAATGCGAGATCAATTTCAGACATTTATAAAATAAAATATGTGAAAGGAAAAGAGTTAATACTTAGGTTGTGTAAATGACAAAACCTTCATAGGTCAAATGATCTCGTCAAAGAAGAACTCATTTAAGTAGAGTTCTAAAGCTTTTATTTTCTTACAATTATTTAATTAGGAAAAGGTGGGCAAGGAAGACTTTTGTTAATGCTTTGAAATACAGCACAGTGATGGTTTTGTACAGGAGTCTTACATGAAATTTTTTTCAAAATTTATGGAAGACTTCAGGTTTCCTTCTACCCAAGAGGACCTTAGCTTTACACTAAAGAAATTAAACCTAATCACCAATGACACTGGGTTCTTCTGCTTGCTTGTAAGAAATAAATAGGAAATTGAAGAACTAGTATTACCTGAGGATTATTTAAAATATTCCATATGAGTGTTAGCAATGGAGCTGCTGAATAGGTGTTATGTGTTTCTGGTTTTTATCCTATATATACTCAAGCAAAGTATTAGATATCATAGCCACTGTGAAGGGAAAAATATATCTCATTTTCAATGCTATAAAAAGGCCAGATAAATCTATTAAAGTCACTGGGATTTGTCTGATTGATAGCAACACAACTTAGGTCATTGTTAGGCCTTATGATTACATGCAGAATATATACTTCTATTAAAGAAAATAAATGTTTGCTGTTAAAAACAAAATGAAGTTTTGAAATGGACATTGGAAGTGCAAAATGTGGATCCTCTCAATCCCTGCTCTGCTGTTGGATATTGATGGGAGTGCCTAAGTTTAGACAGTACTTTGAAAGCAGTTGTCTGTTCCCCATAAGCTTCATGTTCTGTTTTGGACACATCTCCACCTTGGTACGTCTTGTAATACAGCCCATTGGCACTGGCACCATCAGCTTTCCTCCGTAGGAGTTGCCTGTGGAGTCTGACATACTACACATTTGTAGAGAGCTGTGGAATGTTTCTTGCCCTGGGAGAGACCTGGCTTCCACTAAGACATCTGTCAGTGGTGGCACTTGCATATCCCAAGTTGCAGATAATATTTAAATATTTTTGGACCTGAGAGAGCATGAAACAAAAGGGGCCACTCACCTCAGCTACAAAGATATTTAGCTTCCAAGCTCAGGTCTGGCAAAACTTAAACAAAAATGTTCTCTGGATGTGTGGAGGAACTTGTTCCTCAGGACTTTGAGCACTTCAGTCTTATTCACCTCTCTATATTCTTGTTATTGCAGAATGACCCTTAGGATTAGGGGTGCTCTGGTACTTAGACTTGTGATATATTTCCTTCCCAATCTGGTCTTTGCTACTAATACTTACATTTATATTGCTTGATCTGAGGATACTATGGAACACTTAGGTCTTTCTACCCTGCCTGTATACTAGTTGTATTTATGTGTAAACAAACACACACATAGACCAAATTCCCCTATGATCTGAATTCCTTAGAAAAGACCCAAAGGCGGAAATTACAGTCTGAATAGGCAAGAGAACTTCTTGGAGTGACTCTGCATTACATGGCCCTGAAGATCATCCTGAGGTCATTGAATATGAATAATGGAAGGTCCCCAGTATTCCTTGAGTGATTTAGCCTCTCTGTCTTTGCAGGCAATCAAACCTGATATCCATGTAATGCTTCTCTTTTATTAAACATTGTTCTATACAACTCTCTCCACCCCCACCTCCCAAAAAAAAAAGATTATATGATGTATATAGCAAGGAACTTGAATTTCTATGTTTGAGTCCTCCGTAGAAGTTAAACTGTCTATGAATACCTTAAAATTACTCACAAAACCTTTTGAAGGTTATGATAAACCTCCTGCCTCTTTGTTCTTCTTGGTGGTGGTAAAAGCTGGACACATGCCCAGTGCAGGGAATGTACTGTAAATAGTGTTGCTGCAGATTACTACTGGATTGTTCAAAACATCAGATGGCTAGAATATGTTATTATCAACAAGCTGTTTGCTGGCCAATCAATTACAGACTCTGATGGAACACTAGGCATTTTGTTGTAGGCTAGCCAAATGGAAGAAGAAAACATATGTCAATCTCTCTGTTACTTTAAGGTGCAAATTCTCTTCTGCTTCAGTATATTGCAAAACCTCCCACAGTGGAACTACACTGATGTTACTATGAAGGGTCGAATCTATGGCAGTGCTTTAGGAATCACTAGGGCAATGCAGTTTGCAGATATTTGGGAAAATTTATGTCAACATACATTTGTGTAGTAGGAGTACAGCTGAGACACCTATGAGTAGTCCTCCCCCCAAAGGGGTTTTGAATGCATGAGTTTCTCGGTGTGCAATATAGAAACTGTCAGGAGTTGTTGGTTGGCTTTTAGTATCATAGAACTATACAATCATTTGGTATGGAATGCACATTAAAGATCTTCTGGTTCCAACCCCCCTGCCATGGACACCCTCTAGGGACACCCTCCACTAGACCAGGTTGCTCAAAGCCTCATCCAGCCTGGTCTTGAACACTTCCAGGGGTGGGGCATCCATACCTTCTCTGGGCAACCTGTTACAGTGCCTCCACACCCTCTCCATGAAGAATTTCTTCCTGGTGTCCAATCTAAATCTCTCTGCCTTCAATTTAAACCCGTTACCCCTTGTCCTGTCACTACAGACCCTTGTAAAAATTACTCCCCCATCCAGCTTCCTTGTCAGCCCCTTCAGGTACTGGAAGGTGCTATAAGGTCTCCCCGGAGCCTTCTCTTCTCCAGGCTGAACAAGCCCAACTCTCTCAGCCTGTGCCCATAGGGGAGGTGCTCCAGTCCTCTGATCATCTTTGTGGCCCTCCTCTGGAATTGCTCCAACAGAAGGAGTTTTCATGTAGTTCTTATACAAATTTTGAGTCTTTTGTTCTCCTTCCTCTTATTTTTATTATCCCTAACTCTATCAAATGAAATAAGTCCATTATCTGCAATCCCAAACTGGAAAATGCTATGCAGAATCAGATGTTTCAATAGGGATTTTTCCAACGTAGATAGGGAAAAATATAACTGCTTACAGTAGCTTAACAAATAATGTATCAATTGAAGGAGATTTATTTCACCCCTGCTACTTTGAATTAATTTTTTTTTTTTTTTTTTTTTTTTCTGGAGGGGGTTTGGTTGCAATGAGGAACAGGATTTAGAGAAGTAGAAAAGAGCCATCATGTTAATGAGAAGAAAAAATGTCAACTTCCTTTGGAAAAAAATCTATGGTTATATTGGTGGCAAACAGTAGTATATATTGTGTTCAAAAGACCCTTGAAAAATGACCTCAAGGAACAGGTCTCATAAATGTGCAGTTAAGTTGGCTGCCTACGTCACCAGTATGTCTGTGACTTGCAGGCAGTATTGGCAGTCACTGGCTTTTCTCACCTTCTAAAATTCAGTCAGAGATGATCCAAACTGATGTTCTGAGTTGCAAAGGAGGAGAGAAAACTCTGCCTTTGAAATCCTATTAGATATTACATAAGAACACTTAGGATTAAAAAAACCCCCAAACATTGAAAGTGTACATTTTTCAGAAACATACACTGAAAAAAGATACATTAAGTGAAGTGCTAAGCAGGGGAAGAGATCTTTCTTTCTGCTGGTTTTGGGACCAAGAGGAAGCAATGTGTAATGCTGAAAAAAGTATTAAACGGAAAGAATAAAAACAATTGAGAAGTGTATGATAGTTTTAGAATATGGCTATCTCATTTAAAGTGTTAGAAAAATTGAATAAGTTCTCACTGATTGTTTCCTTTGGATAGTCTTTTCCACCATCTGTGAAGTAAGTCAGTAAGGCAGTAAGTCTCTCTGTAAGTTGTTCTTGAAAATATCAGCAAAAGGGAAAAGAGTCTGGTCTGCAGTGAACATATCACCACAAGAAACTGGGGACCAAGCATTGCCTGTATTCAAAAGAAAGAAAAGCTACCTTCCGTGGAGATGATGAGCTCTGGAAGAAAAATCTAAAAGCGTACCTGCTTTACACTCTAAAATGTTCATGAATGTGTCCTACAATGAAAAATTCAAATCCTTGCCCAAAACTCGCTACTTTTAGATTTTAATTTTATTTTAAATCTGAGCAAGGAGCAGCTACAATTTCCCCTTATGGTTTCTTTTTTTTCTCATTTCAAATGGCCTGAAATGATGCTCCGGCTCTCCAGTTGTTTGTAACTCTGCACAGTTCTGTTGGCTCTAACAGACCAGTGCCAGCAATACCAGAAGGGCTGGGCCCAGGCAATAGAAAAATCACTGCCATTTAAACTATGCATCAGCAATGCAGCATTTTAAAATATGCTCTTATTCTCAAAGAAATATTTTTCTTCAGAAAAAAGCTGATAAAATTTACTTAAATACATCTTAAGGATGTGGGAGGATATGAAAATTGTTGAGCTTCAAAATGTATTTTTCTCAAAAAGTAGAAACAGAAATACATTTTAGCCACAGGTTTTTTTAACAAGTAGAATAATGCAAACAACCCTAGTTATGCTTATAAACAAGTATCTGTTAACATACACAAACCGTACTCTATGATCTGTCAAAGATATGCACCTTTCAAAGCATACTTTTTTCCCCCCAGGAATTATTATATGGATGGATGCATGCTGGGATTTCAGAAATATACACAGTTTAAACACATGGGATAGTACATAAGATAGGAAGGATGGAGAAGCAGGACTGGGTTTTGGAGGCCAGTTTTATGGACCTGTTCATTATTCTGAAAGATCTCAGCTAATTTATCTAAGAGATTGAAAGCCTGATGCAAAATTTTTGGTGTGACTGTTCAGGCTGCTTCTTTCTGAATGGTTACATTTTCAATGACATCATCATCTTCTTCAGATTAATTGGAACCCATAAAATCATTCAAGGGTGCAGGATGGAAAAGAAGGCAGATGGTAAAGGTTAGTGGAGCAGGTTATTAAATAGTAAGAGGACTCTGAAACGAAGGCAAGAAAAACAATGTATCGTGCCATGTGCTTTTCTGACAGTCCCAGAGCCACATGTTTTTGTTTAGGTGTTTAGGACCAGAAGGAGGACAGTTATTTGTGCATCTGACAAAGGCTGAAGTAGTGGTATTACCATTCCTAGGCTATTAGTCACTTCAGAAATATGTACAGAGCAGCCCTGTTGCTTGATGTATCTCCCTCTGAAGTAGCTGGTGTTTGGTCTTTTGTATTCTGTGAGTCTTCTTGTCAAATAGAAGATGGACTTGACCAGCACCTCTTCTCCTCCCTATACTTCAAAATTTAAAATGATAATTTAAAACTACTACAGACCATGCAAGATTTTAAAGGTGGAATACATGTTCTGAATTTCCTTTTATCCCTATATTTATTATGACTCAGAGAAAATTTGAGGCACTATGAAAAAGATATGCCAAAATGACCATAAGCAGGAGATATCTCCCACTAATCAGCAGTTACAATCTAGTAAAAGTGTAGGGCAGATCCAGGAGCAAAACTTCAGCTGATAACACTATACAGCTCTGATTTTCCTTCTTCAACAGTTAGATGTTAATTAATGCTATTGAGAGGTTTTCAAATTGAAATCAATGGGAGTTTCATTATTCACTTCAATAGGAGTGGGATGAAGTTCTAAATAGTAAATGGAGCAGTGAAAATCTAAGTAAACAAGAGGCATGCTAATGTGTGTTTTGTTTAAGAATTCTCAGTTTCATTGGCTCTGTTTAACAAGCAACTGAAGGCAATGTGCTTAGAGATGTGAAACTATGTGTGTCTCATGGGAATAGAAAACTATACACCTTTCCACTAATTTTGGATGGATACAAAACTAAAGACAAATAATTTAACCTGCATGCAGAAGGTTTTGAAACAAGTACCTTCTAAAGTAAAAATAAATAAATAAATTAAAAGGTGTATTAAGTGTTTTGTGTGTTTTACCAGCTTGGGTTTTTGAAACCATTAAATACAAATAGAATGAATAATTTAACATTTTACACAGTATGTGCATCTTGCACCACTGAGTTTTTGGAACAGTTTCACATAGAGAGAATGTAGTGGGTGCTTGCCTTGCTGTTTTACTTTGTCCTTATTTCAATTACATTTCAAAGCAAACACTCTTCCTAGATGTGAGGTGAATTTCATTCTGTTGATCTAGGGGTTGTGTTTTTTTGTGGATTTTTTTTTTCTCTGTTTTAGAAACTCAGAATATGAGATATAGAGAATAGAATGAATATTTCTAATGATCTTAAGATAAATGAAGCCCTTTTCTCTGTTTATTCTTCTATGCAGTTTCATTGGTGCGCAGACCCTGTTTTATTTCACCCCAGAACAGTGTAAAACACTTAGCAGTGAAGGTGTGTTTACAGATGTTTTGTCTGGCAATGGCCACCCCAAATCACTCGTTTCTCACATCCTGCAGGTTCTTCCCACTCCTCCTCTTCGCATTTGCATAATATCCACCTTCACATTCTCATTTACCCTTCCTTTTGTCCTTGCTGCATTGTTCTGCAACAGTCAAGAGTTTTGCAAATAAAAGCTTAAAATCCATGGTCACTTTTTTGTTATTTCCCTAAATGTTTGTAAGAGGGTCCAAATAAAATGTTCTTAAAAGAATTTCAGGAACAAATGTTTCTTCATGAAGATGTGACTGGGAGTAGTTGCTCTAATACCCAAGTTTTCATTATGGAGTACACGGGGATGTACACCAATACAATGTGAATCTTCAGTGTTAGGGGAAGAAAACAAAGTATCAAGGGCTACAAGAAAGCTACAGAATACTTTCAGACCTAGATAGATCAGTGGAAGAGATTTGGCTTTCCTAAAGGGGCCACTGACTCATTAGAGTGGATTAGATACAGGCAAAACCAAAGGCATATTACTTTACAGGACTAATGAATCATTAATCAGTTCAACCAGCCTTCAGTCTTAGTGAAAACCTCAAGCCTTGCAAAAAATCTATTGTATTAAAAGTTGCATTTAATCTTTTTGAATCAGAAATACAAATATCTTTCTTTCAAAAAACATATTACATTAAGATAAAATTGCTTAAATAACAATGGAAGTTTTAGAAATGATAAAACCCGGAACATTTCAATTTACCCAAACCAATGTTCTTCTGCATATTTTTACTTTTACTTAAGTATCTGAATGATGATTCTTTCATCATAATATCAGATTAAAATTCTCTGCACGTCTTAAAATCTCTGTGGACAAGAATGACTATTTTCATCCCAGTTCCGCAATCAGTCTTCTAAAAGCTTTAATTTTACATGTATACGAGCATGCTTTCCAGTGGCAAGGTTAAGTCTATTAACCTATTGTTAAGATTATTTGAGACAAGGACAAAACAAGAAACTCTGTGGTGGATATTACTGTTTTAAAGGACTAAACTGTTTCTGTCTCAAAGCACATCTGCTTATCTGCACATTTTTATTGAGAATAAATCACTATGCTTAAAAAATACTGTATTTGGATAATCTGTATTATTGTCTTTCTGCCTGAAAAATGGTTGAAACCTTGCATTCAGTAAAGTTTTAAGTTGGATCTTACTATGAAGCTGGGAGATATACTTTCATCTGGAGAAAGTGGTGACATTAGTATTGCCAGCAAAAATTTCCTACCCTTTGTTTCCTACCCTTCTTTGGCATTGCAACCCTCTTCTATTCAGCAACAGTTGTTTTCCAGAGCATGTTTTTTGGTAGCTGTAAGGAGTCAGTGTAAACTCCATTAGCTGTAAGCACTGAGGTAGCGTGGTACTGAATATCAACCCTCCAGGTCCTAATAGCAGAGCAATCAGGTTTATGTTTACATGCTGTATTAAGTGAGTGCTTTTCGCCTGGCCAAGCCTCTCACCTACTTCTTTTGCATCTGCAGTCAGGCATTTTTCTTTCACCTGGAAGACAGTAACTGTGTCTTGTCCAACTGAGACTATTCTACCTTTAAAGTGCATGAATAGTGGGCAGATCAGCAGTGCTGTAAACTGCTGTTCATCTGATACCAACACCTCGTGCCAGTGGCAAACTTAGTGGACAGCGTTCATAGCTCTCAACTCCCTGCTGGGACCTGTGCTTCACTATGGTTTGAATCAGTAAACTTGCCAAGTGAAAGGACAGGAATAAGGTGAGCTTAATGGGTGATTAATGAGTAGGCAGACTGATGCAGCCTGACTTTAGAAATGTCTTGATCCAGCCAAAGTGAATGCAAGAATAGAAAGGATGAAAGCACCCAGTGATGAAAACTGACTGCTGTTAGTATGTGTTTGGAGAAAGCCGTTGGGCAGGAACGTCCAGTACAGAGACTGAATTCACGTGTAATTGCACTGGCAGATGACAGAGGAGTGAGCACATGGCTGCTGCTCTTCTGAAGTCAGTCACTGCTCTGAGGTCCCATTGTAATTGCTGCTGGCAGGAAGGAGAGGAGGGGGGCTGCAGCAGCAGAAACAGACAATTTAGAACACACGTGGTGGGATGTGTATTAACCATGCTGTTTTCACTCAAGGCAGTAGAGTAGTTTACTTTTCAGCTATCGGTCCAGCTGGTTACAGTGATGAGTGCCAATCCATTGTTAACAGAGGTAACAAGATGAATTACTTTTGGACTCAAAGTATCTGAAATAACAAAAGCCGTAAATAGTCTGACAGTCAGTGTCCTGCTACTTAGTACAAATTCTATCTTCTAAAGTGAGTTTAGCATTTATTGTTCAACACTTTATGATAAGGGTCTGCATGGGATGCTTTGTAAGAATTCAATTAGCTTGTGTTGTGAGCTAACACCATTTGCATGGTAATGAAACATCCTTTCAACAAAGTGTTGAAGGAAAACACACTAATTAGTTTTATGAACAGCACCTGACATTCATAGGGCCCAATGGTGGTGTTGGCTAAATGCCTGCCTGACTGATGCCCTTTTCTAGAGTTGGCCAGAATTTTTCTCTCTATGAATCTATGAGAAAAACAAGCAAACAAAAAATCTCCTTGGTCTCACAACAGCTTCTTAAAATGGTACAAAGCCAAAATAATGAAAATTGCCAATCATCCCTGTCCTCCCTCTCTCTGCATCCCTTCTGCTCCCCTGTCTTTCTCTGATATATCAAATGTTGTTTCTTTTTGCTGTTACATGCCTTCGTTACTTTTATTCCTCTATTATTTCTTTTTCTGTATAAAAAGATGACTTCTACATTCTCGTATCTCCCTATTATCCTCCATGCACTATTCACCTGTACTGTAGGAATCACCATGGCAGCAGAACGACTGCCAATAAGCTGCTTTCTCCTTTTTCCATGCAAGTGGCCTCCAAATTGCTGACCAGTGAGAGAAAATAAGTTACAACAAAAAATGGGCTGGCACAGGTTACTTCCCCACTGGGGTTTCTGAGAGCAGCACAATTGTATTTAGCCCTACCTCTAGGAGAGATGGACAGGTGCCAACCTGCTCCACAATGAATAGCACAGCAGAATAAATAAAGCCAAAATATTCTTTCAACCACCCTCACTTACTTGAACAACAACAACAACAAAAAAATATTTCGCCTTCTGATCAAATTTTGCTCAGATTTGATCCCACGGTGTTTCTAAACAGGTTTGTCCATTCTTTTCTCCCTCCTGCCCCGTATTCCTTCAAAAGCTTTTTGTTCACAAAAGCTCTCACAAACTCAGGTGTGTTTATTCTGAGGAAAATGTCATGCTGGAATATGTTGCCCTGTCATATTTTTACTGTCTTCCTCTGTAAATGTGTCTATCTTACAGTTAGGAAATATCTATGAAAAAGGCACCTAATGAAGAAAGTGCAATAGCTGTATTAAGTTACAAATAGTGGAAGGTTTGTGGCCTCATCTGAACAGGAATCTACTGCTCACGTGACATTTTTGTTACCTCACCATGATTAAATACTTCACAGATGGTGTCTGAGATGGCAGAAAGGCACTAAAAGGCACCATGAAAAGGCACAGTTGTGCTCTGACAGACCTGACCTCAGACAGACCTGCTGCCACCACCTGACTCCACATAAACAAAGATGCAATCACCTTGCAAAGCCTTCCCAGAAGGTTTTCCTGTTATTACATAGACCTCTTGAACACAGTGGTGCATACAACTGGCAGGAAAAAGGAAATTTGCTGTAATTATGTGTTATTTGAAGATACACAGTGATTTGATTTAAATGAAAGCTTGTGTTGTCTGCGCTTATCTGAGCTGTTGAGTGCCCTCACAAGGCACTGATCACAATCAGTTTGGCTGCTACAGTTCAGTTGATGTAGCAGGATCTTTATGTCTTGTGCTTATCCATAACCCATTTTAGTGGTTTAGCCCCAGTAAGCAACCAAGTGCCACACACCTTCTCACTGACCTATTCTCAGCACAAATCCAAAGCATAGCCTTGCACAAATCCAAAACACAGCCTCGTAAGAGTTACTGTGAAAAAAATTACCTCTATCCCAACTAAAACCAGTACACCCATATAACGATTATCTATACCAGCTGTCCTGGCTGGGAGAAAGGAAATGATTCCTCCATTCATTTGGTAGACTAAGAAAAAGAATACCGTTTTTCCTAAGGAGTAAGGAACATTGTTGTTTTTATTGTTTCCATAATAAACAGATGTAATAGTACTTCTAAAGTGGTTATCATTTTAACCTACCCTAAGACTGCTGTAAACACCTCTCTAGTGTAAAGAGAATGTCTGTAGCATGGCTGAACTAAACACAAGGCTATGGGGGAAAAGCCAGTCTTTGCTGAAGTAGTGTTTCTTGCTGCAAAGAAGGTGAAGAATGCTCCAAAGCCTGGCTGCTGCCAGGAAGGTAGGCACAGACATCTGTGGGTGAGTTATTCCAGCAGGCATGCAGGGGCTCAGTCAGCTGCCAAACAAGTTACACACTAATTGTTTGACTTTGGGTGGTGGAAGGTTTGTTGGAGAAAGAGAGTTCATAGCACAATGGGAAAGGTTGCTTTCTTATTATTGTTCTCTCTCTCTTTTATTATTGCACTTTTGTCTAGCATGTGCATTATCCATTATGTAATTGCTGTAATAGCAGTAACACAATAATATTGGGTGGATTTTCTGAAATGGAAACCCTCAGTCCTTAAAAATACCTAAGTCAGTGTATTTTGTATGAGAGTTTGGGGACAAATAAGCAGCTGTAAGGCATAACGTATCCTTTCCCATCTGTGGTGTCCAGCCAGGGTCGTAGGGCAGCTGTGCTATTCTGGAAAATCTGGAAATCTGGTTCTCTCTTTTGGTGAGCCCTACCATAATATCCCAGATCTTCTACCCCTCTTTGAGAGAGATAATACTGGTAATTAAAGTAGGGGGAATAATAAAAATAGGGGAATGAGGTGGTTTGTACTTTTTTTGTTTGTTTGTTTAAAGCTCTAATCCTGCAAGATGTTATACACATTTGTATGTAGCCTTGATAAAGGACTGATAATTTTACAACTGTTCACAGCTTCTCTCCTTCAATTGAATTTTCTCAGAATAATAAGCGGAAAAGTCTCATTGTCCTGACAAGCTCATTCAGGCATAGGTTTCTGGCTGTAATTTGCCATTATTAATTGGAGCATTCTGTTCTCACACAGGAAAGGGTTGAAACAGAATTTAAGTATTTTCTGCATCATGAAATAAGTCAGGTGAAAAAAAACATATGTCTAACCTATATGTTCTGTTTATTTAGCAAGCTGGTGACTCATTCTCTGCCAATGAAGTCTACAAAGGTCTGTGAATAACGGAGAAAATTTGTGTTCATCTGTCCGAAACATGCTCTGTAATTTTTATTCAGGATTTACAAATTCACCAAGACTACAGTTAGGAAAAATAAGGAAAAATCAGAGCCTCAAATAATTTTGATTTTAAAAGAATAAGAAATTATAGATCTTCTTTTAACTGTACTTAGAAGATGGCATGTTTCACAGCAGGGATTTTGATACATTCTGTAGTGTTAAATTTCTTACTGAAAGCCAAGCTAATGAAAGATGATGCAGTATCCTTACAGGTAGGGTTATTATCCTGCTGTTTAAAATGCCACATTAGAAAATTTTGGGAGGGTTAGCAGGGTGCTTGTCAAATGTTTTACATTGTGGCTCAGAAAGTACAGCTACTTCAAGAATACAAAGGAACTCTCTAACCTGTGCTGAGACCAGTGCAGAACTAGCCAGAAGAGACTTTTTGGCTATCTGCATTCAATCTACCTTTTGTGTATCATAGGCACTCATGAAAACAAAGAACATGTAACAGTATTACAAATATCTTTATAATGAACTGACTTTCACTCTACCATAATTGGTAAGATTTGTGTGCTTTCTCATGAGCTATTGATATACCCAGAACAACAGTTCATGGCAACATGAGCCTTTGAGATACCAGATATTTAAATGCTGTTTCAGAATCATTAGTATAATTTTCAAAAATGTGCGTGTTTCTTGACTCAGGCACATGCAGATGGAGAGTGTCTTTTGTAAGGACACTCTCTGTGTTCTGAAGTGCATTTGGAAACGTGAAGTGGGCAGTAATTACATATGCACACAAACACAGCAGCAGGGTCTGAGTTCTACTGATTCTGAAGATAGAAAGGACCTTAGTTAAATACCTTCCTACTTGTTGCAGCCAAAGAAATATAATACACTCTAACGGATCTGTTTCTATAATCTGATATCAGGTCAAAATTGAAAAATTTCAAAAAAACCTAAGCAACAAAAGGTATTTAGAGATGCTGAATACTGACATTACTTATTTTAGGTTAGAGGTCTTTTTAGCTACAATTATGACTGTGTGGAAGTGTGGAGCAGAAGCAGTTTGTCTGTTTACAGAAATGTGACTTTTAGTGCTTCAAAATCAAAACCCAATGCAAGAAACTCATAAAATTTACCATACAAAATTTTATATTTAAACTAGATTCAGATGATCATGTACATTTTGACATAAAGTAGCATTTATTTCTAGGGAATTATTGGTACTAGAAAACCGCTCAGGGTGCCTAATCACTGAACATTGTGCTACTGAAGTGACTTCCTTTTTGTAAAGCATTTGAAGGTTCAAGGATGGAAAGCTATGTGAAAGAGTTATACATTATTTTCAGTAGTTTACAGTATGAACATGGTTCTAAAAGTTTTCCCTTGCTTACTAAGTGTTCAAGCTGCTTTTAATTGCCTGGGCAATAGCTTTCTTCCACACTGAGATGGGCACTCCTGTCTTTTTAAAATCTATTTCAGGACTGAAAAAGGATAACTTAGTTAAAAATGAATGAATACAGAGGACAGTATAAGGGTGAAATGGATAAGAAAGTTAATATAAAGTGACAGTGTGACTTAGGCATAAAATAAATATTTTTCAAAGAGCATTTTTTATCAACATCTAGTGCTACCAAGTGTACTCAGAATATTTCAAGTGAAATAATATTAGGTCACTGAAAAGGGAAAATTGAAACCATTTCAGCAAATTCTACCCTTAGAAGTACCTACACAGCTTATAAGGACAGAATTCAGGAGCACGTTTTCCATGGCACTAGAGCAAAACTTCCCCACAAGTTAGGAAGGGAAATCAATGTGTCTAAGTTCAGGAATGTGTTACATCAGTGGTGAAGAGTGTTTCTAACACTGTGGTAGAATAAAGATGATGTGTTAGCTAGGAATCCTTTCTGGAGGAGGTTTCATTCAGAATGAACAAAACATCAAATTGTATTTCCCTGTAGGCTTTCTCCCTCAAGTGCTATCTGCACTAGGATTGTTTGGTAACCTGATGCAGTTTGTCCTAAATGGCACTTCCTAAAATTTTTGTCATGATGTAGGCCTTTGTGAAACTGAACATACACCATCTAACAGCATATCTGTAAGTCTCATCCTGATGCACCTTGAGTTTATTTGATATGAAAGGTCCTACCTGTACATTTCTTACTTGACTCTCTGGATCAATGGTCCTCACATGAGAGTGTCTCTCCTCAGACAAAGGCCTCACAGTAGCAGCTGAGGAGAGGACAGTAGTACCTGAGAGCCAGGGATTCCCCTCAGCAGCCTTGCACAAGGCCCTGCCTTTGCCCCGTTACATACTTGCACCTCTGCCTGATTGTTCCAGCTATCCCCTTCTGCCATGGGTTTGCAGTAGTACTGTGAATGGGTATGGGAGGCCGAGTGTGACCGGGAGGCAGTATTGAGTGTCACAGTAGGGGGAAGAAAAGGAAAAAGATGACTTCATGAATTACTGGAAGCTATTATCCTAAATTTTCGCCTCTCTCAGAACTGTTTGAATATATCCAGGTGGTGCAATGAGACCTCTCCTTCGCCAATCTCTTCAGGGTCATCCATTGTGAGGAGGAAAAAGCTACCAGCCAAAACCAACTAATGTGCTGTGTCAGATTTCTTCTCAGGACAATATCCAGGATTCATTATTTATTAAAGAATGTCATTAGGTCTTGGCTGGAATAGTATAAATCCCGTAAATGTTTTAGGGTCCTGGCTGCAGTGAAATCAGAGGTCATCCTGAACGATGATCAAGATTTTACCCCTGGTTACTGAAAAATAAGTAACTTTAATTATTTTTACACCACTTACAGTAATGATTTCAAATACTGAGATGTATGAAATTGAAGATTTAATGAAACTATTTATACTAGGGAAAAGTAAGTAGCAAAAAATTTGAAGGAAATATGTTTATCATTATTTAAAATTGGTGAGAAATATAAATCTATTACTAACTTAGCTTAAAAAGAAGAGGGGGTTATTTGATCTAAATATCTTGTAAATCCCAAAGTATCTTGAAGAAAAAAACTATACTGCAAAAGGAATTGATGCTGTAGACCTGAGCACTTATCTATCTATCATGCCCAACTGTGTATATGATTATAGCAAAAAGATTTATAACTCACACCAAAAGAAATAAAAAAAAATAATTAAAGTTTTGAGAAAAGACTGGGAATAAAATAAATTTTCAGTAAAGAACTAAGAGGAAGTCAGGTAAAAATGCCAGGAGCCCTGCTTGGATGAACAAGCAGTTCCTGGACAAACTGAGGCACAAAAAGGAAGCCTACAGAGAGTGGAAGAAGGGACAGGTAGCCTCGGAGGAATACGGAGAAGTTGTCTGAGAAGTCAGAGATTGGGTTAGGAAAGCTAAAGCCCTGACAACATTCAACATGGCCAAGGACATCAGGGGCAACAAGAAGGGCTTGTATAGGTACATGGAGCATAAAAGGAAGATCAGGTAAAATGTGAGCCTTCTGCAGAAGGAAAAGGGAGAGCTGGTTTCCCAGGGCACGGAGAAGGTGGAGATGCTCAATGATTTTTTTGCCTCAGTCTTCACTGTCAAGAGTGCCAGCTGTACCCCCAGAGTCATGGAAGACAAGGGCAAGGACTGGGAGAATGGAGAGCTGCCCATGGTTAGAGAAGATCAGGCTCGGGAACACCTGAGGAACCTGAAGGTGCCCAAGTCCATGGGACCTGAGGAAATACATCTGTAACTCATGAAAGAACTGGTGGATGCAGTTGCAAAACCTCTATCCATCATATTTGAGAAGTTGTGGTGGTCTGGTGAAGTTCTTGCTGACTAGAAAAGGGGAAATATTACCCCCATCTTTAAAAATGGAAAAAAAAAAGAGGATCTGGGGAACTAGAGGCCAGACAGTCTCACCTCTGTGCCTCTCAAGATCATGGAGCAGATCCTCCTGGAAATCATGCTAAGGCACATGGAGAATGAGGAGGTGATTGGTGACAGCCAACATGGTTTCACCAGAGGTAGATCGTGCCTGATGAGTATGGTGGCCTTCTATGATGGGGTCACGACCTTGGTGGATAGGCAAGGGCACCAATGTTATCTACCTGGACTTGTGTAAAGCATTCAACACCATCCTGCATGACATTCTTGTCTCTAAACTGGAGAGACATGGATTAGATGGATGGACCTCTCAGTGGATAAAAAACTGGCTTGATGGTGGCATCCAGAGGGTTGTGGTCAATGCCTCATCGTCTGAGTAGAGACCAGTGAGGAGTGGCATTCCTCAGGGGCCAGTGTTGGGTCTGGTACTGTTTAACATCTTTGTCAGCGACATAGATGGTGGGATTGAGTGCACCCTCAGCAACATTGCTGATGACAGCAAGCTGTGTGGTGTGGTCGACATGCTAAAGAGAAGGGATGCCATGCAGAGGGACATTGACAGTCTGGAGAAGTGGGCCTGTGGCAAACCTCATGGGCTTCAACAAGGCCAAGTTCAAGGTCCTGCAGATGGGTTGGGGCAAGCACAAGCACAAGTACAGGCTGGGTGGAGAATGGATCAAGAGCAGCCCTGAGGAGAAGGACATGGAGGTACTGCTGGATTAAAAGCGGAACATGAACTGGCAGTGTGCGCTGGCAGCCCAGAAAGCCAACCGTATCCTGGCCTAAGAACTGTGGCCAGCAGGTTGAGGGAGGTAATTCTCCAACCCTACTCTGCTCTCCTGAGACCCCACCTGCAGTACTGCGTCCAGATCTGGAGCCCTCAACATAAGAAGGATATCAGCTGGTTGGAGAGAGTCCAGAGGTGGGCCACGAAGATGATCAGAGGGCTGGAGCACCTGTCCTGTGAAGAAAGGCTGAGAGAATTGGGCTTGTTCAGCCTGGAGAAGAGAAGGCTGTGGGGAGATGTTATTGCAGCCTTCCAGTACCTGAAGGGGGCCTACAAGAAAGCTGGTGGGAACTTCTTACAAGGGCCTGTAGTGACAGGAGAAAGGGTAATGGGTTTATATTGAAAGAGGAGAAATTTAGATTGGATATCACAAAGAAATTCTTCCCGGAGAGGGTGGTGAAGCACAGGAACAGGTTGCCCAGAGAAGTTGTGGATGCCCCACCCCTGGAAGTGTTCAAGACCAGGCTGGATGAAACTCTGAGCAACCTGGTTTAGTGGAAGATGCCCCTGCCCATGGCAGGGGAGTTGGAACTAGATGGTCTTTAACGTCCCTTCCAACCCTAAACATTCTATGAGTCTATGTAAAAAAATACTTTTTTTGAAGTTATATTGTTCTAACTCAAATGTGTCTGTATCTGCAGAGAAGAGAACTTTCCTGACAACTAGTTACAAATGTCTGAATTCTGCCCAAGCTTTCTCACGTATTTTGCCTAGTAATGGAAGCACAGTGCGATATTAAATGAGTTGTCATGCACACTTTGGATTACAGGAAAATAAGTAATTTTATCATATTTCATTTTGTATGGTAGCTTTAGTCCTAAATCCACATTTGAGTAGCTGAAATAGAGCTTGGTTTTGAGAAATCAAGTAAGACATTGCTTAAAGACACATTTGTCCCATTGCTTCTATGGGAATTTCAGCACAAGCTTGAAACCAACAAGAATTTGAGTGCTGTTTTGAATAGGGAACCTTAAATTGTTGGTTTAAAACTAAGAAGGGTTATTTATAATTTGCTAGAGTGTTTAATAGTTATGAGTATTGGTTTGCTGACCACATCTGTATACCTGAGTTCATGTAGCAAACTGTGGATAGCATCATGTTTCTCACTTTGCGTGCACGTGTTTTGGAGGAAAAATACAGAGCAAAAGAAAACGGAAAGAAATAAATACACAAATAAATTTCCCATTTTAGCATTTTAATTTTGCTGATAAGGTTTTGAAATTCACAACTTATTTAGATGAATACGTTTGGGGGACCCATCATAGCACACATGATGAGATGAATGAGACGGGGACATGTGCATTTACACATTTGTTGATTCTACTTGGTTGATGACATTTGTTCTCCAAAGCTGGATTGATAGCACAGAAATATCTTTGAGGAAAAAATGTGAAATAAGACCCCATTCAAAGCCCTTCTTCGTTCACACCTCTTTGACAGTGCAAAGAGGCATGAGTCGGTGAAAATAACAGAAAATGCAGGCTTGTTAATTACTACTGAGCATATTACTTGCTCTCATGAGTAATTTCACTGAAATCAGGGTATAAATCACTGTGCTTGGTTGTAAATGTTTTCAAGACTAAGAAGTCTTCTGAGTCTTCTGGGATATTTTGCTGTTTGTGTGTGCCAATTATGCTTTTACAACTCATCTCTCTTGTGCGCATTTTCCCAGAAGCAGCTCCCTTTCCTCCTAAGTTATGCCGGCCCAGCAGGTCACGGGATGTGCCTATTAAGCAAGATGCCAGTGGATTATGCTCAGAAAGGTCCTTTAAAAAAAAAAACAAAACACAAAACCAACCAACCAACCAAACCCCACATAACACTTTTTGGAGGCGGTGGGGGGTTGTGCAACAAAACCTCAGTTCTCCAACTCTGTCATAAGAAGTGTACTGACTGACCTTGCTACTTTAGCATATGTGGAAACTTCTTTGAGGCAAATGCATGTAAAATAATTCAATGTCAGTTCATTACAGTGGTATGCAAAAGCAAAGCTACAGGTTAGGTAGCAGGGTTCTGGGAATACCTGACAGAATCTCTTTTTTTTCTGGTTGTATATTATGGTAAAATGTTTTTGATTTACTCGCATTGTTTAAAAAGAAAGAAAGAGAGAAAGTGGTCTCTTCTTTAGACAAGAGAGAGCTCCAAAACCCACAGTGAGTCTGAATTCATACATAAAATTTTAAGTTTTGAGAAAATAATATTACACAATTTAGGAAAGGTATGTCTATGTATATAAACCTAACAGTTTTTTAAATTTGCTTTCAGTGCTTATTTTTAGTATACAGAGAGAAAATATATGTGATAATATAAACCTTTTGCTATCACTACCTCACTGATGATATCTTCTAGCTGACCTGGACACAAGTAACTTTGTACTGAATATATGTGTGCTCGTATGATGCTGATTTTTATTCTTATCACCCATCTCCTTTCTTAGCCTATATCTGGGATACAGCATTACACTGTTAGAGAAGGATGTAACATTACCTATTGGCAGATGCTACTTAGTGAGCAGTTTACTTGTGTTTCAGATGCATTTTAAATAAGCTCTTCAGACTAAAATTAAACTGTTGCTCCATCTCTAGAGAAAAAAAAAAAAAAGGAAAATTCTCATAGCTACATCTGGCACTCAACAATCTCATCAGAGGACTGGAAAAAATCTATTCATTATTAGAAAAATTGTCTATTGTTAATAGAGTAAGCAATGGATTCCTGTTCTCATCTCTACTGGGAATGAAGTTGGCTTGCCTGTTTGAACAGAGGTGACAAAAAACATTTATTGATTGAATTCACAGAACATCTGCTTGCACAATCAATCCAGACTATCCTTATGCATAATACTAACTTGATCTGGATTGGATTATTTTTCTGCATTTTATGCCAGCAGAACTTACCATCTGTACACTGACAGCCTATTACTGCATATAATGTGAACTTGGGACATATTTTTGTCTCCCTGAGTATCTTCATAGAGGACAGACGCCTTTCTACTTGTTTTTAACCATCTTCCTCTGGTTTTCATCTGAAACATGATTCAAAAGTCAGTGCTTATTGAGTTGACATGCTCCTGGGGAAAAAAAGGTTTTCTTAATCTTTCCTTTTTCTTCCTTTTCTCCATTTCTTTTCTAAAAGATTTATTTTTATTTTCACTTTATTAGAAAATCTACAAGCAATTTCAAGATTTACAGTTCAAACAAATATAAGTTCAGAATGTTTTCTGACCAGTCAGCGTTTCATTGTCACAGACTGTGATCACTTATGTCCTGTTTATTATATCAAATCCTTAGTTAATTTCATAGTGAAATTTAACGAGTAATAAACATTATATGTATATAAGTTAGATGCTTACAAAAATCCAAATGTACTGGGCCAGACCTTCATGTGCATGAACTAGCAATGCTCTACTGGCATTTGGAATACACATATTAAACAGGGGAAGGTATTACTGAATAATCTTAATTGTACTACAGAATTAGCTGTTGACTGTAAGAAACAGAAGCCCCTCTGCACCAGTTATGGTACATATGGATGGTACTTCAAATTTTTACCTCTTAATTAAAGAAAACAAGACCAGGTGGAAGGGGAGCAGTCACACACAGGCAAAAGTGTGGGTTCAGAAAATCAAGGCCTTAACTATGAATAAAGCCTGTATTTCCTGAGTTTCTGTCTAATACTTTCTGTACTCTGTGATGCTGCCTATAAGGAAATGTATGTAGATCTGCACCCCCATCTTTTCTTTTATATACTTCACTGTGTGACATGAAGGTTAGAACATTCTCAGTGGAGTTCTCAGTTGTGCATGGTCTAATATTTAGGAACATCTGTACATTCGTACAGACAGCAGAGCACTTGATTTGCAGTGGGATATCAGAGCACATAAATAGCTAGTGAAACGAAAGGCACTGTCAGTGCCTGTAAATACCAGGGAAGCGTGCAATCGAGGTGACTACATGAATGACATAGATGCACTGTTATGCAGGTGCAGTTTTGCAAAGCCAGGTGAGGGAAAAAGTCACAACACATGAATCATCTTAGCTCACGAGTATAACTCTCTGTTGTCAATTCCAGTTCTGTTTGTCATCAGACAAAGACACTCAAGACAGTAAACCATTACATCTCTGCATTCTTCTATCCCCAAGGGGGCCTTTTTAAAGAGGCAAATTGATTTTTGCCACCAGACAGTGAGTCATGCATACAAACTAGGAGAGTACTTATGAATCCCTATATTCATTTCCCCATGGTGCTTGGTAAGGTGAGTTGTTTGCCTGATTTGTTTAAGAATAGATTTGGGGAAAGAAACGAAACAAAGCAAAACACAAAACCCTAATGTTTTTAACCCCTGCCTCAAGAATACAATATATCTATCAGCATTCAAATAAATGTTTTCACTCCCAATGGAGGGCCTAAATTTCTGGTTTACACAGAACTGATATGATCAAATGGCTTGCCAAGTGCTGTGTGTAGAACTTTTTAAACAAATCTGTACATAGCTATTTTTAGGAAGAAAAGGGAGAAGAAAGGAACAAAACCCAAGTAAGATAGATTTAGTCTAGTGCCTTTTGAGGTCCAAGGTGTTCACTGGAGATGTGTAAGACATGTATCCTTTTACTGGAGAAACTAGAGCCCAGGTGTGGCACTAATTCCTACAGAACCATGTGGATAAGGGGAGATTTGGACCCAGTCAAAGAAACTGAGAACAGACCAGTTAAACTGAGCATCTCTACTCAAAGACTGAAACAGAATTTGTCCTACTCTTCAAACTGAGGTACACTGGATTTTAATAATTTGCACTTCCTAAAAATATAGTTTTCTTGCTGCAAGGGCCTTTGGGGTTTGTTTCTTTTATTATTTAGGATTATTTTTCAGTAATTTAATATAAATATATGATGTTTTAAAAATATCAAATACCAGAGATAATTAAATGTTACTGTGATAGCTTTAGCTTTCAAGTCAGGTTTGTGAGCTTTCAGTGGTGCAAAAAGAGTGAACAAAAAAAGCATCACCTAGACTGACAGACCTGCAGCACACTCTAAATGTTGCACCTATTGATAGCAGATGGAGCCAAAGCGAGTTTGTAGGAGAAAGCAGGTGTAGGCTGGAAAGAATGAAGCTTAGTTTTTGAAGGCTGCAATTGCTTTTGCTTCAGTAGTTCAGGTCACAAACTCTGTATGCCCTTGTTGTCTTCTTCCTTTCTTCTTTTTTTCCATCAATAATCGCTGAATGTGGATAATGCCAATAGACATAAATAATGTATTTTAACTTGTTTCTTTTCCCTGCAGAGGTTCACATTCCATCCCAGTGCTGTATTTATTTTTTTAGCCAATGACTCTTCAATAAAGATGTACAAATTTTACCTAAATCTCCCCAGCCTCTCATGTAAAAGATGTTTTTCCTCCAATAGAAGCCTAAAGCACAGCTCTATCCACCATCTTGTCCCAGTTTCCACCCGAAATGAGTGCTCTCACTTCTTGAAACCTGCCTTTACTCAATACATTCTATCAAACAGCTAAATTTCCCTGACAATACCCACTTTTTTTTTTTTTTTTTTTTTTTTTGTCAGAACTCTCTGCACTACTCACTTCTGTTGATCAAATCTTCACTTTCTAGGGGGTGCTTGGACTCTATAGCTCACAGTTACAAACCCATATTTAGATGTCAGTCATCAGTAGCTGAATCATGTCCAAGGGTGTATAAAGTATGAAGGTGACTCTCTAATGTCTAAGGTCAGTGGAATAAGCACTGAAGCCAGTAAAAAAAATTGGTATGAAATCAGGACTGAATATTTTTGGCCTTGTATCTAAAATATCAGTTATTACATTTCAACACATAACACCACAATGAAAAACCTGGGTATGATTATCACAGCTCCCAGTTTATGCCTTGAACAAATACATGATCTTATTCCTCTTTGCAGGTCTCCAAATTCTAGTCATGAATACAAGAAGAAAAGACACCAAATAAAGTTAACTTTCATGTATGGCTGAA
Organism: Rhynochetos jubatus; assembly: GCA_027574665.1. Taxonomy (NCBI): domain Eukaryota; kingdom Metazoa; phylum Chordata; class Aves; order Eurypygiformes; family Rhynochetidae; genus Rhynochetos; species Rhynochetos jubatus. The sequence continues at coordinate 101,288,037 of CM050649.1, read as the reverse complement.
ATGCACATCTTAATTAAAAATTATTAACACTGTGATCTGTTATAAAAATACAGAAATTTTAATGATGTTTCTTCATGTGCTATATAATAGGTTCATATATATGTATTGTGTGTGTATATATATACACACACCTAAATAGGATTTAAAATGAGTTCTTATTTGTCTGAACACATGAGGGCAGGTTTTGGCTCACCTGGTGTAGCTGGTAGTATTGATCACCTGTGGAGAAAGCCAACTGCTTGGAGAATAGCTATACAACTGGTGTAAAATATCAGTGCTTTCTTGTCTTAGACTGAGCCCTAATGATTCATACTGACTGAGGATCTGGTCTTGGATACATAGCTAAATCCAGTTAGTTGGTCACCAGCTGACAAACACAATGCCCTCAGTGTGACATTGGAATCACATTTCAAATGCCCCACTAACTTTTAATTTGCTTTAGTGGGAGATGTGCTTCAAAACACAGAAATTTTGCCACAAAACAAAGTAGTTGGAAGTGAGAGATGCTTATCTAAAATCACACAGAGTTCTCCGAAAATGTAAAAATCCAATACCTATTTTTCGTAAACTTTCTCTGCATAACCCAGAACTCAAGCCTTCTTTTTTCTTTCCTATAGGTATTTTTTATTTACACTCTTTCCTAAATTCACAATGATCTTAAATATTTTGAAATATTCACAGATACTATATCTCAATTAAATGCAAAATATGAAACAGTTACAAAAGTCAAAGGCAGCTTTGTAAGATGAAGAAAGCAGATAGATTTTTTTATTTACTGGTATAATATTGGCTCTTGAGTTTAAGCAATCATAGGAATACTTCAAAGGATGACTGACTGAAGGAACACACTGAAATGAGAAGGAGAGAAAGGAAAATAAATCTATAGACATCTATCAGTGAGTTGTTTAAAAATCCAGAGGACCAAATGGGATGGAGAAGATATAGTGAGATGAGGTTTGAATACAGAGAGTGAAAAAAAAAGCTGCTGCTGAGACATAGAAAGAAGTCAGAGGATGAAAAGACACAGAGCAGTAAGAAATTAGAAAATAATTAATGAAGATGGAAAAATATAGAGACTGCACACTTTATTCTTATTAGGAAGTCATAGCTATGATGTGATCAGGATAGAATAGAAACTAAATAAAATCTTTGGCCCAATTTATGCCCTACCTTTGAGAGTAGGTTTTATTTTTTACATTTTCAGGACAAGCATGCATTGCACATTTTTGATGGGGATTGGAATATGAAGCAGAGTAGTAACAATACACCAGGGAAGGAGGGTTTATTTTTTTTTTTTTTAATTTTTTTTTTTTTCCTGTTCTCTCCTGGTATTCTGATAGAAGTAGGAAGTATGAGAGCTATAAAAAGGAAATTAGATATGGGATTAGAAGTAGATAATGGAAGACTGAATGGTTGCAAAAATAGAATACTTCCTATGAAATAAATTCTTTTCTCTGTTGAGTTTCTAGTAGGAAGTGTCCATATTACAGCCAGGAGTAGTGCGTAAGTCAAGAACCACATAAAGAATTAAACATAAACATGACAAGATACTCCTTGCCAGCCTGGGGAGAGCTGGAAGAGGCTGCTTTGATGATGCCAGTGCTGTACTAATTCTTAATTTATATTATATGTCAGCCTGTTTTCTGTCTAAAAGCAACCACGTTTCTAGTATGGTGCTACAGTGAAATGTGCCCCTAGTATATTTATCATATACCTCTTCCCTCTCAGAAAAAAACCTCATACTCTTAACTGCCACTAACTACCTGCCATCTTCATGTCAGCTTTAGGATGATGTGTTGGATAAGCCCTGTTTTTCACTAGAACATCATGGGGAATATGCATTTGCTTTTTCCCAAGGAACGATGATTATGGGGATGTGGGTTCTCGTGGTGGGTTGACTCTGGCCATCATCCAAACACTCACCCAGTCACTCACTCACTCACCCCAGCCCACAATGGAATGGGAGAGAGAATCCAAACAAAAGCTGAAAACTTGTGGGTTGAGGTACAGACAGTTTAATAAGTGAAATAAAGCTGCATGCTCAAGGAAAGCAAAATAAGGAATTCAATAATTACTTTCTATTGGCAGGCAGATATTTTGGCACTTCCTGGAAAGCAGGGCCACAGCACACACAACATCTACTTAGGAAGACAGATGCCAGAACTCCAAACATCTCTCCATTCCTCCTCCTGTCCCTTAGCTTTTATTGCTGAGCATGATGTCATATGACATGGTCAGCTTTGGTCAATTTGAGTCAGCTGTGCTGGCTGTGTCCCCTCACAACTTCTTGCCCGCTCCCAGACTACTTGCTGGGTGGGCAGAGTGAGAAACAGAGGAAGCCTTGATGCTGCACTGGTCAGCAATAGCCAAAGCATTGGCATGTTGTCATCACTATTTTAGTGACATGTTCAAAATATACCGTCATACAGGCTACTGTGAAGAAAGTTAACTCCAGCTCTGCCAGAACAGTTTCACTGTAAAGACAAATGGATAAATTAAGTTGTCATTTGTGCCAATGCTTTGAAAATTATTCCTATTCAAATCTGTAGGGAATGAATTTGGATTGATTTAGATATAAATCACAAGAGGAATGACTATTGGTATTCACTGATTACTTCTAGTTAAGACAGGTAAAAATGAGAAGAGAATTACGTATAATATTTTTTTGTTTGTTTTGTTTGGATAAAAACTTGCTTAAATTAAAGTACCAGAACAGAAAACTCTTTAGAGAAACAGACCTAAAATATTTCTCAGTGACTTTCTTAGCCAGCTAGGGAACATTTCATCTTCTATTTAAGCTTTATGAAAAAAAAGACAAGATAGATTACTTATTACTCTTGGTAAACAGTGTATTTACTTCTAATATTTTGCATGTCTCTGATAGTTGTGGATGTTGTAGGTAGAGAAGTTGTGGATGTCCCATCCCTGGACATCTATTAAGATTCTATGATAGGTTTTTTCAGCATTATTTAATCTAAAGAACTATCATATCGTAGAATCATAGAATAGTTTGGGGTGGAAGGGACCTTAAAGATCATTTACTTCCACATCCCCTGCCATGGGCAGGAACTCCTTCCACTAAACCAGGTTGCTCCAAGCCTCATCCAGCCTGGCCTTGAAGACAGCCAGGGATGGGGCATCCACAGCTTCTCTGGGCAACCTATTCCAGTGCCTCACCACCCTCTCCATGAAGAACTTCCTGATATCTAAATCTCTCCTCTTTCAATTTAAACCCATTACCCCTTGTCCTGTCACTACAGTCCCTTGTAAAAAGTGGCCCTTGTTAGAAGTCCCCCTCCAGCTTTATTGTAGGCCCACTTCAGGTACTGGAAGGCTGCTATAAGGTCTCCCTGGAACCTTCTCTTCTCCAGGCTGAACAAGCCCAACTCTCTCAGCCTTTCCCCATAGGAGAGGTGTTCCAGCCCTCTGATCAGCTTCGTGGTCCTCCTCTGGACTTTCTCCAACTGGTCAATATCCTTTTCATATTGAGGGCTCCAGAGCTGGACACAGTACACCAGGTGGGGTCTCAGGAGAGCAGAGTAGGGGCGGAGAATCACCTTCCTTGACCTGCTGGCCACGCTTTTCCTGATACAGGCCAGGATACAACTGTCTTTCTGGGCTGCCAGCATGTACTGCCGGCTAATGTTCAACTTTTCATCTCAACTTTTTAACCCTGGAAGTTCAGCTAGTCCAGCCTGCTGTCCGTTTATCTCATCTGTACTTCATTTTGTCAGTACAAAAATGATGGGAGACAATGCCAAAAGACTTATGCAGGTGCATCATAAGAAAATACCTCTTCAAACCCAAATTGGAAAGGGGAAAAAAAAAAAAAAAAAAGGGAATTTACTATCTCTGCTCAGAAGAGATTAAGTGATTTTCCTAGTTTGTGAGGTAGTCTAGGGCAAAGGAAGTCATTAAGCCTATGTCCCCTGAACCAGTTCTCCCATTATAGAGGAACTTTTTCATTTTGTAATAGGTTTTTTCTATTTATTACCTACTATACCTTGAAGTTGTTCTCATTCAAACATATTTTCAAACTATCCTCATAACTGGTCACTCATACCTTGCGTTTTTCACAGTCCTGGAAGAGCCTGGGTATCATTCTTGCTGCTCTCCTCCCTATCACACACAAAGTGAACTGCAGTAGTTGTAAAGTACTGCTGAACTGACAGGTTGGAGTTGCTGCTGACACTGTAGAAAAAGACTTTGCCAAAGGTTAAAACCTACATTTTTATCAAAGAAAATCAATGAATTATTTGAACTGTTCTGTCTTGAACTACAGGTCTTTGAGATAACATACAGAATCACTTAATCCTTTTCTATACAGAAAGGGTTGTCAGGCATTGGAACAGGCTGCCCAGGGAAGTGGTTGAGTCGCCATCCCTGGAGGACTTTAATATACGTGTAGATGTGTTGCTTAGGGACATGGTTTAGTGGTGGACTTGGCAGTGTTAGGTTAAGGGTTGGACTTGATGATCTTAAAGGCCTTTTCTAACTTAAATGATTCTGTGATTTTAAACCCATACTATATTAACTTCTATATCATCATCTGCTCATGCGCTGTACTGGAGTTGCTGGCTGGGGTTAAAGCACAACAGTATGCAATTCTGCATCACAATTTGGGAACTGTTAGTGTTAGTAGTAAGACTGATGGGCTGAGTGTGAGCACAGGCTGGGAAAATCAAGGCGCAAGCACAACTTTTAAGTCAAGAAACAATATGTAGTTTGTTTTTTATACTTTTTGGTGAACCCAAACCACATATTTCCAGGTTGTTTCTAATGTGCATGAGCGAACTGGTTAAAAAAAAAAAATTTAATCAGCCAAGTGATTTTTTTTTTTTTTTTAATGTACTAAACATATTGACTGAGCCCATCTTAGGGAAAATACTATAATGGTAGTTGTGCCACATAACTTTGAAATCAATTAGACTTGACTGTTTTTCTCATGTGACACATTTAGTGGAGAGATTGATCTGTTTTGTGCAAGGTAAGTACTTCCAATTAAGTTTTGATTTTGTTATGTTACCAGCAGTGAAATAAAGGGGTAAGAGATGAGAAATAACACCCTACTTTAAAGGACCAAAACCTTGTTAAAAGAATAAGACCCATCATTTTATGATTATAAATAAGATCTTCAGTCATGATCCAAAAAAACCCCCTATAAAACCATGCTCTTTTTATTGGTGTGTATTTTTAAACAAATGCTGATCCAACCTGATGTTGGTAGCTAAATAGCTGCAGGTCAAGAGGGCATGTAATCTATACAAAGCAGCAGAGCCAAATAAACTGTAATCTGATAGTCACAAAATACACTTCTTTCTTCCTCGCCTAAGGATCTGTCTGCACTTTATCAGATTTGCAGCCAGTTAGTGACATGGCTTCTCCACAAAGCGCTGCTACAGAGTTGGCTGAGGGTAGGGGCACAGTCCTGGCTCATGTATGAGAAGGGGAAAAGTGAAAGAGAGGGAAAGGGAAAAGGAAAGGGAAAGGGTAAGTTCTGCATGGATAGAACTATATGCAGAACAGAGGTCAGCTTAGAAAGCCACTGGTATGTGCAGTGGTGTACTTCTTGCTTGAGGCACATTCTATTAATTGGTAAATTCTTAGTCTCTTTACAGCCCCTAAAATAATTTATTTTTCTGTACAATCTGTATATGCCTATGTTCTCCCAACTCAGATGTTGAATAAAAGTGGCCTAATTGTACCAAGTAAACTACATTGAAGAGGTTGGTTTTCTGTATCTCCTAGGTTTTGAAACATATGTTATGGGCTGTATGTTTAATTTTATCAAGGGTAAAACGGAGCCATGAATGGACACCTCCTTGAAAAGATGCTTTGGGTGTCTTTATGTTGCACGAAGCATTCTAATTACACCAACTTCATAGAGTCTGGATCACTGCATGCATCTCATATTGAATCTTACTGCATAAAAATGCATTGCTTCCCAAACACAGCATATACCTTTCTTTACACTTCAGTATAACCTATCATTAGGAACCCATGAAGCAGAAAAGGCAAAATTGACAGAAAATATTCATTTAAAAATACAACTAGACACCATGTTCTGTCACTTGAAACAGAATGAAACAACAATAATTTCAATGTGAACTGAACCTGCAGAATAGTAACCAGTTAACTCTAACTGAATGTTGGCTTTCCATTATTAAAAAGGGTGGATTTGGCATTTACCACTTCTTTTACCTGAATCAGCACATGACATTTTCTTCCTCTGAGTCAATTACCAAGCACTTTTGTTATAAATGACAGACAAACTGTCAAGGGCTTTTGCTCTACAGAGGTTTATTTTGAAGACACCAGCTGTTTAAGTACGGATCTGATCTCCAAGAACTTTCTTCTTCCATATTTATATACGTATTTAAATATACAGTAGTTAAACTGATTGCTCACAATATATGACAATCCTGTATAGGAATACATAAGAAAGGGGAACACCATTTTTATAAAAGTTTATCTCAAAATCAATCAAGCTATTGCTAAAGGATTGAAGCCTTTTGCTTCATTGATCAGATACACACACAGAAGGATCCACTTCTTACATGCAAAAACAGATAAGAAAATAAAGATGACACTTTCACACATTCCTCTGAAACTTAGGTTGAGTCCTGAGTCACTGAGTTACATAGAATTGCACACAATACATTGACTAGGATGTAAGTTTGCATCCAGGTCACGTGCCAATTGCCTTGCATTGGATGGATCCAGGTTTTAAACTTCCCTAAATATAATTCAGGGATACAACAGGTCTGTAATAGGATAAAAGCTCAACCACATACCCACTAAGTAGTACAGAGAGACAATGGCAAGTGGGGGAGACAAAATGTGTGTTCCCTGTGTGTGTGCTTACTGGAAATACATTTCCAGTCTCTCCCCTACTTGGCTCTGCGGGCATGGAGCTGCAGCAGCCTCCCTTCTCTAGCTGTTGGATTCAACATGGTATATTTTCCTCTAACAAATTACAAAAAAATGATAGTGAAAGACAGAAGTCCATTATTTTGTCAAAGATCATGTCAACATTATCCAGGAAAGGACTTTTTTCTCTCTTGGTCAATTGAAAGATAGCTTATACCTTTTCCACATTTCCAACAGAAACAATTGTGAACAGCAGCTTTATTCAGTTCTGGATTTTGGAGATGTAATTTCAGCAAAGTCCAGTGAAAAGGAATCTGAAGGAAATATTGACTTCTTAACTTGAAATCATCTTTCTTTTCTTGTTTAGTACTAATAAATTAAATTACATTTATTATGACTATGATATAGTTAAGATGTAGATATACGTGTTTCTGCCCGAAGGCAGAAGGATGCAGTACATTACTTCCGTGTCCATTCCAGCCCCATTTTTTCCAATAACAAGCTGTAATTTTACAATATAGCTACAAATTATTTTTGCTTTGAAGTTGGATGTTCATTCCTGTTCATCATTGTGATTAAATAAATAAATAATTAAATAAACAAATGTGAAATAAAATCACCCAGAAGAAAACACAACTGGAGATCTCGGAAAGTAAATCCAAGTGATACAGCTAAGAGCCATATGATCTCTGCGAAGAGCTTCAGACTGACGTCTGAATTGTCCTCAAGTTATTGTGACCTACTCTGTTCATTTAAATGGAAACTGACCTGGACTCCAAGTAACTTCAGTTCTTCTTCCAGTTTGTAACACATACGAAGTGTTTGAAGCAGAACATAAAAATTCAGATGTGTTGTCTAGCAGTAGCATTTGTCAGGGTAAAATACAAATGGCTAAAAAAAAAAAAAACAACCTAGCTTTCAAGTTAAACCAAAACATAACAAAACAAAACCTTGAAGTTTATATTGTTTAGGTAGAAATTATGTAGCGTATCTCATGTTCATAAAGGCAATGTCATAGCATGGTAAAATAGATAAAACTTTGTGATACTCACCTGTTTGCTCTACTGTAGTCTTTCAGTGCCAGTATAATTACTATTTAGTTAATAAGCTTAGGTGCCAGTGATAAGTGCAATTTTATGGAGAGCAGATTGATGACAGTACTTGAAAAAAAACCACATTGCCAAACTAGACAAGGAAAAAGAAATATTGCAGTCCAAATTGCACATTACTATTTTTTTCTCTGTGTCTAATCAGGAATTGAATACTGTATAGTTATTTTCAGCTCTGTATTTACTGTAAAACGAGAATCATAGCTCCATATGATTCATAGCAGGTGCTGGTGACACAAAGGTACACACCTGTGGAGAGTAGGATGTTATAATCCCACTGTGATTAAGAAGATGTATGCTTACTACTCCAGGATGAGGATGGATTGTTTACCTTTCCTATTAGGTCGGTAATTAATCACCTAGGTTTGATCTGTGTGATACCAGAAAGATTTAGTGTCCCACATTGCTTAAGTAGCATGTTGGTTTGTAAAATACCTATTGTTTTGTATTAAATATTGCATCTATAGGGCACAGTATGATTATTTTCCTTACATAACCTCTGTTTATTTGGACAGAAAATGGCACTGTTGTGAATAGAAAGAGATACCAGAGAAAATATGCCTGAGAAAAAAAAAAGGCATTTTTAAGTTACCATTCCTGCACTGAATAAATAATTTCCTTTTACATAATGCCTTTATGTACTGTATTTTAACATGTTTTAAATAAGAACTAAAGTCTTAAATGAGCAAAGAAGTTAAATTCACTTTCTGTTGCAAGAGTGCTTTGGAAGAAATAAATGTCTAGGTCAAATTACCTACATTTCCATTTACTATATATCCATTTTGGAACAGTGCATCTCTGGTGGAGCAGTGAGCAGAACTCATGTCCAACTAGGCCTGAAGTCAGAGTCTGATACTCTCTGACCAGGTCTTTTAGATATTCCACATAGGGAGTGTGCAAAGTTTAATGTAAGATTTATTTACTTGAAGATCGTTAATGCTACACAGGACTTGTGATTTAGCAGAGTAATGCAAAATCTACTACAATCATAATACAAACAACAAATGAAGTTATGCTTAGTTAAATATAGGAATTCCTATACATGGTTCAATCACAGTACCAGTGTGGTTCTTATTACTAGTCTCTGTGATATAGAATCATAGAACAGTTTGAGTTGGAAGGGACATTAAAGATCATCTAGTTCCAACACCCCTGCCATGGGCAGGGACACCCTTCACTAGACCAGGTTGCTCCAAGCCTCATCCAGCCTGGCCTTGAACACTTCCAAGGATGGGGCATCCACGGCTTCTCTGGGCAACCTGTTCCTGTGCTTCACCACCCTCTCCGGGAAGAATTTCTTTGTGATATCCAATCTAAATTTCTCCTCTTTCAATATAAACCCATTACCCTTTCTCCTGTCACTACAGGCCCTTGTAAGAAGTTCCCACCAGCTTTCTTGTAGGCCCCCTTCAGGTACTGGAAGGCTGCAATAACATCTCCCCACAGCCTTCTCTTCTCCAGGCTGAACAAGCCCAATTCTCTCAGCCTTTCTTCACAGGACAGGTGCTCCAGCCCTCTGAGCATCTTTGTGGCCCTCCTCTGGACTCTCTCCAACCTGTCTATACCCTTCTTATGTTGATGGCTCTAGAGCTGGACACAGTACTCCAGCTGGGGTCTCATGAGAGCAGAGTAGAGGGGGAGAATCCCCTTCATTGAACTGCTGGCCACGCTTCTCCTGATACAGGTCAGGATACAGTTGGCTTTCTGGGCTGTCAGTGCACACTGCCAGCTCATGTCCAGCTTTTCGTCCACCAGTACCCCCAAGTTCTTCTCCTCAGGGCTGTTCTTGATCCATTCATCACCTAGCCTATACTTGTGTTTGGGATTACCCCAACTCAGTTGCAGGACCTTACACTTGGCCTTATATCTTTATTGTCATGACACTGGATGTCACCAGTTGCCTGGAAGGAATATGTTGGTTGAAGCCAGCTGAAGCCCATGTATCTCTTTAAAATTATTTTGCTAGTTGTCTGGTTTTTATGCTCTATGTTGGGCTAAGTTGTACATTCACTTTCACCATGCTGGCCAGTCTAACTCAGGGAGACACACACGCTCTTTTAATGAACTCAGGGAGAAACACACCACCAGCTGATACACTCAGCTGTTGATAGGTAAAACAAATGCCACCCTGTATATTGAGATAAAAGTCAGCTTATCCTGCTGACATCCTGCATTATACTCTGGGTTTCATGAACATGTTACCTGTGACCGTCTCTTCTAAGTCTTCTACCATTTTTGGGGTTTATTGGTTGGTCACAGTGATGCATTCTAGACATTCATCTGGCTAACTTGGAAATCACCACAGTGTTGATGAACTGATTTTGATAAGCTATCAAGACAGCAATAGAGGTCCACTGTCTGTGGTTTGTCTTGACTACTAGTCTACACCATGATGTGGAACAACAGCTTTCCATGTATTATGAAGCAGTAGAAACTTCTGAGGTTTGACAAATCTTTAAAGATCTTTTCTTTAATGTATGATGTTCCTGTGTGGTTTAGATCATCACTGTTAGATTATTTAGCACATGAAAGAAAGTTAGGCAAGGTAGGAAGAGGGAAGCACTCATTATTTCTTTACTTTTGTTACCCACTTTGAATGGTACTGTGTTTGCTGGGTGGTTCCAATCTCAGCAACCTGGAACTTGACTGGAGTCTGAGTTGGATGCTCTGTATAAAACTATACTCGTTCACCTCAAAATGACCAGGTTGTCCTCAGAAAAGCAGTGGGATTTGCTATTTTTCAAATAATTACAGTAAGGTAGAACATATTTTTTTCTTAAGGAACAACGTGAAAGAAAATTCTAAACTGAACTTGTATTCCTTGTCTATCTGCTGCCTTTCTGAAAGCAATAAATGTGTAGTCAGGGCATTAGACAAATGAAACTATGGTACGTTAGCTGTACAGTCTAGTAAGGCTGTGTTTATCATCTCAGTTGCTTAGTCCAGGCACTTACCTTGCAATTCCGTCTGCCACACCCCTCACCACTCTCCCCGTCCAGAAATTTGAAAGATCAGTCTTGACCATCTCCTTTTTCTCCCATGCCTTGCTTTACATACAAAGGGAAAGGGAATCTGTGCGGTTCTTCCTGAGAGATGTATTCTTGGCAAGGTTGGATTAGGTGAAGCAGCACCCTGGGCTCTCTGTGGAGTTTAGAAGTCAGTATAGATACAGGGCAGGGCACTGGATGGAAAAAAGGTCAAGTCGCTGACTCCCAAGTCTCCATGTTTTTATTCAGGGATCAGTTTACAAACAGAACATTGTCTGTCTATCTGAGTGTGGGGGTATCTCCTAAAAGCATTTGTCTCAATGAATTACTATCATCTCTGATGCTCAATTATGATTTCAGCATCACCTTAAATGATGCTTCAATTTCTTGTGTTAGAAAGGAGAGGAATGATTACTGATCTTCACATACTTCTGTGAGATGCATTTAAGTTTGGTTCCAGAAGTGTGAGGTCTTTAGGTTATCACTGATGCATATATTTTTTCCTTAGTTGAAATTGTGGCAATGATCAGAATTAGCTATGGATGTATACCATGGAAACAAGACAGGTAGATATTCCACGTTGAATGAGGTGTATAATTCTAACTGATATATTTTTGAATAGCATCTCATGTCTGTCAACCTGTGGGCCAAATTCATTTTGCAAGGCCCACAGAGGAAGAGAGACACCATCCATTTAGAATCATTCATCTTCTAATCTGACTTTGTGTAATGTCAAAGTGTTTGAAGTAGAACCCTCGAGTTGCACATGAAGTCAAGATGATAACTACAGTGCTATGGTATTGACATTTTGCAAGTATAGAACAAGAATCTTATACTGACAAAATTTTTCATCATCCAGTGATAATGAAAAACCCATAAAATGTTTGGCTAACTAAAATGAGAATTTCAAGCAGACTTTCAAACATGGAGTTTCAGGGGAAGAGGGGAATTTTACTGAAAAATAACAGAAAAATAAAGAGTGTAACATTAAAACATACTACTATGAAAATGCTGAGGCTACTGTCAGACACTTTCAGAGTTGGTTATGGTGTTAAGAATCCTGCTACATTTTTCAGAAGGATGTCAATTTGAAGAACTAGTGATACAGCTACACATATGTAGATGATGTGAACTATTACATTAATTACAGGGGAAATCTAAGGTATATTTCAAATTTACATTTTAAGAAACACGTGTATTAAAGCCAAGGATAGGTTTTAGAACTGGGATAAACACATCAGTGGGATGAGTTGATGACTTACAATATTCTGAATCCTTTATGGAGAAAAGGCAATGTATTTTTGTCATCATTATTGTCACGTTCTCTTTACTTGTATCTTCTTCATTTCCTTGGGCCTTCAGGAAAGAGTGGGAAATTATTATCTTTCTCACTGACTCCAGAGAAATGCCTGAATCATATCTCATTGCAATTTAAATGCTGGTAGACTTGCTGACAGGTGTCTCAGAAATCCTCGTGTGAACCACGCTATTGTTGGCACACAGCTGTTTTACAGGACAACTGAGCTGTTGTTGCTGCATGGAAATGTTAACAAGCATTCAGTCTGAATCAGTGAGGATTCTCCCTGAAGTTTTTAATGCTGCACTGCCCCTTCATCCTTGTCCCTGTTGTGGACATAGCTTTGACTGGAGAAGACAGCCCAGGGCTGTATCATACTTTTGTTATGATGTCCCTTTGCCCTATTAAAGAGATGTGTCAAATCAGCTTTGAGCTGTTAGATAGATGCTGAGGCTCAACACAGAGGAATGAGGAAAGAGTTCAATCATGGATGTGTACAGCCCACCTATCACTCTACTATCAACAGTGGTACAGTTGAAACTGAGTGGAAATTTCCCAAGAAAAATAAATTGCATTGCTTGGTTTATTTTTTTAAACCTCTCATAATGAAAGTACCTATTTGTTCACCTACTTAAGAGTCCCCAACTTGTTTGTCTCTCTTTTCCTACAGCTCTGGGATGGATAAAGAGGCTGAAGAAAGGGTTGGGAAAGATTGAGGATTGTGCATCCCGAAGCAATTGTGTCTCACTAACAACAGGAAGGCACATTTGAAGAGGTGTTTCTGATGAATATGTGTGTGTGTGAAACTCTGTGTTTGTGTGGCAGGAGGGTGACAGTGTTGAATGGACAAGGGACTCTCTTGAAGCTGCTCAGTAAATATATACCTTTCCCAAGTGTAGTCACTGCAGGGAAACAGAAACAGAATAGAACTCTAAATTGGATTCTCTGAAGTGCACCCTAGAGATTTATTTTCTTCTACTTTGACTGGGAAACCCAAACTTTCAATTTCACTGCCTAAAATTAGGCTATCTAAATCCCAACTTCAGACACCAAAACCTCCATTTTTAGAAGCACGGTCTTTTGCAAAATGTTAGACCTGAAGTACTAGCTACACTTGGCATATTCACAAACGAAATTGACTCATCTGTACAAATCCTCGGGAGATAGTGGGGCCAGGAATAAAGATATTTTCCCATTAAAAATCCTTTTTTTCTGCACATACCTATAATAGGTGGCTTTGTTCATGTATATACACAACAATTCACTCGGAGACAGAATGCTTGTGTAGAATTTCATAGCTAAAAATACTTCTTCCACAGAGTTATGAATATTTGAAAATATATATCTATCACAGAGGTGAACTTTTATGCTATGCATTGCCCTGATGATCAGCAATCACTGCAGTGCAATGGAAATAGCATATTTCCCCTGCAGTGTTACCAACCAGAAATAATTTAACATTTTATAAAGAGACTGAGGTATCACAGATACTTGGAAGTGTTTTCCAGGAATCACTTCAATATTACAGCAATTGTGATGTCATTTCCAGAAGCAAATTTCCCTACAAGCACAAAGATGGCAAGTAGAGTCACTGACCAATTAAAATTGGCAGCTGATAAATACTTATATCCATATATACATGTTCCCTTAGTCCACTGTGAATGCAAAGGTACTCAATGAAGACCCCAAACTGATTCAATATTAATATCACACTTCCAGCACTGAACATTAACTACTCATCTTTTTTCTTAGAAGGGAAATTGTTACAGAACCAAAAGGCTCATTAAGTCAAGGAGTTCATCTTCCTTCCAATACAGTAGTGTTCTCCAGGATATTCCCTATGGTGTATTTCTCGGTCTTTGACCTGTGTTGATTTTGAACTTTCTACAGAAATAACATTGCAACTTTATTTTGGGAGACTGCCACCTGTGTCACAGATCTCACTACCCAAAAAGTGTATATGATTAATATTTTATTTAAATTTTCACATGCATATGTAAATATTACATTTTTTAATGTATAAGCATAAAAGGCAGTGGAACAATCATTACTTTCCAAATTGCAATAACCAGGAAATATTTAAAATTTTTTTAGTATGTTTAAATAGGAGATACTTTAGAACTTTTTAACATGCTTAAGCATTTGTGCTGCTCTGTGAATATCTTATTGTTGACCTTTGCGGGTATGAATCCTTCATTCCATTTGAAATGTTTTTGTATATCCAACTAAATCCACTTACATTTACTTATATTTACATTTTCCCACATTTACAGAAATATATTTAGATATTTACAGAAAAGAGAAGGGAAAGGAAGGAAATTAAATATTCTCTTAAATTTTAAATCTGGGTTAAAACAAGATTTCTTAGCTCTTTTTTAAAATAATAGTTTATCTTCTTTATATGAGATCATTCTGCTCTGTGCCTGGACTGTTTTGTGTTATCTGAGCATTATCAGGTTTGGATTTCAGTGCAGGGTCAATTACATTCTGTTGACACTGAGAGTTTTCAACTCCACTTTTTGCACTGTCCTTGTTATGCTCTTTCTTTTTCAGAGGGGTCTTTGCTGAATTAGGACATATGACTATCTTTTTCTGTAATGATATGCACAATTTCATGACTTTGCATCAAAGCAAAAATTGTTCAGTGCTTCCTTCTAATTTTCTGTTCTAGAGACAATTCTGCATAAACTTCTCCTTTGGAAACAATTGAACAAGCTCCTTGCAGGAAGCTCAGTAGAGCAGTTTGCCTCAACCAAAGTCAGTGCAGGAGCTTCAATTAGTAATATAGCTAAGCCAAAATTGAATTAGAAGCATTTCAGAAGTGGAATTTGGCAGGTTGGTTAAACTGGTAATTGAGCTTAAAGGTGAACTGTGAGGGGAAAAACCCCCACAAAATCCCACAACAAAAAAGTGATGCTTATTACTGCTTATTTTTTATGCTAAAAAACCCACAACAAATTCTCAAACTTTCAGCATTCCTCCATTTTATCCTCTATCAGAAGACAGAATTCCCACTACCTCCTTGGGGACAGCAGAAAAAGTCCCTGGAGGATTTATTCAGTGTTAGCTCTTGAAGCTTCATGAAGCTGTAATGTGAGCATTGAAATTCTGGTCAGTGGAAATATTAAACCTGTATTCTGCAAATGTATTGCTAGAGGTAGGCAGTCAGGACCACAGTCTGTGACCTATGGTGAACTTGCTCTGATGACCAAGTGTGATGTAATACAGGTGGCTTAACAAATTATTATCCCCACACAAAACTTACCACCTGAAGCGGCTGGCTCAGTGTGCTTTTACTATACTACAATGCAAGGTTTAACAAGGTATTGTAAACTACCTTTGCCCTTAGAAATTATTTCCCTAGATATTATTTAGTGATAGTGATGATGTCTGACATGTTACTTGAGTTACACTCAAGGCATTGTATAATTTTGGTGTGACTATTCACTGTGATATGCAAGTGGATACAATACAAATATTCTGAGAATACTTTGCAGTGCTATGTTCCTTTAGCACTGACTCTGCCTAAAATCATCTGAATAACCCATGTACACAACCATGGATACTCACAGAAAGAATATTTTTGTCTGTGTGCCTGAGAGTACTTATGGGTATTTTATACGCTTTTTTTTGTAACAAGGCAGATTTATTTGTATCCATGTACTTACATTGAATGTAATGTCAGAAAATTAAGATTTTGCAACAAAATCTTAGCTGTAGGAAATTCAGAAGGATTCATATTTCAGAAACAGTCTTATTGACTCAGGAGAGGACAAGCTACAGTTTTCTAAGGTTCCCTAAATTGTACCTGATCCTCCTTATCTAATACCTCTGACTAAACTGCTGCTTTTCTCCCCTTGTGTTTATGAGAGTAGAAGTGTCACTATGTAAGCCATCATCCTTGTGGCTGTAAGAGTGACATTTATTTAAATGGAAGGAAGAAATTGTAACAAGAGGCCAATTCTAATTTGATTAAAATAATCTTACATATCTAATGTGACATGTCAAAAGTTGATACAATCCAAACAAGAAACACGGTCAATCAAGTTACAGTCATTTCAGAAACAGTCCATCAAAAAAAGCACAGTTAAAAAGGTGAGTTCACAAATATTGCCTGCTGAACTGCCCGCTGCTTGGTTTTGGATGGGGGAACTTCATAAGGTTTCCAGTACCTGCAAGACTCATGCTAGCCTATGATTAATAGTTTTCAATGCTGCCTTTGGCACAGACTATTGATTCAGTAAGACAATCAAAAGTTATGGCATGTGCATAAAGAAAGGTCAGTTTTATACTAATTTTACTATCGCTCACTGTCATTCTGGAAACCGTTCAGAGTGGAGGCCTTCAGGTGCTAATAGAAGAGAGCAGAGGCAATTTTAGTATCTTTTGGGTCACCTCCTTTATAGTGATCTTTACCTGAACTCATAGATTTTCACGTTCAAAATAAATAGCTTTTTTTATAGAAGGCTGCACAGCCATGCAGAAATGTCAGCAGTTTTGCTGTTGCTTTTCTTATCCATTTCAGTTTCATACATTATGAGGAAGCAAACCTGTTGAATTACTTATGAAAATAAATATTTGCAGAAATAAAGTTCTAATGGTGCTATCATGTTGCTGGTGCCAGGGCTATGGGGACACTGATAGGCCTGACTGTCCCTGCCCACCCCATGAGGGGTCCCCTGACCCTTCCATGGCCCAGGACCCCATGTCAGCTCCCCAGGCTGTAAGCCCCCACCCTAGCAATGCCACAGCAGGGCCAGTTTCCAGATCCCGACAGCCCTGTCCTGTTGGGACATGGGTACATCTGAGGCAGGCCCACTCAAAGGCCCACATCCTGGCCCAGCCTTGCCATTTCCCCAGGGAGGTGCCCGATGCCCAGGCCTGGGGCTGCCCTGGTGCCCTGTGCCTGCCTCGATCCTGTCTGGGGCACTGGGACAGGCCCCAGCTACCAGACCCTGGCCTGCTGGGGAACACCCATGTGGAAATCCCATAGCACTTGAACCCGGGGAAACCCTGGCCCATGATGCGCCCTGATAGTTGGATGTTTTCATCATCACACCTACCCACTGATATGAAATAAGCTTACAGCATATATTATTGTAACAAATAAAGCACTCTGTGGGCCTTTTGCTGGCTCTGAGGGCGTGTGGTGGCCCTTATGAGGTCTGTATGGTTCAGCTGCCTTACCTCCTGAAATGTGGTAGCTGTACACAAACTGCTTGTTTAAGAATAACTCCCCTTGTTTCTGCTACCACCAAACTGTGTGTTGGTGCTGTCTGTGAGAGCTCTAGCTAGCTCAGACAAAAGGTGCATGAGGAAACCTGCTTCATAGCAACAACAGAGTTAAATAGGCATTGATATCAATGTTATAGTCTAATTCTTGCTGGGTATCAGAGCCGGATGCTTCCGAAGAAGGCAATTAAACCAAAAGTAAAGCCCACTAGCAATGACTGCTTAATGTAGCACTGTAACTTTCAGCTTCATAAGAAATCCACTCACCAGTTCCCTAGTAATGGTATTCAAAGGGAATTGCAAGCTGAAGCTTATAACTGTCTTCTAAGTGCAGTAAAACTGACAAACAGGGTAGAAGAATAACTTTTATCTCTCAAGCAAACTTCAGCAGTCAATGCAATCAGCTACTGGTCCCCTAACATGCTGTATTGAGACATATCTTTGAATGGTCTAATTTTTAGCTAAAGGCTTTTCTTCTCTTCCAGCCCTCAGATGGAGCACTTCCAAAACATTTCTATACCTACCATCAGAGAATGAAAGATGACAGAAGGAACCAGAGAATGACTGGTCGATGGAGGGAGATATGTCTCGACAGAGCTATAGGTAATACTTCCATGTCTCCATGTTAGAAGTTCTACTACTTCCATTTCATTAAGAATCTATCCTACATGCTGAAAGTAAAACAGCAGAGAAGTACTGAATAGGGAAATCTTGTTTTCCAGGGACTTCAAAAAAGTTTTAAAATGTCCTAATCTTTCAGAAGCCAATATTTCTGTGAAAAAATATGTCCTCCTTTCCTTTTGTCTAAAAGCGACCCTCCCCAAAAGCCACTTGTAATTTCAGGCCCCCTCTTCCATGTGATAACTCAGGGAAGTCCATTGGGTAGGTTCTTGACAGTTCTGTGGTTGAAATGCAATTCATATTTGGGAATCAGGGAGACAGTCTATCATCTGACATGTCAACTTTCACTTGTAAGCAAGCATTTTTATGCTTAATTTGCTGATCATCTTACTTGACATTTTGACTCAACCAACAGGTGAAATTAAAGAGAGAATTCTGTTCAGGTGGGCAGAATATTGCTGTTAAAATCTTTTAGCGAGATTTAAAAAATTCCATTGTGGGTTTTCATGGTTTAGTTTAGAAGGTTAAGGACATTGATGATCTCCAGCCTGTTCTTAAGGAACCAGGTTAGGTGCGTCTTTCTGTCTTTCAAAGGGAAGAAAATCTTCAAAGTTTATTTTCACTATAATATGTGAAATTTTCAAACAGAATAAGCAGACTATATGACATCAGTATGCAATATCTGTTATGATTTTTGGCAATTTGTCAATGTTCAAAAGATGAAATAGAAAAGAAACATTAGGCATCACATGGACATACTTGAAAATAACCACAATCTTTGTGGGAGTGAAATGTTCTTGCTCTTTTATTGTGAAATCACAGGGTTCAAAGCTGAGAGCTAAGAGCCTACCAAAGCCAGGTGTATGACAAATGAGATGCTCTCCCAATATGCCAGAGTCTACAAATGTAGCTAATATGATTATCATCCATAGCTTTTCTGGAGGTTTGTAGATATTTTCATGTTTTCACATAAGCTTCTGATCATATACAATTATGTTGATTAGTAGGATATGCTGACTGTTCACCAAAGATTTTTTTAAAATTAAGAAGCCCAAGAAAATTAGCCCTGGATTTTGTAGGTGTTCAGACACTTCTTTGCTTTTAAACCTCATCTCTTTCCACTTTTTAATTTAGTAAGAAGGAGGAAAATAGAAACTGTCATTAATGGGAACATGCTTAGCATGAGGAAATACTTTATGTATGCAAGAATGATGTTTTAGTCACCATCCCTGGAGGTATTTCAAAGATGTGTAGATGTGGCACTTAAGGACATGGTTTAATGGTGGACTTGAGAGTGCTAGGTTTATGATTGGAGTAAATGATCTTAAAGGTCTTTTCCAACCTAAACAATTCTCTGATTTTATGAGGTAGGTTACAATTGGAAATGTGATGAGCCACCTCTGAGTGGAGACTCTTTTATCCTGAATTTTCTTGACCTGTTAAGCAGGCTGGATTATGTATCACCACCCTTTACACCTTCTGAAGTTTGAAAACTTATTTTCCCAAGCAGACTGCTTCTGATACAGCTGATATTTTATGTCACAATTTTATAGTATTCTGCCAGGGAAAATTCAACTGCTAAAGTGATAATAAGTCTTCAGCTACTCTCTTCTGTTTTTGCATACTTGTAACTGAAAATAAATTAAAAAAAATAAAAAAAGTGGTCAGTTGGTTTGTACTAAAGGAAAGAACCATGAAGAAGTCTATTCGAGCTGGAAAGTAAGAAAGACAAATGGGGTTCCTTCCCCCAAGACTGTTTTCAAGAAGTGAGAGAGAAGACCACAAACCGTTACCTTACCTACCATTAAACTACAGAGAAGTATAGATTTTGAAATGCCTAGAAACATGTTTCTTTCCCTGAACTGAAGCACAAACTGTTCACCTCATTTTAAGCACTGCAGTGATTCCACAATAATATTTTCCTACTGTGGTAGGTAGCATTTTAGGATTATGATTAGCATTTTGTTACACACAAAGCCAGTGTAAGAATGGATACCTGTTATAACTTCAAAATTTCCACAACCATCTACAACTTTGTCTTTGTGAGGCTTCTGACGCCAATTGTAAAAGCTACTATAACCATGGAGCTATGATCATTTATATTAGCCAAGGGCTACTGCTTGCATAAAATTTAGAAAGAGGGAAAAAACCACTTCTAGTAAATTGCCTTAATATTCCTGTCACAGGTAGGCAGATCATTAATCAAGAGATGGAACAACACATAACAGAGCTCTGAATTCTACAAAAATTCATATTTCCACTATTTTATACTCTTGATTAATTTCTTAAAACCAAGAAACTATTGCTAAAAACAATGTTAATTTTGTATGTGTAAATCACTGTGGTTTTGAATCTAGCCATGCTGATAGTTATTTTGGTTGTGTCTTTCAGCCTTTGTTTCTCTCCTGACTTGACATTTATGTTATATATTTGAAAATGACATTGTAGACTTCAGAATGAAAAAGGACAGTAAAGTTTTGATCTGGCTTTCTTGTCACATGGAAATTCTCTGCAATATTAAGCAAGCTAATCTTAGCCCTCAGGAGCTGGACTGCAAAAACAAAGTTTTTAATAGTAACTATAATTTCTTTGAGTTGAACAGATGAGTGACTATATGAGTGGCATTCCTCATGGGGCAATTCGAGGACTAATGCTGTTTAACATCTTAATCGGACAAACGGCCAGTGGGATGGAACACACCATCGTCAAGTTAACACATGACACAAAATTAGTACAAGTAGTCAGTACACTGTAAGGCAGGGTTGTCATTATAAGAGACTCTGAGAAGCTGGAGGAATGGACTGACAGAAGCCTCATGAAGGTCAGCAAAGACATATATTAATTATTACTTAATATATGTCTATGGCTTAATTCTAGTCTGAGATGCATTTCTCCATTTCATTTCATTGGAAATTCAATGGATGTGTGTACAAATCCCACCTGGTTTAGACATTTATAAGGACAAACTTGGAACCGTGTAAGAGCTTGACCTCTTTCATTTCTAAAACTTTAAATTTTTAAAAGATCTATAAATGCAAAATTTTTCTTCTTTTTTTTTTTTTTTTTTTTTTTTCCCAGTTCTCTTTCCCACACGGTTCATTAAGAACTTTTAGGCTAACTTAATTACTCCTGTGCCTAAGATGGTAGCTCCAAAGTTTTCTTTATAATTAGAAGTGTACAAACCAACTTTAAGCTAGAATAAATCATCATTCTCTAATCATGTGAGCTGAGTTGCAGTGATTTTTATCCTGTACATATTTCAAGGTCAGGAATTTGGATTTTTTTTTGTTTCAGAAACTTTAAGACTGCAGACCACTACATTTATAGTAATCTTATTATTTTAAACTTCTTCAAACCTGTCTCTGGTATATCCCTCCAGATCTTTAAATCCAAGAGTGCCTACTTTCTTAATTTGGGATGCAATGCACAGAAACAGCTGTCCTTGGGAGACGTATACCATTTTGTCTCTCAGCAATAGCTGCCCTGTTAGTCTAATTAATTTTTCCTAAAGATAACCGTGAACAATATACAGCTTGATTTGTAAAGAACAGATCTTACCAGGCTCACTTTATTTCCTTTGTATTGCACAGAATTTTTGACTTCGTGAGTGAAGGGAAATGGCAGATGCACTGTAGTTTGATTTCAGTAAAGCTTTCAAATCTCTTGCAAAATCTCACCCTCAGATTAATTTGTAGAGGCTTGCGTATGAATACTGATACATGGATTGAAAAGGAGCCGAAAAACATTAAGTGGAGATTTTTGATAAGCAGCAAATAATAGGGCACCAAGGTGCATTCTAAAAGGCTATCCAAAAGACCTCCTGGGTCTGCAGATCTTCAGTAGTTTAGAGGTGGAAATCAGCTGCAGACAGTGCAATGCCCAGATGACATTTAACCAAGACAGACTGTGAAAAGTAAGAAGGTATGTTGATTTGGCAGTCTGAGGACAGAAAAATGTAAGTTGATAACACAACTGAGCAGCAAATAAATAAATAAATCTAAATTAATATCAAGATGCATGTTCATTTTACAGCTCAGGGAGGTAAGAAGAGTCTGTGTATAGATAGTCTAATGCTATTCATGCGGAACATTGCCTAGAGGTCTGGACTTCACATTAACAAACACATTCACGAGTTGGTGGAGGACATTCAAAGAGAGACAACAACAATTAGGACAAGGTGACAGGAACTGATTTATAATGAAACATAAATGGAGTTAAATATTTTAGTTTTCATCAGTATCAGCCACAGAGGAAGATTAATAAACTACAAATATTTGAACTGGAACCATATTCCTGAAATAAGAACTTCTTCAATAACAGAGTTTTGTAGCTAATTTCTTGTCTGAAGTTTGAAACTTCCACTTTCTGTAGTCCAGAGGAGGAACACAGGATTGAGAATTATTATTTATGGGAGATTGCTAGTTCTCCTCTTTTTCTGCAAATAAAGTCTTTTTAATTTATATTTATGAACATAGGACTATGTGGAATGAAACAAAAACTACTAATATGAGGTGAATTAGAGGGAAGTACAAATTGAATTATATGAATTCAAAAATGTAATCTTTGTTAGTTACAGTTGTGAGCACAAACAAATTGCTTAAAAATGTAGCAGGTGAAATCTTATTTTTAATTTACATAAGCAAACACTTTAGAAGATTGCATCCACCAGATGTGTGAAGTTTAGTCTTCCCTAAGATTAAATAAAATGCAAATATAGCCAGCTTTCATCACATTCTGTAAACATTAAAATTAAGATAGCAGGAGCAGAAAAAATAGAATATTTATATTTTTGAACACCTTCATTTTCAACCTGAGCCTAGGATGAGTGGTATCACACCATCATGTATCTTGTTTAAAGGGCTTTTAAATATAAAGTATGGTAACTCTCAAGTTTAACTGAAATATATTCTCTCTTGAGGATTCAATCACCAGTTGATTTAATGTTGCCTATTTAATCGTATTATAAAATACTTCAACAAGATGCTTGTGTAATTGCCTTCTTAGCAGAAAAGGATAAAAAGCATACCTTGCAATTTTGGTTGCATTAAACAAGATATTACAGTCCTATGAACACCAAAAGGTTTGTCAACACTTTCATTATCAACCCCTATTTTCAAGAATTAAAAACATGTCCATAAAAGTATTTATTCTACTGGCTGAAAATACCCATGTAAGCTTCATCCTGGGAACAATCTTTCTCTCCTCCTGTCCCTCCCCAGCTATTTATTTTCATTTATATTGCAACATTTTTGTGGGCCAAATCCAGATTTTCCTGGTTACACTTATCAGTTTTTTATTGCACAACAGCTCAGAGATATAGAATTTTGTCTTTATAGATATCACTAAATGTATCATAGAATCATAGAAGGGTTTGGATTGGAAGGGACCATAAAGACCAGCTAGTTCCAACACCCCTGCCATGGGCAGGGACACCCTCCACTAGACCAAGTTGCTCAAAGCCCCATCCAGCCTGGCCTTGAACACTTCCAGGGATGGGACATCCACAGCTTCTCTGGGCTACCTGTTCCAGTGCCTCACCACTCTCTCTGTGAAGAATTTCTTTGTGATATCTAGTCTAAATCTCCCCACTTTCAATTCAAACCCATTACCCTTTCTCCTGTCACTACAGACCCTTGTAAAATGTCCCCCTCCATCATCTTTCTTGTATGACCCTTTCAGGTATTGGAAAGCTGCTGTAAGGATGTATGTGTGTAGCCTGATACTATCCATTTTTCTTATAAAGAAGCTGAAAAAATCAAGGGCATTTAGAAAAAGGTAAAATAATTATGAGTGGAAATGAATTGATTTTGAGTGTTGTTCAATAAGTTTAGCTTCCTTAACCAGTAAGGACATAAAACGTAATTCCCGTTTGAAAAAGAAGAAAATTATAGGAGGCAAAAAATCTCATATAATTCCTTTTTTATTGGTTTATTGGTCTCAAATTCTCTCTTGCCTGTTAGCACAGTATAATGAATGCCTGCTCTCGCTTACTTCAGGTATGTGAAATGGTTAAGATGATGATTACTGAAACATTTTTTATTAGAACACAGTGTTTTGTTGCTGTATTTATTTAATTTCATTTGTTGTTTATTTCAGTTTTGTTCTTCAGGGTAAGTAAACGTGGGTGTAAGGTAGCAGTGAAGTGAAGACAGAAAGAAAGACAGTGAAGGCATTGATACCTCTTGAGATGATACCCCAGATAGAATTTTCCTTGAAGGAAGAATGTCTCACATGCTTTGAGACATTTCCAGGCCTGGAATGAAGGAATCCATGAATCTTTGAAAAATCTTGTCAGGATCTGGTTTCCATTGGCAAAATAAGGTTGGGAACCTCTATCTCTTTTATTTGGCATCAGAAGCAAACCTTCTTGTCAGAGTTTGCTTTTGTGAAATCTGCATTGATATTCAAATAGTAGTGCTCCCCTCTCCTGCGTTTTGAAATATCTCAGAAGAACTATAATAATCCTGGAATAGCATCCACTTGTCATGGATGTGAGGATCACATAACTTGATCAGATCTCACTGTATTTTTCTTTCCGTACATTCAGCAAATGTGTCTAACAAAGCTGTACTGCCTTTATTCCTAAATACTTCTGAAAAAGGTAGCTGATCCCAGCTTTCACTTTCAGGAATGAGTTGCTTCCTTCTTTACTTCCTCTAAGATCTTCCTACATATACGTTCCCTAGCCTACAGCTGCTGATGAAAATATCTTAAAAGAGTCTGCAGAGCTAAGTGCCCCTTGATATAACTTGTACATGAAGGTCTCAAAAGAAGAAGGCAGCAAACTTTATTGGTTCTGCTTGCTAATTCCCAGCAATCCATATGGGGTGCACACAGCTCTTGAACTGTTTCTCATTCTATAAAAATGCCTTCAACGCTTCTAATATCCTCTTTGACTTAGTGTATAAATATTCATTTAGTGCAAAATATCCTCAGAAAAAATAATTTACTGTATTCTTGAAGTTTCTCTAACACCAAACAGGGGTTGAAGAGTATCTTCCTGCTCCTCCTAAAGCCAGAAAGTGTTTGGCTTTGGTACAGACTCTCGATGAAGTGTATATTCCAAGTTAACATTTCCATAACCATCTGAATAAAGGTCCTGGTCTCCACAGTTCTGCAGTCCCCACCCCACTGATTTTCTTGTCACTCTTTCTGATACTTTATTCCTTTCTTCCTTTTTTCCTTCCCTTTTCTTTTCCATGATTTGTTATTTTTCAGCTAGGGAATCTTCTGTATGCTCAGATCTCAAACCAAATATGGCCTGTTCTTGAAATTTTTCAAGGCCACTGCCTTTTGTAGTTATTAATTAAAAAGATAAATTTGCTTTTAATTTAAGTGGAGGCATCTATCTCCCTTTTTTCCCTCTCCCGAAGCAAAGCCTAAGAGGTGAAAACTGTTATCCACTCATCTGGGTGGTGCAGATAGCTGTAATCTTGCTTATGATACTCTCTTCATTCCTCTTTCTGATAGCAAGAAATGACCCAGCTCATGAAACAAAAAAATATTGAATGTAATCCTCACTCTGACAGCCTGAATACCTATAGCCTTACATAGTGTAAGGTAAGGGTTTTTATTGGATTCAGGTGGTGTGGTTTTTGTTTGTTTGTTTTCTGTTTGTGGGTATGGGTGTTATTTATTTATTTATTTATTTTTATTCAGTGTGGTTTTCTTTAATTTCCTGTTCTGTAATGATTTACACTGCAGGGGCTTCATGTTCTGGACAGTCCCATCACCAGTGCTCAAGACTGTGCTCTTTTCTCTCCTTTAGATTTATGGAGATGCAGGTGGGACCAAAGTATTCCTTCAGCTTGTTGGCCTTCTTTTTCTTTCTTTCATGCAGGTTTCTTCTGAATTTTCTCCGCCAAACTGTGTAGTCTGCAAAAAATTCCTTTATACAGGAATGGGAACATCTGTCCATTGAAATTTGTGCCATAGTTCCCTTTGTACCATGTCTGTTCCCTGGCAGAAAACTTGCCTTAAATAAACCAACCTGAAAATCTGATATTTTGTTTAGAAGTTTCCAAACCTATGCCTACTCAAATTACTGGTTGAAATCCATTAGGTTTCGTATACTCTACATCAATTTTAAAAACAAAACAAAAAACACTACAGACACACAAATACACACAGTGCTGAGAGAAACAAAAAAAAAAAAGTGGAAAATCCAGTGAACTGTCTTCTGTTCTTAAGTGACATGAGGCCATGGTAGGAATTGTTTGTTACACTGTCTTTCATTTCCATAAAAACTATAGGTTAAGGTGACTCACACATTTTTTAATATTAGCTTCTATATGGCAATCATAAATATGAAGACAATTTTCTGAGGAATAATTTTTTCTCAACAGATAGGTCTGATGCAATAAATTTTGTACATAAAGTCATACTTTTTAGTACTGCACAGTACTCCATGGCCCACAAGACAGAGGGGAGTAATATTTAATGACCAAGAGTCACATAGTAGATGATTAAAAAAGAAAAAAGAAAATGTCTTGGATCCTAATCCTAAAGTTACATTTATAGAAACAGCCTGATCTCTCTCTCCAGTTTCTACCTGCAGATATGATAGTGCTCAAAGCTTAGTGAAACAACACTGATGATTCTATGATACTAATGAAGCAAAGATAATATCACTCATTCTTATGTATCATTCCACAACATTTTAGACCCAATGCCTCTGACATATGTAGTCTATCTACTTGGACCCTGCCACATTCTTAACACTGTGGCTTCTATTGTTGTAGCTGTATTGTTTTATTCTCATATGTTGCTGTAAGCACAGAAGACTATGAGTTAAGAGGATTCAAAATGTTGTGTTCATTGAAGACATAACATATGATGAGACTGGAACATAAATTGAGACAAGAACGTGGATTAGTCAGGAACTTTACTCAGGTTTCCTAAATCCAAAATCAGTACACTTCCTCGAAAGATGGAGCTGTTGAAGCAATTTTTGTAATGTTACATCATGAAACTAACCTCTGCAGCCTGCAAGCCAATAGAACATATGGCCTATTGAATTTAATGTGATACTTGCAGCTGAAAAACCTACACAGAGCTTTGAAAATTTACTGCTACATGTCTGACTTCTATTCATAAAAGTAAAGGTTAGAATTAAACTTAATTCTCTAGTATACATATGTCCATAAGAATCCACAGTAATGTGTAGTTTACAAGTTAAAGACTTCCAAGTCCAAAGTCTGCAAGCCAGGAAAGAAAACAATTGCCTACAAACCACATGTCAGAAACCTGCACAGTAGCCAAAACCACCTGCTTTATATGCTGTGTGCTCTCCTTGCTTGAGACATAAAAGCAGTCCCACACTAGAGTCATAAACTAAAAAAAAAAAAAAAAAAAAAAAAGTTGGAGTCTGAGGAGTCTGAAAAGTCAAAGTATACACTTACTGCCCTGTAAGTGTATACTTTTTCCACTTTTGGCAATGGAAAAAACAATTGAGGAAAGTTAGATCGGCTGTCAGTATGTTTAAGTAATTGTTGCGAGAAATCCACAGTTCAGGGCGGTAAAATGTAAATTCTGCAGTGGGTGATTAAGCAGGTGGAGGCCACCTACAAATAACATAGGGATTGTAGCCTTCCACTCAGGCTGTGAAGGGTTCAGGAAACCTGTGTTTCTACAAATCAAACACTTTCTCAACACAAAGGATGCTGTGCATTTAACCCTACAGGTTTCAAGTGTCTTACCACAGACATCACAGCTGTCAGTTATTGCATTAATAAAGACAGATTTCAAATACCCGTGTCTTGGGGTATATAGGGCATGGGGGAAGGGTTTGTTTTATCAGAGAATTACACAGACATGTGTAAATGTCTTTAATAAGAATTTTTCAATTTCAGTCTTGTTTGATTTTTGTTTGGTGTTGGGGTTCGTTTGTTTTCCTGGAAGAAGCCCCTTTCAGTCCTCAATTGAAAATAAACAGCAAACAAAATAAATAGTCTAATGAAATTTATGAATTCCCTCTTCAGAAGTCAGCATATTTAAAGTGGTGGAAAAGCTGTGTCAGTAACTGCATTTAAGGATAAGCAGAATACAATTCAATTCATTAGCCAAGACAAGCACTTTTGTTTTCTGTCTGCTCACTTAAGTTTTCATTTATTTCACTTTTTAAATTACCAAATGCCTAAGTTCACTCATCTGTCTCTGCTGGGTGACATCATATGTAGAGACAGTGAGAAGAATGAGTGTGTCCTGGAGTCTTTGGCAGGTTAGTAGTCAAAGTTATTGTTTATATTAACAATGAGAACCATGGATATAAATTTCTGTATGTTGAGATATATGAGTCTAATGAGTGAAAATAGTATGTTCCCTGAGTTCTCCACATTTTATCCCGCAAAACACCCACCCCAAAAGATTTTCCTCCCATTTTGCAAGTAGTTTTTTTCAAATTAAATATTTCAAATTTGAAACATTATCTTTCTTTCTTCTTGTTTGCCTGATACTTAGGCACTTGCAATTCAATTTCCAAATACTGAATTTTCTCTCAAGTTGCCAAATGTTTCCTATGCTTTTTCTCAGAAGAGATTATTAGGCTTACAAATCCTTCTTTCCCCCATGAAACCAAAAAACACCAAGGGTTTTTGAACAACCTATATTAGAAACTAATTGTCATTCTTTTGAATGACATAAAAGGTATTTAAACTGTAGCTCCTGTAACGTATAATTGTACTGTTTGCCTATTAAAAAAAAAAACAAAACACAAACTTCAGAATTTACATAAATGTGTATTTCTTCTCTTCCATGAACTAGATTGTTTTTCCAGATATGTAAAATTTGAACTCACTGTCAATGCATTTTTTTCAGGGTTTGTCCTAAATCTCATTGGAAAAGGAAAGAAAGAGTCCACTAATTTATTTTTAAGGTAGAACACTAAAATTTGTAAGCTCTTTAGAGTAGGAAGCAAATCTTGGCATTTGTAACACCTTCTTTATTAGGGCCTCTGGGTATTATAGCAAGATAAATACAAAAAGATAATGCAAGGGATGACAGCATTTTGCTGGAGGCAACTACATGTTATTGCTGTGGAAGGAGGGCTTATAAAAAATGTGAATGTATGTATGCATTCTGTATTTTAAAATAAAGGTTTTGTAGTGAATTTTCAAGAGCATATTCATTAAAACCTAGCAAGTGGTGGAGATAAGTTTATAGATTTTGCAAAGAGAAAAGAAATTAATTGATTTGTTCCTTTTATTATGTTCCCCCTTTCTCTTTGCCTGTCGTCTGCTTGAAAAAAAGAGACACAAATTTGTAAATACAAAGCAAAAAATAAAATGTTGCCTCTAGAGCTTTCATCAAAGACTAGCTCACACCAAATATTCTAATGAGAGGTAAATGAACAATGAATTAAAGCATGATAACAAATATGTGATGAACTAAGGACACGATAAATCAATAATTGCACTCAAGCTCTGTGGAAATTATACTGTCCCAGATTCTAGCAGAAGACAATTTGCTGCAGTATTTTGTGAACAGAGCTATCCTGTGGGATCAGGCTGCAGAGGACATTTCAGTGGGAGGAAGAGAGCAGTAGGAAGAGCAGTATGATTCATGTTCAGCATCTCAAGTGGAGGATAGAGAACAAGGATTGAATAATGAAACAAAGACGAGATATTCAGCATGCCAGGAAGGTTTCTGTTAGAGAGCTGTTAGAATTATTTAAAAAGGTTAGTCTATGAATAAACATGCTTCATCAAGGTCTCTTACACATGCAAAGGGAGATGCTAATGAATAATAAAAGAGTAATGGGGACTGGTGAAGAAATTAATGTTAATCTTATCCAAAGCAGATACAAATTAATATTGGAGAAACATTTTTGTAATCACTTCTCAAGGCAAAAATTCAATTAATGTGACTGAATCAATATTTCAAATCTCAGTCCCTTGAAAGTATACTTGTCTCTCTTCATATCAGCATGCTCTCCTGTGTGATCAGCCTGTGCTATTCAAGTCAATACTTAGGGAGACTTCTTAATGGTCTATTTTTGAGAAATCTGGTCCAGTTCTATAAACTACAATGCTGTATTTCAAACTTGCCTCAGGTTATCTTTCCGTGAAGAGAGCTCAGTTTACATAGGGTAATTACTATATAGAAAATAGATATTTGAGCCAAGTATAGTTTTACTTTGAGCTTCTGCATTTTTACTTTTTAATTTTTTTCTACCAAATATTAGCTAGTACCCGCTTTTCACACAGGATGACATGTCAGTATACATATTACACTGCAGACAATGTTCTGAAAACAACATCTTCTATAACAACTAAAAAGGCCCAGGACAGAAAAGAGAAAGCCAAAACCCAGAATAAAAGAAAACAAAAAACTTCAGTTTAACAAAAATAAAAATTGACTCTTTAGAAGAAACAACTGTATTTGCCTCAACTTTATTGTAGAATGGGTCACTTAATATGTCTTTGATAGGCAACCTCCCTTCTTGTGTATAACCGAATTTGGACAGCCAAGATATCTTCACAAAGATCACAGGAATTACGACCTTATTGGCGCACTTCAAAAAATAATACAAAGTATCACAAAGTGGTTGCTGGTTTCTACTGCTTTGTCTTTTTTGTCTCCTCATTGGTAAAGTCACTAGATAAATTTTTTTCATGCAGTAAGTGATCTTTCTTGTATACTATACAATATAAATGCCTGTCATATTTTGTTTAAGGTGTCAGGGAATTGGGAAAAGTTTATGAAACTAAATGGACTCCTCGAATAATAGTTTTGCAGCTCTGGTAGATTGTGCTGTTTATGTTGTAATGCCTTGACAGGTTTATACAATCAGAGGTTCTAAAGCCACCATCCCCTGATAGATTGGAATAGTTTGAAGCATGGTGCGGGTGAAAAATAGGCTTGTGTTCTCTTGTTTTCAAAACCAAATGGTGACCCACTCAGAATCATCCTATTAAAATAGCTGCATGGACAATCTCACTTCTGTACTTTTAATAGCTAGAATATCATTCCCGTAATGAAAGAAACATAAAATGGTTTCCGTGCTGAATGGGCTCCCTAGAGATTCTGGGATTTGTCTCATTATATAAAGCTTTTCCATCACCATTGCAATGCCTCTTCTCATCTTTGCTTCTCATCTGAGTGGAGAAATTTCTGTCAACAGCTTTAGCCTGACTAAACCAGCATAACACTGAAAGGGGGATATGCAGTAGATAAGATTACTTTTTTTTCCATTTATGTAGAAAATTATACACAGTGTCCCTGCTTAAAAAGGATTACTATACGATGTGGACAGCATTCTGCTCTCTCATTAGAAGAGACAGACTACAATTTTATTTCTCTAAATAAATCTGGGTTAGGCAAGGAGATCAGTAATTTCAATGCTGCTGCACTCACAATAGAAAAGAAATAATCACTTGTGTATTCTTATCAGAAGCCTTAGGTAACTTCAGCACTCAGTACTGATCAGAATAACTCCTTGCATTCTGCAACCCACCACATGCCCCAGTAATTTTAGATTCAGGAAAGAATAGTAAAATAATGACGTAAAGTGTTATTAAAATAATACTACTGAGAGAAAACTTAAAAAAAACCCAAACAAACAAAAAAAAAAAACCAAAAAAACCACCAACCCACAAACAAACAAACAAAAAAAAAACCCCACACCAAAAACACAAAAAAAATAAAACCCAAAAAAACCCCAACCAAACAACAACAGCACAACAGACCCAGGGAACCTGGGGACAAGTCTTCCCAAAAAATGTCCTGAATTTCCCTCTTTCTTCCTCCCTTTCTGCCACCATTTTTAAATAGTTTATGAGCCATGTATGAGGAAGATTTTATTCCGGCATGTCCAGAGACTAGGACCTGATGTTGAGAACTTCTCCTGGAGATATGTGGCCAACTGTAGATGAGCCAAGGGAGATCCCCAGGCTCAGAAAAAAGCCATGAACCATGAACTTCTCTGGAAAAGGCCCAAAAGGACAGCTACTACATTCATCTCCTGCCCTTTCTAGATTTCGATACCTCTGTGAAACTAAATTAAGGTGAGCATGGGATTGTGAATTTGTGTCTATGGCAGTCTACAGCAGTAGGGTTGTGTATTTTCACTGCATAGAAGAAGCCGAAAGACATGTTGACAGACTAATTTTCTACAGACTACAACATAAATTAGACAACAAAAATTAGGTATTAAATCACATAACTCAGAAAAGCTTTCATTTTCTATTGGAGCTAACTCTTAAGTCCCTGATTTATGGATTCAAGCTTAAACCAGCACACTGTATCATTTTCCTTGCCTTGTAGTGAATGGAATGGAGTATGGTTAGTTCTTATCTATGGGAACAGTATTGATGAGTCAGATTTTCCTGACATCAAAGACCCTTCAATGCATTGTAACCACATTTCTGATGGCTCTTCTTGCTCAGGGAGAGTGTCATGCTGTGTCAGTGCAGAGCAATAACAGAGGAGTTATACAGGTGGAAGTGGATTGGGAAGAGGGAAAAAAAGTTATAATTCAAATATTTTTCCATCTAAACCAGTTGCAACCATTGGCCTTTAACAATTGCTGTTAAATTTAAAGGGAGCTCAGACCCTAACATATCAGAATCCAATATAGCCAAAATTTAGTGCGGTATTAAGGAATGTTACTCAGAAACCCATTCTGAATTTTAATATGTCTTCTTCTTTATCATTGCTGAGAATACTGCTATGTCTTTCATACCACAGCACTATTCTTCAGACATTGTTATGTATCATGCTGTTGCATACTAAATTCCCATTTGGCTACTAAGAGCACTTTGCCCTAAGACATTTCCACAGCAATTATTATCACGTCACAGAAACCATGAGAACTAGCAGAGTTTTCATAGAAACATAGCAATTAATTCTATTTGGAAAAATGACAAAATCATTTGGAAATGTCTGAAAGAGGATAATATAGAAATAGCTTATTTCCAATAATATCACATTTTAGAGGCCTCTCTGCTATACTGTGTAACCAGTTTGCTCTGGTAATTTCACAGAAACAAAACTATTGAATATTATTCAGTGAGTCTAGGCCCTGACTGCAGTTAACCAGATTAAGCAATATGATGCCCTGAAGATGTAAGCCTTTTCCTAGTACTGTGAATATGTTACTCAGAGGAAAAATACCCCAACCTGAAAAAAACTCCAACAAACCAACAAAAAAATGAATCAAATGCCCAAATAAAGAAACCAAACCAAAAAAAGAGAAAAGAAAAGTTGCTCTTCATAGAAGATATTATAATGTCACTTAAAATATAAACTGGAGTTATGTTGGGTCTATTTCTAGAACCAAAAATGGTAATTAAAAATTAAGTGATATCTGCCTAGAAGAAGAAAGTAAGGACCAATCTAGTGCAGTGTTTTTCCAGTTCTTTGAGAATTTGTCTTCATTTACTTCTGTCCATTTGCACAATGTTGAAATTCTCATGAAGAGAGTAAGAAATGATTGGCTTTGCATGTTTTCAGAAATTGCAACTGATTTTCATCCTGCTACCCTGGATGAACTGGAATATGACAAGCTATTTATAATATATGCCAGGTCCTTTTGACTCTTTTACAACCCTCCCAAAAGACTGCAATTCATAGACTGAAAACCAATAACTTAAGGTAACTTTTTTTTCTTATGTAGTCAATGGAAGTATCTTCAATAGCTTTCAAAGGGTGATGTAGTTCACTGGGAGGGAGTGCTAGAGACTCATTTCACCTATTTTTGAGCAAATGATGCAGCTTCTTTTCATAGACAGAAACAAATATTTCCATCATATGATTCTTCACAATCCATGTATCTAAACAAGAAGAACTTAATTCCACTTGAAAGAATACATTTCTCCTAACTGTAGAGGGAATCTAGACCAGTAGATAGCTCTAAGGGTTTGAAGTTAGTCTAGAGACCACCAACATGCAATAGATTTTCCTCCAAATTATGAGCAATATGGCTCCCTCCTTAAGTACTGTGATCACTAAATGCAGGTCACCAGATGAAACTTCTTTTTACTATTTATCTAACTTAGGCATATTTATGAGGCTGGTTTAACCTTACACAGCTTTATGCTGTTACTGTTTTCACTCAGAACTAGAGGTTTATATTAATTCTTTTTTTCTGCAGTTTCCAGAAAAAACAAATAAACTTTAAGGACAGCATCACAACATAACAATGGCCACTATTTTTAATGTTATATGTCAGAGTTACATAAAGGTGCCAAGTGGGGTTTTCAAATACAACAAGTCAGATGGTTAAATCCATTAGATTTAGTGGGAATTAGATATTAAGGGACTATGGAAAAATCCTTCTTGGCAGAATGTAATAATAAATACATAATTGCAATGCTAGAAAAAAACACTAATAGAAATATATACCAAAAAATAGGAATTCTAAAATAAGGAAAATAAATAGTTAAAACCAAAACATAATGGTCATATTTTGATTCAGGACAAAGGTCCTTCTTAGTCCATTATATTGTCTCCTACTATAGTAATAGTAGAGGGTAACTTAAATGTATTCATCCAGCTCTCATCAATTACTATCACAAGATTTTCTGAGAAAAGGTATCTCAATATTTGATATTTCTTGATGTAGGGTTTTCTTCCTTCTCTCCCTCTCCCCCCAAACATGGATTTTTCTGCTCTTTTATTGAACTGCTGTGAATGTTTAGCATTCACAATGTCTGGTGTAGTACAGTTGCAAAGTTTAATTAGCCATACTATGAAAAACTCCTTTGCTCTAACATCATGAGCTAGTTTTATATAAGATTCTTCAGATCTTATATTGGACGACACAATAGAAAATCATTCCAAGTTTATCTTCTTCATGCTGTGCATGGTTTTGCAGATCTTTGTTGTATTTTTGTTCCGTCATCTGTTTTCCAGGCTGAAGAATCCCACATTTTGATTATCCTTGTCCCTTTTCTCCATTTGCTAGTTCTGTTATATTCTTTTTAAGACTGGAGACACACAACACACAGTATTCAAGATAAAAGCACACAATGAATTTATACAGTAGCATAGCAATGCTCTCTTTTGTTCTGTATTTCTTTCCCAATAATTCCTGCCATTTGATTTGCTTTTTTGACTGCTACTGAGTATTAAGTTGATATTTTCATATAACCATCTAACTCAACATGTATCTCCTGAGTAGTAATAGCTATCTCAGAGACTATCCTTCTGTATGTAAAGTTAGGATTGTTTTCTCCCATGTGCATCACTTTACATTTATGTACATAGAATTTATTAGATTAAACTGATTAGAAATGTGAAGTGAATGTTCAATGACAGATGAAAGAAGATGAAAATACATCTTAGCCAAATGAGAGTGGGTTGTATCGAAATCAAAAACTGCAGGAGCCAGATGAGGACTTGGCAATCTGACATGTGGTTTACATGAGACTCTTCCTTCGCTTATAAATATGTGCATGAAAGTATTTACCACAATAGACTGTAATGAGCAATTACAAGTTAAGACAGAGTAATGCCCTACATAGTAGTACAGGGTTGTTGTGTCTTTACAGAGGTTCGTGTACTAAAAGCTCCTGTAAGTGTTAGACCATTAGGCTATTGATTAATTTCTTAGGTTAACTTTGCAACTCTTTAAACATGATCAAAAGTCATTTTGATGAGTTTACTCTATGTGAAAGGCACAAGCTGATATGACTCAGGAAAGAGTGACTGAGCCAGAAGGAAGTTCCAGATTCACCACTCCCTGGGCCATTTCAAACTGGACTGGAAATTATGGGGCCATAAAAATGGATTATAATAAATAATTTTTACTGTCTGTGGGATAAATTGAGTGACATAAGTAGAGTTTCTTTGTCTAATGTATGGCTTTCTATGAATCATCAGACAGGTATATCCAAGAAGGCAGATCCTTCCAGTTAGTTGTATTTGTTCAGATTCCATGCAAAGAATTGCAGGAAATCTGTCATTATAACAGAATATTAAGCAAAATTTGCAATTTTAACTTTAGAAGAGATGAAGTTTGCCTTACAATACAGCGATAAATTGAATTTATACAATGCTGCCCATACAAAGTAACTCAAAGCACTTTATATTAAAAATATTTCAAACAAAAACTTAAAACAGTTCTGTACTTGAAACTGAGAACTTAGTCTTAAAATTAAATTGAAAAGTTGTTTGGTTTTTTATTTTTCCCCAAAGAGCTGTGCTGACTTTGGATGTCTGATGGAAGTGAATCCCACAATCAAGGAGTATAAAAAACCAAAAGACAAAACCAGCATTGAAAGGATTTAGGCTAAACTAAGGGTCATTTGGCAACCCCTGAGCAGAAAACCTCAGTAAAATGCAGAGGAGAATACCAATTCCTATAATTGAAAATGGATGAAAAAAAGAAGACCATTAATTGCTTTAAGAAGTAATAGATTAGTTTGATCAAGTGGAGAGGGCAAAAAGCAAATGTGAAGGGATCAAGGAAAAAATTATCTAGAATGAAGTCAAACCAGGAGAAGTCAACAACATCCTTAAGGAGTTTTTAGCTTGAATGGAAATGAATAGGAAAACAATTATTTATTCTTTCCACCCCTTCCCCCAGTCTTCAGGGTGGAATAGTTGAGTAAAAGATTTTACTAATTTCTTCTTAAAACAATCTCCCAGCTAGAACTCCAAACAGGCAAATATTTCTTAGATGAATGACATCAAAGTATGAACATTAGCTAATAAAAAAAGAGGCTAAAAGGGAAAAAAAGAGATAGAGGTGGATGAGAAATACAGATACTGACAACGCAGAACTGTCTGAAGTCTTAAGAAAATCTTTCATTTGGACCAGTAAAATAATTCTGCTTCTATAGTTATTACTCCTCTAGAATTACTAGAATATTTCTCTCCAGCAATTGTTACTGATGAGGCAGCAGTGCGCATGAAAACTGACATATTTTGACTATGTAGATCACTGCAATGATCTATTTAAAAAGTAGTTCAGAGGAGAGTACATGTATGTTCATCATCTGTTGAGTGTTTTCATGTCCTATCTATAGGTTGTGAGCAAACTGATGTGATAGTGAGTTTAAAAAAGCTTGTGTTATTTTTCATAACTTAGCTTGTACCAGGCAGTTTATTTTTAAGGCAAGAATTGACTTTGTGTCAACACACATCTAGACTTATGATCTAAATCTGACTTTTTCAGGATGTGGCTTTGCACCACACTCTGTCTATGTATTTTGTTTTGGACCTGAAATAAACTTGCCAATACATTTTTGAAAGAAGCATGAGGACCATATGCTAAGGGCAACAATCTGAGTGCTCCCACTGGTGGACAGTATTTGAAGTTAAGGAAATGGGGGAGAAAGAAATAGAATAATTTTTAAGCCAAATATTTCAAAAATTGTGAAGATATCTGTAAAATCCTTTCAAGCTGCTGCTGCTTAGCATCACTGAAAATCAGATTACTTTTTATGTAATTGTCTAAATATGGATTTAGTTAATGATTTTGGGTTTTTTACACACTCCAGGTACACAGTGTGATTAAGCAGCTGAAGGCTTAGATATAATGTATACATGCACAAATAGTTTTCTATGAGAAATCCATCTGGAGAAAGTACAAGTCATACATAATAGACAGGATGGGTAGGAGGTGTGCAGTTTAGCCCACGTCTGCAAACTGTAGTGGATTGAGCATGTTAATTATCAGTCTGCTTCTCTACACTGAATTAGGAAGGTAAACATACTTTAGTGGCAGGTCAGTCTTTACTTTGATTCTTTACATTGACCCTAACTTCAATTTGCTTGATTAGTAAATTTCCCTCTCTGAAAAGTTTTCTATTTCTTTTAAATTTTTTCTCTATAGGGAAGATCAGAAATAGAATTTTGCCAGGTAAAATTTAAAAGAAATGGTAACCTTATGGGAAAAAAAAAAAAAAGGAAATAAGGGTTTGGGTCTTTCTAGACTCAAACTCTCAGATGTCACTGACCCAAATACCCAGCTGGCTAGTCAGTGTGACATAAAGCTAAATACTTGCCTTGCTTCTAGATATGCACAACAGAAAAATTGTAGTCTGCTAGGGGTACATTTTTTTGGGGTTGGGGGGCAAGGCATGGAACCCCACAAAAAATCCCAACAAAAATTCCTTCTATAATCCCGAGATCTCTAACAAGCAGTAGAGATTTCAGTGAGTTTTATTTGGGAGTGGAAGCAAAACACCTTCATTAGCATAGTAGCTCTGCACGTCTGCACTCCATTGTGTGCTCACCCTTGTCCCTGTGGAACTTGCTTGGGTATCTAACACAGCTCTGAGAGAAAAATACACATACAAATTTTGTCTGTGAAACTGAAATATTTTTTTCCTCTGAACAGGATGGCCTTATTTATTTTACACATTGAGAACATTCCCTGTATCATGATATACCTTAAAATGTACCCAGATGTTTTCTGGAAGGGTGTTAGCTGGCATATGCCAAAACTTTGGCAGGCAGTTGGATTGCAATTAAACAGTATGGATAATATGTCCCATGTTCATCCTTGAATTCATGAGCTGCCCAAGTTGGACTTATTGTAATAGACGTAGTAACAGTGTGCACATGCCTGTAGGGCACAGAAGCAGTTTTAATGCTTTCTCTGACTTAGCCACATATGTACCATCTGTATAACAACATAAGTGCCCACAGGAGTCCAAATTATCAACCTAAACACCTCCACCTTAAGCTAAACACTATCTAGAGAAATGAATATTATCATGATGTGGTCTGGCTCCCTACTATAAGAGATAATAAGTAATTTTTAAGGGATTTGGGAAAAAAAGGAAGGAAATCGGGGATGGGTTGGGTACTGAGTTAAGTATAGCATAAAGATTCCCTACTAGCTGAGAACTATAGTCAGCTGTAATAACATATGCATGAACACATATGTTCATACACGGCCACTACACACTTTAGAAGAGCAAATTAAATAGTCTGTGTTATCACATAGCTGTGAAATGGGAGCCGAGAGGAAGAAGCTGGACAGTTGCCTGCTTAGGTAATATACACTGTACTGCAACCCTGCAGTATTAGGAGATATTGATGGATTATTCCTCCACACAATATACATTCTGAATACATATAATTGCCTTAGGCTTCAGTTATACTATCAGTTTATCACTCAAACTATATATGAACCCTTTTTATTATAGTTTTCTGGATAATGTAGATATACCCTCCATACTTTCTTTAAATGGAGAATTGCTTCATAGGATCTTGCAGTGTTGTTCAGGAAAAAATGCATAAACCTTGAAACTAAGTTAATAGATTTCCTCGATCTATCAGTTCAGTACACTGAGCTCATCTAAGATGGCAAAAGGCACAGATCACAGAGTCTAAAGATATTTTAAAGTCACATTTAGTCACAATTACATAATTAAAAGCAAAACTAGAATTGTGGCATAAACAATACAAGCAATATAATACTGTGCTTTAAAATACCATCAACCAGACGCTTTCCTTCCACTAAAGAAGGAAGTATTTTGTATTAAATAAAAGAATGCAAGCTGGCAGCTTTCACTGAAATTTTACCCTGGTATGTAAATAAAGTATTCACTACTGATAACAGCCACAACCTATTACAGTATCCTCTGAAACTGGCAAAGTGTTCAATCATAAGGTCAATATGAGCAAAAGGAAGTCTGGAAAGATAAAAGTTTTCTGCTGAGACTGGTAATTGGCCAGATGCTGGGGTTTGGGGAGAGTGCTTTGGTTTCTGTTAATAGGAAAAGTAACTTCAGGTTCAATGATTTGCTCCCTTAGGTGAAAGCCAGCCCTGGTAACGTGTGTTTCTTAAGTCCTGAAGCACGACCACAACTCGTGACTCAGTGTAGCTGTTGCCTGGCACACCACAGGTGCATTTTGACTGCCCCCCTTTTTCTGTTTCTCAAAAATGCAGCTGGCAGTACAGGTGAAACACATTCCCACCTCTCCACTAGAGATTGTCTCCAATCAACTTGTGTTCAAGCAGGGCATGGCTGGGTTATTTCCTGATGATGACAGGAATGTAGCTCACAGGGACTGCATATTTTTAGGGTGCAAATATATGAGGAGATGAAACCTTCTCAAGAGGAAGTAAATTGATCTCCAATTGGAGAAGTAATGTTTCTCTTACTGTAAAGAGTTATTCTACAGAGTTCTTCAAGAAACACTGTTCTGGAACAATAGATCTGTTCTGGAAAGATTCTACCTAACCAGCAAGCTATAAGTAACCTACCTTGAGAGTGACAGGGTTCCTGAGTGATTAGCTGAAGGTCTCGGGAAGTGAGTAATAGAAATCTATGTGAGAGTGTGACAAATACACAACTGGGTAAAAATGATGCATGCTTGAAAGAATTTTTATCATCTTTTATATATATATAAAAAATATCTCAGTTTTGCTTTGTAAATTTAAGAAAAATACTTGCTTTGAATTTCCTTTTGCCTTCCTCGGTTGTGGGTGCAACATAATTAACAGATCCAGAGAACAAGAATGGAGCTGAAAGTCTGCTGAAAACATTATTTTATCCAGGATTGTAAGAAAGAAAGAAAAATATGAAGAGGTGAAGAAGGACTTATGACACTGGGACAATGGTCAATAAAATAATAGGTGCAGAAAAGGACAATAAGTTGTAGAATAATATCTGCATGAGTGAGGCATAAGCAGGCTAGGATTCTTCAGCAGGAAAAGGAGATGAGTTAGACTCATGAGAAGCATGGAGAGGACTGGAAGACCTTAACTGCTCCTTGTTTCTTCCAACACAAAAGGCAGAAGTCATTAAGTGTAGCTATGAGGATTAAGTTTCAAACAAAACAAAAAAAAGAAGGGAAAAAACCCCAGCAAACCAGGGAAGAAATTTTTTCAACCAGTGAAGACGAAACAATACTGTGGATGCAAGAAATTTACCCAGGTTAAAAGGAAACTGAGCAAATGCTTGGAATAGACAACCATTGGGGTTACTAAAAAGACAAACATCAGTAGCCTAAGGTAGAAAAAGATCATAAGGAAACACACATATGTACTCAGTCTTACCCAGGCATGCATCTGATCTGCCTGGAGACAGGGGATTGGGATAGATACACCCTTGGGCTAAGCTGGTGTAACCATTCTTCTGAATATCACTCAGCCTGTTCATCTCAGAACAATACTGTGAAAAAGTACCTATTCAATCACATTCAACACAAATTACATTCACAACTTTATTCTCCATGTTCCCCCAGATTCAGAGTGGCAGAACATAACTGCAGAAAAGCAGGATTAGAAACTGAAGCCATCCATCCACCTGTGATATTCATCTTTGGGCCCTTTTCTGACCTTTTCTATCTAATTACTTGCCTGTGTTCATCTGGTTTCACAGTAGGTATCTTTTTTTTTTTTTTTTTTTTTTTTTTTTTGGTGTGGATGCAGGGTTTGTGGTTTGTTTTTCTTCTGGAAGTTTCATTTTTTGGGGAAAATCTCAACTAGTTCTAGTCTTTCCTTTATATGCTCATTATCTTTATTGATTATCCTTTACTATGTTTTATTAAATCTTCTTATGAACAGAATCGTGTCCCACTTATCACAGGGACACATCACAGGGAAATTTCTTGGGGAATAAATAGCTGATGTTATATGGAGTCTTTCTATTTGGTGAATATTTTTTCTGTTAGATCTGGATCTTAATTCAGTAATATCAAACCTTATCTGAGAGCTTCTTGCACACTCAAATCTTTATTCATCAGTCCCTCTGTGTTCTGGTGACTGAAGAGAGATTCTGAATATTTCTATATAGAAAGCAAATCTGAGATTGCCCTTTTCTCAGAGAGTCATGAGATCATTCTGCCCCTTTAGCAGCCCAGAAGTTGGATAGGCTCAGTAGCCCTGTTCTGAGGCTCATTTTATGTCTTACAACAAGGCTTTTTATAAGAAAATTTCATTCCATCTTGGGTTTCAATGTTTGGAGTCAAGCAGAGTTTGGTATCATAGAATGGTTTTGGAAGGGACCTTAAAGATCATGTAGTTCCAACTTTCCTACTGTGGGCAGGGACACCTTCCACTAGATCAGGTTGCTCAAAGCCTGTATCTGACCATAAAAGATGGCAGGCAGACAGTTCCAGCTTTAATCGTGAGGTAAAAGATTATTGCATGGTCTCCAGTGATCCTGCTGTCCTTCATTTATACAGCCTACTCTGTTACATGGAAGAATTTGTTCAGCTTCAGAGGATGAGGAGGGATTGAGTCACGATGGAAAAAAATACTTTCTCATGAATAAACATGTCTATTTTGAAGATTTTTTTAGAGACGTTCTCTTCCAAATCTCCTTTAAAATATTGATGCAAATGTCCAGGCTTATATTTAGAGAAGAAAAGGAGCTTAGATCTAAAAGCATATCATCTTGCATTCAGGCCAGTTAAGAATATTGGTAATTAT
The DNA here is from genome assembly GCA_027574665.1 of Rhynochetos jubatus. Lineage (NCBI taxonomy): Eukaryota > Metazoa > Chordata > Aves > Eurypygiformes > Rhynochetidae > Rhynochetos > Rhynochetos jubatus. The sequence goes on along the minus strand of CM050649.1, from coordinate 101,245,587 downwards.
TTTTATGCATATTCTAATCAAATATGTATGTATCCCTTTAAATTCAAATAGCACTTCACAGAGATTAAAAAAAACAGACCTTCCCACCCCACAGTTTACATCAGACAATATATGAGGAGCAGAGATGAAAGAATGTGTGATGCAAGATGGGGTAAAATACCACAAAAATAATAAGTGTCTTACTCCATTGTAAATGAAACATGGCAATGCTGATGATTTAATTTAAGAACATGTAGGGCATGAGGGAGAAAAGCAGATAATGATGGAAAGCTTAAGAGGAGGGATTTGAAAGAAAAAGGGAGAGCATGCACCCTTCTGCAAAATGTATCAAGGCAACTCCTTTGAAGTTGCTCAAGTCATTAAACCAGGGCTAAGCTTGGCCTATGAGACCTAAAATAAAGTTGTAACACCAAGCCATGGCCCCAGGCAAGGTTCTGTACGTGGATACAGACAGCAGGTAATTCTAGGATGCATTGGATATGCCCATATTGGTTTCTGGGAGCCTGAAAGTGCACGCTAAGTAACATCCAGAGGATGCAGAATGCTGAGCACTTGAGCAAGCCAGTGACTTTCTAGACAGATAGATGGACAGTAGGTGGCGGGAGGGAGCTACATGCACTGTGCTAAGTGTTATTCTCATGCTAATTCCCTCAGATTTCTCTTAATGAGAACAATGGCTGCATGGGTGAATAGGGAGGATTGTTCATGAATCTCACTTAGACCAAAGGCAGTGGTGGCTGTTCTGCTTTTTTAAATCACACACAGTCCTGCTGCCCATCGCTGTGGGACTGGGAGCCCTTGCCTTGCTCAAATTCTTATTTTCTCTTGGTAGTTTCATACTTTTTGATTCCAAAAGATATTTCTGAGAAGATGGAGATTCTCCTTATGTCAGTCACTCGTAAAGGGACTCAATAAGATTCTCAGTAGTTTCTGATCTTCCTCTTGATCACATAAACAGAGAAAACCATAGAGCAGAGATTATTCAACAATAATGCCTTTATACAGGATTTTAGGAAACATTTTATTTCTAATCTTTATTTTGGGAGAGACACAGGTAGATGCAAAAATGTTCAGTTGATTATTTCAAAGGAAATAGTTTTCTTTCAGAAAAATACAACTTTTTTTTCTTCTTCTTGCTAGCTATGGAATGTTCTGATACATAATTCTGTTTCTTTGAAGTGTGCTGCCAGTATTGTAATTCTAACAAAGCATGTTCTCTTTAATATTCTATTGCTTTTTATTTATTGACCTGATATAATGTAACACAATATTTATTGTGCTGTGTTTTGTTTTGACACACTGAATGAGCAGCTTCACAATTCAGGTGTATGAGTGGGTGATTTCTTACAAATCGTGGATATATTTGTCAGGTGTTTATGACCTCAGCTTTCTTTATTTGTAACAGGCAAATAACAGTACTTGGAGACAGTGCACATACATGAGCATGCACACAAATACAGAAGATGTTTCCAATATGCGTTTCCCTCTCTCTGCCTACCTTATCCTCTAGCCTGGAGGCACTTGGAAGGATATCACTAGGGCTAACAAAAAGTGTGCAGCTCAGCTGAAAGTACTCAAATTCTTGCTCAGTTGAAGTTCAGCTCAATTTCATGAACTATTAGTCATGCATGAACCAGATCCACATAAGTATTTAGGCTCCTAAAACCAGTGAAATATCTATTTTCCCTTGATTCACGTAAAAGCTAGGTACCTAAAGCACAGCTTAGATGAAATATAAGCATCTCTGTTCAGGAAAATATTTCAAAACTATACAAGTTCCTGAAAAGACAAAACATCCATAGTTTCTGGCAAAATTTCCCATATTAGTGATTCTGTTGCACATGCACAGTGATGACACTGCTTTTGGTGAGCAGATGGTCTGGTCATCTAGGACCCCATTTAAATGCAACTCAGTGTTGCAACATATAATAGGAGTTTCTAGTGATTGCTGATTTTTAAATTCAAGGATCTTAACAGATGATCTGCTTGAATGCTAGGTTGTCAGTATGGCACAGCAAAAAGCACAAAATGCTACATCCTACCTGGGCTTAAAATCTCTCTTTAAAATGGTATGCAGGAACCTCAGTGAAGCTGCGATTTGAAAATTGCCTTGGGTTATTAAGTGCTGATATCAACATTTTTACTTACAGTTATGGCAACGGTACCTGACCCTTATGTAATAACTCAGGGCACTCAATGAAGAAAAGGGAGTCCAAAGTTAACCTAAAGTCTCAGGTGAAGGAGGTCTAAACCTCTAAATCTCATATTTTATCTGTCCCAAAGCTGTGGAGCATTGAAGATGAATGGCTACCCCATGCGTTGAAGCTGGATCTTTGAGAATGCAGAATTTCTGACTCAAAGGAGAATAAATAAGTCAGATCCTTTTGCTGTTCTTACATTTCTGCTACCTGCCTAAAAGGTGCTAAGCAAAAGAAAATTGTCTTGAGTTTTGCTCTGAGAAATATTTATGTATTTTTCATGAGACAAATACTAAATTTTAATCCTTCAAATTTTTTTTTATTTGAAAATAACAAGTTTTTCATCCTCTCTTTCATAGGTACACACAACCAGCACCTTGCAGATAATGCTGAAGAAGACAGACAGAAAGGTAGATAGTTCTGTATGCTTGCTAACTTCTGGGAGTATTACAGAACATGTCCTTAATCTTGGTGCCACTATATTCTACATCACTGGGAAACCATGATGGCATCTGGCATGAAGCCAGACTGCAGTGAGGATACAGCATGCCTGGGCTCTTTACTAGAAATATAAGATATATTTTCTCATTGTTCATCAGTGATAGAATTACAGGAATTCCAGATCCTCAGCTTTGTGTCTAGCCTATGTTTAGGGTCAAAGCCAGAAAAGATGGGAGTGGTGGAATTTTCTTGGGCTGTAATGACTCCACTGACCATTGAGAAGTGTCAATTTGCTGTGAAGTTTGAGGTATTCTGGCCATCTTTTTCTTGCCCACCTTCTATGTTCCTGCTAAAGTAATGTGTTTCAGGACTGAACACATTCCATGCTGTAGCACAGGGAAAGAGCTATTGTTTTAACCCACTGCTGGGCAGTATTCCTATCAAATTCATATAAAAACCAGGCAATTTTCATTATTAAATTTTAACTCTAGAACTTTGTCTAAACCAAGCAAAAAATTAGAGAATAACCCAGAATCTATACTGATCTATGTCACAGTGTATTTGGGCTTAATTTTAAAGAAAACAAAAGCACAAAAAATGCATCCTTAACCTTAAGTTTATACATTTCAACAAAGATGCAGCAAAGGAAAAACAAACAAACAAACAAAAAAACCCAACAAAAAAAACAAAAGTAGAAGATTGAATATCTGGATTAGGGAATAAAATAACATACAATTTAAGAGTGAAAATGTATGTGTAGGTCTCCACACTTCCATTCAACCATTGAAAAAAGTACTGTATTGTGGTGTCTCTAAGACACTACTAAGATTCTAAGACTTTACCACAGAAAAACTCAGACACTGAAATATTTTCATCAACTGATTATATTTGTAAAATCCATATGAAAAGTGCAAACAGTCAGGGGAAATCATTTGGGATGCCTGGGGGTGTAGGGATAATTAATTAAGAACTCCTTCTTAACTGTTGATTTAAGATTTGATAGAATAATTTTATCTTTTGATATATATTGTTTGCTCCTGGGAACAACTTGTCAACTTTGTGTCAACTTCTAAATGTATTAAATCCAAATACTAATGTGGCTGAGAGTTTTAATTGAGTAATTATGTAAAATGCTGAAAAAGTTAAGAATTGGCATGTACTGGCAAGCCAGACCTGCAATAAGTGCTCAGGAAGATATTGTGTCCTGTGGGGAAACTGAGCCAGGGAGCTGCACCTCATTCCAATCTTGTCCCTTATTCTAGCAACACGAACTGGTCTTCTCAGATGCTCTAGTGCACTTAACCAGGAACACAGTACTGCTCTCACTTTACTAAGATTGACCCTTCCATACCTGTCTACATAAAGTAAACACAGAAGTACCAGGTCCTTAGTAAAGGCTCAGAGTTTCCAAACAATGTTTTCAAAATTTAAGCATTAAAAGAAGAGATTTTGAGCAAATAGGACATTTGAATTGAAACGGGAGTTAATATTTTTTAAAAAATTCTTTAATGCCTAGGGTGTGCTTGGATATTTTAATAATGAACTTCATTAAAACCACTGTGTGTATAGATAAATAAACTCTGAAAGAACATAAGAAAGCTAGACAATTAGACAAGCCAATGGCTGAAGAAGATTGTAGATAAGTGTAAGGTCTGTTGCATTAGAATGAATAGGGCAAGCTACTCCTAAACATTGACAATTCTTAATTAACTGCAGCCATTTAGGGAACAGACTTGGGTGTCACTGGAGCAGTTAGATGAAAGCCCTCACTCAGTGTTCTATCACCACGAGAAATACCTGAAAGACATATGACTGTTTGAAGAGTAAGACACAGAATACAACAATACTGATGACACAAATTTCAAAAATTCAGTATTCATTGCTGCAGTGTTGAGTTTGATGTGAAAAGATATAGCAAAAGAGAAACAGTCCAAAGAAGGGAAATGAGAATCCTTATAAGTTTAAAAACCTATTGGAATAGAGGTCAAAAAGATTAAGTGAATTTAGTTTATAGAAGGGATGAATAAAGAATGGCAGGCTAGAGTTACATATAATAATAATAGTATAGTGAATGGCATCCTATTGGGTCATACTCCTGTCTCTCTTTCATATAACTTAGAACAAGGAACCACCACTGGAATAATTTTGCTGCAGCTTTTAAAATATTCTCAGAGCATGCTGCCTATTCATTTCACCTTTTTCTTGAAGGTTTTGATATTTTTCCTGACATGGTATTTTTGATTTAAATGAAAATCTATCTTAATATAAATTAACTTTTTTTATGACCAGTAAGCATCAGCAATGAAAATTTAAACTTTGCATTTTGTAAATAACAAATATTCAAAGCTTTTTTTTTGGTGAAAGAAAACAAAAGTTAATGTCATCATAATCCTAAATAGATGAAGCAGTGGCGAAGAGAACTGCAAAGCAAATATGAAATTTAATAATGGCCCTCCAACAGCTTGCTCTCACATTGTTAGGAATTCATTAAACAATGGTTGAGCAGAACAGACAATTAAATTATTCTCATATGAAGTATCTATCCATATTATGAATATTGCATATGACAGTACACATTTCTGAAGGGAAGTAGTCAACAAATTTCATTTCAGAGAATCAGCAAGAGGCTTGATTTAAGCCTCCAGATATAGCAGCCTTTGTTTCCCAGACAAAATAATAATAAAAATAATTGGGATGATGATGTATAAACAGAGTTAATATACAGAATCTCAAGAACTTAACATAACCTTTCAATAACTGCAGACAAAATTTTAGGCTAGTCACTTGACAGATATTTCAGATACACTTTTTCTGTAGACTTATAAAAAAAATGTACGGGAGGGACTGGTAAAGTGTTCATGGCAGTATTAAGAAAAGTCAATGAGATTAAAAGTCAGCCAAAACAAAGACAAACACAAGTAGAATTTACAGTGCTGTATATCATGATGTGGAATCAACACCAAACAGTGTGAGAAATTTCTCTCATACTAGCATTCAATCTTATTGTCATGTTTTGCTAATTTTAAACTTGACTTATGACTGATGAGCACTAACCGAAAATGCATCTGGGAAAATAAAATTTCTGCTTTACTGGGCATCTGAAAAAATACACCAGGCATGTATTAGGAACCCACTAAAGGCACTGAAAGCCAGTGGTAAATATTAAGAAGCATATCTAAAAGAGATTGGAAGATAATTGTGGATTCCTTTAAGATGAGCAAATGGAATACAAAAGACATTTTATGTAGTGTTTAAAGCTAAAAATAAAACCTTTTACATCAGTTGGTGACAAGAATATTGTAATTATTAGATTAATTATCAACAGCTAAGATCAAGATGAACAAGAGTAATATAAATAACATAATGAGGTAATACATTCAGTACACCTTTCAGATAGTATGTTCCTAAATCAATGTTTTCAGAGGAAAAAAAAAGCTATGTGCAAAATAGAAATATTTCTACTGTGTAGATTTGTTTCTACTGTGCCCAGATACAGAGAGTTAATGAACACAGGGACCAGACTGTTATCTAAACTCTGCAGTTTGGCTTTTCTGGTTATATTTCAAAATATAAATGGTGTGACCACCTGGCAAGTTGATGGGATATTGTTTGTAAAAATGTATTGGTCTCTTAAGAGGTATGAGATTACACCCAGCCTATGGCATATATTAGTCCATACCATCAGTCTTATTTCAGATGGAGCAAGAGAAATAATGAGAGCAACTGAGGATGCACGATTAAATGTTTCCTACTCTGGTAGGCACACCAAGAACTGCCTCAGCAGCTTTCCTTGATGCCTATTCCTGCTCCTCCACCACTCTTCTATGCTCTTATCAATGCCAACACTCTGGATATTCAGCTGTGTGTAGCCAAAACAAAAAGTCTTAGTATGTTCTCCCAGTAGTTCCTGTGGCATGACAGTCTCACTGAAATGTTAAGGAGTGACAGGCCACTTCCAATTTAGATGCTGAGATCCAGTTTAGATTAAAAACTTGCAAGGCTTTCCCATTTCATTAATCTAAAACTTACTAGGTTTGTCTCTTGTTTCAGTATGAATACCATTATTTTACCTAGCTTTGAAAAATGCAGTATTGCCCCACCTATACCCATTTATAATGATTGTTTTCCTAGCTTTTCATATCATCATGCCATGACCCTAACATCTTGTTTTTAGTGCCTCCTTGTTCTGCTGAGTTAAACTACTTCCCCTCCTGCCCTTATTTCATTATTATTTTTTCAGTTTCTCTATAAGATGTATATTGCCTTTATTCAATATCATGCATTAAGACTTGGTCTATCTATTGGCTCATTATTTCCATTGCCATTACATTTTATATTTTTAAACATCATTATTATTTTTTTTTCAGAAAATCACCCAAGAATGTGTTTTTGCCTTCAGAATGAGAGGGTATGTCAATGTATGACTAAAAGTGGATCAGTTACACTAGAGGCCCTTTTGGCTGTTCTAGATTGTGTGTTTTAAAAAGTTCAACTCTTCTAAAATGTGCTGATCTGTGCTGATTTTGTTTTAAGGAGGATGATGATGTGCTTGTTGTGCTAATTGAGGTAAGTTGGCATCAGGTACAGAAATATGCATGCCAGCTGTGCAGAAGTCTGTACTGGTGATACATTCTCGTTAAAGAAAGAAAAAAACATCTGTGCTCATCAGAGCTAGAATGCACTAAGTGGATGCAAGGCAGGTTGATGTTTTTAACTGGGTTCAAGAAACCAAGAAATTCTCCCATCACTGTGTCTGAGTGCAAGCCAAGTAATGGCAATAAGGTATGCTTTGTGCTCTCCTGTCCTCACTTTGCAAAGCAGCAGAGAGGAAGGAATGTGATCCTGTGTTCTGTTCAGGCATGGGGTTGCTGGGAGCTGGGGAGGAGAACGGGATGAGAAAACATCTTTAGACACTAGATTCATACTGCTTGGTGTGAAGCGCATGCTCTCCCACTGTGTCAGACAGTTGTCAATGTGTATCCTACCCCTCTGATAGTTTCTTGAAGGAAACTTTCATTCTTTTCAGTTACACCATCTGGTCCTAAATCTTGGGTTATAGATTCTTTGTTTATCTATCAGGAGAGGAAGAAAAATGAGAGTGAAACCCATTTTTCAGGACAATGAATCAGGAGGCAAGGTACACAATTTATTCTTGACAGAAGTCAAAGGAAGAAATATCTTAAATCTTACAGCTCTTGGACAAAAAAAAAAAAAAACAAACTCCGAAACAACAGGCCTTCACAGCCAGCGCACGCACTCAATTTGGAGTCTTGTCATGGATTTTCACCAGAGGTCAAGGCAGTCAGGATAACTAAGGAAACTGGTCTTGTCAGTGCAGGAAGGACTAAAAGTAATCATTAGATCTACATGCACTTCTGAAAGTACTGGAGCAGGTCCTTGAGAAGTATCTCAGGGAAAAATCATCTCCAGGTTTTTGATACAAATAATTTACTCAAAGTCAATTTGGAGAAACATGTCAGTATTAAAAAATTAGAGTAATAAGACAGTGAAGGTAGATGCAATAACCAAATCTTGAGCAAAGTTACTAGTGTTTCATCATCAAAACAGAAAGATCAAGTGGGGTTGTCATTTGCATAATGATGTTGTAAAAACCAGCATTTATTCTACTTTAAGGTGTGAATAAAAGCATAGCCTGCAAGACGTGTGAAATAACCCTTCTGCTTTACTCAGAAAAGTATCTGCTGGAGTACTTTATCCAGTTTAGGGCTCTGCTCTTCAAAAAGGGACTTGTTTTCCCTGGACCCTTTCCACATGAACATTCAGAGCTCTAGAAATCAACTCCTGTGCAAAGGACTGTGATATTTCAGGTCTTTTAGATGAGATACAGAAGATTAAAGTTGACAGAGGTAGGACATGATAGAAACATTATTTTCTGTCCGGAAATTACAAGGAGAAGATGGAAAGAAAGAAGGAAGGAAACAATCAGGTGAATGCAGAACTATTACCCTCCAAATCCTACAGTACTGGAACTAGGATGCTTAGTGGAAATAGTAAGAGAATGGTTAAAAACACAAAATAAGGAACAGTATTGCATGAAGGGCAGTGAATTATTGGAACTTTCTCCTGTAGGAGACTTTGATGGCAGACAGGATCAGCAAGTTCAAGAACGGATTGAACAATTGCCAGGGTAGCAGATCCATAAAGGGATGCTAAAAGCCTATGGAGGAATTTTCCCTCCCTACCAAGACAATATTTGTAGATATAGAAGTACAGCAGGGCTCAGCTGCAGAAAATGAGCAAGCTTGCATACTCTATTTAAATAGCCTTTCTCATTGCTATTGTCTGAAACAGAGTACTGAACTACTTGTACTATTAGTCTGATCCAATAGAATATTTCTTGCACTTTTAAGATAGATCTATATTTTATCCATAGGAGGACAAAAGAAAATTAAGCCTCCCTCCTTCTCCCCTGAAAACATAATATTTTCATGATGACAGGATAGCTTTGAACAATATGACTATGGAATGTTCAGATACTCCTTCTGAATACATAAGCAAAGACAATTAGATTAATATCTCAAATTTAACTTGTTACGACAGTAATATTCTGAGGGGTTTTTAATTTTGAGGATTAGGTCAAATCAGACCAGGGAACCTGATATTCTTATTCTTTTAATGTTATTTAAGGATAGGCAAGCCTTGGAGGGCATTAATCTTATGTGAGTCCCAGAGGGAAGAGAACACATTTTCCACACTACTGGTGGAATCCATCTATCTCTGCAGAGGAGATTTTTCATTGCCTACTCACTGAACAGCCTAACCAGGAATGGAGTGGGCTGCAAAGCTATGAATGGATTCTGGAATTGTGCCTTGCCCAGAAATCACATTTGAGCATCTTATGATCCTGCTGCACAAAAATCCAGAAAATTCTACACTACAGATTTTGATCAAAAGCAAAGTGGTTTTAGACAAAGATATATAGCTCTGTAAACAGTTCCCTCCCTCCTTTTTGGTGTCCATACTGGACTGCCTGCCATAGATAACACATGTAAGGAACTTTTTCAACTACTGCAGCCATTTGGACAGAAAGTCTGTAGTGATTTGTCCAAGATTTTAATGTTAATAAAAATGCATTCAACTAATGTATGAGAACTGTGAAAGAAAAGGCATGTGCTGCTGTTGTTCATGAAAAAAGACTATTGGTTTCCTACTTGAATACATAGCATTTATTTAACCCCTTTCTGACTGCAGTGTCTGGAATTACTCTTGCCATTCTTAATTTTGTAGTATGCTATCTTCTGCTATGCCTGTAATGTAAAAGGATGGGGAAGTAATACAAGAGGAAAAGTGTCCTAACCTGAGTCAGTTTTGGTGCCTAGTAACACCATACAGCACACCACACTTCCTGTCCTGAGTGATCACCATCAAAAATGGAGCCCAAAGTCATGGACTAAACAAAATCAAAAGACATTCGGTGAATATTATATTTTATAGTTGTTTTATACTCATTTTTTAGGGATGGTCAATAGACTGAGGAAATTATTTCTGTGTATATATCAAAGGATGCGACAGGAGGTGGTGATTAATAGTGGGTTACTGTATAGTGTGGGACATGAAACTGACAAAAATAATATGGTATAAAAAGTGTAGATTGTACTGATTTTGGCTAGGATAGAGTTAAATTTCTTCCTAGTAGCTTGTATGGGGCTATGCTTTGGATTTGTGAGGAAAACAGGGTTGATAACACAAGGTTGTTGTACTCATTACTGAAAGTGCTTAGACAGTGTCAAGACCTTTTCTGCTTCTCACACTGCCCCACCAGTTGGTAGGCTGGGAGTGCACAAGCTGGGAGGGGACACAGCTGGGACAGGTAACCCCAACTGACCAAAGGGCTATTCCATACCATATGGATCACACTCAGCAATAAAAGTGAGGGGAAGAAAGGTGTTGGTTGTGACTCACTTTGCTCGGGGACTGGCTGGGCATCAGTTGGTTGGTTATGAGCAGCTAGTTTTTTTGCATCACTTGTTTTCCTTTATTCTATTTCTTCTGTTTTATTGGTTGGTTTTTGTTTGTTTGGTTTTTTGTTTGTTTGTTTTGGTGTTTGTTTGGCTTTTTTGTTTGTTTTTATTATTAAACTGTCTTTATCTTAATCCTTTACTTTTCTCACTTTTACCCTTACGAGTCTCTCCTCCATCCCACTGGGGGACAGTGAGCAAGCGGCTGTGTGATGCTTAGTTGCCTACTGGGGTTAAACTGTGACAGCTGAACTTGCAGAATCCAGGTCACTTAGATACTTGACCCACCTGAACACTGTAGATTATGAAACCTTTACTATCTCAGATTATATTACTTTTTCACAGAGATGGCTGTCATTTACATTAAAACTCCTTACACTGGCAAATCAACCTAGAGTATATGTTAATACATGCCTCAAAGCCCCCAGTGAGGGTGATCAAAGTAGCCCTACTGTGAGGGAGAATTAATCTTGTACAAGTTTTATTGCCAGGGAAACAGAAAATCCCATCAAACACATAGGACTACACACTTTATTCCCTGTGAAATTGTTTTAAATAAAACCTACACACTCCTCCTACCTAAGAGTGAGGCTGAATCTAGCTCTGGAAGCCAAGGAAAAACTGTTTCCAGAGAAATAATGAAGTTCATGAATTTAAGAGATCTAGGTTTCCAATTGTCCTTGTTTTCTTTCTTAAAGACAAAAATATTCTCAAATTTTGATATATTTGCAAATGGAAAAATAGGTAATGCCATTCCCACTTCATAATCCCATGAATACAAAATCATTAATTTCTTTGGAATAGCTGTTCTTGCATATTGCTAGGTGTGACCATAGCTTGGAAATAGATAGGTATTACAAGTGCATAGAAGAATGTTTGTGCTTTCCTAAGGATATTAATCACATCTTATCAGAAAGCAGTAGGATAGAATATTGCTTTATTAAAAATATATTTCTTTATAGAAAATGTTCATGGTGTGAGACCAAAGTAAATATTTCAAAGAATTGATATGGAACATTTACAGACAAGTAAAACTTTCACAGGGACAGAACAAAACCTTGTGAGATTGTGAAGATCTGAGCATAGCTTGTTTTTCCAGAACCTGCATCCACACAAACAACAATATTAGGTAGGATTAATCTCTCCTAACTTTAACTTCGATCTCGTAATGGCATCGATGTCTACATTTGAGCATATCAACCACAGCACTTTTCTTCTAGTCAGTGTAAAGTAAAGCACTTTTGGAGGACACTTGACTTCATTCTAAACCAGGTTTCATACAGAGCGACTCTTTGTCACCAAATATCAGGCTTTATCAGCATGTACTAGTTGAGCTGTTTTACTTATTTGGTAATATGGATTCAAAAGTGGTTCAGAGCCTCCACAAAGTGGCAGCAGTGGTGACAGCTGGGGGAGCACCTTGCCTAGACAGCCACTGGGATGGTGCCCCATGTTGTCCTTTATTACTCTGCCTTAGTATGTTGTGAATGATACCTACTGGCTAGAGCAGCAGGGCACAAGTGCCTTTTCCCTTCTTTCCTCATCTTGATGCCAGAGATGCACCATGCTCTGGGTAGCCCAGGAGTTAGAACTCATTCAGGAAATCCAAGTGTTAAAATTAAATGGAAACCTACAACAACAAAGTCTGAAAGTGCTGATAATATAAATACAGGCACTTTATCTTCCTTTCTTTCAGAAGTGCAATGTAAAAGCACAGAAAAGAGAACTCCTACTGGCTGTGACTATGGTATGGCTTTGGTCCCTTCTCAACACGATACCCTCAGAGTACAAGTTTACAGACATGTGCTGCACCCCTTTTCCAGGCAATAGGGCTCAATAGGAGCCTCTGGAAATGCACTCATTTCCAGAACCTGAGCAGCAATATCCCTTGCTGTCCTTTACTAGCAAGACTAGTTTTCAGGCAAAAAAATGTTCCCTTGGGCAGAGTTGCCAAGCCAGCTGGGGCTGAGCTGCTTCCCGTGCTGAGGCCCTCTGCCTGAAAAACACCATGCTGAGCTGCCTGGTTTGATCGGGTTGCACTGGGCCATCTTGGGCTGCGTTGGGTTCTGGTGGGTAGTGCACCTTTGTGCATCAGTTTTGTGCATCATGGAAATATTTCCTTGTGCTCAGAGCAGCATTCACAGTTTTGTGAGACAGACAGCAGAGTCTGCTACACACCTGGGTTTCTTGCTTTCCACCACCTTCTTGGATTGTTTCAGTTGTCCATTCCAGAAAGCTCTTTCTTTTTTGGCAGGCCTTTGCTCCCCTCTTCACAGAGCAGTTTTCGCTTGCTATTATTTTGGGTTTGGTCTTGCTGTGAAGACACTGCAAACCTTTCCACTCATGAGATAGGTAGAGCCATGATAAACTTGAATCAATTCCTCCTTTAATCACAGCTAACTCTTTTTATCTTCTTTTCCCAGACAAGCTCTTCCCTTGCTGAGGCCACACAAAAGAGCCTGCCATGCTTCCTGTAGTGACCGCAGACAAAGCTGGAGGAACCTACAATGGACAGGTAGAAGCGAACATGAAGATGATCAGGGGGCTGGAACACCTCTCCTGTGAAGAGGCAACTCAGTGTTGGAATCTTTTTTAGGAATGATGTTACAGTGTACAATCCCATAGCCTGAGATCTAGCTACCTGGTCTAAACATGAAAAACGTACAGGACAGGATTTGTGAAGGGTCTGGCTAAAACAAATAAGGGAGAGAGGAGCTGGCAAAAGTCATAGACAGTGCTGTGAGGTTGGACTGCCCACATTTATACTTCCTGTGGGTTGAGGAATAGCGGGAGTCAACAGCAACCATGACAGAGTACAGGTGACAGTATTGCACCAAATGAGACTCCCTGGTTCCCATTCATAAGCTGATTTGGCAACTGGAAAGCCAAGGAGTAATCATCAAGACAAAATTATAGAATATTGATGAGGGAATATCTGAATATGAACATAGGTACATACTAACATCTTGGTACGCTGTACAAAAGTATGAACACTTTACTCCATACACAAATAAAGATTAGATTCAACAGGAACATATGCATTGGTTTAGGGTATTTTTTCTTTTCTGTGGATGTGAGATGGTTTCAAAAGTTCAGGCTAGACACATTTTTAACATTTACAGAACAGAAATAGAGTAAAGAATTGAGAGTTTGAGTTATTTAATACAAGTACGGAAGAAAAAAAGGATGAGGATTCTGTTCTAATTTGATTCACCAAATTTAGTTGCCTCTGCATAGGTCTTTAAATGAGAGATAAGATTCTAAAATGTCATTAGAAACAATGGAATGGGATTCAGTGGCACTGCAGTGTGTCCCAGTTAGTGTCTAGATGCCACTCTGAAATATGGAGAACCTCTGTAGATCCTGTATCATATCTGTCAGCTCTCTGCAGATGTTTTGAATGTCCTAAGACATTTCATATGCCACGGGGTGCCTTTATTTAGAAAACTGAACCTCATTTGGGGAGCTACTAAAAATATTTGAAGTCTAGTGCTCTGCCATAAGGCTCATTCCAGTGGCCTAAACAGGTTTCTACTGTAATTTCAGAAGCCCTAGAGTATCCAAGACATCTGCACAGGGCTGACAGATATGACACAGGACCTATGGGAGATTCATGCCCTTCTGAAGTACCCGTTAGAGGCTAGACAGGATATGACTGGTGCTTGGAATAGTATAGACTTCTGTGTTTAGGTAATAGAATCAATCCTCTAAATGTAGATTGTAGAATCATAGAATCGTTAAGGTTGGATAAGACCTTTAAGATACTTAGTTCTAACCTTTAACATGCTCTACCTGCTCTAGATGAACTTACTATGGCATGGGGGTTGTACTAGATGATCTCTGAAGGTCCCTTCCAACCCCTAGCATTCTGTGATTAACCTACCACTGTCAAGTCCACCACTAAACCACATCTCTAAGCACCACATCTACATGTATTTTAAATATCTGCAGGGATGGTGACTTAACCACTTCCCTGGGCAGCCTGTTCCAATGCCTGACAACCCTTTTGGTGAACAAAATATTCCTGAGGTGCAATCTAAACCTAACCTAGCATAACTTGAGGCTGTTTTGTCTCTTTATATCTCTTGTTACTTGGGTGAAGAAACAGACACCTACCTCTCTACAACCTACTTTCAGGTAGTTGTAATGAGTGATAAGGTCTCCCCTGTTGTCTTAATATCAGATTGAATTCCACACAAATAAGCTATGTTTAGAAATTTAATTAATCAAACTGATTTGTAGAAGTTACTGTAAAAACATCTCCTACTAAAGTCAGACATATTTGAGGTGGGGGGAGGGAAAGATCTGGTTAATGAATAGACATATGAAGAGAAAAATATATGCCTATCCAGCTTTCTCTGCCTCTATCTCAAAATAAATACATAAATAAATACATGCATATATACACACATAGATAAATAAATTAATAAACTTGAAATGCAATAAACAATTCGTGGGAAATTGTAATTATTGGTGGACAATACTCTGACTGCATGAATATTTACATTTGTAGATGATTCTTCTTTACTCATGTTTGCATCTCAACTACCTTGAATATCTTCAGGCAGTCAGATTTAGCAGGCAAGATCACATATACGAAAAAATTTCAAAGTCACAAGTATTTTCACAAACTGATTGGCACACAAAGATATTTCTTAGAGAATTGTTTCCATGCTCATCCAAACACGAACAATGATGTGCAATTTTATCTGACCTATGCTAGGGAATGAATTTTAAACATGAATACTGATCCATGCAGTACAAAAATCTATCTAAAAATAATAATCATAACAATAGAAATCAAATTCCATTTAAATATTGACCGTCTGCTTACAGATATTACACGCAGAAAACAGGATAAATTGATTTTATGGATTTGTTTCAAAATATACACTATTCTGTGTTAGCAATGCACAGAGCTAATGACTGCTATGCAGTGAATGCAGCTCAAATCAGTTTTGCTGTACATGAAGAGTCAGCTGGCAGATTGGATGTATAAGGAATTTGTGCTTCCAAAAGGTACATCAGTTAATGGAGAGTAACAGTATATGTTACATGTCACACGACAGCTGGACCCTACACTGTACACACACTCCTGTCCCCCCGTTGCAAGATCTGTATGGCTTCATTGTCCTCTGGGTGCTGAGGTCTATTGGTGTGTTACACTGCCTCACTCCCCTTGCTGATGCTGTGCTGTGGCTCAAGGTTATGTTAAGCTGCGCTTCTCCAGTGCCCTCTTCCATGCTAGAGGTCTCCATCCCTGTGTGGTGTTTTGGTGGCTTTATTGCCTAGGTCGGTACTGGGAATAGCTGGCAGGCTGGAGGGGTGGAGGTAGCATGTGTGAAGGCTGGTTCTGCAGCCAGGCAGAACAGCCCATGGAGCTCAAACTCACACATGTTTAAACAAGAGCAGCAGCTGCTAGGGGCCAGAGACATGGGTCAGATTTTCTTGAGGGAGAGATGTGGGGAAAGGTGCTCAGAGAGACACAAAGGACAAGCTCTTGGAGGAGTCTCAAGGTGAGACGCTCATGGGGGGATACATAGAAAAGAAGTTATTGGGACCCATAGAGAGAGGCCTTTGAGAAGACACAGGTGAGAGGCTTTTGGGGCAGACACATGAAGGAAATGCTCCTGGGGGAACACTTGGGGAGAGACTTTTGGGAAGATGTGCAGAGTAGCTTCTCTGAAAGGGGCTCTTGGAGACATGTGGATGGCAAGACATTAGGCGTAGATGAGAGAGACTGCATGGATATATGAGAGACTCCTGGAATACTGGAGAGAGTGCCCTGAGTGAGATGCAAAGATACTGGAAGAGAGAACACCAAAGTGACTTCTAGGGGACTTCATGGTCTGGGCCCAGGACCATGCACTGCACAGCTGGGACTGCTGAGCTGATCCACCCAAACTTCCTCCCAGATCTTTCCATTGCCCCAGCTGCAAGATAGTGAGGTTGTGTAATGCTTAAAAAGGTGTTTTGATATCCAAGCCCATTAATTTCCACATTTAGCAATCTGGACTTAAACCATGACAGGGTATCCCGCAATCTCTGTGTTAGTTTGGAACCAAAACGCCCTTCAGATTTTTTTCCATATTTCAATAACCTCCTCTTTTTCCAAAGAGAGGACAGTAGAAAAATTCAAACCTCAAACCTCTACGCACTTTAAAGCCTGTTGCTTTGACAAGATTAGCTCAATGTACTCTTCTGCTTCTGTACACAATTTACAGTCATCCTTTTCTGGACAACAGTTCTTACCATCCTCTTCGTAGGATCTTCTCCTCTGGCAGATTACATTACTCACCATGGAAGCAATTATTTGCAGCAAGCATCAGATACTGGGCTTTGTTGTTTGTCCATCATCCCAAAACTGCATGGGTGTTGAAAATGTTTCCTTTGGAAAGACAAACTCCTTATGCCTCCTTTTCCAGTTCACTCTTCATATACACCAAAACTCGTTTGAACTGCATTCACTGAACAGCAGTCATTAGTCCAGCTGTAGTTCTTTATAGCCTATGACTAGGTGGAAGACAGCTGGACAAATTCAGAGTACAAACATCCAGTAAACTGCAATCCTTTTATTCTGGAGTGAAATGGTCAGTGATAGATGACTATACACTGGAGCAGCAAAAATAAAAGGTGCAACCAGTATTGTGAATACTGAGCTCTCTAGCATACACTAGAGCAATATGAAGGAAGAAATTACAAAAAAAAATATATTACTTTGCTTATCAATTTATTTGGTTTTAATATCACAGAAGAAAACTATCAATCCATCCTTCTTCACTGTTGTATTCTACGTTCATACTGCAAATGGGTGCATTAATTTTTCTTTTTTTTAAACTTAGCGAAGCTCCCTATCTCTCCTGAATATTCCAGTAATAACACTACAAAACTTGAAACTCACATATGTGACATCAGTGTTCCCTAATAACTATGGGACCTGAATAATTTTTTCTTTTGTTTATTTAGAAAATATGACCTGTGAGGTGTTATTATAGATCTGTTTTCCTAACCAAACTATTTATATATTGTTAAACTATAGTTTTTATTTTCTTACTAAGATTTTATTACATACCTTTTCCAGGACCTGTCACACTTAACCTTGTCCAATTACTCCTCATGCTTACATTGTTGAAAAGGTAGATTAAAGGGTACTTTTGCTTGTATGTGATCTTTTAAGTAAAAAGCCATCAGAGACCCTCTCAGGTTTTCAGATGGCCTTTATCATGTTGTCATAACCCTTGACTTCTCATCATTAGCGCTTCTTCTCTTTAACCTTCAGGTTGTAATCGACTTTGATTCCATCATCATAAATCTATTTCTTTTCCCCCTTCTCCCCCTACATGCCCTGTGGTACTTCTGTCACTGACCTCATCCTTCTTTTAACTAATCATTATTCTTTTTGAGCATTCAAACCAAATAAGAAAGCTTTTTTTCCTCTCTGTATTTATATACTTTTGTTTCTAAGGGTAATGTGGAAGACGATTTCTTCACCACAGAAGAACTAGATAACTCTGTTGCATTTTCAACATCATATACAAAACTGTTTAAAACACAGCAAATGAGTTCTTTACCTTGTCATTAGATTACGTTAGTGGGATTGAATGTCACTTCTATCTTTTCATTTTTCTACTATTGATTTGTCAAGTGTAAGCTATTTTATATGGCAGCATTTAATTTTCTCTATTTAAGTTCATTGGCAGGAATAAGAATAGAGGAAAGATGTGGATTTTAGCTGGATTGCTCTTTGGTTCCACATATACAGAAAGCTTTGTAAAGCATCCAGCTAGTAAGTTCAGTAACAATATGTGTGCCATTTCTATAAATGTATTGTGAGATTTCATCTAAAGGATGCAATTTGATGCATTAATTTGGGCACTAATTTAATGCTATATCTGTATATTTATTAGCCATCTCATCAAACCTACGTGATGTAAGGAACAAGGAGCAGTACTGGGAGTATATATCCACTTGGATTCCAGTCTGCCATGGCATCAAACTGAGCAGGATCATTTCTTACAAAAGAAAGAGGATGACTTTTCAGGTCCCACATTTTGCAGAATACCCTAGTGGTTCTCCTTTTTTCCCCATAAATGGAAGGACAGGGTTCTAGATCTTAGTCAGACTGAGGGTCCTGAAATTCACATCTCCGATATGGAAAAATTTAAGAGTGGGTATTCTTGAGTTTTTCTGTTGAAATATGCAACAAGGAGGACAGCAATTACATGGTACCACCTGCAGTGTGGCACTCCAGGTGCCACACATAGAGTATGGAGTATGGACTGCATAAGATCAAGAAGGAAACTTCTGCGTCATCAAAATTTCAATTCTCTGATCTTTCCTTGACCTATTTGCCCATTAGGATAAGCTACACCTTTGTCCAGTGCACTTTCTATAAGGATGGAGGATCATCTATGTTAAACTTGGTGTGAAAGAAAGAAAAGACAACAGAAGACTAGTAAGCAGTAATTTCAAAATAAAACATGTTGCCTAACATGGTTACAAAGAGACAATTGCCACTATTATGCACCATGCATATGTTATGCACAAATACAACCTCAAATCATTACAACTTTCATCACTGGGTTAATTAAGAGCATAGAGATATGTCTTAATTCTCAATTTTGAGCTTTAATTATAAGACTGCAATGTCACCAAAATCAGTCATTGACCACCATGGTAATTTCATGTCCATTAGGACATGACTTTGCTCTTGATGAAATAATGATAATTCAGTGTATTTCCATCCATCACTATTTGACTAATGAAGAAAAGCCAGTTTTCTTTTAACTAACAACATCAGTCTGTCTTAGAATGGTTTAAAATATGAAAAGCAAAACCAGTCCATACCAAATACCACAATACTATAAAGACATACCAGATTGTCGAAATAAAGCTCACAAGGAAAGGTGCTGAAGAGAACCAGCCTAAGAATACTTACCAAGAACATCATATATTTCTAATTAGAGTGACATATATTTTAATTTAAGAGATTTGAAGTGGGGTTTATATATATAATTAAGTTTGGCTTCTGACAAAACTGTTATTGCTATTACAAATTTACTAGCTAATAGCTTCAGGATGAAGTCATTGACAGTTAATGATATCTATGACATATTTTCATAACTTCAGTAACTGCTGCTCCAGAGGAGCTTGTTACTGTTATAAATCTTAAAAGAAAATCTCACTTTTCAACGCTGTATCCCCTTTACTGCTAAATGTTATGCAAAGGAGTGGACACAGCCCAGCAGGGTCATTTAGTTTTATGGAGCTGCTTGGAGAGAAGGAGTACTTTTATCTGTTGGGATGTGATATATTGTTATGCTGTTCCACATACTAAAATAAAAATGGCATGAAGGTGGAAGTAAAGCAGGGAAAGGATGTGCAATACAACTGGGGAATCTGGATTCATCCAAATGACTGAATCTGTCTGAGCATGTGGATTTGAGCCCTCTATTTATGCCTGTGCACCTTTGGTTTCAACAAGTCTTCAGGGATCTCTGAAGAACGTTGGAAAAAAATTTGAACAGGTTTGTTTGCATTTCCCATTTCTCATGAATTGCTTAGAAACTGTTGTCCAATGTGTATAACTGCTAGTGATTTATGTGTTTCTCATGTTTGTTCTATAGACATTTACATGTAGCTAAAAGTAGATGTAAAAATACATATTGGAAGCAAAGTTTAATCAGTGATGGATAGAGTTATGACAACTAAACTTATTTACCTGGAAAAGGGCTGTTTGTTTCTTTGGAAGTCTTCTTGAAGCAGAGCCACAGACTTCTGGTAATACAGCTGGTCACAGCAAACAGTTGCAGAATATTTTTAAAGGTAGCACGCTGATCAGTGGCTTAAATAATGAACTATAGCAAGTAATTAAGTTACCTTTTGGCTTCACATATAAAAAATGTTTTAATATTTTGTTATCTATCATTCTCTTCTGGGTGGTGATCAATTGTAGAATCATAGAATGGTTTTGCTGAAAGGGACGCTAAAGATCATCCACTTTGAATTCCCCTGCCATGGGCAGAGACACCTTCCACTAGACCAGGTTGCTCAAAGCCTCATCCAGCCTGGCCTGGAACACTGCCAGGGATGGGGCATCC
The DNA here is from genome assembly GCA_027574665.1 of Rhynochetos jubatus. Lineage (NCBI taxonomy): Eukaryota > Metazoa > Chordata > Aves > Eurypygiformes > Rhynochetidae > Rhynochetos > Rhynochetos jubatus. Next base: position 101,224,869 of record CM050649.1, on the reverse strand, counting down.
ACAGCTTCTCTGGGCAACCTGTGCCAGTGCCTCACCACCCTCTCTGGGAAGAATTTCTTCCTGATATCTCATCTAAATCTACCCTCTTTGAGTTTCAAGCCATTACCCCTTGTCCTGTTGCTACAAGCCCTTGTAAAAGCCCCAACCCAGCTTCCTTGTAGGCCCCCTTCAGGTATTGAAAGGCTGCAATAAGGTCTCCCCAGAGCCTTCTCTTTTCCAGGCTGAACAAGCCCAAATCTCTCAGCTTTTCTTCATAGGAGAGGTGCTCCAGCTCCCTGATCATCTTCATGGCCTCCTCTGGACTTGCTCCAACTGGTTGATATCCTTCTTATGTTGGGGACCCCAGAGCTGGATGCAGTACTGCAGGTGGGGTCTTACAAGAGCAGAGTAGAGGGGGAGAATCGCCTCCCTCAACCTGCTGGCCATGCTTCTCTGGATACAACCCAGGATATGGTTGACTTTCTGAGCTGACAGTGCACACTGCTATCTCACGTTGAGCTTCTCATCAGCCAACACCCCCAAGTCCTTCTCCTCAGGGCTGCTCTGAAGCCATTCTTCACCCAACCTGTACTTGTGCTTGGGACCTTGGACTCGGCCTTGTTGAACTTCATGTGGTTGGCACAGGCCCACCTCTCCAGCCTGTCAAGGTCCCTCTGGATGGCATCCTTTAGAGTCTGGCCCCGTCCTCTTGGCACCCACCCTTCTGATATTTATAAGAATTGATAAGATCCCATCTTAGTCTTCTCCAGGCTAAAGACTCAGCTCTCTCAGCTCTTCCTCAGAAGAGAGGTGCTCCATTCATTTGATCAACTTCTTAGCCCTCTGCTGGACTGTCCAGTAGTTCCTTATCTTTCTTGGACGGGGGAGCGCAGAACTGGACACAGTACTCCAGATGTGGCCACACTAGAGCAGAGTAGAGGGGGAGAACAACCTCCCTCAACCTACTGCCCACACTCTTTTCAATGCACCCCAGAATACCTTTGGCTTTCTTGGCCACAAGTGCACATTTCTGGCTCATGTTCATATCTAGTAGACTAAATCCTCAAAGCAAACTTAAACCAGTTAAGTCCCATTTCACTGATTTCACCTTCTCCACCTGTAAATAGGCAATTAAATTTCATTCAAATGCATCTTTTCACCTCCTGATTTTGTCTATGATCTGGACTGTTAAAAGGTTACAGGAAAAATCAGAAATAATGCAGAACCTTTTCAGACTGAACTGCGAGGTTGAATCTGAGAAGATAGAATGGGACTAAGATGTAATACATACAATAGAACTATTAAACTTCCCTTGACTGTGGTTTCCTTATTTTTATTAATAGACATTGTGATTTTGACCTGGTGATCATGTGGGAAGTTCACATTGTTTCATCTTTTCCTGTCAGATTTCTATGAGTTTTGGACTGGTTTGGGTTTTTTTGGTGTTTGTTCTTTTATCATCATGTATTTTTTAAAAGACAATTACATTATCACTGACTAAATCTCTGTCTCATTCACATACACCTAGCTAACCCAGCAGAACCACTCCTACTGATTTCAGCAGCACAGGGTCAGAATTATAGAGTCAAAGTTCATCCTATGTAAATTTAGTTGCTGAAACATTTACATACTAGGAGTGCCAATCTAGGTGTTTAAGAGGTCGTTGCCAAAGCCCAAACTAGTAAAAATCATCTCCCTTTCTAGTTAATGGAGGGAAAATGGCATTCCAGGGCGTTATCCACTTCATCCCAAGGCACTTATCTGACACTGGTGAGGAAAAATCACACTCACACTTGATGTCGGATAGGATCTTGTGTGTGTCAGTGCATGGAGACTCTCCAGAGGATAGGTTGGTCCTGTGATTGGCTGCATCATGCTCCAGGCATATATATTTTTTCTCTTTCTGTCCTTATTGACTACAGAGTGAGTCCCAAACATTTATACTTCTAGGATAAACATTTCAGCTACTCTGAAGTGAATTCTTCTGTGAAGCAGAATTAATTTGGACTAGGCAGCCTTCCATTCAGACATTCTATGAATTTCCATTTTGCACCTTCTTTCAAGTTGTTGTTTACATACAATTGCCTGAATCTTTCCATGTAGTTAATTATTTTTTTTTCTTTCACTGCCTGACTTCTGTTCTACAGAAAAACATCTTTTTTTTTTTTTTTCTTCATGGTGAGCTCAGAGTAGACTGTGTTTTTCTCAGCTCATTTAATGAAAATACTTACATGCTAATTAAACAGACAAAACCAAACACTAAGACAACTAAGACAAAATTTTCACAAGTGTCTAGTTATTTGAGTCTAACTTAGACATTAGAAGCTTGGCCTACACTTTCTTAAGGAGCACTTATTTTCAGTGTGGTTCACTGAAAATGATGCTGCTTTTCTCTACTCCCCCACCCAAACTCTTTCAGCTGTTAATGTCCCACTTTTGTAATTGCCTGCCAGCAGTGTTTTGCTGACTTTTCCACTCTCATGCCCTCTTCAGCACTCTCTTCCACTCCCAAGTATCACTTGTGTCCAGTAACAGGCACATGCCCAACAGTCTGGGAAATTCTAACCCAGTTCACGTAAAACTGTCTTGTATGTTAATTGTCAGTGAATTATCAGGACAAGATCATGATAAGCCTCTGTACCTACCCTTAAAGATGTCTCATTTCACCCCCCCTTTTAAGTGTTACAGTTGATAGGGCTGCATTCATTTTCTGCAAGGGAATGAAAAATGTTGGTTGGGGTTTTTTTTGGTACTGGTCAAAATACGTTTCCTCCCACAGAGGATTTATTATTATTTGCAATAATTTTTGTTTGTAATAATATTTTAAAATTTATTATTTATAGTAATATTTCTGTCCTGCTTCTCCTTCCATAATTTATTTCTTTTGTTTGTTTGTTTGCTTTTGTTTCTTTCATATTTCCATGCATTTGTTTACTCTAAAATACTCTTCCTCTTTTTCACCCAAGGGTACTGTAGTATCCTGGGGTGTCTTAAGATGTCAGTTAAGTGTGCTAATACTTTCTGACATTCTATGACCCCTAAGGAAAAATGTGGAAATGTATTATGGTTTTACATTAACTAAGACTTCAGCTTATGCAAAACTGACAGACAAATGGAGTGGAAGTGATACATAAGACAAATATAACAAGACACCCCATTTAATGAACTGACATTTCATTTGCCATCTGTATGGAAGGGGGTGGTTCCAACAGGAGGAACCTTGAAGTATGAAACTTTGCTTTTTTCCAGATAGAAGGCAGTGTTGGGGTTCAAGAAAATTCTTTGCAAACAGGGACATAAATGTATATAACACAAATATCCAATCCTTTTCTGGTGATGACAGGACTGGCAAGGGGATGTACTGAGTTGGATATGGACTTACAGATCCTTGAGTTTCTTTTCTTCTGTGCTGTACCTCATGTAAATATTTCTACTTCTGAAGAAAGGGTATGAAATATTACCACTGAGAAAGGCATGGATGATTCACAGAGGAAGAGTTACAACTTATATTATCGTAAAATAAGAAGTATCCAATATAACATTTCTGAAGGATCCTGTCTGTCTGCATTGGCTATGGAAGAAAATTAAATGGCTTGTATAGACTAGGCTGCTGCTTCCAGATGACTAATTTAGTTAAGGAGATTACCAAAGACTAAAATCTAGCCAGAATGAAATTTAAGTCTACTTTAGGTGAAGCAAATCCACCCTTAGGCATTTAAGTCCCATAGCTGCTTTTGAAAATCTCAGAATTAATCAGATTTTTTTCAAAAAGTTAAAAGGGCCTCAACTTTTGGTAGAATTCAGCATCTTTTATCTATAACCCCAAAATATATGATCTGCCTGCAAAGCATAAACCTTTCCAGCATTTCATAATACATTTCTAATTTTCATCTCAGGTACATGGATGTTAAAATATATTTTAAAATTTATTTCATTATATGAGTTTTGCTGCTTTGTGGCTCATCCTATGCCTTGATCCTGAGTTTGTTTTCTAGCCTCTATTCAGTTGCAATTTTGTATCTGCCTGCCTCCATTATCTCTTTGCTTCTGTAAAGCTTTTTGAACTTTCAGTCACTCTTCCCATTAATAACTGTGATATGACACTTCCCCTAAAATGAAACTTCGTATATAAACATTTCAAAATCTTGAAAAATGACTCAAGGTTTAGGTAACTGAATATACTGTATAATACTGCTAATCTTTCTCTCCCCTTAATGCTAGCTACAGCTCCACAGGACAACTTCTTCAGCCTGGAAAATTATGTTCTGAAGGAACCAGACATTTCAGTGAGTCTAAATTTAAAGTTAGAAGATTATCACTAAAGCCGATCTATTGGAATTACTTATCTGAGCCAAAGTAATTCAGGTGCAGTGAAACACTTCTAATTTTAAATTTAGGAGCACTGAAGAGTGAGTGGGATTCTTTGGCATGGCAGTTAGTTGCTACCACTTTCTCTGTCTCATTCTTTCTGCTTTCCAACTTCATCCTTTTAAAGCCCACGTTACCAAAACCCAAGTGCTGATGGTGTTAGGTGAAAATTGTATCACTATTTAACAATGAAAATAAATATATTTACAATTAAATACTATACAGTTATGAAAAACAGGTGAAGTATATTATTTCTAAAATGCTGTAATAAGTTATACCTTGGAACATTTTATGTGATGCAAAAGTTACTCTTGGGAAAACAGTATAGGAGGATAATAAACCCATCAAAGAGCTGGTAAAGTAAGACTTGAAGGGATTTTCAATAAAGGTGAATTTGAAAAGATAGAAGCAAATAGACTGTTGGACTATTCAGGCACAACAGGGGCAGGGGAATGTAGGCAGACTGTTTTAATATGGACAGACTGGGTTGTCATGCATTTATTTGTTTCTCAGATACATTGGAAGAACGTAATAGCCAGTAATGGCGCTCTAATGGTGTTTGAAGATTAAATTCTTCACAAGGTTGCAAAGACCAATACACCCAGTAACATGCACATGAAAATTTTTTGTGAGTTCCCTCACCACTGTCAACATGGTTGACAATAAATTTATCATTATACATTTAAGAGTTATTAGGCATTTTGTAGTTAAAAACATGAAGAGCCTTCATTAATATATTATTTACAATTCTAAACCAAGGTATGGCATAAGAAATTTTTGAGAGTCACAGTTCTGTATTCCTGATGAAACATTGCAGAATGGAGTTACACCGTATTTTTAGTGTCCTACATCTCTAGCAATGAAGTTCCTAAAGGATAGAAGTTGAAGGCTGAAGGATGTTTTTTTACATTTATAAAAAAATAGGCAGAGAAACACAGTTCCACTACCACAGTCTGGAAATTCTGATTTTCAGCTATTGTAATAACTGAAGATAGTCAAAGTTAAGAGCATGATCATTAACATCAGCCAGCGCACTCTTGCAACATGTGACCTGATGTGTGGTGGCATTCCGTGGAACCCCTGTTCAGACTGGGACTGCATCCTCTCCTAGAGATTATTGCGTACAGTCCAATAGTCTCATCAACATAAATGACAATTTGATTAGTAAAAAAATAAAGTTTTGATACTGTAAGTAAGTTACAGAAATGGTTGTAGAGCTACAGTGTGCAGACATCAGACATGGTAACTCTAAACAAATGTATCGTTTTGTACTTTAAGAAGGCTGACCACTATCATACTGGGCAGATTCAAGAAAAGAGAATTTCAGGATCATTCTTACTTTTGGAAATGGAATATTGATCAATAGAAATCTTGACTCTTTGTATAGAAGTCAATACAAGGCTAAAAAAGAAGTACATGCATATGTTAAAAAACCAAGATCAAATCAAACAAAAAAATCACAAGCAAAACAAAAGAAAAAAATAAACAAAACCAAAAACAAAACAAAAAAACATTGCAAGTTTCCTTAAATGAATTAATCCTGTCAAGATTTAGGTAGTTAACTGAAATGCTTGACTATGGACCAGACTTCCTTAAGGACAATAGAGTCAGTACATTGAAATATCCACCTCCAAAGAGATTCCTCCAGATGAAAATTCCTTCTAGAGGTTCTTGCTGTCCTTTGAGCAACTAGGTAATTTTGAGCAACACCTCTTCTAATGCAGAGACAACAATTCAGTTATAAAACTAGGCAGGGCGCAGTTGTACCTTTCTGTTTTTCTAAGATGAATAACTTCATTCCAAATTTCCACATAGAAATGTGTTCTAGTCTTAACCTCAGTGCTGGACTTACTGCTTAACAGAGTTTCAGGCAGCAGAAAACTACTTTTCTAAAGGTAAGTTAATAATATTGATAAATTTACTACAGCTTTACTGAAGGTACAGAATGTTATAAAGGGTAATTGAAAATAATATTCTATGTACTGGCTGTTATTTTACTCTAGCATTCTTGTTATAGAGGGCATGGCTCACCTCTCTCAACATCCATTCTCTCAGACTTTCTTCATAATTAATAAATAAAATTAGTAAGCACCTCTCAAGCTGCTTTTTAAAATGAAATATGACACAGCTTTATAATGAGTGTTGACAATCCATGATTCATTTTAATCCCTTCTCAGGGCACAGGTCCACATGACATATAGGTAAATATGTTTGAAGATGCCTTGAATTGCAAAAACAGTTAAGGCCATCAAAGTATTCAACAATTAATGCAGAATCTACCCATTTTTTCATGAATAAAAAAGTGAATAGCTACATTAAGCACATGTAACCTGTCACAAAATGACTTATGTCTTCCCCCGGGTAACTTCTGCTTATATGCTCTGCTCTTTCAATTCCATAATACATTTTTAATAATAAATAACAAATTCAATAATAAATTTGGATGTCAGGTGCTGAACTTAGGGACTTGTCTTTTTCATTTCTCAGTGTTAATATCTTTTTCATCTAGCAGGTAAAATCAGAGAAGAAACAGACATGGAATGAGAAATATAAGGACTATAATGGATAGAAAGAAATTTAAATGAAATTTAAAACCCAGAATTTAATTAGGAGAAAGACTGAAATAAAAATGTTGAATCCTGTAAATTTTCCAAGACTATTTAACAAAAGAAATAAATTCACAAAAAACCAATACCAACTGAACAAAAAAAGAACTGTGGTCTATTAGCCAGAATTCTCTGTTTAGAAACAGTTTGGCACCCCAAACAAAGAGCTAGTAACTAATAGGCAAACTCAGCAGAGAATAACAAGGTTTTAAAAACTGCCAAATGGATTGTGATATAAACAGAAAGAGGGCAGATTTAGATTATAAGGAAGAAATTCTTCCCAGAGAGGGTGCTGAGGCACTGGAATAGGTTGCCCAGAGAAGTTGTGGATGCCCAATCCCTGGCTGTCTTCAAGGCCAGGCTGGATGAGGTTTTGAGCAACCTGGTCTAGTGGAGGGTGTCCCTGTCCATGGTAGGGGGGCAGAACTAGGTGATGTTTAAGATCCCTTCTGACCCAAAGCATTCTGTGATTCCATGATTCTATGACTCTGTGATATAGTCTCCTTTAAAACAAATGAATATTACTTCCCAAGTTTTTCGATGATTTTAAAAAAGTAAGCTGGCAAATTTTGTAAAAAAATCTTTTTGGCATAGAAACATTCAAAGAACACAGAAATGATGGAGCTGCTGTGGAACAAGAATATGATATGATCAGGATTGAAGTTAATGATTCAAAATCTCAATAAATGCTGCACCTTGTTTTTCAGGAAAGCTGGTGAAATGGGGAATGGGGCAAAGACAGCCTATCTAACAGGCTGGATGATAAGGAAAAGAGAACTGTAAGCACCCAAGCTGGAAGCCAAACTTGAAAACATTTGTGTTCAAACTGGAGATGATCCCAACATACTGATGGAATAAATGGAATTGTAAATTTGGTAATAAACATGAAAATGCACTATGCCGGTTTTAAGATGTTATGTGTAAAATGTTATCTGAACAACTAATGAGTGGATTACATGGGACAAATATGACTTTTTTTTTTTAAGGTAAATAGTCTCTTGGACCAGAAACTCCCTTAAATTAGGGAAACATTTGATACAGCAATGTTGTGGGTTAAGCTCAACCATTAACTAAGCACCACACTACTGCTTGCTCACTCACCCCCTGTTTGGATAGGGCAGAAAATTGTAAAAGTAAGTGAGAAAACTCATGGACTGAGATAAAGACAATGTTAGAGGTAATGAAAAAGCCATGAGCAGAAGTAAAACCCAGGAATGAATTCACCACTTCCCATCGTCAGGCAGGAGTTCAGCCATCTCCAGGAAAGCAGGGCTCCAGCATGGGTAACGTTTACTTGGAAAGACAAACACCATCACTTCGAATGTCCTCCTCTTTCTCCTTCTTCCCTCAGCTTTATATTCTGAGCATGACATCATATGGTATGGAATATCCCTTTGGTCACTTGGCGTCAGCTGTCCCAGCTGAGTCCCCTCACAACTTCTTGTGTGCCCTGAGCATACTTGCTGGTGAAGTGGTGTGAGAAGCAGAAAAGGCCTTGACACTGTGTAAGCACCGGTCAGCAATAATGAAAACATCCCTGTGTTACCAACACTGTTTTCAGCACAAATGCAAAGCATAACCCCATACTAGATACTGTGAAGAAAATTAGCTCTATTCCAGTCACAACCAGCACAGGTTGTATGAGAAGAGCCTAATTAACCTGGAATTCATAAAGGTCTGAAGAAGAATCATAAGGTGATTTGGGAAATTTAAATAGAAATGATAAGGGCTTATGGTGGAAAATGAACTACTGAGATGGAGGTAGCATATTAGTTGATTATGATCTATATCATAATTGATATTGTTTAACCTTCTTCTTGGCTCTAATTGAAGTATAGCATTTATATGGGTTAAAAACATATGATTGGAAGGCAGTTTCAGTGCAGGTATGTTATGAGGAGTATTAGGCAACATTGAGACCTCTAGCAACAATAATAGAATGACATGCAATAGTGCAAAATTTAAGGTCATGAGCTCAGGAAAAGACTGTCATGATAACTATGGAAAAGGAATTGGTTGTTGGCATGTTGGTAAACAAGAAATGGAAAAGTCATCTAGCAGGATGGAAATGTTTATAAATACATCTAGGAGATAGGTAAACAGAGAGGAGGAAGAAGAACTATTGGAGCAGAGGTACTACACTGGCACAGTGGACAACAGACATATCCAGGACTTAATTGCATTAACCTGGAAATTATAATTCCTGTCTTTCCAATAGATATTATATGGGAAGAAATTCTACCTAGTTTAAAATAGACCTTGGTCCAGTAATGCACCTGATTATGTGATTTGCTGGTTTACAGTGTCAGAAATCTTCAGTCTGTGACCTGAACAGCCCCTTCTAGATTCTCTCAGACAGAATCACACTTAAAGTTTGTCCTTGGGTCTTCATTTTCAAAACCAATCTCCTCTTTCTAGCTTTGAAAGAATTGCCCAGGGCCAGTGTATTGAAACACTTAGAATTTGAAAGAAATTGAATTCTTCTTATCTTTTCTTGTTTCACCTTATTCTTTAATAATTTACATCTATGATCTTTGAGACTCTCTTACATCCTATTTTTTTCAAGTGTTGTCATTACAATATGGTCATCTATCCATGCATTGGGCACTCTCCGGTTTTCTTCAAAAGGAATATGAAAACTGAACTGTAATGAGCCAAAAGGTATGAAGTGGAGACTTGAACTTAGGTTTATTTTTCAAAGTTTGTTCTATGTACTCACTCACTCACTCACTCACTCACTCACTCACTCACTCACTCACTCACATGTGAATGGTCCAAAAACTGAGGGACTTTAATAGAATCATAGAATCATGAAATCATAGAATGGTAGAATGGTTTGGGTTAGAGTGACCTTAAAGATCATCTAATTCCTATTCCCCTGCCATGATCAGGGACACCCTCCACTAGACCAGGTTGCTCAAAGCCTCATCCAGCCTGGTCTTGAAGACAGCCAGGGATGGGGCATCCACAGCTTCTCTGGGCAACCTGTTCCAGTGCTTCACCACCCTCCCTGTGAAGAATTTCTTCCTGATGCCTAATCTAAATCTCCCTGCTTTCAATTTAAACCCATTACCCCTTGTCCTATCACTACAGGCCCTTGTAAAAAGCCCCTTCCCCAGCCTCCTTGTAGGCCCCCTTCAGGTACTGGAAGGCTGCAATAAGGTCTCTCCAAAGCCTTCTCTTCTCCAGGCTGAACAAGCCCAATTCTCTCAGCCTTTCTTCACAGGACAGGTGCTCCAGCCCTCTGATCATCTTTGTGGCACTCCTCTGGACTCGGTCCAACTGATCAATATCCTTCTTATGTTTAGGGCTCCAAAGCTGGACACAATAGTGCAAGTGGGGTCTCATGAGAGCAGAGCAGAGGGGGAGAATCACCTCCCTTGACCTGCTGGCCATGCTTCTCTTGATACAGCCCAGGATACGGTTGGCTTTCTGGGCTGACAGCGCACACTGCCAGCTTATGTTCCGCTTCTCATCCAGCAGTAACCCCAGGTCCTTCTCCTCAGGGCTGTTCTCGATCCATTTTCTGCCCAGCCTGTACTTGTATTTGGGATTGCCCCAACCCATGTGCAGGACCTTGCACTTGGCCTTGTTGAACTCCATGCAGTTGGCACGGTCCCAGCCCTCTAGCCTGTCCAGGTCCCTCTGGATGGCATCCCTTCCCTCCAGCATGTCAACCACACCGCACAACTTGGTGTCGTCAGCACTCGATCCCATCATCCATGTCACTGACAAAGATGTTAAATATTACTGGTCCCAACACTGACCCCTGAAGAATGCTGCTCATTACTGGTCTCCACTCAGACATTCAGCCATTGACCATCACTCTCTAAGTGTGACCATCCAGCCAGTTCCTTATCCACTGAGAGGTTCATCCATCAAATCTATGTCTCTCCAGTTTAGAGGCAAGGATGTTATGCAGGATGGTATTGAAGGCTTTGCACAAATCCAGGTATATAATAGTCACATAGGAATTAGGGCTCCTCGCACCAAACAGATGGCAAGATCAATAGCCTAACTAAAGTGTATACCATTACATGTAGCGCCAAACAGGAGGAGCTGGAAAACGTTGTCCATCAGGAAAACTATGCTGTAGTTGCTATCGCAGAAACATGGTGGGATGACTCACATAACTGGAGTGATGCACTGGATGGCTACAAACTCTTCAGAAGGGTCAGACAAAGAAGGTGAGGTGGTGGAGTAGCCCTGTGTGTCAAGGTGTGTGTTCAGTTATCTAGAGGTTAATAATGGTGATGACAGGGTTGAATGCTTGTGGGTAGGAATCAGGGGAAAGTCCAACAAGGCAGATATCATGGTGGGAGTCTGTTACAGGCCACCCAACCCAGACAAGGTTATAAAATATATATATATTTCCATATATATATGGAAATAAAATACAGCAGAAAGGATACAGCTTTGGGGGTTTCAAAAGTAATCAAGAACAGGCCTTTTTGAATGTAAATGATTCTATGATTCTACGATACTATAAAGATGATGCCAGGAGACATTATTATTTTCCTAGGGAAAAAAAAATATTTTCAACTTTGTTGAGTAAATCAATTCATAACATGAATTGTTGGTTGACATCCACAGGTCCAAATAAGCATAAAGTCAACCTAAATAATCATAATGACCTCTTGTAGTAAAAAAACCTCCACCCCATAAATATATTTAAAAAATCTCTAAATGGGATTTTCAGTTGATTTTCCCCCCTGGAATTTCAGTACTTCTGTTAATGATTTATTAACACTTTCACTTTCATGTCATAGAATCAGAGAATCATTGAATCGTTTAGGTTGGAAAAGATCTTTAAGAACATGAAGACCAACAATTAACCTAACACTGCCAAGTCCACAACTAAACCATGTCCCTAAGCCCCACATCTATAAATCTTGCAAATACCTTCAGGGATGGTGACTCAGCCACTTCCCTGGGCAACCTGTTCCAATGTCTGACAACACTTTGAGTGAAGAAATTTTTCCTAATATCCAATCTAAACCTTCCCTGGTGAAACTTGAGACAATTTCCTCTCATTCTATAGCTTGTTATCTGGGAGAAGACACCAACACCCACCTTGCTGCAACCTCCTTTCAGGTACTTGTGGTGTCCTCTCAGTCTCCTCTTATCCAGGAGTTACCTCAGCTCCATGTCATAGGACTTTAGACCCTTTAAACAGCTTCATTTCCCTTCTCTGGACATGCTCCAGTGCCTCAATGTCTTTCTTGTAGTGAGGAGCCCAAAACTGAACACAGTATTTGAGGTGCAGCCTCAACAGTGAGAGTACAAGGGGACATTCACTTGCCTAGTCCACACTGTTCCTAGTAAAGGCCAGGATGCTATTGGCCTTTTTGGCCAGCTGGACACACTGCTGGCTCATGTTAGGCTGCCTGTCAACCAACACTCCCAGCTCCTTTTCCACCAGTCAGATTTCCAGCCACTCTACCCCAAGTCAGTTGCGTTGCATGGAGTTGTTTTAACCCAGGTGCAGGACCCGGCACTTGACCATGTTAAACTTCATACAGTTGGCCTCAGCCCATAGATTAAGCCTGTACAGATCCCTCTGTAAAGCTTTCCTACCCTCAAGCAGATCAACACTTCCGCCCAACTTATTGTCATCTGCAAACTTACTGAGGGTGCGCTTGATGTCCTCGTTCAGATCATTGATAAAGGTATTAAACAGAACTTGCCCCAGTACTGAGCCCTGGGGACACCACTTGTAACCAGCCAAGAACTGGATTTAACTCCATTCACCACAACTCTCTGGGCCTGGCCAGCCAGTCAGCCCATTTCTTACCCAGCAAAGAGTGCACCTGTCCAAGCTATGAGCAGTCAGTTTCTACAGGAGAATGCTGTGGGAAATGGTGTCAAAGGCTTTATTAAAGTCTAAGTAGACTATATCCACGGCCTTTTCCTTGTCCACTAAGAGGGTCTCCTTGTCACAGAAGGAGATCAGGTTAGTCAAGCAGGACCTGCCTTTGAAAACCCAGGCTGACTGAGCCTGATCACCTGATTTTCCTGTACATGCTGTGTGATGGTACTCAAACTGATCTGTTCGATAACCTTCTGCTGCAATGAGGCCAGACTGACAGGCTGTAGTTCCCAGGATACCCCCTCTCCTTACTTCTCCAAGAATCGGGAATGCATTTCGTGATTGCTACACCCAAACAACACATCCAGTGGGGTGCCTTCCCGAGCTGGCTCACTCAACAGCTGTGTCAGAAAGTTATCTTCCACTCACTTCAGGAACCTCCTCTCTGTTCTATTGTATGTCCTGCAGACATCTGGAAAGTTGAAGTCCAACTACAAGACTATGTAAATATTAAATGTTAATAATGAAAATGGACATAATATAGAAAATAGAGAAGTATTTCTTTACCAAGAAGGAAAAAGACAAAATGATAAAATGAAAAAAAATATAAAATGTGAAGAAAATTTCAGTTTATCAACTGATCAACAACAGTGTATGTTGCCATGTACTTCTATTTATGAAGAGAGAAATGAGTCTTCAGTCAAGCAACAAGGAAGGGAGGGGGTCTCAGTTTCAGGGTTCCTTGAAGAGAGTGCTTTACATTACATTTAATTGCCAAATTTAATTTCAGCAGACATTTGGTATGGAATCAACAAGATTCTTTTTTAAAATATGCCTGGCACACAATAACAAAAGGTTTTGCCATGACTGTCTGACCTCAGAGTTATATTCACCAGTTCTAATTTTCCTCTGTATCAATAATATTTACTGATAAACCTCTTAAATATAACAGCCTAAAAAAGAGATAAATATATAATTTACTTCCTCCCACACCAAAATACTTCACAATGAAGGGACCGGGAGAGTCTTCTGCAACATGAGTTGTGTAGTCATGTCTTCTTGGGCAGACATGGGACAGGCAGCTGTGATTCCAATGCCCAGCATGAGTGGGGTGCTTTTGTTGCTGAGATGTTACACAGAAAAATGGAGGCATTAGCTCATTCTACTGACATTATGAAGAAAGGTTTTGTCTTTTTTTTTTTCTTTTTCCCCCTCTATGGAAAGGACTGAAGAGTCAAACCTCAGAGGAAGAAAGTTCTTGGCAATGTCAATCATGCAAGAAAAGAGGCATTTTTCTATAGTACCAGACTGAAATATTTATAATCTGAAGTAGGTTGGAATTACATAGGGTTTTTTCTCAGTGTTTTTATTAATTAACTTAGGTTTCCCTGTCAATATGTTACCTGTTGTGAATCACATTCTTAGGTCTTAATTCTCTCTGTCCATTGCATTTGCTGCCATCCTACTAGGCTGTTATGAATCTCATTGGGTAGGTACTTCTTCAAAATGCACACAGATATTGTAGCAGTCTGTGCTACGAGGTTAAAGCTTCTACTGTACATCTATTCTTACACCTCTGTTCAATCCTTCCAGTCAAGTTCTCATGTCGGTAGATGCATCTTGCAGATATTTGTGTTATCCTGTTTGTTGAACAGTCACCACCACTGCTTAGTCTTTTCTATTTTGTGTTGAACCTGGGTTGTGATTTCTATTAAGAAGATAGTTATACATTTCTCTCTTCAGTTATTGGAAGACCTACATAGGAAATGATAAGGGTAAAGTCATTATAAAATTCTAAATGGATTTGAGAGGTCTTGGTAAAATTGACTTTTAAAGAACTGTCAAATTGAATCGATAATGACACATTTTCTTAGGTTATTAGAGCCATCCTGTAGTATTCTACAGAGAAAATATTCTGTGCCATATCCTATAAAGTTCTGCACATGTTTAATTTGATGGAGAAATAGTGTGATCTAGTAAGAGCAATGGAAGGGGAAAGAAAAAAACTGATTAAGTTTTAATGTATATTACAACTATGATTTTTCACTACACATAACAAAAATATACAATAAAATATATATATATTTTTAAGGGATTTTTTTTCATTTTGGAGCAATATTTTTGACTCTGTGATCTTGAAGTGACTTCTCACCCACAAATTTCACAAATGTTCACTGTAGACACGGTATACTATATGTATAAGAGAAAAAAACACTTTTTATGTTTGTTCAAAAAGTTATTTCCTAACTTTCTGAAATGAATTAGTATGTCTATAAAGTGTGCTTCTGCACTTGCATGGTGTGTACTATTGTGCCCTGAGTAATTTTCTACTAAGATCTTGAGTTTCATATGCTTGTGAAGATGTCAAAGTTGAAGTGTTATGGAAAACATTAGACAGCACACAAAATTTGTCAGATCATCATGACAAGAGGGTTGTCAACATTTAGTTACATTTGTTCAGACCCTCTGGAATACATTAAAAAAAAAAAAAAGTTTGCTATGCTTATAATCACTATACTGTGGGAAGAAAATATATACAAGTATTTTATAAATTAGAAAGGTTTTTATCACAGCTGCTAGGCTATTAGAAGCATACAAAAGAATTATCTGAGGCACTCTGCGTTTGAAATTCACATTTAACTTATTCAACCATTAGATTGCTGAGATAAATGACTAAGAAATCACAAGAAAAGATGCAGAAACAAATCCATTTTTAATTGAGAGAAAATCAGAGCTCAAAACTGATTGAAACTAACCATATGAGCAATTTCCATTTAGCAAATGGAAATGAAACAAACAAACAAACAAAAATGTAAATCATATTCGATCTTCTTTGGGAAATTTACCTGTATCTGTCTTGTGTTTGAACTTGGCAACTATCAAAGTGCCTTACCTTTACTTGAGATGCATTATCTGCAATGGACAAAATAATAGAAATAAAAAGTTAGCCTTAATTTTTGCAAATTATTGCTGTGGAATATAAACATTTTGTAATGACTTAGAATGAGGTAATTTTCTGTGCAAGGAATTATGCTACTCAAATTCAGATTAATAAAACAGACGTCTCTGTGTTCTTCCCAGCAACCTTACACATTGATCCTCTCAAGTAAGAAAACAGCTAGCCCCATGCTGAGGGACTCTGGTTTAAAATTCTGATGAAAAATGTTCAGGTGGTGAAGAACAGTTCATCTATTGTGTTATGATTGCCACATGCTGGTTTCCTATAAATAAAGATGATGCCAGGTATTAGAAGACTTTTCTTCCTTTATTCCCATTTGAGAAACAAATAGTGTGCGTGTGCCTGAGATCATTTTTGTGCTGTTTATGGCAATGATGAAGTTGTGAGGCCCAGATTTATTTGGTGCTTTTTTAAATTGGGAACATTAGTTTAAAATACATGCTTCAGAAACTGGGCAAAAGCACTCTTATTGAGCAATGGGTATGATAAATATCTGAATATATGACAATTCACTTTAATGTATTATTTATTACATTATCAAAGAACATTTGAAATAATAACTTCTATAAAAGAAGATATTGAAAAACATGCATTGCAATACTGTTTCAAAATTCTTAAATTCATTGGACACTAGAAGAAGAAAATAATGTACCAGAATATCAGTACCTGAAGGGGTCTACAAGAAAGCTGGAGGGGGACTTTTTACAAGGGTCTGTAGTGACAGGACAAGGGGTAATGGGTTTAAATTGAAATTGGGGAGATTTAGATGAGATATAAGGAAGAAATTGTTCTCTGTGAGGGTGGTGAGGCACAGAAACAGGTTGCCCAGAGGAGCTGTGGATGTTCCATCCCTGGGAGTGTTCAAGGCCAGGCTGGATGAGGCTTTGAGCAACCTGGTCTAGTGGAGGGTGTCCCTGCCCATGGCAGGGGGGTTGGAACTAGATGATCTTTAAGGTCCCTTCCAACCCAAACCATTGTATGATTCTATGAGAAAACAGACTTTCTAAGACATGGTGTGCAGTAACTACAGGCCTATGTCTAAACAATTGTGTCCTGATGAAATCTTAGCAAAGTGCTGCAATCCTGAATTAAGCTTACTGCTAACTATAAAGCTGAGCAGTGGAGATGGTAATGGAGCATGACATAATGGCCAAGAGCAGGGGGAATGAGATCTTTGTCAGTGAAGCTTTTGCATCCTCAGAAACTTGATCATGTTTGAATTTACTGCCCATAAAGAGAGATTTATTAGGATAGCTCATTCTTTCCATAGCAACCCAAACATGTAGAATCATAAAGCGATATACAAGGTAATGCTGCTTGAAGATTGATGTCAAAACAATTCAAATGTTTCAGTGTGACAGGACAGCCTTTCATATCTGCTAAATAAGTATGTAGCAAAAGCAGTGCATGTTGGCTATTTGGAAGACAGCTAGGGACCACAAGAAAATCTGTTACCACAGGCAAACTGTTAGTGGAAATACTGGGAAGACATTTTGCTGTTTTGACTTCATTCTCTATATGACAATAATGTCTTGATACTCAAATCCTATAAAAAACTTTTATTATTTTATAGTTATTGCCATTTCATCAGAAATATGAAGCTTTTGTTGAAAAAAATATTGCAAACTCCACAGCACCCCCCCAAGCCCCCAGAAACCAAAACCAAAACCAAAAAAACAGAGGGAGAGAGAAAGGAAAAAAGAAATACAATTTCCTGATGTGTAGAAAAATCCCTGTGTAATTCAGATAATGGGAATACTCTTGATCTTTTCTTGAGATTCTGAAAATAAACTTCACCAATCATGCTCAGAAAAAAAACTACTGGGAATACAATTATGCTTCCCTGTTGGGACTTGCCTGAAGACATGAACAGTTGGAAGGGCTCTCTCTAGGAGACATAAACAGTTGGTGCGTAGTTTGTTTAAAATTATCTTCATAAAGGTGGTGTCATGAAAGAGCTGGTATCTTGGCTCATAAGAGGAAAAATTAAGATAACAATGATAAAATCTGCTATCACTATTAGAAGTCAGTAACAGTATCTTAATGAAGAAAGCAAGTTGCCCAAACAGACAATACTTTTCGTTAAACATGTTTTATGACAGATTTAGATACTGATGAGATCTCAGAGGTGCCATATAGCCTAAAGACAATCAGATTTTCTATCAGTCTTCATCTATCTAATGAGCGCTTATAGCCCTTTAATACCTGTACAAAAGTCAGCAATTCTTTACATCTTCTTGTATTGTCTATCTAAATGAATAAAATTGTGACAAGAATTGCTGAAAGCATAAATGTCTGATATTTTGTATGACTGTCATCACCAAAGTAGATGAACCTTCAACTTTTCTTTAGGGCAGCAGCTGGCTTTCTGTTTTCCTTGACTTTCTCTCATGTGAGATGAACAGGATTTATTCACATCTGTGGAAATCCAGCATACGAATGAGAGATATTTTTTGCTGATGGTTAAATCTGCTGAAGAAAACAGAAAAGTCAATGGGAAATGCACATCAGGTTTGCTTAGGGAAGGCTGCTGTGTTGCACCCATGGCATAGAAAATAAATAGCTCTTTAGCCTGGAGATGTTGATCTTGAAATTTTTGAGCAATTTCTCCCTCAGCATGTATTCATTCCCAATCCCACTCAAGGGCTGGCACCTGGAGCTGTTGCTAAGTGGTGTATCTGCCACATGGTGGAAACATAATATTGATTTTTAGCAAAATCAATTCCCAGTTTTACAAGATCAAAACCAGAAGATAGCAAAAGTGAGACTGGACTTTATAATAATAATCATTATACTATACAGATTCTTTAAAGAGATGCATGGCTAAGAGACATCATACAGTTTTACCAGTAATAAACTCTGCCTGTTATGGTTCTAACTGAGCTGCTTGAATCTCTAGACATAACACTATTGATCACAAGCAGCGAGTATCTTCTTATCTGTAAATAAAGAATTCCATTCTATTTTTCAGGCCTTTCAAATTGGTGAAAATATGGGAAAGCACCAAAGGATGGCAGATGTCACTGCAACAGTTTATTTTTAGGACAAAAAGAAAAACAGACTTTTCTACAAGCTAAGAGTATCAAACCAGGAAATGGACTCTTCAGGCAAAATCATTAAAATCAACCATGACCATTTCTGGTGAATGTCAATCTTTAATTAGAAAATATATTATAAATTTATTATCTTTCTTTAACTGATGAATGTAGCTCATCTCACTTATTTAATAACGGCTTAGAGTGGGTGAAGTCAGAAAGGCTTTTACATTAAAAAACCCCATACTCAGTAAAATCAACTTAAATCATGAATAATAACAATGCGTGTGTCAATCCAACATTATTATATATACTGGAATACACTTGTGGTAATAGTTTTAGCAAAATATTTATGTTTGCCATGTGATTAGTGCATACAAAAAATTCCAACCAGAGTATCAATACAATCTTAAAAACAATTTAATCAAGTCAGGCAGACCTTCCTCCGAAAATACCTTTAAACAAGTTTACATTAGTCTAACATTTTATTACCATAGTTTAACACAATGTTGTCATTTATAGAAACAAGCCAAGCTATTCAGGCAAGCAATAGTTATGATTATGTTCACCTATCTAAGTGCATTAAACCAAAAGTATTTTTCTTTAAAATTGTTTTGACTCTGAAATAAACTATCCTAATTCAAATTTCTCTGTTAAGATCCTGATTTAAAGCTCACCAAATTATTTGAATTATCCTTATAGACCTTAATAGATTATGCATCAGTTCCAGATCAGTGAATGTTTGTAGTGTGTTTTGAGCTTTCTGGATGAAAGGAGCCATCTAATCACAACCTACAATCATTTTATTACAACAGAGAATTATTCTTGCTTTTTCCCTCCACCTTACTCTGAAAGTATTATACTGTGCAAATATCATTGCTATGTTGTTTATTTGGTTTTTTTTTCTTTGTTTGTTTTCTAGATATGAATCAACAAAAAAAAAAAAACCAAAACCTAAAAGAGAAAAGGAAGTATACAGAGTAATTCACCTTGTCTGTGTTTGTGCTTTCAGTACAATATGAAGATTGACAGCAGCAATATTTTTAAAATGCTATGTTTTTATTCTTGAATCCCAGTAATATTGCACCTGACACTAACTTAGAGGCAGAGAATTCTAAATAGCAGTTTAGGACATACTGAGACAGAGTAAAAGTTCCTATCTTTACTCAAATACTGGACAGTAAATCATGCCAAGATTAATGGTATATTTAGTTTGAACTCGATTCCAATATGTCTGTCCCCAAGACGATTTCATTCTCCCTTTGAGGAACTTGTAACTATCCCTGGGAAAATATGGGTCAGAGGATTTTGTACGTTCTATAAAAAATTTCCCTGGTCTTATGTCAGATCCAGCATGTATTGCTAAATAACTTCTAGCAATATCCAGTCTTACCTTCTATTACTCACAAGTTTGACAATAATTTTGTGAAGACACAGATAAAATTCATAAAGGCAGATCAGGTAATGCATTTTAAATTAGTTTACTAGTTTAGGTTATGGTAGCTAGGCATCACCACCAGGTGTAGTGAAACTGTTGCCACCCAAACACAATTACCTTGTCATGGCTAGTCCTGAAGTGTTCAAAAATTTAGATGTTTTTTTCCCCCTCTGGTTGATATTTTGGGAATTAAAAGCCATATGACATCCTATGTCAGAAACTCCACCATCCAAGTAATCTTAAATCATGCTTAGTAATGATTCCAACCAGTGGTTATAACTGGCTGGCTGCATTAAGCCTGAACATATCTTTTTTTTTTTAATTTGTTTTGGTTTGGTTTATTTCTATTAGAAAAGGTTCTCAAACTCAGTGGATATGAAGTACTCAAATTTCAACCCTGTTGTTACCAACAGGCTCTACAGAATAAATAAATTAATGAGACTGTGAGTGCTTATTTTCTCCCAAATTCTTTTTGATAACTTAAAAAAAAAAGTATAACACAAAGACATGGAAGACTTTTGGCTGATGTTAGGAGCTTCTGTCCTTACCAATAACTTTCATCTTGACTAACTTCAGAAACATTATTTTTCTACTGCATCTTTGCTGGCAGTTACAGAAAGTTGTTTTCTGTCATCAGTATTCAGAATAAATTAACTATCTTATCTTAGACAAATTCTGTAATATAGGTAATTTAATAATTTTTTTCTTTTTTTTTTCTTTTTTAACAGGGAAGAGCAGAATCTAAATTTGGTAGAGGTACAAAGAATGATATGGGATGTATGTAGCAAGCATAGTGACAGCCATTCTTTGGCTTGTATTTCAAAGGGTATTTAGATCAACTGCATGTCAAAGTAGAATAAATTGGTAATGTCCCTGATTACTTTGGGGTGAGAATGACATGTGTTGGCCTTTGATCCATTTAGGCATATTATTATACCACCAAGCCCTCCTTTGTGGCCAATGCAATGATATATAAGCAGGAGCTATTCGGCCAAGTGTCTATGACTTCCTTGTGATTGCATTTAAGCATGCTGAACTGCACCCAAGGGCCCTCTATACCCATGCATGGTTATAAACAAACGGGCTCCCACAGGGGCTGTGAACTAAGGTCACTTTATTAAAGAAATCATGGACTAGGGAGAGAAGCTGTTGTATTTTTGGATCTTACTTCCCATGTATGATTCTGGGGAGTGGCTACAGATTATTCTCAGGTTCAGAAGCCACAAGGCAGTTCCAGATTTCAGAGTGTGGATATTGTTTCTACAATAATCTGCTTAAAAAGGCAAGAAACGTGGAAGGAAAGTCTGACACTGAAGGTGAATTGTCAGCAGCTACAGTTCATGCTCCATGGAGAGGTACAGAAGTACACAATGTAGCTGTCAGCGGGAAGCTGCATAGATATTACTGCAGTGAGTTTCACCTGAAGCAGAGAAAAGAAAATAGATTGCAAAAGTCTTTAGTGCCGATTCATTTTCCATAGCTCTAGATTGCCCAGCACAACGGGAACTGTGACATCCACCTGCACCATTAAAATGCAAACATATACTACTGTTGTGTATGAAGGCCTTTGAAAGTTCATGACAAACTATTGAGCAACTGAGCAAACATGTAAATACTGCAGAAAGCATTCAGTATCTTTGATACTCCGTGAGGCAGATCTTCAGACAAATCGTCATTCTCCTATGACATCAGTAGAAACAAGGCAATGCATTTAATTTCATTTCCATTCATCAGCTGCAGAGGGTTCTGTGAGAGATTCCTGCCCTAAGACTGGTGAAAACTGTTTCCTGTAGTCATTATTTCCAAGTCACAGGCTTAATTGTCTTGCAGCCTCAAAGTGATCTTAGCTGCTTAATTTTACCTGTACAGGAAGAAAAACTAAATGATGGCACAGACTTCATGTTTTGGGCTCTCACAGTAAAAAAATTTCTTGTGCTTTTACAAGTGCCTCTCTAAAGCACAGTTCCTGGAGGTAAGTAATTAAAAATTCCCAGGCAAGAAGGGCTTAGCACAGCTCCTGGTGAACCTGAGAGATGCTTTCCTTTGGCTCAAAGGACAGCGTTTTTCTTCACAGACTATTAACTAAATCCATTTTTGGCATAGGGAGATGCAATTCCATCAAGTGGTACTTAATTTAGCTGGCAGAAAATGTACTTTTCTGTAAGATATCCTGTTACAATTGCATCTGCAGGATCAGTCCCTTCCTTGATAACCCATGTAAATAGCTTATATATTAGGTTATTAATTAAGAATGGTTTGACTGCCCCAAATTAAATGCAGCAGCACTGTATTTTTAACTGACTTATGTCATACCCAACATAAGGTATGTTTGGTAATTACAGCAACTTGAGGGCTTGATCCAACCACAGATGTAAGTACTTAAAGGTAAGGGACTTGAAAGCTGTGGTTAGGTGTCTGATCCTTACAGAGTGCATATATAGTGAGGAAGTAAACACTGGGAATTCTCCTGAGTGTTGGAAGCTGAGCACCCATACTGCTAAATCACCACAATCTCCAAGACACAGTAATTTTCTGTGCCAAGTATCATCCTCCTAGACCATTTCTAGGAATAGCTGATGATTTAATGTGGAGGTGGGACCAGTCCCTCTTCACAGTATAGCCACTGTGATCTGGATAAAACAGTATGGCTGCAGGCTGTCCCTTGCCTGCTGGCCTCAGGGTCAGAGAGGGTCTCTCAGTCATGTTTACTACTGGGGTATAGATGTAGCTGCAGTGGACACCAGAAACCTCAATGCAATTGCCCAAGTACTGGGAGAGAACAAGACACAAGGCAGCCATGCAAAGCCACCTGAGGTGGAAAGCTGAGAGGGCAGAGGTCCAAAATCCCTTCCCTCCATATTTTTGATGCTGTACGACTCATCAATATTTGTTTTGGGGCAAGGCCCCAAAACCACTGACTGAATATCAGTGAATATGACTGAATATGACTGAGCGTACTGAACCAAAATTTCTACTTGAACGTTTTCTTTTTTTAATTGCAAGGAACAAATAAAGGGGTACACTTTTCTTTTAAAACACACACCATAGGAGAAATAATGAAAGTATGCTGGAAGGAAATCTATTTTCTATATACTAAATAAAACCCTCCTCTTCTCTATGCCTCTCCCAGCACAGAATCTATGCTGGGTTGTGGTAGAAGGACGGATCGTTGCACAGGGCTGTTGGAGAGCTAAGCATGCAGAAATAAGGAAAGAATAAAAATGGGTGTGTGACTAAATGATAAATGTAAAACTGATCCTGGGAATGTGGATTAGAGCTTCAGCTACCTTGTTTTC
The DNA here is from genome assembly GCA_027574665.1 of Rhynochetos jubatus. NCBI lineage: Eukaryota > Metazoa > Chordata > Aves > Eurypygiformes > Rhynochetidae > Rhynochetos > Rhynochetos jubatus. The sequence goes on along the minus strand of CM050649.1, from coordinate 101,201,379 downwards.
TGATTCATTACTAGACAATAGCTTAAAATGATCTTACTTAATAAGCTTTAAAATAAGAGAAAAAAATAAAAGCAAATATATTAGTTAAATTGTGTAGAGCTGACACAAATGTCTCCCTCACTAATCTGTAATGTCTCAGTGTATTCTTAAATTCTTCTAACTCATGTCTTGTTGCTTGCTTATACCTTACTTATATACTCCTTGGGTTTGTACTGCGCTTAGCACAAAGCTATCCTGAAACACAAAACAGGGCTATTAAATGCTGGATGATGATGATAATGCTAATAATAAAAGTATAATCTGATTTATTATATCATTCTTTATTTGCATGAAACAGGCTTACATTTCCTTCTGCATTTTAATAATAGAGTAATGGTTATTGTAATGAACTCATTAAATCTGAAAGTCAATATTAATGGACTATGAGAAGGATCTTTATGAACTTCATTGGCAGGCTACAAATAGTGGATTAATATAAAGTACAGAATGAGTCAATTGGTTGTGTAGTTATAAGTAATCAATTTATATTACTAAAAGTGCCTTAAGTTAGAAGCAAGCATTTTAAAATACTGGGCTGGATCCTTGTTAGATGTAAATCAATAAGGGGAGGTCAATCTAAACTATCTGCTTTTTTGGAACAGCATTTTAGCAAAGGAAATGTTGTTTGTATTGATAAAAATATTGTCAATACTAAATCATCAGGCTGCTCCCAGAACATAATGATACTGCATTGAAATAATGTGAATTTAATTGTTATAATTGTGTATCTATAAAATAATTTCATGCAATTTTAATTATTCTAATTTCTGACTGTATCTGCACATACTTTAATTTTTTTTTCAGTTCAGGTAGCATTTACAAACTTTTCTCCAGGCTGCAAGAGTTAAGCACTTCCTTTATTAATTTAAATTACAGCTGAGTTGATTTTGTTGTGCAATTGCTTGTGTTTAATAGCTGTTGCAACTAAAATTATAAGAGCTGTATTAAAATTGAAAAAGCCAAGAATGTGGCAGTAATTCAATTATGAAAATCCAAACAAAAAAGATCTGCTTATGCCCATGGAAATGTTATCCTTCAAAATAAAGTCTTTATTAAAAACAGGAGTGTCATAAGATGCCATAATGTGGTTTTAACCCCTTGTTGTTATGCTCTTAGCTGGGATGTGCAGGTATTGCACAGTGAGACTCCATCTATAGCAGAGATGTCCAAGAAGACACTGAATTTGAACTTTCATACTGTTGCCAAAGGTTTCTATTTCTTGGTGTATCGTTCTTTACCACTGAGATTTTTGCAATATTGCTCTTCTTAAAGATGTGGTAAGGTACCCAGAAGGCTGCAACAATGACCAGGTCTTAGTAGATCAGGAAGTGAGTAGCATAAGTAGGGGATCAATTTCTCTGTTTCTTCTTGTTTGTTGCCACCTACTAACATGCGGGCTCCTCCTGAAGCTTTACCAACAACTGGGGCCTTGTTGGTGACTTTCTCCTATCTGAAATCTTTCACATCTGATAAGCACTGCACTTATCTCAGGACCTTTGCCTTATACTCCTGTTTCTGGCTCTTTCTGTCTGCCTATTTTCATATAAACCATAGGAATTCAACAACCATCCCTGAGACTTAAACCCCTCTGTTGAATTTTGCTGAACATCATTAGCTGGTAAGCTAAAAGGTGGAGATATAACCACAAACCAACACACACAATTAAGAGAAACTAAATCCTGTTTCTTTAAGTGAGGAGAAAAGACAAAAGTAAATAGTACACAAAGGGAAGTTTATCCAACTAATCCTTTCTCTATTTTTCAGTTTGCAATATTGTGCGCAATATATTTTCTTAAGAAGTTCTGAAATATTCTTGTTTTATTTTCTCCATCTGATTTGAACTAGAGTAACTTTTCTCCCCCTTCCTTGACCCTAAAGTCAATAAGGACTACATGTAAGAGTTTCTGATAGTCAGAGTCAGAGGTTCAAAGTGTTGGAATACAAAATTTTGATGTGAGCAAGAAGAAAAAAAAAACCACAAAACTGAAATGATCTTGGGATGTGCCATAATGAGTGAATCACCTTGGATTTCATGATTGTTTCTTTTTGTATACTTACCTTACTCAGCAGGTTTCACCTTGTTGAATGTATTTTTTACAGGCAAGTGCTAGTTCAAAATGCATGCACACACATCATAGCAACCACGGCAAGTGCCTGCTCAGAGGCAAGAAACAAGTAAACAAACAAGAAGAATGGATACTGCAACCCACTCACAGAGATCTGTCTCTGGAGCGCTGTATGTTTTTGTAATGTAGCTCAGATAAAGAAAGAGAAAGAAGAGGAAAAAAAACCCCAAAACCAAACCAAAAAAACCCCACAACGCACAGTATTTTCTGACCCCAGGTACAGTCTTTTATTTTGGCAATGTTCTGCCCTTTCACTCTTCTCCTGAACATTTGACCAAATGACCAAGCCCTTGAATCTCATTATTAAGACCCATTCTTATCTCATGGGTAGAAGAAACGTTGCTAGCTGATCTCTCATATGTTTTTTTGCAGTTATTCCAACATCTATAAAAATCTATAGAACATCTATAAAAATAAAAATAATAATTTATTTACTTTTCCAAAGATTTTTTTTCCTTGTTAATATTTGACAAGGCATAGAATTTACTAGTTTGGAAAGTATATGAACCTTTATCGTCTACCAGCCATGTGAAAATCTATGTTGATGCCAGCGAGTAAGGTTATTTCTGTGTACTGGGAGTAAAGGGTTTTATTCGTCATATATTAGAGTAGCAGGGGCCTAGTAAGCTGATAAATTCTCCAAAGATACACTTGCAGCAGGCAAACATTAAAGATTCAAGTTGAAGGAAGACAGATTCTACTACCCCAAACATCCCCCATTTCCTTTCTCTTCCCTCCAGGTTTATACGCTGAGCATGATGTCATATGGTGTGGAATATGCCTTTGGTCAGTTGGGGTCAGCTGTTCTGGCTGTGTTCCCTCCCAACATCTTGTGCACTCCAAGCCTACTCACTGGTGGGGTGGGGTGAGAAGCAGAAAAGGCCTTGATGCTGTGGAAACACTGTTCAGCAATAATGAAAACATCTCTACATTATCAATACTGTTTTCAGCACAAATCCAAAACGCAGCCCCATACTAGTTACTATGAAGAAAATTAACTCTATCCCAGCCAAAACCAACACACGCGTCCTGTGACCATGTGGTAGCTCTGACTGCTGCACTATAATTTCAGCTTTGTTTCTAGTTATTCTGTCTTCCTTCAGAGCTTGTTTTTGAGCTGGTGTGGACAGGATAGGATACACACACACCATGGCACTGGGCGCTGTGATTTAAAACGTCTGTGAAAGGATAAAGAAATTTCTTAAAGGACTGTGTGGTTTAGACGTGGGCCTCATGAGGACTGCCTTATGAGCGTTGTCAGTTTCTGCAGTGCATTTCCCTTCGACGAGAGTAGTTGGCTGGTGAAGGAGTTTAGCTGGTCGACTCCATGGTCAGCTTCATTGCCAGTAAGAAGTGTTATAAAGAAGGTAAAAGTGAGGTCCTGCACCACCTTTCTATGGGAGCTACTTTTAAGCTCTGGCCATACCACCAGCCCACACCTGGGGTACATCACAGCTGTGCTGCAGCTACGTCTGCACTTGTGATCATGCCTCTTCTATCTGGACCTGCTGCTAGATGAGCACTGTCTTGTTTCTGACCCTGGCTGCTGTCTCTGGCTCTGATCCTGACCTGAACTTGCCACTTGTTATGGTCAGATCTCTGTTCCTGGATGCCTTGTTATCCTTGCTGATCCCAGGTCCCTTTCCTGGAGGATCAACTGGCCCTTGCTGCTTCCTCAAATCTAAGGTCCAAAGCTGATTGGAGAAAGAAGCCCAAGCATTTTGATTAACTGTACAAAAACTTTGCATTCAGCCTGGTTTCAAGGGTCTGTGGAAATCTCCAGCTCCACTGGGTCATGTTCAAACTCAAGTTAGGTGTTCAGTTCTCAACAGCCAAAACATGACCACTCTCTACAGGACACATTACTATGATTTAAATATTTAATGGAAACCTTTTATCTGGCTAATCATGTTAGATACTTTACCATAGGATATGTTTTCTTTTTATACACATAAAGTGCGAATTATTTTTATGTTATATTCTTCTATTATTCTAAGAATGTGGGGTTACATTATTCCCTGCTGTAGAAAAAAGTATTAAAAATCAAGAAAAAACATGAGTTTTTCCAAGTCCAAATTTTTGGGTTTTTCCCCAAATGGATTTTCCTTTTCTGATTTTGTTTTTCTTTTTATCCTATCTTGCAAGCTATCTTGGTACTACAGCTAATCCTCCATTCATATTTACATTTCCTCCTCTCAATGGGTATGGGACAGCAGACAATGGAATTTTGCTGTCTGAAATTAGTGGAGGAGGTAGCCTCCATGGCTGGTACTGTGTTTTGTCTTTAGAAGTTTTTCTTTTCTCATCCCGGTCCTCAGAACATGGATACACGTATGTGAAAAGCCATTATTGTATTTTGTTGAAAATGATCAAACATTTCCAGTCAAAATTGTAAATCGTTACGTGGCATAATCCCTTCTAGTCCAAACTAAGGCTGCTTGCTTGACTTAGGGTGCACTGATAAAGGAATCTGATACATTATAACCAAAGAAATTAAACACTTCCCACCCTTCACAACTCTCTCTTTGCCTACCATCTTCATGTTGCTGTTTTCTTTGCTGTGTATCTACCAGAGCCCTGGTGGTGAATGTTAATGACAAAATGTCTGGTTCTACTCTATCCAATCATTCTCAGAAAATTAAGTCCCACACAGTGTATACTTTAAGCATGATGATATATTCCCACAAATGGATAATATACAAAGGAGGTCAAATTCTGATTAGCAAACATTTCACCAACTGGTCAGGAAAGAATAGCAATTAATAAAAAAAGTCTTGTGGAAGGGACAATGTTTCCTTTTTTTTCAAAGGTCGTTTATTGTTGCTAAGAAAAACAGGTTAGAAAAATTCAAGCAGGGAATATGTCAGAAAAAATAAATTAACACCTACATGACTCTGCCATTTTAAACTGATGTTTCCCTAAGCAGTTCAGCATGAAGAAATGATAGTAGGTGATATTCCTGTTTAGTCAGAAGTGACAGGGCCATTTGATTTCATGAGCAGTAAACAGGACATACGACCTCAGTAAAAATAACAGCAACCAACTAGCAGATTCAGCAATAAAACTAGATTAACATAATGGGGAAAGAACACTGGAACAAGGTCTGGAGATTTGGACTTCAGTTACTCTGGTGTATACCAGGGAGTCAGCTGACGTAAGTAAAAAAATACACATAGTTTGATGCATATGAGATGAGGATTTGGGGTCAGAGTTTTAATTACTGTGATCAAAAAAGTAGAGATGATTTAGAGATTATATCTCAGTTTACAACAATAAAAAGGATATTTTCCTGCCTAGAATTTTGCACTTCTGTTCTCTGTAAAGACTCTGTATTTTTTCCCACGCTAATAAATACTCACTCCAAAACATTTTGCCTTGCAGAGTGTTTCTCTTTAAGAACTTCCTAAATTTTTATGCTGTTGGTTAATTATGCTTTCCATGTTAGAAAGCATAGAAATTATTTGCTGCCCCAGACAGATGGGACATACCACCAGCTCCTATAACGTTAACAGACCGTAAATTTTGCTAGCTTTATCATTTTGTCCCTCTAGGATCACAGAAACTCCTCATGCCCACTGTTGACACGGCTACCCAGGGGGCATAAACATAATGCAGCTTATTAAGTACATGACATTAGTTAGAGATGAAAGCAGTGAGGAAAAAAGGTATTTCTGAACTTCCCCTCCTTGTCATTTCAGTAAAAAGAGAGGAACATTAAGGCCTGTATTTTGCACTGTTAAGTCAAACTAAAATTCAGGGTACAAATAGTTATGGGAGTTCTGCCTAGGTTCCACAGCTCCACTTTGAGTCAGACACATTGACACCAACAGACAAAAGAAGTGTAGCAAATTGCAGAACAAATGCAAGGAGAGGGTGGAACAGTTAGAGAAAGATCACTCTAGTGGTGCGTAATAGAGTTGCCACAAATATTTAAAGAGAGATCAGAATCTAATCCTGATTTTATTCAGCTTTTTTGATAGGTAATACAGGAGCTGGGACAGTGATAGAGTCATTCTTCTTGAACTCATCCTTCTTACTCCACACTAAAACAGTAAGTGAATTTAATCCATTATTCTTAAAAATGCATCAACTTTAACAGGAAACAATTATTAGGAAAATTTAAAATATAAACAAACTTGAATCCATTAACTTTAAAGTCCAATTTTTGCAGTTTATTGCAGGAAACAATTTGGAAAAAAAAACCCAAAACCAACCAACTAAAAAACCAAAAAACAAAAGCAAAAAACCCACCCCAAACAGAATAAAAGTGGGTGATTACATGTTTTTGTGGCTCACTACATGATAGCCAGTATACATGGAAGTCTCTTGCCTTGGGGTACACCACTATCTCCTTTTAAAAGTAAGTGTCTCAGATTAATCATGAAGAAAAAAATAAAAATACTAAGTTCCTCTCCCAGTCTCTTTCAGTTCAAGCCCTAAACAAAAAGAAGTATGTTTGAATCACTTTAGACAAGATTACATAGAAGTCTCTTGCACACTTATGAAATGAGGGATTGTTCTTCTGTGTGGAGAGAGAACAATCCTTCATTGCATGAGATGAACAGCCTTTTCATCCTGGAGGTTTATGATTCTATCACAGCATTTTCTAAGTGCACACTGTATTCTTGGGAACAAAAACAAGACTTCTGACTGACAGGAATTGGTGAATGAAAAGATCTGCTAGTGATGAGAAAGTTCAGTACTGAGAGGTGGCCGGCAATTCATTTCCTATGCTCATCTGTATAGCAGTGGGCGAATGTCTAGACAAGGTCTAATGAACAGATGAACACTTTAGAGGAAAAGTTACGATTCTAAAAGCCTTTATTGTTTCTTTTGAAATGAATTTTTTCACATAGTTTTGGTAATGTTTTCACAATGCAGTATCTGCTATTCTATTTGACTATTGATTAAGAAATTAACCTTCATATTCCTGAGAATCTCTAGTTTGCATGGTGCAGGCCTGACTTCCTTGGCTTCAGTGTTTACATAAGGCATGTGGACTGAAAGGCCATGACAGAATATTTTATCATTATTACTGGAGCGTGCAAAAAGAAAGCGTTCTTGAAGAAATAGCAATGTCTACGAAGTAGATCATACTGAGCAAGGAAGAGAAGACAGGAAAGGTAGAGATGATATGTTGATTTAAAATTAATCCTCAACAATTTTCAAAGAGTTATTTCTTTGGGGAATAAGTGATATTAACCATGGGAGACCCTCAACTCATAAAGTGTTCTGGGATTTCTTATCATGAAATTTCAGAATAAAAAAATAAATAATGATTTTTCCAGTGAGCTCTGAGATGACGATAACATTTCACTAAGGCCACTGTACAGTCAAACCACCCACTGGTCACTGATAGCCTAAAATGGATCTGAACTAATCAACTATGTTAATGTTTTTAAAAGCATGTAAATGACCTGGCTTATTAGGAAGATTTTCAAATGTCTCTGAGAAAGCTGAGTTGCTTAAATATGCAGATACCTGGCTATTTTTTTCCCCCATCAGAAATGTCAGTGAACTTAACTTTTATTGATTTCAGTGACATTAATTTCAGTGAGAGTGGACTAGCAAGGCACTTTCAGAAAATCTTACCAAGCATCTACATAAAACTTAAAGCCCCTAAATACCTTTGTAAATCTGACCATTTTGAACATAGAAATACTCAGAATCATAGTGAAGGGCAGTGGGATTTGGAGTCTGAATTACCTATGACTTATACAAGTGCTTTTGGAAATCCTCAAAGATGGGAATGCATTTGTTACTTTATACTCTCCGGTGATATTTTCTTCCTTCAATCCATTGACATGAAAAATTAAATATGCAGGCATGTGGTTTACAGTAGGATAGCAGTGAAGTAGGACATACACACTGCAGCAAAATAGAAAGTAAGAAACAAATGAAGGTTGTGATTGATATTCATCCTGGCTAAATCTGAATAGAGAACAGGACAATAGAGGCAAAAGTACTTGAGAAGAGATATAAAAACTGAAATAGGAACAAAGACTAATTTTTTTTTTTTTTTAACTGAATACATTTTTCTAAGAGCCTTACACAATATGAAATCCCCAATAATGCTGAGGAATGGCTGACTGTTATTCCTGTTGGGTACTAAGGAGCTAACACCATGTGATCCTTAAAAGAAATCAGGGGAAAAAATGCACTTTTCCAACAGCCACAATTAATTGAAATTACTAAGGACCAATTCCATAAGTCTCAAACCTCTTAATACACAGAATACCCTTGGTAGAAGCAGGAACTCCACATGCTCAACACCACCTCAACAAAGCAAAAAGAGATCACAGTCTTCAAGGTCCTACAAGGGTCCAAGAAGACAAAGACTCCTGACATTCATTTATTTATGTGTGACCTTATTTTTATAGTTTCCAGGGAGTAGATGAAAACATTTTATTCCTTCTCCTGACCAGTTCTGATTCATGACTATACAGATTGAGAATTTCCTGCCATGAAGTCCAATGCAAAGGAACATTTGTCTTATACATAAAATATTATTATTGTTTCAGTGTCTCTTACAGAGACTGCTTTCTCATACCCATTTCTTACTGTTTTGCTACTTGAATGGCAAATTAATGTTGCCAACATAAGACTGAAGTGGAGATGGCATGTATAAACCTCTTACTGTTAGTTTTACTGGGTGTGCCAAGGACATTTTCTCTTTGACATATTGAGAATAACTTTCAAATTCAAATGAAAGTTTCTGCAAAAGATCAATTTTTAAAAACTTTATACCAAAAACTCCAAAATGTCTTTTGGCAGTTGAAAACTGTTGTTGCAAATATATGATTACTAGTTTTATTCATCTTTCTACAATCAATCCATGCCCACAAAATCAAAGAAAATTGCAATAGGTATATAAACATTTCATGTTCATATTAAAATATTTCCTATGGAATAAACTTAAGTTTGCTGTGGAGTGATCACAATCTATTTGTATCTTTGGGCTCGTATGACTTCAGTGCACATACTTCGGCATTCACACTGTCAGCTGTAAAACATCATGTCTTCATATGCCCTTTTCAGGATGCCATAAATGTCTACAAATCCCACATTCCACAAGACATCAATGTCTTTGCAAGACGGACACCATAGATGCGCAACAAAATTTCCGGGGTGGATGAGATGGACTATGGCAGTGGGACTACTAACAATCAGTCCAAAAAGTTGCCCTTGTAGTGTATCTAGGTCTGTGCCTGAGTCCAGGCTATGGCTCTGTCATCTCTGGTACACTACATTCATATGTCAACACCCTAAAACTTTCCTTAAATCTGAACTTTGACATAAGTTGTCCTGCACCTAGTGCAGATAAGCAGTAAATTTGGATGCCATCCAAACCTAATCTGGTCTAATTGACCTGAATTTACATTTGATAAATAAGATAAATGTACCTTTACAGGACCAGAATTTTCTTGTTTGAATTGGCTTACAGCTTATGCAGCAAGCAATATACAGGACTTAATGGGGTAACTCTCATGGCATGGATGCTAAATTTGCCCTCTTTTCTACTAACAGCTCCACTGTGCAGTATTTCTGTTGAGCAAGACATAGTGATAGGAGTTATGAGTAGAAACACTCATGAAAGAAAACGATCACATGGATGAATGACAGCTACACAAATCTGCCTTGGTGTTGTGGTTTAGACTTGTCTGGCAATTAAGTACCGCCCAGTTGCTCACTCACATCCCACTCTCCACCCACAGTGAAGAAGGGTTGGAGGAAAAAACAAAACAAGGAAAGATTGTGAAAGTTGAGATAAAAACTATTTAGTAATATAAATGAAGATTAGAGTGATACTAACAATACTATTACTAATAAGTAATTGAAATAATAGAAAATAGAACATATGATATAATAGTTCAACACACGCCGAACGATGCACAGCCAGGTCTCAAAACCAGCAAGCAGTCCCTGAGCCTGACAGCCCGAAAGCAGGGAGAAAAAAGCACCAACCCCCCAGACCACTAACAAAAGACTGCTTCTCTACTAACAATTGCACCAAGCGCTAACAAAAGGAGCTAACGACCCAGCTAGCCGAAAGCCTTAACGATCCTTCCCCACCCTGGGCCACTTCTTGCCTTCCAAAGTGCATATGTGCACACCCAGCCTGACCACTGAGCCTGAGTACCATGTAATGAAACAAATCCCTCGGCGGCTGTGGGTCAGCCAGCTCTGTGTAGGAGAACAGCTTGTTCCTGCCTGAAACCAGTACACTCAGAAGAAGCAGTGATGAACTCCAGCTTCAGTTCTTTAACATCTTCTCTTTCCAGTGTCTCAGAGGAGATGATTTCCTCCACAGCAAGACTCCTCAAGGTAGATTTGACATGTTTGAGTCTAAATTAAACTACTCAAGGTAGATTTGACACATCTGAGTTTAAATTTAACTCTGTTTCAAATAAAATTATAAGTTTGGAACAATGTACAGTGTGTAAAGAAAAAAAAGTCAATGACGTGATGATAAGATCAAAGGGTGGGATTTTTTTCAGTTCAGAATAATAGCCTGAAAACTTAAACTGGCATTTATCAAAATTAAGTACAAGATGGCTGTAAATCAAAATGTATGGAAATTTTTCCTAAACCTAACTACATTTAGCTTTGAAGTTTTAACAGTAGATAGCTTTACTTTAGCTTTGTTGTTTACTGTTTACTCTACCAGAGACTTTGCTTCAGTTCTGATTTCCACTTCTCTACTGTTTCCTTAAATTTTGTTTCAGTAAATATATTGATAATATTTTCAAATGTAACTGCAAAGAATTACAAATTCAAGAATACAGGGTGGAAATCAGCTTATTTGATATACACACACCCTCTATGTGAGGACTATAAAAAAATATTTGCCTTTGAAAATCTTATAGGTAATACAGAGAATAATCACATCTTCTTCCATGTAGCCCTGCAGATCTGTGTAGGTTTCTGTAATGATACAACTCTCTACAGGGATCGTATCTCCTTTTGTGCTTAACCCTAGAAGTCAATACAAGCTGAGAATCACCTATCTCCCACCTACATACCTTTGACATCCATATTTGGATGGAAAATCACCTACAGTTTCTCAAAGTCCACCATAGAATCTAGAAAATTGACATCTGCACTACAAATATTTTCAGCTCCAGTGATGCAATGCAGGTGGTATGGGTTTCTTGCCTCATGATGTGATGGCTATGATACAGCATTGTACGCACAGAATATTCATAAACTTTATTTTGCAGAAAATGTAAAAGGTTCCCTAGAAAGAGAGATTTGAGCCAATTAAGTCTTCTTTCTACAGCTCCTCCACTGTTATTAAACTATAATGCTGAATGTAAAGCACTAGATGGGGTGAGTCCTAATTACATCTTACCAGTTCCCTGTGTTTTCAATGGAAAGGTAAACAAATAATTTATGTAAGCAGAATTTCCCCTCTTCAGGCCTCTAGGAGCACTTACAGCTCTCCACAGACTGTACATAAAAATTGTGGTTTTACTTGCCTAAATATCAACAGAGATGACGTCACAAATTGCAGAACAAGAGGCACAGGTTAGCTCAGACCCCAGGGTATTGGCTTGGGGCAATATGTATATCTGTGGAGCCACGAGTACTAGAAATATTCTTCTTGCTCATCTTTTTAATGTTTATGGTACTAGAACTGTTATGCCAAGTAGGTGGAGTCAATTAACATTTTGACTGTTACAGTAAAGAAGTTTTTAATATATTTGATTAAAAAGAAAAATGTCTTAATTTTGTAAGTGAATTCTGGATATAAATGTGGAAAGCAATCTGTGATTTTTTTTTCCTGTCTGAACAATGGTTTCTTCTCATGTCTTAGACATTTGTTATTGCAGCTTTACATGTTTAGTTTCTTTCAATGCCAAGGATCTCTAAATTACTCTAGCTAAATAAATACTCAACAAAGTACGCCCATTATTTTTTCTATAGTTATGTGTCTGTGATACTTATTTTGGTTATCTAGCAGGATTTAATGCACTCTATTTAAAAGGAAAAATTATTCTATATGATTTTTTACTTGATTATTGGATTTGTCTTTTGAAGTTATAGCAGTAATTGGTTTTGGAACTAAATAAAAATAAAATCAAGATGAGTAATCCAAGGGCTTACCTTATAATGTCAGTGTGCCTTACTCCAGACAGTAAGAAACTTCTCAAGCGTAAATTGCTACATTTCCCACTCTAGCAAATTGTTTGCTGTAATGACAGTACAAATAATGACATATTCAGCCTATTGGGCATCTTTGAGGAAGTACTGCTATGACTTTTATACTAAACCTCATCTAACTTTCCCAGCCATTTTACTTTCAAATGTATTGAACAATATGTGGAACCACTGGGATCTCTGTCATGGTGCATGTTGCACCTTCACCATGACCTGCCTCTGCCTAAAACTCCTCCTGGCAATGTGAGCTGGAGTATGACTCGTAATACAGACGACCCATAATGAAGTTACACCACAGCTATACAACTCTGTGAGCACCTAAAGGAAAGAACTGTGGCTTGTTATTTTTCTTTTGCTCACTTACTGTAGTGACTGGGGAGCAAGGGGATAGTAATTTACTGCTGGCAGACATAAGCAGCAGCTTTCCTCCTCCTCCCCTGCCACCCAGAGAGCTGGAGTTCCTCACACTAGCCAGCACCAGTGAAGCAATGGAATAGGAATAGTATTATTTCTTTTTTCTAGTTTACTTGAATGATACAGATTAAAATACACTTACTCCCTGAAGTCCAAAATACTTTATGCCTAAGAAAGAGCCATGCCATGTAACAAAATAAGAAACAGACAAGTATACACTTTTGTTCTTGCTTACAACGGTGCTACTTCATTAGAGCTGTGGTCCCTTACTTTATGATTGTTCAGCAGAACCAATAATTGTGACATCCAAAATAATAAAAGAAGGTTAAGATGAAAAAAAAAGTGGAGGACAGCAGACAGAGATATAGAACAGAATGTAAAAGCATATGACTGCAAAATTTTCCTGCATTTTATTCATATTTATTGAAATGTTTCCCTTTTGTTTCACAGACAAAATAAAGAGAGAGTCATTAATGCATATCTCCATAGAGTTATAAGGAGGCTATAAGAGATGTTATATTGTTATGCAGATGGCCCTTGGTCTAGGAGGCTCGAATAAAGTACCATTGTGCTTCTAATTAACTCTAAAATGACTACACCAATTGCTTTGCTATGTCTGAAACCTTCTGTTCTCATATGTTTTGATGAGTTGTTTATTCACAAAAAATACTTGGATGTTTTGTTGGCCTCAATGCAGCACTCAGAAAGGTACTGGAGTTCGCAGAATTAGCTTACACCCACTTGTCAGGCTAGCAGAATGCATTAACAAACTTCAGGAAGTGTTACCTTAGACCATCATTGATTGAAGGGTAAAGTCTATGACTGTAGCCTGTAAATATTTCTTGGCAGTAATTCAATATAGCTGGAGCTCACTGTTCTGTAATGAACTGCAACTCTAACTTCCTGTTAAACTAAGCTAGCACCCACGTTTGTTACGGAAGTCTTTAAGAAATGAGGTTACCATGATCCTTACTCAACTCTTTAAAAGATTAGTAGTAAATTAAATGCTGGCACACAAAGTAATTTAGAACATCAAACGATACTGAAATAATAAACTTTAAACAGTGTACCAAATTATGTTCAGCTTGCAAAAGGCAAGATATGTAAATTAAGCCCAACGCACCAGGCAACCACTGTGCATATAGCTGTGTGAAATGTAATGGGAAGTGCATGTATTTATAGCCGTTTTGAAGTTATTTGACTGATTCTTGCGTAGGTAGCCTCCAGGAGTACATTAAGGCAAATGTTGACATATGGTTTAGTCCTGCATTTGCAAACATATACTGCACAACCACATTAAAACAACAACAACAGCTCACATGTTTATTTACTGATCAGGTGCTTGAGAGAAAACAGTTTGTTTCTTGGATGTTACTTCAGCTAGTTTAAAGGATGCTCAGATGTATGCATGGATACTTTTGCTTTCTCCAGGGCTTCCCATAGCTGTTTTGTTCCTGCACATGGAAAAAATGTGACTTTTGGAAAGGAAGAGACTTTATGTATAAATCATATGCATGTAGAGAAAGGGTGAAGGGAAGGAAATCTTCCCTTATTTGCATGACAGAAGTATCAAGCTCCATTCCCTCCCCAGGTAACTGTGCACTGCAGTGCTAGGAGGCGTATATGAAGCATGCGGTTGAGTTTTAATCTAGATAGACTGCATAGGCATAGTAGGGGTTGAGGGAAGAGCTATATTTTACAGACGGGGAGCAAAGTATCACAGTTCTTCAAAAATATATAAAGCAATATCCAGAACTGTATATTTCGGCAGGCATCTTGACACAATGATGCCTAAGAACAGTCACCACATTGCCAGCAGAGCAGTCCAAGCTGTCGGAAGCCATGTCTGCAGATGAGGTTTGACCTGAGGTCCTCTGTCCAAACAGATTAGTGTGTGTTGTGTATGAGTCTATATGCATTGCTTCTTACATGTTCTGGCCTGAATGTCACACAGTTTGTGTGTCCAAAACAGGATTTATATTCGTTTTAAAATGGACATGTTAAAAAGAGCAGGAAAGCACATACAGTTCTTTTCTACCCCATTCCAAGAGAATGTTTTCACCTTTGGGCAGCAGAGCAGTGCTTCCTTTTGCATACTTTTTCATCTGGCTTAATCTGCATTCCTACCAAAACAGCACCCTGTTTTCCAAAGAAAAGGCTTCCACTTCAGTAATCTTGATGAGGTGTGTTTTAAACCCTTTGAGGCTAAGGATATTTTAAACCCCACATTTCTTGGTTGAATTCTTTTACCACTAAGCTACACGAACAGTACTATTCTTTTCTCTGTACATGTTTTTGAATAAGTTCAGTGATACTGGTATGTGTTAGACAAAACCTTGAGGATGCCTGTATGATTGTCTGCTCACAATTAGGCAGCATGCTCCTAAACCTGTTCAAAACTTAAGTTTTACTAGACATGTTAAGGAGTAGTTGTACGCTCCTAAAGAATATTCATTTGGAAATTGAGATGTTCCTAGAGTGCTTAGGTGCAGAGTCTCAGGCTCCCCAAGGCCCACCTTATGCACCTACATCATTGTCCATAACTGATCATACTTATCTGTTTATATTTTAGTTTTGAACACTATGCTGAGCATAACATACAATTACCAGGAGAGAGACTCAGCAGCTAAGTTTCTTTTTTGTTGCCATTGTTGGAAAAGTAAAGAATTTGGAAAATGTGTCACACTGAATACCAAAAACATAGTCCGTATAAAACATTAAGAAAAGAAACAAAATATGAGGTATAAAATTTAAACCTTCCTACCTGAGAAGGTTTAGCTGCCTCTGAATTTGTATTCAAGTTTATGTATTATGAGGAATATCATTAGTTTTTTTACTCAAGTTGCCCACAAAAAGTAGCCATTGCTATTAAAAATAAAGAGAAAAAAAAAAAAATCTTAAATCCCTATTTGTTAGTAATGTTTTACTACACTATATGTATTATTTATATAAAGGATTAAAAAACGTATTAAACCAGAAATGTTTTCTTAATATCTATTGCTTTGTGAGCGCTGCCCTGCATTAGTACAATCGATTTTCACATCATTTTCATGCTCCTGCAGTATGTCTACCCTATTTTAAATGCACAGATTTGCTGCAAGGATAGGATATTGTCGCCATCTATAAGACAGCAGCTAGATTTATGGGAACTCTGAAATCACTTTAAAAACTCCTCAAGTCTCTTCCCAGTATGATCATTTTACTCCTGCCTCCAAGATCTCTTTAACTGTTCTAGGGCTCTGTCTTGAGTCTGAAAGAGAAGTTCACCATGATGTTGCCAAGCAGTAACACATCCATCATGGATGGTCTGTTCTGTGAGTACTGATTGCACAATATCATTTTCTCCATGTATTGTGGATGCTTCACTTGTCAGAGGCCTTTGAAAGTAGTCAGCTTTCATCAATGGATCTTGACAACATGGAAAGAATGAGTCACCTGAAGGAAGCGTAGAGTGTAGCATTTCAAAAGTGATATCTGAAGACTGGTTATTCTTTGTCCTTGACACCCTGCCAAGGGCTAGATACACTGAACATTTTGGAAGTAATGGAGCCTACAAATCACTGGTTGCCTACAATCCCACTCAGGCCACAAGAGGATAGCATGCATGACTTCAGTTTTTATTACATGTTGTAAACTTTTGGCTGTTCTGATAAGTTTGTCATTCATGTGTCAAGACTGAGCTCTGACAGGGTGTCTGACCTGATTGAGATCAACAATGCTCCGTTAAAGCTGAGAAAAAGTAAAATAAAAACACTGCTGTGGGACTTCCTTTAATCAAGCATAGTCAATAGCTGTGCCATATGGAAACAGAACACCGGGGTCATTTTAGCATGTAGCAATGCCTCTAGGCAAGACAGGTAGGTGTAGGAATGTATTGCCAAAGTGTTCTGTGATATATAAGCCATATGCTATGATGTTCCATTTCTTGTTGGAGAAGCCTTCATCCTGATGTACTTCCTGGTATTCACTGCTACAATATTCTTGTGGAATTTTTAGACCGAAAGAGAATTCACCAAAAGGCTTGTCTGAGTATTGAGGATCTTCACTGGAGGCTGTTTTAAGATCTTTTTATAAGGGGATCACTATGCTATGGTTTAGGATTAATCTTCTCTAACATTATCAATGTTCGCAGTCAGCTTGTCCTGTTAAATGAGAATCTGCTATCAAGTAACTGTCTTTTATTTTCCCTTCACCATAAAACAAGCATTTTGTCCTGTAAAAGCCAGAGGAGGCAACAAGAACAGTGTTTTCCCAGCCATCTATAATTCTAAACAAAGAAGAGGACCAGTGGGGCTATACTGCCTTCAAAACACGCTTCAGATTTTAAGTACAGATCTTTAAGTAAAGGTTTCCCACTCATAAATGGAAAGATGAGACTACTCAGAAAATGACACCATACCCTTTGAACAATATCTGCAAACAATACCGTTCCCTAGTTGTGTGTCAAACTTCTGTCGAGTAAAATGAAACATCACAGTGCAGCTAACATCTGAACCACGTAAGCGCATTTAGAAGGTGCCTGTGCATGGAGAGTCACAGAGACATTTTAATGTAGACAGCTGAATCTGCAGGATGCAAACCAGCATGAACTTACGAACTCATTTTTCTCTGAATATTTAAAGACAAAGTATATATTTTTCGGAAACCATTAAAGTATTCAAAAAATTATGGTTTTTTGTTTTTTTTTTTTAATAAGATAACACTGATATGAAATACTTTTTAAAGGTTCTATAATCTCTGCACTATCACTACCGTTAACCTGTAGTACCATTTAGAAGGAAGCTTTCAGATATTATTTATCTTACTGGGATCTATAAATCTTTGCAACTACTTAACAATTGAACCAGTATTTATAGCTCTCTTGTTGAATACAGACAAATACCTCATTCTAATACATAGGAAGGAAAGCAATAATTCAGAGATGAAATAAAACCCTTTAAAGTTGCAGATGCTTTTGATCCTGACATAATATAATGTCTTCTGAAACAACAGAAATGTCATGTGTACCAGTTATTTATATTTCTATAGACTGCAGAAGTTACAAAGTGTTGAGATGGAAATAATTCCTTACACTGGCTCTGTCTTTTGATAAACAAGGTGTGATGAACTCAAGTATATTTTAGCACAATGGCATTACAGGCATAGTTTTTTCAGTGATGACAAAAATTTTTAGTAGTGGCCATTTTATAGATTGACAAAAATTACCTGGACCTAGCCTAGACACCTTCCAAAACCTTTGGTTTTTTAAGGTGGTGTAATCCCGGCATGGTCTGAAACCATCCAAGCAAATGAGCATCAACGCAATTTTTTTTTTTTTTTTTGGTCAGCATAATCTAAAAAATCAAACATTTGAGAAATTTTCTCTAATATTTAGCTTGCATTTTCTTTAGTTTAAAGTCCCTAGTTCCACATTTTTGTCCTTTACAACAGCTTAACTCCACCTCCTTTGGTAATTACATCCCTTCAATACATGCACACAGGCCATGTAACATACCTTTGACACATAATTAAGGACTTTAAAATTACATTGATAAGAAAATTACATTGATAAGAAAATTACATTGATAAGAAATAATTACATTGATAAGAAAAGAAAATTAAAGATTTCTTAAAATTAAGAAAATTAAATTGATAAGAAAAGGACTGTGATATAATTTTGCAATTGGTTTGCCATGACCTCCTAATTTCTTCAAGCAATTAGAAAGTCAAAATGCAAAAATGTTCCGTGTCTGGAAGCAATGTAACAGAATAAATCAGCATGTAAGCTTTCCTCCAAATTAGGTAACAACAATAAAATCAAGCAGCTATCTAATATAAAATGAATATTAATAAACAAAACCCTTGCATGTCTGTGAAAAGGCAAAGAATGTTTTACTTCAGTGGGAGTAAAACAGTGCACAGTGTGAGGTGAAATGTAACATAACTCACCCAACTTGTATTGCAGCATTTTAATTTGTTCACAGTTACAGAATCACAGGGTGGTTGAGGTTGGCAGCATGAGCTAGAGCAGGTTGCTCAGGTCCATGTCCAGTTGAGTTCTGACTATTTTTGAAGGTGGAGACTCCACAACCTTTCTGGGTAACCTGTTCTAGTGCTTGGCCACCCTCACAACATAAAAGTGTCTCATTAAGTCTAAGTAGAATATTCCATACTATGCTGGGCTTAGTCAGGAAAGAGTTAACTCTCTTTACCATGGCTGCTAGGAAGCTGTGTTCGTGGATGCTGAGAGAAGTAATGATAAGGTCTTAGCTGGCGCTGGGGAATGCCTGCACTGAATTCAAAGTCTTTCTCTGCTTCTGATGCTCCAGCTGTGTTCCCCACTCTCACTCTCTCGCTACAGGCAGTGTGAGGGACACAGAGTTCAGACAGCTGACGCAAACTAAACAAGGAAGTATTTCATTCCATAGTACGTCATGCTTGGGACATAGGAGAGGAGGGGATCTGGGAGCCATTACTCTCTCTCTTACTTTCTTGCTCGTTTACTTCCGTACACTTGCCAACGCTCTCTCTGATTCCTGTGTTAGCTGCTTTGCTAACTCCTGTGCTGGCACATTTGTGAGGGAGTTGGTGGGTTTGTTTAGTTTTCCTGGTCGTGCTATCACTGATAGGATTCACTCGGAATCAGCTTTCAGGCTCTGGCCCTCGGGCTGCGGCACTCGGGCTCCAATCACTCTCGGGCTGTGGCTCTCAGGCTCTCCGGGTCTGACTCTCACTACTCAGCACCTGGTTGTGCATTGGTCACTGGGTGGTGAGCAACCGGGTCATAACTGTACCATATTGTATCATATGTTTTATTTTCTATTATTTCAATTATTTATTATTAGTAGTATTTGTATATATTAGTTTAGATTCAATTAGTAAATGGTTCTTCTCTCAGTTTTACAAGCTTCCTTATTTTTTTTTCCTCCAATTCTCCCTCTTTGCTTGAGGAGGGGAGGAGGGATTTGTGAGAGGTGCTTCATGGTATTTTGCTAGCCAGAGTTAAACCACAACACATACTTTAGTATGTTTTTTCATCTTGTGAGTGACCACCACTGAGAAGAGTTTGGCTCCAACTTCTTTACTCCCACCAATCAGATATTTATGCACATGGATCAGATCTCATTGAGACTTCTTTTCCCTAGGGTGAACAATACCAACTCTCACAGCCCCTCTTTGTATGTCAGATGCTCTAGTCCCCTAATAATTTCTGCTTTTGTATGTTACACTGTTCCAATACATCCATGTCTCCCTTTTACTTTTGAGCCCAGAACTGGACCCAGCATCCAGATGTGTCTCACGAGGGCTGGGTAGAGTGGATGGAGTACTTCCAACAATGCGCAATGTTAATGAGATTCCTTTCTGCCCATTTCTCTAATTCACCAAGGTTCCTCTGAATGATCTCATAACTACCTCATGTATCAAGCAATCCTCCCAGCTTTGTGTTTTCTGCAAATTTGCTGGGTTTGCAATTAGTTCCATCATCCAATTTATTAAGAAAGAGGTGTTGACCTCTTCTCAAACAGTATTGACACTTGGGTTATAGCACTATTGACTTAATTGGATTTTATGCTTCTGCTCAAGCTTGGAAGTACAGACTGTTTTCAATTCACTTCATCATCCAGTTATCTAGTCCATTCATGAGTTTGACAGTAAGACTCGTATGGAAGACAGTGTCAAAAGCTTTACTAAAGTCAAGATAAACAGTATCAGCTGTTCTTGCATTGAGCTAGTCATTTATTTGTAAAAGGCTGTCAGGTTGACCAGGCATGATTTCCCCTTCATAAATCCATGTTGATTATACCCAAGTGCTTTCTTATCCAACATATATTTTGAAATGCTTTCCAGCAGGATTTAGCTCATCACCTTCCCAGACATTAAGGTGAGGCTGACTATTGAGTAGTTTCCCAAGTCCTCCTTCTTGTCCTTCTTGAAGATCGGAGTAACATTTTTTTTCCTCTAGCCCTCAAGGAGTCTTCCCCAGTCACCTTTTGAATTGATATGGCCTTTCAAAGATTATTGAGAATAGTCCTACAATGAGAGCAGCCAGCTCCCTCAGTATTTGTGGGTACATCCCACTGGGGTCTAATGAACTGTATATGTCCAGTTTGCTTAGATGTTCCCTAACAGAATCCTCCTCCAGTGAAGGTAAGTCTTCTTTGCTTCAGACTTTCCCATTGGTCACAGGGAACTGGAATAACTGAGGGCAAGTCTCAGCAGTAAAGACCAGGGTGAAGAAGTTATTGCGTACCTGGAGGTTTTCCATGTTGTTTGTCACCTCTGTCTACCTCAGCAACAGAGCCACATATTCCCCAATCTATCTTGTGTTGCTGATGCACCTGTAGAAGTCTTTCTTATTGCCATTCAAAACGCATCAGATTCAGCACCTTCAGCATACTCTTTCTTGGTCACCTCCTCCTGCTTCCATTTCTAAGACACTTACTTTCTATCTTTGCCTGGAGATACTTGTTTGACTTTGGAGTTCCCTACCAGCATTACTTCATTGAAAATTCTCCTAGCTCCTCACCTGTTATCAGGGCACTAACTTCATTCTGACTTCAGCTTGTGAGTAATGCCCAAACCCTTTATCCAGAAAAATGTTAAGTGGTTCATCCTGTATAAGCCTACAAATACAAAATACAAATACAAAAACTTTGTATTTGCCCCTATTTAGCTTTTTCCCACTGTTTCTCCCATTTGTCAAAATAATTCTGAATCCTTGAATCCTGCCCTTCAACTTCATTCCAGATCCTCCTAGCTTTGGGCTGTCATCCATCAGCTGAGTCATTGATTAAATATTTGAGTGGAACTGGGAACAGGATGAAATATCAACCTCCTTCAGTTTTGACAGGGAACCACAGATAACTAAAAGAGGACTGTGATTTTAAATAGTTTTACATATCTTAGGGGAGTAGGTTTGCAAAAATACATTAATGTGGAACAGTGTGAAAACTAAGGAGAAGCTTCAGTTTTAAATGTAAGTATCTAGTATTAACAAAGGGAGGAATTTCTGTGAAAAAAAAAAGATTTTTTTAATTTATTAATGATATTCCAATTATTTAAAATATTTTATAATATTTACCATTTTTGTGTATTTTAATATTACTTTTAAACGAAACAATAGAACTGAGTTTTATTAACACATTACAATAGTCTAGTAAAAATAAATGGAATTTGCTGCTACAAAATCATAAAGTCTAAATCTGTACCAAGTTTTGTAGAAGTCTAGAAAAGAGAATTCTGGTTTGTTTTTCATAATGGTCTTAAAGTGAAATGCCACAGAAAGGAAAATATAATAAGGAGTTTCAGGTCAGATTGTCTCTACATCCTTCTCATAATACAAGGAAGCTAATGACAGAGCAGAATTTAATGGAAAACCAGAGTTTTCCTGTGAGAGGATACGACTGAAAAGTCAACTAATACAAAGTGATTTAATAGTAGTTTTTCTTTTTAAAGAGTATTCTAATGAAGTTTATTCCTTAGCTTGTAACTTTGCAAGAGATTAAGTTGAAACAACAGACAACAGGAGGTTTAAAGTTAGGATTCATCTCATCTAATTTTAGCCATCTAGAAATCAGTTGTCTAATTGGAGTGAAATATTTAGGTGTTCTCTGTCATTAATGGAAATAGAGAGGCATCTTTACTCCTTCCTAAAATAAGTAGGATTAATTTAAATTTATTGGAGCTGCTTATCTCTCTCAACTGACTAGTGAGAGAATCTTTATACTCTATTTGAGACAGTAAAGTGGACTAAATCTTAGCTTATGCAAAGAGAGGATATATTTTAAGAATCAGAATGAACCATTTTCACTTTCCAAAACAAGAATTCATCATGAGTAAACCAGGAAAAGTCAAAGGTTGAATATGAATTTCTAGTAAAGCCTATGAATGTGATATACTTACCAATGTGAAAATAATTGGCTTTTCTTTTAACAGTTGTCTTTTCTTTCCTCCTTTATTAATGACACGAAACTTCAAAATGTGTAGTCAGTACTGTACATTTCACTGAGATACCACAAAGGTCATATTTATCCATAAAATGGTCACCATCTGTGCTGGGTCTGGCTGGGTTAGAGTTAATTTTCTTCACAGTAGCTAGTATGGGGCTATGTTTTGGATTTGTGCTGGAAACAGTGTTGATAACACAGGGATGTTTTATTTCCTGCTAAGCAGTGCTTACACAGAGTCAAGGCCTTTACTGCTCCTCACACCACCCCACCAGAGAGTAGGCTGGGGGTGCACAAGACACAGCTGGGACAGCAACCAAAGTGATGTTCCAAATCATATGACATCAAGCTCAGCATATAAAGCTGGGGGAAGAAGAAGGAAATCAGAGACAGTCAGAGTGGTGGTGTTTGACTTCTCAAGTAACCGTTATGCATGATGGAGCCCTGCTTTCCTGGAGATGGCTGAACACCTGCCTGCCCATGGGAAGAGGTCAATTAATTTCTTGTTTTGCTTTGCTTTTGTGTGCAGCTTTTGTTTTACCTATTAAACTGTCTTTACCTCAACTCAAGAGTTTTTTCCTTTTTATCATTCCCATTCTCTCCACAATTAATCGCACATGTAATGAAACAATAAAGTATTCCTGCTCATATCCCTAAATTAGTAACATACAGCTAAAATCCTAGGGAGGTACAGGACTATGTTACCTTGATGCACACACATTCTGTTACAGTTATATTGGTTCTTCAGGGCTTTTCTTTCAGCATCGATTCTGTTTTTAAAAATAACAATAATCATGCCTTACAATATAGTTGTATTGCAAGCAATCCTTTTGTAGACCAGACTTAAGCTACCTGGAAGGGAAAAATGTGAGAGGAAAATGTATAAAAATAATCATACCTAAATTCGTATCTCCTTCTTGATAAATACCAATACACTTGCAGAACTCAACCATTATGTATGTGACATATAAACAGGTAATAGTCCCTGTAATGTCTTTGAAGTCTTCCCTGGTCCTTTCTTAAAGTTGGAAGGCATCACGACATTTACTTCAAGTATTTTCTTGTGGCACGTTGGAAAGTCTTGAGGAAAAATCACACTTAACAGATAGCTCATGGTAAAAGTGACTGAAATGCAGTGCATTGCTGCTGATAATATGGATCTATTTACCCAGTACTTGGTTAGAAGGAGAAAGGGGGAGCAGCAGTTGTTTGGGAGGATTCTCTTCCTAAAACAAAGCTGCTGGGAGAGAGAGAATTCGAAAGGTCAGCAAGGCATCAGGGGAAGTATTTGTAAGAGAGAAAACCAAACCAAACAAACAAAAAAATAACTATTGCAAGTGAGCCAAGAACTGTCAGACATTTACTTTAAAAAAAGCAAAAGGAAAATATGTCCAAGAGAAATATTTCTAGCTATGGAAAAAGAGAGAAAAATTCTTGGCTGGTTAATGCTAGGACTGCAATACATACCGCACACATTTACTAATATACGCTGTGGGACTCTTGGCATATTTCTTTCATTAAACCAAAAGATTATTAAGAAAGTTCTGCATATGACTAGTGCTGAACAGTAACTGTGCAAAGTTGTTACACTGCATGCCAATCAACCACAAGAATAAAATGAGATACGGATTTTACCAAAGAATTGAATTATACAGCTGTTTCCCAGACAGTACTGTTGAGCCTAAAAAATAAAGGATAAGATTCTGAACTGACGTGGAGAATACATCCTAGTGATTTTAGACTCCCCAGACCTTATTCCCTTATTCTGTTTTCTAATCCTGTTCTAATCCTTTCTAACCTGTTCAAATTCCTAATTTACACTGCTATAAAATGAAACCTTTCTCTCTTCATCAGTTTTTAATACAGCTTTAGCCCTTTCTCTTTCCCTTAATTCTGCCACAGCCATCCTCTCCAGACACATTCTTCTTGTTCTCTCCCTGTTGCCATCCCCTGCAAGCCCCAAATTGGTTTACATCCATGTCCTACTACCTGCTTTTAGTGTGCTCTGTTCCTGATTCCAGCTCTGGCCACCTACTCCTGCTCTCTTCACACCTTCTCCCCTTTGCCTCCACCTGATTTCTTCTCTCGTGCTGCAATATTTCTTTCTTGCCAGACTCCAAAAGAGGGAGCAGTGAGACCACAGAGACGGTTTTTCTGCTCACAGCTGCTGCGTGGGCTGTGGGGTTGCAGGGGGAGACCAACCCCGTGTGCAGAGGGATCATGCGCTGGTGCTGCAGGGATGCAACATCTGCAGCTCAGCCGGGTGAAGCAGCCGAAGGAGAGCACAGCCCTCACCAAGCAGTCAGAGAGTTGCCAGTCTGACCTCTGCTATGCACAGCCATACTGCAGAAGCACCCGAATCTAATATCTTGGCCTCATTAAGGGGAAATTTCTGTGCCTACAGTTATCAGCGTGTTCTTCTGTGCTCGTTTTGACTGGGATAGAGTTAATTTTCTTCACAGTAGCTGGTATGGGGCTGTGTTTTGGATTGTGCTGGAAACTGTGTTGATAATATTTTCTTTACTGTTGGACAGTGCTTTACACTGAGTCAAAGCCTTTTCAGCTCCTCACACCACCCCATCAGCAAGTAGGCTGGGGGTGCACAAGACACAGCTGAGACACCTGACCCCCACTGACCAAAAGGATATTCCATACCATATGATGTCATGCTCAGCATGTAAAGCTGGGTGAAGAAGAAGGAAGGAGGGGCATTCAGAGTCATGGTGTTTTGTCATTGCAAGTAACTGTTACGCATGATGGAGCCCTGCTTTCCTGGAGATGGCTGAACACCTGCCTGCCCATGGGAAGCACTGAAATAATTCTGTGTTTTACTTTGCTTGCATGCATGGTTTTCCTTTACTTATTAAACTGTTTTTATCTCAACCCACATTTTTTTCTCTTTTCCTCCTTCAATTCTCTCCTCCATCCCACTGGGGGTGAATGTACGAGTGGCTGCCTGGTACTTAGTTGCTGGCTATGGTTAAACCATGACATCCTCAAACTATCACCATTGTCTTATCAACTCTAGATGGGCAAGGCTTCCCGTACGACAGAGAGGTAAATAAAGCTATAAAATTATGTGGAGTGAGAGAGCCTGTTTACCTGTTTAAAGACTCTTCAGTATAAAAGAAATAACATATACATAGGAAAGTGACATTAAAGACAAAAACAGAGGCCAAAAGCCCCAACCATTAAAAGCACCATTCAGAGATAGGCTTGAAGAGGGTCAACCTGAATTTGTAACAGATAAGAAGGGAAAAAAAAATACTAATATCAGTATTATAAGATATTAAAATGGTGGTGTGACATTTTGTAAAACTTTTTATAGGGTGTTCAGGGAAAAGGCCAAGAGTGGCAAAAGGAAAGGATCAGGGTGGATTGGGAAGAAACAAACACAGGAAAATGGAGAGGAGGAGGATAAAGGGACCTGCTGCTTATCTTTTCATTAAATCCTTTTAGTGACCATTTTTTCTATGTAAATTAACTCCTTGTGTGTGAATGCTGCAAGGTCTATATGCCAGCGGCTAGAAAAGGACTGAACTGAGAGGACATACAGATATATGTGTCAGGAATGGAGAGGCAAGGATACATGTGTGTTTGAGGTCTAAATGCCAGTAACTGGAAAGGCCTGACTATGTTCATTTTTCCCCTATAAACACAATCCTATATGTATGTGTGGGTATGTGTCATTTTCTAGCAAACTTTAAGCTGGACAAGATGGCAGGTAGGAGGAGACCTGCATCAGAAGACTCAGAGTCTGAGTCAGTGGCTGGGAAAGGGACCCAGAGAGGCTTTGATGCAGGCTGAGCCTCAGGTGGCAGATACAGTCCTCCAAGCCCCAGGCTGGAGGCAGTACCTGGGGCCTCTCTCTGAAGCCGGGAGAGAAGCACCTCTGTCGTGCAAGAGGTGAACTGTCTTGGAGGAGCTGTGCTGCCCAGTGGAGGAGTTAACAGGAAGAAGTGATCAGACTGTGTGGCACTGGCAAAGATGAAAGAAAGATAGACAAGATCGTCTCTGAGACTTTAACTGCTTGAAGACCCTTTGTCCCCATCTGCAATAGGGAAGCAAGCAGCATCTAGCCCCTCTATCAAGGTAAGAGAAACCTCTAGAGAAGGATAAGGATAGACTCTGATGACTCCTGGTACTAAGAGTAAGGCTCCAGCCCTATCTGAGAGCTTACAGCTGTAATATAGGTTCACCACCCTTGAAGTTGAAGGGGAGTCAGATTTATGTACAAGCAAAGAACCTGTTTCACTTAACCCTAAACTACGCAAGACTACAAGGAAGAGCTATGGTAATGGGTGACTCCCTGCTGCAGTGGACAGAGGCACCCAGCTACCATCCTGACCAGCCATCTAGGGACGTTTGATGTTTGATGGGGCCCAGGATCCAGGACATCATGGAAGGCTATTTCTGTGAGTTTTGGTAGTGTTACACATTGATGTTACTAAGGGAAGAGCTTGTCTGTGGTAATCTGCGTACCTGGCCATAGTACCTTCTCTGTGTGGGGTGCGTGTGCGGTGCATGTTTGTGTATGTCTCTGGGGTACATGCTCAGCTGTGGTGCTGGCTGAATATTCAAACAAAACCAGCAGCAGCCACCTGCATGACAGTGGGATGGAGACACTCCCAGGGTCACAGAGTGTACCCAGATGAGCTTCAGATCCCAGGAAAGAGCAATCTAGAAGTCTGCTGCATCTGACTGGCCCACTAACATCCTTAACAAGGGATTTTAAAAAAAGCCAACATCCAACATCTCAACTGTGAATTTTATCTCATTACAGCAGAAAAAAAAAAAAAAAAAATCAAATAATATTTAGTCTTTGGCAAAACCCCCAGAATTACATAATTCAAGTTAAACAAACAAATTTTTAAGCAGTGAGAGCCTTATATTTCCTGCTTATAATGTCATTCATTGTCTCAAAATGCAAAACATATTAACTGTCCTTCTCATTCAACAGAGACTATGTACACTCTGTTACACCTCTTACAGTAATACAGCATTAAGACACAAAGTGAATGATGATTTGAAGGTTTCAGACACTCACACAGGGTGACAGTAAAAACAATCCTCAGATAACTTTGCCTTCAATAAGCAATTCCCAGTACTTGAGAAGCAACTCAACCATCTCATGAAGGTTTTTTTTATGGAGCCTGTAACTGTAGATTTCCAGAACATGAAATTAATGCTTCTGCTGCAGTTTAGGGAGCTCTAATTACTGTTTGTTATGTTGACAAGGCAAATTATATCTGAGAGGAAAAAAGCTAGATTATTTCTATTTCTGGAGGCAATAATGAATTAATATGTAGTGGCTTCTGTCTGGTGTTCATTGTCTATTTTATTGAGTGGGTGGCAGGTAGATTGATAATTTGGTCCCAGCAAGAAGCAGAAAAACAAGCAACATCACCCCATCCAGTGAACGAAACAAGTAGATAGGGAGAAGAGGCAGGTGAGAGAGGAAGCAAGAGCAGGCTTTACAGAATTACATCTGTAAGAATTTAAAAACGTTTTTATACAAGAAGCCTAAGGCTGACTTTCAGGTCATGCAGCAGCATCACGTGTACTGTGCTATGAAGCATGTTGCTTTCACACAGCTTTTATTACTGGCACCGGTTTTATGTTAAGCGAATACCTCCCTCTCACAATAAAGTTTTGAGGATGCATTGCACTTATCAGATTTGATTCATTTCCTCCAAACAAGAGGTGTTATCTTCTAATCTTCTCTGCTAGCAGAGAAATACCAGGAAATCTGACCCTCTTTTGGATTCCTTGCTTTGCCTGCCTGCTGGGCCCTACTGTTGACAAGCTTGCTTAAATTACATTTTCTTTGGTTGGGAAAGTAACGTGTTGCTTATATCAGGGCTGTGACTGAAGCCCAGCACATCAGAGAAGCACAGCAGCGCTGTGAAGCAATCATAGATAAAAACAGGACATATTTGTAAACAGGTTGTGTGAGCCTCTTGGTTTTCATTCACCTGTGGAGAAAGAATGAATGCCTTATAAATAAAGCCAAAGGGGAAGATGCTAAACATCCTGTACTTGCTTCCTAAATATATACATCCAAAAATGAATTTGCTTGCATTTTTTTGTGCTTAGTGCTATATTGTTACATCAAGATCTCTCTTTACTGTAGCCTACGAGACAACTGAAGGGATGTCACAAAAAATGAGGGTAGCCTCTAATGCAAAATATATTTTTTCAATAGTAAGCTCCATGGTGGTTTTTCAGCAAATGTATAACTGTGATAGAGAAAATTTGTTCATTTGTTTCCAAGTGGAAAGGCATTATGCCCCCTTACCCATATCTTGCATTCCCAGTTTGCACATCTTAGACCTTCAAGAAAACAAGGCGGTTTCAGCTGAGAGACATTTCCCTGAATTGCTTTCTGCCCCTTAATTCATAGTGCCTAAGGACTCTTGGGCAAAACACCCAGCAGGAAACCCAAAACTCAGGCCTGAGTATGTTCCCTGTGTGGTTCATGAACTGTTGTGATGTGGTAAATACAGGCCAGATTCTTCTGTCTCTCAGTGAAGCTCACACCAAGAGGATGTAGGTGAAATATGTGTGAAGTTCCTTCTTTTGCCTGGACTTTGTCACATTCAATATGGACATACCTTGGTCTGAGATCACAGAGTGGGATCATTCTCCTCTTCCATTTCCATCTCAAAGCCAACAAAATCTAGTCCATTAGTCTCCCACTAACGAGCACCAGTACAGAGTTATTAATTTGGGTTATTTTAGTCAGTTATCTCAGAAGGAGGTGTGTATCAAAGAAGCCAAGCTGACAGACTCAAATGAAACACTGATCCTTTAGATGGCTGCAGTTAAGGGAGAGGTCATTCTGCAGAGCCCTGCCTCAGGGGCCATGTGAGAAAGAGAAGCCTCTGGAGAAGTAGAATAACAAATAAGCAAAACAAAAGCATTTTTCAGTGGGCTGTTAAAAGCTAAGACTGTAATGAGATGACTGCTTTTTGTCATTACTCTGTTAGTGCTGCCCTGTTACATGCTTCCTCTGGCCTGTCCCTCCCTTACCACACACCTCCAGCACCTTTCCTGGGATATGTATAGGGGAATTCACTGCTGCATAACCGCTCTTGCAGAGCTGTTGTTCCTTCTAGCCAGGAGAGGAAAGGGGGATGATCTCACCTTAGTGTTCATTTGCACTGAAATTTGTACTGGTTTTGTTAGGGGTTAATAATGCTGCAGCAGCCCCACTTTCCATTATATTCCTTTTGATCAGTTTTCGGAGAGTTTCTGTCTGGCCAAATCAAAAAGTCTTGGTCTTCCCTTATGCACATATGCATCACGCTGTTTTCTGGTATGTGAAGATCTTGCTACTGTCATCTAGTGATAAGGAAGGAACACAAAGGTTACCCTAAAATAATTTTAAAAGTATCTCTGCAATAAACTTCACATAATCACTTTGAGTCCTAAGAGAAGATTGTTTTTTGGCTATTCCTTTTAGTGATGTATAAAAATGTGATTGTAGCAGAAGGTTCATCATCTCTTCACAAAATAAATGATCATAATGGCCTCTTAATAAATGCATATTGCATTGTATTACAGCAGAACCTCTTCTGAGATAACATGTTATGTGGATATGAAAAAGCCTATTGTGATTTTAGTTTTAGAGATTTAAATGTCAGCCTTTAGGAAAAATGATTTTTAAAAGCTGAAAAAAGGCAACAGGCCCTTAAATGAAGTGACCTCAAATGAAGTTCTTGCTAGAAATAAAAAAAATAAAAATGTTTAAAATGTTAAAATAAAAGAAAGGGAATTGATTATATTTTAAAACTTGGGTTTAATTTATCAAATAAAGTTATATATGATTTTCTACTGTACAGGCTCATAGTTTGTTCATAAATACCTGCATACTGATGGATTTGAAAGCAAATATTTCTCTCCTAAAATTAACATGATACAAGTAGATTTCCCATACAGTGGAAAAGGTTAGTGAGGATTATAAGACATTGGCTATACCCAGATTTTCCACATTAGAGCATACCTAAACATTTACAGTGCCCTCTGATCCAGAGGTAAAATTTAACTGTATTAAAAATACTGTGCTCCTGGGTTAATGTTTATCTCATAGTCCCTGGAGGTTAGTAAATGGGCCTATGGCTAAAAAATAAAGCTGGAATTGAGGTTGGGTTTGCCTCTTAGGAGGGATGCTTCCTTTCAGTGTTGAATAGACAAGCAACAACCACTTAGTCACTGGCTGTTTAAATCTCTAAGGCTACCTTTGTCAGGCTTGTCCCTTCCTATTTGTGTTTGACATAGGAGGGAAGGTATTTTAGTAAATAAATAGCCAAGTCCACCTGCATGCAACACCACACTACATAGCACTTGTCAGTGTTAAATATCTCTCAGAACTGCATTTGAAAATGAACAGCAAGTCAGTTACAAGCATATGAGCCATTGAAAGCAGAAAACTGAGGGGATCCTAGGTGCCTTTCCTGTCACCAGAAATCAATTAGGAGCTTCAGGACAGGAGTCTGGGTAAACTCAGAAAATGAAAGACATTGGGTTGGTTAAGGCACTAATTCACAAGAGAAAAAAAAATGTTCAAGATCCCTGTTTAGAGCAATTGTTCTGCAGTGGTTGCAGCAATTTGTGGTTTTGCAGTTTATTTTCATAGGAGATTCCCCCTCTCCCTTCTTCAAAATCATGCAGAAATATTTAAAAATCTCAGTAATTTTCAAATCAGAACAGTTCCTACTCTACTTTTGTGTAAGGTGTTGTGTTGTAAAATGCAACATGCATATTTATTTGTGTATTTTGGAGTTATTGTCTCTTCATGGCAGATCTTAAGACAGGCTGTTGGTTCCCAATGTATGTCAACATACAACACAAAGCATAACTGCTGTCTCATTGTCTTAGAGTCACAGGGAATGCTTCTTCCTGAAGATGTGGATACCTGCGTCTCCTCTTACTCACAGAACTGCAGAAAGATAGGTGGTATTTCTGATGTGATTTTATAATTCTATTCTGTTTTGTTGGTTAGTTTCATTGATGTAGTGAAGTTGTAAAATTAGCAAGATCAATGAAGATATTAGTAGATGTCAAAAGGCACTGTACATGATGCATATTGTCTTGAGAGAGAGATCCAGTGTAAATAGCAAAGATGACATCTCAAGCCCTCTCGTAATATGTCTGTTTCTGTAGTATTATTACAGTTAATAGAAGTCCTGAGACCTAGTTTTGAATAGAAAGTGCCAGTTTTAAATGTGGGCAGTGCAGGCAAGTGGTTTTGTGAAGACTCCCTTAACAGTCAATGGAGATTAAAAACATCCCAATAGAGTGTTTAGCTGGACTATTGTATACAACTATTTCAGGGTGTGATAAATCCACGCACACCTGTGCTCAAGTTTTCACCGCTATTTGTGGGAGCTTAGCTAGCTTGCTCAGACTAGAAGTTTAACTTTTCAATAGTTGCTGTTAAGTGACTTGAATCTTGTCCAAAGCGAATGCTGTAGTTCTACTGAATTCAAGGAGAATGCTTACATCAGCACTTGCCTGCTAATTCTCCTACCAGATGCAGAATCAGACCTTGCTTTATGATACAGCACACTGTAGCATGTTTGAGAGTACTTACAATTAGATGCTCCATATGAAGCTGACAAAGCCTTTGCTTTGAGAATATGTTTCTATCTGCATCTAATGGCTGTTTGTCATAATTCTGCCTGTTTGTGGTCATCGTAAGATATTGGCAGATTTAACAGCAGCTGTTTAAAATTTCATAAACATCATAAATACCAAACATTAAATTAAAGTAAAAACAGAAAGAAAAAGTGTAAAAATATGGTGAAAGGGAGACTCCTAATATAAAAAACAAACAAACAAAAACCA
Organism: Rhynochetos jubatus; assembly: GCA_027574665.1. Classification (NCBI taxonomy): domain Eukaryota; kingdom Metazoa; phylum Chordata; class Aves; order Eurypygiformes; family Rhynochetidae; genus Rhynochetos; species Rhynochetos jubatus. The sequence continues at coordinate 101,168,864 of CM050649.1, read as the reverse complement.
AAACACAAAAGAAACCCCAAAACAGTGTTTTAACTACTCTGATATGGCTGGCAGGGTTACTAATGTATTGCTATAGAAATATATTGCAAATATAATAGCTAAATAAGAAAAATACATATAAAAAAAATCCAACTAAAATTAAAGAAATTAATGAATTTTAAAATTACAAAATTTATGAGAAGTCTTAGGATAAAAAAATTCAAGGATTAAAAAGAAATTGCACAAGCCTTATTATTCATATAGAACTTTTGAGTCCCATTAAGTAATGATAAAAATGTAGATTTTCAAATATTTTTTTCCCATTGAATACTAATAAATCATTTAAGAAAATATAACAGCTATATACAGTGACTACTGTTTAGTAAGGCTAAGTCTTATGATTATGTACAGAAATAACTTGTTAATATCATCTCTGTCTGTACACTATCAGAGCTATTAAAACAGTGGATTACAAGGCTACAGGGAGTTTGGGGTTTTTTTTTTCCCCTTAGAAATCTAGATGGATGATGGCTTCCTCTGTGAAATCATTTTATCCTGCACTCCAGGATAAGTTCTGTCTTTCCCTATCACATAACCTAGAAGATGAAGTGATCTGCAACAGAATTTGTAACTATACTATTGATGTATCCATGCAGAGGCCGATCTTAATGACAGCAGGGTTCCTTCAAGAACATGTATGGATCATTTACTTTTACAGTTCTTTCACTTATTAGAAGCTTACAGTCATCATTACAGATGTGCTTGTGAGCAGATGCTTTCCCAGTTAACTCATTAGCTCCCATGGAAGCACTGACTGTTCAGTGCAAATGCATTTGGGTTGTCATCCAAACCCAGAGAAAAGTCCCACTGATTTAAGTAGGATCAAATGTCTGCTAGCTTTTTAATCCATTTTTATAGAGAACACATCTCCAAGAAGATTGGTTCAGAAACCATTCATTACTTTGAAAGTAATAAGGTTTAGAAGCCTATTGCTTAATTGTTTGTAATGTGGATTTTTTTAATCTTTTTGAAAAGGCATATCATACATAGAGAAGATCATTACTGATCTTCTGATAGACAAAATTGGACAATACATTGTCATGTATTTTGTCTTTCCTGCAGTAACTCCCATGTGGCTTAGCACTTATTGAGGAAATGGTTTCAGTGTATTTAGCCACAGCAGACTGAAACCCTCTACACTCATAGTCCGGGTAAACATCTCAAGTACCAAGTTACTGATTTAGTCAATACTGTTGCCCTATCTACCCATTTCTATGTCACTGTGCGTGTGACGATGCAGGGTTTAGTGACCAAGAAGAGAGAGAGAAGAAGCACAGCTTTTTTTCACTCTTGGAAACACAGTTGGAAATACAACTTTTTAAAGAAATATAGACATCTAATTCTATCTTCCTGACTGCAGTTGAGTAGCAAGAACATTCGTTGTAGGCATACAAAATGATGTACTGGATGTAGTCTTGCTGTCTCTTGTTACAGAGCCAGGGGCAATAAGATACAATAGGAAATTATCCATGTACTAATCTGCAAACAAAATGAACGTATCAAAATAAAGAAATAAATTAAATGAAGGCTTCAACTCTTTTAATCTTTTAATCAAAGGCTTAGTGACAGAATGTTATAATGAAGACCCCACATTACCAAGTGTTCATTACTTGAATGCTAAATTCATTAGTTACTATGAAGTTTCATAAATTATTTAAAATAGCCTTGTCAAAATAAATGAAAAAAGTATGTTCTGTGATACTCTAGGACTATCTTTTTTTTTCCTTCTTCACATTGTGCTTGCTTGTGTTCTTGATAGTTCACAGAATTTGTTGATGCACAGTGGAGACCTGCTTCAATGCCTATTAATTTTAGTGGGAGTCTTACAACTATGTGGGAGTCTGAGTGGGCCCTGAGTGTCCCAGTATCAATGAAAATAAGTCATGTTCTATTGTTATTGCTAATTAGTCTGCAAGCATACCACAGCACGGCCTGCCTTTGACTCTGATTGTACAGCACATACACAAGGGGGCTTCCATTCTGATAGGAATATTTTGATTCATATAAAAATTCTCTTGTGAATGCAAGTATTTTAAATATCTGCCATGTGCACAAGGTAGTTTTTATTAATTATCTATTTTCCAAATGTTCTAATCTGTGCAAGACAGTGAATAAATATATACTATAAAATCTGTCAAGTAGCTGTTACCAAGAATTATGGCCACAATTTAAGAGCTGTTTTAGTAGCAGTCAAATGGTGAGAACAGGAAAAAATACAACATTTGAGAGGGAATTTAATATATTTGTTTAATACAAACACACATGTATTAATAAATATGTAAATATATGCATACATACGTATTTCTATTTATGCAAACTTACGTAAAATTTTGTGCCACATTGTAATCTGCTGCTTCAACAGATGACCACTGGCTGTGAGCTCCAGTAAGAAGTGTTATTTTGTACGAAACCAAAACAGCAGACACACCTAAAAGGAGTAAGGAGGAGAGGGGAAAATATTACGCGACTGAAGGGGTGTAGCGATGAACATCTGATACTATTTAAAAAAATAATATCCTAAAAAAGATAATTCCTATGACAGGTTTTCTTTTAAGGTACTGTAGTTCTACTCTCCTCAACATGGGGTTCTGCCCAATGGTCATACTTGGTGGAAACAGTATGAAAATGTTATTATATAGGGCATAAATAGAAAAGCTCAGCTACAATCATTCCAAACAGTTGGTACTGCAGACCCATCGATTTCTATGTCATTCTATTATAAGAAAAAGATAGAACCTAGTATTTGAACATGATCTGCAAGAAGGCAGAATCAAACTATTCATTTCAGTGATGTACAGTACTCTTTTACTGAATTTATTCAGGTTTGAAATTCCACTAAATAATCATGCACTGAGTGTGAGTGCTGGGGAAAGGGCGTTATCCTTAAATTATAATGGCTCTGCTTTGTTTGGTTGGATAAATTCCTATTAGTGTGTGCGTGCGTGCGTGTGTAGGAGAGAAGCTGCTAATACTTTTATCAGTTCTTCAGTAATCCCAGTTTCAAAGTCTCAGTAAAGCCTAGTTATATTTCTTTTGTCATTGTTGATACAGGAAATACCGATGGCCCAAATATCACTGTTCTTCATAGTCTACACCCTGTTGATGTGAAAGGAAAATGTTCCCCCTTCTTTAGAGTTAAATGCTGAACCATCTTACTGTCCGACACCTTCATGGTGCAGACACATAACCCCTAACCTGACTGTGCACTTTAGCAGCAGATTAAATCACTCAAAGACCCATTTCATGGGGGCAGTAGGACTCTGCAGTCACAGAGTTGTAGATCCAAAAGCAATTTTCTCTTTACTACAAAATGAATTTGTGGGAAGCCCGTTCGTGTGTTCAAGCCCTTGGAAAATAGAATTGCAGCAATACGTTTCATGCTTTTTATTTGTGTGTCACGGTGAAGGGACAGTTGCTTCCCAAAAGCACTCTTTCAGCCAGTTTATTTGGAGACTCAGCCCTGCATTGCTACCTGCCTGGAACACTATCATCCTGAACAGCAAGAACACAAGATTTCTTTCTCATGAAAGTTTGCAATCTGCAGAAATTTATAAGTATACCAGAGAATGGTGTAATGCCACATTCTGGCTCAGTTTGAACCCTTATAGCAGATAAATATGAAATGTCATACCAGATGTCTGCTTAAAATGCAAGGGGTCTGCTTGTGAATCTTATGTAAGGTTCAGCATCACTTGTTCTCACAGTTGACTGTGAAGTGGGTCTGGCTCCCAGCCCAGGTCTCTCACACAATGATTAACCTGAGACTACATGGCACCATCTGGTACTGTCTCAGGTAGCAAACATATATAAATGACTGAACAGTTACGCCTTTCCCTCTGTAAGCAGAGTAATATTTGAGGAACGGCAGCTTTTTCTTTTCCCCAGCAGAACTGCCTTGAAATACTTCACGTACGGATAAAACCTATGCTCAGTACTAAGCCCCCTCCCCAAAACCTGTCTGGAAGTCCTTGCTTCCTGCCTTCTTTTTCATACTCTTTCTTTCTGTCTCTCTTAGACTCACCTCTTCTCTCCCACCCTTCCTCCCTCTCACCCTTCCTCTTTTTGTCTTTCTTTTGTTCTTTCCTTCTTTTTTCCTTTACTCTCTCCTGCACTTTTCCTTAGTCTTTCCATAACGTTGATTTTTGAGCCTGGTGGCTTGATTCAATTGGAGACCTAGAGCTGCCATGTGTTCTGGTTTTGGCTGGAGAAATACTTTTTGTAGGAGCTTTTCGTAAGTCAGTAGGTTAAGTAAATAACCAGCTCAGAAAGAATGTTGTCTCTCAGGGCTGTCATGATGTCACAACCCCCATTTCTATCATCTAAGAAGAAAATCCTAGAAATGGCTCTTTGGAAATGCTTCAAGGACAATTTAAATGAAAGTTCACTCAAGAAAGCTAAAGGGGAAAAATGTAAAAAAAAAAAAGGGTCATGAACTTCCATATTATCCTTATCTCTCTTCCTTGGGTAGTCATATGTTTCAGTGACTTAAGAACAGTGGGGCATGACCCTTTGCAGCTCTTCAACATTTTAACACACAAAATCTGACCCTCCTCTGTGTTCTAATGAATGTGTTAAGATGCCCCTTGAAAATCACAAAATGTGAAATATGAAAGCCATAAAATGTGAAGTAGCTGAAGATTTGAGATTTCCTAAATTTAGGATTTTGCAGGCCCAGGTTTCTGTAATGCCTGCTCTGGGGCCCATAACACCAAAGCTGTTACAGTAGTAGTTGAAGTGGTGATGTAGCAGCCACTTATCCAGCCAGAAGCAGCTAGGAGAGATCTTCCTACAGAAGTGGAGCTGAGTCAGCCTCTAAAATGGGTCTCAATACGTTTTTTCCCCTGTACCTGTGTATTTCGTAAGCAGAAAATTTGAAATAAGAGAAAACTTACAAGATTCATAGACCATGGTTCTATAGTTCTACCTGTAAACCAAATCCATGGAAATAAAATAGTAAGTACACAGGATACTATAACGAAGCAGCTGTGACAGAAAGTAATATCCCTAGAATGTGTTTAAGGCCACAGAACTGGCTCAGACATAGTCTGGGCACTCAATACTATCAAATATTTAGGAATGATTATTTCTTTTGCTGCAGATTTTGCCAAAAGTACCACCTTTTTCATAACTGTTACATGCATTGTCTTTTTTAAAAATAAATACAATATTTTAAAAGCACATGCATCATTAGAAAAAAAAAACAAAACCCAAACCAGCTCTATGTAAGATTATTCTGTGTCTTGGAAATTATTAACATTTGGGCAGGTCTGGTTAGGACTCTGCTCTTCATTATGTTCTGCTTCTGCCAGACTCAACTGGCAAGCTACTTCGTACTTTGACTTCTGTTCCTACAGGTTCCTAAACACAGGAGGAAACTTTCAGAGATCTGTTGAACCCTTAAGATAGCTAAAGATAGCTAAGCCCACATGGAAACACATGAAGGTGGATTGTGATGCTGGAGCTTAAAAAGGTATCCCCAGCAGAGAGGGAGGAGTCTCATACTGCAGCAGGATAGATGGAGCAGTTCCCAGCTTCTTAAATAAACAGGCAGCATGTGTCTGTTCTGATCTAGGAAACTCTTAACTTTTTCATTTTATTAGAAGTTTAAATTCCTCAGAAAAAGATGGTAACACTGGATAAGGTCTGACATTACAGACCACAAAGCAAGCATTGTACCTGTCCCTGGATGTCCACATCAAGGAAAAGAGGAAATATTTACAGAGGTGTAAGGGGTTATGACTATGATAAATAGGATGGAATTAAGAACAGACAGATATAGCCTGAAAAGCATCAAAAACTTCCTCACACTGACATGTCTGATAATATAAAAGACACTCAAAAGGGAAGTTGTAAAAGAACCATTAGTGTTAAGAAATAAACTATAATGACCAATTCTTCATGGGCAGCACCATGCAATAGGCAGCCCAACAGGGCTTTTCTATCCTTGTCTTCCATTATTCTATGGTAAAATTAGAAGGCAAATAAGCAGGACTGTGATGACAGCCTTATCTTTTATTGCTGGTAGGAGAATGCTCACTGTTACCCAAGCTAATCATTCTGCAATATAGCTTCAACATTTTATATTGGATATTATTATAGGTACATATCACTGTAACATAGTACTTTCATTTTGAGCCCATCATGGTGCTTTAACACTTTTCCAGTGAAACATGTTAAATTTAAAGGGGAAAAATGAGTGGGAAGAATAGTACTGAATTATATCTACTGTGGCTTCTGTTTTAGGAGTTCTATCATTAGACTTGGTTTCCATTACTAGTTCACAATAGCAGCTGGGATTTACTTTGTGTGTGTGGCATTTTAGTTTGAGGGTCTCCAGGGCTTTTAAATGCATTCAGTCTTTCCTACACTTTGGTATTTCTTTTGCTTGCCTGCTTTTCCGTAGTTTTTAATTTGATTGAAATTAATTGTTGTTTAGATCAATGATTTGCAAATGTCAGTATACTGGTGGGATGTTGGGGAGGAAAAAAAGTTTTCACTGAGCCTTCATGAGTTGTACGGACACTTACTACCTACAAAATGTGTCATTATTAAATCTCATACAACTCCTTCATCTGAGGTGGTAAAAAGAAACTTTTTAACATTTGCATGCGATGCTAGAAATTAGGTGCAGATACACAGGAAGGATAATGCTCCTCAAATTGTTTAGAATGTTACTGGGAGCAAATGAATGTAAATCAGATGCTCTTGTTCATCAAGGAATTAATCCACTGCTATGAATACAGATCCAACTAGCCACTAGACATGTGTCTCTGTAAGGATTTAAAATAATTTAAACCTCCTAAAAAAACCCTCAAAACCCAATTAATAGTACATACATAAGGTTGGCCAAAATCCAAGGTTGGCAGATTGAGGGGCAGAGCACTGAGGTGCTCAAAAATATGCGCTTAGAACTGTAGTTATAACTCTTCTTCCAGATGTACTCACGTATACTCCCACTTCAGATTTGTTAAGGAGTAAAGACTTTAAAAGAGAAAAGCCTGTATATTTCTCTGGATCTCAGAGGATATGATTTCCATCTGGGAAGAGTTATTTCAGTCTCTTAGTGTTTCAGTAAGAAAGTTTACCACTAAAGAACACTAGAATCACTTTTCCTGTCCTAAAGGCTGTGGTAGTATATACATATATAAAATTAGCAAGAACTGTTTTTGAATTTCTTCTTCTGGTAATTCCTACCTTCTACAAAATTTCTGTCAAAATGTGCATATCAATCAGCCTTGCTAATCCAGAACCAAAAGGCTGATATGAAATTCAACTGTAATATAGTGCAAAAAGATCTTGTTTCCATTTAATTAATTGCCAGGTTAAAGAGAGGTCCAGAAGGTGCATCTGTTTATGTGACATCCTTGTTCATTTAGCAATCGCCAATGGATAATGCGAAGGTCACTGGAGGAAGCTGCATCTACCTGTAAACAAGCTAGGACCTCTGTTTACTAATCATGGAGTTGTAACTCAAGGACTTTGACTTTTCTCCAGTACCTGAGGAAAGCTCTTCAGGTGAGTAACAACTTCAATGGCTAGTACATCTGGGTCCTCTGAGGTGGACCCCTTGCTCCTTGGTGGAGCACAGGAGGAATATGAGTGTGTGAGGTCAGGGAGAGGCATCAAAGCCTGTCTTCATCTTTTCCTTACCCAAATATCTGTCTAGAGGGCCTTTGGAAACATGAAGAGGAGGTATAGAGGTGGTGGGTAGGAAAAGGCCATTATAGAAATGTAAAGGAACGGGCTGCTAGTGCTGGACACAAAATAAGCCTGAGCAGAGCTGCAGCTCATTTTATTGATGTATCAGCAAGCTTAATAACTTTAACATTATTTAGCCCTGAATACAGTTAGAAGTGTAATATTACCAGAGGTAAAAGTGTATATGTATCTATCTATAAATTTATATATGCATACATCTTTGTGGTTATAGTTGAGTATGTGCAGATATACTCATCATATATACACATACAAGCCCATATTCCTTTAAGTGCAGAAAATGGGCCTGAAATCTACATCAAACAGGAGTATTTCTCAATATTCACAACCTTAGCTAGTACTTTTGATAAGATGTTAAGTCCAAAGGGATGGGAATAGAAGAGAAGGACTATACAGCTGCGATCCATTGCCCTGTATCATCTCTGTAGTGACAGAGTGGCAGCGTATCACAGCTTGTAAAAAAAACTTACAGTGAGCAGAGAGTATTTGAAGAAAACATCAGCTAAGTCTTTCTTTTCAAATGTTACTACTTACAGAAAGTCACCAGTATTATAAGAATTTAAAATCTTATTAGGCAATTGAGATTTTTTTTTTTCTGTAATTTGACATGAAAGTCTCTTTGTTAGTGACTTTCATATTGTATTAGCTATAAAGAGGGAATGAAGAAGTAGGCTCTGGCTGCTAGCCAAGTCTGAAACACAGTCCTACCACAATAAATTCCAGGGTGAATGGCAGAAGCATGCAAATGAGCTAAGAACTCCAATGAGCAGACATGGCACAGATAAGCTGATAGAAAAGTGCAATGTTAACCTCTGATTTCAGCTGTGACAAAATTGCTTGAAATTTGGGGGGCAGAGCAATGTCTCAGAGATGGATTTTGCCCCTTAGCCTCATATGTGGACACAAATGCTTCTTAAGCAGGTTGGACAATGTCTGTTCCACATTATTAGGGATCATTCTTATATAAATCCTCTTCCCAATTCATGGGTATAATTTCATCTTTCCATTGTAATTTGCTTCAGGCAGTTTACTGTCTAATATATTTCTGTTTTCTTAGAAACCTCAAATATTCAGTATTATAGTGTATTTCAACACCTCACAATCCCTCTTCGTGTGTGGAAAGAATAAAATTAGTGCATTGTCTAAATTAGTCTTCAGAATTAATATTTTCTTTTAAGGAGTAAATGGAAGGAGAGAATCAAAAAATTATGATACTAGTTAGTACACCTATTTAGAGAAAGACCTAACTAGAAAAGAAAATCTGTATCTCATTAAATACAATACTGAAGGGAATATTATGCATGAAGAACAAAGAAGTCACGAATGTGTATATTTACACATACAATGCTTAATGAAAGCGTCTGGTCTTGGGTGGGTATGGGTGTGTCTGTTTTCCTGGGTTTTCTTTTGGTGTGTACATTGCAGCATTTATAAAAGCTCTTCCCTCTACATCCTACAACAGAAATTCAAAGTTTAAATAGCATAATGATCAAATTTATGCAATTCAGTTTTGGTGTCACTAAACCTTAACATAAAATTATACTGCTGAAAGTGAAAAGACCTCAGAGGAGACAGCAGCCAGCATTTATCCAGTAATCAAGGTACTGTGCTGATAGTGCTATGAATTCATGATACAGGCAAAGTATTGCAAAAGCATTTCCTCCTCTTTGTCTGATTTAAAAAATAAGAGATTTAAAATAGCACTGTATAGTGAAGAAATCAAGGAAGTATGCACACATATAATCAAATTTTATAAATCCTGTTTTAAAGGATTTTAAGTTACTTGGTAGTTCACTATAAATTGGGTTCGGTGTATGAAGTTAGCCTCCTATCTAAATAAAATTTTAGTGTTGTATTTGAGTATTTGTTGACAATGACTAAAAGTACTGACCTGGACAAACTTGACTTGCATCCTGTTCATGTCTTTCCCAGTAATTAACCTAGTGAACTGAAAACTGGTTTTAAGTGCATCAGTGTCCCCATTTCTAAAATGAGGATAATGGTTCTCATGAAGATATGCAACTGAAAAACAAAGCTGGAAACTTAGATATGGTAATACGTGCCTTGAGTGAAGGAGACTACTAGAAATGAGAAAGAAGAAAAAAAATATTTATAATTATAATGCCAGAAGAAATCACTAATATCGTTGAGTTAAATTCTGGTTAAGCATTGAGCTTTCTGATTTAACATCTGCAAGAATAGAACATGTATCTTAAATAATATTAATTGACAGCTACCTGATCTAAACTGCTGATTATATTTTGTTTAAACATAGAAATACTTATGTATTTATAAATATATATATGCTAGGGGGTAGAAAAGATTGGCTATGAAAGATAATGCTAAATAGAAATGTGAGGAAAAAGGAAAAATACATGCAAGAGAAGGCTCATGCCTCAAAGTAAAACTGAACTTTTTTCAAAGCACTTTAATATATATATATAATTTTCGAGATATAGAACTTCAAAGCCCTTGGTAAAAACACAGATAAATAGATTATTTTTATGCTGCTGAAGTGACTCATCATTTCAACAACACTTGCAATATTTTTACGGATTTCCACCTCAAATTACTTGAAATCTGTCTTATAGAAGATATGTTCCTTTTATCTACATTATTTTTATCCTCTCACTGAACAGAATAAAACCCCTACTTTATAATCACCTACAGTACATTGTTTGATGTCATCAGTAGGCCACTCAACAAATGTAGAAAGGTATGATTACTACAGTATATGAAAGACTAATGATAGTAACTACAATGATTTTGACTCATCTGATAGATAATAAAACATAAAAATTAGAATAATTTCTTTTAAAAAAAGAATTTATTATGATCTTGGAACAAAGTTGGAGGCTCCAGATTTTGCTAGGTGCTTTGTTATTGCTACATGACAGCTACACCAATTGATTTTACAACCTCTCTGTTTGGAAGCCACCTGGTAACTATTCTCTTTTCCTCTGTCCCAGAGCTCAGTTTGGTGCTGTGAATAGCACCCAACACTTTCTACATCATGAGATGCACTTTGGATTAGCTAGAAAAGTTAACTGGCAGTTAATGTCAAATATAGATCTGAGTCTTGAACCTGGCAGACCCACAGATTGAAGTGGAAATTAGGCACCTGGCTCCACTTGGCATCTGTGGGATATAGGTACCTCAATACCTTTGAGAACCTGGCTTTGGCATTTTAGGGGACTACTTTCTTGATTAGGACATGTGATCCTATATGCCATTGGGTTTTAAGAAGCAAGAAAGCGGAAGAACAATCACAGCTTTAATTCTCCTTATCATTTTGGATATTTTTGTGTGTCAGTTTAGATGCTACAACCATTTATTGTATGGTAAGATTTCTTCCATAAACACTGTTTTAATAACCCAGAATGATTTTGATAAAAGTATTTAAATTATATCTCCAGGTAGACCATATCTTTTCAACACATTATAATCCTTTCACGAGATAGCAAGCATGAGTGCTAGCAGAAGCTTTCAAACACAGTATAAAAGATCCAAGTAATGACAGTTATTATTTTTATTTAAATTCTCTATATAGTTTGTGGAGAATATTACATTCAGAACCACACTCCCCATCTCAAAAGACAGGTATCATCATGCCATGAGAGAATACAACAAAAAGGATATTTCCATAAAAAAAACCAAACAAATAATCTCCCCCCAACACTCATAAAAAAATCCTCCTTTGCTTTCCAGACCTTTATCGAGGGGAGATAGTCACATGGTTATTATCCTTTCCTTCTAGAAATATGGATAAAATCTTTTCTGAAATTTTATTCACATTGCTATTCTTCCACACACAATAGGGGAGAAAAACCTCCTTCAATTACTTTACTATTCACAACATTAGCAAAACTGATATTTATAGCAAATGCATGGGTGTAATCTAGATCTGAATATGACATCTTGTCACAGTATACCACTTGCATAAAAACCACTTTTATTGACAGTTTTACTTGCTTTCTGGATTATTCTTTTTTCTTTATAATCTTGGAAAAAATCCCCATTGAAAGAAAATAACAGTATGAAACCTTCTGAATATTAGTAAACTGCACTGAGATGATCCACCTACTCTAAAGCTGAAGATATACTAATGTGTATATAATCAGCTTTCTAAGGGAAAACTTCAAAGCTTCTGAGCTACCTGCAAAACAGCTGTCCCTGTAGCAGTGGTGTGAGGAGAAGGGGAGACGATTGACAGGAAGAGGGACAGATGGTAGGTGGGAAAAGGAATTACAGGCTTTTGCTGCCTTTTGGTTAAACTTAGCAGTATTTACTATTTAAAAAAATAGTAAAAAGGAAGAAATGGATGCTGCTGTTGCTTTTATCACGAGTCATAACTATGCAGTAAGGATGATGTACCCTTAGCTGTTTGTGGATCTTGGCGAAAATAATACAAGAAAATGTCTTCCACCTCCCATGCCACTTGCAGCCAACTGCTTCAGTACAGCTGCAGCCCCCTGCTCTAAATAAAGGAGGGGTTTTATCCCAGAGAGCACTCTCTCTTATTCTCTCAGAGAAAAAGTCACAATTTATCTCCTTTCCATACAGCACCTGCTGCATCTTGGTGTAATGACTGTATTGTCTTGGTGGATGGAGAAATGAAAGGAAGCATTGCCTGATGGGGAGAAGCACCGACCCCCCAGAGCTCCCTGGGAGGAGGGATGCTTTGTTTTACATCTGGCTGGTGCCTGTGCCTTAGGCATACATTTTCCCTCTGTGAGTGAGCTGAGTTGGTGGTGAGGCAGACTTTGTTTCAGAGATTTACCACTAAAACCACAATCATCACATAAGAGCGCAGCTTTGAACAACGTGTGCACAAAAGCATCTTTTTATGTTGCATGTTTTCGCAGCTGGTGCTTGCACAAAGAAACATACAGAGAATAATAGGAACACCCTTTGGTGACTTGTGTACTGGGTTATGTATTCCTGCAGTGGGCTTCATAGTGCACTGCTCATTAACACAGCCCAAGTTGTTTAAAACAATGGCAGTGTACCCACTTTTTCATTTATGCTTATTTTTAACCCAGACATCTTTTGCTTCCTCTCCTGGTGAAACAAGGTCTATGTTTTGGGTGGGCTGAAGATTTCTGAGCCAGTTCCTCAGCTGGCCTAATTAAAGCCCATTTACATGAAGTCAATGGTGCTAAGCCAATTTGCACCAGCTGTGAAGCCAGGCCTCCATGTATTTGTATTCATAGGAATGAATGCTTGATGCAGTTTTGATTGGTGATTGAATACTGCCAGGTTCTAAAACACAGGGTTCTCATTAATCACACCAGAGATTATTATTACCCTAGACTTGATTCAGGCTCTCTTAAATAATTTCTAAATTGTAATTTGGTCAGATCTAGGCACTTAAAGGTATGGCTGTATAGATGTAACTGCAGTCAAATACACATATTTTGCCCAGCACACTGAACTGGCTGGAAATGTCCAGCTATGTTTGTATGTACTGTGTCCTGTATCATGTTTGGGCAGCATGGTGCCCTACCTTGCAATATGGTTGCACAAACTTACAGTATGACTTCTGAACCACATCTACTTTGTGCAGGTCAAGCATACAATGAGGACAGAATAAAGAAGCATCTGTTTGAATTTGTCCCTATGTATTTCAGACAAGGTTTCAAGAAACCCATTTACAATCATCTCCTAGTCCATGGAAACATCACACAACTCTCACACAACTTCCAATGAATCACAGGTACCTACCTTATCCTTCAGATCTCTTCTGATCTAGGGCATGTAACCTCTCCCAGGAGGTTCCATCAGCAGGATGCTCCCACATGACACTTAGGTCCCTCAGGAAATACTAAGCTCCCTGAAAAGCTCCCTAACTCATATTCCTTAAAAGATTCATTGCATACTCAGGAGTCTGCTGGTTTGGGCATTCTTGCAGTACACTGATGACCCCTGAATTTGGTGATCCTATCTGACTGTCAAACCTTGCAGCTGCTCTGCTAATGAGGTTAGAAATGAGACCCGTATGAGCTTGGGCTCAGCCCATCCTATTTAAACTGGGTTCACAGACAACCAGGAGTGCAAGAGATGAAGTGCTAGGCAGAGATGAAGTAATAGACAGGCTGTCTGATTTGATTTTCTTTTGTTGTTAATGAAGATATTACAATCATGAGAGCAACCTTGAAGAACTGATCAAATGTGCAACAGTCCGTTCAAGAAAATTGAATGCAATATCCTTGGGTTCTAGAGAAGACTGCTCCATGCTTCAGCAGCCTCCCGTTTTATCTTTCTTAATGACACAGAAATTTTACAATATTTGGTTTATAAGCCTCTTTGATCTGGAATGAAGCCGAGCATGCTATTTTCATGCTCCATAGGCTACCCCATGTCAGTTGCACTGTATTCAATCTGTGAATTTAACAAAATTATTGAGGCACCGGATGTTAGAAACATTGTGCTGATCCTCATGATGTTCAGCCACTCTTGCCATTTGTCACTACTAACTTGTGGTGACGTTGTCTAGTAAGTTGTATGTTAAGCTTGGGGGGTATGATGTGTAAGCACTGGATAAAGAGGTCTGAAAGTGTACTTGATTCTTTCAAGAAAGGAGGTATGCGTTTGTAAGAATGTTTGTTTCGTCCGTTCAGTTTAAAACACAAGGAAGGAAAAAGAGGGATGTAAGCTTTAAATATTCTATGGCTTTGTTTGACTTGTAGGAAGAATACAAAAAGAAATGTAAGGATTAAGGGAAAATATAAATGAGAATGAATATAAAAAGTCAGCTTTGAGTCTGTGAGGCTCTACCAGAATTATCAGGTATGCTTGCAAAGGAAGTATTAGCATATGCATTGCAAAGCAGTGGAAGCGTAATTGTGATGACAGTTATGAGCCCATAAGAAATACACGGAGAAAGATAGGACTTTGGGGGAAAATTCAATTTTAGCGCAGAACAGCCTGGTTCCATCTCTAATACTGAGTATTTTTTTTAGCTAGTGCATTTGGATTATGGCTTTCCTGATTCTTCATTCTGCTTCCAGCCTCTGCAAAAATTATGATGGCTGTGGGGCTGATATAGCTTGCACCAGCTGGCAATGAGCTGCTGAAGAATCTGTCAGAGTAAGCACAGCCGGGGTGCACTGTGTCCTGACCATTCCTGCCCTGTCCCTGATGTGCTTCTGAGATGCCTCCAAGGCAGGCAGGGAAAAGGGTTGCTGGGAGAGTGATGTGCTGCTGCCACTGCCTCGTGCAGAGGGAGGTCATCTAAGTAGGAATCTGTACATTATCACACCTGGTAAAATCTGTAGGACTGGAGTGCTGAAGGGATTTGGTCACTGGCATTGCAAAACCTGTAGGCAAATGTGAACACATTTCATGCGGAAAGGCAGGTGCTTGTGTGAGTACAGTCAGCTAAACCCCAGACATACTGCTGAAGGAGAAAGGCAAGGACACAAAAAAAAAGGGCTGATATTCACTGCAATCTCCTGGGAAACCTAAGTTTAGTCCTAAGAGGCTGAAGAAGATTTTTTACTTCCCTACCCAAGCTCTTTTAGTGTAAGGCTCTAGTGCAAAATGTGTCTACAACAGGAGCTTTGTTCTGCTTGGACATCAATCAGACATACTCCAAGAGTGGAGGCCCCAGACAGAACAGCAAAATATAGTGCAAATTAAAAGCCCTGGGGAGCAGGTATGTAGAAAGATGCTCATCTCTTTCATGGTGGAAAACAGAAAAGCAAAACTTGAGTTGCCTCTTGCAGTTAAACCACCCAGACAACTCAGCAGTATGTTCTGTGGATTGTTTGGTCAGCTAGATACTATCAAGACAGTGATGAAACTTCAAAGCCTAATTCTCTTTGTATGTCTAAACTAGAAATTACCTTAGGATATGAGTTGTGAAAAACTGGCAGCAATTTGGAAGGATGAAATGGGATACTGTAATCTCCCTCTCTACCACCTACTTTTATCTCTTTGTATTTCTCCTTTATTTGCATTTTTACCTAGTTGTTGCTCTTATTCCCTCCAGGTCCTCCTCCTAGCTGCACTTTTCCTTACCCTGGTTGCTCTGCCTCCGTAGGCACAACTTGGCTGGAAGCAAAACTAATAAGATTTTCAATCTACAAAGCACAGATGGTACCTTCCATGCTTCAGAGACTATCTTGTTCGTCTCACTTCCTGGTCATTAGCAGAGGGAAAGGAGGAATGGGAGGTGCAGCAAGTCTCCTGCCAGGCTGGAGGGCAAAATTCCCCCTATCAGCATTGTTGGGGAATGAAGGTAAATGAGGAATATGAAGAAGAATAGAGAAGCAAGAGATTGCAAAGTGCAGTATTCTGCAGAAATAGGAGTAGCCTTTTGTGCCAGGCTAAAGTAAAACCTGGCATAGATTAAACTGAGAGTTACCTCTATCTCTTATTGCAGTAAGCAGAGATGACCTGTTGAAAAGGTGCTCAGAGCCTACACTGGGGAAGGCAATGCCTTCAGTCCCACTGGCAGTACTAATAAATGTTGCTGTAGCAGGTATTGAAGTCTCCTCTAACTCTCTTCACACAACTCTCCTTTCATTTTTTCATCACACAAAAAGTCCAGAAAACATTCCTAAAAGCACATCCAAGGCATCTCTTTCTTTGTTTCTTGTACCTTGTGATTTGTGTTTGGTTATTTGCATCAAATATAAAAGTAACCTGTGTGAAACAGAAATAGGTAGGTATTTACATGTTATCATTTTTAAGACATATCTATAGAAAATTAGGCTGTGGTGGGTTGACCTTGGCTAGTTGCCAGATACCCACTAAGCCACTCTCTCACTCCCCCTCCTCAGCAATACAGGGGGAGAAAAAAACATGATGAACTTTTGGGTTGAGATAAGGGCAGTTTAATGAAATAAACCAAAGGCCACATGTTGAAACAGAGCAAAAATACCCAGATTTCTTCTCTGCAGAGAAAGAAATACTCCCATCAGCAGGTGATATCCAGCCACTTCCTGGGAAGCAGGGCCTCAGTACATGTAGGGGTTGCTTTGGAAGACAATGCCTGAATAATAAATGTCCCATACCCATCCTTTCTCTTACCTTTGTTGCTAAGCATGGTGTCATATGGTATGGAATAACTCTTCTGGCAGATTGAATCAACTCTCCTGGTTACATCCCCTCCCAAACACTCGCCCACCCTCAGTCTACTAGCCTTTGATGTGGCAGATGGAGAGAGAGCCTTGATGCTGTGCAGGCACTGCTCAGCAATAGCCAACACATTGGTGAGTTATCAACACCTTTCTACTACAAATACAAAGCACAGCACTGTATGGGTTGTTATAAGGAAAGAGAGCTCCGCTCCAGCCAAACCCAATACATGGACCAAAGTCAATAATGACCATAAAGCTCTAGAAATTTTAGTTGGAAGAGACGTCTAGAATAGTCTGTTCCTGTCTTCCACACAAAGGAAGACTTTGAGGTGAGCTGCGGCTTTGTGTAACCAAGTCTTGAAACCTTTGAAGGCAGGAGGTTCCACAACCTTTCTGGACAGCCCAGTCCAGTGCCATGCTATTTTCCTAGTGAAATTGTTTTTCCTAGTGTCTGCTTTGAACCTTGTAAGCCACAATATGTGGTCTCTGCCCTTTGTCACATTGTCTGTCATCAAGAGCTTGGGTTCTACCCCCATCTCAAAATGTCAATTGCCTTAATACATGAATACATTGATTCTGAGTCCACAGCACTACACTCTCACTGCATTAGTGTTCTAGAGCTACCAATAGAGGGTGACTTCATGAGGAATTGGAGATGGAGCCCTATGTGTTTTCATCTCTTTCTTATTTAGGATGAGAGACTTCTTACCTAACATTAGCCTTCCACAAGTTAGCTGTCGGACCTAAACATAGTCTTCCTTTGTAAATGCTGAAGAGAAAAAACCTCCAACAGTATGACTAACTACACCTATCTTACTTTACACCTAAAATTAGGTGGTGTGTCACTTAGTTAGTTAACTGCATACATAGAATGCAATACTCAGCTGAATAAAAAAAGAGCCCTTATTGTACATTCTTTCAAAACTAATTAGGACTAAAGTGGCAGATATGAAAGATCGATAATAAAATGTCTACCTTATTGCTGTAGAAAAATGAAGTAAAGGAAATTTCACAATATCTGTTCTTTCTGCTCAGTGCTAAATCTCTTTTACAACTTGTCTTATTAAGGGTTAAGCTCTAAAGGAAACTGGGATACAATGAAAACTTTCTGCAAACGAAATGCACATCATATGACTGCAACACTTTCTTGCTCTGTAATTTCCACTGACACTGAAGTCCTGTGTATAAACAGGAATCACAGAATGGTTTGTGTTGGAAGGGACCTTAAAGATCATCTAGTTCACACCCTCCTGCCATGGGCAGGGACACCTTCCACTAGACCAGGTTGCTCAAAGACCCATCCTACCTGACCTTGAATACTTCCAGAGATGGGGCATCCACAGCTTCTCTGGGCAACCTGTTCCAGTGCCTCACCACCCTCACTGGGAAGAACTTCTTCCTGATATCTCATCTAAATCTCCCCTCTTTCAGTTTAAAGCAATTACCCCTTGTCCTGTCACTACAGGCCCTTTAAAAAGTCCCCCTCCAGCTTTCTTGTAGGTCCCTTAATGTACTGGAAGGTTGCTATAAGTTTTCCTTGGAACCTTCTACAGCCTGAACAAACCCAACTGTCTCAACCTTTCTTTGTAGGAGAGGTGCTCCAGCCCCCTGATCATCTTCGTGGCCTCCTATGGACTCACTCTATCCTATCGATATCCTTCTTATGTTGAAGGCCCCACAGCTGGATGCAGTACTGTAGGAGGGGTCTCACAAAAGCAGAGTAGAGAGGGAGAATCACCTCCCTTGACCTGCTGGTCACGCTTCTCTGGATACAGCCCAGGATACAGTTGGCTTTCTGGGCTGCCAGTGCACAATGCCAGTTCATGTTCAGCTTTACCTCCACCATTACCCCCAAGTCCTTCTCCTCAGGGCTGCCCTTAATGCATGCTGTCATACATGCTGCAGTTTGTGTGCACGTTTCTGTTCTATCTATTCAAATTTACGCTACCACATTAAAAAGGGTTGTATTCCTCCCCTTCTGTGGATGATTGATACTAAATCTGTACATTTGAATGTTTTCAAAGAAACAGAGGATGTTAGTATATTCAGCATGCATATTAAAAGTACAACTAACCCTTCACTTGTTTCCTTCTGCATTAAATTAGCCTGTCATAATTTCTATATCCTTACTGAAATTCAAGATGTGCTTTCTGTTAAATATCTTCATTTCTTCCTGGAAAAAAGTCTACTCAAAATAGACAACATCTTTTAGTGTACAGATTTTGTCATTATTATTCTTCTCATTTTTAGTGTTGCACATAAATATTGATTTTTGCTGTGCCAAAATCTTCAAAGAAGTATTTGATATTTTCTCCAAAAATATCACAGAATACAAAAGAAATTTCTGAACTGAGATTTGAGAATAAATGTCTGTAAAATGAACCATATCTTTATGCAATTGTGTTTGTGTAAGGTGAAATAGATTAAAGAAATCTAAGAACTTTTTGGAAACAGTAGATTGCAAATCATTCTCAAGGATAAGACAAAACAACATATTTATGTGGTTTAGAAAAGTTTTCTTGAGTCTATGTTAGAGTACCTTAGGTGTGAGAGGTTCCTTATTTCAGTACAGTTAATAACTCATTGTTCACATCGCATATCAGATATAATTCAAAGCAGCAATATGAACATGAAATATTCTATCACAAATTTCTTAGCTACCTATGAGTCTTTTCTGGTCTAATAATTGTTTAATTACAAAAAGCTGATTAGCTCCAAAAGGAAAGACAGGAATTGTCGTATTCATCTCACCTAATATTGGGTGACTAAGTTATAAAGTGTTGTATCTGAGCTGTGTTACAGTCTCCGGTCAGTGAATAAAAGTAGGTACTAAGAGGTCATGGCCTTATACATTTGATATACCATGGATAGAAAGGGAGA
This sequence comes from Rhynochetos jubatus, assembly GCA_027574665.1. Lineage (NCBI taxonomy): Eukaryota > Metazoa > Chordata > Aves > Eurypygiformes > Rhynochetidae > Rhynochetos > Rhynochetos jubatus. Next base: position 101,149,143 of record CM050649.1, on the reverse strand, counting down.
GAGATTTTTATTTTATTCTAACACAGAACAACAGCAAATATTGAAAACACAAAAAGGTTTTGCTAAATAGATGATCTGTTTTCAAAGTAAATCCAAATGTTAAATTAACTATATTAGCCAATCAAATAAAGTAAAACATGTTGAATGGGTACGTAGCATCAAATACATTTAGGAAGATGAAAGATGTTTGGTTTGAACAAAGTGTGTCCATTTAAAAATTTTTTATCACACATTCACCAGCTCCTTTCAGTGGTGCAATCTTTCTTTTGATTACATGGCATCTTACTTGGTGCTTGAAGATGAGATTCTGGCACTTAGCTTGTGAACTTCAATGTTCTGTCTGCTATATCTAACACTCAAATGAGTTTGTGATGTTTTTTCTGCTTTCCCTATCAGTTTCATGTTGTCCCATGTTCCTGTTGGCCAGGGCAAGTGACCCAGTTGAAATAACTTTAGAAGTGCAGATAGATCCAACAGATGTATATCACTATTGATGAGACCTGGTATATGTATCCATTCCCTCCAATATGTTCTCACTCATTACATCTCCAGAAATCACTTCTTTTTCATTCTCCTGCTGACAACCAAGGGTCAATGAGTTTGGAAGGTATCTTAAGCAAAGGAGAGAGATTTTCTCCCCCCCACCCTGTTTAAATGTTACATTTTCTTTTCCAGACTGGATAGTAGATTATGGGCAGAAGAGGGTAATCTAATTAATAAAATTGGCTAAGAATTTTTCAGTTAACTGTTCTTATTTGAAAAATGCTGCTTCACTGAAGTGAAACAGACTGCTCTGTTCACAAATATCCTTTCAAACCTATTTTTTGAAAACTAGAAATGGTCAAACTATTCCACTCCCGTAGATTTTAAAGTGAGCAAAATTGTATTTGGTTTTGATTGTTTTTTTTTGTTTTAAAGTAAAATGGAATAAAATGTTAATAACAGTCAAATGTGAAATATTTAGAAATAAAGAAGTATGCACACATATGCTTATAATGTACATAGGTATAGATCAGATACACATTTCCAAAAGTAAGTAGAAATAAAATTTTACCTTTTAATTCAAAATTTATTATCTCAGATATTTTATAAACCAGGATAAAAGAATCACTGCACAAACCCAAAGCTTAATTCTACTTCATATTTCTTTTATTTAGCTCATATATATAATTTTTTAAAAGACATGGTTACAGAAATTTCCCATAGCATGTTAAGGTGAAAGTTTGCTTTACAACAGCGGAGTCTTCAGAACACCTGCTTTTGAGGAAGGGAAAAATACTCATTTAAAGTTGTTCTGTATTATTGAGCAGCCTTGCTCTGCACTGTAGTTATTTTCTTCAAGGACAGATTGAATTTTAAGCCTCCATGTTTATTTATAGAGCTAGATCCTCTGCTGTTTTTTGCTTTGATTGTCATTTACATTGATGCATAGTCATTGCTACATGGGTCTAAAATACTGTAATTCTGATCTGGCTGATATTTATGTTACTTTGCACATACATACATCACTAGATGTAGAGCAACACACTGCAGAATTAGGCCAGCAGTTTTATAGATACCGTTAGAGGAACACTAAGGTTATTTTTCACTGTGTTTTCACACTGATAAAATATGTTACCTTTTCTAAAAGCGATAACATGTTTTTTACACTGTGTGAAGAAAAAGTCCCAAGCTCCTAAAACCCCTGGTGACAGAAACGCAAACAGTGTTAGGTTACTTTTAAATTCTTACAGACACAGTTTACAGACATCACACCAAATATGTTTTCATATGCCTTTGTGACATCTCCTTTCTGGAGGTATTAGGCATTCCCCCACTTCATTGGCACAGCAATGGAGAGAATAATCCCAAATAAAGGAAGAAAACATTAACTTTGGTCATAGCCTTTTTCACATTTTTGCTAGTTTCAGTCTTTAAAGGCTAAAGTCAGATACCTAAAGACAGGAATCTATTAGTGTTTGAAATGCCATAGACCCTATTAGACACCCACACAAGGCTGTAAGATAAAATAGAAAAATATACCTTACTGGAATGGCAGCTGAAGGACAGATGGGACAGCTTAGGTCATCTCAAATGCACCTATGTACCAATGTTTATGCAGCTCAAAACCACCCTAAGAGTTTCAGAAATGCACACAAAAAGTAGTACTATATGTTGTCATTTAAAGGGAAATGTTGCCTTAAAACAATCCTGGCTCTCTGAAGCTAGATCAAAGACATCCTTCACTAGAGATCTGATCTCAGTCTGTCAGGAGAGATAAAAACATTAACTTAAAAGCACCTTGCTGTGTTTTATTTCATAACTGGAGCAGGTTTTAAGGATGCATGCAGTCAGTTAATACAACTCAGTTGACAACCAGTCCAGATAAGTCCATAAGGTGACCAAATCCTTCTGGTAAAACTCTACTGTCCCATTTTGAAGCATGAAGAACACAAAGCACATCAGAATTTCAGTAGCTGTTCTGAGTAACAGCTCATATAAAGTTGCCATAGAACAGTTTTTCCACTAGGGAATGAAGTAGAATTAATAGAAAAGTCTCAGGGCAGGATATGACCAGATCTAAATTTTGTTTGCTTGTTTGTTTTTGTCCTGCAGCTAGTACTGCAGCTGGCAATCAAGAAAGATCCCTCTCCCTGCTATACCTAACGTATTTCTCCAGATTATCAGTTAATTCTATGTGCAGCTGGGGCTGGCTCTGTATCTGGACTGTAGACCCAGCTGTAGTTCCTCTTCCTCAAGCTTAAGACTGTACTATCTGCGAGAGCAGTGGCTGGAGAACAGCCCTGCAGAGAGGGATCTGGTGTGCTGGTCAACAGAAAGCTCATTATGAGTCAGCAGTGTGCCCTGGAGCCAAGAGGGTAAAACGCATCCTGGCGTGCATTGCACACAACATAACCAGACAGTCAGAAGAAGTGATTATCCTGCAGTATTCAGCATCACTTTGAGTACTGTGGACAGTTCTGAGCCCCACAATTTAAGAAGGGTGTGAAAAACCTTGAATGCATCCAGATGAGGGCAAAAAAACCCTGGTGAAATGGCATGTCCAGTTTAAGATTTTGGATTTTTCTAGTTGTGCGTAAAAGAGGCTGAGGGAAGACCTCATTGCTGTCTACAGCTTCCTGAGGACAGAAGTGGAGAGGGAGATGCTGATCTCTTCTCCCTGGTACCCAGTGATGAGAAGTGTGGGAATGGTTCAAAGTTGTGTCAGGGGAGGTTTAGATTGGACATTAGGAAACATTTCTTTACTGAGAGGGTGCTTGAACACTGGAACAGGCTTCATAGTGAGGTGGTCAATGCTCCATACCTGTCAGTGTTTAAGAGGCATGTGGGAAATGGTCTTAACATGCTTTAACATTTGGTGAGCCATGAGTTTGTCAGGAAGCAGGACTAGATGATCATTGTAGGTCCCTTCCAAATGGAATAGTCCTTCCCTTCCCTTCCCTTCCCTTCCCTTCCCTTCCCTTCCCTTCCCTTCCCTTCCCTTCCCTTCCCTTCCCTTCCCTTCCCTTCCCTTCCCTTCCCTTCCCTTCCCTTCCCTTCCCTTCCCTTCCCTTCCCTTCCCTTCCCTTCCCTTCCCTTCCCTTCCCTTCCCTTCCCTTCCCTTCCCTTCCCTCCTCTCCTCTCCTCTCCTCTCCCATCAGTAAGAGAGAAACCAATACATCATGGCAATTTCCTGTATACATTTTAAAGTCTGCAGTCAGATGGTATACTTTTTTTGCATGCGGACCCTTGAAAAATCTGTAGCCTACAGGGTAATTTTAGTATCCAAGGCTAATGTAATTAATGTTATGAATTCCTGTAAGAGTTGAATTCTCATAAGATTTTGCAGACCAGAGAAAGTTTGACTAGGCAACTAAATCTCCCAAGATTCTTTAACTACTGATATTAATGCTTTTACCTTGAAAATATAGAACTGTGTTTTACAGACGGACTTCTGTCTTCAAACAAAATTAGACTACTTGCCTAAGGCTTTGAATACTGTTCTACTTTCAAAGAATCAGCAGGCCAGCAAAGTACCTTTGATGATGGTGTCACTCCAAAACATATTGACAATATTTTTAGTCATCTTAAGGTTTTCTTATCTGTCTAACACTATCATATTTCTGTCATTGTTAATAGATTTTTTCTCTTTCTCTTTGCCTCTCCCTCTGCCCTTCTTTCCCCCTTCCATGGTCCTTCCTCCTTCCCCTTTCCCTCCACTTTCCCCTTTCCCTCCCTTCCCTCATTACTTATAGGGTTCTTGACTATACTGCTATAGGATTTGAGGACGTAATGATCAATTTAGGGGACAAGGTGGGTTTATTTTTTTTTTTTTCCAGTTCCAAGCATCCAAAATAATGTGAAGTCTGGGCTGTAGTATTGAGAGTGGTAGTTTTACAACATGGCACTAAGGATATATTATATATATACAGAAGAGGCTCTTAGAAGTACGTGCATGCAATCAAAGGCATGCTCCTACAATCTGCGTGGATGGCTATATAAGACACAGAAAGACAGACAGTGTGGGGTTGTTCATACTGCCTGTGAGGCATGAAGCATCCCCAGAGGCACATCTGAGTTTCATCTGAGATACTCACTCCAGAGAGATCTTGTGTTCAGGCAGAGGAATTTGGGATAAGCAGTGGTACGAACCTGGACTGAGACTAGGGGCAAATCAAATCTATCCCTTCTGGCAGGTGTTCAAGCAACATCATTTCTCTCCTGCTGTTTCCAAGGAGTAACTTGGAAACCTCAGTTTCCCTACTAACCAGTGGTCTGCATTTTCTCCAACAGCTGGGTTTTATTTGATTAAATTAGAGAAAGAACACACCTGCTAGGGTAAATAAACAAAGTCCAGGGAAACAAATAACCCTTCCCACTGGCCTCTGTATCTTCTTCACTGCTCTACTTCAATTTTTCAGCTGAAAATATTGATTTTGCTAAAATTACTTGGTTTTTTTCCATTGGGAAAATTGAAATTAAATGTTTTGTGCCAACTTGACATTCATTTGTGCTGGCTGAGCTCCCTTGGAACCTCAGGAGAGATGTAGCTTGTGCTCTTTAAGCCCCCTTCATCCCTTTGGGCTGGGCTTCCGGTCTGAACTAGATCTTCTTTAAGGAGACACCCAACACCATTTCTCTCGATCTGTGTGTGCCGCTGTGTCTCACTGTCTTGCTCTGTTTCTTTCTAGAGAGATTCATTTCTCCTTTCCCCAGACTCTTTTTTCATTGAGAAAACATTTTTTTTTTTTTTTCTGCTTCTGCCTAGTGTCTCTGCTTTGCTGCTATCAAGTCCATAAGAGCTTTACCTTCTACCAACTATAGTCTCCTGAAGGTTACTTTGTTCTGGGCTCTTAATGAGGACAGGCTTTGCTCAGTAGATCCCCTAATATGTCAAATATATCTTTTGCATTGCCATAAAAGGATGGGTGTATTGAAGAAGGTTTGAAAGGAGATTGGATCACTCTTTCACTTATCTTGAAATTCAGAACTGTGGTAGCCTGGGCATAAAAATAAAACAAAAAATAATTTTTAAAAGTTCTCACCTTTGGATAATTTGAGGTTTTGTCTGTGTGAGGTTTTTTGTTTGTTTGCTTTTGAAAATTGTTGACTGAAGCCCTATACATTGGTCACATCTGGAACTTGTACATCTGTTGGCAGTACTTCCGCACACATGCATGAATGGATAAACCAGTTCTCAGGTGTGGTGTGAAGAGAATATTTTTCCCAGATTAGACTCACAGGGATTGGTTTTTTCCCCCTTTCTGCCATACATGGAATGGTTTGCTTTATAGCCTCAGTTGTGAGCTTTCTTTATGAATAAATGGGTATTCATACTGTGTTAAATAGTAACAAAAAAAAAAAAAAAAAAAAGACAATTCTCTTGTCCTTCTCTGATTTTTGTTTTTGTTTTTCTTTTTTTTTTTTCCACTCTAGTATCTCCTTTAGTACCTCTCACTGACTAAGTTCTTCCATTACCATCTCCTGCAGTTCCATTTCAGTCTCCAGAAATGCCCTCTCATCATTTCCTAGTGCAAATATCTATAATGGGACTAGTGTAAGGTAAGTTGCATTCTTTTCCAGAGAATCCCATTAAGTTCTCCATATTTTAGACAAGGGTGTACTTAAGGTTATTTGGTTTAGATACCCTTAAGCTATTGTACTTTTTTCTTACGCAATCTTTACTATTTTTGTCAGATTAGTTTGACTTTAGGGGTTTGGAGGTTTTTGGTTTGAGTTGGTTGGTTGGTTGGTTGGTTTTGGTGTGGTTTTATGGTTGGGTGGGTTGGTTTTTTCTTTTTGCTTTTCTTCAATCAAATTTAATTGAGTCTGGTGACCATAGTAAATGTTAGTCATTGCTTGGGAAACCTTTATAGAAGTAAGTATATCTTCTGATCTTAATGGTACAGGAATAGCAGTGTAATGGTTCTCTGAGCCTTGCTTCAAAGCTAACAATAATGAAGTCTATCTGTTGTTTATGAGCACTATTTACCTGAATATATCTTCTGCAAAGACACTAGGATTTGGCCCTTAATAGCATAGTATATAGCATCATTGTGGATAGGGTATTGGGTTGCACTAATAAAACCAATTTGTTTGGAATAAGACTACAAATATAAAGTTTATAAAAGATTTTTGTGGTAGCTAGAATAATAATTATATGTATTTAGGACAGAGTTTTTGCTCTCTGGTACCTTGACAATCAATCTTCTTTTAGCCTCTGGCTCACAATATTAACAACATAAATGAAAACGTCTCATAACCAATGATTAACTATGGCATAATCCTTAACATGATTCTTTCCATGTTCAGGTGAAATGGTAGATTAGAACAATTTTACAGCATGCCTCAAAAGTTCAAAAAATTTATTATAAAATGTTTTTTGAAAAAAAAAAAAGTTGTTTCTTTAGTGTGGGAATAAAATTGATTTTCTGAAACAAATGTAGTTCTACACTGAGGATAATATTTATACTTAGCCTCTAAGTATGTGTCCTATATATACCTGGATGTTTTTGGATGTTGAAGAAAATTAGACTACTGTGAATACTTATCTGGATGTTACCTCCAAATGTTGACGAGTTCCACTTTTATATCACAGAATCAACATGAGGTCATCAGCTTTCACCTAATGACATTTAAGGATAAACAAATAAATTGCAGGAGTTCTCTGTGTGTGTCTTTAGTGAAGGTAGCACATGTTTTACATTTTGTATACTTTTATTCCTTCTGTGCAGGAAGGTTAGAAACTTCTGGAAACAAGGGAGTGAGGGAGGGAGAGAGAGAGCGAGAGATAAGATTTGTCTGCAATAGCATAACTCTAGGGCCTTTAATAATAGCAAAACCACCATATTGTGATCATAAAAAAAAAGGACATGATTTTTTCAGTGCTGTCCTTTACCCTGCAATATTGTAGTACGATTACACATAGCATTGTGTGATACTTAAAAGTTATGTTTATTTAGAGAGATATTTCATCTTGCAAATCAACAGGGTTTTTAAATAAAGCTCCCAGAAAAATATTCAGTTAGGATTTCAGTATTTTATATATACTGTTTACAACTTAGGAAGTACACAAACAAGATGTCCTTCAGGTATTGGACTCAGGGTCACTAACTCTAGTCAAGGAAGAAAAAAAGAGGTAGCAGCACAGAAAATAATAGACAAATATAAACTTTGTAATTCAACAAATACTCTTGCTGATAAAAAAGCCATTTTTTTGGGTTTTCAATGATCTCCATATGTTAATGCATATGTGAATGACGCAACTGTGTTGTGAGTTAAAAATTTACCCAAATTCTCAAAAATTATCACATAAGCAGGTTGCCTTTATCAGTGGAATAGGGGATGTGAGAAAGGCAGGCCACATGGGGCTATTACTTTCATCCCTGCACAAGGGGACATTGAGAGGACAGAAAAAGGCACGGCAAGTGAAAGAACAAAGCTCAGAGGATGTCAGCATACAGGAGGAATTAATATACACCAGAGAATACTGAAAATAGATGGTTGCAAAGATATTTTTATCAGTAACAGGCAAAGAGAATCAATCCTTAACTATCATTCAAGGCTGAGAGAGTATGGACAAAAAAAAGAACTTCAGGACAGATAAATCAGTACATGTTAGTGATTCATCCACCAACAAAATGACACTTACTCGTTCAGATGAAAGAATAAAGGAAATAATAATAATAATAATAAAAATTGTGGTATCATGGAAAAGAAGGATATCTGAAAAAGTAAAGAGAATGTGTTAATGCTGTTCTCCAAAAGTGTAAGAACAAAGAACAATATTTAGGCAAAGCCAGAAAATATGCATGTTGTCTGACTGAAGCTTATGAAGAAGTCTCAGCTGAGTTCACCAGTGAAAAATGTCAGATGTAGTTTGGAAAAGGGTGCTGGGTAAATCCACGTTAAAAGTCATTATTTGGATGTTATTCATTTCAGCGAATATACTTTAGCGGAAGTTCTACTCCCAAGATATTTCTGAGATTAATTGGGTAGATCTAAGAGAGCTAGAAAGTTTTCAGAGTTTATAATGGATGATGTTTTAATTTGGCTTAGAGAGTTTAAATTATGCAATGAGAGATTTTGGCAAGGTTTTCAGAGAGTAAGAAGAAAGAAGTACACCAAAGACTTAGATTAATCTTACAAATGCTGTATGTATTAGACAGAGAGGGACTAATCCTTCACTGTTTTGTGCCCTCAGTGCAACTTTGTATAACTGCAAGGAGAACTCTACTTTAATAGCACCCACATTACACAGTTCCAAATAACTGTATCAGATATGAGATAGCAGAAATCTATGCTGAGTGTGAATCACTACCCACAGATCCAGGTGAAACTGAACTCTTGGATGTTTCTCTTGGTATAACCTCTTTGCAGTGCCCTTCTAGTACAAAGGCCATTACAGGCTTTTTAGGTAAAATGTAGGTTGTGGAGTACAAAAATAAAGTCCATTAAATTTCACATTTTGGAGGAAGAAAAAAAATAAATCTATCTTTTTCTGTTTGAAATACATTTTATTTTTGTGGTAAAAACAGAATAGAAAGGTCTGGAATCTGTCATTAAAATCCGTTTAAAACTGCATTGTTTCTAGACAGCAAACTAACAAAATGATCTTTCTACAATGAGTTACAGAGAAATTATTTAAATAACTGCATGAGATGAGACAGCTCTATCTGTAAGAAACTCAATTTTTTTAAAGTATCAGAACAAATCTGAATTGCCATTTCAGCACCACAAGTACCTCTCTCCAGCTATTTACAGTGTAATTGCCATCCCAATTTCAGTGAAGTTCTGAAATATTTTTCTTTCATGCTGTTTCAAAGAATTGTAAGGGTTTTATGAAACTTCCAACTCAGCTGCATTTGGGGGAGTAAGGGGTAGGAGGATAACAACCAGCACCATTGCCCAAGGAGGTAGGCTGTAGGAGGCTACATTGCATGGAAGTACAACCACTCCACTCTTGGATGAAATCATAGAATCATAGAATGGTTAGCATTGGAAGGGACCTTAAAGATCATCCAGTTCCAACCCCCTGCCATGGGCAGGGACACCCTCCACTAGACCAGGTTGCTCAAAGCCTCATCCAGCCTGGCCTTGAACACTTCCAGGGAAGGGACATCCACAGCTTCTCTGGGCAACCTGTTCCAGTGCCTCACCACCCTCTCTGGGAAGAATTTGTTCCTGATATCCAATCTAAATCTCCCCACTTTCAATTTAAACTCATTACCCCTTGTCCTGTCACTACAGGCCCTTGTAAGAAGTTCCCCCCAGCTTCTTTGTAGGCCCCCTTCAGGTATTGAAAGGCTGCAATAACATCTCCCCAGAGCCTTCTCTTCTCCAGGCTGAACAAGCCCAATTCTCTCAGCCTGTCCCCATAGGAGAGGTGTTCCAGCCCTCTGATCATCTTCATGACCCTCTTCTGGACTCATTCCAGCCAGTCTATATCCTTCTTAAGCTGAGGGCTCCACAGCTGGACACAGTACTCCAGGATGGGTCTCACAAGAGCAGAGTAGAGGCGGAGAATCAGAGATCCTTTCTATCACATCTTTCCAGGTCTCACTGTGTCATCTCTGCCTCCAAATCTCTGTTGGCTCTGGAAATCCAGGGAGAAATGTGTAATAAAGACCTTAGCATCTGAAAAGTGCTTAAAAAGGCAGTCTCCCTATTTTCTTATGTTACAAAATTAATTTAAATAAGAAATAAGTTAAATAATTGATATGTATGAAAAACAAACAGTTATCCATAATTCTGTACCATAAATATTTTCAATTAACACTTTAGCATGAAGCATATGGTTAAGAACTTAGGTTCAATTCAAGCAGAACACCATTTGGGATTTAACTGATAGGTATTCAGTAAAAGTCAACAGCATGTTTAGCAAGCAGCAGCAAAAAATGTGTGACCAATTTAATCAGCATGTGCATTGGGAGTGGCTATAAATATGTTTCTAATGAATACCCAACTACCCTTGTGAAATCAACACTTATGTGCTGCTCTTGTTTATCCAGGCTTTTTCTTCACACACCCCCCCCCCCCCCACCCCCATTCTACCTGCCTTCTTGACCTTGCAGTCTGTGTGTATTCAGTGGCAAAAACAAACCCAAAGAAACAAAAGCAAAACCTAATGGATTACTGTACACACACACATGCACACAAACATTTACATCTGTAAATAGATGCATGTTGAGTAATGCCAAAGCTTCTCTTGCCTCTGGAGTTTTGCAAATCTTTGTTCTAACCCACAGATTAGACTCATGATGGGACAGGTGTCAGGGAAGTAGTCTACAGACTCTGTTCCTCTGAAGCAACCAGGGTCAGAATATAGGGATTTATGTCACCAGTCTTTGCTAGATCTTTTTCAGAAGAGGACAGCTGTCTGTAGACTGATTTCCTATGCTGACTATTGTGAAAGATTTGTCCTGGATCTATTACCAAAACAGTAACGGCCTTTTCATGTACTATGGTGTGTTTCTACAGTCTTGTTAATAGAGCAGTATTTCATTTACTTTGAATAGCAGATTACTGTTTTGAAGGTCTTCTGTTTTAGCGATACCACAGCAAATGTTGGTGGTGCTGGAGTGGTTTCTGGTACTCAGAAAACACAGCGTAGCAGTTGCTGTGTAGCTGTGTCCTGGAGCAGGGAAAGGAGTGCACTAAGTAGCTGTTGAGGAATAAGATTTTGCTTTTCATAGTCACTGACATTAAGCAAAATGTTCTTGCTCGGGAGGAGAACTTAATCAATCAAGAAATGATTTTAAGTACCTTTAAAATCGCATGTTGTCTCAATTCTATATGCTAATGCAATGATTCATGTGGCTTCAGTACTGCAGGTTGCAATCAGTCTTTCCAGTAACTAAACACAATCCTTTTAACTAGCATCCTGTAAAATCCACATCAAGAAGCTGCAAGCCTACTTCATTAATCTTTTCATTAACCTACCATTCACCCATCAGACAAGAGGGGTACTAGGCATCTGTTGGCCCTTTATGCAGATTTTACCCCTTAATTTTCTACAACATATCATAGTAATAGGTTGGTGTGCATTGTTGCAAACATGTCTGACAGCATTTCTGTCTTCGTCTGATCAAAAAAATCATATAAGCCAACAGAAAGTTCTATTCTGGGGGTAGGTTCACATCTAAAATTTTTATGAAGTATTTAAACCATTTTCATTTAGGAAAAAATATGAGATATGAGTTGACAGCTTGTATGACAAGTTTTAACCCAATGGGATTTTAAAAAGCTGATAAATTAATCCTGAAAATCCAGGTTTATAACAGAAAGCCTTACAGGCTCTTACCTGTATTGCTAGTGAGAGCTGTTAGAATACTAACACTTTTAAAAAAAACCTTTCATAATGTTTTATTTTCAAAATTCAAACTATAAAACAGTTTAGTTATAATCAAGTGCCAAAGCTATAGCATTGGGAAGGGGAAAAATCCCTCTATTAGATTTTTTTGGCAAAATTAATTTTCATCAGAAACATTTTCTAACCATTTTATTTTAAATTAAATTCTGTATTAAAAAATAATCCTTTTACTTCTGTGCAGCATTCTAACTAACCTTGGGAGATCTTGGGAGTCTTTGCAAATATTCATGAACTTAGGGTCTGAACCATTATGTGGAAAATATAATTGGTCTCATATTACAAATAGATAAACTGAGTCACACTGTAAAGTTGGCTTAGGTATTTCAGTTCTTCTTCCCCATTCAACTTCCACTGTGCATTTCAGTAATTACTTATTCATTGCCCCAGAATTCTCATGAAAATGATTTATATTTCCATTCATCTAGGAGATGAATTAATCTACTACAATTATGTGGAAGATTTGGTCTCTAGTCCATGTTTCAGGAGAGATGCAGGAATGTGCCATCCATAATAGACACTAGAGACCATTAAGTGTCTTGACTACACAGAGATTCAGCAAACATTCAAAGGCTGAGAGTCATTCCATCTCACTTGTGAGTTGTCCAAAGTAGGAGCTCAGCTGCCCTGCACTTCTATAGGTGTAAGGGGAAGATGATGATTCAAGTCACAAGTGAAGAAGGTTTTCAGCCGCAAAATGAATTCTTAAAAGGAAAACAGTTCCTATTTTTTCCCTGTTAGCTTATGTAGCACCTCAGTGTGCCAACGTTCAGTGGCTTTCAGTTTAGCACATTATTTTTTTGTGGATAGAATCCTAGCATGCTTTTTCTCCCTATAAACTTATGCAAAGAAGCCCAAGCATCTCACTGTGGGCTCTAGGGTCTTTCCATAGCCCTGATATTTCTCAGTGGTATGATATCTTTGTTCAGAGCTCAACGTAAAATCATATACAGAGAAATAGCAATATTGAGGATGGGATGGGATGGGATAGGATAGGATAGGATAGGACAGGATAAGATAGGATAGGATAGGAAGGATAACTCAAATTATTTATTCCTAGTTTTGCCTTACTTCTCAAAGACATGAAATGGCTTTGTGGTAGCTGTCATTTTGAACGTCACAGTTACTTCCTACTTTTACTAGTGATATAGTGTAAGACTCCACTGTCTCCATTTTATCCCTTTCTGCCCATTACATCATCTCCAAACAGTCCCAAAGTCCTTATCTTTACTACTAAATTAAAGTGAAATTACTTACTCAAGCTTTGTTCCCTGTCTCAAAAGACTTGAACCTTCTTAAGTAGCTGCAAAGACTTGAACTTTATAAGTAAATGGAATCAAGCAGAAAAAAGAGAAATCTGTTCTCACTACACGCCTCCATGGGTACAAATATAGTTAACAGCATAAACTTGGTGCATTTTCACTGTCCAGAAAGGCAGCACTGGTAGATTAATTCCATCTATACACTGCAGAGCTGTGCCCATATTAAGTGGGTATTTGATTGTATTCAGCAATAGCTGCCTGATCATCAATGTCTGTGAATCCATTTGTGGCACCACATAAAATTCTCCCTCACTACCAGCATTTCCAGCTATTGTAATTTCCCCAAAGAGATAGGAGATTTATTTTACCCAGCTACAGTACTTGAGAGATTTATCAGTGCTGGACATTGTACAACTACTAAATGACCCTCCTGGAATACATGACAAACCACTTCTCTTCCTTTCTTCTTTTCTTTTCTTTTCTTTTCTTTTCTTTTCTTTTCTTTTCTTTTCTTTTCTTTTCTTTTCTTTTCTTTCCTTTCCTTTCCTTTCCTTTCCTTTCCTTTCCTTTCCTTTCCTTTCCTTTCCTTTCCTTTCCTTTCCTTTCCTTTCCTTTCCTTTCCTTTCCTTTCCTTTCCTTTCCTTTCCTTTCCTTTCCTTTCCTTTCCTTTCCTTTCCTTTCCTTTCCTTTCCTTTCCTTTCCTTTCCTTTCCTTTCCTTTCCTTTCCTTTCCTTTCCTTTCCTTTCCTTTCCTTTCCTTTCCTTTCCTTTCCTTTCCTTTCCTTTCCTTTCCTTTCCTTTCCTTTCCTTTCCTTTCCTTTCCTTTCCTTTCCTTTCCTTTCCTTTCCTTTCCTTTCCTTTCCTTTCCTTTCCTTTCCTTTCCTTTCCTTTCCTTTCCTTTCCTTTCCTTTCCTTTCCTTTCCTTTCCTTTCCTTTCCTTTCCTTTCCTTTCCTTTCCTTTCCTTTCCTTTCCTTTCCTTTCCTTTCCTTTCCTTTCCTTTCCTTTCCTTTCCTTTTCTTTTCTTTTCTTTTCTTTTCTTTTCTTTTTTTGCTTCGCTTCGTTTCCCTTTCCCCTTTCCCCTTTCCCCTTCCCTTCCCTTCCCTTCCCTTCCCTCCTCTCCTCTTCAATTTTCTGTTTCCAGTTTTTCATTTCTGTTAAGAATGACTTAAGAAGAAACAGAAATGTATGAGAGTCTAAATAAATGTTCAAAGCATTACACTTGGCCATTATGTTCCTTCACTATTCCATTGTGTTGACATTCAGGTGCATATTGCCACTTACAATGCACTCAGGCATTTGGTGGATCATATGACGATCTGAATCTCATGATTTAACAGTCTGTGTGTCAGGTGGACCAGTCGACAGGGATTTTTTTTTAAAGCACAATGTCAGCCAGTGAGGGATGTCAAAGTGTTAGAAAGACTATGCCATTGTTCCAGCCACATTAAACAAAAATGTTTTCAGAGTTCCTGTGGCTCATCGGCTGTCACCAGTCAGCATCTACCTGTCGAGTGGCTGAGAACTTGAGGAAAGGCAGCATAAGAGCACAAAAAAAGGACATTTCTAAAGATTGTAGGACTATAGTAGTTTCTTATGACTGTATAAAAGGGAGCAATTTTTCACTTTAAGCTCATGTTTTACTTTTGTGTGAGGGTAACTCCTTTCCTAAAACATTAAAGGGAAATAAAAAATATTCAGAAATCTAAATATATTCTTGGTGTATTAATTTTTTATCAACCTGGAAGAAGGGATTATATGAGCAGTTTCCCATTAGAATCATTGAATCTTTCAGGTTGGAAAAGACTTTTAAGATCATCAGGACCAACTGTTAACACTGATAATATCATCACTAAACCATTTCCCTAAACATCACATCTACAAGTCTTAAATACCCCCAGGGATGGTGACTCAGCCACCTCCCTCAGCCGCCTGTTCCAATGTTTGACATACATACTTTTCTGTGAAAGAAATTTTTCCTATTATCTAATCTAAACCTCCTCTGGCAAATTTAAGGTCGTATCCTCTAGTCCTATCCCTCCTCACTTGGGAAAAGGGACCAAAACATGCCTCTCTGCAACCTCCTTTCAGGTAGTTGTAGAGAGCAATAAAGTCTTTCCTGAACCTTCTCTTCTCCAGGCTAAACAACCCCAGTTCCCTCAGATGCTCCTTGTAGGCCTTGTTCTCCATACCCTTCCCCAACTTTGTTGCCCTTCTCTGGACACACTCCAGCACCTCAATGTCTTTCTTGTAGTGAGGGGCCCAAAACTGAACACAGTATTTGAGATGCAGCCTCACCAGTGCCCAGTACAGTGGGACAGTCACTTCCCTAGTCCTGCTGGCCAGAGATGTTAAAGAGAACTAGCACCAATACTGAGCCCTGGGGAACACTGACTGCAAAATGGATTTAACTCTATTCACTACCATTCTTTGGCCTGTCCATCCAGCCGGTTTTTAACCCAGCAAAGCATACACCCATCCAAGCCATAAGCAGTCAGTTTCTCCAGGAGAATGTTGTGGAAAATGGTGTCAAAAGCTTTACTAAAGTTGAAGTAGACAACATCCACAACCTTTTACTTGACCACTAAGTGAGTCACCTTGTCATAGAAGGGGATCAGATTAGCCAAGCAGGACCTGCATTTCATAAACCCATGCTGACTGGGGCTGATCACCTGATTGTCCTGTATGTGCTATGTGATGGCACTCAAGATGTTCTGCTCCATAACCTGGTACACCGAGGCCAGATTGACAGGCCTGTAGTTCCCTGGATCCTTATTCTGGCCCTTCTTGTAGATGGATGTCACACTGGCTAACTTCCAGTCAACTGTGACCTCCCTGATTAGCCAGGACTTCTGGTAAATGATAGATAGTGGCTTGGTGATCATTTCTGCCAGCTGCCTCAGTACCCTTGGGTGGATCCCACTGTTTCCCTTCAACTTGTGGGTGTCTAAGTGGTGCAGCAGGTTGTTTAATATTTCCCTTTGGCTTGTGAGAGCTTCATTCTGCTCCCTTTTCCTGTCTTCCAGCTCAGGGGTTTGGTTACATGGAGAACAACTGGTCTTACTATTAAAGACTGAGGCAAAGAAGTCATTAAGTGCCTCAGCATTTTCCTCATCACTAATCACTATGTTTCACCATATGCCTCATAGACAATGAAGATTCTCCTTAGCCCTCCTTTTGTTGTTAATGTGTTTATAGAAATATTTTTATTGCCTTTTATGGCAGAGGCCAGGTTAAGTTGTAGCTGGATTTTGGCCCTTGTAATTTTCTGCTTGGAAAACCAAACCACATCTTTGTAGTCTTCCTGAGTTGCCTTCCCCTTCTTCCAGAGCTCATGCATTCTCCTTTCTTTCCTGAGTTCCAGCCAAAGCTCTGCTCAGCCAGTCTGGTCATCTTTCCTGCCAGCTTTTCTTCTGGCACTCGGTGACGGCCTGCTTCAGCATCTTTAAGATTTCCTTCTTGAAGAATGTCTGGTCAAATTAATACACCTCTAAATATTAAGAAATTTGTATTTGTGACTTTTTAATTAAAAATATTATTTTACTCAGCACTCCTTCCATTGTTGTAAAATGCTACTCTTGCATCCCCTTTATTCCAATTATTGTTTCATGCTGTCCAGAAAGTCTTCAAGCTGGTGTAAATTGATTTGCAAATGAAACTCATTACTCACACTTTTTTTATACTACATGTTGTGCTCAAACTCTTCTTTATAGACAAAGATTACAAAGTCATAGAATCATAGAATGGTTTGGGTTGGAAGGGGCCTTAAAGATCATCTAGTTCCAATCCCCCTGACATGGGCAGGGACACCTTCCACTAGACCAGGTTGATCAAAGACTCATCCTGCCTGGCCTTGTAGACAGCCAGGGATGGGGCACCCACAGCTTCTCTGGGCAACCTGTTCCAGTGCCTCACCACTCTCTCTGTGAAGAATTTCTTCCTTATATCTCATCTAAATCTACCTACTTTCAGCTTGAAGCCATTACCCCTTGTCTTGTCACTACAAGCCCTTGTAAAAAGTCCCGCTCCAACTTCCTTGTAGGCTCCTTCAGGTACTAGAAAGCTGCTATAAGATCTCCCCAGAGCCTTTTCTTCTTCAGGCTGAAGAACTTGATCTCTCTCAGCCTTTTTTCATAGGAGAGGTGCTTCAGTCCTCTAATCATCTTCATGGCCTCCTCTGGATTTGCTTCAATAGGTTCATGGCCTTCTTATGTTGGGGTCCCAGATCTGGACACAGTACTTCAGGTGGGGTCTCACAAGAGCTGAGTTGAGGGGGAGAATCATCTTCCTTGACCTAATTTGTTGCAGCCCAGGATACAGTTGGCTTTCTGTGCTGCCAGCGCATATTGATTGGTCATATTGAGCTTCTCATCAACCGTTGCTCTCAAATCTTTCTTCTCAGGGCTGCTCTCAATCCATTCTCCATCCAGCCTGTACTTGTTCTTGGGATTGCCTTGACCCAGGTGCAGGACCTCGCACTTAGCCTGGTTGAAGTCCATGAGGTTGGCACAGGACCACCTCTCCAGCCTGTCAAGGTCCCTCTGGATGGCATCCCTTTCCCCCCAGCTTGGAAACTGCACCACACAGCTTGCTGTCATCAGTGAACTTGCTGAGGGTGCACTCAGTCCCACCATCCATGTCACTGACAAAGATGTTAAACAGCACTGGTCCCGGTACCAACCCCTGAGGAACAGCACTCATCACTGGTGAACATGAAGCATATGTATAAGTATATATGAAGCATATAGTATATTATATCAAGTCAATAATTTATTGTAAGTATAACTGATATTTTAACAGTGTAATTCATGACTCATATTTATCTGGGGCTAATTTTACAGAAAAAGAAAGAAAGAATGTTAATGTAGCTAGAATGCTTGTATGGAGAAAAAAGTATCAATAATATTAATAGTACAATTAAATTTTAACACACACTTCTTAATTTCTATTGCTTTTTTTATGTTTACAATTCCACTCCTTTTGTGGATCTTAGTCTACTCACTACTAATAGTATCTACTTAAAATAACTTTGGGCTGAGAGAGAATGCAATACCTCAAGTTGTCAGCTTGTCCTCCTTCCTCTGAAAAGAATGTTGTTGATATTGGTGGCATCTTCCTTATTCTAGAATCTACCTGGGGTAATTTTTATATGTTTATTAGCATGCTTTAACACCTTTACTCTGTCTGCATTGAGTAACAGCTCGATGTTATATCCAAATTGACTGTATATGGTGGCTTTTATGTATTAGATACTATTTTTGTTCTCTTTGTTATCCCTAAATTAGTTTTGGTCCAACCTAGATCTGCATTGCTGTAACTGACCATGGCTGAGTTGTTAATAGCCATGAGACATTTGTAGCTGTGGGGTCATCCATACCAGCTTTTGCCCCATTCCTTATCCCACAGCAGTGTGACTCTGCAAGGGTCTTCCAAGGCCTTTGCTATCATACCACGACCGTATTTCTCTTCATCATTATGTTAGAATCAAAAATCTCTCCTTCTGCATTATTAATTACTAACTGTTTATTACTGCTATATACATAAACCTAAGGATGTACCATGCAAAGATAAAGAAAAAAACCAAAAAAATCAGCCATAGATACTTGGTCAGTTAGAGAAATCGTGGCCACAGTTAACCATGAGAAACAATGCTGCAGGCAGGTCAAGAAAAGCTCAAGCAGAGAAATCTGCCAAGCCTCACTCCTGAAATGCATGCACAATATCTGGCCTGTTACTAGCAATGACAATACCATATTACAAGGTGTACATACTACATGTGACATATAACACTGGGTAGCAAGAGGAATTAATTATTAACAACAGGCATTGTTTCAGGCAGATAAACTTGGGTGTGCAGCAACATGAATCAGGGTTAATTTTTCACCTTTTTCAGTCTCCTCAGTGTGATATTTCTGAAGAGTCTGATAAATTTGCAGCTGACTCTAGTTAATGCAAGAATCAAAATTCCAACCATAAATGTTTTAAAGTTTTGCATTAAAATCTTCCTACTAAACTGCAATGAAATCTGTGAAAAAAACTCAGAAGCATTGATCTAAGTGGATCTAAAATATTTTTGTTTCTGTTCTGAATACAAAACACTGTTTCAAAATCTGGTACTTAGTACCAGGCCTGTGATCTGATTGAAAAAGCCTTGTTTCTGGTAATTTTATATAACATGATACCATTATTTCAGAGAAACAGGGACTGTATGGTGACATTTCAACTATGGAGGAGCTGTCTCTTCTAAAAAAATAATAATAATAATAAAAAAGATGGATTTTTACATTAACTATGAGAATGACGAGGGCTCTTTCTGTCTTTATTCTTTTTCTCCCTTTCTGTCTTTCTGTCATTCTCTTTTTATTTCCTGAGTACAGCAACTGATATAATAAATAATAAAATAACCTGTGAATTGGAACCTGTTCATCCATGGTTCCTGATGAAACATTTGTGGCATTTCTTATTCTGCTTAACATATGAATTCATCCCTATCCTTGATGAGATTACACATAGAATAAAAACATCCATCTTAAATAAGGTTTTTATGGAAACATCTCCTATCTCCTAACTAGTTGTTAGGTTTTATCAGTTATGACTGAGCTCCCTAAGGATGTAAACATATGACTTGAACAGACTTAATGCACTAAAAATGAATATTCCTTACTTATACACCCTCTTCATCTCTGAATAAACCTCCTATTACTGGTAGAGGTGACATGCATTGAGATTACCTCTTTCTCAACATTAAATGAAACCTGTATAACATTTAAATGCTTTTGTCACATCCTCATTCTCTTTTTTTTATTGGTTTGGCTTTTTTTTTATTATTTTCATGCTAGTTAAAATTGCAAAATAGTAGGAAATAGCAAGATGAATATTATTCTTAAGCCTAGCAGAGGTGAAGCAGCCAAATCTGAGGCTGAAATGACAAGCACATCAGTCACTGACACAAACCAGCTGCCAGGCCTCTTTATATGCAAGCCATTCAGTGAGATATCAAAATGTGGAAAATATAATACTCCTACCAACATTTCTTGTTGAATTAATGCCCAGGTGAGTTATTCTGAAATGCTGCAGTTGTATCTTAGGAAAAAAAAAAAAAAAACCAAACCAAACAAGAAGCAGTAAAGCATCATACTTATTAGGACCCAATTTGCCACAGCAGCAGTCAAGTGCTTCAGACTCTCCCAGTGGCAATGGGGAGGGAGGACTGGGGATAAGGAAACTTAGATTAAATTCATAGTGCAGTGCACATTTAGAATTCAATATTGACAGCTCTAATTACATACACCTTTCCATCACAAGTTCATTAACTAAGAGGAAAATGCTAGAAACAGCAGTATCAACTTCTTGTGGAAATAAATAAATAAGTGCAGAGCCAAGCACTCCAGGGTTTCTGACCTTTCCCCTTTCTTTCTGGCAAAGCTACACATGTTATTCCCTGCACTTTTGTTTACTTTTCAGATTGAAAGAAAAGAAAAGCTGGCTGGATATTAATCCTTCATTCAAAATATAACCTTAAAGTGTTACAGTCAGCGTATAGGGTATGATGTACTCTTAGGGTATTTGTCTTCCAGCAACTTTTTAAAAACAAGGAATCTCAGCTACTTTCCAGGCTTCCTCTAAAACACATAGAGAAATAAGCACCCTGAGGAGGCAAATATTTCAGAATAGACTGAACTGTTTAATGGAAATATTTCTCTCCAGCAGCAAAAGAGAGAGCTTGGATGGCTAAATACTGAAGTGAACCCTGCTCTTTCAGAAGATACCACTAAGAACACAAGAAGTCCATTACTCAGCACAAGATCAAAGAAAGACCTACCTGTAGGACATCAGAAATATTTATGGCCTCTGTGCAATTGCATGTGTTAGCCATAGTGCAAATACAACTTTTTACAGCACTGGAACTGCATGCTACAGTCAATTTAAAATATTATTTCCACCAACATAGAAGCTAAGTAATTCACAAGCATATCCCAAGTGAAGTAAGTGTGACAACTCAGTCTAGTTAAAATTTACAAGTTAATGAGGGATGGGGTTTTGTTGTATAAGGTATTGCTCCATCATGTTCATCGTAAATTCTTGGCAAGATCATCTTATGCATTGTACCAACACAGTTTTACAAGTGATTACATGTTGATAATTCTAAACATTACCAGCATAGACACAGCTCCCTGCTTTTCCTTTCTGAATCTATTTCTGTATATTTAGTTTGGTGAAATTTTTTGGACTTTGAACCCTGACGAAGTGTGGATATCTCTTTTCATTAAGCATCATGTCTCTAGACAGATGAAAGCTGTATTTTGAGTTAGGCTATTAACTAGTTACTTCAAAATCTGGTTTGGTTCTGGCATCAATTTCAGAATGTGTAATCCACATAAGCTATAAGGTCACAACCAGTCCTCATGTAATAAACTGTCAATGATAAGGAAGCATGCCGGGAAGTTGGAGGAAAGGGTCACTGGTGCATCCTTCTTGTGATCATGTGAGACCGTTGGTGGGGAGCCCAAATAGGACTGATGCATGCCTATCTTAGGACAAGTTAGGGCAAGGTGACCAGTCAATAAAGAAGTCCTTGTTTGAATTTCCATTTAAGAACCATTTATTAAAAATTTCATAAAATACTGAAATATTCTAAAACTGCTATGGGTGAACTCTCTATTAATTCAAATGTAAATATTTTGACCACATGAATAATAGTGGGACACAAGCTCCTTATATATGTCCATGGAAACCATGATACATTTTTCATGTTCATTTCACAATATTACTTCTCTAGTGCATGAGCCAGTTTGGAAGATTTGTTTAGTAACACTAGTAACATGAATAATGTCTTAAAGGGAAAAATATGAATCAATCCTTATTGAGGTGCAAATCAATGTTTTATCTACAGATATGGCATGAAATGTATATGACATTTTTCTCTTTATACAAGCAGTAGACTGAGAACTTCACAAGCTAGCAGAAGCTTCTACCTTCAAAAAT
The DNA here is from genome assembly GCA_027574665.1 of Rhynochetos jubatus. Lineage (NCBI taxonomy): Eukaryota > Metazoa > Chordata > Aves > Eurypygiformes > Rhynochetidae > Rhynochetos > Rhynochetos jubatus. Next base: position 101,127,051 of record CM050649.1, on the reverse strand, counting down.
GCTCAAGACTTTGCTATACCTTAAGAAAAAAATAATCCTTTTATAGAAACTATGAATATTTTAATATGCATATGATTCAGCTTCTCACAGCTAGTTGCAGGATTCAGCTGTTACCATGCAAACTGCCATAAAGATTGCTACACTCTGCTGTATCTCCTACTGATTCTTTTTTTTTTTTGTCCTCCTTCTAAATATTATTCATTACAAGGCACATTTTCTCAATAGGTGCATTAATGATCTGATGTTTCAGAGACTGTCCTGTTAAGGCAGTCTGATACTTGGAAAAATGCTGCTATTTTTTATTAAAAAGAGTGAGCATCACCCATCTAGCAGGGTTCCATATTTTATTTAACTGCCAGTCTTTTTGTTATGTAGCAGGCACGAAGTACTTGACAAGGAGCACTCAAACAATTTTCATCAATTATTTTTCAAGTTTAGTTGTCTAGTTGCATTTCTGGGCTTTTTTTTTTTTTTTTTTTTTTTTTTGTGTGTGTGAATAATGATATCCATTAAAGAATGTTTGGCAGCTAAGTAGCTCTTGTATGTTCTGGCCATTACAAATGCTGGGGAAATGCTGCACTCTTTCTAGGAATAGGTAGTTAACAGAATTTTGTCCTCAGTCTTCTATGTAAGTGCATGCATATCTAGTCCACAGTGTTGCTTGTTTCCAGAAAAAAAGATCCGTAATCAGTAAATTTCCCACAGCACTGAAATACCAGCTAGTATTTTTCAGATGAAAACACTAGACATATAGTTTTCTTCTCTGAAGTGAGTAACGTCTAAAAAGCCATCTGATTTCTTTAGTTCATGTGTAATAATCAAAGTCCCCAAATGTTATACAGATAACATGACTTGGTTCCTCATTCCATGTCCATCTGGGCCTATGAAGAATATGAGTACTTGCCAGTTCTGGTTTAAGTAAACGTGTTTGCTGCATGGTATGAAGTTGTTCTCTGGTGTGATGTCTCTGTCTCCAAAGTAAATAATATTATTATAGTTCAAAATTTCTTTTAAGAAAGTATTGTTTGAAATGTCTGCTTTTGTGTGAATTTTATTTTTAAAGTGTCCATTTACTAAAACAGAAAATGCAAAGCAGAACTACAAGTTTGTGCAATGCATTCAAAGAAAGTTTTTTCTGATATACTGTTTTGTTTATTTATATGTAATTTGACTTTTAAAGAAGTTAGTCTTACTTACTGAAGTGTGTGCAAGTCCCAGATTCAAAACTGCAGCAGCTTTACATTTATCCCCAGGTTAGATTTTGTTTCAGCAAATCTTCATATGGTTTGTATGTGCTCTTATAATTACATCAGTAGTGCCTATAAAAGCCATTTCCCTTTTTAAATATGCAAAATTTATCAGTGATTAGTAAACATCTGTTACCAGGTCTGTTGTAGAATATTGTTTCTTCATCAAGCTAGGAGGATTGCATTTAATCTGTTCCAATAGCTCAACAGCTTAAAGGTATAAGAACTTTAAGCAATGATTTTTAGTATTCTTGTTTACAAGTTTTTTTCATCATGTAAAATAGTTCCTCAGTAGATCAAATCGTCAGATGTTTAAATTCAAATATTATTATGTTGACAAATGCTAGCTGATGATTCCTCTAATCTTTCACTAACAGTGGAGCAATGCTTTTACTCTCTGTACAAGAAATTAGTTGAGTAAGAAAAATAGTGCTATCAATCTTGTATAAGCAGTTCCTGATGGAGGGTGTCTTCCATGTCACAGGATGTCCCTACCACCATGACAGCACTACCCAGGCTGTCAGCATTTTGTTAGAACTGTGTGTCTGGGACAAATGAATAGACAGATCTAAAAATATGTATTTTCACAAGCTCTCTGGGAAGGAGTAGAAGACCTCAAGATGAATGCAAGACTGGATAAATCAATTCACACTGGTTGCTCTAGTGATATGGCCCAGCAGTAAATACCATTCAAATGACTGAAATAGGTTTATAGTTGCTTAACTGTGAACTTGTTCCCCACAATCACAGCATTTCAAGTTTTGAAGGCAGCCATATGTTAATAAATGCTCAGATACTTAGGCTCTTTGCAGCATAACAAACACACCAGCTGTATCTGGTCTCATTTTGCTCCAGTGAGGAACTTACATGTCCCAATTTAGCTAAGCATTTAAGCATGGTCTTACATCTTCTTTAAGCATGTTGTTGAATTTAAGTAATGAATTCAAAACTAAAATTCCCATCTGCCATGTGTGCTCCCCTGGAGGCCCTAATGAAGATAGAGCTTGTTGGCTTGCAGATTTCAGTAAAATAGTGGACTGTAATTCCCCTGGCTTGATCTTTCTGAAGGACCTGTTCTTATACACCCTTATAGCCATGGAATGTTCCACTGCTAGGTGACAGGTTTATCTAGCATGCCTAACATGGAAACCACTATCCCTTTATCTGGATGAAAGTGATTGTTTCTGAAAATTCTTGTGATATATGAGTGGTCTGAGTTCAATTTCTATGACCTACTAAATATGTAAGCTTTTTTTTTTTTTCATTCTTTCAAATACTGTAGGTTTAGTTCCTTCAACATCATATGTAATTTCTTTACAGTTTAAGAGTAGGTGCATTGGTCCATGAGTATCACTCAGTGACCTATGCTTTCATTATCCTTCATTTTAAAGTCCATTTCTTTCAGTCACTTCAATAGCACCCCACATTTTCTTTGAGTCTACATATAATTATGTGTATTTTGATGGAATATACTTATGCTTACTAATTTCTCTAATGCCATATGAAGTAGAAATCTCTTTTCTTGTTTTCTAGATGTGGCAACGATTAACAATGCTTGATTCACTTTGACTTTATCCATAATGTCTTTCTGTCTTCTCTAAACCAGAGAGCTAACTTGATCTCTTTGCTGAGAGGTATTGACTGAACAATGTCTTAACACAGAATCACAGAATTGTTTAGGGCCAAAAAGACCTTTAAAATTTAACTGGCTACAGGCCTTTAGAGATCTTCCAATCTTACTTCCCAAGGGAACTAGCTTAATCACTTGTACTTGAAAATCCAGAAAATAATATCCAGTGTGGAGGACAAATAGACTAGAACTCATGATAAAAAAAGGGGGACTGTATATTTTTCAGTGAAATTGTAACTTTGAGAACTTCAGAAGCCTGATTCCAACATTTATGTATTATTCCATATCTAATTAGCTTAGAATGTAAGCTGAGTATGTTTACCTTGCATGTATCTCTGTCTACCCTCTTTGGAGTGTCAAAACACCTAGATATTAACAGAGCATGTTCACTAGAAAAGGTTTTACATTAAAGACAGCTGGAGTATAACAAAGTATGTGTATTCATTTCCAAGGTAAGTAACGGACATGGAAATTTGACGTTTGGAAAACCCAAATCAAACCTCAATTCCATTTAACAGGTAATTATTTAAGCAAAACAGAGTAAGTTTAGCATAAAACAGATTGAGAGTCACTTATAGTATCAAGTAAATTGGGATCTGATCAGACTAAAATTTTTGAGTTTGGTCCATGCAAAGTATTTTACAGATATGTTTTTGAGTCTTCTAGATTCAAATTTTCAGATAATTTGTCTTATCAGTAAAGTGGAATGTGCCTGTAAAAGGTACCAGTAAAGGATATCAATACCTGTATTGTGTTTCAGGAGAAAGTGAGTTTGTGTCTTAACTACCTAATCTAAGTGTAGAGTTTATATCTGAGAAGGTTAAGCAGAGATAACCAGTTTGTTCAACCTCAGGTTAAGATACCCTGTATTCTTCAAAGACCAGAAATTAAAACCTGGACCCTGAGCATTCTGGAGTGTATAACTGCCTACCTGTTTGTCATCAAAACTTTTGCACCTTTCATATTCAGATTCCAAATTTGGTAGCTGAAATTTGGGTATTACAACATATGTTTCTTTTGGCATTTAACAAAGAAAGCATGTTCACAAAGACTGCTATAATATCAATAACTAAATTGAAATCCTCTCTTTGAGGCCAGTCTTACTCATTTTGTATATTTTTCTTACTCCGTATGCTTCTCTCTCTGTAACAGAGATAGAAAATACATCTATACTAGCTACAATTTCAGGAGTTTATTTCTGGTCTCGTGTCTTTGCTATAACTGTTCTTCAAACAAAGTAGCAGGTTGTTGACCTTCTTATGTTTGTGCATGCGCAAAGCACATGAACAGTTGCAAGAACTCTGTGGTCTGTTTGGATTATAAAAGTGAAGATTGTTTCTCTGGTCTGTAAAAAAATAGTCACACCTGAACATTTTTGACAGGGGTCTCATGCCTGCTAATTACATTTCATTTAGAAAACACCAATTCAGTATAACAGTCACAGCCAAGAATTACATCCTTTTTCAATATTTTAATTGTTTGAGGTTTAGAAATAGATTGGGCTGTATCATTCACCTTTACTAAAACTGCAATTTTAAAGATCTATGCAGCTAAAAATAATAGAGTATTTCCTTTGTGTCCACATGTAAATATAACAATTTATAACACATATACCTATGCTCATGCAAACACAGGTTTATCTGACTTAGTTTCAGCCTAATTTGATTTCTCCTTCATTCTGAAAATGACATAACCTTCTCTTATTAGCACACCATGAACTCTTTTCCTCTGGTACATATTCTTTTCTTGACGTCATGACAGGTCATACATTTCCCTCGAAAGATACAGCTATCAAAGCACGAGTCATCTAACAGTTATGTTGTAACCATGGAACAATTCAAGTGTGTCACTGTCATAGTCCATTGATGCAGGTCACCAGAACCAGGATTTGCCTTGTATCAAGATCAGGGTCCTTGAGTACTCCATTAGCAGTCGTGTGGTTTGGCTTTCATGGTCCCCAGCAGTGTACCTAATAGCAATAACTGAGTATGCTGTCTCAAAATCCCTTTGCATGCTTTTACTTTTAGTGCTCAGGTTGAGTAATATGAGTATTTTTTCTGTTGATATTTAACAATAAAGATACTTTGTCTGAAACAAGCAGTATAAGATTCTTATGCATCTCACTAAAGGTCATTTTGACCAATTACATTACAAAAAAGGAGGAAAAATAATGAAATAATGCTTCTTGTAAATCCTAATTCATCATAAAGTAGGTTGCATGCTTGAATGTAATTTTGTTTTCTGTCTTTACTTATGAGAATGGCTTTATATGTTGAACTGTGCAATTTCTCTATAACATATCCAGGTGCAAATGGAAATAAAGGTAGCTAATTAGCTGTAAGTGTATTTTCATTGAAGCAATTGAGAACCAGTAAGGTGATTTTTTTTTCTTCTTTTAATAATTACAGATTTCAAGTTGCATTATTCCTCAGCTTTATCCCACTAAAAAGGATTTCAGCATGAATTCTGGGAAAAAATGAAATGTTAGTAGAAAATAACCCTCCAAAATGTCCATGAAATCTGTCTGAGTTGGTCAAACTTTGGATACAGATTGAACAATAAATTTTATTCATGATTTAGAGGGTGTATTAGAGTGAAAAAAAAAACCAAAAAACCCAAAACTTTTGGTAAAAACAAATTATTCTAAACCAGATCTAAATATAGTATCTCATAAAATTTTTATCCTCTAAAGAGTTGATGACAGTTTTCAAAATAGTTTAGAAGATATTCTTGCTACCTTGACATGTTTCAATGAAAGTACATTCTATCTACTAGACCCTGTCCGCTTTACTCTTTGGAAGTTTTTTTTATTCTCTGCTTGGCAATTATATTCCTCTTCAGGATAACACTCTGTAACAGGAGTAGCACTCCTATTGGTGCATTGGTGTTGAACAGCTCCCATAGTCCATAACAGAGGTGTTTGCATTTCAAAGCTGAGTGGAATGAACAAGATAATGAATACAGTTTCTTTAATTTGTTCACTTGTCTGTATGGTTAGTGAAAAATGGTGAGGGCTTATTGGAGTCCCTAGGGAATTTTGTTTGGTTGGTTTTTTTGAAGAGGAGAACATATTTGAAAACTGAGGAAAGTCAGGAGTACAGAATGGTGTGAAAAGTGGAGGAGGGGGAGCTGGAGATGATATTTAGATAGGACATTGCTGTGTAACCCACTGCTGGTCAAGATGAAGAGTCTGACCCACCCAGGTGCTCATCTGCAAATTAAAACTGTTTCTGGGCTTTTTTGTTACAGGGAAACTTGTGTTTGTTGCAGATATGTAAATAGCACAAAAAAGAGGAAAATTGTGTATCTTCAATAATGCCTTAGTAGAGCAACTTTCAGAGACGAAGTGTTCTAAGTAATAAATATGTCAGTCATTTTTAGAGTGCAAATGGATCTTGTTCACATTCTGCTATTCTTCCCTTCTGCTTACTGAGCTCTGAGTCCTAAATCACTGTGAACAGTATGTTGGATTTGAGTTGAGAATATGTGTATATACTCCAGAGTGAGCATAGCTCTTTCTCTGATTATTTCTATAGCATACAGGATCTGGGATTCAATCTGTAGTCTTTTACAGTACAATACTTTCATATGGCAGTGTGGCCAAGTTAGTGTCATTTTAATGTACTGTATTCCAACAGAAAAATTCAGAAATTTTGACTCCGACCTGAGGAAATCACAACTTTTTGGATGGCTTTTTGACTGATTGGAATTGGTAATTCATATCTTTAAGCTCTCCCTCAACTTTGAAGGCTGTGAATTTGCTTAATGAGAAATTAAAATTCAGCATCTGCTATAATTACTTGATTCCAGGAGCTGAGGTTATAAGAAAGAAAAAAAAAAAAGGCAAAAATGTATACCCACATCCCCCCACACCATTCCATAAAGAAGCCGTGAAAAAAGGTAAAATTGCATCATAGGATATTATGGTTGCTGTGAATGCCAGTCACAGAGTTTCATGTTTTTTCTGTTTTTCTCTGCAGCACCCCTCTAAACATTACACTGTAAAACCATCCTCACAGCCATAAGGGGGCTTAAGGTTTGTCTGTTTCTTATATACTTTACTCTAAAGTGAAGAATGAAAAAGAAAACCTGCTTCTGACATAAAGTAGGCTTGATGCCTTGTATCATTTTTAGGTCTTTTCATATATTAATATTAATGTATTATTGAAACATAAAACACAAACATAAAATAAATCATCTTCCTGTACAGGAAGAGAAGAAATGAAACACATTCAGAATGAAAACGGAGTACAAGATAGTTCTGAATATTTTTCTTTCATGAGGAAACACTAAATTGGCCACATTTAAAAAAAAAATATTTATGAAGATGACCCCGATTTTCAGGATGGTTAGAGTAAGAAACATTGTTCCCCTTTTCTATGCTGGACAAATAAATCAGTACTCTTTTTCCTGTTTAAAAGAACTTACTTAAGTAAACTGATGTCTAAGCAGCAGAACCTAAGAGCAAATCCCTGTTCCCCTGTCTCTGTGCCTGTGCTGGGCATGTCCTGAATCCACATTAGGGTGGTGCCTGCATATGAATCACACCTCTGTGCCGTGGGTGTCAGCACAAAGTATGCACAGGGATTAGCTGGAACTGTGGTGTACAGTGGCCATGTCTATATTACTGATTAAAAGAGGACCACACCAGGTGGCTGAGGATTGTTTGATATCCACGCTACTTAAACCTATGCCCTTTTGTTAGCAGAGATTCTTGGAGAGACATTCAAAACAATAAGCAATCCAACAATCCAGCAGTGTCAACGTCTAACGAACTATGGCTCAGGTTCTTCCCCTGGACTGTTTTTATTTAACAGTGCAAGTGTACCCCCCTGCCTGTTCCGGATGGTTAGTGAACCCAAGATGGGTCACAGCAGGCATCAGCAAATACAGCCAAACCTATAAGCCAAAGATGTGTCCATATAGAAGAAGGAATAACGGTCTGTTTCAAAGCTCTGACTGTAAACAACAGAAATATAATTGGTTTGGAACTCAGCATGTGCAGATAGAACACAAAGCTTCACATTCACATCTGAAAGTCCTGGCTTAGAGTTGAGCCTGAATGAGGAGCCACTGGCCTGCACCCCTGAACAGTGTGGGTAGGGACAATGTGATGGGCATGTGGGGAGAAAAGGAGATGCGAGATGCAAGTTTGGACTCTTAAAGCATTCTTATTCTCACTTATCTTTAGGCACATTTGGGACCTGAGCTGTCAAGAAAGTGAAAAAATGGTCTCTGAAAAATTTAAGCTGAAGTTCAACTCCCTCTGCATCTGCTTAAAATACACTTAAGTTTCAATAGCTCCACAAAATTCAACTGCAAACATACTCCTTCTGCAGGTAGCTACATGGCTTGTTGAATTCAGTTTTTGAATAGCTTCCATGAGCCTGAATATCAGGTTTACAATCCTGATATATCACATCTTTCTGTCTGACCTTGTTTTATGTAATCAGGGGTGTGATAGGTGGATGTTTTGGGAAATGGCAACTTTGCTGAGCTTGCAGGCAGATTCCCTGTCAGAATTTTTTCAACAGGCCTCAGAGTTTTGTCTAGCTCTTGTCCTACTGTCCTCTGTGCATGTTACACTGCTTGGGAAATAAAAATGGTAAGGCAAACTCTCTGGAAAAGGGAGCCAAGGCACCCATTCCTAGGCAAGTAATGATGTACGATGCAAAGACGGCACCAGTGTACTCCCTGCCATTGCTCCTTTGCCCTGAGCAAAATGAGAGCATCTTGTGAATGTAGGGAAAAGCTGCTTCAAATTATGTGTTAAATTATGCTCTAAATTACACACATTTATTAGATGTTGCTAGAGGCCTGTTCTCGCTCTTCATCCAAGATGTGATCTGAGCACAGGTCAGTCAGGCTTAAATTCTGTTCCCGTAAACTGAGGTCATCTCAATATAATCCCCTGAGTATTAAGTCAGCTAAATAATTATATTTTTTACAATGTCAATAGTCTTCTGTTGGTGTTTGTTTGTTTGTTTGTTTGTTTGTTTGTTTGTTTGACTTGGTTTGGGTTTTTGTGGTTTTGTTATTGTGGGTTTTTTTTAAAGATAGTTAGAAGCATATACTTCTTTTTCCACTACAGATCATGGATATTTTCCTTGCTTGATCCATTCAGTTTTATTTGGAACAACAGAGCAGCCCTATGAGATCTGAACTCAGTATAATATATCAACATAGTTAATTTCATGAGAGGCTTAAAGGAAGTAGTTACATTGCATGTAATCTCTATGCGTATGTGTCAGCTGTGATTTTCAATTCTTCTGTGTAAAACATTTCTGGGCTGAAATTTTGTCATTACTTCCTGTAATAAAATATTTTGAATGTACAGATGAGGTAAAGTCTGAATTTTTAGAACAGATCATACAATGGTAATAACGTTCTTAAGAGTCTCTCCCTTAGCAATTAGTGGGATTTCTTCAGGCTAGGATGTCTGTTATCAACTTGAGTCATCACAGAAGTGGGTTGTTGCAGCTGTTCTGTGAGTAGCTCTGGACTCTCTAATGAAACTGATGCTATCTTTGTGCTTGATACCTGCAAAACAAGGATTGTTTGTTTGTAAGCAGTTAGAACATTAAAAGGCACAAAAACATCTTATATGTCAGTATCATAATGAGTAACAGGGGTTTTTCTTTACACTACGGTTCTGAAACCCAGCACACTGTTCTTAGCTATCTAAAAAATCACTGTAGATGATTTGAACAATATTTTTTTTGCTGAGCTTTTGAATTATAATGTTTTCTCTGAAAGATAAATATAATCTCCTTTGTAATTTAAAGTCCTGGATGATATCATTAGGCCCAATAACAGCTGTGATTTCTTCAGGGAGAGTTTAATCAGTTTGTTGTGACATGGTACCAGGAACTCAATTGTGATTGATCACTACTGTTCAAGAACTGGCCAGAAGGGAGTCTGAGCAAATCATTTCAACAGTGCCTTGGAGCTGCAGAACCTCAGACAATGAGAGGCCTCTTGAAGCTGGCAGAAATATTAACAGGCTGCAGGAATGGAAGGGTTTCCAGCGACTCTGTAAATACTGCCTTTGGCATGGCCAGGGGAACTTCTGTTATCCCATTACTCAAAGCAGTGGTTCTCAAGATTGGATGAAGGGTAAAATAGATCACTCTCTGAGGCTGCCTTACTACTAGTAGTGAAGTGTCACCAAATTTTCAGGAAAATTTAAAAACATTCTTTCTATGGAAATAAAATTTTCGGTAGTTTTGCCAGTCTCTATAATGTTTTGGTTTTCCTTTACATAGACTTAGATAACCAAAGAGGTCCTTACATTCATCTATGTGTAACTAACCTGTATTCTGGGAATAAAATTTCATCAATGATGCTTATAATAAATCATTATATCATGACTGATCTAGACAACTTCCTTTAAACCAACATAGAATCCAAGGCATCAATTCAAATGCCTTGGGTTAAATTAATAGTCCACCAAATCACCAATGTAAATTATTTTAATGGCTATTATTGGTTACACAGTGGATTCCATTGTCAGTCACTAGGTCATCTTGTACTTCTTGCCTGCTACGTCATGCCTTTACTACAAGAAATCTTTTTTGATGTAACTACTCATAACAACCAAGATCCCTGAAGGGCTTTTCTCTGCTTGCTAGCACATTCTACAGTCATGTTGGTATTTTGCTGGCAGTGATCAAGTCTGCCTTTGTTTGCGTAATTTAACTGATTTGAACTACTTTAATAACTGATTGAAAACATGTTTTCCTGACTTGAAATATTTATTTCTAAGTCTTAATTTTCACTTTATACTTCTTGGTTGTTTGGTTGTTGTTTTTCTTTTTGTTGTTTAGGTTTTAGTTTGGGGTTTTATTTCTTTCTTGGTTTTTTTTTTTTTTTTTAATATGGACATCGGAATCACATATAATATTCTAGTAATAGTTTTTTCTAGTGCTGTATAACAGTTTTCTACTTCTATTCAGTATGCATTTGCTTATGCATCCCAGGATCACAGCTGCTTATCCAGATGTCATATTAAAGTAAGAGCTCATCACCATGAGCTATTTAGTTTTCCCAGTTACCAATTTCTCAAGTCATTTATTTCCAAAATATTGTCCTTTATGCTGTATATTCTTTGTCTTGAAAGTGTAAAATGGAAAGGCAGGAACAGATAAAGGGTGAGAAAAAAAAATCACTGTAAAGTATAAATAATGAACAATTTTAAAGACCAGTATAAAAAAGGAGTGTGGAGGAGAATACTAATAATAAAAAAAAAAAAAAAAAAGCACTTTCATACATAAGAGATAAAACTACTTAGGTGGTCGCCTTTCCAAAAGACAGAGGCAAGAAGCTATATGCTTACATTTCTTACCAAAAGGATTTAGTAAGTGTTTGGAAGGCTAAAAAACTTTAGGAATGGGATGCCTACAATCTTCTATTCTATTTTCTGTGGAACCAATATTTAGCTCCCTCTACCAATTTAATCTTCTTCTAGGTTGTTAATTTTACATAATACAATTTAGGTTTTATATATTTAAATTAGATAATTTTGTACGTATTATAAAAACTTAAATATCTTTGCAAACATCATGAATGGTCTGAAATTAAATGCTCTGAATATATTCTAGCCTGGTCTAGCTAGAAAAGAGCAGCTTTTAAAGGTACCCACTGGAAACACTTATAAAAACCAATAACAGAAGACAAAAGGAAGCCGTAAGTTAAGAGAACTGCTGGCAGCAAGTGTAGAACTGAAAACATGACCAGGATGAGAGAAGATTCCTGTACTCATCAGCACTTTTGTTGATGTACATTTATCTTTGAGATGACCATTCAGAATTATAAAAAAACCCAACAGGCATCAAGGAGAGCATTCTAGGGACATGCTCAAAAAGATATTACTAGGTTATGGCACACTGAGTAATGAAGCTATGGTAACAAATTCTCCAGTCAACCCCACAGAGATACAAAGAGGGAGAGGGAAGAAAGAAGAATATATTAGCCAAACTTTTAAGAATAGTTAAATTGAGATAAGGGGAAAAATACAGAAAAGTGTGATTGGGCTAGGAGAAGGACTGAAAAATATCATTATACATTTCTTGGAAGCTATTGATTAGATGACTCTCTATGTTTCCTGACTGAATGAAGTAATACTTTTGTTGTGGGTTTGCTTAATGAAGAAATGTAGAATTTTCTGTTCTATAGTTTGACAGGAAAGCTTCTGTTTTGTACCTTACTGCTCCTAAAAAGTGAGATCGACATTTGATATAATCTTTTCCAGGTTGCAAAGTGATGATTATGAAGACAGAGAAGAAAAACAGAGATGGGCACATAGGTGAATTTATGAGACAATGCACGTGTTTAGCAGCTAACAGAAATGCTGACAACAGGAGACTGTATGACAGTCTATATCAAAATTCAACTGAGTACATAGGAAAATATTTTCCATTAAGGACAAGATCCGAAGCCCACTGAAGCTGATTTAGTGGTTTTCTTGTGACTTCACAGAGCTACAGAAGCATCTTATTTGCTCAGTTTATTAAAAAAAAAAAAAAAACTCTGATAATCAATTTCTTGTGCAGCTAGATGTGATATGACACACTTGGTTTCAACACACTTTGGATCTCCATCAGATGGAAGGGGGTAAGTAAACTATCTTCATTGCTGTCATCACCATTAAATTACTTGAATTGAGATTGGCAGCTTTTCAATAGCTTGATACTTAAGATATGCATTTCCTGTAGAAAACCCAATAGATGAGCAAGTGGCTGGCATGGAAGAGACATATGGTAGAATATGTCATAAATAAAGTCTTATAAGACACTAGAGAAAATGGATTAGAAAAATAAGTCATTTTCTTTACGCTTACTGGAAGTGATTTGAACGATGTGGACCAAAGGGCCAGGAGGTCCCAAGGAACAGATTTTAGAAAAGCCCCATTGCTAATAGAATGGGCAGATTAGAAAGTGATGACCTTCAGATAGACAGAAGAAGAAAGAGAGAGAAAGGAGAAGTTACCACATTTCTGAATGAATTCATAAGTGTTTGGCAACCAATAAAATTGTTGGCAATAATAAGTAGAACTCTGAAGCTAAAGTTGGCAAAGAAGAAGAAAAAAAGATTGTCTCTTTGCAGAGAAAAGGAAACTGACCCTATCATCTGAGGATGGACTGACACAGAAAGACAAATTCATTATGTCAATGAGAAAGGCTTGATGCCTGAATGAACAGGTATGGGTTTGAAATCACAGAATGGTGAAATGATGAAAGATACAGATAGATGGACCTGGTTAGAAGGATATGAGGCCTATAGTACGGTATAGAGATTAGATCAGAATAAGAAAGTTTGTCACATTACAATAGGAAGTTGATATGAAGCAGAAAGAGACTATAACTCTTTAGAAAGGAGAAGGGTACAAAGTCTGGTTAGAAGTAACTAATGAAACCATTGATAGAAGACTGAAGACTGACAATGAGGAGAGGAAAGACCTGAAAACCAGAAGACAAAAAAAGAAATAAAAACTAGGAAAAAGCCTGAAAAGCTGAAGAATATAAACAAAGGAAATGCAAAATAGTTACATTGCTCAAAAATAGAAAAAAAAAACCCAGGTAAAGAAGCTGTAGACAGTTTGGTTAAAAAAAGTATGCGAGCTTAGGGGAGGGGAGGAATTCTCAGGATATGGTCATTGCTGAAAACCAAAAAAGTAGGAAATATCACAATGAAACACTCCATATATCTTCACCAATCTGTTTTATAAGCTACTGTAGAAATTGCAAAATGCCAGTCATGGGGTTTTAAGAACCCTAATGTCTCACATGTTTTTGAGCTCATCCAACTCTGTCATGCAATATGTAGTCTCTGTAAGAAAGTAACCCTTTAGTACCCAAAGGTTAACTTTCTGAAATAATCTATGTGTTATTATTTTAATATATGAGCCAGAGTGTGTTATTTATAACTCCCATAAGCACTGGAAAAAAATGGTCTTATGAATGCATATTGTGACTTGTAGTATGTCCAAAATTAGCTGGACTGAGGGCATGCAAGTACCAGCATGCTTTACCATTCTCATAGTGAGACTGAGCTTTTGTGTATGCCATTCTTGCACCAAGCGTTATGGCATTTTCTCACTGCATAATGAAAAGTACCTTTGCAGTCAGGATGAAGTGATTTCTAAGGAGCTTAGCTCTTAAGTGCTGCCTTTTCAGACTTGAGAAGATACTTGGAATTTTGAAGTAAGTCAAACAAACCTTTCTTAAAGAAATCAGTTTAATGACAATTGCTGTCTCTCTCCTGCTATGTAATCTTTCAGACACTTTTATCCATGTCAGGAGGGATGCAGTATACATAACACATGCACCTAATAAAGTATCAGGATCCACTGGACACCCATGTTCTCCTACAGCAGATGTTCAAAGTTGCACATTTGAAATAGTAACAGAGACCTTTAAGTAGACCAAGGAACTGAGGGTCCTCTCGATAACCAGTGATTTCTGCAGAGCTAAAGATCTGACCAAAACTAAGTGACTATGTTGGGGTGTGCTAAGTAGCTCAGCAGTCTGTATTAACGCAATCACTAGATCTCCACTCTCTATAGTAGAAGTTTAAATTCTATAGCTGACAAGTAGACATCTTATTTGGACACCTAAAGTGCCTAAAATCTGCATATGAATCTAGAGTGTGTTCAACCACAGCATCTAGTGCGCTTTGAGATATTCCAGCATATCCCAGCTGTGCTTCAGTTGTTGTTTCAGAAAGTGGCCTATGGACAACCCTCATAGACTCTATTTTCCATTCCTCTTCATTTTAGGGTTAATCTACATCAAATTCTTAGTTTGGATCAGTGTCGTGATTTTAACACAACAAGTCGCTCTACCACTCCACCCCCCATACACCACTCCCAGTGAGGAAGGGTTGGAGGAAAAACAAAGAAAAGCCCGTAGGAGTTGAGATAAGAACTATTTAATTATATAAATGAAACTTAGGGAGTTACTAACAATGTTAGTGCTAATGAGTAATTTAAGGAACAGAAAAAAAGGTAGAACAAATGATACAGGATCTTACCACATGTGGATGGACACAGCCAGATTCCAGGCAAGGCAGGAAAATAAATCCAAAATCCCCGAGAAAGGAAAAAGAAACCAAACGAAGGGAGCAAACGCCCCCTCAATCACTCCAGGAGACGAGAGCAGGGAGAGCAAAAGAAAAAAAACTTTCAAACCCTGACTCCTAGATCAATCTGCGTGACAAAAGATGCTCTCTGTGCCGAGCACCCAGCACTCCCCACGAGGTCCCAACAACAAAGAAACCCTCTGCTCTCCTGTCCTGAAGCCCCCCTGGCCCCTTCCACCTTCCGGGGTCATGCCCAATTGTAACCCTTTCTGTCCCCATCCCAACCCCTTCCCTGCCACGGTCTTGCAGTGCCGTGGGCACCGAGTTGGCACCACCTATTCAGCTTGATGTATTATGGAGTGAAGCAAAATATAGACTAATTGGTGCAAAAATATAGACTAACTGGTGCAAAATATAGACTAAGACAATCAGTAATGCACCTAATGCACACAGGAATGTGTCTGTTTCCTGGTTGTGCCCACCTGCTGTGTTTGGGTTTGTATTATGAAGCTGTCCTAGAGTACATGAACCTATTTCTTTTTGGATTACATTTAACCAGAATATGCCTTCAGTAAGTGTACTTAATGCTTTCTGTCAACAAATGTGAATTTTTTTAACAGACCAGATTATAGAACTCCGAAATGTGTGCTCACCGCCCACTGTTTTGCTCTACAGACCTCCCTGGACTGCATAAAAAGAAGTGTGACCAGCAGGTCAAGGGAGGTGATTCATCCCCTCTACTCGACTCTTGTGATACCCTACTCCCCTTGTGGAGTACTGCGTCCAGCTCTGAATCCCCAGCACAAAACTGGACATGGACCTCTTAGTGTGGGTCCAGAGGAGGGCCATGAAGCTGCCTAAAACATTGTCACAGGGATGGTAGATGTGAAAAAAGACCATCAAGGTTACCTGCCCCCTTCTGGAGGAATATCTAGAAGCTGGTAAAAGTTAGTCTAGGAAATATAAAGTAGCAAGATATAAAAGATGATTTTTTTTTTTTTTTTTTTTGTGAGAGAGCTTAGGCTGCCCCTGACATCTTCATTGCTTACATTACCTTTGGAGTCTATATATGTTACTCAGACAACTATAAGCATGGTAGTACCTCTGTATATAACTTTGTGAAAAGTTCCACTGAATGCAACTACTATCTGGATAATGGTTAACATACAGGATCTGGCATTAACTGTTTAGGTCTCTGGTTTTTATTTCTCTCCTTTGTTTCCTCTGTAGGCATTTGTCAATGACTTAATTATGCATTATTTCTCCTCAGATCATCATACCGTGTCGATGAAGATATCCAAGCAAGAATACACATTTATATATATTTGCTTCTACTGCTTGTTATTATTCCTCCAACCATTTCTAACTCTTGTATTCCTACTGCAGCAAGGAAGATTAAATATATAATTTTCAGTGTAAGGAGATCTTCAGCAAAGACCCATGCTTCTAATTTTCTTAAAAATTACTTGTGTTACCATAATTAAAACCTACAGTGCAATTTTCCCTCACTTATCTAACGTATGTTGTCTTTGCTGGAGGTAATTTCTGTTGCCTGCTACTTCCTATCAGTATCTTGATTTACTGAGCAGTGGGAACCCGCTACTAGAGAAAAACAAAGGAAATTTTCATCCTGTAGCTTTTCTTTCCTGTAAGTTGCCTACTTCTGGAGAAGTAGTGTGCTGGTATCCTTGCTGAGAAGTATATTAGCTGTTAAAAGCCAAACATGTGCTAGTGCTCATATAATGCATGTAGTTTAGACTACTTGAGGGTTTTCACACTTCATGGACTCACTCTGTCTTCAGACATTTAGTTCCTGATTCAGCAAAATAATTATTTAATCTTAGTGTATAACATATAATTAAGTACACTGACTTTATCGTAACTGATGCATAGTAAGGGAAATGAGGACTCTTAATTCAACAGGCTGGACATATGTATTGACATACACTTGCATGACCTTAAATAATTTAAACTAAAACTGCTTGTAAAGCAAATGTGAAGATTTTAATGATTTAACAGTACATTTTCAGTTTAAGAAACAGCAATTGGTCTACTACTGCTGAAACCCATGTGTTAATGTTTTCATCTTTTTTTACTCAAATTAATCTTTTGTGCAAAAATACAGTGGTGACAGGTGGGCACCTATGTTGCAGGTTCTCTTTGGCTTGACTTTTTTCCACTTCACATCTCCCAGCACAGGACTTTTATTAAAAGATTATGGAAAAGACTGGGATTCTTTCTTAAACCTGCCAGGAATAAAGAGAAATTCGTAGTGTCAATGCCTAGATGTTACTCAGAAATGCAGTTGAGTTATGGCTAGGCACTCATCAGGAATTATTAATTTAGAAATGCAGCCAAAGCTCATATGACAGACTTTGTGGGTCCACTCAAAAAGTATGAGTGATAATCCTTTCCAACCCTAAAGGAGCATTGTGAGGACAACAATGTTAAAAGGGGTTTTTCACAGATGCTAGTATAGTTTAAGGGGTTTGAATGTCTAAGAAAGATATGTATTTGAATGATAATATAAATGTAAACTTAATTGCTAATGTAAAGGGACTGTAAATGTGTCAAATCAGAAGATAGCCTGTTCCCTCCGGTTTATGTTTTGACAGTTTAGGACTGCAGAAAATATAAAGCAATCGAGGTATAAGGTCCATAGGACCTTAATGTTACAGCACTTTTATGCCACTTATTTACACAGAAAGAATAGCAGATGAAATGAAAATGTCATTCAGTGTCTGAAGAATTTTCTTTTTCAGTAAATACCGCTGTTTCACAATGAAGGTTTACTTTGGAACGTAAAAGGATGATTCACCACAGAACACCTTAGTTTTTCTGTTAGTATAGTATAGTATATGATATCACAGGGCAAAGTCAAAGACTGATCTCGACTTTTCAAAATCTTACCTGTATACTTAATGTTAGTGTGAAGTTAAGCATGGTCTATGGGTTTGCTTTCTGGGTTTTATGTCTAAGGTGGGGGAAAATCTACTCAAAGAAGTAATACTAATAACTAGATTTACAAACTACTGATATATATAACCAATGGAAAAGTATACTGGTCACCCTGAACCTAGGTTCTGTCCTCAGCTAGGGCTGTTGATTGACCCAGAGCAGTTTTTCATTCTGCGAAACAAAGGAACTGTCTTCTGTGTTGCTGTGCAAAGTACTTTCCAGTGGACTAAAATAAAAAAATATCCATAAAAACTAGGCATTATCAAGTACATGATTTTTGGGGATTTTTTTAGTCTACCCAGTCTCTCTTACCCCTATCCACATGATGGTCATGGATGTAGACTTCAACAGGCAGCTATGTAGTCAGAATTGTACTTTGCTTATTAACATGCATGCCGCTGCCAAAATTCTTTCATTTGCGTTATGGAAATGGTTTCTCACAGCTTATTTCCCCTTACTCAGACAAACAATGACCTCTGTAACAATGAAATATATTAACAGGAGGAAAGTTATTTTATGACAGAAAGGGCCAATTTTTAACAAGTGTATGACCTATGTTTCTTCTCCTCTAATTCCCCACGAATAAGAAACATTTTTAATTCTCTCAAGAATACATTCTTCTCATTCAAAGGATGACAAAATAAGGTCTTTGCCAGTGTATTTCAGACTTTTCTTGATGTATAGTAACATATGAAACAATGGATTTTATGTAGATGGGTTTAGCAGTATTTCCATACCAATTTGGACTTCGAGAAAGAAGTGCATTTGTTTGTGTCTGTCTCAAACAATTTGTTTTGGGAATAACAGTTCATGATTAATTTACAGGAGGAGTATTGGTAACCAGATAAACAAGTGAAAAGTGAGTGTAAAAAATCCTTTCTCATTTGCTTTCATAGGCATGGTAAGGAATCAGAAATTCTGTCCCAAGTCTCTTCCAAAATATTTTTAATTTGTGATTTTTATCTTTGCTGGTTTTTTTTTGTTGTTTTTTTTTTTTTTTTTTTAAAGGAGTTATCTGATCTGATATTTAACTGATTAAATTGGTGGATTTCCTTCAATTCCATTCCAGTAGAGCTTTGCTCTATTGCAGCTAGAAATAATAAACTCAAGTTGTCTATTAAAATGAATAAACAAACAAGTATTTTCCCAATAAAGAAGTAGCTGAACACTCATCCATTGATAAAATATGTTATTATCGGTATATTCTGTATGTACAGCTTCTGTTTCCTAAATTCTTTCATAAGGAGAATACCTATCCCTGAAAACACTTCAAAACAAACAAAAAAATCAATTTAAATACTGCATTTTAGTGTGAAGATCTGAAGAGCTTGCAGCTTTCTAGGAAGCTCAGAGCTAAATTATCCTCTCTGAGGTTAATATTTTGATGATAGCAACTGCATTTAAATATACACATTATGTCAATTATACAACTGTTTTTATGGATTCTTAGAATGTGTGACTGACATTATTAGTTGATGTTTATCATAATACTGTTGTGCATCATATAGATTCACACTCACAAATCTCCTGTCACTGATGACTTGAACTATTTTTAAAGGATTCTGTGAGTAAGGTGAAACCCATTTGTCATAAGCTGTGAATTTTGCTCTAGCTAAGCCACCCTGAAAGTAAATGCAGAAGTGAGCCATTTGGAATATGCCCATGAAGAATTTGTTAGGCAGCAATTTTAAGCATTCAGATATTTAATAGAAATTTAAAATTAATTTTGGTAAACATATTGAAGCTAGGTGAAAATTAATGCATTTTTAGCAGACAATTCTTCCTTCCTGAACAGATCACCACTTGTTGGAAAGTGAAGAAGAAATTGGGTTTGCACTTTTCTCCATGTTTTTCTTGGGTACAATATAGTGTAAAAAAATGATAATGTAGTCTGAAAGAAAATGACAGGAAATGTTGAGAGTAGGACAGATTATAGTTGTTCGCTCATATGGAGGAAAACAAAAGAGAAAACTGGAGAAAATACTTCCAAACATCTCTGTAGTTCTCCTGAAAGTGTGTTATTTGCAAATTTATAATTTTCACAGAGTAAACACCAATGAAAATCAGCATAAATGCATGCTCATTAAATGGTCAAATGAATTTAGACAGCTCAAAATCATCAAGTAGGGTAATAATGTGCTGCCATCTAAATCTAAATTGGATCTAAATTGGAGATTGGCCCTGTTTTGAGCTGGGATTTGGACGTGGAAGATTTCCTTTCCAACCAGAATTATTCCACTGAAAAAAAATTGACTCAAAAGTATAGCACCTTGAAAAGATGATTTATTTCAATGTGCCACTAATAGTTATTTAGCTACAGTACCTAAATGAGACTTGGAAAGAGCTAAGACAGTTGTTACTTTAGTAGAAGCAGGAGGCCCAATAGAGTTCAATAATTTATTCATTTAAGAAAATACATCTTTCTTAAACTGGGTTCTGTTTACACTAGTGACAGGTGTGGTTTTTAGTTAGTTACTACTGTATGAAGTCCTTTAGGAAATAAGGGAAGTTGTAAGTTAGATACAGCCATTGTTCTAGCTTTTACTCTATATCTAAGGTTATCCTACTGTGGCAAGTCATATGTGTTCCAGCCTGGTATTTGAAGGCATGTCTCTTGCAAACGTAGAAGATTAACATATTTTCTAATTGGAGTGAATTAACTGATAGGTCTGACATAAAAGTGTCCTAAAAGGGGTAACATGTATTTGGCTGAATCTGTTTCTAAATCGCTTCAAGCTGTGTGATTTAACTGGCATGAATTTTTAAAATTAAACTAGGATATGTCCTATGATAGATATTCTCACAGATATTTTTAAAAATATATTATTAAAATTATAGGTAATTAGTTTAGGTTACATTGAAGTGAAGCGGATTTCAGTGAAAATTGTTCACTTTCCTGTTATTCATAAAATTAAAAAAAAAAAAAGGGAAAAAATATTGGGGTGTAATTCATAGATCATAAAGGAATAGAAAGGGAATGAAAATTATCTTGGTGATTACCTCTAATAGAGCTGGTCTGTGCAAATCTTGTGCTAATAATACGATTTAAAGAAAGGCTTTTTTTTTTTTTTTTTTTGGTCTTCAGAAGCTAGTATCACAGAATGGTTTGGGTTGGAAGGAACCTTAAAGATCATCTAGTTCTAACCCTCCTGCCATGGGCCATGGGCAGGGACACATTCCACTAGACCAGGTTGCTCAAAGCCTCAACCAGCCTGGCCTTGAACACTCCCAGGGATGGGGCATCCACAACTTCTGTGGGCAGCCTGTTCCAGGGCCTCACCACCCTCTACAGGAAGAACTTCTTCCCTATATCTAGTTAAATCTACCCACTTTCAATTTAAACCCATTACCCCTCATTCTGTCACTACAAACCCTTGGAAAAAGGCCCCTTCCCTCTTTCTTGTAGGCCCCCTTCAGGTACTGAAAGGCTACAGTAAGGTCTCCCAGGAGCCTTGTCTTCTCCAGGCTGAACAAGCCCCACTCTCTCAGACTGTCCCCACCTCCCTCAACCTGCTGGACATACTTCTCTGGACACAGCCTAGGATACGGTTGGCTTCCTGGGCTGCCAGTGCACACTGCCAGCTCATGTCTAGCTTTTCATCCACCAGTACTCCCTGGTCCTCCTCAGGGCTGCTCCCTATCCATTCTCTGCCCAAGCCTGTACTTGTGCTTGGGATGTCTTGTCCTTCCTCTGTTTTTCCAAATGAAAGCTGACTGCAGCTTCTTGGTCCAGCACAGGCCTTAATACAGGCTGCTTGCATGTTATAAACACAAGGATCTAATTATTTTAGTCCTTAATGATGTTAGGACAAACTTCTCAGCCAAGTGGCATTTTGAGACAAGCATAGTAGCAAAACTTTACTGGAAAGAAGTTTGTTTCAGTAAAAACACCAAAGCCATCTAATAAGGTTTGAGGCAAACTAAAACCTGTATGACTTATTGCATAAAGAATAATCAGTTGAAACGATGTCCCAGAAAGAAACGGGACTTCCAGACTTAAAATCTTGTATAAGTACAGCCTCAATATTAGTTTCGTCAAAATATTACTCTCTCCTTTACCTTGCACCTACTCTGCATCTTTGAGGAAGACAGAATTGCTTATCTCCTTCCTGACATGATCCACAGCTGAATCAAAGGCACAGTTTTTAAATGAAAGGTTCCATTCCTCTGGCTTTAATTCCAAATTAACAGCAATGAGATTTAATTTTTTTTTTTTTTTTTTCTGATTACCAGTTAGTTTCCTGTTTATCCAGTGGTGATCAGTCTCCTCAGGAACATTTACTAGATTAGCTTTGTTCCTCTAATCTCTGTGAAGTTTCAAACACCTTACAAGTGCATGTGATTATAAAATCATGGGGAGAAAGGGGTTTGGGTTTTTTTGGTGGTTGGTTTTTGTTTTTCTTTTTTTTTTTACAAAGTTGATGAAAGCAATGAAATATTCCAGTGATTCCACTTGGTTTTCATTAATATTTCTGCTGCATTTTAGTATAAAGAAATCATCTTATTTCATATGGACAATCTGCATTTTGAATGAGCCTAATGATTTGATACTTTTGATCAGAGTTTAACACACATCCTTCTTATCTGAAAATACTCTTAAAACATTATTTGGATTATAAGCAAAGCTTTCATTTGTACAGCCCATGGCTGTCTGTGTCATAAATATGTACATATCTCTGCCTCAGCAAGACTTTTCTAAGCACATTTCCTGGTACTTTTCATATGCACTGGATTTTATTTGTTTTAGGGCATAATATAAATTCCTGCTGTGATACAGGACAAAAAATCCTTAAAAGAAACTGACTTAGTCACAAGGCTGAACTCATCCTACAGAACCCTAAGTTTTATTAACTATCCAAATAACCTATTATTATTTCTTATGCACAGAGCCCTCATTTTGTTCCAAGTATTGTATCTACCTTTTCTTGAAATATCTTCAATCCTATGCATTTGCTCTCAGTTACTAGTGTGAATTCCTTCAGCACATGATGATAACGTTTCACATTCTGAGCCATGAGCCCATGCTACAAGTCACAGAATACAAATGGGCGCAAGGTGGTAGTTTCATTATCTTAGGGTCAGTAGAATTTCAAGAGCTCCAAAATTACCTCTATCAGTGATGCAAGTGTCAACTTAGTTTTAATAAATATTTGGAAACGGCCATGAGTTACTTCTAGGACATCTTCCCATTTCCGGAAATACATCATTCAGCTGCCAAACCTGCTATCAGTTGGTAGCAAATAGAATTTCATCCATTAAATGCAGTCTCACTTCAGCTTCTGCATGCCATCAGTCTATGATAGCTAAAAGTGTGATTAACCTGAAGTTTAGCTGATACCAAGCCAAATGTATGCTATTCCACTTAAACTGGAGCAAGGTTTTGAAAAATTGTATTTTCTGTAGCATAGGCATAGGGAATGTTATATTTACCATACTTCTTATTATTCCACAGTAGCAGCTCAGGATGATATTAACATTGTGCAAAGACATTTTGACAGTTTTCTGTTTTCATTTATTCTTATTTTTAATTTTTTTTTAAAAGCCACACAAAACCATCAAATCAAACCAAAATGAAAATCCATCCTCCCATTAATAGGAGAATCAAAATATAGCAGAACATCTTGTTTGATGGTAATAAACTAACATAGCATTATGTATTCAGGCAAAAATCCATCTGAAGTTAACAGGACAGCTATGGTATTTTATTCAATGTTGACTTAAAATAACAAAGTCTTTTTAGACGTGGTAGATACAATAATTAATCCTGACAACAGGTTGAGTAAAAAAATATATTACTGTATTTCTTTCGTAAATGTGAAAACTGATATGTATGGATATAATGTGGTTTTCCTAAAAGGACAATCTGGAAAAAAAACCAAACCCTCCAACAAAAAACCCCAAAATTTTAAAAGCTCCTACCCTGAGTGTGACATGTCAACCATCTCTGTATTTTACTAGTCTGATATGTCAAGCTGTGGCAAATCAAGAGATACTTCTATTAACTTTAATGAATCCTTTTCATGTGAAGTTTATTTTGAAAAACCTGTCTTTCAGCAGTCTAGAACATTTTATGTAACTTTTTATAAGAAGCTCCTGAAAAGTGGGGGAAACCTTAAGTAATACTGTTTTCTAAACATATAATTTCTAAAATCCACTTATACATAAGACAAGTTTCTAAATTTCTTTATGGAAAATAAAATACTGTTCAGATTTTGTTTTCTATTTTGCAAAGATTTCAGTGACTATTGTCTTATTATATGTTGCACTTATTTCCCAAACTTTTTTCTTACTTTTGTTGAGTAATTATGACAGTGAACATGGGGATCTCTGGAAGCCATGAAGTCCCACCTCCCTTTCTGTAGGAATATTGCTGGCAATTGATAACATCAACTGTGGTTTTGTTCAGCCAAATCTTGTAAACCCCTTAGGATGGCAATTCAGCAGTGTCCTCAGGTAATAACGCGTAAGAAATCGTGTTAAACTAAGACAATAGATTCCTTTATTGAAAACCAAATTGTTTCACAAAACACTATTTTCAATTATCTATTTCAAACTGGTTTGTAATTAGAGTTATAGAAAAAAATGTAGACATGTTTTAAGTTTGATTCATTATATTAATTACTATTACAACTATCAGGGTTATAAATAACCATTAATAATTTAATTAATATGGTTTCTTATTTTATTTATTATGTTCTTACTAATTGTTATTTTAAAATTTTTGTTATATATGCTAGCTCTACATATACCTTATCATAAATTTTATATGTGAGGATTTTTTTTCAGGAAAAAATCTCAGTTTGGAATGGACAGAAGGACAAATACTGCAGTTGTCAGACATATAACCATATTAACTTGTAAAGCTCTGCATATCTTTGTCTTACCTGCTTCATCCTTATCATGTCTTACTAAACATGACCAAGGTTACCAGTTTTCCAGATTGTAGAGTTGTGTTTCAAGTTTTATTTTCCTTCCCCCTCTCTCTCCAAAAATTGCAATATGTTAAACATCTTTAAATCATCACTACCTTCCTGGTTCAAAGCAGCACTTAAGCAAACATTCAACTTAAAGAATTAGGCTAAATTGTCTCCAGTATTTCAGTGTTTGGTTTTTTGTTTGTTTGTTTGTTTGTTTTGTTTTGTTTTATATGAAAGTACCTTTTTCTTCATAAAGAACAGCCTTAATAAAATTTTTATAGTTTTTCTCTAGCATAATTTAGTTACTTAGCAGTAATACCACTATTTTTATTGCTACTATACTGTCTAATGTCACAAAGGGCAAACTGCAGACTGCATGTGGTCTATGAAAAGTTTTAAATAGCTTACAAAGGGACTTCTCAACTGTAGTCCCTTCTGGCCAGAACCAGTTGATATTGTTAATGTTACGATAATTAGAGGACCCTTTTCAGCTCAGCTGCAATGGGCAGCTGTTCAGGTCCAAAAGCTGCAGGAGCTGCCAATCATGCTGAGACTGGGACTGTCTCTTGTCAGGGGATTTGTCACTCACTGAATGATCCTACTTCACACTCCACAACATGCTCTTCTGCCCTTTTAGTTCAACCTACACACTAACCGAAAGTTCCTGAAATTACTATTCCAGCAGTACCAAATTGCTGGAGTCATAAATGAATATATTTTGGACTCTAGGGACATCAAAGCAAATGTACTCACAGTATTTAAAGATACGGAGAATTGCAGTTCTGAGGTATTCAAAGTCTAAACAGACATACTGTGAAAAAGAAAAATATAAAAGATATGGGTCACTGAGACAGAAGTAAATGAACTATTTAGATATTGTGAAGTCATTTGTATAGGTATATTTGAATATATTAAACACATTCTGTATTACTTTATGCTGATGAATTAAAAAAAAAAAAAGAAGGAAAAATTGTTCTGTATGTTTGAAGCAATTGGTTTGGGGTTATACCTTAGTGGGTTTTTAATTATTTTTAAGGCAATTTACCAGTTGCCTCAAGATATATCAAAATAGTTTAAAATATAACTCAGTGAAGTGTAAAGATAATGCCAAATTCTATTGAATATTTCTTCCCTATTTGTTTAACTGATAGACGAATTATATGAAATGTAATAAATTAGCTGTGATTTTATTTAGAGCTTGAATTTGTGTGAGTGCCTGACATGAACTGCTATAACATATTCAGGTTTGTACTGTTGACCTTTACATTAAATTACTGACTATCAAGAACTGCAATAACGAATATTAGTATCTTTCTGTTTCATTAACTGGGAAAATATAGGAGACCTATGCTGAGAGTAAAATAATGTGTCTATAAATTCTAAGAAATGGCAAGCAATGTCTGGGAGGACTTATATATGACTGTCAATATCATAGCTGAAAGACAGCAGATTGTTCAAATCCTGTTAAGGTTGTAGTTATTAAAATTTGAGTGTCTCCATCAATGCAATTACAGATTAATCCTTTCTACTTCTGTATAGAAAAGAAATATCAGATTAGAACATATCATATGGAAAGAAGCTAAGCAAGAATATGATCTCTGAGACCATTTAAATAGGTTACATCTGTACAAACTCTTATGTTCAAAAGAATGGACGGGCTGTTTAACCAATATAGCCTGCCTGAAATTTCATGCCAACTTCTTTTATGAACTCCCCAAGAATTTGAAGAAACTGATTCCTCTGGAATCTCTATGGAACTGAAGGCAGCATTACCCTGTTCTATGATCCACACTGAATTCATAGCCTCATGGCAGATTATACATGCTCAATATCTTCAGCTAATGTAAGAGTTACAACATACAGTATGAGATAATTCTAGCAGACTGAAAAGTATATCTTTGTGGTGGGTTTACCATGGTTAGCTGTGAGGTGCCCACCAAGCTGCTCTATCATTTCGCCTCGTCAGCTGCACAGAGGAGAGAAAATATGATGAAAGGCTTGTGGGTTGAGATAAGGATAGGGACATCACTCAGCAATTACCATCATGGGAAAAACAGACTCAACTTGGGGAAATTAATTTAATTTATTGCCAATCTAAATCAGAATAGGATAATTAGAAATAAAAACAACTCTTAAAACACCTTCCCCTCACCCCTCCCTTCCTCCCAGAATCAACTTGACAGACTCCTATGAGAAAATAACAGGTATGATAGCTGAAGGAAGAACAGTGGTTACTGTCTACATAGACTTCAGTAAGGCTTTCAACAGTCTCTGGTAAGATACTCATAGAGAAGCCAATGAAGTATGGCCTTTATGGCTACAGTGAGGTGTGATCAGGGAAAGAAAGTCTCTTCAGAGGCAAGTGACTTGCAGTGTACCTGACAGGTCAATACTGGCTCCAGTCCTGTTTAACATCTTCATTAATGAGCTGGCTGATTGGGCAGAGTGTACCCTCACTAGTTTGTTCATGATTTCCCTTGCTCTGCTTTAGTACACAAAACAGGAATAAGTGGCTGATAGACCAGAAGTTTGTGCTGCCATCCAGAGGGACCTGGACAGTCTGGAGAAATTGGCTGGGAGGAACCTCATGAAATTCAACAAGTGGAAGTTGAAAGTCCTACAGCTGGGGAGGAACAACACAGATGCATGAATATATGCTGGGAGATACCCAGCTGGAAAGCAGATCTACAAGAAAGCCCCAGCAGTTCTGGTGGTCACAAAATTCAACATGATCCAGCAATATCCCTTTGACACAAAGAAGGCAAATGATATCCTGGTTTGCATTAGGAGGAGTGTTGGCAGCAGGTGGAATGATGTGATCCTTCCCCTCTGCTCAGCACTGGTGAGGTCACACCTAGAGTGCTGTGTCCAGTTCTGGGCTGCTCAGTACAATAGAGACATGGACATATTCAAGAAAGACCAATGAAGGACCATGAAAATTATGAAAGGACTAGAGTCTCTCTCCTACACAGAATGGCTGAGACTCTTCTGCCTAAAGCAGAGAGGGATCAGGGGGATTTTATACCAAGGGCAGTACCAAGGGCAGTGTGTACAAACTGAAACACGGGAGGTTCTGCCTGAACATCAGAAAACATTCCTCCCAGAGGTCCCTTCCAAACTCAACAATTCTTTGATTCTATGATTTATCTGTTGTGCCTAAATAAACAAACTTAAGTATCCTGAATAAGTTAGGAGGATATAGAGTCTGCTTCCTCTAATATACCTCGCTTTCTAATTAGTCAATTTTATAATTTTTATGGTCAAAATAAATGATTCACAGTTATGATATGCCTAATATAAAAAGGTGTTGAGATAATTAGCTCAGATCCTCTGTCTTTTGTTTTTATTTATTTTAAATAAGAGCACTTGCACAGCTTTCTATGTGAGAGAAGGAGATATAATAACATAACCGAATTTATTATCTGTTATT
The DNA here is from genome assembly GCA_027574665.1 of Rhynochetos jubatus. Classification (NCBI taxonomy): domain Eukaryota; kingdom Metazoa; phylum Chordata; class Aves; order Eurypygiformes; family Rhynochetidae; genus Rhynochetos; species Rhynochetos jubatus. The sequence continues at coordinate 101,098,791 of CM050649.1, read as the reverse complement.
AACTTTTTGTCTGCCCAATAGTTCAGGGTTTTTATATCAGAATAAATTAACTCTGATATTCTTATACTTCCATTGCAATTGGAGGAGAAATTTCAGACTCTGTAGGGGATAATGGAGTTACCTTTGCCTTTGGGACAGGTAGCACACAGCTATTGCAGCATAGACTTCAATGAAGAATGTATTTTGAAACCTGGGTTTATGCTAGAGGCAAAAGACTTTCATTGCTGAGGGTCCCTGAACTAGTTAAAGCAAAGGTAATTCAGTCCTGTTTGACCTTGTTTCATATTCACGTCGGTCGTGATTTAACCCCAGACGGCAACTAAGCACCACACAGCTGCTCTCTCACTCCCCCCAGGTGGGATGGGGGAAAGAAGTGGAAGAGTAAAAGTTAGAAAACTCATGGATTGAGATGAAGACAGTTTAATAGGCAAGGCAAAAGCTGTGCATGTAAGTAAAGCAAAACAAAGAATTCATTCAACACTTCCTTTCAGTAGACAGATGTTCAGCCATGCCCAGGAAAGCAGGACTCCTTCATGAGTAATGGTTACTGAGGAACACAAACACCTTAACTCCAAATGTGCCCCACTTCCTTCTTCTTCCCCAGCTTTGTATGCTAAGCATGATGTCATATGATATGGTTAGTTGGGGGTCAACTGTCCTGGCTGTGTCCCCTCTCATCTTCTTGTGCATCCCCAGCCCACTCCCTGGTGGGGTGGTGTGAGTGGCAGAAAAGGCCTGGACTCTGTGTAAGCACTGCCCACAATAACAAATACATCCCTTTATTATCAATACTGTTCTCAGCACAAATGCAAAACAATACTAGCTACTATGAAGAAATTTAACTCCATCCCAACGAAAACTAGCACAATGTTTCTCACTGCTATGTAAATGTGTCCAGAGACAGTTACAGACCTAATCTGTATCATCCTTACCATCTACAATCATTTCCAAAAGCAGCTAAGGAAATTACTTTGTCTGTTTACAACATTTATTCCTTTCTGCTCATTGTCTCTGTATCTCTGTCCTTGATGTTCTGGAAATCCATTTCAGAATTTGACAGTTCAGTTCCATGGAAAGTACATGACAAAAATATGGCTATTGTGTTGTCCAGTGTCGTGGTTTAACTCCGCCTTGCAATAAAATACCACACCTTCCCCCCTGCCTCCAGTGAAGGGGGAGAAGTGGAGGAAAAAGACAAGGAATCTCGTAAAATTGAGATAAGAATCTAAATTAATAATATATATAAATGAAAATATGAAAATAATAATAATAAATAAATAAGGAATTAACATGACTTATGCACAGCCAGGCCTCGAGTAGTGAGAGTCAGAGCCAGAGAGCCAGAGAGCAATTGCAGCACAGTCCGAGCAAACCCTATCAGCGACAGCACAATCAGGAAAGCCAACCAACCCGCCAATACGCTAACATACATGGAAGCAAAGGAATTAGCAAAACAGCTAACAAAGGAGTTAGCAAAGGAGTGAAGGTGCTAACAGAAGAGTTAACAAAAGAGAGAGTAAAAAGACTGGTTGAGTTATGGCCCTGAACCCACTGCCCATCCATGCACTGAGCATGACGTGCTATAGAATGAAACACTGCTCCAGACAGTTTGAGTCAGCTGTCTGAGCTGTGTGTGTCCCTCCACTGCCTGTACTGAGAAAGTTGGGAACACAACTGCAGTATCAGTAGCTGAGAGAGACCTTGAATCTGGTGCAAGGATTTCCCAGAACGAGCTAAAAAACACCTTACCAGTACTTTTCTCAGGGTAAATCCATGAACACTGCACCATATGAGCCTCTATGAAGAAAGTTAATACTTTCCTGACAAAAAACAACACATCTAATTAAAAAAAAAGTCAGAAGTTTAAGAGTTGCCACAGCATGGTCACCTGCTTATTTTATATAAATGTTTATTATTGTAATTAAATTACTTTTATTCTGATTTTAATACTTTTTTCTCTAACATTTAGTAGACAAACAAGCAAACTAACAAAGCTAAGGAACAACAGCTACTGCAGACAGTCAAATAGCTTTTAATCATAAAAAATTTGATCCTGATAGAAGTTAATGCATGTGAATAGATTATCTGCTTTAGGTTTGTTTAAATCTTATACAATATGTTTGACAAACTGATCTCAAATAAAGTACAAACGAAGAGAGCTACTGCAGTAGCAGAGCAGCATTCTCTGGAGTTTGTAACGTCTGCAAGTTCTAACAGATCCTGTCTGCCAGACAAATTCAACAAATGCATTTGTTATATCTGACAAGCCTAAGTCTTCAAGGAAAAAAACCACCTTTAAATTGCTGCTGAGCAACAACAGAACATTGCAACTGGAAATTTTATGTTAGCTTGAATTTCAAATTGATATTAAGGTTGGAAAGATTTTAGGGTCTCAAAGATATTACTTTAGGGGTAAATTTATGTTCTGGAATGCAGACACTTTACTGTAGAAGTTAACGCTGATTGTCTAACCTTGTGATGTGACTGACAGAGCAGGGCAGGAGAGCTGTAATTCTCATGCACTACAGAAGGCATAGTGTTATCCAAATCCCAATGGTACTCCACTGAATTGATGAAATGACCGGGAAGGCCTAATTAAAGCTGTTCAGCTCAAATGTATTGATGTATTACATCTATTACGGTTTGGTTCAATAGGTCTACCCTATGAATGCTGCTATGCCTGTAAAGCAAACTAAACAGACGGCATAAATAATGCTGGAAGGAAAAGAGACACCCATAGAATTAAAGCTGAATCATGAAAAATGCAACAGGCTGCCCTGTGAACTTAGTTTCACATAATTTTATATAAATAAAAATACTGGTAATATTTTATCAAGTGAGAAAAGGGACAAGTACTGAGATTGAAAACTGGTATATATTTGTTAAGAATAATTTTTTTGACTCTGTTATTCAAAATGTAATTCCTTAAAATTAAAAGTTTCTTTAGAGGTAACTTCTCTTTCTATGATTATTATCTCTCTGAACAATAAATCCATTATAATGAACAGGAATTCTAGTTATACTGTGTTTCATTTATGTCTGATTTCTTTGAGTAATATGTGGTTAAAATTTTATATTTACAGAATGGTTTGGGTTGGAAGGGACCTTAAAGATCATCCAGTTCCAACCACCTGCCATGGGCAGGGGCACCCTCCACTAGACCAGGTTGCTCAAAGCCTCATCCAGCCTGGCCTTGTACACTCCCAGGGATGGGGCATCCACAGCTTTTCTGGGCAACCTGTGCCAGTGCCTCACCACCCTCTGCGGGAAGAATTTCTTCCTTATATCTAATCTAAACCTACCCTCTTTCCATGTAAAGCCGTTACCCCTTGTCCTGTCACTACAGGCCCTTGTAAAATGCCCCCCCAGCTTCCTTGTAGGCCCCCTTCAGGTACTGGAAGGCTGATATAAGGTCTCCACAGAGCCTTCTCTTTTGTTAACCATGCTGTGTCAACCATTTCCACAGGAATATGCAACTTCAAAATTACTTATAGTTTGGCTGCACATTTTTAGCAGAAAACTGATGTAGAAAAGAAGTTGACATATTCTGTTGCTGAATAGCAAATCCACCAAAATATATAGTGAAAGGGACCACTATAATTCACAAAATAATACTGAATTCATCTAATTGTCTGTCTACAGGAATCTGGATAGGCCTTATCAAAAAATGTCAAATATCAGTCTTCATTTTGATACTTAGATTTCTAGCAACGTTAAAATATTTCCATTTACTGTTTAAAATAATACATGCAAGATTTTTTTTCTTGTTTACAATTTGGCATATATCTAGAAAAAGAAAAATATTACAAAAATAGTTAGCCTGAAAACTTAAAAAAAAAACCCCAAAATCCCTCCACACATTTAATTTCAAATAGACTAAACTGATAGTGACACTTTGAGGATTTTTGTTGTTGTTATTATTAATTAATTAAAAAAACCCTTACATATGAAAGTTTTCCTTCAACCTATATTAAGTATTTCTTGTCTTTTTTCTGTTGATCAAACTGAAAAATTCATTATTTCCCTAGCTCTGCTGTACAGTGTATTATATCTATATATAATTTGGCTCAATTTATAGGTCTGTCTTAAGGGCAGGATGCATAAATGCACCTGAGATGAAATTAAAATATATGAATAAAATGTATTATTATTAATCTCCCACCACCCCACACCTCCTGAGGTATGGCTTTCTTACACAACATAAAGAGATGTCCCAGATATCTAAGTTCTTGGGTCCTTTGGGTTTTGTACTTGGAATAAGATGGAAGTTGTGGTAAAACCATGACTCTATTACACACTGGGACTACTGACCTTTCATAATTCACTCCTACCTATCATACGCAAAAGTTATAACCCCCTATACTGGTAGTTCAGTATCAGAGTATAGATAATAGAACATCATGAGTTAGGGTCTACAAAAAAACCAAAGACCTAGCAACATGGCTAGATTCTATGGTTAGCAATTTTCTATATTGGTCTGTCACTTGAAAAATCCCTGTGACTGGTGGAAGGTGGATTTTCAAAGACCAACCCACTGAATCAATGAATCACATGTAGGCTGAAGTTGGAAGGTACCTCAAGAAATAATCTACTCCAATCCATCTGCTCAAAGCAGGGTCAACTACAGCAGGATGCTCAGGGCCTGTATCAGGAAGTTTATATTTATCGCGTTCTTTTGGTGAATGTGGGCAAATTTAGAACTTGTACAACTTGTCTAAGATTGAAGAAAGCCTCTGTAAATACAGTCTGACTGTTTTGTGTTCTCTGTAAATAAAAATGGCTACTTGGAAAACCATATGGAATTCAGTTGTGTTACCTGGAACAGGCCAATTACATTAGTTCTCATTTTGTGAACCGGAAAAAGAGGAGGTTATCTCTTGGTAAACCAATAAAATCAGATGAAGCTGAAAAAAAATTAATTATGATCCAGACTAAAAGAAAACAAACAAAAAAACTCTCAACACACAATAGAGTAAGAAACATCAGTTTATTTAAAAATTCCAAATCATTTCAGATAAACTTGATTTCTTCATATTAGCAATATGAGGGTTTTTTATTATGTGAATGAATACAATTCAGTAAGTCTAACATATATGTCTTTTTCAAATCAGTTTCATAATCAGATCTGAAATTATGTCACCTGTTTTGGATAAGGTGCAGTTGTATATCCAGAGTACAGGAAACTCATAACAACACAGCAATGACAAATCTCAGTAGTGCAATATATAGTGCAGAAAGTGTTACCTTATTTTTTCTTTTCCAAATTTATTAATTGTCTAGGAGAAGCAGTAAATAAGAGTTTTATGAGATGATGAAACACAAAAATGGTACTAAAATGGGTAAGAGTGATAAACATATTTGAGATCAGATAGGAAAGACACAAAATTTATGGCTGGATGCAAAATAACTAAAAAGGCTAAAAAGAAAATAATCTAAAACTTTTCTATAGAATACATAGGAAAACAAAGGGGAAATTCTAAATGACTATACTGAAAAAGACCTTGGAATGACAGTGAACAGCCAGCCATGCTCATTTACAGAAATTGCAGTGTACACTCAGTCTTTGTTTGAGCTGTATTTATCACTAAGATAAGATACCTCTTAAGTATGTCTTCAGTTTTAAGCAGAAAAGCTGACCTAAGCCTACATGTAGAAATATCCATTCTGTCACTCAAGTGACAGGGAGGTAAATCTTTCTTGGTAGAATACCAGATCCACATTTTTAAAAAAAACAGTGGGAGAATTACACTTTCTTTTTTAATGATAGGCTCATAATTACGTTTGTTGTAAATAAAATGGCAATTTGAGTATGGGTGAGCTGTGGGCTCTGGTAATTTATGAGGGTTTCAGTACTGAAGTATGTCTTTATAGTCATAACAAAGACTTGAAAGGGACTAACAATTTTGAGTGCTTCAACAACTTGAATACCCAAGCTAGCATACTTAACGGAAGTGAGTATTATATGACATTACAAGGAATTTTCTGGATAGAGAATCCTTAAAATTAATTCAAACTGAGATCAAATCCATACACTACTTACCTTCTAAAATGCTTACATTTTCAGTCATCTCTCTCCCTCCTCCCTTCTCTCCTCACCCCCTTCCTCTACTTCCTTTACCATGGCAGTGTTCGTTACAAACACTATACCACTATTGCAGTATCCAGTGTGAGTTTTCATCTTGCAGTCCTGTATGTGTTATGAATTAAAATAATACATTACTTTATTTCAATAATATTCTAAAAAACATCCTGTCGTGGTTTCACGACTAGCCTATTCTACCACTCCGCCCTCCCCCTCCCGGTGAGGAAGGGTGGAAGGGTCGGAGGAACAAACCAAGGAAAAGCCTGTAGGAGTTAAGAACTATTTAATTATATAAATGAAACTTAGGGAGTTACTAACAATGCCAGTGCTAATGAGTAATTTAAGGAATGGAGGAAGAAGGTAGAACAAATGATACAGAATCCCACACCAAGAAGGGAAAAAAGGAAAGAAAAACCCAGCCGAAGGGAGCAAACCCCCCACTAAACCACCCGGGGGGCCGAGAGAGTAAGAGAGAGGAAAAAACCTTTCAAACTCCGACTCCTAGACCGATCTGCCCGGCAAGACGCTGGCTCTGCCCGGAGCACCAACCACTCGCCACGAGGTCCCACAACAAACAAACCCCCAGCCCCCTTGGCCGGAAGCCCCCTCAGACCCTTCCCCTTCCCAGGGTCGTGTCCAACCACAAGCCTTTCCACCCACATCCCCACCCACTCCCCGCTGGTCCTGCCGTGCCGCAGGTCCAGGGCTGGCACTACCTATGCAGCTTGATGTGCTATGGGGTGAAACAACACATAGACTAGCTGGTGCAAAGCTAAGACACTAATCCACCCCTTTTGATTCACGACATCTGCATCAAGCTCACATCCCACCCTATTCCATAAACTCCCATCAGCCTGCTTCCCCTTTCCCATCCCATCTCACACGGATATCATTCCCTTAGTCTGGGCACCATCTTGGCAAATGATCCATTAGTCCATAAATTCAGATTCCATCCGGCATGGGGTCACTCAGGACAGGCAAAGGCGGAAGGGTTGTGTGGGATCATTGGGCGCCGAAGCCAGCTCAGGTCAGGTCACTGCTGTGCTCCTGGCTAGGCCGGACCTCTGTAGGGTGGGGTGGTTTTCTGCCAGAGGGGGTGCCTGTAACATGAAGCTCAGAGAACAGGGGTTAGTGGCAGCAATTCATGTCCCTCATGCACTGTAATTATGGGCTGTTTTCTCCTAGAATCAAATCCCTCTGAGGCACACAGCAGACTTCCCCATCTTCTCTCATTACCCACAAAGTGCGCCCAGGTCCTTGAGCAAAAGCAACCCCACGGATGGGTTTGCCTTTGCCCAAGGTGGGAGTAACCCAAACTGTTTTCCCCAGCATGCTTCTAGTATGTACTACAGGGACCTTATCTCCTTCTACTGTCCATAGAGGGTTTGAGTGTGCAGGGCCAGCTCGATTGACAGATCCCCTGGTGTTAACTAACCAAGTAGCCTTTGCCAAGTTGGCATCCCAATTCCTGAATGTTCCACCCCCCATTGCCCTCAGGGTGGTCTTTAGCAGCCCATTGCACCACTCGACCTTCCCTGAGGCAGGTGCATGGTAGGGGATGTGGTACACCCACTCAATTCCATGTTCCTCAGCCCAAGCATCTACGAGGCTATTTTGGAAATGAGTCCCGTTATCTGATTCAATTCTTTCCGGGGTGCCGTGTCGCCACAGGACTTGCCTTTCAAGGTCCAAGATAGTATTTTGGGCAGTGGCATGAGACACCGGATATGTTTCTAGCCACCCTGTGGTTGCCTCCACCATTGTGAGAACATGGCACTTACCCTGGCGGGTTTTGGGGAGGGTGATGTAGTCAACCTGCCAGGCCTGCCCATACTTGTATTTCAGCCATCGCCCCCCATACCAAAGAGGCTTTACCCTCTTGGCTTGTTTGATGGCAGCACATGTCTCACACTCATGGATAACCTGAGCAATTGTGTCTATGGTCAAATCCACCCCTCGGTCACGAGCCCACCTGTACGTGTCATTTCTCCCCTGGTGGCCCGAGGTGTCATGGGCCCACCTAGCCATGAACAGCTCACCTTTATGTTGCCAGTCCAGATCCACCTGAGCACCTGCAATCTTAGCAGCCTGGTCTACCTACTGATTGGGCTGGTGTTCTTCAGTGGCTCAGCTTTTGAGTATGTGGGTATCAACATGACGCACCTTGACGACCAGGTTTTCTAGACGGGAAGCAATGTCCTGCCATAGCGCGGCAGCCCAGATGGGTTTTCCTCAGCGCTGCCAGTTGCTCTGTTTCCACTGCTGCAGCCACCCCCACAGAGCATTTGCCACCATCCACGAGTCAGTGCAGAGATAAAGCACTGGCCATTTCTCTCGTTGAGCAAGGTCCAAAGCCAGCTGGATGGCCTTTACCTCTGCAAACTGACTCGATTCACCTTGGCCTTCTGCAGTCTCTGAAACTTGTCGGGTTGGACTCCACACAGTAGCTTTCCACCTACGACGTTTCCCTACAATGCGGCAAGACCCATCCGTGAACAGGGCATATTGCTTCTCATCTTCTGACAACTGATTATACAGAGGGGCTTCTTCAGTCCGTGTCACCTCCTCCTCTTGTGACATCCCAAAGTCTTTGCCCTCCGGCCAGTCCATGATCACTTCTAGGATTCCTGGGCGATTGGGGTTCCCTATAAGGGATCATTGTGTTATCAGGGCAGCCCACTTACTCCACGTAGCATCGGTGGCATGATGAGTGGAGGAGACTCTGCCTTTGAACATCCAGCCCAGCACTGCAGTCGAGGTGCCAGGAGGAGCTGTGCTTTGGTTCCAACCACTTCTGAGGCAGATCGGATTCCCTCATAAGCTGACAGTATCTCTTTTTCGGTTGGCGTGTACTGAACCTCAGATCCTCTATATCCCCGGCTCCAAAATCCAAGGGGACAACCTCGGGTCTCTCCTGGATCTTTCTGCCAGAGACTCCAGGTAGGGCCATTCTCCCCAGCTGCGGTGTAGAGCACATTCTTTACCTCTGGCCCTGTCCGGACTGGTCCAAGGGCTACTGCATGCACAATCTCCTGCTTGATCTGTTCAAAGGCTTGGCGCTGCTCAGGGCCCCATCTGAAATAATTTTTCTTCTGGGTCACTTCGTAGAGAGGGCTGACAATTTGACTGTAATTTGGGATATGCATTCGCCAGAAACCCACGACGGCTAGGAAAGCTTGAGTTTCCTTTTTGCTTGTTGGTGGGAACATAGCTGTGATTTTGTTAATCATGTCCATCAGGATCTGGCAACGTCCATCTTGCCATTTTACTCCTAGGAATTGAATCTCTCATGCAGGACCCTTGACCTTTGCTTGATGGCAAAACCGGCTTTCAGCAGAATTTGGATGATATTCTTCCCCTTCTCAAAAACTTCATCAGCTGTGTCACCCCATACAATGATGTCATCAATGTACTGTAGATGTTCAGGAGCTGCACCCTGTTCCAGTGTGGTCTGGATCAGTCCATGGCAGATGGTAGGGCTGTGCTTCCACCCCTGGGGCAGCCGATTCCAGGTGTATTGGATGCCCCTCCAGCTGAAAGCAAACTGTGGCCTGCACTCTGCTGCCAGAGGAATGGAGAAAAAGGCATTAGCAATGTCAGTCATGGCATACCACTTGGCTGCCTTTGACTCCAGCTCGTATTGGAGTTCCAGCATGTTCGGCACAGCAGCACTCAGTGGTGGTGTCACTTCATTCAGGCCACGATAGTCCACTGTCAGTCTCCATTCTCCATCAGACTTACGCACTGGCCAGATGGGGTTGTTAAAGGGTGAGCTAGCTCACATAGACTAGCTGGTGCAAAGCTAAGACACATCCACTCTGTGACACATCTTGATGGATCCATTCTTCATTCAGCAGTTCATGTGGAAATTGCTTATAGCACATTTTGTTTTTAAAAGCTTCCTAAATGGCTCAGTAGGGGTCAGGACTCTTAGAATTACACGCATAATTATTAATAAAACTGATTGCTAATTTTTCAGTTCTGTTAGCTGGATGTTATAATTGTATTTGTATCAATATTCAAGCTGTGCCAGTTCTGAAAAATCCTACCTCCAGCTGAGATCACAAAAAATGATGCACAACCTCAAGCTAACATATTCTTCATCTCCATATCGAGTACAATGACACTACAGTACATGCTAATGTAAAATTACTCAATAACATTTTGATAGGTGCCATCTGCCTGTTCTTTAAACCTTTCAAGATGTACTGGTACAGAAGTATGTCAGGGAAGGAAAAGGAGAGAAAAGGCAAAAGTATTTTATACAAAGGTGGGGGTTTTTATAATTTCTGTCAAGAGGGTTTTCATGCTTCTAGCCTTGTCTAAAAAGCCACTCACCACTTGACCCAAATTTAATTCAAATTATTAATTTAGGTTCTAATCAATATGTCAGTTGGAGGTGTTATGCTGTGATGTTGTTTACATACTCAGTTTGAACTGGTTTTGACTTCTGTGTAATAATGCTTGGAAAATAGGGCTGTTTATGAACATCATAGCTGTCACCTGTCATGGACAAATAGCTTCCAAAGTGTGGCCAATTAGATTAATATTTAATGTTCATTCACACTTATTAGGGTCTCATAAAACTAACCAGAAAGTTGTTTCCTTGCGTGTTTCTCCTTCACAAAACATGAGTCAGTAAGTCACTCTCATTGCCCAGCTGCTCAGCTCATTCCCTAAGGATCCTCTTCAAATAGGGTAAATAAACCACCAGTGCACCATGCAAAAGTCTGATAAGAATGTCTTTCAAATAACCATAGTTGCACAGAGAACATCCATTTTATAGTGACAGTGATTAGGTAATGATCACAGAACAAGAATTAACCTTGCTTTGAGAATGGATTTTTTCTTATTTGCATTACAGGTCAGCAACTGAATGATATCTGTCAAACTGTATACAATCACATCTGAGTAAATAATGATTTCTGCATGTTAGGCTTTGCTTAACAGTATTTTTGTCTGGGAAATGCCAGCAGCAAAATGCCCATTAACTGCTTCCACCTACTGTTCTGATATAATTATCTGTATCTTTGCTTTATGGGGTGATGGGGAGCAGCAGGGACAAAATCCATTTATTTTGATTTTTTTACAGGCTTAGAGTCTGCTCAGTCACATCACATGGCACAATGCAACCTAAGGCACTAGAACACGCCATGGATTCATCTTGCTTAAAAAATATGAGGTGACATCATGGCAATTTTTCATTTATTATAATAGGCAGCCACTTCTGCACAATGCAAAACTGAACTACAAAAGTAAATTACAAAACAAAATCCACACCTCTGAGTTTCCAACAGCTGTGCTGTGGACTTTTTTTATATTAAAAGATACTTATTGCTATAACAACAATGAGAAATTACTGGCTGCCTAGTCATGGATTCTTCTGTAAGTCTCACTTTCATTAACAGGCAGTGTGTGCCTCTGGCTTACAGTAAATCCATATGGGGAACAATTACATCCCTGTCACATTGGTACCCTAAAGAACTTAGACAATACATGTGAATTGCCAACAATCTCTCAAGAGACTCAGGTAACTTACTGAAATACTTAACACTAGCTGTTGCAATGCATATTTATTTCTTCTTTTAAAATCCCATTCCCAACAGTAAATACATTTAGGCATATTACGAAGTGGACAAAACCAGAACTGTTTATTCTACCAACTAATCCTATGGATTTCATTGTAGTGGGATTCAGCCCTGTGCCATCCATTATTAACATTTGGCTCAGCAAAATAAAATCCCCAGTTGCCAAAGCTAATCAAAGTATAACCTATTGCATTTCTTTCTTCAGTCCCAAGTCATCAAAAGTAAATATTAAAATAGATAAAATGATTACAGCTGTCTTAGAACAGGGTAGGTGGACCTGTGTTGCATGTAATTTTATATAAACAAAGTTGTCATCCATTTAATTTATCCTCACTGAAGTTCTCATTACATTGAATAGTGCTTGAATCCAAAGTTCATGCCACTGGAAAACAATGTCATAGACTGTTGTTTCGACTTCGATCTTTTTCAGGTACAGACTCGTTGGATACTTATTTATAAAGTTTAGGGTGCAAAGTTGGACTTTATGCATCAAATGTTTTCTACTCACTGAAGTGCATTAATGAGAATGGCGTAACAGACTCTAGAGATTTATTTGGATGTTTATTTTGGTTTGCATTCCAGCTGCTGCTCCAGGTATTCATGAATATCCATGCCAGTCTCATATAGATGTCTCATATAGGTATTCTGCACATCCTGTGCCATAATCACCCTTTCTGTGTATGTCTCAGATATCTCAGGATGTCTCAGATAGCTCAAGATGCCTGTAGTATAGGAGGTGAGTCAAGTCAGATATCTTCATTGCTTACGTTGCGAATTTACATACACAGACCACATGTTAATACATAAAATGTGCATGTATGTCTGAATTTGGTGCTAAACTCCCATATTCCTCTGTACAAGAAACACTATACTTGTAAAGGCTATTGTAAAAGGTGTAAGGCTAACTGAGGAACGAATCATTGCCTTAATGCTCCAGCAGGATCTGTGGTATTGAGGCAGTGTAAGGTAGGCAACTACAAACAAGAAAATTATTTTATCTACTGGAAACTTTTCAGTCTTACTTTGCAATGAATAATCTAGATCTAATTCTTGAAAATGCTTGCAAAGTTCAAAGCATGGAAATAAAAAATAATATATATGGTAGCCTTCTGCTCTTTCAGAAACACTAAGAACCCCCCGCCCCCAATTTGCAAATTCAGTCCAAAACTCAATCAAGATTGTGTAGTTTGATTTGGACATTGTCCTTCCTTCGAAATCTATTTGGGCCTTGATTTAGCAGAATACATAATCTCTTGCTTAATATGTTACATATGATTCAGTTCATTGCCTAATTTAGGACTTTTAAATCAGATTAATCTCACCTAACTGTCTACATATTCAGACATCTAAAGGTATGTATTCATGGTGTACAGGGCTATATAATACACATAGTTTGTTGTCTAAACCCCCTTTATAGTCATGTAAGGTCTAGAACATCATTTAGTTACCTAAACATTGGCATCTGAAGCCATTTGAGTTTTCCTAAATTACCCTTCAGGGCCATCAACTGCCTCTTGAGAAGGCCAGGAGTCTTCTGTATATTCTGTGTCAGCAGATAATTTATGGATATCGCAACTATACTTGGGTAATTCAAATAGCGCTAGCTACTTATTTGTGGGCAACAGGATAAGCAATCAGTTGAAAGAAGAAGAAATCTTCAGAGGGTAGCTAAGCCCTCCCATTTTACAATAGGATTAATCATCCTTTGGAAACATCTGTCTCTTGCTCTGGATATATGAGGAACATGGACAGCTAACTTAGCCTTAGATGGCAAAGCTTAAGTGACTTGAATCACTCCTTTAGTTAGTAAAACATAACAAATCAGTTGTCTTTGTATCAGCATGATTTTTTTTTTTTTCCTTTTCTCAGTAAAAAGGACTTTTGTAAGGGATCAAATTGCTATAGCAATTCATGAATAAACATTAGTGCCATCTGGCAATTTTTCAAGATGACTTGTTTTACTATGCAGTCCTTGCACTGGTTTTGATACAGTGACCTGCATAGTGATATTTTTGACCCATCTTAAGTGAGCAGAAACAGTCCCAAAAATTACATTACTCATTTACCTGTGAAAGCATTTTTGTAAGGTGAGACAAGATAATAACATTATATCATGATCTGAGGTTTGGTGCATTAGAAATAATAATTCAAAAAATGTTCTCTGACTCTAATTTGAACTCTTACATTGTATGACTTCCTTTATTTAACTGCAAAGGCGACTTAAAACATAAAATTTCAACACTGTATTTGAGTAGATACAGGATTTTCTGTAAATATAAGTGTGCTAAATTTCAAACTGGCAATTTTTCTATGATAAATCCTATTGCAGAAAGAAGGAACTGGAGTCTGATACAATGAACTTAAGTAAAAATTATCTTTTTTTATCATAAAGAATGAAATTCTTTTTGCAATACATTATATACTAATGAGCATGTGATCCATCAAGTGTTACACTCACAGGTACATCTCTGCGAGAAGGTTGGACAAGATCCAGGAGTCTAAGAGAGAAATCATATTTTTTACCACTGCCTTGAGGAAGGTCTTATGCATGGCTGCTTTAGTTCTACTGCACAGAAGAAAGATCTCTGGAGTCTTTAGATCCATCCTCCAGACTCTTATAGGATGACTGACCTGTGATTCATCTTATTTACTACGATGTTAATGTGCCTGTTCCACTTCAGGGATGAGATATTACAGAAAGTTCCACTGTGTTCAGTGGGAGGTTTTGGTACAGCTACATTCAGACACTGCATGAGAGTAAACCTTAATGTATACCCTTTGCAACTGTTACAGCGAATCAAAGTTAATTGTCCTAATTTATTGTTAAATAAAAAACATGGAGTATAAGTACTTGAGCTGGTGCTGTAGAAAGCCACCATAGTAAGGATATAGAGACTTTTTGCAGAGTGCATTAGTAATAAAATGACCAGTCTGGATCAAATAAAGCCTTTAGCTATGCTTCATGCTTAATTACGCTCAAAGTGATTCAAAGCCATTTGCTAGCTGTGTCTACTCTAATTTCTAAACTGATATTCACAGGGCTGACGGAATGCTAAAAAACAGCTCACACTGCTGAGTGGGATGACCAGCAGCAGCACCAGAAACTGGAGGAGTTTGGTTTTTTTGTATTTCTCTTTCACCAACGGCGGTTAGCTGGTGTATGGCTTAGCTGTCAAACAGTGTAAGTCCTTTTGCCATGCTTGCAGCAGAATGGGCACAATGTGACTTGGAAGAAATCAGCTGACATAAGGTGGAATCGTCTGTGAAAGGGAAGAGGTCGTTATTGGCTAGTTTTGTTAGTTGTCTCAGGAAGAGAAAGAAAAGCGTCAGTCTCTGCATGGATCCTTACAGCTCTCCAGGATGGCAAGGCATTGCAACTGACAAGGTGCCATCTGTTAAGAAACTATTCTGGAAGAAAACTGGAGCTGCTGGAGGATTTCACTGCACTGCAGTCAGCAAGTGGCATGTTTGTCATATCAGGGGCTTGCGGATGTCTGCAGGCAAGCATGCCCTTACACCAGCTTTCTGATTCAACTAGGTAACAAGAGTGGTGAATATATTATAATTATTTCAGGAATTCTAGCAGTTATCCTAAATATAAATAACTGTGTTAAATTAGTGATCTCCACTTTTAATATCTTCCAGGAGAAACATATCATTTTATTTGCGACAATTATAAAAAACAGAGACGTCTCTGTTTGGGGTGGTTGATTTAATACTTACTGCATCTTGGGAAAAAAAAGGAAAAAGTTCCACTATCCAGCAATTCAATATCTTATATACTCTTTTTGGATGCACTTCCGTCAAATTTTCTTATAAACATGACAAAATTTCAATATTAAAGCCCAAGCAAATCTATTTTATGTATGTGAGACTTGAAAAATGTCAGATAAATGAAATATGCTTGCCTGAACAAGTTGATGGTTTGCAGATATATCTGCATATTGCTTATTTTATCTTACAATACAACCAGTTATGCTTTGTGTCTTTGATTATTTAAGTTCAAGGAAAACAAAATTCAATAAAATTTATATTTTGCCACTCCTTGTATTATAAAAATGAATTAAAGAAACCTGTATTTCCTAAAGAGAAAAAAACCAAAACATATGTGGAGTATGTTAATGAGCTTTTTATTAGGCAGGTTTTGCATTTAAAATATCCTGTAGACAGCAAGAAGAATGATACTACTGTAATGCAGACCATGATGCAATGAATATGACTGAAATTAGATGCTCTCTGCAAGTGATGTTTTAAAGTCCTCTCAAGTCTGAATTGCACAGTACTAATACATAATAATATCACTAATAATTTAAAATTATGTGTTACTCCAGACAGACTGGAATCGTTTTGAGCTGGAATTGTCTTTGTACTTTAACAGACTTTTGTAAACTCTCCACTGCTTCCTCTGAGGATACTCTTTGCATGTCTGAATTTGCCAGTTAGAGATCACAGGTTGAAGAAATCGAGAAATTACATTATAAAATTTCAGAATTATTATCATCAGCCAAGGCTGTTAGTAGTGATTTTAGTGAACCGCAGTAAATCATGATCTACGCTGTAATTTTCTTTCTATTGGGTTAAGATCCTGCCCAGGGCAGGTGGGTTGGAACTAGGTGATCTTTAAGGTCCCTTCCAGCCCAAACCATTCTATGATTCTATGATCCTCAGCTAGGAATCAGATCCTCTCCACACTGAATTCAAATAAAATATTGTCCATAGATAAAGTGGGAGCAGGCCTGGACCCTCAGGCAATAGTTAGAGGGTAGATCCCCATTAACAGAATGGTGGGAATTCTGAAAAGTCAGATGGACTGTGTGCAAATTATTAATTGTATATGAAGATAATTAGAACCACACCTGAATTGAATTCAGTCACTGCAGATCCAGTTTCTCATGGTGCTATACTGATTTTTTCAAAACTGAGGCTATGACACAGACTAAAGTGTTACATGGAAGTTTTCAAGTATGTTGTACCCTGATGTCACATGACATTTTCTTTCATTTTATTTCTTTCATAAACCTGGAAGACCCATTCCACTGCCCAAATGTCTCTTGCTTTTATATTGACTATGTGGAATGACTGCCCATTGACTATGGGCACACTTTCCTAGCATCCTGCTCCAGCATCTGGTGAGCTTTGCTTTTAAGCACAATTTTCACCCAGTTAAGAAATGTGGTGGATGATACGCCATTTTGTTCTCTTGTTGTCAGCTACTTAATTTGTGTCAGGAAAAGAAATATCGAGTCAATATTCTGCACATTTCTGGTTTGTGAATAGCTTGGGCAGATGGAGATATATATATAAAAATAAAAATACCTTACATACTTTCAAAATTTAACTATTTCAATAATGGATTTATCCTTGAGTAAAGTTCCAAAGGACTGCATCTGTTACCTTCTTAAATCTGGAGGGGTATTACTTATGTACTTATTTTTTGCTTCTTTTTTTTGAAATAATAATAATATCAAAACAATAACAACAACAACATCACCATCAGCAGCAAAATAAACATTTTTAAACCCCCCACATTTACTATTAACCCTTGAGGGTCATAATGCTTTATATAATTATCTTTTCAAAATTGCCAGATGAAGACTAGAGATAAGGAAACAGGGAGAGAAGGAAGAAAGAAGGGAGGACAAGATGAAGGAATGTAGAGATAGAGGGAAGGACTGTGGAAGAGAAGATAATAGGGTCAAAATTGACATACAGAAATGAAATCAATAAAGCTATGCTGTTTTATTTGACAGCTGGAATGGGATCATCTGTGTATGAGTATAGAATTTTAGAACGAAACAGAAATGTCAAAAAAGCCTGCTAAAGAGATCTGTGGGTTGCTACTTAGCACAAATTTGCAAGTACTTGCCCAATGTATTCCATAAGTTAAAAACCAGTCTTCACAAAGTTTTGGAGAAAAGTCATCCTTACTTAATATAATTTAGAATAATGGCTACAGCTCAACCAGCTTCAGGTATTTATGATATAAATGTCTGCATGTAAGCAAAGTATCTCAATTCATTTGTCCATGTAAACATGTCTAATGTCATTTAAGGGTATCCAGTCTGGCTTTCAGCTGCCATTCTAGAGCAGTATACACTTCGAGAGGTCTTATGCAACATATGTCTGCCTTCTCCATGTACATGTGAGTACTGCATGGTATCTCAACTGGCATCAGGCATTTAAGTATGAGCAAGTGAGAAGACCTTTAGATCCTTCTTGACTAAAATGGGATTTAAGGAATCCATCCAGTGTTTAGACTGGTACATTGCAATAACTTACTTTAAGGTGAGTCTGTAACATTAAAAAAGATGTTTCAGCTCCACCACTGTTAAGACATACCGTTTGTCCACCTTTGCCTTTAAAGCCAATGAGGGTTTACAAAAAAAATTTAGCCTAGAAAACGGAAATGAGAAAACTGGGGGAAAAGAAGTGGAAAAAAAGGACAAATAGTATTTAAGAAGTATAGACTAAAAAGAAACACAATAGAAGAGACTACAAAAGAAGTGTAAGAATCTTACCTTACATAATTGTAGATAAAAAAGCCAACATTCAGTGCTAGTAGACAAGTTAAGCTGTGATTCAACAAAGTAAATAAAGATATGCTTCAGTTTCACTGAGACTTTTGCTGAATCTTACACAGTAACACCTTTACCACTTTGGCTAAGGAGGTTCATACGCTCTTGACTAACTGATAGTTTTGAACTGTGTGTTGAGGAACAATAACCAGAACAAAGCTGTACCTTTTATGGTAAAGCAACAAATATAGATTCTGATTAGCAGCATATGAAAGGTTTTTGTTATTTTTGGTTTTTGTTATTTTTTAGCACAGCAATTTTCAAGGATCTCTGAAAAAGCAATTTAATCCCAAAGGTTACTTAACATGAATATTATACCTCAGGCATTGTGTTTTTCACAATCATTTTAGGTGCAAAACTGAGAAGTCCAACAGGACTTAAATCAGTAAGTGCTCAGCTGTAGAAATTGTTAGACTGTACTGGTGATCTCTCAAGCATGGGAATTGTCCCACTGAGCTGCTACTTAATTACTTTTACCTTAATATTCATATTTTCATTAAGCTAGTAAACTGTCTTTTCTGTAGTGTGTTACATATCTTTTCTCTCTGGAACTGGGATTGTATTAAATTACTGTACTTCACCTCATCCAGAATGTTTTACAGTTGCCCTCTAATCACTTTAAGTTGTTGCATTTTTGCATAACCTTTTAATGGTACTGACATATTTTGTATTATATTGCATACATATATTAAACACATGCTTTTGGGATAAGCTATTTGGGGCCTGGTTCTGCTACATACTCTCAATCAGTGGGACTAATCTTATAACAGAATACCCTTCAGAGGAATAACATCAGGTCTTTAAGTTGACACCCTGAATTTCATAGAATGGGTAAATAGTTGATCAGGTTTGTTTATGGAACAAACTGAGGAATCCCAGTGTATCAGGATTCCAAATAAATGTGCTTCACAACATATGGATAGGTAAATTTAATCACACTTCTATGTTTCTGATGATTTCAGAGCTAGTTAGTTTCACAAAATCTAGTTAGGTAGACCCCACTCTAGTACTTCTAGATTATTTCCAGGGAAACGACTGATTTCCCTATAATAATTCAGGAATGAAATGTCCTTAATTATAGTCCCTACTCCACACATGTCCAATATTTGGAACAGACTTGTTGCTATTGGAGATACTGTTTAGGTGAATTATGCACCGAAGGTGAGGCATTTATGCTGGACAGAGAAAATTTAAGATTTCAAGATGTTTTTATCAACAAGAAAAACTGTTGAAGTAGGCATTGTAACCAGAACAAGGCATATATGAAATCTTTATTTTTGTCACTTGTTCCAGTTGCTCTGTGAATGTTTATTGAGCATTCACTGAATCACAGAATGGTTGAGGTTGGACGGGACCTATGGCGGTCACGTGTTTCAACTCAAGCAGGGCCACCTAGATCCAGTTGCTCAGGATCTTGTCCAGGTGGCTTTTGAATATCTCCAAAGATGGAGACTACAACCTCCTTTGGGCAACTTGTATCAGTGCTTGGTCAGCCTCACAGTAAACAAGTGTTTCCTGATGTTTGGAGGGAACATCCCATGTTTCACCTTGTGTCTATTGCTTCTTTTCCTGTCAATTGCTTCTTGTCTTGTCTTTGGGCATCACTCAGAAGAGCCCAGCTCTGTCTCTTTTAGATCTTCTCTTCAGCTTTTTGTATACACCGATAAAATCCCCCTGAGCCCTCTCTGTTCTAGGTTGGACTGTCCCATCTCTTTCAACCTTTCTCCATAAGAGACATGCTCCAGACCCTTCATCTCTGTGGCCATTCTTTGGACTGTTTCCAGTATGCCCATGTCCCTCTTCTATTGAGCAGCCCAGAATTGGACACAGCACACCAGGTGTGGCCTCACCAGTGCTGAAGAGAGGGGAAGGATTGCCTCCTTCCACCTGCTGGCAGCACTCCTAATGCAAACCAGTATACCACTGGCCTTCTTTGTGTCAAGGGTACATTGGTGGCTCATGTGGCTCACATTCAACTTGTGAACGGTCAGGTCCTTTTCTGTCAAGCTGCTTACCAGCTGGCTAGCCCAACGATATACTTCTGCCTAAGATTATTTCTCCCCAGCTGCAGGACTTTGCACCACCTCTTGTTGAACTTCATGAGCTTTTGTCCGTCCATTTCTCCAGGCTGTCCAGGTCCCTCTGGATAGCATCATGACCCTCTGACATATTAAGCCACTCCTTCCAGTTTTGTGTCACTGTCAGACTTACTGAATCTACATTCTGCCCCATCATCTACATCATTATTGGAGGAGATGGACAGGACTGGATCCAGTACTGAACCATGTAGTATACCACTATTTTCTGGCCTCCAACTAGGTCTCATGCAACTAATCACCATCTTCTGGGCCCAAATTCTCCCAAGACACATTCCTCCCCTTGTGCACTCATCTATAGAGACACGCTATGTATTTGACTTATCTTTCTAAAGATATGTACAACTGGAATACATTCTCTGACTGTCCTTTAATTTTCTGTTATAAACCAAAATAACATCAGTAAATGTATTTCTGTGCTCATAGGTACTGAACATTATTTTATGACATAGGAGGGCCACAAAGATGATCGGAGGTCTGGAGCACCTCTCCTGTGAAGACAGGCTGAGAGAATTGGGCTTATTTAGCCTGAAGAAGAGAAGGTGCCAGGGAGACCTCCAGCAGCTTGACAGTACCTGAAGGGGCCGACAAGAAAGCTGGAGAGAGACTTTTTACAAGGGCATCTAGTGACAGGAGAAGAGGTAATTGGTTTAAACTGAAAGCAGGGAGATTTAGATTAGATAACAGGAAAAAGTTCTTCATGGAGAGGGTGGTGAGGCACTGGAACGGGTTGCCCAGAGAAGTTGTGAATGCTTTCAAAGAGATAAATGTTAAACTTCTATTGAAAATGAATAGAAACCTGGCATTATACCTCTAATAATACCTCTAATACCTCTTTGTATTAGATCCATGTAGTGATTACATCCAGTCCAGCACATATGGCACTAAATTTAGTTAATTCGAAGACATATTAATACAGAAAACAGTGAGATTTATTTTCAGATTAAGAGTATAAAGACCGTATCGTACAGTTTATGGTTTTTAAAAATATATATTGCTAAAAAGTTTGAAATAAAAACAAGCAAACAGAAGTCTTTTTTTCATGAATTTGCATCAATAAATTAGTGTTATAGTGACTCTCTTATATGACATAAATTCACATAGACGTTCTAGGAATTATTTTTAGGAGGAAATTCATAGACTTTCTCATTCCTGTATCTCTGAGAAGGCCTTGGACTTGTAAAATATCTTGAAAAACAGGGTCCAGCACACCCTTGTCACAGAGAGTGTGGTATGTAGGTATATAATGACTCCTCATACTTAACCAACTCTGGCGTAGAAATTTTGTTTGCACAGACACTGAGAATGGAAGTGGATTCACAGGTGTACCTGAAGTATCTTCACAATTGCCTTCAGTTATGGCATCCAGTTTATTTGAGAAGTTCCTGGTTTTAGTTTATAAATATATGACTTTTCTCCTTGCACCTGTACTTTGCGCTAATATTCCATCCCATTTCTGTGATTCTGGTTTACAAGATCATCTTGCTCCACCTTTTTTTCCCTCAATACTTACTTCTCTGTTAAATTTGCAAACACTGGGAGTCTACACTGCAGGCTTTCACCAAAGGTGTTAATGAATTTAGTACACTGGACTGGCCAGTTTAAATCTAGATAAATTTACTGCATTGCTTTAACAAATATCGGGTCTTGAAGTGTGATTTCTGCTTTATTGTATTTGGAAGCAGAGCTTTATTTAGGTAAGATTAATATTAGTTGCCAAATATCCATGGGTTAGACAGTCTAGACTAACTGATATAGTTACAATAAATAAAACAAGTTGTAGGACACTAAGTTTTTCTCATGGTGTAGTAGTAGTAGTTTTCTCATAGCAGCAGTGGGTTTTTTTCTCATGGCAGTAGTTTCCAATACCACATGAAAGTGCTTGCTCTGATTTTACCTTGTGTCAAGCATTTTAATGTTCTAAGAGCAAAAGGTATTGATAACTACGGTGTATAAAGTGATATTAATGAGGGTGAAATGATAAAGTAATGAATTTCATCGTATAAAAAATGGACAAATAATTGTCATACATGTAGCACAAGGAAAAGTCTTGGCAAATTATAGGATTAGACAATATCAAATTCAAATTATTTTTTTCTAGACTTCTGTCATCACATGACTTTTTGTTCCCATGCTTGTCTTTTGAAGTTGTTTAATTTTCTTTGAAAATCAGAGCTGGGAAGTCAAAATCCAGAGGATGCTTTTTGAAAAAAAATACTTCTCCCTTAGATTTGGGGGTGGAATTCAACAAATATGTTGAAATGTTTACAGTGTAAGTGTCTAGATTTGAACTGATCAGTTAAAGAAAAATATTAGAGCCACTGGAGAATGGTAAACACTCCACAGTTTCACCTGACCTAGTTCTTATGACCACTTTAGAATCAGATAAACTACCTAAACTTATTCCAAAGAGATCTATTTCAGCCCAAATAAGGGTACTCTGGGAAGCTTCCTGGGGTATACTATATATAACATCAATATATTAATTCAGACAAACAAATTTCAGATACATGTATTCTTTTTTGTTTGCCCACAAGAGTGAATTCTATTTTATAGGGGTGATTGTTTTCCCCTATATTATTTTCCTGGTGATGGTCAGTGTATTCTAGAGTTTGGATGCATAAAACTAACACAGAAATCAATGGATTTTGATTATTATATATAGGAGGGAAAATCCCCTGTTGAAGCTGTGAAAATATGTTGGAAAATATACATTTGTTGCTGGGACATAGTTGATTTCCATTCACTAAGAATAGCTGCCCAGGAGATTTTCTGATTCTTCAACTACATCAATTATTTTAGCAATAGGTACAACCGACCTGTCTTCACTGTGTCTCTAGACCTGTATAACCACAGCAGCAGCCCTACTGTTACAAGACTAAAGGTATATTTATTTGTTCAGCTATAGCCTGTAGGGGTATGTGGAAGGAGAAAACATCAGCTCCTTTAAGGGTGTCTGGTCATGGATCTTTTCAGTGCAAAAGGGGATAATAAGAAAAGGAGAAAGCCATAAATAAGAACATACAGAGATACAAACCTGACTGACAAACGATAAGGGAATGAGTTAGACCTGGTCAGCCACACTAATTGATGAGGATCTGTGGAAGTGTGGGAATGTTTCTTCCAGCAATGTTATCTGATCAGAGACGTTGTCAGATAGGAAACTAAGGAAAAAGGGGAAACCAGCAACAAAATATATGGAGACAGAGACCTGACAGGTGAACATAATGGAGACAAAGACAAGAAAGAAACCTGGTCATCCATGGCAAACGGACTATCGAGAAGCTGCAGGCAAGCTGGGAGATCACAACTGGCTAGAATGCAAACATGATGGTCCCAGATGTTGGAAGAGGTCAGCAGGACTATGCCAGCTGATGGAGGAACATGCTGGGGAAGGACAGTGAGAAATCAGTGGAACAAGGAGGATCAGTGAGGGATAAAGAGGGAGTAGACAGGAAGCAGTATAAAAGGGGCAGTCACATGTAGAACAGAGACAGTCTTGTTTGGCTGAGCCCTGAACCTGATCACCCCAGTCTGATCAGCCAGTGATGCCGTGGGTCCAGGTAGAGTTATCAGGTGGGCTGAGAGTCTGTGCTGGTATTCAGGGGACTTGCGAGTGTGGGGTGCCTGTGGGATGAGTGTGTGAAGGTTGCATGTGTGTAGCGAGCACCCAGCTGGACCAGCCGGTGAGTCAAGGACCCATGGAGTGGGTGAGTGGGGCCAGAATCTTGGCAGGGCTGTTGGGAGAGACACAGGGATCAGGCTGGTGCTCGTGGGATCCACAAATGTATGTTCTTGTGAACCTGGGGAGAGTGGTGTGTGTGTTGCACTAGTGAACCTCTGCCACTGCCAGCCCAAGAGGAGGAGGGGACATGGCTGGCAGTGCCTGTGTGTAGTGTCAGTCCTGAGTGTGGGTGCTGCTGGAGGCAGCACCTTGTCTGTGGCTCTCTGTGTGACGAGCTCTGGCCCTGGCCTCTGTGTATGTCCTTCCATGTCTGTCTCTGGGATATGTGTTCAGCTTTGCTACTGATTGAACCACCAAAGAGGAAAGCAGCAGCCATGTCCTTCAGCCTGGACAGAGACTCCAGGTCTCTGGGGCTGGAGAAGTGGCTGCTCCTAACATTAGTTAACCATTAATGCCACTCTTGAACTATTTATAATTAAGTCATCTTGAGGATGTCTAAATTAAAAAAAAAAAAAAAAATAAAGCTAAGTAAAGCTAAGTAAGGAGATTTTGACTGTGACAGATTTTCTCTCTTATTGATAAAAGAGCCTCATAGAATTACATTAAGAATGACAAACCTATAGAAAACCAATCTACAGAATTCCTATGCAGGACTACACTTCCCTATTCTATTGTGTGGACTAAAAGATGAATGTGTTTGTACCTTCAGTCAATTGATAAGCTTGAGCAATTCCTGTATAAATATCCTGGCTCCATCTATTTTATCCTTATAATTATTACAGACCACTTTTGTTAAGGGAACTTGTCTGAACATGCTCACTTCACACTTACTGTAAAATAGCTGTGGAAAGTCAAGGGTACAAAGGAATTTATTTTCTGGATGAACATATGAATAAAGAAAAACTGAAGTGCTCCATTTATCAGAAACCAATTGACAAAAATAATCTCATCTCTGCTGCAAGTTTTCATGCATCAGCAATGAAGAAAGGTCTCCCTTTTATTCAAATTTTTAGGCTAAAAATAATTTGTCGTAACTCTGATGAAAATAAACAGAAGATAAATGATGTTGCTTTGACATATTTCGAAAGTGAAGCTATGGAGGGAGGGGAGACAGTATAACTCAAGCAAAGGAGATGATGACAATAACGGATGGATCTGCATGGTGAATGAGGAAAACATACATATATAATACCCTAACATAATAACCCTAATATATGCATATATGTCTACTTTATACCCGAAGGGCGAAGGGTACATTTTCAGCCAATATATGAACATATACAGAGCTGTAGGAGTTATTTTACTACTAAAAATATTTTTGGGTACATGGAGTCATTTTCACACTTGGAAAACTATCTAATAATCCAGGGTGGCTTTTTCATGGTGTCTTAACAAAGCATAGCTCCTTGAAAAAGTCTTGTGGGTCAAGAGCTCTAGGGCTACCATTTCTTGCAGCCAGCACAACCATAGGAAGATGTTATCAGGCACACCTTTTCTGTAAATGGCAGCAGACATCTTCTAAGACAAAGGCCAAGTAGCAGCTCCTGTCACTCGGAAATATGGATTGACCTATGCTGACAACACTAACTGGTTTATTAGACTTCACTCTATGCTGTGAGGAATCCCTGTGGATTTGGGCACATCCAGCAACTGTGTGCCTTTTACCTATTGAGTCTAAGCACCCTAGGTAGCTGAGAACTTCAGTTAGCTATTGATATATCCTGTTATACTTGCCCTATGATTAATTAGTGCTTTAGCCTTCCAGCACACTGTGGATGAGTACACTCATATTTGTTGTGCCTGATCAAATGCAAACACTGGTGAAAAGTAGTATTTGACACAAAATCAAACGCT
Organism: Rhynochetos jubatus; assembly: GCA_027574665.1. Taxonomy (NCBI): domain Eukaryota; kingdom Metazoa; phylum Chordata; class Aves; order Eurypygiformes; family Rhynochetidae; genus Rhynochetos; species Rhynochetos jubatus. The sequence goes on along the minus strand of CM050649.1, from coordinate 101,072,911 downwards.
GCTTCCACTCAGTAGTGTTCTAGAAAAAGAAAAAGAAATATGTTGCACATATAGGACACAATAGGTGGCATAAACATTGAGAAACACTGTTAGGGCAGAACTCACCACTGCAGTGACAACCAGCAACAACTTCCCTGCCAAATCTAACACAGCGTTCTGAGTACAAACGAGCATATGGATATTTTGTCAGCAGTGCAGAATGAGTCAGTGTGAGCCAGGCAAAATCCTGTTGCATACTAGCAGGAACAAGTTTCTAGGGTCTGAAGGTATGTTAGTATGAGGAAAAACCAGATATGGCATGCTTTGAAAATTGTTCTTGATCTTGATTTTCCTTTCTCAGCATACAGTATTTCCTGAGAAGCCACCTCCTGGGGTGTGTTCTGACATCATGTTTTACACTATATATTAAAACCAGACATTACGTTTAATTGTCTGCTAAAGTGTATTCACACTACTTGCCCCTGTTGTTGCCTTGAGTGTCTTATGTGAGTTGCTTTTACTGGCAATATTGTACATTTTGTCTTCTATGCAAAATCTACTCAAGTCAATAGATTCCTTGGAATGCAATGGTTTCTGGACCAAGATTTTTGCCCCTTGATGGTTAAAGTCTACTTGCATTACATATGTGCATGTAGGTCTCCCCTCTTCCATTTGCAGCTTTTATCACCTCTAGGTGATAGAATCATAGAGTCCTAGAACAATTTTGTTTCCTGGAAAACCAGCCTTGGAAGGTTGTTTCATCAAAGCCCCTCATCAAAGCAAGGCTAACATCAAAGTTATGTCAGCCTGCTCAGCAAGTTTGGGAGATTCCATAGTATCTGTTCCACTGCCAAGGAAAACCATACCAAAAAATCTTATGCACCTGTGCTTCCTTGCAGAAAAGCAGATGTATCTTGTGCTGCTTGATCAATAACATTTTAAAGCCTTTTTGTTTATATATAGTTAGAAATTCTCTTACTGAACCTTATGATCTTTTCTTTTTCTCGTGCATTACTTAGAATCTGAAGGCTGAAACTAATCTTCCTTTCTGGTTTTAGTTCTTGTAGTTAATTAAACCCAATTCTCTCTGCCTCTCCTAACTTGTTATGAGCTTTAGTCCCCAACTTCCTCATATCTTGTAATGGGGGTCCAGAACCTGGTTCAGTGTGCCAGATGCAGTCTCACAAGTCCAGAATGGAGGCAAATAGCCAAAATTCTGGCTCTGCCTGTACTAATGCAAATTGAAATACATAAAGCTCTTATAACTACAAAGGCACACTGCTGACATGTTAAAATTCTCCACCCCCTTTCTGAAGACCTGCTTTCTATCCAGTCAGTCTCTAGCCTTTACAGTCCTATGGAGTTATTCTGATTCAGCTGAAGGACTTTGCAGTTGTCTTGCTTTCCTTTCATGAATTTTGTCAGTTTGTTCCTGCAACTTGTTGAGGTCTCTGTGAATGACATCTGTCTTTCTAGCATATCTTCTACTTCCCTGATTTGATATCATCTGTGTGCTATTTGAAGTTCCATTCTGTGCCATCATCAAGACCATTGATGAAGCCTTGTATCAACCCCCAAGGAACGGTAATTTTAGCTGATTGCCAGACTGATCCATTGACCACTATCCTCTGAATTCAGCTTTCTGCATGTTTTTTCACCCACTTTGTAGTCTACCCATCTACAGCGGCCAAAACAAAGTCAATGAGATCTGAAGGGCCTGAGAACTTTAATGTACCTTCCTAATAAGGAAATAACAGACCTGCTTAAGGGCTCCCCTACACCTAAAAAACAATCTCCAGTGAAGCATTTAAAAATTAGGAGGAAGGGATTCTGGCATTGAAGATAGTAAGAACAAGGTAGCTCTAAATCTGACTCTGATCAGCAGCCAGGATTAATAATGAAAGACTTCTTATGATGCTAAGTAGTGCCAGAGTCACTTAGCAGTATGTTAAATACAAAATGGCTTAAAGCCTAAAAGAAAACATGACTGAAATTAAACACAAACAATTGAACCTTTATTTTGAAAAGTATTGGTTTGCTGGAACAGAGTGACAAATTCTAATGAATGTCCTTAATGATTTTACAGTGGGACAAATCATCTGTGAAAGTAAGGTGGTTATAAAAGACACTTACTGTGCAGTATGAATGCTAAATGAAATCAGACATCCCTATAATCAACATCAATAAAAGTACCATAACTAATTTTACTGCTTCAAAGAGCAGCATAATAAAATGTACCAAAAGAAAGAATCTGTGGCCTAAAAATATTGCTCACACATACACAAAAAATGTGCACTTACAGATACATATATACATTTTCAATGTTGAGTAAAATGCTTACAAAGGTAAAATGAAGCTATTTAACAAGATAATGGTGTTCATGATTATTTCTTTTTACCTTATGGAAGACAATTAAGTACCCTTAAATAAATATGAAATAAATTTCAGTGGATTTGGGATGATACCTGAAGTTAAGTAAACCTTACTCTTCATACAATTACAATCTCTTTAGATTGCACAGTCCAATATCCCAGCAAAGGTTTTACAGGTTTACTAGTGATCCAGAGTGTAGAGGAACTAGACTTAAAAATGGCATATAATGGAAATAGTGAGGAATAAATACATTGGAGCAAGAACTGAGTTTGAACAAAGGGATTGGAACAAGTGGTGCAGTGGGTCTTCTAGGGGTTACTATGATGCAAATCCCCAGTATATGAGGGAAAAAGATAAGAGGTTTTCTAAGGAGTACCTTAGATTAAGAATTCAAACTTCTGATATTGAATCATGTCTCAACATTTAAGTATTGTTTTGGGTAAAAACCGAATACCTTGGGATGGATGTGTTTTGATTTTATCTAGTAGATGAAGAAGATATTCTAGCTTCTGTTAGGATGCAAAAAACTAGCATTTGATTTTTTCAAAATAGCTACTTTTTCTCTTATACTATCTCAGGTCTGCATAAAAAGGATTCTCTTTTCCTTCTTCTTTCCCCCAAAATACTGAAAAGCATTTTTTTTTACTTTTTTATTTTTTCTTGACAACTATAAAAGTATTTTCAAATTAACTATCATGCCAAATTTAAAATTTTGGATATTATTTTGTCTCCCACATTTTCTTTGGATTCAGAAGGCACATTTATTTACTGGTTTAATAATGTACCATTTTATCAAGTCATAAAATGGCTAAGTGCACACTTCTTCAGGAAATTTCAGAATTACTTCACATCACTAGAGTGACAGGAATTGAGAGGCACACAACTGAAGCCAGTGCTTGCCTTGGTGAGAACATGTACATAACCCATGCTGGATGCTTCTGCAGGAGTGTGAGAGCAGATCAGAATCATCACTGCAAACATTTTGCTGTGAAGAAAGGAAAAAAACCCCGCGTGATCTTAGGGAGAAAAACAAGCATGGGTAAAGTCTTGACTTTACTCCTGATAAACCAAAGTTGAGGAAAAATTGGTATAATTTGCTACAGACATATGTTAGCACAAGTTAAGTTGTTTGCATCATCTGGGGAAAAGGTAGGGTAAGTAGTTACATCTTGAGCCATGGTGGCTATTAGACACATCCCTGCAGAGATGTGTAATAGGTACATCCTTTAATCAAAGCTGTATCTAGGCCACGATACAGCTATAACATTACAATAGTATCTTTAATATTAAAATTAAACCCCTGTTAAGGAGTTGAATATTTTTTTCTTGTTTCCTCAATTCCAATTTTTTCTCTCCCAAATCCCTTAACACCATTTGTTGCTAGATGAACACATATAGGAAATACAAATACTACTACAAACAGTGAATCCTTCATGGTTTTATATTTTTTGCTTTAAGAAACTTGTAACTTCTGAACTATTTGAGCATATATTGGATTCACTGAATAGTGCAGAACAGCCTTTCTGAGGGAGGTGTCGTGCTGTTGGCATCTCTCCAGGTGTCTTCAATGAAACTCTAATTTAAAATAAATTTAATTACCCCCTTTAGAGTTTTGGCTTTTGCTTAATTTGTATAAATAATTTGGGCATCTAATTAGCTCTCACTTTCTATCACATAAAATAATTGGGACTGCTTTGTCAGGCAAAATCTTCCTTTCAAAATGGATTACTCAAATGCAAGTCTTTGCCCTTAGTTCAGAAATCACATCACTTCCAGCTTCATCGTCTCTTTTTCTAAAGCTGTCTGATGTTGATCAGTATGGATGCACCCTCCTCTGCTGCTAGATACAGACACCATTGATTTACTAATATCCCAACGATATTGTAATCCAGCTTCAGCTTTCATATGTTTTCTGTTCACCACGACAGTATCTCAGTACCTCTCATCTACAATGCTCTTTTTTCAGGAAGCTCTATGTTCTACAATGGAGAAGAGGGAAAAATTAAGCAGAGCTTGTTTGATATGTTCACTTTAAACTTGAATATTATGTTAATTGAAGAAGAGTAGGTCAGGTGGAATCATTGGAGGATTGTTACTTCCCATGTAACTCAGCTTCTTCAGTCAGAGAAGCTTGCAGAGCTTGAAAAGTGAGGGGAAATAATATGCTTATTCTAAGAAGATCTAGGAATTCAGAGCTCATGTAGATCTTGAGAAACTGCTTAGAGAAGCAGAGGCCTCAGGCACTCTTAGCAGAGGTCAGACAAGCAGGCCTCAAACTGGTGCAAAGAGCCTTCCAGGGGAATGGACAGGGCACTGCAGAGTGCCTAGGAAAGCTGCTGAGATGACTGATATTTGTACTGGAGCGAAGACTTGTTTGTAAAGAATGTAGCTGGTAGAAGAAAATACTTCATATACCCTTCTACATTTGTATTGCACCTAATACAGTTAATTTAGGACTTCAGCTGACAAACTGGAGAATATGGATTTGATGGGCGGACCACGCAGTGGATAAGGAATTGGTTGAATGGTCGCAGGCAAAATGTTGTGGTCAAGGCTCAGTGTCCAAGTAGAGACCAGTGACAAGTGGCATTCTTCGGATCCAGTGCTGTTCAACGTCTTTGTCATTGAGACGAACAGTGGGATCGAGTGCACCCTCAGCAAGTTTGCTGACAACACCAAACTGTGTGGTGTGGTTGACACGCTGGAGGGAACGGACACCACCCTGAGGGATCCTGACAGGCTGGAGAGGTGGGCCTGTGCCAACGTCATGACGTTCAACAAGACCAAGTGCAAGGTCCTGAACATATGTCAGTGCAATCCCAGGCCCAATTACAGGCTGGGCAGAGATTGGATTGAGAGCAGCCTTGAGGAGAAAGACTTAGGGGTGTTGGTTTTTGAGAAGCTCAACATGAGCTGGCAGTGTGCACTGGCAGCCCAGCAAGCCAACTATATCCTGGGATGCATCAAAAAAAGCGTGACCAGCAGATCAAGGGATGTGATTCTCCCAGTCTACACAGCTCTCATTAGACCTCACCTGGAGTACTGTGTCTCGCTCCGGGGCCCCCAACACAAGAAGAACATGGGCCTGTTGGAGAGAGTCCAGAGAAGGGGCATGAAGATCGTCAGGGGTCTCAAGTACTTCTCCTATGAAGATAGTCTGACAGTTGGGGTTCTTCAACCTGAAGGCTCTGGGGACACTTTACAGCAGCCTTACAGCATCTGAAGAGGGCCTACAATAATGATGGAGCGTGACTTTTTACAAGGGCATGTAGTGATAGGACAAGGAGTAATGAGTTTAAACAGAAAGAGGGTAGATTTAGATGAGATAGAAGGAAGAAGTTATTCCTTGTGAGGGTGGTGAGGCATTGGAACATGGTGCCCAGAAAAGTTGTGGGTGCCCTATCCCTGGAAGTGTTCAAGGCCCAGCTGGATGAGGCTTTGAGCAACCTGGTCTAGTGGCAAGGAGGTTGGAACTAGATGGTCTTCAAGGTCCCTTCCAACCTAAACCATACTATGATTCTATGGTTAACGAGATTTTTTACCATGGGTATTTTATTGCTTAATTTCCAGCTATAGGCATTTTCTAATTCACAGTGCCTCACCACCCCTACAGGGAAGAATTTCTTCCTTCTATATGTCGTAGTTTAACCTCGGCTAGCAGTAAAGTACCATACAGCTGCTTGCACACCTTCCCCCCCTCCTCCAGTGGTGGAGGAGAACTGGAGGAAAAGACAAGAAAGCTCATAAAATTGAGATGAAAGCTATTTATGAATTGAATATAAATGAATATTTTACTAATACTAATAATATTAAAATTACTACCAATAATGATTTAAAAAATAGAAAATAAGACATATGATACAATAGCTCACCACCCACCAACTGATACCCAGACAGGTTCCAAGTAGTGAGAGTCAGAGCCAGACAGCCTGAGAGCCAGAGCCCAAGAGCAATTCTAGCAAAGTCCAAGCAGGCCCCACGAGTGACAGCATGATCAGGAAAGCCAACCAACCTACTAACTCACTAACAAATGGGCCAGCAAAGGAGCTAGCAAAGGAGCTGAGGAGCTAGCAAAAGAGAACAGATGAGTTAGAGTTATGGCCCTCTGGCCCATGCCCTATTTATGTAGTGAGCATGACATGCTATAGAATTAAATACTCCTTTGGTTAGTTTGGTTTACCTGTCTGAACTGTGTGTGTGTCCCCCCCACACACACTGCTTGTAGTGAGAAAGCTGGGGACAGAGTGTGTATCAGAAGCTGGGAAAGACCTTGAATTTGGTGCAAGCACTCCTCAGCAATAATTAAAAAGACACCTTATCAGTACTATTCTCAGGCCAAATTCAAAAATGTGGCCTCATTCCAGCTACTGTGAAGAAATTAACTATTTTCTGACTGAAACCAACACACTATCTAATCTAAATCTACCCTCTTTCAGTTTAAAGCCATTACGCCTTGTCCTGACACTACAATCCTAGACCTTTAGCAGGTGTCTAATGTCTCAGTGCCAAAGTCAAAGTTTATATCCACTAGACATTTTCATCCTAGGCAGCCTAAGTATAGGTATTCTCAGACTAAGACAATTTAGATAAATGTCAGCATTCATTCAGTTCCTACAGTCTTTTAAAAATATGAGGGTTTTGCAGTGTGATGTTCTGAAATGTAAACTGTCACATAGTATATTCTATACCCAGTCTCACTCTAATGAATACTGCTCTTCTTATTCCAATTTCTCCATCTTCTCAATATTGACACATTAATAGTTCAACACAGAGCTTTTTACAGGTCAGTTTCCCTCCATATTTTCCCGAGACTGTTCTCCCAAAATAAAACATCTTTCTGATGAATTTCCTGTGTAATGTACTAAAGGAGGCTTTAGGGTTACTACAGATCTCCTCGTCCTGTGATACCTAAGGACTCTCAAGTTTGCAGCCATTCCTAGATATCATTACTTAGTATACTGCGTATGTCACAAAGGAATCATATTTTTATGTGCATTTGTGTGGATCTTCTCCTTAAAAACCTATTTTTCACCAACATTATTCTGGCAGGTTTTCGTTTTCTTTCCCATATCTACTTTTCCTTCACAGTTTTAATTAAGTGGTCTTGGAGAATTCCTGTCATGATATTTATGACATGACTAATTCAACAAGTGATTAATTGTTGATTTTTTTAATTGAACAATATTCTGTGCATACTCAAGAATAAATTTCCTGTAATTTTAACTTCATGTCAAGTTACAAGTGTTACAGTAAAATGCATAGGTTCTCAAAGGGAGGATTTAGATAAAATATGTTATGCTTAATACAGGATTAGATAGATCTATAGAAGACTTCGTGAGACATGCTGGTTTGGAAAACACTGAAATAGTCTTTTTCCACCCACAAGGTCTCTCATAGTTGCATAACCTTGTGGTTTTGGTAGAATTTTTCTTCACTAGATAAGCCTAGAAAAATTTTGAGTCCTTATAAAATAATAAGATTATGTTTAAATTTTCACCTTTCCATATGTTGATCTGAAAAAAGAAGAAATACATTACAAAATTAAGACAATGGACTCTTTAAGTATCTATAATCTAAAGTCCTGATATTTTCTTGACAACTTTCAAAAAAATTATGTATAAAGGCAAATGTGGAAAGCATAGCTGACATCCAAAATGCTCCAAAGAAAATGCATCTCTGTAGTAAATGAAAGATTTCCACTGCCTTTTATGTTCAAATATTAAATGCACAATGCAAAATCCCCAGCATCAATTCTCCCAAACTATAGAAGTTACAGAATTCACCGGCCCCTCAGAAAAAAAATCATCCTCAGAATTGTCTGTTCGTTACAAAATAACATTGACACCATAGGGATGGTCTTTTGTTTGCATCTAGGGAAAAATGTGTTGATTATGTCAGAAGATATATGCCACAGAAATAAAATATTATTTTCACGAAAAATTCAATACTTCCCTTTTAAGAATGGTATAAAGGCAACATGACCTAAAGGGCATTACTAAGGCATTGCAATGTGTCATGGATATTTTGGGAACCATTGTCTGCTTTACAAGGTCTTACATACTTCCCACTTACTTTCAAGATTTCTGCTTTAATTATATTGTAAACTCCTCAATATTTCACTGTTAAGAACTGGCCCAGTATAAGTAGTGTCTTTATAAAACTGAATTCTTTGTTAAGAATTTAAGGCTACAGCATCCATTCCTGTTTGCTTTGACTATGACTAGATAATTAAACTGAAATATTAAACATAGGAAACTATTTATTTCTTATATAAAAATTTAATTTCATGCATGAGAAGTTGCTTCTTCCCCTTTTTGTCCACTTCTCCATGTCTCACTAAAGCAGTAATTTTATGTGGAGAGATTTTTAGATGACAGCAATTACTACTGGCCCATACAGGTTGTTATTTTCATACACAATATATTTCTTGCAGATTATCTTTTGGTGTTAACCTGCTTGGCTTCCAACAGTTAAGAAAAAAGTCTGTTTATTGAGGAAACAAAACAATGGAACAAAACCATTTTAAACTGTATGAAAATCTATTTATAGGAGAATGTCTCAGATTTTTGTCCATTTAGGCTAGAATGACTTGATTTTTTCTTTTCAGTACAGGATTTCATACAGAAGTGATTACATAACAGTATACAACAAAAAAATAACATGCAAGAAACTAGACCTACTGCCCAAGGAAGGCAATCAGTAGACCCTGCAAAAGAGGGCATGCCTTTTGACTTCTCTTTTCAGTACCTGAGCTGCTTGAAACTAATGGTAGTTTGACGTCTCTAAGGACTGTAGGATTAGGACTGTGATAAGAAGTTCATTACGTTTGTCTTGTTCAATTCAAATATGCATAAAGTTCAACTTTTCAGTAACCAGATGCAATCAAATAGGTAGATCTAAATATGTTCCTCTTGTGCTTTTACATATCTATATAACTACAGATTTACATATAATGTTTTTTCTCTCTCAGTGGGCAGTATTCCCTGAAATTTGCTGCAGAATGACCTAGAGTCACACAAAACAACACAACAAACAATGAACAGTAGTCTCATGTTGGGATATAATGAACATGAAATTTATCTCATCTAGCTTTAGCAATGTAATAATTCAGCATCACATCTAAACAAGCCCAGGGAGTTAGTGAAGAGTAGGGACATTGCTAAAGGATTATCATCTCATCTAAACTGCCCTCAGGATGTGTCAATCTTTTCATCAGCTAGAGAGGGGATCCAGGAGAGCTAGCTTAGATTCAGTGCACAGCTTTTGGGAGGTAAAGTTAAATGAAATGTATCCTTTGAGACAACAGATTAATATTTTTTGTGTGCAGGATAAACAATTGTTGTGGGAGAAAGTACAGAAAAGATGTAATTTGTTTTGTAATTTCTGCATGTGGATCTGCCCTTGTGCACAGACAACTGGAAAGGAGCCCAGTTCAACACTTTAAGTTAAAAGTACTTATTTGATTCAGATTAATTTTATCCCACACAATTTGAATTTCTTTTACCTTGAAGAAAAAAAAGACTGAAGGTGAATAGGGTAGGTAGAAGAAAGGTCATTGTGGAACAAAAATAAAAGAGACAAATTCTCTGTAAAATAAAAAAAATATGCCCAAAATCACTGGTGTATATCCAAACCAAACTAAAACTATTGTTCCCCTTTATTCCTTCCTCCCTGCAACCTAAAATAAAATGAAAAACCCCACACAACTGTTTTTCTGATATAAGACCTAGGAGAGAAACAGAATATTTTGAAACTTTGTGAAGAACGGAGCTGTATTAGGTCTCTGTGGCGAGGTTTGGTAACCAGGGGGAGGGCCTACAGGGGTGGCTCCTGTGAAAAGCTGCTAGAAGCTTCCCCATCTCCAAGTCAGACCCACCTCTCGTCACAGCCAAACCAGTCAGTGACAGTGGTAGTGCCTCCGTGGTAACATATTTAAGAGAGGAAGACAAAATATTGTGGAACCAACATGGAGAGAGGAGTCAAATGTGAGAGAGACAACAATGTAGATGTGAAAAGTCAGTGCAGAAAGGTGGGAGGAGGTGGCTGGAGCAGAGTCTCCCCTATGGCCCGTGGTGAGAGGGCAGGCTGTGCCCGGCAGCCATGGAGGGTCACGGGACAGCAGAGATCCCCTGCAGCCCAGGAGGGTCCATGCCAGAGAAGGAGGCTGTGCCCAAAGCTCCTGTGGCTCTGTGGTAAACCCATGCTGGAATACTTTGCCCATGAACGATCACACACCCATGGAAAGGACCCACGCCAGAGCAGTTAGAGGAGGAAATCTACAGTGTGTGGGAAGGACTTGCACTGCAGAAGTTTATTGAGGACTCTCTCCTGTGGGATGGACCCCACACTGGAGCAGGGGAATAGTGTGATGAGCAGCAGCAGCAGAAACGTGTGATGGACAGACCACAACCCCCATTCCCCATCCCCTTGCACTGGTGGAAGGGGAGGAGGTAGAGAAATGAGGAGCAAAGCTGAACCTGTGAAGAAGGAAAGGGTGAGGGGAAAGCTTTTAAGATCTGGCTTTATCTCTCATTATCCTTCTCTTATTTGATTGGTAACAAATTAAATTGATATTTTCCCCAAGTTGAGTCTGTTTTGCCCATGACCATAACTGGTGAGTGATCCCTCGCTGTCTTTGTTTCAACCCATGAGCCTTTCCTGATATTTTCTCCTCACCATGCGGAGGAGTGAAAGAGCAGCTACATTGTCTTTTGTTGTCAGTTGGGCTTAAACCATGACAAGAGTCCCACTACATTACTTCTACTACCACAATTCTGAAATATATTCAGATTTTCTGCATAGTTGCCCTGGGAAAGATGCAGAGTTCAAACTTTCTACATTGTATGAAATGAAAAGTTCAGTTTGAAGCATTTCATGTATCTATAAGAAACAGATTTCCTTGTTGTACTTTTACATCTGATGTTCAATGAAAGCTTTGAGAATACAATCAGTTGTATAACTTATATGGAGAAGGAAGTTGTATATTAATTTTCCATTCAAATATGCATAAAGCAGAAAAAAAGTTAGGAAAAAATACCAAGGATATGTGATAATAGACTATGAATGGATTAAATAGAAAATGTTCAGTTTGCAGGAGCTAAATCTGAAGGTATAGGATACAGCAGTGGAAGAGGAACGACAGCAAGAGACATCATTCTGACATGTACATATCCACACAGCTTAGGAAATATTGTGAAGCAAATCCTTTTTGTAAAATGCTTTCAAAATGCCTATCATGACAATGACAACTGAAAGACAGAGAGCTGTTCAACTGACAAAGAGGGAGAGCGATAATGTACAATGAGGAATGAGAAGGAGGACTAGGAGTGAGGAAAGAAGAGAACGCAGAGAAACGAGAAGCCTTGGGGAGGAGTAGGGAAGTAAACAGACAAAAATGTATTACAGCTGTAAGAAAAAAATGTTAAAATTATAAGAAAAATACAATCCTTTTGTGTCACAGTTATGTTTCATTTTACTCAGAAGGGTTTGTGATTATAAACAGGCATTAGGTATGATTCAAAGGGATGTAATATAACCCAAAAACTTTATCTAGCATAAGACATCTTTAGTGTCTTTGAGTTGGATTACTCCTTAATTTGCATGCTGTAAATTAGGACATGCTGAATGTTGTACTGGGTGCCGGTGATTGACAGGTTGCCCAGACAGGTGGTTGAAGCCTCCATCCTTGGAGATGTTGAAAACCTGACTGGGCAGAGTCCTGAGCAACCTGTTCAAGTTGACCCTGCATGAGCAGGGAATTTGAACTATACAATGTCCAGAGGTCCCTGTCAACCTCAACCAAGGTGTGAATGAAGCAGGGACTGCTTAAAGTATTCATTCTTGTTCCCAGTGGTTTGTTATGGAGCTTGGTATTATAATTAAGAATGGGTAGGCAGCAAATTGTAGCTGTGCTTTGTTCTGTAGGTTTACTTCTTTTTAAAATGAAATAAAAAATTTAGTCTGCACTGAAGCTGTCATAAATTATATCACTTTTCTGCAAGATGACTATTTCCTATTGAAAGCCTGGTAAGACATTATTTTCAATCATATTTCACAATTCATACATATAAGGAAATTGTTCTTATCACATGAATATATAGTTATTGTTTCCTTTTGAGATGATGTGTCAGATCAGAGTTTTTGTTGTTTGCAAGTTATTAATTTTTCTTCTCTCTTTTAGTGATTTTTGTTTTGGGTTTTAATTTTGAAAGGAAATCCACTGAGATATATGAATATATGAAACAAATATTTCTAATTTATATTTTTTAGACTATTATTTTGTTTCATATTGATTTTATCTGAGCTTAGCTTTAGTATGTTCTCCTTTGCTTTCTTTGTAAAAAAAAAAGTGTACAAAGGTATAGCTTGTTTATTTTCCTAAATGTGTGTCCTGTGTTTCTAGAATTATGCTTTCTTCTCATACTGTAGTCAAATATTATTCATATCAGGATGGTCTCATCAACAGAGATTGCTTTATTGAAGATGAACTTTGTGGCTTGATGTTTTTTAAGCAGCAGGTGGTGGCACATTTGTTAAAGTGGATCATTTGTTGTATTAATAAGACAAACAGAGGCATCTATTCATTATGTGCAAGGTAATTCCAGTTCATGGCTACTGTTCAAACCCTGGCAGTATTTGGGTTTCGAATGAAACGTGTAGCATATGCAGAATGACTTGAAATGTAAAGCGAGAAAAATGATGGAAGGTGGACAATTTTGGTGTCATTAAACAAACATAATCCACTGGGAGAATAGTTTTCATACTTGTCCTTTTCCCATAATTATTCTATTTATTTTTGATGTGGTTTCTGCAGAGTCACAAATGTAAATAATAGCCCCAAAATAAAACTCCTCCAAAGGATTGGAAAATGCAGTAAAATACCTGTGTAGATTAGGTCAGTCCTAAATGGAAGAACTGGGATGGAACTGTACTCGATGTTATAGGCCCTACTAAGACGCAAAGTGAGCACATATTGCTAAATGAGAGAAACAATTTCCTGGACTAGGGCTTGCATAGGTCTCGTTAGCTTAGAGAAGTCAGAAGAATTTGAATCTGTCTTCACCTTTCTGTGTAGATCCAGCAGTGTGCACTGACAGCCCAGAATGCCAACTGTATCCTGGGCTGTATCAGGAGAAGCGTGGCTAGCAGTTCAACGGAGGGGATTCTCCCCCTCTACTCTGCTCTCATGAGACCCCAACTGGAGTACTGTGTCCATTTCTGGGGCCCTCAATGTAAGAAGGATATTGACCGGTTGGAATGAATCCAAAGGAGGGCCATGAAGGCTGGAGCACCTCTCCTACCAGGAAAGGCTGAGAGAGTTGGACTTGTTCAGCCTGGAGAAGAGAAGGCTCCACAGAGACCTTATAGCAGCCTTCCAGTAGCTGAAGAGGGCCTACAAGGAAGCTGGAGGGAGCTTTTTGCAAGGGCCTGTAGTGACAGGATGAGGGGTAATGGATTTAAATTGAAAGCAGATAGATTTAGATTGGATATCAGGAAAAAATTCTTCACAGAGAGGGTGGTGAGGCACTGGAACAGGTTGCCCAGAGAAGCTGTGGGTGTCCCATCCCTGGAAGTGTTCAAGGCCAGGCTGGATGAGGCTTTGAGCAACCTGGTCTAGTGGAGGGTGTCCCTGCCCATGGCAGGGGGGTTGGAACTAGATGATCTTTAATGTCCCTTCCAACCCAAACCATTCTATGATTCTATGATTCTATGTTCATAAAAAATCATTTTTAATCAGGGTAGCCAGACAGAGATGTATCATAGCTACACAATTCTTATTCAAGATATACCCTGATATAATGAAAGATGTTGGTAGACAAACAGAACACAGGGCTTGCAGTATTGAGTCAACAAATTTTAGTTCTGTTTTTGTATCTGTGTAAGGTCCTTGTCCTCCTTGTTATTTTGATCCATTCTTATATAAAATATATGCACATAACATCTTGAGCCTAGATAAGAAGTCATGGCTTAAGAAGTCATATCAAATATTAATTCTCATAAATGCCCATTTTACCACCACCAGACTTAGGAATTAACCACAACTCTAATTTTTAAATTAACTTATTTCTGATCAGTCAAATTTTTTGGCAAAAAATTGCTGGTAAACTGGGAATTTCAATCTCCCAGTTACTTACTAAATATTTGTTTGTAGACATTGAAAAATTGCTCAGGTCCAGGAGAAAAACATTTTATTTTACACAAAGTAATTTAGTTCTCATCAGATCTTGGCAAATTGTCTTTAAAAGAACTTTGAATGGGTCACAGGGTACAGACATGCACAAAAAATAGCTGTCATGATTTACAATATTCTTACCTCTAAGTCTGCTCAAATGCATATTTGTTTAGTTGTCTGTAGAAGAGCATAAGTGTGAAAAACTATTTTAAGAGATGCAGTTTTATTTAGTGATCGGTATAGACAGGAATGCCATGTACTTTCTAGCCTATAATTCCAGTGTGTTTGTTAGTACACCTTCTCAGATCATCTTTTACCTTTTTTTTTTTTTTTTTTTTGTAGCCACCCTGAACTGCTTTATAATCTATATACTTTAGTATTTTTGTTCTATGGTAGGGAAAAGGGAGTGGAAGGGGAGGAAGGTGAGTCCAAGAGATGTCTGGAATTATGAAGGATCTTAAGGTCATTATAACAGGGATCTCTTTATTTTTATCACATGGTATTAGCCCAGGGAAAAAAGAACCCCACATCCCACTAACCACTCTGGAAACTTTTGACCCTACACAACATGGATATGTTATATATTTTGTTAAAATAATGCAAGCTTAAAAAAAAAATTAACCTTATACCTGTATGCTGGATTAGGACTAAAATGGTATTTGCATTTCAAGTAATTAGTTATAGAAAAAAAAATCATCAAAAAACAACAAACAAAACCAAGGGAAAATACATCTGTGCCTAATCAACATACACAATCAAATTCAATTCAAAAGTCAGAATTGTATTAAATGATTCATTTATCTGATAAAGTTTCCAGAACAAACTTTTATTCTCCTTCTGTCCCTTATATTGTGAATATGTTTTTCCGGTTTTGAAGTGAATTAAAAATAAAATCATCCACTCAAGATGATATTTTCTTAGTGCAGTTTTATTTATGAAACCTTTTAAAATTGATGAAATCCAATCCCATCAGAATTATGACCTTCACTCAAACTTATTTATTCAGCATCTGCATATTATATTCAAGTCTGATGTCAGTTGTGACACAGAAGAGATCCATTATTTTCAAGTACTCACTAGCATATGTAAAGGTTTATATTCTGATATTTATGATAGGAAGATATATTAAACATATTTTTATAAAACTTGTAACTATATGCCTCTGCTCCTCTCCTCTCTCCTTCCCTCATTTCCCTCCTCCGTGTTTGCAATGAAGGGTGGAAGATTAGGCAGGGTGGAATTAATGATAGGGAAAATCATACACAGTAGTAGCAGAAGGAGTGAAACCCGTAAGTTTCTAATCATGGTTTGTTTTTTTTTTCTCATTTGATAGCAGGTGAAGGATGGGGCACATTAGATCAAAGGAAACAGAAGAGCATAGAAAGCAACAGAAAACCTGGTTCCGCGTCCTCCAGCCCAAAGCAAAGCTCCATCAGCAGCAAATCAATCCAACCTGTGTGAGCAAGAAGAAATGTCTGAGAGTGAGTAACTCTGGCCTGAGAGATGCCCAATGGGAAAATGTCATTTCCCACTGTCCTGATGATCATCTAACCATCTATGTGAAGTTACCCTCAAACTTTATATATAAATATATAAATAAGCTGCATAATCAATTTTTTCAGGTAACTTATTTTTCCATGTATTTTGTGGAAATAACTATTTCCAAGACACCAAAATTATGTATTATATGGAAGCTAAATAATGTATTTCAGGGCCTTATAAATGTCAGGGCATGTCTAAGCAGCTGAACCAGGGAGTAAGAGAGCTGAGCCAGGGAGTAAGTGTAAGCACTTGATCCCCATTCATCCACCATGATTAACTAGCAGCTCACTCCCTCAGACTGCTCCAATGAACTCTCTAAAAGACAAATCCTGAGCATACTTCCAGACATCATTCACTTCAGGGACTGCTCCTGAAAATGGTATCAATGATCCTGTACTGTGTTTGATTCCCTTTTCCCTATATAGTTAGCTAGTGCTACTCCACTGGTCTTTGACCAACATTATATCCTAAGGTACTTAACACACACCAGCTTCTTGCAATAAAAACGCCAGTCCTGTACCAAGCAACACAGCCTTCTCATTATTTTTGACATTTTGAACTTGAAAAAAAATATGCAAAAAGTCATACTATAGTTCTTCAGGAGCATGACTTGGGTCAGAAGAGACACAGAAACAATTATTGACTAGTGTGGACCCTGCCAGTTTCCTCTATAGGGAACAGGTATGAGAACAGTATGAACATGAGGCAGTCTGGGTCACCAGGCCCCAGGAGCAGGGAACAGACTGTTCCTCTTCTATTCAGTAGAATAAGACAGTGCTGTGTGATGATGATTTTCTCTCTTCTAACTGATGACCACAAGATAGCATGCCAGAGACATCAGTGAATTCCTCAAACTATAGTATCATAATATTGGCTATGTTACATTTGTTAGGCTGCTATAACATCTAATTCTGTTACAAGGTAAATGGAAGGCAATACTGTTTGAATTTTACAGATACTTTCCCTATAATGGAAGGCTCTGTGAAGTAGTAATTCTACATTATTTTCTGCTTGCCTAGTTACTCTATTGTTTTTCATTCATATTTTCATTGTTTTCCTCCTACAGTAGATTGTTTACCTCCTTAGATTCTTCCACCCTGTATAACGCAGAAAAACTCCCAAGGTGTTCACCTCTGTCTCCATGTTCCCATGCTCTGCCAGCCTCTGGAAGCTGGTATTACGTTATTTCAAAAGATAATAGCAGTTGCTTCCTACTTCTTTGAAACCACATCTGAGCTCACCTTTGATGTATGGCCAATTAGTGTTATTACCGAAAAGCTGCGCCCTTCTCTTTATATAGTCCAGCCAGAGAACTTGTAATATGGACAGAAACCAAACAAATATTATTGTGGTTTTGATGGCTAATCTTATGTTGTTCAGAGAAAGTCCTTTGACTAACATATGCTGCATTTTACTTTAAAGCCTAGAGCCAACACAAATAAACAACCTTCGCCCCATACATTCTTTGAAGATACTAAGAAGATCTTTCCTTGCTACAGGACCTCTCCCTTGGTGACACCTGCCATGCCATCTGCAAATTTTTGGAGAACACAATCACACAAAACACACTACTCGGCTACATACTGGCATTTTAGGACATCAAGATTTTACATTATTACATCATAGTTTTCAGTAATGTGAAGACCTTGTTGCAGGCATACAGCAAGTGCACAGAAGGTGTAGTGCAAAGTCCTCTGTGAAGCTCATGATACAGGTGGAACAGTTTTAGTATAGGTGGCATCAAACCACCCCATAAGTTGTTAAAGGTGAGAGGGGATGCACCATGATATGACACAGTTTGAAAATCCATATCGCCTGCAAGTGGGACTTATTCCTTAAAGTGAAAATTAGAGGCACTAAGGGATTTCTTCAAATTGCCAGAATAATTCAACCCCAGATTTTTCTGGGAAGAGATTTCAGTAAAAATACTGTACCCTTTTCCAGCTATACAGGACAAAGCAAGTTACTAAAGATGGTGTCATTGATGTACGCAGATCTCACTACAAAGAATAATTCCCTCCTGAGGAAATGATGTGAAAGCACAAGTGTTTGGCTGGGCTTGCTTCTATTCTGCAACCATAATTTATCCGTGCAGTCATCCCAGATTTGACCTGGAAAGCTAAACTCCACTTTGATATTTTTGTAGTCATTTTTCAAACTTCATTTTTGTGGGTTTTTTCAGAGACAACTGTCATTTTAACAAGTCTTTTCAGACTTTCACCAACAGCTTGTCTATTTCAAACATGATCTTGATTTAGGAGTTAATAATTTTGACATTGTGAGAGAGATGGCTATTTCAACTAATCATATTTTTTTTTTCTTTGGTTTCCAATTACTTTTTCTTTTGTACTGTTAAAGATTGTGAAATAGTGCTCATTAACATGTCAATTACAAGTCCATGCTAAGAGCTCATTTGAGCTATGAAGGTCACAGTGTTTATCTTAAAACTCAATAGTGAATGTGAAATGATAATAAAAACAGTTAAATATGAATGTTGAAAGAAATCAGATTAGATGAGTACTTTTTTTAACACCTAGAACATCCTTAACCTAAATCCTTTGTGATTTTTGCTTTTCTGAATTGTTGTAAGTCATCTAATACTAATTTCTGCATTGGCCATTTTGCAAAACTTGGCAATTATCTCTAACATAATGTTCAAAAGTCCAAAATTTGCATTGTACCAAGAATGGACAGGAGTACAAGTTGATTGATTTAGTTTTAATTCATGGGATTTGAACTTGTTCTGCATAGTTGTATGCCAGAAATATTTATTAGCAAGCACAGAGCAAGTTCAGACTACATAGCCTAGTACTAATTACAGTTTTGTTCTGAGATGAGTATATGATTTTAAAATCAATGTGGTAGTCAATGGAGCTCAACAAAAAGAAATTTCTTTTTCTTGTAATTAATATACAGATCTGGCAAGAATAAGACAATGGATATTAGTTTTGAAACTATTTCTGCTGTGAAATGCAGATTTCTGCTGTTGAAAGAAGTTGATGCATCCTACTTTTCATTGAAAGCATTTTTATTGGCCAACTTCTACCTTCAGCAGCAAAGTGAATGACACTTGGATAAAGTCAGTGTAAAACAATATTCTTAGACCATTCTTCTTTTTTTTCCCCATTTTAGAATCATAATATCATAGAATCATTTACATTGCAAAAAACCTTTAAGATCACCAAGTCTAACCTTTAACGTAACACTGCCAAGTACACCACTAAACCATGTTCCTAAACATCACATCTATATGTCTTTGAAATAACTCCAGGGACAGTGATTCCCTGACAAACTTTTTGGTGAAGAATTCTTTCCTAATATCCAATCTAAACCTTCCCTGGCACAACCTGAGGCCATTTCCTCTTGTCCTATTTCTTGTTCCTTGGGAGAAGAGATCAACACCCACCTTGCTACAACCTCCTTTCAGGTAGTTGTAGAGAGTGATAAGGTCTCCCCTCAGCCTCCTCGTCTCCAACTTAAACAACCTCAGTTCCCTCAGCCACTCCTCCTATGACTTGTGTTCCAGACCTTTCCTCAGCTCTGTTGCCCTTCTCTGGACATGATCCAGAACCTCAATATCTGTCTTACAGTGCGTGGCCCAAAACTAAACACAGTATTTGAGGTGCGGCCTCACCAGTGCCTATCACAGGGGATAATCACTTCCCTAATCCTTCTGGCCACTCTATTTCTGTCTGATACAAGCCAGGATGTTATTTGCCTATGTGGCCACCTGGGCACACTGCCCATATTCAGATGCCTGTTTACGGGAAAAACCCCAGGTCTTTTCCCACCTGACAGCTTTCCAGATACTCTTCCCCAAGCCTGTAGCATTGCATGGGGTTTTTGTGACCCAAGTGCAGGACCTGACACTTGGCCTTGTTGAACTTCATACGATTGGCCTCAGCCCATCGATCCAGCCTCTCCAGATCCCTCTGCAGAACCTTCCTACCATCAGGCAGATCAACATTCCCGCCCAACCTGATGTCACTTGGAAACTTAGTGAAGGTGCACTGTGTCTCCTCATCCAGATAATTCGTAAAGATATTAAACAGAACTGGCCCCAACACTGACTCCTGGGAAACACTACTTGTGGCCGGTAAACAACTGGATTTAACTCCCTCCACCACAATTCTTTAGGCATGGCCATCCAGTTTTTTACTCACCAAAGAGTACACCCATCGAAGCCAGGAGCAGCTAGTTTCTCCAGAAGAATATTGTGGGAAATGGTGTTAAATGCTTTACTAAGGTCTAGGCAGACATCTTCCATGGTCCTTCCCTCATCCACTGAGTCACCTTGCCATAGAAGGAGATCAGGTTAGTCAAGCAAGACCTGCCTTCATGAAATCATGCTGACTGGTCCTGATTGTCTGGTTGTCCTGTATGTGCAGCATGATGGCACTCAAGATGATCTGCTCCATAACCTTCCCCAACACTGAGGTCAGACTGACAGGCCTGTAGTTCCCAGGATCCTCCTTCTGGCCCCTCTTGTAGATGGGTGTCACATTTACTAACTTCCAGTCAACTGGGTCCTCCACAGTTAGCCAGCACTGTTGATAAGTGATGGAAAGTGGCTTGGTGAGCACTTCTGAGAGCTCCCTCAGTACCCTAGGATGGATCCCATCTGGACCCATAGACTTGTGTGTGTCTAAGTGGTGTAGCAGGTTGCTAACCATTTCTCCTTGGATTTTGGGGACATCATTCTGCTTCCCATCTCTCTCTTCCATCACAGGGAGCTCAGTACCCAGACAACTGGTCTTACTATTGAAGACTGAGGCAAAGAAGGCATTAATTACCTCATTCTTTTCCCCATCCTTTGTCACTGTGTTTCTTCCTGCCTCCAGTAAAGGATGAAGATTCTCCTTAGCCCTCCTTTTGTTGTTAATGTGTTTACAGAAAAAATTTTTATTGCCTTTTATGGCAGTAGCCAGATTAAGTTCTTCTGGGCTTTGGTTCTTCTAATTTTCTCCCTGCATAACCTTACGACATCCCTCTATACCTCCCAAATAGCTTGCCCTTTCTTTCAGAGCTCATAACCCTTCTATTTTTTGAATTCCACTCAAAACTCTCTATTCAGACAGGCCAGTCTTCTTCCTTGCCAGATCATCTTTCAGTACATGGGGACAGCTTGCTCCTGCATCTTTAAGACTTCCCTCTTGAAGAATAATGCCCAGCCCTCCTGGACAACTTTGCCCTTCAGTACTGCCTTCCAAGGGGCTCTGGTAACCAGTCTCTTAAACAGGCCAAAGACAGTCCTCCAGAAGTGCAAGGTAGACATTCTTGTGACTCCCTTCATTTTCTGAGAATCGAAAATGCGTTTTGTGATTGCTATGCCCAAGGCAGCCTATAACCTACATCACCTACAAGTCCTTCTCTGTTCACAAACAACTGGTCCATCAAGGTGCCTTCCCTAGTTGGCTCACTCAACAGCTGTGTCAGGAAGTTATCTTCCACACACTCCAGGAACCTCAGAGACTGTCTCCTCTCTGCTGTATTGTATTTCCAGCACACATCTGGTAAATTGAAGTCCCCCTTGAGAACAAGGGCTAGCTATTATGAGACTTGAGACTTCTCCCAGCTGCTTATAGAATATTTTATCTTCCTCCTCAACCTTGTTGGATGGTCTACAGCAGAATCTCACAATGATGTCTGGTTGTTGGTCTTCCCCCTGATTCTTACTCATAAAAACTCAATCCTATTGTCACCATTATAAAGCTCTAGTCAGTCAAAACACTCTGTAACATACAGGGCAATCCCGCTGTCTCTCTTTCCTTGCCTTGAAAAGTTTATAGACATCCATTGCAGCACTCCAGTTATGCAAGTCATACCACTATGTTTTTGTGATGGCACTATAGCATAATTTTCCCACAGAGCAATGGCTTCCAGGTCCTTCTGTTTGTTGCCCATGCTGCGTGCCTTGGTGTAGATGCACTTCAGTTGGGCTACTGATCCCACCAGACTTTAAATCTAGATTTAGCTTAAAGCTCTTTCAATGAGCCCTGCTAACTCCTGTGCAAAGATCCTTTTCACCCTTTGACACAGGTGTACCCTGCTTGTTGCCAGCAGTCCTGGTGACACATAGACAGACCCATGATCAAAACCCCCAAAATTCTGACAGTGACACCAAGCTCAGGGCCAGGTATTGATCTGCTGGCTCTTCCTGTTTCTTCCTTCATCATTCCCTGCCAATGAAAGGATAGAGGAGAACACTGCCTGTGCTCCTGATCACTCAGCCAGTTGACCCAAGGTCCTGAAGTCTTTCTTGATGGTCCTCAGACTTCCTGTTGCAACTTCATCGCTGTCTAGCTGAAAAATCAATAATGGATAATAATCTGAGGGATGAACCAGGGTAGGAAGCTTTCTCTTCACATCTTTAGCCCAGGCCCCAGGGAAGGGGTAGACTTCCCTAAGAACTGGGTCCAGTCTGCATATTGGGCTTTCTGTTCCCTTCAGAAGGGAGTCTCTTGTGACAAAGAATTGTCTATTTTTCTTTATGGAAGCAATTTTGACACAGGGCCTAAGTTCACTTAACCTCAGTTACATTTCCAAGCTAGATGAACCATCATCCCTGTCCTTGTTTGGTTCAACCTGCAAAGCCACATACCTATTGTGCAAGGGCACCACAGAGACGATCAGAGGAGATGTGCCTGCTGTGCCAGGCAGGAACTTGTCACCGTTGCGCACTATCCATTAAGTCACTGTGTTCAAGCAGATGTTAAGAGGATAGGGAATCCTCCATTTCATGTGTCCTGCCTGTCTGAACTACAGAAACTCTGTCACTAAGCAGAGGAGTTCCTCTACCTGGGTGCACCTCCCACATCTGTGCTCACTGCTGCCAGGGAGCCAGTACTGGTGTCAGAGCATGACACAGCTTTCAGCTGGACACCTGGGTGGCAGCATGTTCCCAGCAGACCTCTGTCTGTGTGGCTGTGCCAGTTGTGGTGGGTGCAGAGCTTAGAGAGGCCATGGCTTTCTGCTGTGTGGAAACCATTGCTGCTTGGTTGAGCTGGTAGAGGTTCAGTGCCTTTCCCAGACACCCTTCCATGCACATTACCACATGAACTGGCATGGCAAACCCTTGCTGGTGTGTTACACCCTGTTTGTGTTCTCTGGTTATGGTGTTTCTGGTTGCAGATGCTTACCAAGGTCGTCTTTTATTGGTGGGGACAGGTCTTGGCCATTGCTGCTTCTGGCCCTGTAGAGGTCCTTTCAGCCACTGTGACAAGAGCTGTGAGCTCACAGTGTGTTCCTCAGCTCCCGCTGAGTTTCCCCAGTCTGGGAACCCCCTGGCGCCCCATGCTGGAGCACTCAGCTGAGGATCCTGTGGCACCAGAGCTGCTCACCTTGGTGACTGAGAAAAGGATTCTCCCTGGCATTGGAAAATCAGGCCCCATGACTCCTGTTTCTAGAAGAGAAACTCTTGCATGAAAAAAAGTATATACACCACTGGAGATCATTTTAAATATGTTTTGTGAATTTATTTTCTGCTGGGAAAAAATAAAAGAGAAGGGAGAAAAGCACAGCATACGGAGATGTAATAGCAGGATTAGAATTTGGCTTTTTCCATTTATGCCTGTGCATGTTATGAGCTTTTCAGAGGAGAGAGTGTTGCTGCTTACTAAAGTAAGATAGAATAGATAAGATGAGGAGAGCAGAGATTTTTTTTTATATATATACACAGGATTGCTTGTCTAGTTAAGGGCTGTGTTTAACCCAGATAGGAGAATGTCTTGGGATGAAATCAAGAATGTGCTTTTACTCATATGTCAATAGATATCAATTATTCAGCAGCTAGAAATTCTCTGAGTCCAACAACCTAAAGTCTGGAGCCCAAATAATGAAAATTTTAGAGCTGTAAGACTGAATTCAAATGACTAGTTTAATATTTACTTACACAATTTCAGAACAGCAAGCACCAGGAGATTGCTGATGCTGTAGGTTAATATACTACCCTTTAATTCCTTAGACCCTCAATTCAGATCATGATTGGATCACAAATTAAAATGAAACTCATAATTTTAGTCTAGTGAAACCTAAAATTTTTCTCTGGTCTTAAATATCAGCCAATGAGATAGGATTAGTAGTCTGTCTTCAGAAGAAGTCCGGGACTAGAGACACACATGCCAAGCCAGGTAAGAAGTGAATTGCCAGCAGTTCTCTGGAGATATGTATACAACTGCTCCTGTAATCTCAGATTCAAGACAGGATTGTTAGCATCTCAGTTTCCTGAGCACTATATTTACACATACATTATTGAGAAGAGGAAAGATGCACATTCATAGAGAGGTCTAAATCTCTTCCATGTTACTTAGTAATACTGAAGACCTGCCTGGAACAATAAAGAACAGATTAGAATAAGGAAAAATGGAGACACAGAAAGTTTCATAAAGCTGTCAGGATGGAGAAGAGATAAGACATATTAGTAGAGAACAAGAGAACATATCAAGCTTGGAACTGTGACAAGTTACATTAGTGGCAAAATAGGTCCATTTGGTCAAGTCTAACATTTGCTGAAGTACTTCTAAAGTAATAAAATTTGGAATAAGCATTTGCTTCTGAGTTCTGATCTTCTTTGGTTTTATTCCTTCCCACACACACTTTTATTCTTTCCTTCCAGTCCTGAACTTAGTTGTGAAAATATCTGGAATTTAATGAAAGGAAAGTTTAGTAAATAAGTATAAATTCACTGAGCCTTTTTGAAAAGCATGTCTTGAAAAAAAATAAAGTATTTTATCTTGAAGACTGTAATCTAAAAGTTTAAACATACCAAGGACAGTATGCCATTCAGTTTATGTTGTAAACTATATGTGAAGTACAAATGATTCTACACAAATGGGATGATGCCACTTTTCACAGAAAGTGCTCCACATCACATGAAAGAGAATGAATTTCTTTCTTTAAAAAAGAAAAAAAGATTAAAAACTATTTCACCATGATAATCTTCTAATTTTTTCTCTTCATACTGAACAAATAATGCTGCCTGTAGTTAAAGGCCATCTTCTTCATTATTTATTTATTTGTATGACCATGTTTTATGGGAGCATTTAATAATCTGGGATCTGATTAAGTGCTAAGCAAACACAAAATTGAGATATAGCAGAAGCACTACCAAGATCAATAGACTGTTGCAAAGAGAAAAGGACAAGGAAACAAAGAGGCAGCATACAGGTCACAGTCAAGAAGAAATCAAGGTGTTTAAAGTTTTCTGAAGAAGTTTAATATGTTAAAACCTATAGCTTATCCTTTATGTAAGTACTCAGTTACCAAAATTGAACAGGTCAGAGATGACATAGGCCACATGAACTCTACAAACTTCAATTATTCATTCTTTCCTGTTGAAGTAGATTTTTTGGTCCATGTTTCCAAAGGAAACTTTCCCATTCATGTCCTATTGTTGGATTGTCTATCTGACAATTGTGAGATGATTCTATAGTAAAATTTTAGGATACTTCTCTTTTAACAATCCTAAAATGTAGAGGTCAATAGGGGGTTTGATTTTTCATGTTTGTGGTCATAATCCAACACAACAATAGAATGAAAGAAACAACAGTTCTCTGGAGGATACAGTTAAAGGTACCTGTTAAAAGAGAGAATAGATATTTTGGAAATATGGCTTAGCTGTAATTTAACAGAATCTGGTTGTTCATGTTGATAGCGCTCAGTCATTACTGGATATAGAAGAAACATTTCTTTTAAACTAGACGTCAAATTGTCTTAGAATTTCTGCATTGAAATTCTTGTTTGTTACTAATGGAAGGAAACTTTCAATTTCATAATGTATAGTGGTGGATATTGCAGCCAAGAACTGTAGAAAACTGTAAACAGAAGCAAGAGAGCACCAGAAAAAAACCCCAACACCAAAAAAACTATAGGTAATATATAGGGTAATATTTTTATGTGTTAATCTGAAACTATATGATTTTTCACTTCTCCTTACTTTATTTTTAAGTACATTTTGATAAATGACCAGAAAAAAAAGACTGTATGGCTTGGGACAAAGTTCTCTTCCTAGAAACACAGGAATCTGAACACTTCATTTATTCTTCCTAGTGGTATCAAAAGAAGATAAAGAGGAAAAAAAAAAAGACATGGGAAAAAACCTCCCCAAAACCGTATTTTAAAAAAATCCTTAAAATATTTAGCATTTTTAGCAACATAAAGTCTTTCTTACTCTCAAATGGCCTGTGAAATATTTCACATTACCTTTTTCATCATGCCAAAACATTAAGCATTGTTTTTTTTCTCAAATAAACCAATTTCAATAACTCAGAATAGACTTTATTTTATTTCTGCAGCTTTGCTTTCACCCTCATCCCCATCTCCCCCACCACAGGAGACTTCACAGCACAGAGCTTTCTGAAACATAAAACTTTGAATCCCTAATGAAGTGCCATTTTTATAAAGATTTTTTTGCATTTGAGAGTGGAGAACTCTGAAGTTATTGTTGAGATCCTCCTGCTTCAGGAAAAGTTCATGGATGGATTTTTCCCTATTTTTGTAAACCCTTGAGGGTTGTATGTTCAACTATTTGAAACAAGTATAATTTTGTTCAGTGAACTCACACTAAAATATAAAATGGGTCAATTTAGCTGGAGCATGTGCATAATATTTTTTATACTACAGATTTTTTTTTTTTTTGGATGTCCTAAAGAGGTGACTTCAGTCAGGAATAAGCTGCTCTGTGTACAACTACGTGGGAAGTTAAAAATTAGAAAAGAAAGACCTTTTAAGAGAGAGGTTGGGGAAGACACCAGAAGAAAGTGATAACTAAGGAAGTGCAGCCTTACAGAACCAAATGATTATATTTAGAAGAATGTGTGAATCAAGGAACTAAAAAAAATCCATGCTGTAGAACAAGAATTCTTATAAATGCACTAACATTCTTTTATAAAAGGAGCTATTAAGAGACTGGTAAGCAAGGGATGTAGGATGGAGTTACAGAATAAAATTTTTCAGGACATAAAACGTTTATACCTCATTGGTGATTGAGATAAAGAGAAAATTGGTAGTGTTGTAGGAGGTGGGTTTCTTTTTTCTAGGAGGGAAAAAAAAAAAAAGGAGAGTAATAATTATTTTTGGTAAAGTTTTAGGTCCTGAGCTGTAAACTTTCTTTCCTTTTTTTTTTTCTCTGGGCATGTGACAGAGATTCTGCTGATATCCTGAGGGAGCTACTCCTACTTTATGCTAATACATGTGGACGGTCAAGCCTCTTACCAAATCCTTCTGCTGCTGTTGTAGTAATGTCTCTGTAGACTCAATTCTAGTGATTCCAAACATATAGGATGAAAAGACACTAATGAGAAACTGTAGAAATTAATTAAAAAGCCCATGAAGTTCTATTTATGAACATAAGAATATGGATTTTTAATGAAGTACTCAGGAAGTAATAGAACTAATGATAAGTTTTATGTTCTGCCATAAAAATAGAAATCTCAGTCTTTCACTAAGATAAAATTTCCATTTCTATTTCTGATGGATCATGTGATTTTACAACACTGAACTTGCCAATAGTAAAGGGATTCCTGCTACATTGTGCTACAGAATAATTCTCAGTTTCCACATTTGAATAAAGAGAATAAAGTAAATGAAGTCTTTTTAATGAGGGACATATTTAATACTACTCTGAGAGTTTAATGTCATTAATAGTTTCATGGTGTATAGGTAGAATATGGGTCAGAAGACTGAAAGAAATTAAACGTATTATGCTACTATCACCTGTACATCTGAGATACAGGTATGCTTACATAGTTATGTTTAAAATATTTAAAGTTATCATAAAGAGTTGCATCAACAGCTTATATCCACTTCTTTGCAATACTTTCCTCATCACTCAAAACTGTTTTGATTGCCTAGACCATATACATATACACAAATTTATGCCAAGAAAATACTAACTAATGGATTCCCAACAGACTCTGAATTTGATCTAAGAAGATGAAACTGTCATAGCTGAACAAAGCATATTTTTCCAAAGTGTACTTTCATGTGTTGTCCTTGTCATGGCTCTCAGAAACTCTTGATGCGCTTCTCTTTCCAAAAGATGTAAAGTTTGTAGGAACAGGTAATACAAAACCCAGGGAATCTTTCAGACACAAAAGCCGCCTGAAACAAAGGCAGTAGAAAACAGGAGAAAAATTCAAGCTAAATACATGTTGGGACCAAATATTCTGAGTCTAACTTCATTATGTTAATTAGCGAGAGTGTAGAGAGAAAAAAGCAGTTAGCACTGTGGCGCAGGGGGGGAAGTTAACAAGGGGGGCAGTGATAAGGTCATTAGCTCTTGTGCAACAGGGAGAAGAGACAAGCACTTACTGCCTGTGAAACAGCAATGCATTAGCAGGAGCTGAGATGTGGGGTAAATTTCAGAGGGCCATAAAACTAATGTTCTGAGAGCCCAATTTTGGTGTAGAGTAGTGTATAACAGAAGTCTGCATTTCTTTCATTGTCTGGGTACATGTATGCATGAGCAAATACCTTTACATTGGCCATGGAATAGAAATAAGATTTTTAAGCACAGTCTTTATACAGTGAGTGTATCACTGCATTACCACATAATGAGATTCCATACACCAGATGGTTCTATATTTCACAGGGAATATATCGTCTCCACCAAATTACTACAAGTTACTCTCAGGACAAGTTTAACACCCATTAATGAACCTGATTTACTATATTTTGTATTTATGCTCATTTTGGAAGACTCAACAGATTTAAATGTGTGAGTCATATACAAGTCTAAGTGTTAAAACATTATGATCTGCCTTGGGTGATAAAGTGAAGCAGTCTACAGAGTAAATGACATCTACAGCCACTCTAGCAGTCAGCTAATACTATGAACATATTTGAGGGCATGGCATCATTTCCCAGAATATGACACAGAAGCACAAAGTTCTCTTAGAGACCACAATCAGCTGTTTATTAATGTCAGAACAGTGTATAACAATGTGACTTTGTTTATTCCAGAAGTGCCTTTGTACTGTACAAGTATTGCATAGCATTATGTGACAATGAAGAACCTAATATTTTGCCTGACTACAGCTACAGAAGTTTCAAATCAAAGTACTTCACTCTTAAAAAATGAAAGAAAAGCAATGTAAATGATTCTGTTCTAATGAAGTGCAGGGCTTCTCTTGGGGATAAAAATATGATAATTCATATAACTGAAGCATTCCTTGTAAATTGTCAACTATTCAAATTAAAGAAGTAACTAATGAATAACTGCATGCAAGATTGCATGGTGATTAGCAGTACAATATTTAATATCAACTGATGTTATCAATCATTTCCTACTGTAATTACCCAAGGTGTTGAATAGAAAATTGCTTTTAAAGTACATTTCAATAAATGAAATATTAATTATTATAGGTAACTTGCAAAACAGGCTGTTGCCACATAGTCAGAAGTGGGCAAAAAGACTTACAAATTTATTTAAGATTTACTTTTTCTGTACTAAAATGAAACAAATGCATTCTGAAAAATCCATGTACAAAGTGAGTGGGAAATACAAAGAAAAAACAGCCTTTAAACTCACCAGACACCTGATAGTGAACTTCTCAGCAATGTACAAAATTGATGTCCATGGTCAGTGTCGTCATTTAAGGCCAGCCAGCAACTAAACACCACGTGGCCACATGGCGCTCCTCCCCAGTGGGATGAAGAGGAGAAAATAAAACAAAAGGGTCATGGGTTAGGACAATGACAGGGAGGGATCACTCACCAGTTATGGTCATGGGCAAAAAGACTCAACTTGGGGAAAAAATCAATTTAATTTGTCGCCAACAAAATATTTCTCTGCCTCCTCCCCCCAAGCAGTGCAGGAAGGTGGGGAATGGGAGTTGTGGTCAGTTCCACATGTTGTTTCTGCTACTCCTTCCCCTCCAGGGGAGGGTTACTCACACTCTGCCCCTACTCCAGCGTGGGGTTCCTCCTACAGGAGACAGTTCTCCACGAACTTCTGCACTGTGTGTCCTTCCCATAGGCTGCAGTTTTCTTCCCTAACTGCTCCAGCGTGGGATCTCTTCCACGGGATGCAGTCCTTTGGGAATGGACTGCTACACTGTGGACTTCCCATGGAGTCACAGGTTCTTCGGGTAGAGCTGCCTGCTCTGGCATGGGATACTCCCCAGACTGCAGGGGGGTCTCTGTCCCCCGTGACTCTCCATGGCTGCAGGGGCACAGCCTGCACTCTCAGCACAGGCTGCAGAGGAACCTCTGCTCTGGCACACCTCCTCCCTGACTTTCCACACTGACCTGTGTGTCTGCCTGGTTGTCCCACATCCCAAACCTCTCTCTGCTGCAGGATCCCCAGCAGGTTTTCTTCTGATTCTTAAATATGTTATCACAGGGCTGCTACCACCATCACTGACTGGCTCAGCCTTGGCCAGAGTTGGGTCCAACTTGGAGCCCAGGAAGCTTCTAGAAACTTCTCACAGGAGCTACCACTGTAACCCCTTCTGTGGTACCAAAACCCTGCCACATAAATGCAATAGAGTCAGCCACAGCCTCATAGCCTAAAAATCACATTATTCTCTATCAGAGGTAGAAATGCAAGCATCAGTTGAGAGGTTGTAAGTGCATTGGCCCTTATTTTTGACCATGCAATGTTGAAGCACATTAAAAAAATCATTTGTATGATCTCTCTTAATTTTGTCTTTTCCAGGTATTCCTTTTCATTGAGTTAATCATTATTTAGAGCTGGGACTTGAACCTGGCTTTCTTTTATCTCGGGTGTACATAAGTGACCACCATCTTAACAGACACTCTGAACTGGAAAAGTGATGAGGGATATGTTTCTCTTTGGTTTTGAACAGAAATTTCATCCTGGAGCTAAGAGATTTTTCACAATATAAATTTAAACCAAACAGATAGTTTAGATTTAAATTCCAGTCTTTACAACAGTCTTTACACAAATCCTTTTCTATAGATTTTATATTAACAGTAGGTAGGGGTGAGGTGGGAAGGAGACCTCTGAATCAGTAGAAAACCACTTTGTTGATTAATTTACATTTCATGACATTTTTACAGAATATGAAAGTTAATTTGAGTCCATGTCCTTGGAATGTGCTATATGCCTCTCAAACTAATTTCTTTTCTAATTTCTATCACAGAATCACAGAACGGTTGAGGTTGGAAAGGATGTCTGGAGGTCACCTTGTCCAACACCCCTGCTCAAAGAGGACCATCTAGTTGCCCTAGACTATGTCCAGATGCTTATACATTTTTTCATGTATTTCTTCATATATTTTTAATTCTCTACTTCTTTGCCAGAAATCCAGGTGGTCTTAAGTGTTTAGTTTTTGGGTTTTTGTTTGTTTTTTTTTTCTTTAATTCCTAGGTGAGACAAACTATTATGAATTACAGGTACTGGAATGGAATCCTTTACTATGCGTCTTGTTGCATTCCTTTTAAAGATCTCTAAATGTAGTTGTTGAAACGGGAGGGACACTAATATTGACTATCTTCAGATATCTAACTAAAGTCGTTTAAGAGCAGAGATAAGCACTCTTACATTTCTTACATGCTCTCTGGAGAGGACAGCTAGAGGGAGTTTCAGAACAGAAGCTTAACATAAATTATTATTGGAGAAGGTTTTGTCTTTCTCTGCGGACTAGAGAGAAAGCTTAAGAAGGCTAGCCTTCTAATACATCAGATTTTAATTTGGACTTAAATTAGGTGAGATTAATATATTTTGTTGTGGTTGAGAAACAAGTCAGTAGTTAGGGAAGTGTGAAATGATGCATTTATGATGGTCTCATTAAACTGCCATGATTGAAGTTTAAATAAAAAACCCAAACCAGAATATGTTAAGGAACCCTGGGAGCCTGATGTCATGCAAAGGAGATATTTGCCTCTGGAGTCTTCAAGAGAGGAGCCATCATTTACTCAGGCTTGTAGTGAAGATATTTTGGGCTTTTATTGACATAGTGTTTTGCTACACTTTCTATAAGCAATTTGTTTCTAGAGAGTCCCCTTTTCCAATTTAAGCATGCAGACTTTTCCTGAAGCGTTCACATACATTTTCAAAACATTGTCAGCTGAGCAGCAAGTGAGCTAAGCTAGCCAGGACCAGACCAAGACATGACAAAACAGGGACACTGCAGAGATTTAAGCTGGTGTTTCTTGTTCAGACTTAAGATTATACAACTTTCTTGCTTAGAAGTCTCAGATGGGAATCCATTCCTGCTGTTAGGCATATAAACTAAACTGTTCACTACAAGCCATGCCCTAGTAACTGAAGTAGTCTTTATCCTGAAGCAAGGATTGGCAGAAAAAAAAAGTCTGTCAGGTTCTGTTTTTGCTGATCAATTTTTAAAAAAGCAAAGCAAAGCAAAACAAGACAAAAGGAAACAAACAAAAAGTCCAGTGAAACAACAGGTTAGCAGTATAGATTGGGTCATGTTTATACTACTTTATGCTAGTCCCTTCTATAATGTATTTGTTCTGGAGAGTGCTAAATAGGGTAATCCAGAAGAACTGAGTGAACATTAAAACAGAGCGGATGTTCCAGTGCACCAGCTCCAGCTTTACTCATGGTTTTCTTTTAGTAGAGAAACAGATATAATCGAAATGAAAATTGCTGCAAGGACATAGTCATGATGACAACAAAAGCCACCCTTCATGTCATTTGAAAATCTAGCTCTCATACAACATGATTCAGAAGAGGACTCTTGAAATGCTTGTTATCTGAGTAACAGCAGTAGTACCTACAAGTTATTCAACTGGTCCATTGCAAAGAAAGAGGAATAACCCCAGCACTGGGATGCAGCCATGAATTAAGAAACCTACAGATGTAGGAAGATGCTGGGGTACTTTTAAGAATACTGACTTCCTGTTTCCTGGTTGACCACGGAGATGAGTGGGTGGTGCCAGCCCGGTGCCCGTGACACTGCAGGACTGGCGGGAAGTGGGTGGAGATGTGGATGGAAAGGGTTACAGTTGGGCACGACCCCAGAAGGGGGAAGGGTCCGAGAGGGTCTCTGGCCAGGGGTGCAGGGGGTTTCTTTGTTGTTGGGACCTTGTGGTGAGTGCTGGGTGCTCAGCACAAAGAGAACGTCTTTTGTCAGGCAGGATCTAGGAGTCGGCGTTTGAAAGTTTTATTTTCTTTTGTTCTCTCTGCTCTCGGCTCCCGGGCTGATTGAGGGGGGTTTGCTCCCTTTGGTTTGCTTTTCTTTTTCTTTTCTCGGGGTTTTTGGATTTTCCTGCCTTGCCCGGAATCTGGCTGTGTCCATCCACGTGTGGTGAGATCCTATATAATTTGTTCTACTTTTTTTCTCTGTTCCTTATATTACTCATTAGCACTAGCATTGTTAGTAACTCCCTAAGTTTCATTTATATAATTAAATAGTTCTTATCTCAAATCCTACAGACCTTTTTCCTCATTTTTTTCCTCCAACCTTCCCTTACTGGGATTTGGGGGGGGGGGGTGGGGGGGTGTGGAGTAGTAGAGCAACTCAATGTGCTAAAACCACGACAGTCCTTTTTGGTGCCCAACATGGGGCTCGAAAGAGTTGAGATAAGGAACAGATTATAGTGTGTAATAAGCCACAAGTACAATGTGGCTGTATCTTTTCAAAGCTCTGAGTTCAGGGCTTTTCAAGCTGCTGATCGAATGCCAGGATCTGCTCCCCTATGTGCTAGTGATTATCCTGATTTTTTATGTGCGAGCTGGGCTGAGGGGGTTGGTCAGGCTGTTCTGTGTGCTGCTGATGCTGGCAGGGATACTCTCTCTCTATCTGTACTTAATATTGTCAGCCCCCTGGTACATCATGAGTTATCTCCTGGAGGTTTTCCACAATTACACTTCTCCCTTTCTCCCCTCGGGGACGCAGCCGATGATAGAGGAGAGGTTATTTGGTGCTGGGGTGCGTGTGGACAATTTTTTTTTATTTTTTCCCTCTCCTCTTGGTCGGATGGAAAAGGCATATGAGTATTTTGGAAATTTTTCATGGGGTTGGGGTGACCTGTGGCTAGGGATCAGCATGCTAGTAAATGTTTTAGTGGCTTTGGGTAAAGTTAAGGAAATGTTTGGGAGTGCTGACCCCACCACTCCCAGTGCCCGAGGCAGACGCAGAGTCTGTGCTGTCACTCGAGCTGCCTTAATGTGCAAGGGGGCAGCACGGAGTTTCGCTGTGAGCAAGCTCATAACTCCAGCCCGCGTGTTGGCAACTACTTTGGCTCCAGTGTCTGTGATGGCTCAAGTGTCTGCGTCACAAGCCAGCACACCTGCATCACTGCCTGCAATGACTGCATCATTATCCTCAAGGTTTGCACCACAATCATCTACCACGTCACCCTCCACTATGCCTGCATCAATGACAACGCCTCCTGCTACCACCAATCTGTCTTCTCCCCCAACCAGCCCACTTTCTGCAGCAGCTTCACTCCCTCGATCTTTTGTGTGCTATTGCCAGTGTCGACCACTGTTAGTGAGGCCAGTTCAGAAAAAGAAATACACACGTAAATTAGTCCGCGTAGTCGAGGATGGTGAGATAGCAGGGCCATCCTGGGTGACAGAAACAGTCAATAAGGAGATGGGAGCAGGGCTGTCTCAAGAGTTGGAGATGGAGGATGAAGCAGTTGTCACCACACAGTCCTTATCCCTGATGGAGCTACGGGACATCCATAGAGACTACAGCTGCTGCCCAGGTGAACATGTCATGACCTGGCTGCTCCGCTGCTGGGATGATGGGGCCAGTAGTATGAAGCTAGAGGGGAGAGGTTAAACAGCTGGGGTCACTTGTCGGAGAAGGGGGAATTGATAAAGCAATCAGCTGTAAGCCACAAAATGTCAGCCTCTGGAAACGACTCTTGACCAGTGTAAAAGAAAGGTACACTTTCAGAGAGAGTGTGCCACAACAGCTACACAGATGGACTAGCATGGAGAAAGGCATCCAGTATCTAAGAGAACTAGTGGTACTGGAGATCATTTACCGAGACCCAAACAACCCACGAGCATCCACTGACGAAGTCTACTGCACCTGGCCCATGTGGCAGAAGTTAATGCGGAGTGCACCACCCTCATACACCAGCGTGCTCTCACTAATAACTAGGAGAGAGGATGAGGCACTGACCGTGGATGAGATGATCTGCCAGTTCCGAGAGTATGAGGAGAGTCTCTCCTCCCCCATACAGGCATGTGTCTCTGCTGTGGAGAGACTGTCTAAAGAACTCAAGGAACTCCGAGAGGAGGTGTTCCGATCCCCACCTCCATGGGCCAGTGTTTCAGTTATAAAGAGCAGGTGC
This sequence comes from Rhynochetos jubatus, assembly GCA_027574665.1. Classification (NCBI taxonomy): domain Eukaryota; kingdom Metazoa; phylum Chordata; class Aves; order Eurypygiformes; family Rhynochetidae; genus Rhynochetos; species Rhynochetos jubatus. The sequence continues at coordinate 101,037,606 of CM050649.1, read as the reverse complement.
TTCTCTCCTTCAAGGCAGGAATACAACAGATATCCCTCACGGGGTACCCTGTGGGTTTACCTGAGAGACCACGGAGAGGATATGAGGAGGTGGGATGGAAAACCTACCTCTCTCCTGGAACAACGAGTAAATGAACTGAAAGGTAAAAGATCTACTAGTGGAGACCCTGCCAGAAAAGTTGCTGCTCCCATATCTAAACAGGATTAACAAAGTGACATGGCCAATAATCTTTTTCTCCAGGACATGAGTGGGGCACGTGAATATTAGAGGGGCCCTGCCTCCAGCCAGGTAAAGGAAAGGGACAACCGTGTTTACTGGACTGTATGGATTCGATGGCCTGGCACATCAGAGCCCCAGGAGTACAGAGCTCTAGTAGACACAGGTGCACAGTGTACCCTGATGCTATCAAGCTATAGGGGGGTACAGCCCACCAGCATTTCTGGTATGACTGGGGGCTCTCAACAACTGACTGTGCCGGAGCCTGAAATAAGCCTGACTGGGGAGGAATGGCAAAACCACTCCATTGTGACTGGCCCAGATGCCCCATGCATCCTTGTCATTGACTACCTTAAGAGAGGGTACTTTAAGGACCCGAAAGGGTACCGGTGGGTTTTTGGGATAGCGGCTATAGAGGCCGATGAAATTGAGCAGCTCTCTGTCTTACCTGGTCTCTCACAGGACCCTTTTGTTGTGGGATTGATAAAAATTGCAGACCAACAGGTGCCAATTGCCACCACAACAGTGCACTGGCGGCAGTATTGTACTAACAGAGACTCTTTGCTTCCCATCCAGAAGCGGATTTGTCAGCTGGAGAGCCAAGGGGTGATCAGCAGAACCCACTCACCCTTTAACAGCCCCATCTGGCCAGTGCGTAAGTCTGATGGAGAATGGAGACTGACAGTGGACTATCGTGGCCTGAATGAAGTCACGCCACCACCGAGTGCTGCTGTGCCGAACATGCTGGAACTCCAATACGAGCTGGAGTCAAAGGCAGCCAAGTGGTACACCATGACTGACATTGCTAATGCTTTTTTCTCCATTCCTTTGGCAGCAGAGTGTAGACCACAGTTTGCTTTCAGCTGGAGGGGCATCCAATACACCTGGAATTGGCTGCCCCAGGGGTGGAAACACAGCCCTATCATCTGCCATGGACTGATCCAGACCGCACTGGAACAGGGTGCATCTCCCAAACATCTACAGTACATTGATGACATCATTGTATGGGGCAACACAGTGGATGAAGTTTTTGAGAAAGGGAAGATGATCATCCAAATCCTCCTGAAGGCCGGTTTTGCCATCAAGCAAAGTAAGGCCAAGGGACCTGCACAACAGATTCAATTCCTAGGAGTAAAATGGCAAGATGGACATCGCCAGATCCCGATGGATGTGATTAATAAAATCACAGCTATGTTCCCACCAACAAGCAAAAAGGAAACTCAAGCTTTCCTAGCCGTCGTGGGTTTCTGGCAAATGCATATCCCAAATTACAGTCAAATTGTCAGCCTTCTCTATGCAGTGACCCAGAAGAAAAATGATTTCAAATGGGGCCCTGAGCAGCGCCAAGCCTTTGAACAGATCAAGCAGGAGATCGTGCATGCAGTAGCCCTTGGACCAGTCCAGACAGGACCAGAGGTAAAGAATGTACGCTATACTGCAGCCGGGGAGAATGGCCTTACCTGGAGTCTCTGGCAGAAAGATCCAGGAGAGACCCGAGGTTGTCCCCTTGGATTTTGGAGCCAGGGATATACAGGATCTGAGGTCCACTACACTCCAACCAAAAAAGAAATACTGGCAGCTTATGAGGGAATCCGATCTGCCTCAGAAGTGGTTGAAACCAAAGCACAGCTTCTCCTGGCACCTCGACTGCCAGTGCTGGGCTGGATGGTCAAAGGCAGAGTCTCCTCCACTCATCATGCCACCGATGCTACGTGGAGTAAGTGGGCTGCCCTGATAACACAACGATCCCTTATAGGGAACCCCAGTCACCCAGGAATCCTAGAAGTGATCATGGACTGGCTGGTGGGCAAAGACTTTGGGATGTCACAAGAGGAGGAGGTGACACAGGCTGAAGAAGCCCCTCTGTATAATCAGTTGCCAGACAATGAGAAGCAATATACCCAGTTTACTGATGGGTCCTGCTGCATTGTAGGGAAACATTGTAGGTGGAAAGCTGCTGCGTGGAGCCCCACCCGACAAGTTGCAGAGACTGCAAAAGGCCAAGGTGAATCGAGTCAGTTTGCAGAGGTAAAGGCCATCCAGCTGGCTTTGGACATTGCTCAACGAGAGAAATGGCCAGTGCTTTATCTCTGCACTGACTCGTGGATGGTGGCAAATGCTCTGTGGGGGTGGCTGCAGCAGTGGAAACAGAGCAACTGGCAGCGCCAAGGAAAACCCATCTGGGCTGCCGCGCTATGGCAGGATATTGCTTCCTGTCTAGACAACCTGGTCATCAAGGTGCGTCACGTCAATGCCCGCATGCCCAAAAGCTGAGCCACTGAAGAACACGAGCACAATCAGCAGGTAGACCAGGCTGCTAAGATTGCAATGTCTCAGGTGGATCCGGACTGGCAACATAAAGGTGAGCTGTTCATGGCTAGGTGGGCCCATGACACCTCAGGCCACCAGGGGAGAGATGCCACGTACAGATGGGCTCGTGACCGAGGGGCGTACTTGACTATAGACACCATTGCTCAAGTTATCCATGAATGTGAGACATGTGCTGCCATCAAACAAGCCAAGAGGGTAAAGCCTCTTTGGTATGGGGGGCGATGGCTGAAATACAAGTATGGGCAGGCCTGGCAGGTTGACTACTTCACCCTCCCCAAAACCCGCCAGGGTAAGTGCCATGTTCTCACAATGGTGGAGGCAACCACGGGGTGGCTAGAAACATATCCAGTGTCCCATGCTACTGCCCGAAATACTATCTTGGACCTTGAAAGGCAAGTCCTGTGGTGACACGGCACCCCGGAAAGAATTGAATCAGATAATGGGACTCATTTCTGAAATAACCTTGTAAACATGTGGGCTGAGGAACATGGAACTGGGTGGGTGTACCACATTCCCTACCATGCACCTGCCTCAGGGAAGGTCGAGCGGTGCAATGGGCTGCTAAAGACCACCCTGAGGGCAATGGGGGGTGGAACACTCAAGAATTGGGATGCCAACTTGGCAAAGGCTACTTGGATAGTTAATACCAGGGGATCTGTCAATCGAGCTGGCCCTGCACACTCAAACCCTCTACAGACGGTAGAAGGAGATAAGGTCCCTGTAGTACATACTAGAAGCATGCTGGGAAAACAGTTTGGGTTACTCCCACCTTGGGCAAAGGCAAACCCATCTATGGGGCTGTTTTTGCTCAAGGACCTGGGTGCCCTTGGTGGGTAATGAGAGAAGATGGGGAAGTCCGCTGTGTGCCCCAGGGAGATTTCATTCTGGGAGAAAATACCCCATAAATTACAGTGCATGCGGAACATGAATTGCTGTCACTAACCCCTGGTTTTGAGCTTTATGTTACAGGCACCCACTATGGCAGAAAACCATCCCACCCTACAGAGGTCCAGCCTAGCCAGGAGCACAGCAGTGACCTGATCTCAGCTGGCTTCAGCGCCCAACAATCCCATACAACCCTTCCACCTTTGCCTGTCCTGAGTGACCCCACACCTGATGGAATCTGAAGTTATGGACTAATGGATAGTTTGCCAAGATGGTGCCTAGACTAAGGGAATGATATCCGTGTGGGATGGGATGGGAAAGGGGAAGCGGGTTGATGGGAGTTTGTGGAATAGGGTGGGATGTGAGCTTGATGTAAATGTTGTAAACCAAAGGGTTGGATTAATGTCTTAGTCTATATTTTGCACCAGTTAGTTAGTCTATATTTTGCTTCACCCCATAATACATCAAGCTGAGTGGGTGTTGCCAGCCTGGTGCCCGCGACACTGCAGGACCAGCGGGGAGGGGGTGGGGATGTGGATGGAAAGGGTTACAGCCATGAATTAAGAAGCCTACAGATGTAGGAAGGTGCTGGGGTACTTTTAAGAATACTGACCTCTCGTTTCCTGGTTGATCACAGAGAGATAAATAACATCCTACTGATGAGTCATTTCTGTTCTTGATTCTGCTGTTGACTTGCTTGAAAGCTAATGCAAAAATAAGATTTTAGCTCGATCAAAATTTACTTTTCATGAAATCAAAATCAAAAACCAGACTAATTTTGAAACAGATACATGGTCTTTCAGTGAAAGTAGCAGAAAGACTTGCCAACTTCTTTTGGCAAGTTTTGTACTACTATTTTCTTGAGTTGTGTTTCTAAGCATAAAAAAGGGAAATTGCATTACCCATTTCAGTAAAAATATGAATGAAAAGGGGTGTTCTTTTTCAATGCCTGCCAAGCTGTCCTACAGCCTTTCTCCTCCTTAGCCACAAGAAGATACTTGGTTGTTTCTTAGTTGAAAAATATGCAAAAAGTTTCTGCCTATCCTTTCACCTCCAGGCTTTCTTCCCTCCTCTCTGAGGTAGTTCCTTGCGCCTTGTTATGCTGAAATTCTTAGCAGACATTTGCTACAAAATCCCAAATAATCAGAATTAAAATAAGATCTGATGTTTTTGGGTTTTGATCTTTTTTTTTTTTTTTTTTTAACCAAATAATTTCAGTGAGCTGATTTACAGCATGGCTCTTCTAACAGTCATGTCAACACAACTAAGGCAGCAGCAGTCTGCGAGATTCAAGTTGAAGTGACCAGCCAGGAGGAGGCAAAACTGGAACTCTAAGACAGTACTTTTGCTAGAGGAAATATATCACTGAAGTTCACCCCTACTGCATTAAAGCCCTAGGATGATATAATGCAGTGGTGCTGGATGAATGTTTCTGAGAGAGCATATGCAAACACTTTGGCCTGGTACACGAGGGATCACTTTATGTTTTGCAGTATAACGTATAGAAATTCAGATCTAGTCAGTTTACTGTTTATAAACTGGAAAACAAAACAAAACCCCCAAACCCTATGGCCTTTAGTAGCAATTCTTGAAGAGAAAGAAAAAAAAAATCCTCAGGGTAAACTGTCAGTTTACATTGCAATCTTAATAAAAAAGAACATTTGAAAAGAATAAGGCCTCAAAGTAATAACCACATCAGGCAGGAAAGTGTAAATACATATCACAGAATTATTTTCATTTATGTTTGTAGTATAGATACTCACCAAAGAGAGTATACAATGATATTTTAGCAGAATGAAGTCTTAGAATTTGGTCTCTGTACAGTTTGCTACTCAGAATTCTTGCTCAAGAGGGTCATAAACCTACTTTATCGGAAGTTAGTAATTTGCCTACTGTGTGTTGAGTCACCTAATTGTTGTTTATGTTGATGTAATTGCTATGATAAAAGTAGTAAAATGGACTAAACTAGAATTTTAGAGCTATAGAATGATATTCTCATTAAATTAAGAGATGATCACTGAATTAAATCTGATTGGCTATTAAAACATTTCCCAATGTTATATCTCCATAATAAACCATGTTTTACATCATGTAAGAGACAACACAGATAAGAATGATTCCAAAAATGAATAGAGCTGTTTGAAGTCTGATGACCATAACGCATCCCTTCTTTACCATTTTCTGATTTCTCTATTCATAATTTTGACTCTTTTAGCTTGTAAGAAAAATTCTGATGTTTACAACAAAGCAGTGGGGAGAAGGCATACACAAATTCTAATAGACTTTTGAGTAACTCATAGTATGACTTCTTGTTACTAACCAGACCTCTCTTCCTCAGTTTCCATATTTGTAAAATGATAATTCCTCTGCTTACAAGGCATGTACCAAGTTTAAAACATTACATTCCTTTAGTGACTGTCATGTGAAGATCCTAAAATGCCATTCAAATATTCAAGGAAACGTTTAGAATCATGAACAGTTTGGGTTGGAATGAACCTTAAAGTTCATCTAGTTCTAACCCCCCTGCCATGGGCAGGGGCACCTTCCATCAGATCCTAAATTAAACAGCCTTATCTTTTAATGAGAGAACTGGTGTACTGTTTGTCGAGCGTCATGGTGGTTCCTTCATAGCAAACACTGAATCAAATGTTGAAATAGGAGAGTGATGGGAGGTAGAACAAACTCTTAAGAAAAAGCATAGAAAAGGCCGCAATGCTACAGAAAAATACTTATAAGGGGAAGACTTCCTGATTCAAGACGAACAAGCAAACTAACAAACAGCTTGGAAGATTGGCCAAAGAATACAAAATGGAGTATACCAAGACAATCCTTTTATTAGGGATGAGCATATAATATCTGGAAAAAAACAAGATATTTAGATGTTGTTAAATGAACATTGAGGGGGATCTTCTAGTTTTGTGTGGAAGACTAAAAAGCTAGAATAAAAATACCAGCAGACAAAATTGTCTTAAAAAATAAATTACTTTAAAAGTAAATTTAAAGTAATTTGTGTATTAGCATTCTATCCAAAATAAAAAACAATATATACAAAAGACAAAATTAGAGATGCTAACATGAGCATACTCTAATCCAGCTACAGGACTGTGGTAATCCACCCTGATGTCTTAGTCTCTTTTATATCTTTAATTATCTATTATCATTACTAATATTTTTTTAATGTTCTCTCTTGAGTGAAAGAGGAGCTTCCTGGGTTTTGCTTATAAAATAGGGACCAGTGCTGAATTTTCTTCATTTCCCTTGCTGTGCAGAACAGAATGTTCAAATTAATGTGTGTGTTTGCAGGAACTGGTGAATTTATATGTAAAGAATTCAGGGCATTCCTTGTTGCTTCTGCACTTTACCTCCAATACTACAGGGTCCTATGAGACAAAAGTACTATAAAAAGAATGCTACATGGATTACTCTTTTAATTACTAGGAAAAATTAAATCTATTCATCTGGGATTCAGCAGGGGCTTGCAGGAGGGCCGGATGAATCAACCCCGTATTTACACCGTTCCCTTTTCCTCTGAGATTTGTTCTCTTAACCCATCTCACTGAAGTGTTCATTCAACACTACTTGCAATCATATGGAAGTTCTGTATATAATTACAGTTAATATTTTTGATATCAGTTGTCAAATTCTTCCTTTTATAACACTTGTGTGGTAACTTTAAATGCAAAAGAATGCTTCAAATGGCTCAGATGTCATAATGGCAGTCATTGACCCCACATATTAATTTTATCATGAGTGACTATGTGACCTTAATGTTTTGTGAGTGAAATGCATTTCTTTCTGACTGTTTAAACTGAAATCAGACTTATCCATTTGTAGTAATAGCTTTCTTTTACTAGAAAATATCAAGCAGAATTTTCATACTAAATATTACACTTTTTTTGCTTATGATGACGGTTATTCTTTCAAGCTTGGATTTGGCAGTCATCAGCTAAGTGTCTAAGTTATTGCATACGATTTTAGGAGGGAATGTCTTTTATTCAAGTTTTATTAGACCCATGTTAACATCATTTCATAAGTGTTTTCTTGCACTATTGAAATTTTCATATTGGGAGATAGGGAAAGGAGAAGGCAGATGGACAGACAGACAGCAAAATGCAATGATCCTTTCAGCACCAATCCAAGGAACAAGTCAGGGTCTAAATTATAAAGATGCCTGCAACCTGAGCACAGTAAAGATAGCCAGAAACCAAATACAACCAACCAAATAGGATGAAAAAGAAAACAAAACAAAAGCATCAAAAGAAAAATTTTATTTAGTGATAATGTCTCTAGGTGAAAAGCCTCCCCTGTATGTTTACTGCATGTCCATCTAACTACAGCAATAAATAACAGCCATTAGCAAAAAAGAAAAAGTCAGACCATATCAATTAGATGCTTACTGTGCACTTCTGTAGCAAAAAATGCTTAATATAGATAAATTATAAATTGAATGCATGTTTGACATCTTTTGGTCCATTTCCTTTGAAATATGCACTTAAATGTTAATATTAGACTCCATAAACAAGTATAACAAAAAGGGCACCGGCAACAAAGATGAAAGAACATAAAAGGCCTGAAGTTGACAGTATAAGTACCAAATCTGATAAAGCACAGCAGTTGTAGAAACATAAAACATGTTGAAAACATCATAATTATAGCTGCTTAGAGATCAAAGAGAGATGTGCAATAAAAGCAAACACAAGCAATCAGATAAGACACATTAAAAAAATAAGTGTGCTATGAACATGAATGATAGCTGTGGGATAATATTTAGCGAATATTATTCAATTAAAAATCAAATGCTTTTATTACATTGATTTTTAAATTCATTTTTTCACTTCAGTTGGTTAAAATTAAGATATGCTTTGTGTATGAAAGTACATGTTTTAGATGTATATGTTTTATGCATTTAGTATATATGTGCATACATATACATGCACACGTACATATATATGCACACACACGAACACACACATATATACAAATATTTGTACATGTGCATGAGCATAATTCTTAAGATTGTTCAAGTGAAGAGTTTATATGACATGCTATGAATACCTGATAACACCTGAGGGAAAATTTTTCATAATCTATAGAAGATCACTGTTTACTATTCTAAGATTGCCCTTAAAGTGATGATATGGAAGTATGATACTTGAAATCTCAACAAAATAGGGCACCTGCAAGGTGAGGTATTCCTATAACACATCAAGTTTCAGCAATTTATTTTTCTTTTTTTCTTGAGGGGATAGCTTGCATGACAGAATTTACCAGATGGTACACAATAATAGGTATCTTCACCAACATAACATCTACCTCAGAAGGTTTTGAACATAAACTGAATATCTTCAAATTTTAGAAATCATTCCAAAGACAAAACTCTTATCATCCACACAAATACTCTTATAGTTGCTAATCCCAGAAGTGTATCAGCTGTCAGGTGTATCAAATTCAAAGAGATGAAGTGAGGTTAAAGTAACATTGTGTATTTACTATATTGACACTAATGTGCATAGTGATAAAGGTACCAAAACATTCTCCTCTAATAACGAGCAAGAGCAAAGACTAGCAATAGGAATTTGAGATGGAGCTGAACGTGATACAAAACTGGGAGGAGTGGCTGACACGCCAGGGGGTCCTGCTGCCATCCAGAGAGTCCTCAACAGGAACCTCATGGAGCTCAACAACGAGAAATGCAAAGTCTGACAGTTGGAGGGAAATAATCCCAGGCACAAGTACATGCTGGGGGCCATCTAACGGGAAAGTAGCTATGGAAAAGGCCTTGGTGTTCCTGATGGGCACCAAGTGGGATGCAAATCAGCAACATACCCTTGACACAAAGAAAGCCAGCCGTACCCTGGGCTGCATTAGGAGGAGTATTGCCAGCAGGTTTAGTCAGGTGATCCTTGCCCTCTACTGAGCACTGATGAGGCCACAGCTGGAGTGCTGTGTCCTGCCCTGAGCTCAACAGTGCAGGAGAGACATGGACATACTAGAGACAGTCCAAAGAAGAGACACAGAGATAATGTAGGGTCTGGAGCATCTCTTTTATGAGGAAAGGTTGAGAGATCTGGGACTGTTCAGACTAAAGCATAGAAGGGTCTGAGGGATTTTATCAGTGTATATAAATACCCGAAGGGAGACTGCCAAGAGGACAGGGCCAGGCTTTTCTCAGTGGTGCTCAGTGACAGGACAAGAAACAATGGACACAAACTGAAACACTTTTTTTTGACTGTGAGTGTAATCCATGACTGATACAAGTTTCCCAGGGAGGTTATGGATTCTCCATCATGGAGATATTCAAAAGCTACCTGGAGAAGATCTTGGGCAACTGGATCTAGATGGTCCTGTTTGAGCAGAGCTGGAACAGATGACCTCCATAGGTCCCTTCCAACCTCAACCATTCCGTGTTTCTGTGATTTAGTCATAAGGTTTCTAGTAATTTTCTTATTATTTCAGCCACTTTATTAATGAGATAGCTTTTAACAAGAGCATTGATGAGTTGTAGGAGGAAGTTTTATGAATCAGTGTTTAAATGTTGGAGAATATCATGTGTGTTCTAAGAAGGATATGAAATACAGCTGTGCAATTATCTCTCCAAGCAGTGATACTCCACAGTGTATGGTGTGTCAGTGGTGGGGATAATACAGGTCGCAATTCTGCAAAATGGTTTCAGTGGGGGGAAGAAGACAGTCAGTGGCTGATTAATAAATAATATTAAAGCAAGAAGACAGCAACTCTTTTGACTAGCAGCCCTTACCAGCACTTAAGGAGACTCAGCTGAGCACATGAAAATTATTATTGCATTTGGCCATGTATAGATAGTGTTATTGGGAATAATTTCCTTCTTTCTATGCAGTATCTTGTTGCCTAATTTGAAAGTTCTAAGAAGGTAAATTGTTAAACAGGAAAAAAAAAATATACAGAAAGCCCTTGAATCTTCCTGGTCTTCGAGACAAATGTGGTAGACAGTAAAGTATATGTAAAATATATTTACAGTTTTTAAATTGAAAAGGGACGACTAGAATCACCTCGTTTCACATGAATTTTAGTGCAATCACTGTAAATTGTTTTTGACATTGTTAAGTGTATCTTCCTCTATAAAGCATAGAGGAAAAAAAGCAGACTGTAATGGGAAACAAAAGAAATCACCCTCATGGTCACAACAGTAACTGACAGCTGATTTTATCTTTTAGCTGTTAAGTGCTCATGACAGCTTTGAAATTCTGATGAAATTTTTGTAAGGTACAGTGAATTCTAAATAAAAATATTTGGTAAATTGTGGTCAGAGAGAGGAAGCAAATCACCACACTATTTAATAAAAGTGTAAAACAATAAAAAACGTTTTGTTTTTCCATAGTTATAAATATTTGCCTAGCAAACTCTGTCACAGGCTGTGAAAGAACAAGGAGAGGCAAAAGTCCTCATAATCAAAAACGTTTCAGAGTAAATGCCAAAAATTGATTGCATTATCCTTCCTCATGAAATGTGTTTAAATTCATGAAGTCTGTGGTTGTATTGTCCCTAAATATGTGCCCTTCCACGGTGTAATTAACATAGAAATACACAAAAAAAGTTTATAATTCTCTAGGAATTATGACTTTAATGAATTAATGATCCATTCATTAACAAATTAGACTAGAAATGGGTGGGCTGAATTGGGTGTTGTTTTGAGTAGGCATAACCAATTTTTTTCCCACGAGCACACATGGAAAATATACTGAAATTTAAAATGTGTCTTATTTGGCTCAGAATACCTGTTTCTATCACATTTCTTTCCAACCTCTGTCTATGCAGTATCTCAAAATTGTCAGAAAAGTTTAGAATATGCTGTAAATAGCAACCATGAAGTTCTGAAACTGGTGTCACATTTGCCTGTTATGTGTTATTCTTTTATGATAATTAAAAAGGAGTTGATAAGATCTCATGTATTTCGCAGTTGCTGGATGGCATTAATTTATACTATTTTTTCTAGTGAGTCTGTGTATAATGTTTCACTAGGCATACAAAGAATTCTTTATGGACTATAAAATGTAAAGTGATTTTGAGTAGAGCCTGTTGATAAATTTCCCTAAAAATCTGCTAAATGTGGAATGTGTGTCCACATCATCACTGATATCCACTTTGACATCAAACCTTTGACCGCAGCACTGGGTGGAACCATCCAGCCAATTTCTTATACACTGAGTGTTCTACCCATCAGATCCATGTATCTCCAATTTTGGGACAGTGTGATTTGCAGAATGCAGGTGGAGGACCTCTGTTGCTCTTCCCTTATTCACCGGTGCTGTAACCACATCATAGAATGCCATCAAATTTGTCAGCATGGTTTGCCCTTACTGAAGCCATGCTGGCTGTCACCAGTGACCTCCTTATTTTCCATGTGCTTTGGCATAGTTTCCAGGAGGAAACTATGAAGCACATAATCTGAATATGCTTCTTGCTAATGCTGTTTCATTGCCATCATAGGTGGGCAGAGACAACATCCTGAAACAGAATTCCCAGCTGATGCTACAAGATATTTTTTCAGCCACATTAATCACTCTGCTGAAGTTTGGCTTGTGATACCTTGCATACAGCAAAATAAATAAACTCCCACATCAATAACTCGTTCAACCACATGGAATTCTACTTACCACATGACTGAACATACTATTGATTTTAAACTAACAGCTATCCACCTTTTTCATCAATCCAACAGTACCAGTTGCTTCTACTGTTTTCTCTTCTCTGGGTCCTATTTATGGTTTGTTTGTTTCTTTTTATTTTTTTTTCTCCAGCTTCCAAGATTTTCCTTTTTCTTGATACTTTCTGCCTAGTTTTCCCTGGTAAGGTCAGAAGTGGTTGCTTTCCAGTGATATGTTGCTTCAGCCAGTGTATGATTTAGAAGTCATAAATTCCATGTATGAGCCCATAGGGCGTTCTTATTACATTCATCATCACTTAGCTGTAGTAAAACATAAAATATTTTCACCAATTCAAATTAATATTATAAATAAAGCTCTGCTGGAAACAAAGAATTATTGGAAGAAATGATCCAAAATAATGTTTCTTAACAGCAAAAGTTTTTTTTTATTTTAAGAAACTGAGTACAAGAAAGCACAGGAGTCTCCAGAATTGATGTCACCTAAACTAGACTCACCAGTATGCTGTGGACTACACAGTAAGGAATAGTGTTGTGGTGATGGAGAAATGAGGCAGATAAGTGGAAGACTTTCTTACTTCTAATTTCCCTTTTTGTATATTTGCAGCCAATGTGGAATTCATATACAACCAAATGATTGACTGACTAGTTGTGTTAGAAGTACAAGGAGAGCAACTTGATGTTTCAAGAGGCCTTGTAGAAAAGAGAGATTAGAAAATAAACACAGACCCTGAGGATAAAATCTCATTTTGCAAAGAAAAGCCCTGTAAGTATTTCTTTTTCAACTTGCTGTCGAAGAAACTTTATACAGTAAATATCATTGTATTTGGAGAGCTCAGCATCTGCTATTCTTTCATATTGATTAAAATACTTTAAATATCAGGACTCCTGTGAACATGAGAGTAATAGCTTGAAATAAACTGTTGCTCTCTTGCTATTAGCTGAAAGTATTGCAGTATTTAAAAAATAAGAAAGAAACTGGTATTATTCCTGCAGAGTGAACAAATGGCAAATGGAAATATGCAAATGGATTTTGTCAGAAGCATAAAATATCTAGTCCTTTAAGGTTTTTTAAATATAATCTGCAAAGATTTAAGGTTAGAATCATTATATATTTAAGACATAGGAGGCATTTTTATAATTTTTAGTTGTCATCTTTTAATGTTATAAGTACGTTTCTTTTTAGTTGTTTCTATATTTAACTTTTCTCCATCTAACAGTTTAAAACAGAAATCTGGTTTGTACAGCAAATATATTCCAATCCTATGATATTTTTGGACTTTATGGGGTTTTTTTCAGTAGGGGATACTTTTACCCTTACTGGGTAGATTTAGGAAAGCAATAAAGTATCTGAGATTATACTAAAGCAGCCAAGTTGATCTGTCACAGAGGTTAAATAGTGATACTTGTAAATCCTAGAACGGGCATCTCATATTCTAATAGCTGCACTTCCACAATGAAGTATTATTCCTTAGTGTTTCTTAAGCAGCATCTGTGTGAATGTATTTCATTGTGATATCCTTTGGACTACTTCAACTCTGGAACATATTGTCAAGTGAGTGGCCAGTTGCACCTGCTATTTGCATCATTGTGGAAAACAAGGCATTGTACCACTCCTGTGCCTCGGGGCCAGAGCTGAACTAAAATTTCAGAAACAGTCAGCAGCCACGGCCCAGGGTTGCTAAGGCAGCGCTCTGCATAGACACATTGCTTCAGCAATCTTCTCTGTCTCCTTCCTAATGACTGGTACACACTGCTGGCTTTTGTCTGTTGGGTGAAAGGGGGCTGTGGCTGTCCTGAAACACAGTAGGTGCTTCTGTCAGGCATTCATTTCAAAAGCCCTGTTCTCATGGTCTTATTAATCATTCTTTGAAAAGACTAAGGGAGTATTCAGTAGAGGAACATGAGACATAAATGATTTAAAATTTGGAACAGAAAAGGAGAAGAAAGTTAGCAGAGTGCTAGAAGTTGATTTAAGGCTGTATTTCCACAGCCTTTTTCTCTACCACGCAGGGGAGAGAAGCCTATGACATTGGATATGAAAAAGAGAGCAAGGGAGACTGACATGCTAATCCCTCTTGCAAGCAAAAGGGTAGAAAAGTGTCTAGAGATGTACAGGGAATGATCGAATCTTTGACCAGGAACAAAGGGGAATAAACTGTTCTGTGAGAGGAAATAAAACAGATCAAAAAGGGGAGCGAGTGGTCATGGCTGAGTCATTGTCTGTTTACTAGCTTACTCCTGGGTTTTTACAGTTCTGAGTCAGAAATCCTGGAGAAAGGTAAGAAATAAGGTTTTACACAACTTTTCCATCCTCTGTTGATAGCTTCTATGAACTACTGAATGCATTAATGACAAGACCTGAAAATTTTGACTTTGCCAAACAATAAGCACACAACTGATAGAAATCATTGAGCCAAATTTCCTTTCACTGTAAAAAGATAACAAAGAAGCAGATTTAGGTTTATAGGAAGACTCTACAGTCAGAATTTGATATTTTATATTTTAAAAATCACTGTGTAATGCTTGGTATTAGGCACAGTTAAACTACATCTGATTCAATGAGCTGAAGACTGGGAAAAGGGCAGCTTACAAATATAACACATCTATTTAGATTTTAGAACACTGATCAAAAAGCCTGGTTTAATTATGTATCTGATTATTTCTCTTCTTTCTTTAACTGTTGTATCTTTCAGCATGTTTTGAATAAAAGTATTGAAATAAACTGTTTCATCTAGGGGTGATTTGAGTGCCCAAATATGCTTACCAGATGCCTTAGGATATTTGAGACATGCCTGATCTTGGCAGATGCAATGCAAGAACTGCAGGAAATCCATGCCCTTCTAGGGATGTAGCTGGAAGCCTGGAAGGATGACCCAAGGTGTCTAACCACATGCTTTTATGAATCCTATGTTGGCTCTGGCTTACTGTCATTACAAAGGTTCCTGGGTTAGCATTTTTTCTGGGGGTTGAAGTGGTTTAATGAAGACAGAATTTGGCAGCAGTGTTTTCAGCTCATCACTTTTCAGCTATCTACAGCAAGTCATAGATTTTTGTTGAAGTGCTTTTGTGAATAGAGGAGATGGGGCAAAACTGAGAAAAGCAAGCAAATAAACAAGCTCCTTCTATTGTTTCATAGTTCTTATGGTCAACTGTTTCCTGTTACTATCCAACACCTTCAGTGCTGTCATGGTTTAAGCCATGGTAGGCAGCTAAACATCACATGACTACTTGCTTACACCATCTCTTCCATTTCATCCCTAAAAAAACCCCCCAAAAAAACAAAAACAAAAAAACCACCAAAACTAAAAAACCCAAAGAAAAACAAAGCCAAGAAAAACAAGTGAAAAAAAACCCCCAAATTGTTCACCACACTCTGACAGATGCCCAGCTGGTCCCCAAGCAACAGCAGCCCCCGCAAACCTTCCATCACATCCCAAATTTTTCAGCTGAGCATGACTTCATATGGTATGGAATATCCCTTTGTTCAGTTGGGCTCAGCTGTCCTGGCTGTGTCCCCTCCCAGCTTCCTGTGAACCCCCATCCTTCATGCTTGTGGGGCAAGTGTGAGGACCAAAAAAGCCTTGATGTTGTGTAAGCACTGCTCAGCAGTAATGAAAACATGGTGTCTCATGAACACTATTTTCAGCACAAATCCAAACCATAACCCTGTAAAAGATACTATAAAGAAAACTAACGCTATTCCATCCCAAACCAATACAATTACTTATGGCATATGTACTGCAAACCTGCATTAACTTATTATAGTTAATATTAGTTGTGTTACTTCTGAATCTGAGATGTAAAATTGCTTCCATGCGGAAATAAGAGTTATCCTCTGTCTTTTCCTCATTTTCACTACTCTATTTTTTTTTCCTCATTTCCTCACTGTTATTCCAAAATTTTTAAATTTCTTTAAAAGCTTTTTTCCCCCCCGCTTACTTACACACTTCAAGATTATTCATATTCCCTGTTAGCTCACTTTGTTCTCCGTTTCCCTGTCTGGATTATATCAGACCAGATTTTAACTGACATTTTGTCCATTATTTCAGTTTAAACACTATATTTCTAAAGTTTTATAAATTCTTAGTCAAAATTCTACTTAGTATTTCACAAGTCAGACTTTCTGACATCAAACCTCATGTATTTCTTTCTTTACTAAGAAGCCTCCTAAGTACAAAAAATCTAAAGATTTTTTGTTTGCTAGATACTGCATGTTCTCAGTATCAACCCTATTTATACCTGTCTCAAGTCACTGCATTATGCACAGAACTGCCTCTAACCATGTAGACTATTTAGCTAAAAAACTAAACCCAAAAGAACCAAAATAACAACAAGAAAATAAAACCTCTTTTCCCACCACCTCCCTCAAAATAATTTATGGTTCCTTGGAAAAGAAAAATCCTCCTAGTTTTTTGCTTGCTTTCTATCAAAATCATTATCAAGGTAATTACTTTTCCCTTGGTAAAGATTAAAGCCAAGCTCTAACAGGCTGTGCTGAGTGTACTGCCATATCTGTTCTAACTGCCCGAGAGATCTGTAGCTACATCAGTGAATTACCTGACTGCCTTTATTATCCAAATTTCTATCAAAACTTTCTTTACTGTCATTCCAAGTGTTTATGCCATTTTTCTCAGCAGATTCTATTTCATTTCTCAGTAATGTTGCTATTCTTGCCTCCTGTTTTCTCCTATCTGTGCCTTATATCCTGACACTTTAAATCATCATGCTCTGTATTGATTCAGTAAAGTGCACTGTTCCACTCATTTCATATTGTACATATAAGTGAAAATCAACAAAAATGTTTGTGGGAAGTGAGGAGGACTGACAAATATGTCATTCTCGATTCACAAGTTTTACATTGATTAATTGGTGAGCACTCAACAATATGAGTAATGATTGCTGGTTTCACAACTGTGCATAGGTGCCTGACTGAGTAGGATTTTAGTGCCTGAGTCCCTAGTGAAATCAATGGAAATTAGAACTATGGTCTCTAAATAGCTTTGTATTCCTGTCACCTGTAATAACTACCAATAGGACAGATACAGCTTGCTTAGGGATGTTTAAATATGTGTGAAGAAAACAGGAACTTATAAATTTAAAATGAGTTATGAAACGAGAATGATTCTTGAGAGTCTGATCCTTCAAACTCTTATGCTTGCTCTGGTCTGTAATAATAGGTGATTTAATTGATTTTGAACACATTCTGATTCTCTCTTACTGTGTTTTTGGTTCTTCATATAGAGGACATCTTTACAGGAAGGTCTTTGGTAGTGGCTGCATCATAGTGAGGAAGCAAAAGTCCCATCAAGACCCAAAAGTTCTGCAATCTGCAGTTCTTATGAGGAAATACAGAGCTTCATTTGGTGCCAGGATTTATGTGATGCTGGCCTGAAAGAAAATGTTCTGTGTACATTCCCTAAAGAAAAA
Organism: Rhynochetos jubatus; assembly: GCA_027574665.1. Lineage (NCBI taxonomy): Eukaryota > Metazoa > Chordata > Aves > Eurypygiformes > Rhynochetidae > Rhynochetos > Rhynochetos jubatus. The sequence goes on along the minus strand of CM050649.1, from coordinate 101,020,103 downwards.
AAGGAAAAAAATAAAAGCGTGGCAATCTGACATTTACCCATGGAAAATGTCAATATCAAGGAAAACACACATTCCACATTTAGCAGATTTTTATGGAAATTTATCAACAGGCTCTACTCAAAATCACAATATATTGTGTCCTTAAAAGGAAAGAGTAGAAATTCCATCTGGATAGTTAATTCAAAGGAAAATAAGACCAGTATATATATACACGTATAGAAAGAGTGCACTGTTTTACTATGTCAAGTCATTAAATGGATTGTTATACAAATAGCTTTGGTTTTCATCCAACTTTAACTTCAAGTCTATTTTTAATCTGCCAAATTAATGTGAAAGAATTACCCCCACCCCCCATTTTTCACTATGTATTGATGACATACTGACAGATTTGGGATTTTTTTCCTCAGGATAATATGTAATGGAAGTTTGTAGGTTTGGTGTTTTATTCATTAATGCTTATAAGTATCTACTATATTTGCATTTGGTTTTGTTCCATATAGTGCTGCATATCATTTCACGTCTTGAACATCTGCAGTATATTTTACCCGGGGGAGTAAAACAGCAACCATAAGATCTATGCTCCTGATGCAGCAACATAGATATACTACTGACTATTAAAGGTAAACGTTTATCCCCACAATTACTGCTGCATGGCATCTTACTTTCCACAGCTATTTCTAGTTCCATGTAAAAGGTCTCTTAGAGAAAAAAGTAGGCCCTGCTTATAAGTATAGACTTTTTAAGTGGACATGACTATTCTACCCTGTTCAGAGGTATAGCAGATACTTACTTAGCAGAATATATTTTCTAATCCTTCCTTATCCAACTTCAGCAACAAAAGAAAGATTTAAGGTTAAATATTCTATTTGTTTTTGTTATGCACAATCATTAATAACTGTGAAAACTGAGTTTAAAAAGATGTAAAAGGATAACAGCTTGTCTAGAGAGGTGGTAGATGCCCCATACCTGGAAACATTCAAGGTCAGGTTGGACAGGGCTCTGAGCAACCTGATCTAGTTGAAGATGTCCCTGCTTATTGCAAGGGTGTGTGTGTGTGTGTGGGGGGGAAATGTGTTGGATCACATGATCTTTAAATGTCCCTTCCAACCCAAACCACTCTGATTCTCTGAATATTCTACGCTTAGACAGAGATATTAACAGCCACACAAACAGCAAGACAATAGAAGGTGCAAAGGATTACTTTCCTATTGTGCTCTGTTCCTACAAAACTCACATGACTAGATAGTAACACAGCTTCAACTCCAGGAAATGCTCCAGATAGTTATTTAGTTGGTAGGGCAATATCAGGAAAGCAAATTATCTTTCAGAAGCAGCTTCCTGCCTGTGCCACTGCTGGGGCTAAAGTGTAGACTGAGCTTAAGCTTTCTCCTTCAGTAGATTACCGGCAGCTGTTTTAACCTTTGCAAAAGTTACAACAGTAAGTGCAACCTCAGCTATATTATGCATTGCTTCAAGAAATTTGTAGCAATTGAGCATTTTTGTGTGCTGGCTTCCTGTCTCCAGAAAACAATGGCCCACTTTTTAAGTAACCTTCAGTCTAATGTACCTTCTGAAGCATGATAGATATTTTCTTAGCAGAAAATGCTTTATGTTGGTCTAATAATTCTTCAGTGGTCCTTAAAAAGGTTCATTTCAGTTTATTCAGTTAATTTTTATTTGAAATTTAGGGATGAAATATATAGTCTATACCAGCTTAATAAATCTGATCCTCAGTCACGGTATGTGCACTCCTAACCCAGCCCTCTGTGAGACAAAAATAATTTCTTGTAAACTTCAAAGGAAAATGTTGCAAGTAATCTGCATTGCTTGGCAACAGAGTCAGTCCAGGAACAAGTGGTTGGGCAGTATCTCAGCCTGTTTTGTCTCCTTTACTCAATCCTCTGTGTCTGAGCCTTCTGTCAGTCCCTGGAAATGCCAAATACCCATCTAAAGTTCCTGATAGTGACCGTGAAAAACATATCAAATACATGTCAACTTTTCTAAGAAACTGATGCCTGCAAAATGTAGTTAAGTCTTCTGTATTTCTTTCTCTTTCCTACTAATTCCACATTTCTCCACTGATTTCCTGGAACAATGCTGTTTTCTTCATTGACCTAAGAGTTATACAAGATTCAGAACATGAACAGTTAATTCATTTCCTTAATATATTCCCCTCTCTTTTTTATCACCTCTCCTTACGGTCACTGGTCTTTATGTCAGCTCGTTTCTCTTATGCTATGCCTTTAATACACTTACCCTGCCGCTTACATGACTGCTCATCTTCCTCTGTCACTTCTTCTAAGTCTAAAAACAGTCATGTGTGCCATCAGTGAAGCTCACATATTCATTTATCATTCGGAGGCAGGCTGTTACTTTTTTTCTAAATTCTGATCCCTTAGCACTACAGCCAACCAGTGCTTGCAGTAATCATTTCCCACATTCTCCCCCTTAAAGAGGATTAATCCTATCTTTAATACTTCTTTTCCCTTCCTCTGATAAAATGAGGTGGGGGGGGGAAGGCTGTTTGTGGTCTGCAGTCCTCAAGTTGGCTGCTCTGCAATCTGGTTCGATTCCTTTTTCCTTCTTTTATATGCATAGGTGCTGTATTGTGGTTAGGTTCTGCAAGTAATCAATCCTTTTTCCACCAAATTGGTGGAGGAGATGATTGTTTATTGGGACATTTATCTGGTACTGAAGAAGCAGGGGGTAAACTGCTCGATTTGTTGCAGATTTTTCTGTCTGACTGTGGGCACCTCACCATTTCTCTGTATCTGAGTTCCAAGTCAGTAACATGGAAGAAAAATATTTTCTGCTTTTCAGCTTTTGCCAGGATGTTCGGAGACGGAAACACTTTTGACACGTTTAATAAAATTAAACCTTACTATGAGTTAGGACTTAAAAACAACTATTAAATATTATTTACAATTATCTGCTAATTTCTCAGAATACCAGCTGTGGTCTTTTCTGCAGAGATTTCTTGAAGCATCTTTAGAATAATGAGTGGTATTTTTCACTTTTATTTGACGCAGAAGTGTTATATGAAGATACTTCTTTCACACAACGATCCTTACCCTTTCCAAAAAAAAAAAGGAAAGAAAAAAGTTTAAATAACCTTTTAAATGAAATATTGCCATAGCCCAGCATTTTAAGGCTGAAAGTACAGTTTTCTAAAAGGTCAGTTTCATCCCTGAAAATATTTTCAGTTTAGACAATACATTAGGAACCCCATGGAATCTAGTGGCAATTTTCAGCATCACTAACAATAGGAAGTAAATTCCAGTCATTCACAGTAAGATGGCAATGTGGTGACATTTGATGCTTGACTATGTGTGCTTTGAGTTAATGCAAGAAACTGCCTGGTGAGGGGAGAGAACCTTTCCATAGTTAACTGGATGTGTTTTAGATATAGGTGAAAAATAAAAACAGAACAGTTCACAAAGTGATTGCAAGTCATCAGCTGTGTGGCAGTTTCCCCCACCGTCATTTAACAGATAAGAATTGAAATATATCAAATTAATAAATCCCAATGAAACCAGCAATATTGCATTTTCTGTACAATTGTATTTGACAAATGTTTTTATCTTTTACTTCCAGTGAGCCACTACCATTATGTTTTATTTTCCAGATGTATGTCCTTGCTCTCTTAAAACTACAGCAGTTCCACTACACAATAAAGCAATAAATTTATAGAACATTCTTCTGAAGTGCCTGTTTGTTTCATAATTCCACTTCCATATCTTTAGTTGTTCTAAAATATATTGAACTGTCAGTATGGGGGTCAGGAGATTAGAACACTTTGTAGTTTCTCTGCCAATGCCTTTGTTTAACTCAAAAAATAAGCTACACTACCAAGGGAGTGATGAAATCAAGGATACATAGAGTCACAAAGGCATAAAAATGTTAAAGACTGTATACTGCAGATATTTCTTAAGAGGGAAAGTGGTATCTCCACATGCATTTACTTTGGGTACCCACCAGAAAATTGTCTTTATTAAAACTTGAATACAAAACAGCATGCAAGGGTTTTGCAATTAAAAAAAAAAAAAAAAAAAAAAGAAAAGAAAAAGTTGAAGTTGCTCTCCATTCTCAGAGCTACTGTCTCACCAAATCATTGGCCTGTTGACCTTGAAATGTTATGCACTTTGCTTGACCCTTGTTTACTATTGGTTAGCTTAAATTTAATTTAATTGCTTGCTTTTACCTGGAAATCAGCAAACTTCATGGGGCTTTCTTGGAATATTGTGAGCCCTTTCTGGGTTTTAATAATATTGAAGGCAAACATTACATCTTTTCTTATAATTTCCTAGGAAACAGACAGAATGAAAACAAAACATCTTTCAGAACTCCTAAAAGGACAAGAGATCATAGGATAACATTCATTACTATCGAACTATGGTTTGTATTTAATAGATGCTCATACTGACAGATAAAACACTGACCCATTCGAAGCAGAACAATTTTATGAACAGGGATAATGAATTAGGAAGCAACAATAGAGTTTGAAGATGAATGCTTTTGTGCTTGTGGGAAAACCAATATTAACATATGTCACGAGAAGAGAGAGAGAATGAGCATGCATGATGGGACTTTGTCAGGCCCAAGAGATGAAGGTGCTATAAAAGTCAAGAAAAAAGTAAAATTGTGAACATTTTAACTTAATGCTCAGGTGTATACGACTCTATGATAATGAACCAAAACTTGTTATCTATGTATCTCCACAAAATCTCTCAAGCCATGGTCTTAAGGTCCAGGAACTCATTCTGGTTCACAGTTTAAGGCTCAAAAATTCGGAGCTGTCAGTCCAAGTACAGTGGCAGAAATTAGGGGCAACCGATAGAATTAAAAATCATGGATTTACTGGTCAGACATCTGCCTCCACTACACCATACAAGGCACATATCACAGCCCATCCCAAGCCATCTTCTGAAAATAATGCTCCACTCAGAAGAAAACCTCAAAGTCAGGACACAGGAAACCAATCATTAATGTCTTCCTTTTTGTTATTTAGGCCTGTGGACAGCCTCTCTATGAGTACTTATTCTACAATGGACTTTTCTTACTTTAATTGATACTTTCTCTTTTTGAAACCTTTACAAAAGTAAAACAACAAAAATTAATGCTGAGAATTATGAATCACAAACAGAACATAGGCCAGTGTGACTTTCCAGTTATTTTAGTGGTTAGAAGCAATGTCCTTGGAGGGAGGGAGGAGGGTGAAGCCAAGTCCTTACCTTAACTTGTCTCCCATTAATACCTCTAGGAATCTTCCAAAGATGCTTAAAAAATAGCTTAACTTTGTTTCTTTTGCATAATTTCTCCAAGATACAGATTTTTCTTCTTTTTTCTTTTTTTTTTTTTTTCTTTTAAACATATTTTCTGGATAATTATCACTTTGTGTATAGATTGTGATATCATCCTTTTCACTGTACTTCACAATTCCATATTGCCCTGAACACAGCCTTTTAAGAACCACCCTGAAAAGGTGGCATTTCTCATCCTGTCAATTTCTTGGTGTGGTGGGTTGACTCTGGCTGGAGTCCAGGTACCCATTAAAGCTACTCTGTCACTGCCCTCCTCAGCTGGACAGGGGAGAGAGAATACAATTAAGGGCTCACGGGTTGAGATAAGGACAGGGAGGGATCATTCACCAATTATTGTCATAGGCAAAACAAACTTAACGTGGGGAAAATTCACTACATTTATTGCCTGTCATATCACAAGTAGAAAAACCGCAAACCTAAATCTTAAAACACCTTACACACACCCCCTTCCTTCTTCCTGGGCTCAACTTCACTACTGCTTTCCTTTACCTCCTCCCCACCAGAGGCAGAGCAGGATGGAGAAAGAGGGGTTGTGGTCAGTTCATCACACATTTCTGCTGCTCCTTCCTCCTCAGAGGGAGGACTCCTCACACTCTTCCCCTGTTCCAGGATGAGTCCCTCTCACGGGCTGCAATTTTTCACTAACTCCTCCAGCATGGGTGCCTTGTATGGTCCTGCCAGCAAACCTGCTCTGTCATGGGCTCCTCTCTCCACAGGTCTACAAGTTATGCCAGGAGCTTTCTCCAGTGTGGGCTCCTCATGGGGTCACAGCCTCCTTCAGGCATCCACCTCCTCTGCTGTGGGGTCCTCCCCAGCATGCAAGTGGGTGTCTGCTCCCTCATGACCCTCTGTGGCTGCAGGGGAACCTTTGCCCCAGTGCTTGGAGCACCTTGTCCTTCTGCACTGACCTTAGTGTCTGCAGAGTTCTCTCACTTGTCCCTGCTCTGTCTGCTGCAATTTATCTCTCTTAAGTTTTTTTTCCCCTTCTTAAACTTGTTATCATGGAGGTCTTATCACTGCTGCTGATTGGCTCTGTCTTGGTCACCTGTGGGTTCTACTTGGAACTGGCTGGCATTGGCTTTATCAAATATATAGGAAGCTTCCAACAGCTGCTCAAAGAAACCACCCTTGTAGCCCCCTCCTACCAAAACCTTGCCAGGCAAACCTCGTACACTCGGAATTGTATTATCAGCTCCTACTTCTGATCTGTTCATGGCACAATTTGTTCTACTTTAGGCAATCACTTCCAGATTTATTCCTGGCCTGTGCCTCATGCTTATCAGAAGGTCCTTGTAAAAATCCCTGTGGTTGATATTTCCACTCTATTTAGTGTAGATTCTCAAACCCTTTGTGTCTCTAATATTTGAACACAGGTGAATCATGAATGGAGAAACATGGGTAAAATTGGTCACTTTAGCTTTGTATATTTTCCCATTGACAAATATATATGTGCCGAGGATAGCTGTATATATTTTGGGACCTAGATGCTGAGGAAACTGAAGGTAAGGAGAAAAAGCTTTTGAATTTGTCTGATTACTTTATGTGGAGCCAGCATAGGGAGAAGAGTTATGTCTGAACCACAGTAATTTAATACTGTGCTTTATTCAGAAAGTAAATTTCGCGGGCACAATGAGTGTGCCTTGCAAAACAGTCATTGTTCTCTAGGGTAGGTAATCCTGTATATTTGAAGAGCAGAAAGCTGTTGCTATTAATGTTTGGATTCTAATGTGGCTTTTTAAATGGTCAGTTTTCATATGATTAGGAAATAAATGGGTCCTTCCATTCTCTTCACCAGTTTTATACTGGACGTCACAAAACATCACAAAACAAACCAAAAAAAGACACAAATAAAAAAGCCTTAGAACAACATATTGGATATTATTTTCCTTTAATATCCCCAACAGGAAATAATAACTTCAACACAGTGTAAGGAAGATAGCTGTTACAAAATAAGTGCACATAAAAAGGTTTTGAGTATCCCACTAGACACCGATCTAATATAATACCAGGGAACACTTCTCTTCTGAGTCCATTTAAATATTGAGACAAACAAGTTACGCCAAATAAAATCCTCAGTTTAAACCTCAGGATTAGATTCAGGCAGACAGGAGACTGAATAAGATTTCTCAAAGCCTAGAAAGTAACACAACTAATGGTGCCCCAAAGGAAGAAAAATTCTCAACAGGAGCTCATGTAGAGAGAGAGGGGGAAAAAAAAAAAAAAAAAAGAGTACTCAAAAGAGACTTCTGATGCCTTAGCGGAAGAAAGGATGTAAAGGTATTAGTCTTAGCTTCTGACCTGGCACTGCAGTCCTTTGAGACCTCTTCACTGTGGATGAAAGTGAAAGAGAAAGAAAAAATGGGTCTTAGTTTTACCTGGACAAATAAGAACACAATATTCTTCAACTGTGTGACCTTGGCTATGTAATTTACCTTATTTGGGAGATCAGGCAGCAGCAATTTGTGCGTATAAAAATGTCAAAGTTTAGGCAACACACTAAATATTTTGAGATATATTTTTTTTAACATTTAGACATAAATATGCAGATATCTATCTACCAATAATTTTTTAAGCACCATGGTTCTCAAATCATGCTGCCAAGAAGCCCAAAATCTTCAAATATCCTCTGAAGTACTTCTTTTTGGACCTATAAATACTTTTACAAATCTGTTTCACTGAACATTATTTCAGAAACTACAGTTCAGCTTTCATCTGGGTATTTGTTTATAAGTAATCTGGATGTTTGTTTATAAGTAATTGTGCAAGACAAGGATAACATACTATTTAACTACATATCTAATCTTAGTTATATAATGCAATGTCATCCATTAATGTGAGATTATCTGTTTCTACTCAACTGAAGAGATGCTAAAGATGGAAGGATAACAGGTCTGATTTTTTATTCTGTTGTAGTTGCTTTATTTCAAGGGAATCCAATAGGTCTCCATCTGCTTGTGCAAAACTTTGGAAACGATTAAGATTTGTGTCATATATTTCTTTAATGTCCTTAAATAAACATTTTGTCTTTATCTGGAATTCAATGTTTTCCTTTCTTAATAAATAAAACCAAGCAACATTATTTTTTTCCATGTATGAAGTTTACCTTTATTTCACTAAGACATTATGTCAAGCCATAACATATATTTGTCTTTGAAGTACCAATAAGAGGCTTTATATAATGCTATAAGAAAGAAAAGGAGGAAGTAGTCAGAGTTCTGAAGTAACCTGTTGCCTGATAAATATCTCCAAAAGTTCAATATGAGTATTATGCTTGAGTGCTGTTAATGATGCTGCTGATTCAAAGACATCTAAAATGTCCTGCTCAAACTGGAATTATGGTGTCAATAAAGCTGGGAGATTTTGGATGTGCAGTCCCTGAAAATAACCCTCTTTGAAAGCTCAAGCTTGTGATATGCATTGATTCCATCTGAGATGATGGCTCTCTTTGTTCATGAGGTTCGTTGAACACAGCAGAAAATTCTTTATAATATTGTAAGCTTATATACCTTAGCATAATTATCTGGCACTGAAGTAATTTGAAACCATGTGTTTGATGCAGTGTATGAATACAAATTAAATACTTTCCAATGTTAATTTTCATTTTGGAGTTGCTGGCAAAGGTCATGTGGTGTGTGAAATCAGTGAAATTCTGCTCTGATGATAAAACTACATCTATGCTGAGAAACAGTCCAGAAACATTTGTAAGTCAGCATGGTATAAATCATAGCTAATGTCTAGATGCTGTAACACTTAAAAAATCTAACTGCAAACATTACTGAGAATATTCTCTGATCTGAGCTAGCTCCCAGTCTGTCTCTGGGCATCACCTGAGATTGTCCGAGCTCACAGAGGGAAGATCTGTGCTAAGGACTAACAGGAAGGACAACTGCAATTGTAGCACCTGAGCCACTGCTCTGACCTTGTTCATTTTACTGAAAACCAGCATAGTGTAAAAGTCACAAGAGTGTTCAACAAGAGGAAAGAAAAATATGTAAGTTTTTGAAAGTCCAGCTGAACAACTTTGTGTTTAGCAATGCCTACTCTAAACTGAACCTCTTCAGCTGACCTTTATTTATATCTTGGAGATTTTTTGCCTGTTTTAAACAAAAAGATAATTTATCCAGGAGACAAGATGACATTTCAGTTTCTTTAGAAAAAAATAGATAAGTAGAAAAAGAGCGAAAACATCATCTGTTTTTGTTGTATTTTTTTAAGTGGGATGTTTTAGAAACCTTATCTTAGTAAAACAAATAACCTTCTCCTTCAGCTGTGAACAATAGCAACACAAAACTACCACAGCCTTAAAATCTGCAGAATAGAAAACTCCTTTATAGTCACAGAAAAATAAAGTGGAGCTTTAGAAGATGCAATGACTGAAGACCCAGTCCTTAGTGAGTTATGAAAACAAAAAGAGAATGTCCCAGTGGCCAGCTTTAATTGTTGTTCATGCACTTGAAAATGTCATATAAATGTGAAAGATTCAGTTACTGGATTTGCTATGTGTGTTTGATAAAAGATGCATCAATCATTACTAGTTACGAGATGTTTCCATAAGAGGGCTTAAAAGTGAAATGCAGTTTGTTTTTTTGCTACAGACAGCATCCAACAAAGACTTTGCTGTTGTTGAGCTGGCTGCAGAACTGTCAACCCTTCCTTTTGCTCTACCTTCCTGTAAAGCTGTTTCCTTTGTGACAGATAAGGATGGGGGTCATTATTGTTAACAGGCAGGAAGGAAGAATGGAGTACAAATTCTGTGTATGCTGTTTGTTTTCTATTCCATCTTTCTCCCTTTGCTTTTAAATTCAATTTTTCTTCAGGTGCTATTACCAGTTTCACACCCTCACTCTCCTCCAGTCTTGTTTCCCTGTACAAAATGGATAACAAGTTTTACTGTAAGAAATACTTTCCTAATTCCACTGAAGGTCAAAATGGTAGAGGCAATGTCATTACTGAGTTCTAGTGCAGAACTGCAACATTTCAGCCATTGGCTTAGAAGGTATTCAGAAGCAGTCTCCTCTTCATTTGTCACATTGCATGGAGGGCAAGGAGTGAGTGAAAATTAAAGCCAAGGAATGACTGAAAATAGAAACTAAATTAATTGTTAAAATATTTGTTATTCATTTTTAATCCAAGCCCAGCTCCAACAAACTTTCCAGCTAAAACTCCAATGAATATTTACATGGTTCCTCTAAAAACAAGAAATACTGAAAATGTCCTATGCCAGTCTATGTCATACAACTATTCAGGAAGGACGATTCATGAAGTCCTTCTCTTCGGTAATGTAGGCTAAAAACACTTCAGAGGAAAAGTAGATTTCACCTGGTTCTATGGCATTGTAAGTTCCTGTACTGCTGGATAAAATCTCTTTCAATGAGTTTATAAATATTTCTTTTTCGTTTTCTTTTTTTTCTTTTTCTTTTTCTTTTTTTTTTCTTTTTCTTTTTCTTTTTCTTTTTCTTTTTCTTTTTCTTTTTCTTTTTCTTTTTCTTTTTCTTTTTTCTTTTTCTTTTTCTTTTTCTTTTTCTTTTTCTTTTTCTTTTTCTTTTTCTTTTTCTTTTTCTTTTTCTTTTTTCTTTTTCTTTTTCTTTTTCTTTTTCTTTTTCTTTTTCTTTTTCTTTTTCTTTTTCTTTTTCTTTTTCTTTTTCTTTTTCTTTTTCTTTTTCTTTTTCTTTTTCTTTTTCTTTTTCTTTTTCTTTTTCTTTTTCTTTTTCTTTTTCTTTTTCTTTTTCTTTTTCTTTTTCTTTTTCTTTTTCTTTTCTTTTTTCTTTTCTCTTTTTCTTTCTCTTTTTCTTTTCCTTTTTCTTTTTTTTTTCTTCTTTTTCTTTTTCTTTTTCTTCTTTTCTTTTCTTAGTTTGATACACCCCTTGAGGGAATAACCAAATTTCCTCTGTTTTTCCAAGAAAATGTTTGGCAAATTCAACCTGAAATATTGGATAGATACCTACTGTATATTACATTTAACTTTATTATACATTTAATCATGGTTTTTTTTTTGCCTGGGTCAACTCACAACATTTATGCCTAAATGATCTTCAGGTACAGAGAGACACTCACATATGTACACACTCTGGATGAACTGAACAGGTTTTATTCATCCATTTTGACAGCTTCTGTAACAGATAGAAAGATGTTATAATTTGAAAATGGATTCCCCTCTTATTATACTGGTATTACTCTTATTAACATTAGTAGATTTTATGGAATTAAACAAATATTGATTTGTAACATTATGAGAAAGATTGAAGGTAAGATCAAACTGCATTTGGCAACCTTTCCTACATAGTTAAACAAAAAGAACAGTTTTATGCTTGAATTAGTATTTATTTATATTTTTCAAATAACAAATTTCTGTTAGACTTATGTTCAGGTCTACAACAAGAAAAGGAAGGAAGGAAGGAAGGAAGGAAGGAAGGAAGGAAGGAAGGAAGGAAGGAAGGAAGGAAGGAAGGAAGGAAGGAAGGAAGGAAGGAAGGAAGGAAGGAAGGAAGGAAGGAAGGATTGACTTTAAAAAGTAATTCTGGCTTACACTATAAGGAGACTAGGATCAAGCTAAAAACACCTCTATCAGTAAGCAGTATTTGCCATGCATCTACACGTGTGATATATTTGTATGTAAGCATGACTACACATTCTCCAGACAATTTTATGCATTATCCAGAATTTTTTTTGGGAGAATGATAATCTGATTCTTCATCTATGTGTTGATCCACGAATACAATTGTGGAAAACATCACATCCATAAAGAGTTTCTGTTCCAGGCACCCCTTTCTCCACTGTGTACATTTATATACTACTAGCTCCCTTGCCCCAGATGCATATGAAATGGGTCTCCAGAGGTCTCTTTGCCACAGTGTAAAAACATTTACAAGGCTATGTTGAAGTTCATTTGCTGAGGTTATCAAAGGTGCCTTGACATCAACATGATGAATATTAGATGCTGCAGGAAACATATCTTTAAGTTTTAATGCTTTTTCATGAAATTGTCAATTCTCATTCTTTCAATTTATGTAAAACTTTTCTCATGAATTTTTATTCCTGAAATAGGTTATTGACTTATTTCTAGAAATATTTTGGTGGGTTTTTTTAAATGCTGATTTGGTTAGAAGGTTTACCCTAGCTTTGTAGTGTTGCAAATTTCCCAGTTTCTGATCACACACAATTGGGAGTCAGTATGACTCCCAAGCACAGTTCTTTTTACCTTGAAACAAACTTTCTTATTTCTATTGCTGTTAAAACCTGCTGTCTAAACAATTTCTAAAACTTTCCTTAATCTGTGAGAACACTGACTTCACCAGGAAACATGCGTGGTCTCTGAATATTTACATAATTTTATTTGAGGCCTAAGTAGGGAGACAAGTGTCTTGAATGTAGCCTCTTAAACTGAAAGGCTGCTGCTCTGAAATCAGGATGTCTTTATCTGTGGCTTTTACCAGTAGCCTTGACCCAATCTTACTATGTTCTCCAGGCTTTGTTGGCTGCAGGGACTAAAACTCTTTTAAGTACATAGGAGATATACATATCTGTAATTTTGTGAGACACCTATATTCAAGAAAATTAAATCTGGATCTAAATTCCATGACACTAGACTATTCTTACAAAGCTTATATCGATATAAGTATTTAATATTATGATAAGGAAATCTGCTACCAAATCACCCTACAATTAGGGCTGACTAGTCTTTTGTAATGTGAAGACACAAATAATTTCTGTTACTGTATGAGACTCAAACCCACATGGATTATCCCCTAGCTCTCTAGCAAAAATGTGCCAACTTTTCCTCAGCTGTTTTTTTGTTTAGTTTTCAGAATGCACTCAAATCAGATGCAAGAGTATAAACTTTTTAAAGTTGGTTTGTTCTGAAATAAACTTCAGACACAAAGTAGCTCCAGATGTTTGATTCCCACACAAGTTGGTGAGCAGAGTGAAGGCAAAAGCATCTTTTAAAGGAGGTGTGTTTTTTTCTTTTTATACAAATGGACACCTGAGTCCTCCTATCTCCTCAAAATATCAATCTTTTAACTCCCTTTCTGCCCTTCTTTGCTGCCAGCTTCATATGTGGCATTGTTCTGTTAATCCATGTGTTTATCCTGCCCAACCTACATCTCTGCATCAGAGCAAAGAACAGAAGCTCAGAAATCTCTGGAGTACTAAAGCTGCCAGAGGAGTTAAGAGCAGATTCTGGAGACTGGTTTACCCAGAGAGTCTGTATGTCACGTAAGACTTCCAGCAGATCTGCTGAAATGGACCTCTGTGGGAGGAAAAGGGCTACTTTGGGAACAAACACAGTCCTGGGTGAAAGCTCTTTCTGTTCATACCAGCTGCTGAGTTAGTCCTCAGAAAACACTGATGGGATTGTTTCAAGTTTCATGCACATTTGCCCAAGGTATTAGACAGATGCTTCTATAAATAGAAAAATGAATAAACAAATCACAAATGATTAAGAGACAGATACAATAGTGGTTTTTTTTTTTTTTTTTGTGGGATCTCATACCCCTGCATTTGGATGTACAGATATATTTTTAGTTCACTAGCATCTGTCCAGACACGGGAAGTCATCAAAAACCTATAAAGGCAGATGATAGAATTAGGGCACACAAAGCCCACTTTCCACTGTGGGGTGGAAAGGCCAGCAGCTCCCACACAAAATAATTTTACCATTCAGGCCTGGGACTGCCACTTTGATTAAATAGCCTGTACTTCTAAACCCTTTCAGTATAAGCTAATATTTTCTTTTTAAATCTTGGTTTCCCAATACGAGAAGGTGAGAAACAGCTTCCTTACATTTCTCCTTTCTCTTTTATTTTTTTATTTTTTTTTTTTAAGTTGTAGTATCTTCAAGGCAGGGAGTTGTATATTGCTTAGTAGACCCTGCATGGTGATGTAAAAGGAATAGCCCATCGAAACTATTTACTACACAGAAAATTAATAAAGGGTCTTCTATGCAACACTGAACTGAAAAATAAGACCACATGACACAGAATACACTTATTTGAATCTACGTAAGAATTATGAATGCAGCTAAATTTTAAAGTCTGTTTCAAAGGCATAATCAGGATACCCGTTTGGTATTTCCCCCTTTAGCTTTTTAGGAAGTTTACTAAACAGTAGACTTTAATTTTGACAGATTCTGTCAAGTACAGTCACAGAGCTAATATTTTATTTTTGTGAAGAGGAAGAAGACAATTGTTTATAAAAGAATATATGCTACATTTATTTTCACAGACTGACATTTCAGAAATCTGACTCTCTTCTATGTTTATCTCAGAGGCCAAATAATTTAAAAAAAAGAATTGTATTTTATTTTTAGTTTCAGTTATTCAACTTCTATATCAGATATAGGCTGACATTTGGGGTAATCTATGTCTTTATTCCAACAGTTGTGTAGTTGAAGCATATCAGTGAAGGGGTTCTTTGTTAAAAAAAAAAAAAAAAAAAGAAAGAAAAAATACACAAAAATAACCTTTGCAAAACAAACAAACAAACAAAAAACCCAGCTAATATCAAACAAAAAAAAAACCTACTACACTACCAAAAAACCAAAACCAGCAATCTACAATGCAGCTAAATCAAAGAGGATATTTTTCCCTGCATAAGAAGATATATCGGATTGCAGTCTGTATTCACTAGATACTTCTATGTGTCTCCTTTGAAATGGGGTGGTAGGATTGGAAATGAAATAAAGAAACCTACAGTTTGGGGAACACTGGCTTGCAGGCTCCACAGCTAGTCTGTCACTTTGATAAAATGGGTCATCCGTGGCATCTTTGCTAAAAGCTTGTTGCTGTTTTTAGTGCTGCATGTCTTTCTCTAGAGAAAGAAGCAGCTGTGAGCTCCACTGCCACACACCTGCTGTGTAACTGCAGCTATCTAACTATTAGGATACTGTTTGTTTTCTTACACCTTAAACAGTCAAAAACACAGGTAATTTTGCAAAAGGCACTATTGAGGCAGCATGGTATAACATAAACACTATATGGGATCTTTTATGGAAATTTTTATTTCTTTCTATCATCTCTCCTGTTCTGCTCTGTAAAATGGAAGAAAACTAATTCTTCCTTTAGTATGGTGTACATACAGCATCTTTACAAAGATGAGAGGAAAAACAAAAGGAAGCCAGAATCCCCTTCCAACCATGACTAATTTGTACTATTCCTGGGAGTCATTCAGTTATTAGGTACAGTAAATCAAACCAGTTTAAGTGGTTTTGTGGTAATTAATTCTTGCAGAGCAGTTCCAGTCCTCCCAGTAAATCTGGACCTTACTCCTATTCTGCTGAGTTTCTTTTTGGCTCAGCAACATAGATGTGTATATTTTGCATGAAAACATAGATTCTGGCTGTAACAGTGACAATTCAAACAATTTCAGTTCTGCTGGACATGTTTTGGTCCTTTTTTTGTTTTAAATGATCAGGAACTGAAGTACAGGAAGGTGTTGTTGCTGGAGGATGTTGCCTGTTGCATTTCTCTTTCTTTCCCATTTATGCAAAATGCAACCCCTGTAAAAATAATCAAGGGAAACAAAAGAAAGAGAAAAAGAAATAAGAATTGAAGGGAACTGTAGAACTAGATCACTCTATGACTGCAGATACTCTACATGGGTCATTCACAGCTCAGATGATTAGTGCAAAGAAAAAAGGAAGGGGGAAAGTTCTTAATTTGTTTTAAACCATATGGGGAAAGATATTTTGATTTCATAGTGAATACGAAGGTCTTTTGATTTCAATTAAAAATGCTGCTATACTGAATTGATAGAAACAGAAAAACAGGTAAACATAAAATAAAGATAAAATTCTCTCAAACCACATCAGGAATTTTTAGCTGGAGTAAGTGCCGGTTGCTGTTCACTGAGGAAAATCGTGCCCCTCTTAGGCATTCGGGCGGTGATAGATGGTCTGTAGAAACAATTTGGCCCTTGGAAAAGCACCATAGGCTCTAATGCGAGTGGAGGTTTGGCCACTGATGGAAGGAAGAGGTGCTAACAAGGACACAGAATGAGTCAGGTCAGTTAGTCTTCTGTGGTTAACTGCATATTCATTTTGACAGTTTTCTGTCATGAACGACAGCAAGTCACACGGTCAGAGCTAGAGATGCCATCAATACCACAGGAAGGTGAAACAACTCAGTGAGTCATGGATTTACTAGGGTGGCTAATGCATCTGAGATTTGCTGCTCTATGGCCTTTTAGCTCTGAATCATGGCATACGTGTGATACAGACTATATGAAATGGTGACAGCTATATGCCTGTGCAGCCAATCGTTTTCATGCTGTGGATGTATTTGGCTGAGACAGTACTATGAAAGATGAAAAGCAGTGTGGTCAGTCTGTTTAAATGTTGGCCTAAATATTCTTGCAGTATTGGGAAGAATGCAGTCTAGGGAATAGCAAGCATTTTTGACAGATGTGTGACACATAATATCCTGGTTCTGTTAGAGAAAATCATAATCTTACGCAGAGTATGCTGAGTAACCTGGATGATTATTTACCTAATTTATAGTGAAATACATAGAACAGAAAATTAGTCTCATTTAGTGAAGACATTAATATAAGATAACACTATTTGAATGGTTACTGTATCTATCATATTTATAGTATATTTACCATATCTATATCTACAGTATAATATTCAGTTCAGACACAGCAGAATCTGATAGAAGTCGGTGTCCCATTCCTGCCTTACCTAACCGCTCTAGAAAATATCCTGTGTCAATTCATTCATTGCTCAGAATTATCACTTGGACTTTTTTGGAACATCAGCAACCGAAGTCAAACATAGTTCAGTTTTGCTCACCCCTATCTTCTGAGCCCTTGCAAAACTGTATAAAATGTGCAGTTGCTCAGGTTTACTCATCACTTCATGGGGTCAGTGCAATTCAGAGGGACTGCAGCATGTCCTAACAATGTCTTCATTTTACACAGGTGAGACAAAACATGCTGTGGAGGTTGAAGAGGCACAACCTTCTTATTGCATTTATTCATCTGAAAACTGAATTGAACTAAATAACTAGGATGCAACCACACAGAGCTTTAACATTTAACACTGAACACATTGAACCGAGTCCACACCAGCTGGCAACCAGCAGAGAGAGTGAAACAGCAGTTAAGCAGACACCAAGATTATTCCCATACAATTATGAACAGACAGGAATTCTCTGTTTTTTAAACTGGACTGACACATTTTTCTGTGTTAATTCTATGTGATAATTCTATACGTTGTTTTACCTACCATTCTACTGATGAGTTGGGTAGTTTAGATTACACACATGAAGCGCATACTAAGAGAAGTTACATTAAAATAGATGAGCCTATTCATTTTCAGAGAGCTGTGAGAGGGAAAGGTTTAAATATTCACAGCAGGTGGCACTACCTATTTCATTTCAAAATATTGCCAGGGAAAAGCAGAATCTAATAGCTATCCAATGTCAGGAAGGGGTTATAAAGAATATTATATCGGGTGCTGGTTTCGGACTTTCAAAGAAACCAGAAAGACCCCAGTGTCTATATTTCATTTACAGTCAGACCTGTCTGGTAACCTATTCCCTTTTGTTCCCTGTGTCATCCTTCCATACCTCCATCACCTGATGTCAAATATCCTTTCCAGGGTAAATGTCAGAGGAAAAAGGAAGCTTTTTCTTATGTGGAGAGTTCATTGCCTACTCCTCCCTAACACTGAAACCTCAGTTGTTATTCTTTCTGGTTAAAATAAAAAGAAACACTATTTAGTGTCTGCCAATTAAAAACATATTGAAAAGAATCACTGGGGTGAAATTATACCATAGAGGGTTGGGAACTCTGTGTTTATGTGAATATTCATAGATGTATTTTGTCCTTACAGAGGAAGCACGCTAGCTTTTGAGAAATGTTTTTACTTTTAAAAACTCTGTGAATGGAATATAGGCAGGATGTTCTGTTACCCTGTAACCCTGTAATAGACTATTACTGCTGTAAATATCAGGCATTAAGCTTTGTACTGAGAATGCAGAAACCTCAGGACGGAGGCTCATCAGACCTGCTCTGCCTGAACTTGTCTTGACCTGCCTGCAGCCTTTTTTCCCTCATTTTAGTAGGAACAGACTCTAATGCAGAAGTGGAGACCTGTTATGATAGCAGACTCCCTGAGAGATGGGGATGCAGGATGCAGTGTGGAGGAGTACAGGCGTGGGACGCTAAGGGATGAGGTGCTGGCTGACACTGGAGACCCCACAGTGATGAACAATTCACCCATTACAGTTACAGGAATGCAGACCTGGAGCTGAGCAAGACTGGATTTAGGGTTAATGAAGGTAGTAAATCCAGCTGTTACATGGAGCCAGAGAGCAATGAAGAAAGCAAAGGTGTAAAAGTATGTCAGCAAACATAGAAAAATTACTCCAAGTGGATCCTAGAGTTAGGAGAAAGACACCATCAGCATAAGCATCACATTCCTCCTGGAGAAGGACTGAATATTGAGTACTTGCAGATATAACCCCCTGTCACACACCAGAACGACACCAACAACTTAAAGTCCTCAAGGAGCAGCGGCAGGGTGAGCATATCACCACGAAAAGGGGTAGAAAGTAGACAGTGCACATACAGCAACTCCAACTGCATTAGTATTCTTTCTTTCTATCTAAAAATTAGATTTGGGCTTATAATGATTAAATTCTTAAGATTTTGGTTATGCTAAGAAGAAGTTATCTTTACCTATGTGCTTCCTCTTTGCTTAAAAGAAGATTCTGAGCATTATAATGTATATGCATTGCATAGTTTTTACATTTTCACCAAGAGCATGCATGTGTCCATATATGAATTTAGTACGTCTGACAGCCCTGCCAATGAGAATCCTCTCTGTTAAATGTGGAGAGAAGAAACAACCATCTTCCAAAAACCTAGCATGGCTAAAGCACCAATAGTGCAAACTTATCAGTGCTCTCTTTGCATTGTGTCTCAATGCTGATTGACAAAGAGCATCTCAAAAGAGAGAGGTTATTTCAGTTTCCACAACCCATTCAGCACTTGACCTGTCAGCATGACAACCAACAACTGTGCCAATTAGGGTGACGTACTTGTATTAATTTCAACATTAACTACAAAAATAACTGCTCTGAACATTCTGGAAGTACTATGACTTGGGCATGTACTAAAACGGAGCATTGGATTAATCTAAATGGATCTTAATGATGCATATGAAAAAGTGTATAACTTTGGATATAAACATCTGGCTGATGACCGCTGAGGGACTGGTTAGTGCTCATTTGTACCACTGCCCACTAGTAGATGGGGTCCAAACAGTCCATTTCATCATGAACCTGTGCTGCTGACAGACACTCTTCCACAGCTCTGTTCAGAGTAGTCTGTCCTTCTGAATGGAATTTGATCTCTGCAGTTAATGTCACTGTGGTACTGCTGGTGACCACGACGGGTAACGTAGCGTTATCCACAATCTGCTATGCAGGCAAAGATTTGCACATTGTTTGCCTGTTACTTCTCTGAGGGAACCTTAAATAATCTTTGCATCTGATGCAGTTTTCCTCATTTCATTTAAAATGATAAAACAGGTTTTGGGCTGGGAGAAGATGATTTCCATAATTTTAGCCAGAAGTGAAAGTATGCATAGAACAAGGATAGAAATTAATCCTGCAAAATACCTATTGAGCCTTAGTCTGTGATATTTTTAAATCACAGTTGCTCTTATCTGTTGGGTATTTTTCTTCTTTTTTTTTTTTTTTCTTTTTTCTTTTTTTTTTTTTTCATCTGGTCTCATTGCACTAGGCCAGTATGATGTTACACCTCGTCCTTCTCACAGGATTATAAGCAAAAGCTTATTCTAACTGAAGACATTTGCAGTCCCACTGTTTTTAATGTAAGCAGTTTTTGACCCATTGAATATAAAAGGCTTTAAACTGTCCATTTCATAAGATATTTTTTCTTAGGCTGTGAACCCCTGAGGTACTACGCCAAGGTTAGGAAGCTGTGCATAGTTATTTTTGTGCTTCATAAAATGTTTAACATTTTCGGTGCATAAATCATTTTTAGCTTTACCCAATTTCAGAGCATAAAGGGCATGTCAAACTTTACTAAACCGAAGCCCCAGGAAAGAGTCTATAACAATGATGGATTTTTATAATGATATAACCCTTAATGAATTATTGTAGTTCCTTAACAAGGTTTTAATAAGAAATTTCTTTTGCCAGCATGGTTATTAGTTCTCTCATCTGAATAGCCCTGGGCCTGTCTGCCATGGAATTGTACAACATAATATTTCTTTCTGTGTCAATCATACAATACTGCAGAACTCCAAACCATGAATAAAACAAACTTACTTTTCCTTTGTTTGATATATATAGTTATATATATATTTTTACTTCAAAGGTCAGGGTTTTTCACTATGTAACTTGAAATGAAGATGTGCTGACTACAAGACAACTGTTACTTATCTATAATGGAAGAATACCCACTGCCATTCATTTTCCTGTATGCTAGGGTGTCTTGGAGGAATTGACTGCAGTACACAATCTCTTTACACTGAATGGGTGCTTGTCTGTGTCCTTATGTGCATTTTTATGGATAAGTTGTACTCTCTTTTTCTTTGTGTCATTTCTATATGTCTGAATAGTGTCTTGAATACTCTAATGGCCATCAGTCTTTCTTATTTTAGTGACCATATGTATACTAGTTACTATGTGTGCATGTGTGTGTACACATAATTATTTACTGACGTTCAGTTGAGACAGTATAACTACATTTTTAAATCATAGCTTTAAAATACTGAAATAATATTAAACCTGCAAAGCTAGGAAGCAAAATGTTAAGAATTGCCTGCCCTATCTTTGTTCAGTTCTCTCATGTGTATATGTTATGCTACAGTTATTAATTACTTGTTTAATTATTCAGGAGTCACTAAACTAAATCAGACTGCAAAGAGCTGCAGAAAAACTTATGAGACACACTGACTGCATGACATAAAGTAGTATGGAATTTCATGTCAACAAGTACAAAGCAATCAGCATGGTTAAAACAACAGTAAATGCTCATACGCTGTGAGACAGACTCTGAATTCATGACTCCAGTCCCAGAAAAGGATTTTGGAGTCATTGGATATTTCTCAGAAAACATCAGATCAATACCCTGCAGTGGTCACGAAGGTAAGCAGAATGTTAGCCATTATTAAGGAAGGATTTGAGAAGAAAATATGAAATACTGTATAACCATAGAAATCCATAGACATTCACTTTATGATGGTGCTTACATCTTGAATACAATATACAGTTCTAATCCCTCATTTCAAAAGGATATATGAGAACTAAAAAGGGTGCAGGGGATGGTGACAAGAATGATCAGAGGCAGAGAATAGCTTATGTCCAAGGACAAGTTAAATGTACTAAGAGTCATGGGGAAAGAAAAAAAAAAAAAAAGAAGGAAGCAAAATAAAACAAAAGAATGACTGAAGAAGGCTGTAATAAAAAATCTGTGAAGTCAAGAGAAAAATGGAAGGGGGGAATATTTCTCATGCCAGCAACCAGAAACTCAGGATGGCAATTAAATTATTAGGTAACAAGTCTACAAGTAACAGAAGGAAGTATGTTTTCACAGGTCACATAATTTCATTGTGAAACTGATTGCCACAGAATGTTGTGGAGGTCACGTACATAAATGGGTTTAAAAAAGTGATTATACAAATTAATGAGAGGAAAGTCTGCCAAGAGCTATTAAACATGATGAAGTGATTCCCCAGCTCAGGAAATCCTTAAAGGATATATTGCCTGAAGCTGGAAGGACATAACAAAGAAAGGGTTTATTCTAATTTAGTACTGTAGATTTTTGTTTTGTTTCGCTTTCTTTTAGTTGGTTATGTCTAAATTCTTTTCTTCAACATCCCTTACTGGCCACTTCAGGGACAGGTTACTGGGTTACATAGACTTTGGTTTTAAACATTAGAGACATTCTTTCTACAGATTAGAATCTTCGGAGAATGTGTTATAATTGCCTCTGTGCCTTGAAACTTTAATCATAGGCAGTGTTGACACAAGGAACAAAAATATGTTTGTACAAGGCATGTTACAGTGTGTCCACTTAAAGTCTGAAAAAGTATCTTCAGATCATACGGGTTGGTTACTGTTTGTTTTCTGGTTTTTTGTTTGGTCTTTTTTCAAAATATGTCACCTAGGCAGATTTGAGAGGATTTTAATTTAACAGCAAAAGGAAAGTCAATAGTAATTTCTAACCTATCATAGAAGCATTGGACAAAAGCTTCAGTTGAGCCTAAGCTTGCTTTTTGTCTACATTTTCTATATTCCAGTCTGGATTCAGGACTGGGCTTATGGTTGTCTTTGGTGAATGTCAAATGAGAAAACTCAGACTTGCCCCAGCTTTTGCAGAAAGACAGGGTTTACTGTAGGAGCTATTTTTGAAACATGGCTCAGTAGAACTAAGTCAGAATGAAGGCTGCTGCCGCCAATAATCAGCTAAAGTATTTTTCCCTACCATTGGTCACAGAAATTACGCAACTGTTTTAACTACATCATTTCAAAATTTTACTTAAGCCGAATATAAAAAAAAATGGAGATCTTTAATCAAATAATGGCTGGCAAAATTCTAAGCATAGGGGTTCTTAGGAAAGCAGAGGGAGGTATAATAAATGAAGGTTCTGTATTACTAACTCTGTTTGTCATTTACTCAGAAAATTGATAAGAATTTCCAAAGGTTTAATTGAACAGGACACCAATATTAGGTGAATATTATTGCATTGTCAGATGAGTAAATGAGCACTGAGAGCTCTAACGATACTACTAGTAATGACTTCATTAACAGTCTGAAATGAAGACTGTTTGAACATTTATTGCAATAATTTAACCACCAATGATAATTCATGGGCATATTTTTGAAGGCACCAGGACTCCCAAGACTTCTTCACTGAGTGTAGCACGAACTAGGAGTTCAGGTTGAGAAAAAGGAATAGCACCCAATACAGGATTTTTGACATTTTTTATAAAGGTATGTTCACCTTCTTACTTGAAATGACATCTTGAACTCAAACATAGCAATTTTTAGGTGCATTGTTCAAATAGTAGACTTTAGTTGGTTGGGCATCTCTTCAGATCCAGACTTTTCCTTAGTATTCATTTGGCCAGCAAGTAGCTTGTTTAAAAACTTACAAGGTTGTTGTTTTTTTTTTTTTTTTTTAATTATGTACTGTTGTGCTGAAATGTATGGCTGCTGCTGATGCAGCCTTATAGTATGATCACAGTCTCTTCTTTCGTTGAGTAAAAAAAACATCTCAGACTTAACACACACTTTTCATTGAGTCTGTTACACAGGCTAGTTTTACCCTGAGATGTAGGACAATCTTGTCCTACATAATTCTGAATATTTCAAATAGGAAATAGGTTCAGCCCTAGCACTAGGGCCTTCCTGTGGGATATGAATTAAAGTTTGAATGTGGAGGATGGGTATGAATGTTTGACTCACAGAGCTCAGGTAAGTACTCTGCCAACTTCACTACTTTCCTGCTAAGGTAGGCTATGCTACTTTGGAGCATCCTTAGAGCATGTTTGGTTTAGAGCATGTGAATATGGAAACAGCAGTGCAAAACAGGTGAAATCTGTATGAGAATTGAAGAAAACACCTTCAGTAAGGGATTACCCTAGTCATAAGCAAATTGTTAGCTGTAGAGCAATGTCAGTTATTGGTGAGTTGACCCTAACATCTCATTGCTTCTGCTCATTCCTCCTCATCCTTTTCCCCTGTTCCAGTGTAGTCTTCTGCATGGGCTTCAGCTTCCTTCAGAACATGTTGACCTTTTCTAGTGTAGGGTCCTCTGTGGGCTGCATGGAAATACCTGCTTCACCTTGGTCCTCTCCCAGTGCTGCGGAAGAATCTCCGCTCTGGCTGCTGAAGCACCTCCTCCTCCTCCTTCTCTCACTCTGGTGTCCACATGGCTCTTTCTCACACGTTTGCCCCCATTCCTCACTGCCATATACTGTTTTGTCTTTTCTTAAACCTGTTTTCCCAGAGGTGTCACCATCTTCACTGAGGGGCTCAGCTATGTCCCATGATGGTCCCCTCCTCAGAGAGGCCACGTGTGCAGCTCCTACCAGCCAATGCCTGAGCACCTGCACCTGATACATTTGTACAGGTGCCCCTGGCAGAAACAACCTGACAATTTTATCAGCTTTTATACTGCTTCAGCTGATACACAGTGACAGTCTGTTTTCACTCTTCTATACAGACATGATCCACGAAACCTAGGGTTAAATGGCAATTGAGGAATGTCTTTATGAATATCTTTTTTGCTCTGAATCTGGCTGCGAAGGAGCTAGCTTTCATCATAGTAAATTGTATGGTGCTGAGTTTTGGATTTGTGACCAAAACTGTGTTGAAACACACCTAATGTTTTAGCTGTTGTTGAACAGTGCTTAAACAGCATCCAGGCCTTCTCTGTTTCTCATTCTGCTGCCCCAGAGAGTAGGCTATGGGTGGGCCAGAGGCTGAGAGGAGACACAGCTGGGACAGCCAACTGACCCAAGGGATATTCCATACCATAAAACATAGCGCTCAGGAATAAAACTGAGGGACAGTTCTTCTAAGGTAAATGTTGCTCATTGGTCTGCTGGCTGGAGGTAGTGAGTGACTGCTTCTGCATCAGCTGTTTATTTTCTTTTTCTCCTTTTATTATAAAACTGTCTTTGTCTCAATGAACAATACTTTTTTTCTCATTTCTTCCCTTCCAATTCTCTTCCCCATCCTGCTGGGGGAAGCGAGTGACTGGGTGGGGGCTTAGCTGCTAGCCAGCCTCAACCCATAACACTTCTGATTAACTTAAGTATCAGAATTCAAGCATGTTTGAAAATGTGGGCAGAAAATTGGTCAGCTTTTTGTGGAAGCAAAATGCTGATGATATCTGAGATGGTTGTCTCTGCACTAGGTGTTTTGTTCTTCCTTTACAGTGAATGGAGAGAAGCATAGGCAGATAGGATATGATTCATAAAATCAGTGCAGGTAAGACTGATACAGCATGTATCTTATTCATAGATTTATTTTGGTTCCAGGTTCTGATAGGTGAAAATGACCATAGCTTTTGGCTCTGTAAAAATTGTTCAGGTCATGCTGTAGGCCAGCCTCCATGTTGACTCTTATGGTTCAGCAATCCTAGTAGGATGAATTCATATTTGTATAATCAAATATATATATATATTATCAAATAAATTATATTTTACTTCAACAAACCATTCTTGCAAAGCATTTGTCTGAAAAGTGATTCAAATCTTTCAATAATAATGTCTGTTCAACTACATATTTTTCAGAGGGAAAACTTTAAGGAGCAAATGCAAATTATTAACACAGAGCACTCTAAGGAATTACTAATACACACACACAAAGATCAAGTATGTGTCACCAACGTGAGACTTCATTTTATAGGTTAGGCCATTTATGTGTCTTATTTGGATCAAATTTATGTGAGAAATTTGCATAAGTCAGGAGAGATCTTTATTATATGATTCACCGTAACTCATTAAGGCTTTTGTTTCCATATACATAAATGAACTCTGCTGATGTAAAACACAAATGATTGCACTTGATTGACCCTGAAGTTATACATTCTTGACAAAAAAGGATAGAGCATCTTGAAAGCCATATGCCAACAGATGTAAAGGAGATGAATTTCGATATAAATATGGTGATTATTACTGGTCAACACTGTGAGCAGCAAATGTTAAAAGCATGCAAGCAGAGAAGGTGAGAAGATAAGATTAAAAGGCAGAAATATTGATCTCATCCTGCAGCTTTGTGTTTCAGGACATCATTCATTTTTAGTGTTCTGTCTTGGTGGCAACAAGCTTGAACAGCTTGAACCTTTTTCTCTATGTTAAGGCTACTTCTCTGTATAGAGTCTTTTGCAAAGGATGATGGGGAAGAGACGCCAACATTCTTTAAGGGACAAAATAACAAAAGAACCATGGCATTCTGTTGAAATACATTCATGTAACATCTCAATTAATTAAGGTAAGTTTGGTTGTACATGGGTGTATTTTAATACTCTTGGTTAGAGTAATTTCCTATACCAATGTATTTCTGGACTTTTGTCAGCAATACTTATATAAATGCTTATAAATGCATGTTTTAGCATAAATATCAATGTAAAATTAAATATTCATATATAAATATAATGAATAATGAGGATTATAAACAACAAAAGCTGAGCAAGAGGGAAAGCAAAAAGCAGATTAATTGCTTAGGATCTTTACCAATAAATTATTAAGCATATTAGGCAAGCTGTGATATTCCAGTTTGGATTAAGTTCTTGAAAAAAGACCAGACTGTGTGACTTTATTTTCTGAGTACAATGTACTAACAAAGTATTTGAGATCTGACCTGGACCTCTTGTATTTTGTCGGTACCATCTATCCCAGTTGAGTTAAAAAGGATGTTTCCCACTGGCTGGGTCAGTAGGAGCTGTCATAAACATTTCTCAGTCAGCAGGAGTCATTCTTGAGCCAGTGGGAGCTGTCAAAAACCATTCTGACATAACATGTATCATGCTGGAAGTGAGATTGACCTCTCCAACCTCTCTTGCTATTATATGCAGGTAATCGGGTCACTCCACCCATCTGGTACCTTAGACTTTGCACAGCTCAGCCATTCAACCCCTGATGTTACTGGCCTGACTATCTTTTCAGCCACAACAGCCAAGAACCTGTGAAAATTCATCCAAATCAACAGGATTATACTAGTGTGAAATTACCATGGACTGCAGGATACAGTCCTTTATCTGACACCATTTTACCCTTCAATCCATGAAAGGGGGAGTTTGGGTAGCATTTTAAAAGATTGCAGGATAACATCAGATGTTCTGTTATTTGGAAAGAATCTCACATGCTAAGCGTCTGGTCCTGAAAGTACCCTGAGTTTGGCAAGTAGGGTCTTTTGACAGAGTATTCTGTGCAAAAATGCTTTACTCTGTGGGAGGGTCAAGTGCTGCAGAACAGACCACTCAGTGGATGTTTTACTCTCTGCAGTAGGTGATGGGTAGTACTGGAAAGATTGATGTATTTTTAACACTGACTAAGTTTGCAACCATGAACTCTTTTGTGAAGGAAATGACTAAGCTTCCTCTTTCAAAAATAGAACAGTGGTCACTACTTTTAAAGTAACTATTCATGTTAGCTTGCTTTATGCTGTAGTTCCTGGCTACACTATAGCTGAATGCTCTACATTCAAACAGAATGTGGGACACTGTTGCCCTAAATTTCCTTTTTAGTTCAGGGGAATCAAACCCTACAAATCCTATCTTGCAGAAATGCTTCTACCTTAAAGTACTGCCTGGGAACAACATGAGTATGAATGAGGGAAAGCTCTTCACTGCTCCTCTAAAAGCTGCTTCCCTGTTTAAAGATTAATTAGATATACAGGTACAGTCTGCACTACTGGGAGGACCTGAGCAGGGTTCACAACTCTGAACCCTGTTTCAGATTCTAACATTTATGTATGTCTCATCTCACAATAGATGGGCTGTGGAAGAGTTCTGTACCTTTTATCTAGTAGTAGGTGGTAGAGCGTCTCCATGTGTAACATCTGTATCTCCCGCAGAAGAGCTCTGAAGATCAGTCTGTGCTACATCTGTAGTAGGTCAGTCTCAACTTCTGTTGTTGAAGTAGTTCCACTTCATGTGCAGTGATTACAGAGTAAATGGTCCCTGAATAGCTTTGACCTAATGACAAGCCATTGCTGTATGCGATGAAGAAGGAATGGCCTTGTTTCATATACCTTTAACAATATATATATATATATATTTAGGATAACCTTCTCTGGATCATGAATGAGTACTTAGTCAAATGGAAAGTTCAGATCTGGAAACTCAAAGGAATAAATGATCTCTGGTTTTCCACTTTCAACATCATTGTTCTCACTGCTATTGTTAAAAGTTAAAAAATAAGAGAATAGGAATCTTTAGGAGCTCTCCTTTGTGTGGACCTTTTCAAAATCAGCTGTGTGTATTACTGAAGAATGTGACACATCCTCAGGAAAATATTTTGGTTGATAAGGAAAATGAAATAAAATAGGACAAAGTGCTTTTTTAAGGGAAGAAACTGGATTTGATGATACTCCTATTTCTGGAAAGAGTGAGACCAGTGCTACTTCTAATTGGTAAGGGATCTCATTACTGTTCCTGGATGCATAGTCACAATGAGGACACCAGGACATAATATTGAGATGGGATGGTGAACTGAATTAATATAGAGATTCTGTATATAAACTTCCTTCTTCAAGTAGGAAGTAGGAAAACACAAAACGATTTGTATTTCCTTGTTTTACTAGTGCTAGTAGCATATTCCAGCAAGTTCCATTGCTGGCTTCTGTACCAATCTCTTCACTCTAAACTGAATACTTTGTCTTGTACTCCCTTTGATGTACAGGTTTCCCTCATACTGCCTTTTCTCTATATCATGTATTTCTGTTTCATATAATTATCCCCATATTAAGTTCCTCACTAGACTGAAGCCTTTTTGTTGTCTCCTACACTTCTACACTTCTTTTCCTCCTCGCCTTCCAAGAATATTCCATGTGCTCCTCAATCTCTCACAATTCAGTGGTTGTGATTTCAAAGGAAGATTAACCAACTTGTCAGATTTTTAAGAAAATTCTGCATTCAGATTGCTACAAATATCTAAAGTACTGGTAAGCAATCTCTGCTTTTTGGAAAAGATCTGAGGCATTCCTCATGTTGCTGAATGACAGAATGAAACAGAACTCCAACATGGTTGATCACAGCTCTTTCTTTTTGCTCAGCCCACAATGAAACAGCATATGCTAAACTATTCCTATCCTAAAAATCAGTCAAGCAAGCAAATAAACAAAAACAAACTCCAAAACCCTAGAACAAAGCTAGTGGAGAACAAATCATATAATCATAAAAATAAAATAAATAAAATCTCGTCATCCTCTTCCCTGACCCCATAACCTTCAAGAAGATACACTTTATCCAGACTAGGCTACTTCCGTTGTTTTATATTAATTACTCAACATACCATATAGGCGGGAAGCATGTGTTCAAAGACCACTGAACACTGAATTTTCTGAGTGCATCACAATTACAGAAACATCTGTGCTAAATGACTTTGCTTTGAATCACAGTGAAAATCTGCTATATTCAGCAGCTTTGTACAAATCTCAATTCTTGCACGTGCTGAAATCGTAATGAATATTGTTTTTCTGGTTTAGTCATTGTGACTGCATATGACCAACGGGAATCTTATGTCTCACCATCATATGAAAATGCGTTTTCTTTATTCTATTTAACAGTCAAAAGTTGTAGCTATTCTAGATTTACTATGTTGTCAAACAGCAGCAGCAAATCCATGTTTGAAAACCACAGAAGTGTGTACGCATTACAATGTAGCTGACAGGCCACAGTGAGGCACAATACAAATACAATGAATGTTTTATTTACTTTACCTGACTCTGTAGTACCTTCTTTTGTTTCCATTTCTTAAACTCCAGTTAAATCTTGCGTGCATTTAAAGGATCACATAGATGATTTATCCAGCATTATAGGTCAGTAATTCCATCAAAATTAGCATTAGGCCTCCTAGAAATAATTGGGCCATGAGGGGCCTCTGAAGTTTATTTAGACCAACCTTCTGCTCAAGGGTCAGCTTTGAAATGAGACCAGGTCACTTCAGCCTTTTTCAGGCTTCACCCAAGCAACTTGTTCCAGAATTAACCATTTGGTGTGACAAAAATAGTGCCTGTATCTAGTTGGAATTTCCTTTGCTGTGACTGGTAGTTGTTGCCTCCTGTTGTTTCTCTGTGACCCCCTGAGAAGAACCTGGCTCCATCTCCTTTTTAACCTTCATTAGATAGAGAAAGAAGACTACAATCACATCTCTCCATAGCTTTTCTTTTTAAGTCTAGACAAACCCAATTCCCTCAGCCTCTCCATGTAAATCCTATGCTCTAACCACCTATTTTGTTGACTCACCCCATTTAGATATCGGTAACTTGCTGAAATGAGGCATTCAAAAATAGACACATTATTCTACATGCAGCATCTCAAAAGCTAATTATAATTTCTACGGAGCAGCAGACTGTGCTCTTGTTCTTTCTATCTGTGTTTCGACTGAATTAGATCTCAGCTGCACTTTATACCTTGTAACACAAACATTCATAAGAACAATGATCCTTATTAAAAGTCCTTATAAAAGAAAACTGACAAAAAAAAATGACAAAATGCTGCCACTGCACAAAAGAACAGAACAGAGGATGGTTTGAGGCCACTCAAAAAAGGATGACTTTGTCAAACAATAACTTTACAGCTTTGAAGAAAGTATATGTTTATAAAGAATAAATTTTATAGAAATTTTATACATTGAGATACCTGGAGGAAGGTTGATGTAAGGAAGGATGAGAGGAAAAATATGGGCATAATGCATGTTCTTTTAGATTTCACTCATGTCTCTGGCCAGTTACTGTGCGACTGAAAAAGCAGTATCATCTTGTACTTCGTGGTTTCATCAAGCTGTACAATTCAGTTCCTTCAGGATTAGTGATCCTCTGTCCATGTGTCAGTGTGTGGTTAGCAATAGTAGGTGTCTCGGAGAGTGTAATAATTATTCTTTTGGTATAGAAATGGAATATCTGGAAAATGTAGTTGATCATGAGTTTCATGTATGTATATATATATATGAATATATATGTATGTGTATATTCTTAGCCACCTCCCTTCAAAAAAGCTATTTTAGCCAAGTATCCATTTGAATCAAAAGGTTAGAAATCGTAATAGTTAAGAATGACTGCCTAGGAAATGAGGTTAAATGATTATCACAAGAGTGAAAGTCAGAAATTTAGAAATTCTATATAGAATGCATCCTGGGATATTTTGTAACTACTGAAATGGTTTTACAAGAATGTGTTTCTGGTAATCATGCAGTTTACATATAGGAGGATTAATGTGTAGTCACTAAGGACTTGAGGAAGAAAGTTGTTGAAATGCCATCTGATAGGTGTTGTGTAGCCAAATGAGGAAACAACCTGACAGGAAGACACCATTGCTGAGGTGAGTGATGTGGTGATTACACACATTTACAGATATTTGACCAGTTATAAAGACTACAAGAAGCCCATAGCTGTGAAACATCATCATACGTGTTGTCATTGATCTTCCTTTCTTGGTTTAACAAAACACTTTTATTGCGGTGTACCAAAGGATCTCATCTCTTGCCTATTCAACACATTTTTGTTACTGGACCAGAAAAATTTCCTTTTCAGCTCTCCCACAGAACTCTTAACATCTCTTAAAATTAGTGTCCTACCTGAACAGAAATGAAATTTTCTGAGCTGCTGTGCACTTGAATGTTACTCAAATCATAATCTCTGATGAAACCTTGATAATCCAGATTAATGTCACAATTTTGTAGCTCATATCCACCGTTCAATAATTTTCCGGGTGGATGAATTCCTACATTGGTAAATTAATTGTCTCAGAAAAGCACCAAGATGTTTGTTTTACCTAGTGCATATTTTCAAGATTTCTGAATAATTTATTGTTTACTTGTTTTCTAACATTACCCATTCTGATACACATTACATGTGATTAGATGAACATGCTTTGTTGTCCAGTGTGTATATGTTCTAAAAACATCTCATTACTTACAGAAAGCTGGGAATTAAATTAAAATAGTCATAGCATTGTAGATTGATCTAAACAAGAAATAAATGAATGAAAATCATATGGTATGCAAAGGTCTGGAAGAGAAGGTCACAGGAGGAGGTAAAAGGAACAAAGTTTTTCCTACCATATGGGAGAACATAGGTTTTTCAAACAACTTAACAGGTATTAACACAGAGTTTTACAGCTTTATGCTTTCTCTCACTTACAAAGATTTAACAATAATTCCTTTTCATCCTTTCAGGATGCTCTGAATGACATACAAAGAAAAGTCTTTCTAAGCATGATCACGTATTCAGAGCATGATGGCCTTAGGTTGATCATCACAAACCATACCAGAAATAATTCCCTGGTGATTGGCATGTAGAAGTTTAATACAATCTGCCCTAATTCCGGCACCATTGGTGTAGGCAATAAGCACTTGAGCTTATTGCTATACTTGGGCTAAACAAATGGAGAGTTCTAAATTGTGTTTCAGGACACTGTCATTTTGAATGCACCAGAGTTCCTCAGCACTTTCTTCAGCTAGCACACAGATGTCAATCATCCACCTTTTGGTACATCAGGGTTTTCATTAGTTCTATAACTGCCTGACCTTGTGCCAGACTTGAGCAGACAGGTAGTTCATAACCCTTTACTGTCAGAATTAGCATTCATGATACTACTTAAACTGCAGAGCAAATTTAGAGTTCATTATTAAATGAGGCATATGTTACTACACTTATAACTGATTCAGTCTAGTTATTTTTAGTTTGACCTTTTCTGTATTCATCAAATCAGCTTTGAAATAGACATTGAGGTACCCTTTACTGTTAGTTATAAAATTTCTTAGAGATGATTTTTAATGGAGTTTTCTGGCAAATTCTTATATATCAGTAGTTTAGTGATATAATAAGTGCTTTGCTGTTAGCTTAAGTAAAAACAAGGTAAGATGGAATCATGTGGGTGTTAATGATCATATTCTTCAGCTACATCATCCCTCTTTGCCTTTGCTGTTGTTCTGAGAAGAGAAAGGCTAGACTTCTCAGTTCAGAATAGGATGGAAACTTCTAAGGATGGAAAAAATGGGTGAAGGGAAGAGTATAGAGATTATTAAACTGCATTTGGTCCTTGCATAGCTCTACAGATAAAACTTCCCCATTATTATTCTGATCTTCTGGCTGTCTCAGCCTCCTCCTCCTCAGGTAAGGCACTGAAAAAAGAGACACTGAAAATTAAAGGCCACTGGAACATGACAGGCTTAAGAACTGTTTCTTGTCATTTTCCTTTCACTGACTTAGATTTCTAAATTCTAACATGGAGAAGACCTTCAACTGAAAATATTTTTAAATTCTAGAAACTTATTGGGACACCACAAAGCCTCCATCCTTAAAGATGTCCTTTTGGCCTAAAAACATCTCACATCACTGAAACCCACACTGACTGTTTTTCACTAATGCAAAAAGGATTAATGTTCTGTTAATATATTAGGTTATATGCTTGTGAAAATCTTATTGCCATAAACCATAGTACTACCAAATGTACTCAGAAATCACCCATTTTCCTGTGTAGGAAAGAAATCCTGATATAGTAAGATGTTAAATGCTTATGCTACTTAATGCTTCACCCAGAGTCCTAACAACAGCATGTGACTGTTTAGACACCTTCAAATACTTAGAAACTTACTGAAGTAGTGTCAAAACCTTAATTTCTCTTCTTCTGCCTTTTTTTTTTTTTTTTTTTTTTTTTTTGGTAACAAGTTATGCAAGCAGTCTTGTAATTAAAATTGTGCAAGTATATTGGACAAAAGTTTTAGAGGTATTCAAATGTTCAACTCCCACTGAAATCAATGGGAGCTGATTAATAGCTTTTAAAAGTCTAGCCTGTGCTATCACTGCCCTTATGGACCATTAAGAGGTGGAAACTACTGCATTTTGTGTTGAATAGAGAAGTAGAAAATTGCATCCTCCTGCATTTCATTTTTGGCAGGTGCAGGGCTTTCTTACTGTTACATAATAATTTTGTACCCTGAGAGCGCAGTTATGTTATTCAACTGCATACAAAACCATTTTGTTGAATTAACCCTTCGGGACCCTTGGAAAACAACAAACTGCAAAAACTGTAAGAATTCTAACACTGAAGTGTCCTGTTTGAACTTTAGCCTTCTGTATAAGATAATAGTAGTTTATTCTCTTAAAAAAATCTATCTAATATTAATGTATGCCAAGTTCTGTTTACTGCAAAATACAGATGAAGACTTCAGTTCATATCCAGAATAATGAACATAGGAATCTAATTAAGACAGACCGACTTAGCCTTGTGAGAATGTTCAAATACACTGGTCTTTCTTGAGAGGATTTAGGAAGAAGAGTGTAGGATAATTAGATGATTAAGCAGGATTTGGTTTAGGATAGATTGTTTGCCTACCAGCACTATACACATGAACTGTAGATGCATCCTTAGCTAAGCCAGTGCCTAGGACAGTCACACTGAACCTGTGCAAATAGCTTTTGTAAGGGTATGCTGTGGTACAAGAAGAATGCACAGTCGGGCAGATCTTAATGTACAGGTTTCTTATCTGGGGAACCAGACTTGATCACAGACATAACTATTCTTTCATATGAATTAATATGGAGAAAAAATACAGACATGATGACTGATTAACCCTGTTTCATTTATCAAAATGTATATTTTTGTTGTCTTATTGCCTCTGCCACTTTTTTTTGTGACTACTCAAGTATCTAATAAAGATGTTTCTGCCATTGTAAGTAGAGGGAAGGAAGTTGATTTCTGCACATTTTTTTTTTTTTTCTGATTTCTTATTTAGCTCTGTGTCTATTGAATTCTAGATCCTGAAAAGACTGGTTTTCACCCTTCTACATATGTAAGAAGCTCCCAGAAAACTTTAAGTGCTGTAGTAAAACCCCTAAGTAATCCAAAACATTCACCATAAAACATATTAGTTTTGTATATTTTTGACAAGGCTTTTACATGTGTTACTAACAGTGTTATTTTTCAGCCTTCTAGAATGTTTCAACTTAATAACATATATTAAGCTCCATAACCACTTGAAGACATTTGAGAATTATTATTAATTGAGAACTCTTTATGGAGCTTTGATATCATTTTTATTTCTTCAATTTCTGCAGAAAGATTCAGATATATACAAAAATAAAACTTCTGAAAATCAAAAAAGGAAGTGTCTACTTGCAACTTTGGTTCCCAGTGTACTTAGCTTGAGTTTAAGAAACCACGTCTACCACCAGCACAACCCAGAAGAGCATTCCAGGATGCTTTGTTTAAGATTGTTGTCATTCATTCCAAAAGAAACTGAGGGGAAATCTTGGAATATACACTGAGCCTGGAATGTTCCAGGCTTAGCCCCTAAAGCTCCATTGGAGGATTGATTGTTTTCAATCTGGTTCAGTTCCTTCCTGGGTTACTCCTTTAAATGACATTTGAATGGAATTTGGATGAGCAGGTTCTCAGATTTAGGCTGAGTGTGGCCTTAGGTAGGAGATAAGTGCAGAACAGGCACTCTGAACATTGCACTATAATTTAGGCATGCAGAGAAATATCAGACCAAACTAATGAAAACTTAATATTAAATGCTGTTTGAAATGAAGTTAATTCAGTTCTTCTTGGGTATTAAAAAATTTTGAAAGGGTCTCAACCATAAGACATATGGGCAAACCCCAAAAATATTTTGGATTTTTATATGATACTTATGATGTCCAACCAAAAAGAACCAGAAAGATTCAAAGTCACAGAAATATTTTTTTATTTGTACAAAATATTAACAAATTATGTGACTTCTTCTGTACTTTGACTTTGGAGGAAAATATATTTTCCCTACATTTTAAATTAAAGTAATTTTAAAGATTTTTAAAATGTATAAGCACACATATGAATTCTGGAGTAGAGAGGATAAAAAATACATTCACAATAGTTGTGTTATGCAACACAACTTGTTCTTTCATAGAAATGAGAAATACTGGGACTAATACTAAATATTTAAATGAGATACCAGGTCTGATGTTTCAGTACAGAATCAAAGTGCTTACTGGTCCAAATTAATTAGCCAAACTTATCCTGATAATATTAAAGATATCCCCAACAATAAAGAGTGTTCATTTGTTCCTTAAGGGACCAGGAAAAATCTGCGGCCACTTGAACTGAAGATTGCTGACTATTGGATATCTCTTTTTAAATTACCTATGTGTTAAGTAGTTTTTTATTTTTATTTTTTTTAAACTTCAGAGCTTCTGAATATTCATCTGATGTGAGATAAAGAATATTAAAGGATACCTGTCTTTAATTTTGTTGGGGCTCCTTGAAAACTACAAGGAGCTTTAGGCAGCATTTTTTTTGCCACCAGCCTAAATCAGATTTTATTTGATTAATGCTTACCTTCCCTAAATCTAGATATGACTTGCAAGCGTCAAAAAATTAAAATCCATTACCTGCACAACAAAGAACATTTCCACTATGTTCCGTTTGAACTTCACACCAAACTTCTATATACTGTTTTAGTAACAATTCATAGCCCTAACAAGCTCTTATGTCTGGTAAATCAGCTGTGTTATGAAGACAAGGAACTCAAATCATAAGAATAACAATAACTATGCAGAGTGTGGAAACTGAACCAGTGTAAAATGAAACATCCTGCTATTTCTTAAAACTTACTATATTAACAACAGCAACAAAAAATCATTTAGTTTTACTTTCCTTCTGTTACCAAAAGCATCATCTAAAATATTTATGGTACAGGCATCCTGCAGCTTTTTCATAGGTGCAGTAGTAAGAGCCTTACAATCTCACATCACAGGCTTTAGCTGTAGCTCTTTCAGTAAATTTCCTCCTGAGCTCAGACTAGAGCTCCAGGAGCTGAGAATCACTCAGCAGTGGGAGGTAAGGCAGCTGGCAAGGAGCTACCACAAAGCACTTGTTACAAAGCTGTCTTGAAGACGAGACCCCTGCTCGGGTTTCAAAGATCTATACTTTTTTTCATTTAACCCCTCTCTTTTAACATGGATGAAGGAGAGTGAAGTGAGAGTAGGCTGAAGGAACACCAAGTGTCTCTGCTACAAAATTATCAGCTTTAGGACTATTCTTTCCTTTTTCTCCCCACTCTGTGCAGCAGATTCTCTGAGTTTGCTCCCAGAGAGGAGGAATAGCGGTGATCACATCTGTTTGGAGGATGCATCCAAGTAAATCTCTATGTGTTGAGCTGAGGACAGAATAGCCTGCAGAAATCAAGCCTCCAGCACAAACCTTGCTGACTTTGCTGACAGATTCTTTAAAATTGGATTGAATCCAGACTTCAAAGAAGAAGCTGAATTTAAAAATAAAGTAGTTGGGTGGGGATTTTTTCCCCCCATTCAGAGTGGAGTTTAAAAGTTTACTTGATCTGAAGCAGTTAGGTTTTTTATGACACCACTTTCACTTTGAAGTCCAGATTCTAGACAAGGCACATCAATTTCAAAGTGTCTATACACATAGGCAGAGCTGACTGGGCTCAAAATACCAGGATGTAAGTAAGTGCAGTGACTGCTACACATGCCTATATATGTGTGTGTGGTGTTTTTTGTTTGTTTGTTTTTATTTTGGGTTGTTGTTTTTTATTTATTAGCATTGGAATGAAACTTGTGATTTTAAAGGCAAGGAAGTATCAACCTGAGAATGCTTAGAATATTCATATAACTTTATGGACAGAAGATGAGAACAAAATTATGGTTGTCACCCCTAAATGTGATAGTCACTCATAATCTATGAATATATAAATTTCTAGGAATTATTAAGACATTAATTTAGAAGACATAAAAATGTATTTATATTTAGTCGTGTAAAATTCTTGCCTCAACAGAATGAATGGATTCATAAAAGATTTTCCTCTCTAATAGTAAATCTTTCAGGTTTGGAAGTCAGAAACTAAACTTAGCTGGCTACTCACAAGGAGGTGACATCGTGTCTCATTGATATCAGTGGCAAACTATAATGTAGTCAGTCACATACATACTTTCTTATGTGACTGATTGTATCAGTATATAAAAAACCCCTCACTTTTATTATATGTATCAATACATGAAGATGAAAGTCAGGAAGGGGAGAACAGCATATGTACTTTCTTATTATGCATATACTTATATATGAATACTTTATTGTGTGTATCTATACATAGAGAATGCTTTATTGAATGTACCAGCAGTGCTGATTTTAAACAGCTTTCACTGAGCAGGTGAAATAGTTATGAAAAGGACTATATATGAGGAATTGTATAAGATTACAGATACACAACTGAGATATTTACCTTTAAGGGAAACAAACTCCTACTTACAAGGATACCAAAAATACGAGAAAATTTCCTGCAATACTGGAAATAGGCAACTGAAAGATGCACACTGGTAATGAAAAAGTAAATAAATGAAAGATATTTGAGTACTGTTGCATGATAATAATTTCTATAAACTAAAATAAAAATGTAAAGTTAGAATACTTTTTCAGCTACTTGAGGTTCCATTAGAGAAGAATTAAATCTACTATTGACCCCCAAATGTCCTTCAGCTACTACTGTTTGCTGATGACACCAGACTGGGAAGAGTGGCTGATATACCAGAGGGTCATACTACCATCCAGAAGGACAGGCTGGAGAAAAAGGACTAACAGGAACCTCATGAAAGTCAACAACAAGTGCAAAGTCCTGCCCCTGGGGAGGAACAACCCCAGCAACCAGTACGTCAGGGACACCTGTCTGGAAAACAGATTTGTATAAAAAAACCTGGTGGCCCTGATGAACATCAGGTTGAACTTGTGCAATTTTTCATCATACCAGAGAGAAGGAAAATTTTGCTGCATTTGAAAATGTAAGAAGTTCCATGTGGAGAAAGCTTAAAATCATCTGAAATTTAGGAAAAGTACCCAGGTTTACATTTTAAAATAATTCAAGGAAAAGGGCATATAAGGAATATATATATAATCTAGAATCAACGTCAATAAGGATTGACTAGAAAACTATATCTCAGTTGTCAATAATTATAAAGATTGAGTGAGAACTATAAAATACATGCCTAACTGGACCTTTCAAAGACAATTTAAAACACATAAAAATTTCATTTGTTCCCATAAACAAGAAAATAAAAAGAACGGGGTAACAATAGAACTAAAAGTTGAACTAACAACAACAACAAACAAAAAAAAACCCAGCTATTTTAAGCATAGAAATGATGGAGTAGTGGGGACAACTAGTGCCCATATTTGATTGTGGAGGTCTATGAAAGAATCATCACTGTTTATCTACCCTGCATGAATGGAGGATCATAGAATCAGAATATTTTAGATTTGTAGATACCACTGCAGGTCTTCTGGTCTCACTCAAAGAAAATCTGGACTCAAAATTAGATCAAGTTTTCTGGTACCTTGTTCAACCAAATTTTGAATATCTCCAAAGATGGAGATTCCTAAACCTCTCTGGACAACCTAAGCCAGTGTTGGGACACCTTTTTGGTAAAGAAATTTTTCTTTATACCTGATTGGAATATCCCATGTTGCAACATGTGTCTGTTATCTTCTGCCATTACACCCTGTACCCCTGAGTCTGGCTTCATCTTCTTTATTTTCACCCACTAGGTAGTTACAGATAGTTGCAAAATATTCCCTCATCCCTCTCATAAGAATGAGCAAGCTTCCTTAGTCTCTCCTAATTCCTGACCATCCTTCTTGCCCTCCACTGGACTTGCAAATGTCTTTCTTGCTCTAAGGAGCCACAAACTTGACACATTTCTCCAGATGTGGTGTCACAGTGCTGAATAAAGGGAAATGATTACTTCTCTTGACCTGTTGGCTATATTCTTGCTTGTACATCCTTTCACAAGTTTTATGATACAGACAATGCAGAATGTTAATGTGCAATGACCATAGCTATAGGTTCTCTTAGCAAAGTAAGAGGTTATGTGTGTCTTAATCTTATTAAAACCATGAAGTTCAAAGAGATAGGAAAGATTCCTGGTTTCTCTCACCTCCGTCACAGGACATTCAGAACAGAACTAGTTCTCTGATCATACAGCTTAATTCTCTGCTGTGTTGCATCTAATTAGAATGTGCTGGCAATACTCTAGATTTACTACAGTACAGAGGATGCCAGAGTAGCTGCTCTATCCAGACCAACTTGAAGTGACTTTTCAGGGAAGATTTTGGTAGATGATGTTAAATATTTTCATCAATTAAAGCTTTATTATATCTGGTGTATTCGCTGTGTACATTAGTTCTGTAATTCCAGTCACATGAATGATTAGGTTTATCTGGCATGATTTTATTTATTTATTTATTTAAAAAATCAGAACGATTATTGTTCAGGGTTCATTGTCTCAATTCCATTCACAGAAATTCTTTCCTTTTTTTTTTTTTTATTTTTTTTATTTTTTCTCTGTCATACTTACACTGAAAAATGAAACATCTTTTTTTCTGGCCGTTGTTCCCAAGTCATGACAGTCTGATGGCAAGTCTGTGAGACTCGGTGTCCGCAAAGTTCAGAAGGAACAGGATACATGAGGCAATCGGCATTAAGGATGACTGGTGTTTCATTATGAATTTCTCTCTTACAGAGAGTGGGAATCAGTCTAAACCAGAGAGAGACATGCATGAGCCACAGATTTTGGCTCAAGATTCAAATGCTCTACTTGAGCATGATCATAGGAACGAGTCAAGATTTTTCATGTACAGACTCTTCTTCAAGATAGTATGAAAGAGAAAATAATATGTCTTCAGATTATATTAATGAGTCAGTATTTTTTTCACAATACTTTAATCTCAATATCAAGTATGAGTATTTCAGAAAAATAAAAGTAAAACCTTGGAAGAAAAGAAAACAGTTACTGGTTTTCATCTGTATTATTTCTATGCACAAACAATGTAGCAGAAGAAAAGAATGTGATGTGATGTACATAAATTTTCTTTTGTCAAGACTTTGGACAAAGTCTCAAAATAATCCGTTAAGAAACCTCATTAGACAAGGTGGAGAAGATCTGTTTGCCTGGGCACAGCAATTGAGAATAATTTCAGACTCTGTGGAGCATCAGGCTTAATTTCATATGTGAGTCTCTGGGAAGTAGGTCACAACATCTGGCCCCATAGAGGTACCTTAGATACCACAGGGTGTCACAATGGAGACTAAGCACTGGTGTTTAAGCGTGTGAGTGACCTTCCTAAACTTTTTGCTCTCTGGAGTATTTAGCCTGTTTTTGTCTTGATTCTGATATGTGGAAAACAGGGGAAATGGAACTTAACTTTTCACAGCTCTGTAGAGATCTGGAACCAGAAAGTTCTCTTTATAATAGAACTCCTTTTAAGATCAGTAAGAGAGGTAATTTTTATTTCATCCACAACTATCATATGATAAACTTCTACCTATTCACATAACTGACTGTTGAAGGGGAACCTGCTTATCACACTTGCATGTTTAATAGTTCTGGATTTCCCCCTCTGAATTCTCTATAATATTTTGAAAAAACAAGGAAGAAATTTCTACTTATTCCCACAAAATTGAATTAATTTTCCATAAAGTTTCTGGGTAGTTGGTCCAGAATTTAAATTTTACAAAGTTGAAAGAGTTAAAAAGAAAGAAAGAAAGAA
Source organism: Rhynochetos jubatus (assembly GCA_027574665.1). Classification (NCBI taxonomy): domain Eukaryota; kingdom Metazoa; phylum Chordata; class Aves; order Eurypygiformes; family Rhynochetidae; genus Rhynochetos; species Rhynochetos jubatus. Next base: position 100,978,535 of record CM050649.1, on the reverse strand, counting down.
AGAAAGAAAAAATCTTAAGTATACCTACATAATTAACTTATTAACTGTTAAAAAATTAGTTTAAAGGAGTCTCAGATCAATCAAACTTCCTTGGCAACTGTCTCCACTTTTCTCACCAGCAATGAAACGCTACAGATAAAATTGAACATTTAATGTAGCTTGGATATTTGTAAATAAAACAACATGTTAGGTTCTCTGGTATTTCATGAATTTGAATTTTTTAAGGGGTCAAGATCATTATTTACTGTGTTTTTCACTGTTTCCACTTCTGAATGATACTAAGAAATGTAGAGTAAGCACACATGAAAAAAACCAAATTCCTACAGAGAAAATGAAATTCTCAATATGAAAACTGTGTATTGCCATAACAGTTCTGCAAAAATGATCACACATTTCAGGCCTTCGAGCTCTACTAAAAGATTAATTTTGTGAGTTGTGAAAAGTTTTATACATGTTCTCATTTAAAACAACAACACTCATTTTGCACTGGAAATGTTCATTTCTACATTTTATTAGCACACTAAAAGGTGTACGCTCGTTTAGAGAACTGCCAAGCCTGTTACATTGGTTGAGATAGATCCACTACTCAGGTCCTGAATGCTTATGCACAATTTATACATGTATATTATGTAGCCACACATCAGTCATACGAGCAGAAAAGTTTTCTGATGAACCAACATTCCTTACTTAAAAGTAAGAAAATCATATGGTTAAGTGCTGCGATTGGGTTAGGTGGCTGTGTTCTTTGGGATAAGTGCACAGAAATAACAGAAGTTGCCAGTACACTTCTTTCTACTTGAAAATACAACCAAGTCCAGTTTCTGTCTATCCATGGTCTCCACCATGCTGCTGACTTTCCTACTGGCCAGATAAAGTATTTAGGAAAAAAACCTTTTGCTTGCTCCTTCTGGCATTGCCCACTGCACACTGGTTCAGCCACCTCACTCCTTCCCTACCTGCTGTATTTACCCCATTTTCTTCCTCATCCTTTACTTTTTGAACTCCTGTTTCCTCTCTCCCATTTATCATCTGCTCTACAGTATTTATTCTCCAATATATTTTTTATTTCAGTACTTTCTGTCCCGCTCTTCCTTCCCTGATTAAAACTGTTTCCAGAATCAAGTCTGAACCTCACTCTCCATGTGTGAATATTCTTGTTATTTCCCTTTCTGTGTGCAGATTTCTGCACCTCATTCCCCTGAAACCTTTTGCAGTCATACTTTAGATCCTCCACCTTCTCTCTACTCAAACCTTTCTGATATTTAAGTGTTCAGTGTAGTCCCTCTCTCAACAGTTATCCTTCCTCTAAACACAAAGCCACCCAGTGTATTTTTTGGGGGGTTTGTCTGGAGATCTGCATTTTCTGGAAGTATTGGACCTCATGTAATCCTACTAAATGTTATTAAACTATGCCATTATCATAAGCAAACCTCTGCCTACAAGCACAAAATCTACTCCTTATTTAAAATGCTTAAATGTTACATGTGCTTGTGACATACAATTTAACCAGTCTCTGTCTAAAAGCAGCAGTATGAGAGGCTCTGCTCATAAGTACGGTCAATAAAACCTCCTGTTTTAATTACTTATCAGCCATAAGTTGTCCTTTATTAGAGGAGGTTTCTGCCTTCTACAGAAAATAATAATTTTTGGCCATAAAAAGGTATGTTATAATTTAATTTTTTACAGATGAGCACAGGTATCATAAAGATAAGCTGTTTCTTTTTCTTGTCTGCTTGAGTACTGATGTTTCCATTTCCATTCTATCTAATAAGTACTTGTCAGAACTCCTAGTGTTTTCCCTGCACTCAAAGACTATCCTTTAAAAAAATAAAAATAAAATTAAAAAAAAGTAAAAAGAAAATAAGGGCCTGCAACTTATCATAAGTGATAGGTGATGCCTACCACAGTGCCTGGAGACAAAAAAACATGAAGCAGCAACAGTACAATGCCTATAACTATACGACAACACAGAGCTATTGGTGGTAACATCACCCAAAACTTTTTCAGTAACTTCTTTTTTCATCAAGAAGTCCAAAGTTTGTAAGGGATAAAAGGAAAAATGTTCTAGCTAAGTCTTCCTATGATAATTTGTCAAGTTAAAAATCCACTTTATTTTGTCCCCTCTTGTTGGATCTGTAGGGAACCATTTCCTGTTTAAAAAAAAAAAAAAAAAGTAACAAAAAGTAAAACAAAGCATGATCAGTTATTTCATGAATGTCAGTACCCATAAAAATGAAAAATGGTCAAGTGGGTTGTTCATTTCATAAAATCATACAACAGCCCAGGTTTGAAGGGACCTGAAAGGATAATCTGGTCCACTCTTTCATGGGAAAGGGAGCCTTGTTGAGATTGTTGAGTACTTTGTCCAATGGCATATTGGAAACTTCCCATGATGGGGACTCTACCATGTCCATGGGGAGGTGTTCCAGTGAATGATTGTTCTCACAGTAAAAAATTTCTTTTTTATGTCAAGATGAACCTCTCTCAGTGCAACTTACACTTGTAGCCCCTTGCTTTACCATGTGATCCCTGTGAAAAGGGAGCCACCACCCTCTTTGCAGCCACCCTTTAAATGCTGGATTACTGTGAAAAGTTCCCCTCAAGCCTTCTCCAGGTGGAAAAGACCTACCTCCCTCTGTCTTTCCTCACAGGGTAGGTTCTCCATATCTTTGATCACTTTTGTGGGCCTCTTTTGGGCACTCTCCAGGCTGTCCATATCTTTCTTGATTTGTGGGGACCAGAACTGGATGCAGTAGCCCAGGTGCAGCCTGACAAGTGCTGATTAGGGCCATCCTAAAGCAATGCAAATAGCTACTGTAAATGATAGATCAGTGTTTATGAGGGAAGAGAAACATGACATTGTGGATGGAAAAGAAATGATTATAAAAGAATCTGAGAGGCTTAGAATAAACAGAATAAAACTTCCTTATTTTATTCTACATTTTCTTACATCCTCTTGTTGATTGTTTTTATCTTGATGCATCTCTGTCCTTATATCCCCAGAAATATAATTATATATTTGTGTGGCTATTTTAGAACTCTAAATGAACCTTCATGTTTTATTATTTCAATCCAAATGCATTGTGTTATTGTTGCTTCATAAATAAATGCAATAATAAATGTAACAGTGGGTATCTAGAAAGACCTGATCTACGTTTTCCTTACAAAGATTTATAAACGTAAGTGTTGAGCTGGATATTTGTGGGACAAATTAAGAAAGGATTTGGGTATTGCTAGTGATTTATAATTAGGTAAGCCAAATAATAAATTAAAACAAAAAACCAAACCAAAACAAAAAAAACCAAAAACAAAAAACACCAAAACCCCCAGAAAAATAGCAGGTGCATAATGGTATTCTTGAGAGGATACATTAGGAAAGCTAGAACAGCAGGGGCATTAAAGCACAGTAGTTTAGATAATGAAGTCAAATAAATTGTCTTCATCATTGTGCCTTCATTGTCATCAAAGTACACTGTGACAAATGAAACAGACTTGTCTGATGGAAATCGTAAACATTCATATTTAATAAACATTTATTAACACTTTTATAACATTGCCAGTTTATGTTCATTACATGCTCATTGCATTACAGCAAGTTTATTTCCTGTTTCATTTCTCCCCTGTCATTGTGTACAGCAAGCCTGTGCGAGACAGATCTATTTTTTACGTTCTACAGTACAGTATGTGAGTAACGTTCAGATCTTAATGGAAGTGTCACATCATTTCCAGATCATATTATCTAGTTTTAACAGCTAAAGGGAATCAAATTAATCAGAAAAAAAACAGAATACCAACCAATACAAATGTTGCAGTTCCCAAGGTGTTAAATGAAATATATGGAGGTCATATTTCCCACTTACATTACATAGAAGTCATAGGCTTACTGGGGTACTCTATTAGTTAGCATTAGTAGTCCTATATTAGGAGCATACATAAAGGTTTCAAACGTTAGGAAAGTGCATAGCTCAAGTGAGTTTAATTGCACAAATAGTAATATAGATTTTTTTTTTTTTGTTTGTTTCCTCAGTAAGTTATTAGATAATGAGACACAGGAAAACAGGGAAGCCCAGAATAGTTACTCTGACAGGTTGTCAAAGATTACAGGTAATCTTTATCTTTGAAACAAGCAAAATTTTCATTTCAGAGTTGAAGCTGGAATCTCCTATGAAAGAGCATAATACCATTTTGGATGATCCTGGAATATCATCAGGCTGTTTGGCCCTATTTATATACCTCTTGTCTAACTTTCCCTCTTTGTGTCTTGCTTTCCTAGCACAATTCATTAGCACAAGCTGCCAGAAATAGGACATTGAGTCCAATTGTATGAGACTCCTAGAATAGCTGTTAATCTTTATCCTCTTCTTTCTGCACTCCAAATACCCCCAAAAGCTGCTCCTTAGAGCGAAATCATCCGTTTCCAACCTGCCATGGGATTTACAATCACAGAAGCAGGAACACAGCAATAAAGACAAAAAGATATGCAGACTTAGTAGTTTATTAAAGAGTATGAGTCTTTAAGGGGCTAACCAGGGACGTCATAAGCACATACTATAAACAGAATAATGACTTAATGCTATACACTGTACTCGTGACATCAATAGCACATATATATACACATATATACACTCACTTGTATATATTTAATTATATTTGCATTAATATTTGAATTTACATTTATACTTGTACTAATATATTTTTTAAATCAGATTGTTAAATGTTGTACCTCTTCCCATTCAGGCTTCCGTGAGTAATCCCATTATTGGAAACATAACTGTTTCAAAGTCACACAAGGATGCCTCACTGACATTATCTTTGATGCTACTTGTTCTACAAGAAAAACTTCACAGAGTTTAAACTGTGGCATGGCCCATTTGCATAATTTATTGATTCTGGAGCACAGTTAGACATCTACTATTTATTTGTCCTTGCTTTATTACTGGTCATGCACTTTTATAAATACATGCAGGTGAAGAAAATCTTGTGTCATTTTGATGGAACAAGATGGATTCTCAAGTAAATCTTGGACGATAGTTACTCTGATGTGCATAGAAATGGGATAGACTGAATCAGACTAAAGATATTTTTTTTTTCTCAGTGGGAAAAAAATAAAAAATATGTGCAGTAATATAAATAGAGAAAAAGCATGATGCCTGTTTTAATGGTAGCATAAACTGGGGAAAACCAATTCCCAGCTCTGATCAAAATAACCATCCTTATTAAATAAGTATGAAAACATAATATATCTTTGATGTTTGCACATAAAAAACCAATGTGAACTGTTTAGAATATTAACAATCACATTTCTGCTATGTCAGAATGCTCACTAACCGATTTCAGATTACTTTTCTTAATTGAAACTATTTCCAGTGGCACTTTAATACTGAACAGCACAAGCTCAGGACACAATTTCTTATGCAGGATTTACCCATGAATATAAAACACCTCTATTTTAAAGTAGTTAAGAGATTAATACTCATTAAGGATTAGTGGATTTTCAAGCTTCATTTTCAGAATTTTTTTTTAGTTAGTTTAGTGTCAAGACCCCTGAATATTAAGCTGTATTTCAAAAAATGATACTGTTCTTCAGAAAATATTATTTTTGACTCTTCCAACCTCCCCTGGACCAGCAAACCAGTACACATCACATTAATTTACTAATTTCCAAGCATTTGAAAATCTATATGTCAGTTATATGCTTTTTACCATTTTGCTATAACATGTAAAGTTTGTTGACTGAGAAAGACAATTGCAAACTGGCATCACCATGGGAGTGGTGAGCTGTGATAACCACTTTATATGCAAAATGAGCTTATTCTGATTTACTGATCTTCTTTTTTCCACTTTGCCGCCTGTTACATCTTGTTATAAATCTCAACTAAACTTTAGTTATTTTATTAGATTTTCAAATTACTGTTCAGTGCAGGAACTAAAAAAATGGGGTCTTGTTCTTTATCTCTTCATGGAGCTCTAGATCAAGACACATTGTTTGCTCTCCAGCATGGTTTGCTCTATATGATGTTGACGATTACATTCTACCTAGATACAATTGATTTTAACCCATACTTTGGTATACAAAAGTGTAGTTCTTACCTTATGAAGTTTCCACCTTTTATTTGAAGTCTTCAAGGTTTAGAAAATCATCACTTCCATTTCTGAATTAGTCTTACTGTTAATTTCCTAAAAAAAAGTTATTTTATCCCCTGTAAAGTTGTCTGTCTTTAGCTTACACCAACTAGTCTCTGCCGTGCCTTGTTAGCCTCAACTTAAAATGCTTTCTATCTAAACTTGTCTAACCATGGAGGAAATAATAAAACATTTTAATATTTCATTCTGTCCCCCAGAGCACAAGCAGTGTGGGCAGAAAATCTTGAGTCCTGAAGCTTTCACTACGTAAGTGTACTCACACTGGACTGCATTGCTCGGTAAAGTAGATGTGGGCTATGTCATCCAGGTTCCTATGTATCTGAAAGACAGAGGAAGGAACCCCTAAGACTAACTCAGAACTTTGTTTGGCTGAATCACCCTTCAATTTTTTGAAGTGCCTTGTTCAAATACATGAAGTTAAACTGGGGCATATCCAGGACTTAACTAGCTTTAAATCTATTTAGTATGTATGAGACAGAATTCATGCATTTTATCAGATGGTATATGACATTTTTATCATACAGTAGCATGATAAATTTTTCATAAACATCTTAATATTTCAATCAGAGCAATTGCATTTTCCAGTAAAAACATATTGATTGTCAGATTCATTATCTTTCTAACCTCTAGTACAAATATAAATATGAACACCATCTCAGACTACTTTTTCTGTTGCTTTCTTAAATTTGTTGTCATGTTAACCAGGTTAGTCTTATTGAGCATTCCATTTATTCCTTCTGAACACTGAAATAGCACTAATATTCTGTGAGAATTTCTCTCATATTCAAATAGTAAAATTATTATTTTATTATCTCCTCAACCCACTCTTGAATTAACAATAAGGTGAGAATTATTGGGTGCTTGCTGACTTAATGTTGTTTACCCTAGGATGATTTTTAATGTTTCCCTTAGAAAAGGAAAGGCTTCTTTATCTCCATATGAGATATATATGTATATATAACTTTATCATGTGCAAAGTAAGAATTCTTAACATTTCTTCACTTTCTGCATCATTATTAACAGATTGCCTTCTCTATTAATGGGCTTACAGATTTGTCAGGATTTTATCACTGGAACATTTATTTTAAATGTATTACAACATATTAATGAATAACAGTTGTCTTCATAGCTTATTCTATTAGTCACAGACTTGACATTTTAAAATAATTCAGTTGGCTATTTTCAATCTTGTTTAAGTTGAAACAATAGCATTAACTTTTCAGGTTTTTACATTTCCCTCTGTAGGCATTATAACTGTTATTTACTAAAGACTGCAAAACATGTAGTGTAATCAATATTAAAGTCTTTAAATATAGTAATTCTATCAAGTACCAAAATAAAGCAGGTAAGAAAACCACGTTCTCATGCACTGTTGTTTATGACTTCACAAAGAACCTGTAGTATATAGAATCAAGTGTCAGTTCAGCAGTATGTATTTCCACTTGATGCTTAAGAATCTCACACAAACCCTAAGCCATCCAGCAGCTGGAATTATGGTTGTCTGTTGCTGGTTTTTTTCCCCACAAAAAGCAGAAAACAAATAAATGGGAGGGAAAAAAAAAAAAAAAAAGAAAATGCCAGCAAGATAAAGCAAATCTAGAAATACATATACGCACACATTTTTATATGTGCATGTTTGTATGCAGGTATGTGCACATATATGAAGCCCTTTTCAGTCAAGTAAACAAGTTATAGTTAGGTAGTTTGATAACTCTTTGCATTTGGTTTGGTGAACCAGTACTTATTTTATTCTGAGTGGATAAGTGATCAACCTGAATTTTCTTGGTTTTGTATTGAAACTGTACCTAACACAGAAGTTATCATTTGTGCATTTTAGGGAAAAAACCCCAAACAAACAAAATCATAGAATCATAGAATCATAAAATCATAGAATAATAGACTCATAGAATCATGTCAATGCCCATCGACAGGGACACCTTCCATTAGACCAGATCGCTCAAAGCCTCATCCAACCTGGCCTTGAACACTTCCAGGAAAAGGGCATCCATAGCTTTTCTGGGAAACCTGTTCCAGTGCCTTGACATTCTTGCAGTGAAGAATTTCTTTCTTCTACCTAATCTAAATCCACCCTCTTCAGCTTAAAGCCATTAGCCCCTGTTCTATGACTACACGCCCTTTTAGAAAGTCCCTCTGCCACTTTCTTGTAATGTGTCATCAAATGTGGGAGTTCACAAGGCTAAAGAAAATCTATGGAAAATATGATTAGGTTATTTCCTAATAGAAGAACAACATGGAAATAAAGATGCAAATATTCTGAGACCCTTTGGAAATGTCATATGCATATTAAGAATTTTCATGGTTTCCAAATTAAATTTTGACACCATTCTTTCTTTGCCAAAATCAACTCATGTTTAAAATGAGCATCACATCTGGGCACATACTGTAACTTCCATATTCTTCATTTTTCCCATAGCATTTAGCAGTAAATGGTATTTTAAGCTTCATAGCGTGGCATTACTCATTTGAACTTTAAAGAAATTACTCTTTGCATCTATGCGTATTTCCAGTGATTTGCTTTGAAATCAATTTGGCAAAGTAGCACAAAGCTAAATAATAGTACACAGGTGGAGAATTTATCTGCACAAGACTGCATACAGTATCTGGTGTATAAAAATCCCTTCATAAATTTTGTCAGGATTTTTGGGTCTCAGGTGTCTCAAAGGTCTCAAATTTCAGGTCTTCTCTTCCTTGACATATGTTAGATAAAAATCCTTGTCCGTCACCTTTCACTGGAAGATTCTCTTAACAAAGTCCAATATGATACTAACTAACTCTCAAGCCAGTTCTTGCAGATGAAAGGTGTAACCTATATCTTTTAAATACTTTAAGTAATATGTTGGAGCTTTGTGACACTTATTAAGGCATCTTAACATTCTATAGTTTGGCTTAGAGTATTCTTGAGATAAAGGCATCTAGTTAACTGGTTGTTTTGAATTTTTCTTTGAACACACAAAGAGGCAAAAGGTAAAAAAAAAAAAAAAAAGTAACTTAAAATATCCAAAAATGATAAAGGAGTTACACTTTTCTTTATTTTTTTTTAAAGGAAAAAAAAAAAGATTTATTTATACTGTAATTAATTTAATCTGAAAAGTTTATCTCCTGCAGCCAGATGACTTGTTACAGTTACTTTTCTTCCAGATATTTTTCCAGAATTTTCTCCTTTTGAGTATGCCGGGCCTCAGATTGCATTTAAAAGAGAGCTATTTTTACTGTTACACAGTATATTTGGAGCTAATATTCTTTTAGATTTTTTTCCCGGATAATCCATCTTCTCTGTGTAAGTTTATTTACTTCTCCTCCCCAAAACTCATTCTCTATTCCCAACATATCTTTAACATTACTATAGTAATTAAATTATTTTTTCGGTCAAATTATGGTTGTTTAATGGTGACTAGACACCAAGTGCCTATCAAAGCTGCTCTACCACTTCCGTTACTCAACTGGACAGGGGAGAGAAAATACAATGAAAAGCTCATAGTTTGAGACAAGGACAGGGAGAGATCACCCACCACTTACCATCATGGGCAAAACAGACTCAGCTTGGGGAAATTAGTTTAATTTTTACCAATCAAATCAGTGTAGGCTAATGAGAAATAAAAACAAATCTTGAGAAAAACACCTTCACCCTGCTCTTCCCTTCTTCCCATGCTTAACTTTACTACTTGTTTGCGCCCCACCAAGTGGCACAGGGAATGGGGGTTGTGGTCAGTTCATACATTATTTCTGCCCCTATGTTCTTCCCAGTGGGAGAACTCCTCACACTCTCAACAACCTGCCTCACCATGGTCTATACTGAAGGATGACCATGGTGTCTGACCTTGGTGTCTGCACGGTTGTTTGTCTCACATATTCTCATTCCTCTCTTCCAGCTTCTACCATGCCACAGTTTTATCATCTCCTTCATAAACATGTTATCCCAGAGGCGCTACAGTTTAACTGTTGCAAAAACTTAATGATCCTGACTTTAATAATAATATGTCTCTCTTCCACATTAATATTAATTAAAAAAAAAAGGAAAAAAGTTACTTAAGTCCTCCCAGAATAGTAAATCTTTTGAAAATTGTGGGGGGTGGACAACCCAATTTCTTTTGTCTCTCTTTCTTCATCTTCTCACTAACTGAAAAAAAACCCCAAGTAGTCTGGCCTATAAAATGCTCCACAAATCTCAGGGTAATCATCCTGAATCATGTAGTTCAAGCTGAATGTCATCCTTATCTCAGGACAAAAATGTTTTATATTTTACTATTCCTAATAATCATCTAAGGATAATCTATTATTTAACCCTGAAGATAGAGGGAACCTGGAGCCATATAAGAGAGAGAGGAGAACCAGAAATTTTGTGTGTGTCAAAGTCTTCATGTGCGAGTAAGAAGTGTGAGCCAAACTTTTGTCAGAGAAAAAGAATCAAAAAAGATAGACATGACAGGAAGCTGAAATGAAAGGTTACATGTGTTAAAACTAAGAAGAAGGGCTTTTGAGAAACAGGTTTAAGGAAAGAATATGGAAATGAGGAGACAAATACAGATTAACTGACATAAAATGAGGATACATATGATCAAGATAGACAATGATCAAGATAGACAAAACCTGAAAGACAACTAATCAGAGTAAATAAAAGATTCTAGCAAAGCTCACACATCACCATGGCTGCTTTTATTTTGCTGCTTTATATCTGTAAAAGGTCTTGACACGATAGATATGAAGGACACAGGAATTATGACCAGCATCCTGATATTAAAGAATTATTTTATTGTGATAGCTCTGCAAGACAAGCTTGTGCTCAAACTACTTTTCTCTATGAACATGAAGCTTACAAAGTATTTTGAAACCTTAAGTTTAAGGTTATTGTGCAGATGTTCTGGACAGAATTTTTGTTGATAGGGGGAAGAAAAAAAAAAACCAAAACCAACAAAACCCCACGCTAATGTATTAGGATTTTGTCGTAGGATAATATTCAGGAAGGGAATCAAATCTCCTTAACAAGATGGTCACTCACTAAATGGTAGCATTTGGTGTCACTGTTTCAAGGGTCCTTGCAATGATATTTTTAGCTGAACTGGGATAAAGTCTCCCAAACCACTCTTTTACTCATTTTCTAGAATCAAAATGGCCATGGTTCCAGGTGACCATCTCAACACATGCAGCATTTATTGCTACTGTTATGCTGGTTTTATATCTTATTTACATATGAAACATCTCTTTAATATCTTAGCGGCAACCTAAGTGGCCTTTTCTACAGTTTCTATTGACCACTAGCAACAGTTATATCTATGCATAATTTGATTAACTGTCCAACAGGAATCAGCTGGATAAGCCTTTGGGATAATTTGCCCAGGATGTTAATTCACAAATATGAACACACACATGTGCAACAAAGAGTTAACAGAACTGTTCAAAATTCCCCTCCAGAAGGTTCCTCTAATAGTCAAATATTTAATTGTGAAGATTCAATGAAATACCTTGTTTCAAGTCCTTTATCTACAGCTGTTATCTCCATATCATTACATCTTCTGTGTAGGTAGTGGCTGGGGAGTTGCTGAACCATGTAGACAATTAATGATTGAGGGGCACTACACATGCACATATCCAACCCTGATACCATAGTACTCTGCGATTCTAATGAAAGAACAAAACTGATTTTTGTACTTACAACACTTAAGTCACATGGCACTTTCCATAAGATCATGTGGGGTGAAACTGAAGCATTGGGTAGGTTTGTTTTCTTTGGTTGGTTGGTTGGTTTTAATCATATTAGCAATATCCTGTTTTGTCATATACAACATTGTTGGGGCTTTGGGTTTGTTGTGGTTTGTTTGGTTGCGGTTGGTTTTTTTTTTGTTTGTTTTTGTTTTTTTTCTTTTTTTTCTTTTAGGAAGATATACATCTATGAACTAACATTTCTATGAAGCACAGCAATTGTACTTCAGAACGGAAATTATTTTGAGTATGAGTTGTTTGTTTCTGCGTAAATTTGAGATTTTTATGAGCAAAATAATTCTGGTTAGTTTTAGTTATAAGGTACAACAAAATACCTAATATGCATTTATAAACAGACAAATTTGATGTTTATATTTGCATAAAACCTTACCTTGGCAGGTATACAGGCTACTAATCTTATGCAGCTTCCAGAAAAAATTTACAGAATACCTTTTCACTCAAGTACCTAAAATATACATCTGTGCAATTTAAGAAACATCTGAAATCTAAAGGAAAAGAGTGCTTTTCTTGCATAAAATTTAGTTTGCAATGTAATTTTACAAACACTTTTCTTTAGATTCTTCTGTAATATGCCATGTCCTTGAGGTAATGATTAGATCTAGTTGAAAAAATTCTGACCAAATAGTTTTTGGATCTTAGAAAGAATTATTTATATCAGAGTATTTTCTTTAAAAATACCTGTATTCCCTAACATAATTCCTGTCTATATAGAAGAACCAAACACATAAACGGGGAAAATATTGTTATTTGGAAAAACGTATCTGGAGATTGTACTCCCCAGTCTCTTCCACAAAGTAAAAACCTCAAATTGTTTTTGATCTTACACAGATATCCAAATATCCAATGATATATTCTTCCCGTCACAAAGAAATGATGCTGTGATATTTGTTCAGACATGCAGTTCAAGCTATACTAGGAAAGGCAGCCTGAAACATATGCTAATATTTACAGGACATAATTTCTGAATTTTACTTTTCTGTCTGTAGATTTTTTCTCTTTACAAATTCCAGAATCTTCCTTTAGGAAACACTCAAGTTTTCAGATTGAAGTTAACCCTGAAGTACAACACAACTTCAGCTAAACACTCAATTACCTTTTGAACAATCACACATTCTTTAAAAGGAATCATAAATTCCACCTTATGATAATTTTATTATCCCCAGCCTATTAGTAATGTATTCATGATCACAGCTCTTTAAAAATTATTTTATGACTGGCTTATTCATCAGCCTCTAACATACTCTTGCCTAAAAACAGCCCTATTTTTGAAATATTTACCTAAGACTAATGAGGACTTCAAACATAAGCCCTGTTTGCAGCAAATGGGTAGGCTTTTGTTCCAAAAATAAATGTGAATAGAAGAGAACTTTTAAATATCTTATTAAAGTGATGATATTTGGCAGAAATCCTTTTCTAAATAGAAATCTTTGATGCCTTCCTTGAGGTCTTTGCTAACACAAAATCCCTTTTTTCTTTTTTTTTTTTTTTAAAGAAACAAAGTTGCAGATCCCTTAAAATGGAAGTCTAAAAAAGTCTAAAGGTGAAATAATTTTTGCATGTCATGTATTTTATATACTATATGATTCTCACATTTAATTAAATTGAAAAATATTTTTAATGAAGAAGTTTAAGAAATATATATTTTAAAACATTAAACTAGCTCACTTTCTGTAACTTTATTTCTTTTTTTTTTTTTTTTTTTAATTTAGAGAGCAAAATGGTAAAAGGCAGATCTTAAGACTGTACATTCATTTATTCATAACTTTTCAAACTCTGTATCTCTGGGGGCTGTAATATTGGAGGAATCTTCCATATATGCCTTTGTTACTCATTTGGTTGGGCATAAAAAAGGGTTTAAAATCTAGGTAACCATCATACTATAATGGTAACAACACCGAAAAAGAACATGGAAAATTTTAGAAGATTCTGTAGTAATTTGTTCTCCAGAAAAGAAGAAACAGAAAAGACAACAGAATGCAGAGCCTGTAGGTGCATACCATTCTCAGACATGTTTTTGAAAGAAGGAGCAACAGGAATTGCTACTTTTTGAAATTTATGGGATGACTTCAAATACAAATGGAATTGGCAATGCAGTTCAGATGGAAAGATGAAAGTAATACAAAATACCTTTACATATGCAGCCATGTGCTGAATAACTGGACTGGTAGGTTAAATTAACGCGTGGAAGGCCACGAGCACCAAATCCACTGAGGAAGAAACTCTGCATGATGGGCTTGTTGAAGTGAACAAATGTGATACACTGGAGACTTGAGAAGGTAGAGTACCAAGCCTGACAGAACAAGGACTCCATTCAGTTGCATATGGCCCAAAACATAGGTCATATTTTCACTGGCTGTCATTGTTGTTCAGGGAGAGATTAAACTGCTTGAACATATGGTCATTTCAGTTTCAGGTCTCTTATGCAGAGGTGTGTGCATGGTTATTAAATTCTGAGAAGAAATGATTAAAAATGGAAGAAGCCAAGTATAACAGCTTACATCCTGGATGTGATAGCTACACTGGCTCTCCACCAGATACTTACCTAACCAGTGAGAAATCACATAATTTCAATCCTGCTTTCTCAAAGTTGTGAAAGCATAGTGTGGTACAAAAACCAAAGAGATGCCAGTATCAAGGTTCACCAGTTTTAATTACAGTGAGGAATAAACAAATATCCAGTTGACAAAGGGCATACTTTGGAAAGCAAAGGAAGTAATTTGTCGAGCCACCAAAACTGAAAACAATGAAAGGATTCATAGAAAAACTTGGAATGATTATAACTAAGAAGTGTCAAAAATGATCTGGCATTTTTTTTTAACCCTGACAAAGAAAGTGGTTAAAGGTCAAGGTTTTAGTTCCGTTTTCTGAATAATGATTTCAAATATGAGGTTGGATCATAGAAGCAAACCACAGCTGTAGAAGCACCAGTAAGGAAACTTTGGTTTGTGATTTTGACTTAAAAGCAACTATCCATATGTATTCCTTGACAGGAGGTTAGAAATTGAATGAATTTTAGATTTATGCTGCAACCTTACCTGATGTGAGGACATTAATAATTTTGTTCCTCTTTTATGTAGCTGCCTCCTTGAAACTTACGGGAATTTCATAGTTTTTATGATCTCTGTCAAATTTATAATGAAACGTCCAAGAGATGCAAAGACTTTTAGAAAGTTAAATTGGCAAATAGTTAGCCAAAGATGGAAAACACTCTCACTTAGGAAGCTAGACTTCATGAAGATGGAGTCAGATCAAGAAGTAGAGGAGTGAAGTGAGAAAGGCCAAAATTCCACTATTAAACATTGGTAATTAAATTAAAAGAAACAGTTAATTTTCTTCAGCCATAAAATAAAAATTCAGGAGTGAAATGGAAGTGGATACAATGTCATGTGAAACCAAAATAAGATTAAACATAGATTTATTGTACCTCTAAAAACTGAGCCTATAATTTGCCTCATTTTCTGCTAAGGTTTATGATACATAGACCAAAACAAGCAAAAAGGACATCTATACAGAATTCTAGCTTTCAAGACAGAGATAAATGAAGAGCTCACTGAAATACAGAGAATTGGATAAACTCTTTTCCACAATTCTGAAAAAACTGGAGCATCCTATTTCAGGAATGATACAAAATTTAATACATTTTTCAAGTCTGAATAATAAAATAGGAGTGAATAAGAAAAAACACTGTACATAACCTTTGGAAACATGAGCACAAAGTGATCCCAAAGTTGATAAAACTGTTAGTCTGAGTCCAGTAATGTGAATAACATCTCTGCCAGACCTTGACTGGCAGCAGAAAGACTTACGTGCAATTACTAACCAACCAGCTCAAGTCTTCAAACAGAAACCTGAGGAAATTGCATCAAACTGACTGAATACTCAATGAACTATACTTTTGCATTTGCAAACAGAGAATGAAATTGCTTACAAAATAGTTATTCTGTCTTTTCTCATTGAAGGGAAAAGGAAGAGAGAGAGTAACAGAAAATAGGATAGTACGTATTAAAAGAACCAACAGGTTACTCAACTTGCCTGGAATTCATACCAGGTGTTGGCTCATAAACAACAAATGAGAAGAAGTAGGCATGACACAGTGTTAAACACTGATACATTTCTATATCCTTCCTTTCTTCAACCTATAAAGAATATTTTTGGAGTTATGTTTGGATAGAAAAACAAAGTTATAAAGTTTTAATTCAGTTCAGATTTACTCAAACATTTGATGGACTATATTTTCCAGTTTTGCTCCAAAAGGCACGGAATTATATTGCTCTGTACATTGTTTTCTTCGTTCTTTTCTCTACAAACTTTTTTGTCACTTCTTGCCATAACTTGAAGTCAGGCATTCACTAAGAAATTAAAAAGCATCTGTGAAAAATTTCTGTAAATCAATAATCTCACATTATACCTAAACTATTCTCCAAAAACAAGAATATCAAACCAATATTCACTGTCTTAACCATCAGACTTTGTTTTAAATATTAGAAATATAATTACTAATCAGAAATTCTGTCTCATATTTTGCCTACATTCCAACATTTCCAACCCATGGAAGCAAACTTAATTTTGGCATTTCATAACTCCTTAATGCTTTGACATTTTATTTGTTGATAACAAAGTAGAAATACAGAAATTTCATCATGTGGTATCATATCAATACCTTCATTTTTAATCAACAGGATAAGAAACTTTATACCTCTTAGTAACTGTGTATAATATATAGTATAGGAGTATCTTAGTCCATGCCAATGACATAAATAATTGCTGGCTATGCCTATGTTGCTAAAAGAGGTACAGGGACAATACTGTACTTCCAATCCAAGAAGAACAGAACAATTCACAACCTTGTTTAGATGACATTCCCTTTGGTGGTTTTGTTTTAGACAGAACTCTCTGTAGCCATAAAAACCTGAGGTTAGTAGTAAAATTACAGTGAGGCACTGAAGGACCAGGGAGTCAGTTCTTGACTCACACTGGTCCTCTTTTATTTATCTGCATATGTTGAGCCATAGAACAGGAGGCTATTCTGGTGTGGCATCTCCACGAGGTCAAAACTTCCTTCAGGGCACATCCACCTGCTCCAGTGTGGCGTCCTCTATGGGCTGCAGGGTGGATATCTGCTCTACCATGGGCCTCCATGGGCTGCAGATGGACAACCTTTGTTACCATGGTCTTCAACACTGGATGCCGGGGAAGCTCTGATCTGATGCCTGCAGCACCTCTGTTCTCCTCCTTCTTTACTGACCTTGGTGTCTCCAGCAGTTGTTTGTTTCACACTTTTTCACTTCTTTCTGCCAGTTGGTGTTGTGCAGCAGTTTTCACCCCCTTCTTAAAAATGTTATCACAGAGACACTACCACTGTTGCTGATGGGCTCAGTTTTGGTCAGCAGGATGTCCATCTGGGAGCTGGCTGCCATTGGTTCTCTCCAACATGGTGGCAGTTTCTGGCATCTTCTCACAGAAGCAACACCTGCAGCTCCCCCATCACCAAAAACTTGTCATGTGTTCCCAATACAAAGACTAATCATTAGATATTTATCAGGCTGTCATGGTTTAACCTTATCTGGCAATTAAGTACCACTCACTTTCTTACTCACCTCTCCTGGCTCCTGCAGTAGAGAAGGTTGGAGAAAAGAAAAAAAAAAAACCAAACCACACCAAGGAAAGCTCGTAAATGTTGAGATAAGAACTGTTTAATAATACAAATGAATCTTATAGTGATACTAACAGTATTACTACTAATAAGTAATTAAAACAATAGAAAATAGAACATATGATAGAGTATCTCACCATGCGTGGACCAATACACAGGAAAATCCCAAAAGCAGCAAATAAATCCAAGAGTGGGGAGAAACCCCACCGCACCCTGAGCCGAGAGCCCAAGAGTAGGGGAGAAAAATACTATGACCACAACCCACTAACAAAAGAAACTTCTTCCCTTCTAACAGCTGCACTAAGAGCTAACAAAAGGAGCTAACTACACAGCTATCAGCTAGCCAAAAGCCTTAATGATCTTCCTGCTCCCAGGGCCACTTGTGTGCCTTCCAAAACTGTGCATACCCCCAGCCTACAACGGAGCCTGAGGTCCTATGGAATAAGCAAAATTCCTGTGGGCCAGACAGCTCTGTGTAGGAGAAGAGCTTGTTCCTGCCCCCAACCAGCACAAAGGACATCTACAAGGAATGAAGCTGAACTGGGAATCAAATTAGGATACATTTCCATGTCTGATATTCACATGCCATTACATCATATTCCAGAAATATTCCTATGTATGCAGTAAGTGCCTCCTTTTGTACTATGGCAGGTAGTGGCCTTTTGAACTCATGTAACAATTGTTCTCATATTAATGATTAAATCTTCTTACGTTTCTTGCTCTCAGTGCTCTAGTTTGAAGCCAGTTCCAGAACCTTACTAGTTTAGTGTTAAAAGTGTTCTTCTAATTATGAGTCTAAATGCATTCATGGCCTGTCTGTATAAAGTGATTCATGACATAACAATCACTTTTTGAGTGCCTACTTTATGCTACCTGATTTTTCAAGATGACACATACAAACTCGAGGACTTAGTCTAAAGGATGCACACTAGAGATTAATTATAGATTATACTGAGTCGTCCATGTCTTAGTTTTCGAAGTTACTATTAGATTCCTCAAAAAATTCCTTGAAAAGATTATAGTTCCCAGATGTAACAGTAGTCCAAGTAAACACTCAAGCAGGAATTCAGGTAAGGGCAACCTCTGTGAATGCTCTTGAATTTTTTGCTTTTTCATTCTGAGTAAAAATAATCTATCGGTTTAACATTTATTTTTTTATATTTGTTGTGCCTCCCTTTAGAGGTTATAGTGTCAACTTGCTAACCTCAGTAATTTTATCTATGATCTTTCCTGAAAATGTTGAGATGTGGCTTTCTTCCAAGGCTTTTTTGATTCAGATGTGCTGGGTTCAGTCAGGAAAGAGTTAACTCTCTTTACCATGGCTGCTGTTAAGCTGTGTTCCTGGATGCTGAGGAAAGTACTAATAACATCTTAGCTGGCACTGGGGAGTGCCTGTACCAGATTCAAGGTCTTTCTCTGCTTCTGATACTGCAGCTGCGTTCCCAGCGCTCTCTGTCTTGCTACAGGCAGTGCAGGGGACATACAGTTCAGACAGCTGACCTGAACTGACCAAGGAATTATTTCATTCCATAGTACATCATGCTTGGGCCATAGGAGAGGAGGGGGTCTGGGAGCCATTACTCTCTCTCTTGCTTATTTACTTCCTGGCACTCACTAACACTCCCCTTGATGCCTGTGTTAGCTGCTTTGCTAACTCCTGTGCTGGTTCATTTGTGAGGGAGTTGGTGAGTTTGTTTAGTTTTCCCGGTCAACCTATCACTGATAGGATTAGTTCAGAATCTGCTGTGATAGCTCTCAGACTCTGGCCCTTGGGCTCTGGCCCTTGAGTTGTGGCTCTTGAGCTCTCCGGGTCTGATTCTCACTTCTCAGCACCTGTTTGTGCGTTGAACAGCGGGTGGTGAGCAACGGTATCATCACTGTATCATATTGTATAGTATGTTATATTGTCTATTATTTTAATTACTTAGTATTAATAGTATTTGTATATATTAATTTGGATTCGATTAGTAAATAGTTCTTATCTCAATTTTACAAGCTTCCTTATTTCTTTTTCCTATGATTCTTCCCCTCCACTGGAGGAGGGGAGGGGGATTTCTGAGAGCAGCTTTGTGGTATTTTGCTAGCCAGAGTTAAACCATGACACCAGATTAGTATCAAATGAAAGCAAAGTGTTTGTTCTGTAGGAAAATGTATAATTGAATTTCAATGATAGATAGATAGATAGATAGATAGATAGATAGATAGATAGATAGCACAATAACATTCAAATGAAACATTTTATATAAATGAGATTTGATATTTTATACCAATTAAAATGCATATGCTCAATGTATCAGATATAAACAAAAATGTAAAAAAATCCATGGGTTAAATAAATGTATTACTGTTTGCCACTAGAAGCATATCCTTTGTAACCCTAAAGATATGTTTCAATTGTCTCTACTTTAGACTGTTTTGATCTTCCATGACTCAGGGAAAGATGGGATTAGTGCTCTGCATCCATCCATAGTATACAGAATTCTGATTTTATTAAGGAAAGGATAGGGACAGCTAGAAAAAGCAAATATTCATTGCAATTGAAAATGGAATCTTTGACTATTGTCTGAGATTATATTAGGACAACACTCTTCTTTTGAAGGTACTCTGAAACAGAATAGTTGTCAAATTACTGTTGCCAATTACTGCCCCTTGAAAAGGGTCATGATTAAATCTAGGAAGAAGTTGATGGTGATGTAATTTTTTTCCCAGATTTTTTTCACATTTCATAACAATGATACAAGAGATTTTATAATAGTATCAGAGCAGTAAAATCAGTCATTTTGTGTAATACTAGAAAAATTCAGGCATTTCTTGTAATGATCAAGCAGAAAAAACAGATACTGAAATGAAATGCTTATAATGTCAATCATTTCAATCAATGACTGACATTTTTACCTGTTCCACAAAATGACATTGAAACAGACATTTCATGAAGTGAATAAAAAGTGGTAATTTTACAGAACTGTTCTTTTGTATTTACAGGCTACAAATGACATATTTGGCCATGTTCCTTCCTCAGATTAAATGTCCCGGAATATGCCAGAGAGGTGAAAGCGTTAACTTTCTGTGTAGTAATTCATGGACATGGATCATATATTGCCGGTGAGAAGGAAATTGAAGTTTTGAGGATGTGGTCTGTGGTTTTGCATGTAATGTGCATAAGTAGTTTTGTTAGAATTATTAGGAAAGATCTGTTTCTCTTATTAGAAATTAGTAAAAAAAAAAAAAAAAAAAGAAAATGGACATGAGAAATGTGTGGAAAATATGGTAATGATATAAATATGATTCTCAACTACCATTTAAAGAAAATAAAAAAAAAAATCCAGATTTTAATCTTGCTGTAGAGATATTTATTTTTCTTTTTTATTCAATTAAACTGTAAAGCTTAATCCCTGTGCCAAATTTTATGCCTCTGAATGAATGTGAGAATCTGCTTTGGGACCTCTACCTCATCCTGTACAAAAGTTTATAACATTATGACCTGCAGTCAAGGTCTTCACACTGCTGCTATTTCAAATATTCTCTGTTTTAACCTGCACTTTTTAGATGCTAATAAAATTAATATAGGGCAGAGACATTCTGTATTGATCTCCATTAATCCTGACATACTCATACAGGCAAATTTACTTTCATAATATTGAAATGCCAGATGGAAAAAAAGTCTTGTCTCAAGTTTGGTCTTTCATAAACTACAGTAAAGTGGGACTATACCTTATGAAATCACTTTGTAAATTTCAAAAATAAACACCTGACATCAGATTGGCAGTTTAAAACATAAAAGTTTCTCCAGATATGTTAAAGATTAACAAATTTTTATGACTGGATTCAATTTTTTTTTTTTTTTAAATATGGGCATTAGAAAAATTTAGAGAAAAAAGAAAACGTACAGTACCTTCAAGTTATGAAAAAAGAGGAAGCAAAAGGAACTGTACTAGGATATAAACTAGAAAGTTCAGAGTGAATAGTGAATAAAATAGAAATACAAGCAGGTATATAAACACCTAATACTTATTTGATAGCTTCCCATCTATTCTTCCTCCCTTGGACTTACCCATATTCCATTCCACAACATACTGTATCTCTAGATTTGTTTTTCAGATTTGTTCTAAAATTTACATTGAGAGTGATTTTTCATGGACATTATAAGGCTTCTTGGACCCATTATTGCATTCAATGTAATGTATCTGATTTACAGATTGGTGTAAAGCAAACATTGTGAATGCTAACTCAACCAACAAACAATGAAACAAAACCTAAAACCAATAAAACAAGAAAAAGAAAAGAAAATCATAACCAAACAATAACTGGCAAAGCTTTGGATTTCCCTGCAGTACACCTGAACTGTATTACAAGGTTTTTCACCAAAGTACATTTGCCATGAAATATCCTCACATCTCAAAAACCAAACAAAAGTTGTTCACTAGCCTGGAAAATTGTAAGCAAAAAATCCAATCTGAAAATCTAGTTGTTAAATCCAGCTCAACAGTTAAAAAAAAAAAAAAAAAAAAAAAAAAAGTCCAATTCCAATCCTTTTTTATCTTCCTGCACTTATACTGGACTTGCTAGTGTATGTCCTTGTCTCTTTTGTACTGGGGTGCCCTGAACAGGACACAGTACTCCAGATGTGTCCCATCAGTGATGAAAAAGGAGTAAAGACAGCCTCTTTTCACCTACTGGTTACTCTCCTCCCAGTCTCCTCCATGGAGGCTGTCAGCCTTCATAGCTGCAAGGGCAGATAGACCGCCCATAGACAGCTTGTTGTAGACCAGGACCCCTAAGTCCTTTTCTGCAAAGTTGCTTTCTTGCCAGTAAGTTCCCAGACTTTAGTGGTGTATAAGTTATTTATTCCCTGGTACCAGACTCCTGATTTCCATGAGATTCCTGTTGGCCCATTTCTTCAGCTCATTGAGGTCCCTCTGATTGGCAACACACTTATCTGGTGCACCAACCACTCCTTCTAGTTTTGTATCATCTGAAAACTTGCTGAAAGTGCACGCTTTGTTCCAGAATCCAGGAAATTTATTAAGAGGTTAAACAATATTGGACCTAATATTGACTCCTGGAGCACTCCACTAGTAACAAGCCTTCAGCTGAACTTTGTTCCACTGATCACCACTCTTTATGCCTGGTACTTCATCCAGTTTCAGTTGAACTTCTTGTCCCCTTATCTAGCCTATACTTCATGAGTCCATCTATGAAGGTAAGAGTGTCAAAATCCTTACTGAAGTCAAAATTAAAAAAAAAAAAAAAAAATCACTACTCACATCCACCAAGTTATTCATTTTATCATGGAAGGCTATCAGGTTGTTCAGGCACGTTTTCCCCTTTGTAAACCCATGTTGGTTCTTTCCAATCACCATCATGTCTTTTGTGTGTCTAGAAATGTTTTTCAGGATTATTTGTTCTATCATCTATTAAAGGGCCTAGGTAAGGCTGACTAGCTGTCTTCTAGTTCCCCAAATGCTTCTTCTTGCCCTTCATGAAAATGAGAGTGACATTTGTTTTCTTTCGGTCTTAGGCACTTCACCCCATCACCATGGCCTTTCAAAAGTAATTGAGAGTGGTCTTGCAATGACACCAGTCAGCTCCACCAACTCTTATGGGTGCATCCTACGTTGAGTTTATTTTCTTGTAAACATAGCTAATAAATAAATAAAGTTGATTATTGTGCCAAACAATGAAGAAAAGCATTTAATTCAATATACTCTGGACTGAATTTTTTTCTTATATCTTTATTAAACAATGTTTAGTCTCAAGAGCTTAAACCAAATTGTGCATTTGCACCGCATAACAAAACCAGATGTCAAAGCCGTTATGGTTTTCTAGCAAAGGAGAAACAATTGAAATTGTATGAGCTTCATAGAACTGGTGATTTGACAAGGTTTATGTTTATTTGTTTGTGAATATTAACTGAGTGACCCTCTTCTTTCTTATACCACCCAAAGGATTTCAGGTGCTCCAATCAGCACGCTGTGGTACCTAACTCTGAGATGAGCGGCTTTGATATCCTCTCCTCAGCCCTCTGCTTGGATTGAAAGAGCTCAGTCCCTGACACGTTGGTTTTACATGTGATCAGCTTGCCTCCCGCCTGCTTACCACATCGACAGCAAATATGTTGTTTATTCAGCTGCTGCAGCTGGGAAATTTACGGTGAAGATCCAATATACTGGGATCTGTCTAGCTATTCTCACAATATGGTACTTCCCCGCTTCCAGTTTTTTGATGTTGAAGCTGTGTTGTTGCCAACGGCAACCATAGCCCGCTATTAACATGCAGCCGTTATGTTGCAGAAGTATTGAACACTAGATGAAAGAGGTATTCAGGGGTAATTTGTAAACAATACAGAGCATAAGCAGCAGCAAGGAACATTTTCTAGGAGAAAAGAAGGATTTAGAAGCTAAAACCATTCTGGAGGTTATGAGGCTTAATTTGTCAAACATAAGAAAAAATGGTAATTAACATTATTGATTATGTAGAATTTTTGGAAATTCAAAAAAAGTCTTAAATATCCAAACTTCTTTTTATCATTTAAATTTGGACTAATTAAGCACCAACAAAATTGTATCAAGTAACTGCTATGAAATTCTCTTTAATAATTCTCCTGGTACAGGTATTCACATCATAACTGAATGTCAACCCATCATTAAGGACTGGAAAAAAAGTAATTTCCCTAATAGAGAAATTAACTAAAATGCCACAGAGTGTAGTTGGGATTTTTTAACTTATCCTGTTGAAGTCACAGATTGTACAAAACCAGCCTCAGTGGGATAGTGAGAGGTTGATAAATTTTACAGTAACGATGTCTCATAAACTGTCTTTTGATTTGGGGAAACTAAATTTTAATCAGTGGTAGCAGACAGAAGTGTTAGCCACTAACAAAATGCATATTTAGAAGTTCTTTGAATGATCGTGAGAATGATAGAATAGTAGAATTGCAATGAGTTATCTAAACTACTCCAAATCTAGACCAACAGCTAAACATACTAGAATTTTGCTCTATATTTCAAAAATTTTAAAAATATTTTGGCCAGACTATTTGTTTCCCTCTACTGATAATCTGTCCTGTAGTTTTGTAAGATTTTTATCCTTTCAAATGGAATTTTGTGAGATAAAGACAAGCCTTAAGAGCTCCGCTAGATAAATTTATGAAATATTAAAAATCTGGGGTCAAAAGAGTCAGCTGTTCCAAAATGTTCTATCTGCTTCAATGGAGATATCTTTATTTTCACCTGATGTGGAAAAAAAATGAACACAACTCACCCCTCCTTAGGTTGGCAGCCAGGACTTTCAGGCAGCTAAGCCATTGTCCTGTTTTGGCTGGGATAATTTTGTGATAATACAATAATGTGTTGGTTGTTGCTAGTCGGTGCTTCTACTAAGTCAAGGACTTTTCAGCTTCCCATGCTCTGCCAGTGAGGAGGTGCACAAGAAGCTGGGAGGAGCATAGCTGGGACAGCTGACCCAAAATGTCCAAAGGGATATCCCATACCATAAGGTGGCATGCTCAGTATATAAACTAGGGAGAGTTGGCTGGGGGGGACAGCAACTGCATCTCGAGAACTGGCTGAGCATTGGCCAGCAGGTGGTGGGAAGTTGTATTGTGCATAACTCGTTTGGTATAGCCTTCCCCCCCCTTGCTGTGGCCTTAAACTGCCTTTATCGCAATACAAGTTTTATCAGGGGTTTTGTCTGATTCTCCTTCCCAGCACACTGATGTGGGGGGGGAAGTGAGCATGCAGCTGCATGGTGCTTCGTTGCCTGATGGGGTTAAACCATGACACCATTCTCTCCAATTCATCTCACCTCCATATTTACAACTTAACACGGATACTCAGGGCTTACAATTGAATCATATTAGAAACGACCAGAATAAGTTCAAGAGGACATAGCACAGATGCTACATTACTGAACTTCTTAATTGAGTCTAACTTCCAAAGCTTTATCAGTGGGGTCTGAACTGAGACTATTAGGAGAGGCAACATATCAGCTTTGTGATCCCCTCTGTCCTGGACTCACTCCTCAGCATATCTCTGGAGGTGCATGTGGTCAGTTTCTTGGCCAGTGACTACATTTAATATATGGGGATATTTTTTCATTACTGTCAATTAATCCTTAGCTATGAGGATTTCAACAGAATTCACCAACTTCTGCGGAAAACGCTGTTGTTAGTCCATCATCTTGCAGAAACACCAGGTACCAGAAGTTAGAGTTTGCACATATTCTTCTGATGAGTTCATGTTCCCGAAATAGTAGGTCATGTAAGCACATCCTTCAGAATCTCCCAAATATACCACTGTGTTTTTCTCACAGTTGTGGACCTATGCCGTGAAAATATAGGCCATCTGAAGTGTTTGTTTTACTCTGCAGACCAAATTTGGAGATGAGTTCCAAGGGTCTGTGCACAGGATCTCTAGTCCTGTCCCACCCTGGCCTTAACACCCAATTCTTCCCTGGTGCCTGTTTTCCTCAGTAAGAAGTAACACTTCTGCCAAACGCTCTCTGCATGTGATGATCCTCCTCACAATCCAGGTAACAGCATGCCTACTATGACTGGTTGGTTCAGGAAAACCAACGTTGTCTAAGGAATGCAGAGCATTCCATGTTCTACAGTTAAGAGAAGTAATGAGAATAATAGGATTTTATTTTTTTTAAAGTCACTCCCTAAAATAGGAGTCTAAACCAAGTTTCCTGTCAATAGGCTTGGTTCTATTCCATTCTATTGTATTCCATTGTATTCCATTATATTGTATTGTATTGTATTGTATTGTATTCTATTCTATTCTATTCTATTCTATTCTATTCTATTCTATTCTATTCTATCCCATCCTATCCCATCCTATCCCATCCTATCCCATCCTATTCTATTTGATGAATATCCTGGTGATGTTATTAAATCATAAAATCATAGACCAGCTTAGATTACAAAATCATGAAAGATCATCTGGTCTAATATTTTGTGGAAAAGGGAGCTTATATGAGTTTATTTACCACCCCGTCCATTTGCATCTTGAAAATGTCCAGTGGTGAGAACTCTGCCACATATCTGTTGAGACAGAGACCAGCAGCTCCAGAGACCAATGATGCAAGGATATCTCTGTTCAGAATTGACCCCCAAACCGTGATAGTAGCCAGGAGATAGTACAGGCATTAGCCTTACCTGGGTTGTGCATGAAGGAGAACATATTGCAGCATTTTTCAGGACTGCTTGTTATGAGCTAGTTTCTCATTGTGCATGTTATTCAGTGTGTGTTCCTCAGGAAAAGGTTCTTGCAATCTACCGTGAAGTTAGATAAGAGAATCAGGTAACTGGCACTGAAATATTGAACTGTGACTCATCTACAGTGGTGTCTAGACATGTTGTGGATTCCTGATACAGGGTAGATGAATGACACTAAATGAGGCTGTTAATACATCACTCAGGCAAGTAGGATCTTGATACAATTATTAAAAAAGATTTTCTGCTATAGATCCTAATGCATATAAGGCTGGATCTGCATTATCTAAAACACTGTTTTTCATCATTTGTATCCTACTGAAAGGAAAAAAAGTGGGTGAACAGTACGGAGATGATAGGAAACAATTTCAAATCTTACTGAAAGTAATTGTTTGAAAGTATGAGTTAACAACTAACAGATCAAAGGAGTCTCTGAAAGTCATGAAGGTAGCAGCGAAGAGTGAATGAGATGTGAATTCCTCTGATCTGAACCTGGACTTCAAACTTGAACTTGTCATTAAAATCCTGGGTGGTGTAAAAGTTATGGCTACTGTTTGCTGGTCAAAGTCTGAACAGCATTTGACTATGTAATATTTTTTGTTAAAGATTAAATTCTTTTATGGAATAAAATACCACTAGAATTAATCAATATTATTAAAGGTGTGAAGAAATACTGAAGAATAAATGAGGGAGTATGTGACACTAAATTGGAATTTGTTAGGAGTTACATATACACTATTAAAAAGTTGAAACATTTCAATTGATATTGAAACAAATGGACAACCTGGAGAGTTGACCATAATGCTCATATAAGAAGCTGTATGTTCTGAAGTCTAGATGTTATAAGATTATAGAATGTAATAGATAAAGCTGCTGAAAAGTTAGAAAGGATTAGAGATAAAGGTATTCTTTAAGTTTTCAGCAGGTGCATAGTCATGAAAGTAGAAGATAAACCATGTAGTGATGACAGAGATAAATCCATGAACAAATGCAGGGTCAAAAATAATACAAAGGTTAGAAAAATATCAAAGCTGATAGGAGAATATCACCAAGAAAAAACCCACAAAAGTTTGGAACATGATTTACTTTGTTCCTGGTACCAAAAAATAATGATTTTATATTTCTAACTAATACTGGAAATATCAAGTAAGGGAAAGTGGTAAGCTCCAAAGGGAATAACTTTACCTATTTGGAAAATTAAAAGAAAAAAAAATATATATCTGACTTTAAAATTCTCATTATATTGCCTGGTTTCACTTTAGCCTGTTAGGGATCTCACCAAAATCATGCCTCTCCTATAATCTTTGAAATAAATAGGAAACTCACATTGGGATTAAATGCAGCATGGATTCACTAAAATTTGTTGAAAAATATTAATAACAACAATAAGATAATTCATTCCCTTTGATAAATTATATTCTAGACAAGAGAATTGTATTACGTTTTGTCTCGAGTTTAATAAATAGAAACAATACCAGATGAAAATTATCATCTGGTGCAAAGAAAATTAAGGTTTGTACTAGGAACTGTTTGAAATGTTGTTTTAAAAATGGCAGACTAATGAAATACACCAGAAAATTCTGAATAATTTTGAGGAGTAAATCAGATTAAATTTATGAGCATGAACTCCAAATGGTCTGAAAATTGGAGTTCACTTATAAATTGTGAGATTTTCAGTTGGAAAGAAAAAATAAGATAAAAAGACTCAAGCTATGCTTCTTTTTGTACAGAGTGGAATGTAGCTCAACCAGTTCTAGCTGGCTATATTTTGGATGTCTACGTCAGAGCTGATCATCCCAAACTCATTTTGCAGTTAGCAAAGAGAAACAGGCACTTTAGGAAGTGAGTACTGCAAGCACTTTTAGGCATCTGCTGTTTCAGGAAGAGAATGCTACCTTGGTTGACTATGACATACCATCAGATGTGACAATGAAAACAGTAAATGCATTCTTAAGATGTACTGAATGAGGCAGTAGAAACAGAGAAACATACTCAATTTCCTAAATGAACATATGACATTTTATCTGAAATACTCTTAAGACAGTTACCATGATAAGAAAAGTGAGCTCTAACTGAAAAATGTGTCACAAAGTACCAGTCTATAGGTACACAAGAAAAAAAAAGAGGAGCTATTTAAGACAAAAAACAATACCAGCATTTAGAACCATAAACTAATTATGTATATTTTTAGAGTTTTAGGTTGGAAGAATATTTCTAACCAGCAGATGATTGAAGTATATAACGTTGTAAAAGAATAGTTGGATTAGAACAAACTTTAATATGAAAATTCATCATTTTATGAAATGGATTATACTGTGTGGCTGTAGGCAAAACAGTCAGTTGACTCAGTAGTCCAAGAAATCCAAACCTGTTAAAGTCTCTGATATTGTATTAAGAATTTATTTATTTATTTTTAATATTTTAGCAAGGACAAATCTATGCCTGCAGAGACAATGTGAAGAAAAAATATTTTTTCAAACGTTAAAGCCTCATGAAGAAAGGGCTTAAGTAGGGAAAATGATATAAAATTGGCTGCAAACTAGAAAAAACCCCACAGTGTTATCAAATTGTGGGAACATTCACATCTGAAAGGAAAGTGGAAGTGAAACTATGAATCAGTCCCATCCCTAATTAAAGAACACACTTACTGTCTTTCATAATGAAAAGCTAATTTTGCATAGATTGTTCAATTTTTTTACCCAAAGTTAAAATACTAATTAGTAAATATTGAACATATTTGTTAATAAGCAAGATTTTCAATTTACATTTTAATATCATTTTATTTCATACTATAATTTAATTACAAACATACGTTGCATCCAATAATTAGTAATATGGAGAGCTGGTATAGCAGGTTGAAGTTTATTTTACTGAAATTTGCCATTTAAAAGTAAGGTATATGTTGTGGGATTCTGTGCCACACTTTGGAGACCTAAATTTAGGCAGTAAATAAACATAGCGGGATAGTGTTCAAGTTCAAAACACCTATATTTAGGTGTTTATATGTAAATTTCTGTACATAAACTAGGTGTCTATGTTGCCATGGAGATCTATAGAGATTTAATCATTACAATGAATGGATCCTGGAGAGCTATTAAGCCAGAAGCCTTTAGGAGTGCCACTCCTAACGCACACATAAAAGTAGTGACATTTAAGAAACCCTAGGACATCTGACACAAGATGTGGAGCAGCAGCTCTGTGGCATATGCTGAGGTATTTCAGAGGCCATAAGATGCCTAGTGTGAGCATCAGAGTTGAGCCCTTAGCGTAGTTAATCAGACAGGGTCCGTTTCTGGAGGTGCCTGTCTCCCTCTGTCCCTTTGGAGGAAAACATAGGTGATTCCCTATATGTTGGAAAGGGATGGGAAAGGAAAGGAAAGGAAAGGAAAGGAAAGGAAGAAGGAAAGGAAAGGAAAGGAAAGGAAAGGAAAGGAAAGGAAAGGAAAGGAAAGGAAAGGAAAGGAAAGGGAAAGGAAAGGAAAGGAAAGGAAAGGAAAGGAAAGGAAAGGAAAAGGAAAGGAAAAGGAAAGGAAAGGAAAGGAAAGAAAGGAAAGGAAAGGAAAGGAAAGAAGGAAAGGAAAGGAAAGGGAAAGGAAAGGAAAGGAAAGGAAAGGAAAGGAAAGGAAAGGAAAGGAAAAAACTTCAGACAGTAGTTGGGGGAACGTCCTAGAATGTGATGAAATGTGAAAAGAGGAATTGGGAAGGATATCTTAGTTTCTGAAGTGAAACATTGTGATAAACTCACTGAACATATCAAATCAGTAATGTTTAATAACAAAGGAAGTTTTATTTGCAACACAGGTATAAGGTATGAGATTTTTAACAGGAGACAAGAAGCCAAAAAGGACTGAACAAATTAAGAGAAAAAATTTACTTGAAAGTTAGTAAGTATAATGGAGTACATAGTGTCCAGCTGGGTAAACCACCTGTCATATAGTAACTAAAAGCACACTGAAGTTTCACAAAAAGAGGAAAGAATTGTAAACAGAAGATTATGAATTCTGGTGCTCCCTCACTGCTGGTCCTTAGAGGAACCACTATTTGCGTGTTATACCAGCCCTTAATCCACTTACACATGTAACACCAGCCTTTCTTGTTATCCCGAAACCAGTTTCCAGAGCCAAGGCAGAACTCCAGTCTGACTTTTTGTTGAATTCATTAGGCCATGTGACATGATCACCCATTGGATAAGATTTTGAGAAGACAACTCCATCTCATTATTTCTTCACCTTTTTTATTTCAGTCTTCATAGTTACAATTCATCTCACCTGTTTTGCTGCTCACTTTGTAGCTGCTGGTGGTGTAATTTCTAATATACTTTTGTCTTTTACCATATCCCTCATCCTGTATACACACACACATACACAGAGGTATAAGTCCTTGCTTTTCCATTTGATTTCCTCTCTGTTCTTATACCTATATCCTCCTTCCTGCTCAAAAAAGCAGAAACAAACCAAGCAAACAGCAGTATCACCAAGTTGTGTATAAAATGAACCTAAGTAACCATGTAATTATTCTCACTCTATTGCCACTGCTCTTTATTGCTCTCACTTATTATGTCATCTTTCATATTGTAAGACTGTAGGCTCCTTGGGGAAGGGACCGCATCATTTATTTTCTCTTTGAAGTACCTTCATCACCTCAGGCACTTTGCAAGTAACAAATAATAATAATAACCATTAATCAGGTAATGGGATCAGTAGAAAGCACCAGTCATTGGCAATTAAAATCTTAGCAACAGTAGGCAGGTTCCTACTTCAGAATGGAGAAAGCTTTTTCTTTCTGTTCCTTTCTAATTAAGAAGCCTACTTGCTTTATCCAACATAAAACACAGGACCTCTCAAACAGCCTTTATTTGCCTTTACTTTTGGGTTTTTTCTTTCCTTCTGACTGAAAGGATAAGTGAAATCTATAATATTTATGATTAAATGGCCCATGCCTTAAAATATGTCTGTTTTCTGATCATTCCAAATAGCAAAGGTGATTAAAACTGAGGTTATTGGTTCAGCTAGGAGCACACTGAAATTGCTAGATCTGAGGGTCTACATATTCAGAGGAGGTGAAGGAATTTGATTTCATTAGTTGCTATTGAAATCCAATGAGGTTTCAGCACCTAACTAGTATAATCAAGGATGACTGAATTCAATAAGACACAGCATTTCTATGCAGCTAGTAGGAAGGGGCATTTTTATACTGTGTCTTGTCTGCACTGTTGGAACCAGACAAATGAAGGCACTCCTTTTTCTTTTTGAGTCCTTTGTTCACAATGGCAAAAAGGTGTTTTCAATAGTATTTCTAAATGACTGCTTGATATATTTTTCTTTCCCCTGACCGGTAATGACTAGGCATATAGTGTATTTCTGCTTATTATCCATTAACATCTTTCTCTATTTGTAGCTATATCCAAAGCTTTCATATAATTATTCTTTACAGCTTTAATTATAGCAAGACACCATATAATGTTGATGAAAGACCTTTAATTTCAGTCCTAAGACTTAAGAGTTTAAAGAACAAATGGTAGAAAGATGTTCTCCTTATTACAACAAATAAATTGTCTTAATTGAAAATATTGATAGAGACACACTTTAGGCACAGATCATTATGTAATTCTAGTGAATACATCAGTTTAATCTCCAAACACATCCCATTTTCCCCAAGATCCATTTTTTTTCCTTTCCAGTTCTATCATTATTTCCTGCATAATCTAAAGTCTTGTTCTGCTTAGCTTTAGCTGTTTTCCTCCCCTTTACCTTCCTATTAACATTTTTAATGCTAAATATTAATATATATTAATATTCCCATTTCTAACACTAAATAAATGAGGTACTGAAATATTTACATGCCCTTACCTTTTCTATATACCTTCATATCTACTAATTGGCCCTAAACTAAGGTTATCCTCCTTTTATACCTGGTTTTATATGTAAGCACATAAAAGTCATATGCACATAGCTTCTATATATTTATATATTAATAGATAAAACATAAATGGCATATATAAATAATTTATGAAACCTCATTTCTCTAGAATGCTAAGGTTTACAGGAGATAAGTTAAAAAATAAAACAAGTGGGAGAGGTGGGGAGGATGATAAGTAAAATTGATTTTACATATATAATTATGCACATATATAACAATCCCCATAGAGCTGAAGTTATCTCATATGCCCTACTCTTGCTCTTTATTATTATTGTTATTATTATTATTATTATTGTCTAATAACTAATTTATAAATCAGATTATAACTTTTTTTGAACAGAAGCCATATTTTATTTCTGCTGTGAGACACATGTCATACCTTTGGGGATTAAACACTGAACCACAGCATGGATGGCTGTCTTCAAGGCCAGGCTTTGAGTGATCTGGTCTAGAGGAGGGTGTCTGTGACCGTGGCAGGGGGTTGGAACTAGATGATCTTTAAGGTCCCTTCCAACCAAAACTATTCTATGACTCATTTCTGTGTTTCATATTTCACATGCTGCCTGGGCTATTTCTTCTCATAGCGTGTAACTTGGGAGCAGGATGCTGTTTTCCATGTCTTTAAAAATTTGCCAACACAGATGCCAGAAGGTGTGGTTAGAGCATGTGGTAGCACACTTGATAGTCTAATTAACACAGAATGGATAAGAGTAGCAACAAAGTCCCCTCTCAGGGGTTTTATAAAAACTTAGAATCACAGTCTGTATGTGGGAACCTGGAGGGTATCCACTTTGCCACCATGTGTTAAGGCCTCTGCCATTCAATATTATTGGCGTTAACTTTGAGGCTAGCTGTATTAGCATGCTTTCATCCTGCTGTGTGTTTGCTTTCTGCTGAGTGAAATCACTGAATGCTCCCACACTCATCTTTATGATCATTAGAAGAAACTCTTTCATCCATTCACCACAAAATATGTGCTAAGTGCAGGGGAGATTTGGGGGATTCTTTTTGGTTGTTTTCCCCCAAAGTTAACATCCGGATCATGCATAAGAAGTTATTCCTAAGCTAAGTGATACAGCAGCACTGGTAGCAGACTTATGAAAATAAGCTGATGGGTAAGGGTTATACAGGAACATTGTTTTCACCCATTTGAGAGGGATCACACTTTTGGCAATCGGTGATTATGGAAAAAATGGTGGGAAGAAGTAAAAGCTCAGTTAATCCATTGCCTGCACTGTAATTCTGAATTACTGTGTATCTCATACTATTGTGCTTGATATGTTGCTTTTATTTTTTACCCTTGGACCCTAAGTATTTGTCATGACACATCCTGTGGTGTATGTTGGCACTCAGATGCCAAAGACTCTGCATCCACCATGTTATCACTACGGTGCTGGGAGTGTGCTGTAACTCTTCTGTGATCAGGGCTGATAACTGATATTGTTCTCGCCTACTGGTTGTGGTATACGCTTGCCCCTTCCTTCATTAACCTACATGCCAAGAAGCTAAACCATGACCTTATTTGAAAAAAGGAATGCCTTTCTTTCAGCTGAACAAATGCTGTTTGTTTGTGTTTGGTTTTGGTTTTTTTTGGTTTTTTTTTTTTTTTTTTTTTTTTTTTTTGTCATGCTGCTTGAACTTGATATATTACAGGGCTTCTACAGCATTTGATTTACAACATTACAGCCAGGATTCTTATTGTTAACATTAAGTGATGCTGTTGCAGGCACTGGTTTCACATACATTGCACTGAAGCACTGCACACTTTGGTTGTGACAGATTTTTATGCTATGCTACTCAGTGATCAAGCATATATTGAGCAAAATCACTGAGCCAGGTTTTATAAATATATAGCTGATGATTACATTTCCCTACACAGACTCATCTGTAGAGTCTTATGTCTAGCAGCTCACTGCCTTTAACCAGCATGTGTCTCTGATAATTGGGATTCTTCTGGCATCAAGTCTGGAGCTAGTGTTGAGTGGGAGGGTGGTGCAGGCTGTTCTTGTACTTTCATGTGGAAGGAGATACTGTGATTTCAGCCACAACCCCAGCAGTTAGCTTATGAACTGCCCAAACACTTGCTTCTTTCTGTAGTCTTTAAATGAGGACTATGATGTTCTGAGTTTATGACTGGCAGTTACTTCACTGCATGTTGCACTGTGTGGGCCAGTGCTACCAGGGATCTTGTGCACAGCCTGGTGTGGGGAAGATAAGGTCAATTTTTGTAAGGCTCTCTTTGGTCATACTGCTGCATCCAGGGGAGAAGCAGTGGCTGTGAGTAGGAAAAGGGAGCTGAGGAAATGCCTGTTTGATCATAAGGTGTCAGAAGTCTCAGTATGTGTCCTCTCCTGGTTAGTGAACTAATGGCTAAAGAAAGCTTATTCTTTATGATCCTTTGAAGAAGCTGATTTCCCTTGCCTGGCTCTGTACTGGAGTGCTGTCCACAAAAATGTTGCCAACCTCTTTACTTGAAAAGGGACTTTGGCATTTTCTTTGTGAATATTGACTTTGGACAGTGGCCCTGTAATTTCTTTTTCACTAGAGGAATGTTTGTCCTGTCAACCATGCAACCATTCTGTGTCCACCTGCTGTCCTAAGAGGGACCATGAGCCCTGATGCCCTAAAGATCTAATCATCTAGCTATAGCTTATCTGGTAGGTTTTAGAATATTAACTAGTGTAAGGTAACTTTAAAAATAACTTTACATGAATACAAATAGCAGTTTAGCAAGGCACAATAAAAATGATAGAAATTCTAAGAACAGATTGACTTCAGTTATGGTTAAGTAACTGGGGCATGTTAGAAGAGTCACAAATGAGAAATGAGTCAGACAGAGGTCAACAGACCAGTTCAGTTTTACATCCGACAGCTTAATTTTTTTAATAGAGTAACATGACCAAGTAATAGATGTTTGCCATACACAGATTAATTTCATATTAGTAATATCAGATTATTTTATATAGACAAATACAATTTTATATTAGCAATAAGATAATATTTGAGAGTTTTGCACTATGATACTGTTCTCATGTTGCAGAACTTGTATTTATGCCAAAGCTCCCATCTGTAGATGTCCTGAGAACATAATTGGAATATAGTCTTTGAAGTTAGGAAAATTAGACAAGATTTCATCTCTAATATGTTGATCACATTTTAATGGTGTTCATGATTAAATATAAAGATTTAATTATAAACATCTGTACGTTTTTTCTTTTAAAACATTTCTGTGATCAAAAATTTCATAAGCTGTTTTATATATCTACAATAGTATATAAATATATAAACCCCACTATGTTTTCTCTAAAAGACATTGTTATACACTTATTCATTCATTCATTCTTCACTTCCAATTTTAAATTTAAAAGAATGACTTGGGGGGTGGGGGTGGGGTGGGGGGTTGCTGCATTTATTATTGTGCCATTCTGGTTTTCCTAGATAGGTTCCCTGGATTCCCAGTTTGTATCTGTTAGTAGTATCCTTGGACACCAATATGTCTGGTCACTTTACTGGTTTATGAAGCCCCTTTTCAATGATAAACTGACTACTGAATACTCATCAGTTAGGGACAGGTTTGGCAACAGTAGGCAGAGCCTTGCCTGATTGTCTTCCTCACCTTGACAGTGGAATTCTCCAAGAAATAG
This sequence comes from Rhynochetos jubatus, assembly GCA_027574665.1. Taxonomy (NCBI): domain Eukaryota; kingdom Metazoa; phylum Chordata; class Aves; order Eurypygiformes; family Rhynochetidae; genus Rhynochetos; species Rhynochetos jubatus. Next base: position 100,942,222 of record CM050649.1, on the reverse strand, counting down.
CCATTTTGAACAAGTGACTTCATTCTCCAATTGCCCCGAGCGTTCAGCCAGAGAGATGTGACATCTAGGCTTTGCTAGGGATTCATGTTAAGTTTGGACTCACTTATTTTTGTGTGTTAGTCTTGCATTACATTCCTTTCTGGTTTTACTGTCTTTTAAAAAGTCTGCAGCTGCTGCTTATACTCATGTTGCTGTATAATGACCCTATTCTGCAGATAACAAAGAATCTCTGTTTTTCCTCCTACATATTTTTTACTCTATATAAAGTTGAAAAGTTTTACCATAGACTTCCATATGCTTGTGATCAAGCTCTAAGTAGGCTTTGCCACAGAATTTTTAGAGTCAGTCAAACACTTTTTTTATTTTTCATTTGGGATATTTGCACATATTGATTAGTTAGTATTTGTAGAGTCAGTTCAGACAACAATTCATAGTGCACTGTATAAGACTGTTGATCCTGACATGCTTCTATCATTAAATGCCTCTACTGTTAAATGAGAGAGAGAAACTGATCCCTGGCCCTGAGCAAAGACAACAGTGACTGTCCTTGGTTCTTAAGACTTGCCCCTTTAATGCTAGCTTGTCTTGGAGGCATCTATGTGGATTACTCCAAAGCAGAGTCAGGGAACAAGCTATCCACTTATTAAAGACCATTCCCTTTAAGACTCCCTTTGGTACTGTAACCGAGAGGGAAACTCACTACTGAGGAGACTATCTTTCTTGCTCTGCTTGCTGGCCATCTGTGGAGGCTTTCAGCTCATTCTTGACAAACCTCCAACACCTGTGTTTGAGAAGGAACTGTGGAAGACATTTACAAGTTCTGAGTGCTAGTTTGGACCTGGGGTTTCCAGAACCCTTTAGGCAACTCTGGCCCTTTGAGCTGGTTTGACAATGACAGCTTCTAGTAGAGAATCTTATGCTACCACTGAAATACTCAACCTGATTAAAGGATTGCACATTTCTTTATAGATCAGAGGGGTCACATTAAACTTGCTATTCAGAACTCCACTACTGAAGGCCCGATTTTCTCACAAATATAGGATGATGAGTTCTGAAGTATCATACCCTTAATTATCCATCTTTTGAGACTTGATGTTTCTTAGTTTGTGTTTGGTTTTTTTCTAAATTTCTTTTTGCTTAGAACGCTACACTACCCTCTTCTGTTTTATCTTTATCTGCTTTAAATAGCCTCAGTTTAATTTCCCACTGTGCTTCAGTTTAGTTCAAAGTACCTTCTACATGTTTTAAATTTGTTTACATTCTTGTATACACATAAGAGAGGCATGAAGATTACTTGTGAAGTTCTTTTAATTTATTCATAGAAATAAATTTCTACAAGGATCAATATACTATCCTGAATATTTTACATTATATATACATTCATTTTTCTGTATATTTTTACATTCTTCTCCCTTTGTGGTCTTATGTTTATGATTTTTTAAGATTAAATGTATTTTTAATATATTTTTAAAACTTACGTTGTACTAAAAATTGGAAAATTGTCTTGAAAATAATGTGAACATTCTTCTTGAAGTTAAGTTTTGTTATATATATTGAAACAACCCTTACATTTGCATAAGATCTTAACATACCTGAAATAAATTTACCATTATTTTGAAACAGATGATATCTGGTGATTAAAAGATTTAGATGTGCAGAAAATGTTGTCACTCCCAGTTCAAAGGTTCCTACAAAAGCCTCATGGGAAGTCATGCTAGAAAGTTAAATAGTCTGTACTAGAGAAAATATATATCTTTTGAACATCTTGTGAACAGTGTGAAAAAAGCTTAATATGACTTATGATAGATGTTAAGTTCTGTTGCACAAAAGAGCTGGCTGCTACATTTTGTTTTGGAAATGTTTCTAAGCCTTTTATTGTAAAGGGACAAAGGCAGAGGGTCACTTTTTATTGTCTTAAAACAATTGGATGATGTAATAGAAACATTGTTAAAGATCTTCTTAATTTAACAGTTTCAGCAGTCATAGTTCCTTTCGCAGGTAGAGAAATTAAAAAACACATATACAGTATGTTTCTGAAATAAGCTTTTAGCTAGTGTAAATAGTAACAGGCATAATCAAAAAGAACTGGATTTGTTTCACCAGCATCTAATGGATTTCCAATTTAAGCATTATTTTACCCTCATATAAATTGTTCAACATATTAAGTACATTTTATCATAAAATCAATATGATATTCTAAAAATTGCATTTTATTAGTCTACAGACAAAGTTACTTGAATGTTTCAGCACTATTTAACAACCAGTCATTTAGTACTTTAATTTGAAATCGATCATTAAAGATTCATTTTGTCTCACTACAACTATTTGTAAACATTATCCTCACTTTTCTTGTGTCTTCATTAGTACCCTGTCATCTTCACATTAGATTGTAACCTATTAGAGTCATTCTAAGGCGTTAGCAACAGACCTTTCATTAGACTCCCACTGATAAAGTGTACCATCAGGTAACAACTGAGGTAACTGATCGCACTAAAATGAATCATTGATTAAAAATTATATGGAATGAAGAAGCACAAATACTGTGAACTATTTCTCTCCCTTCCCTGCAACCAGGGGTAAGTGGTCAGTGCTCAACCACATAACTGAGACAAATTAGCATTTGAGATAATCATTGCTAAATCTATCAATAATATTTGCTAGTAAATAGAGGTAAGCAAATTTTGTGAATATTTTTCTGCTAAAATTGCATTTCAGACTGTTCCACAGGTACAGTCTGGCTGAAGGGACGTATCTGTTTTCTTTACCCTGTATAGTATCAAGTATAATCAAGCTGTGGCAGCTACCATCATTCAAACCTGTTGCCTCATGAGCAGAAGACCAATGAAGCCTCATTCCCTGAGGATCTCTCTGTCTCCCTATAGATTTCTACTCCACTACTGACAGGTCCTTTGTTAGTTCCTTTGAAAGAAGACTTATTGCAGTCTCCTCAGTTTTCCTTAGCTGCACCAGACAATGCTTTCCTCTCCAATTTATGTCTCTGGTGTGCATTACAATAACACCAGCTCTTTTCATACGAGAGTTCATAAGCTCTCAAACAATATCCTTAGTTTCTTTCTGTGTTTGCTGCTAGCTGGGCAAATGAATGCACACTACATCTGGTTAAAAGCTGCAGCCGCTGTGGCTATCTAGCAAATAGCACAGCTGGGCAATTGCCAGCTGTCCCTTAGGGAAGACATTAATAGATTCTCTATCCCTTACCCATCTCCTGATTTTCCTCAAAATTCATAGGAACATAATCTCTTTCAGATCTCTAGTCTGTGAAATTTGCTTGGATATGCCCAGTGACATCTAAGATTTTCACAAGTGAGAGGGTACAGAGAGAAATTACACTAATTTCCTTAGGAGAACGGCTTAAGAATAAATATTTCTAATATATCTGTTTATCAGCATGGCAGTTCACATAAACAGTTTATTTTCTGTGTAACAAAATGGAAAGGTCTATGCCTTGGTCCACAGGAGATTAAGTCTGGGCCCTCACCTCAACAGGTTCTTTTTATGGTTAAAGTAAATCATGTCTGAGGCATATGACACTGTATGGAGGTGACATTGGCACACCTTGAGCACAAGTCAGTCATTTTTTCTAATGAATTGATTTTAATGTGCACTCAAATGTGACATGACCCTGCATGCAAAAAAGGTCATGATGTACACAAACTCCTCTCTATTACATTTGAAAATAAAGAAACATGATACCATACACTGCTAATGATGTACTGCAGCCCCATGGGTCAGGCTCCCACTCAGGACTATCTGAAGGCCAGTACATATGATACTAATATCAGTGAAAATGGGAGGGATAGACAATTATTTCTAAGTGAGAGAGGAGGGAAGAAATTTTTTAATCTCAGAAAGATATAATACAGGATAAGACAGGAATCTTTTTTTCAGTTCATGTGAATTTTCTCTGCCTTCATAAAACTCTTTAAAAAAACCAGCAATGAACAACACACCACTTAGTGCATTTTTTCCTACTCTGTTTACACCTTAATTCAAGAACAATCCCTTAAATTCTACAAATCCAATCATGCAGACTTAGCATAGCCTAGAAAAGGCTTATTTTGGAAATGATTACACCCATGCTATAATGACTATAAAACACTTTATAATTGTTTAACAGCTGGAGGGAAATCCTGAGTTTGCAGAAGTTAATGAGAGCTTTTCCACAGACTTCAATGAGGTCAAAACCTGTCCCCTAGTACTCTATGATCTTTGCTTATGATACTCTTCATAGACAACCCATTGTGACCTGGCTCCCTTTCTCTTTTTGTCATCTCCCATTTCTTATTTTTTGGTCTTATTAAAGGACTTACAGGGGACCTCCATGTTCAGAACACTCTGCCTTGATCTCTGATTTCAGGGGTTATATACAGCTGCAATACCAATATGTATGAAGATTTATTTTAATATTTATCTATCTATTAAATATCTATTTGTTCAATATGATTGTGCATTTAATATTTTTAAATATGCACTTTCCAAGAGGCTTGGAATATATATTTAGTCTAGGCAAAATGATCTGAACAGAGAGACATTGACTTTGCTAGGATGAAGTCATAGCTGATGTAATAAAGGAACAAAAAAGTGTGGTTGCTGATTGCTTTATGGTTTATACCCTTCTCACATATTTCTTACATTGTTCTCTTTCATATGGAAACTCCCATGGATTTATAGCTCACCGTTAACATTTCATCATTTAAACAAATGGGCAAAGACTGGACTGTAGCCTATGAACCACAGCATTGCATGGCAGATAAGCCTCCCCACATACACCACTAGCTGATTTAGTCTTTTAAGTCTCTCTTTTTTTTGCATCAGAGGTGATAATATCTGTTGCAATGGAGACTGCTTTCAAATAAGCAACCCTCTCTAATCATGTCCTCTGAAGCATGCACAGTTCTGTCTCACACTGTGATAAAGACTGTGTAGATGGCAGACTGCTGTCCCCAGTTGCAGAATAGCACTGGGGCCTCCATGTCTCTGTGACAAAAAGTGCCAGGTGCAGGTGGGTCAGTAAGTCACAAAGAAAGCTCATTAGATGGTACTGGGACATAACTGCACAGTGATAATGAGCCACTGACATTGGTATGAGTTATGGTCTTGCCCTCCGCTACTTCCTACAGAGTCTTTCTATTTTCTGGTGAGAGTGAGCGGGACAGAAAAATGAAAACCTCATCTTTCCTCCATATAATAATATTATCTTTGTCCTTTCCTGGCTTCTTAAATAAGGGAGAAAATATTTTCCCTTTTACATGGAAACAAGTAGTCTACATACAACACAATATAGGATGAAAGTTGGTAAAATTTACATCCTTTTTTTCTCTTCAAAATAACTTAGAAGTATAGTTTGACATAGATACTACAGCAAAAATAAACAAACAAACAGAAAACACCAAAAACACCAAAAACAACAACAACAACAACAACAAAAAAAAATCCGTGGCTTTTCCAGCACCTGCAGACATGAGGATAAATCACACAGTGCTCACAAAGTTTTGGTTTGCCTCCTCTAGAAAAGTTGTCTCCTGCTTTTCTTTGTCACCTATTAACTAATAAAGTGCCGAGATGATGTCTGATTTCTTTGGCTACCTGTCTGTAATGCCATCTCCCTAAATGTTTCTATGTTCCAATGCTCTTCCACTGAATTCTTTCAGGTGAGGCTGTATTTTGGTTTCTTTTTTGTTGTTGTTATTTCAAAGGATTGCATGATGGTTCTGTTAAGTGACATTTAAACACGAAAAACAATAATGAAATCTCAACAAGGTAACCATGTTCACTTTGGTGATTATGAAGAGCTGTAAGTGACAGGCCATTTAAAAAGAAAACCAAACCAAATATTTTTGTGAGAGGGAAAGAAACTGGAAGCAAGTGTTCAGGGAGTGGCAGGAGAGGAGTAATAATCATTCAAAGCTCCCGTTGTTATTAGCACAGACTACACCTGCAACACTGTAAGGATTGTCTACAACTGAGTCACCCAGATCACCAGACCCACACTCTTCCTTTAATGTCTTGTTTTCTCCAGCCATAGTAAGTGTTGTGTTTGATTTTTTTTTTTTTTTAGGTGACAGTTCTTCTGCATTTTGTTTTGTTTTGTTTTGTTTTGTTTTATTTAGAGGAGAAGATAGAGTTTGGAATTATGTTTATCTCCCTATTTCACTCAACATTCATCCAAAGAAAATTTGGTTGTGAATAAACTGTGTGTAGAAGAGGGCCAGGGAATTTTAACTGAAACTGCATCAATCACCAAGTGTAGTCAGAGTATTGATAACCTGATCCACCTGCATTTAAACAAACTAAAAATAGAAGTTATATAGTATTATTAGAATATTTTGATGAATATCTTCTGCACAATGTTTTATTCAATAGATTTTGGATGGGCATAACCTTCCTGCACCTACATGATACAATACTGTTAGCATATTCATTACTGTGTTCAGCTCCCATTATTCACTGTGACGCAAATTTTTGAATTGCTCTGCACACTGGGATAAGAGAAGTTTGAACACAATGATCCTACAAACCCTTGCATTTTCTCATACCTCTTAAACTATCATCTGACTTATTTTCTGATTCTCACTGGATGCCTTTATATTCCAACCTCCTATGTCTAGTATACTTCTCACTGAAGACCATTATTCTACATGTTTATATTTAACTGCCCTAGAATTTCTTGCTGTATTACTCAGACAAGTGTAAGTCAGTAACAGTGTTTAATAGGTAGACAATATGTTCGGGTTTATTCTTGTTTTATGCCTACTGAAAAATTCAAAATGGGTCTTTACATTTCTTATATTCCCATAGCTTTCCCACTATAGTGAAATGGAGTAATAAAGGTCTTCTTAGCCTATTTGTTCAATTGTAGTAGATGGTATGTCATTTCCTAGGACAAGTTTAGTCATTCCGTGGATTTGAATACTTTACCAGAGAGGATATATTTTAAATATCTAACACGGTAGAGTTACCAGAAGAAAAACACACCTGAAATCCAAACTGATGTCCATTACCATAAATAATGTATCATTGATTTCCTTTGTGGTTAATAATGGAAGACAAGTATGCAATCATAAGATTAATACTAAATCATGATGGGAAGCAAAATTGCCATTTACAGTAATAATAAGCTCCCATCATGACATAACAACAAACTAAAAGTAATTGAACAGGATTATTAGCAAGATCATGCTAATATGAATCAGCCACTTTTATTGATTGAAGAAAAGAAGTATAATCCTTGACAGTTTTGTTATTCAGTTGACCACTTCATATAATAAACTCAACCAAAGTGATCTTTTCTTAGGTCACCCATATGTAGGAGATTACAGTGGTTCTGTAGACTGCTATGATCACTTTTGTATGCCAATTTACTTAATATAGGAATCCTGTATGTCGTTCCATTTCTGAAGCAAATACAATCTCCAAATAGATTTCTTCTTTCTTGCAGAAATTATAGTATTATCTTATTAGAAATGGCTGGGATATGTTATTCTTCAGATTGAAACATACATTTTAGAGTCTAGCTGTAGACAGAATTCCTGTTAGTTTATTATCACCATGTGAAAAGAACGTAATAATTCAGTAGAGCAATTATGTCGAGCACAAGAAATGCTCAGAATTGCATCCAGTTGGTCAATAGTAAGGCGAATATCCTAAAGGTTGATTCAGATTAAGCAGCTCTCAGAAGAGGATGAAATAGGTATCACACTTAGGTCTCTGTTCCAACTCTCAATTCTTTAAGTAATAATAATGTCTGAAGTCCTTGAACCATAAACACTCTTTTGAAATTAGTGGTATAACACCACACAATCTGATTCTTATCCTGAAGTGATAACAGGTTTTTTCTACATTGGTGGGTGTATTGCCTCTAATTTTAAAATATGCTGTCACTGTATTTTGGACATATATCAGGTTGCCATGGGACAAACAAATAAAAAATGGAGATGGGAAGTAGAAAAATTTTAAATTAGAACATTTAGAATGATACGCAATAATCCTCCTTATACCATTTATTTACTATAGCTTGGCCAGTACAGTACTGAGAACAGTACAAGCGTGTTAAGCTCTGAGGAGAGGAAGGCAGGAGTTGTGTAGGTTTGATTCACAGTAATGTTTCTTTTATTTAAAAAAGGGTAGAGCAAAAAAGTATGTCAGTGAAGTGGGAAAACAGGTGAGAGTCTGTCTCTCAGTTAATTGCAATTCTGCCAATTTTTTTTATGAAGGTTGGCTGAAAGTGTTGAGTAGCAGTTGTCACACGGGAGCATGGTACAGCATTGCAAAGTAAAATTCCTTATAGTGTTCTTATAATATTCTTGTCATTTATTTTTAAGCTTGTGTGTGTATATGGATGTCTAAGCACAGCCACACACATGAAAGTGTAAGTGGGAACACAGAGAACACATTTGCAATTTCAGAATCTGTTTATTCTTTCCACAGAATGATAGGTGGAATACCACGGAAAACATAGCTGGCATAAACTGAAAATACGCAAATTTTACATTGAGTGCAAATATTTATCCAAAGATTTATTGGGTGAACATATAAGCACAGTGTTTTCCATGTTTTGCACACGATTTTTAATAGATTCTCTTATTATTTCACATTCCAGAGAATCTGAAACCTGTAACAGAAGGGCAAACATTGGAGTCAAACTCAGTAAAGAGCTGTTGACTTTAACAATAAAGAAATGAACTCAAGAACTGTGCCATCATGTACAGTACAGACCTCAATTCAGCCTAACATTAGAAAATTCTCTTTGGGAAAGGTTATGTTGTACCTCAGGTAATGTCAAATGGAAATTGCTCTCTACTTCTGGTTAAGAAGCTTTGGTAATAAAAGCATTGAGGAGCCTATATCCACAACAGACCCAAGTGCATGACTTGCAGTGTTACAGAGTGGTACTCAGCAACATAGTCTGGAGTTTCTTTTGTATGTACTTGAATAGGGGATTGCTATGCAAAGTAACAAGTCATGTACCTGTAGTACATGCAACCCCAAAATACTGGGTTTACATTAGTCACAAGATGATTGTCTTCAACTCTCTTTTTTATAAAAATGCACATGGAAAACATTGAGGTCTTTACCAGACCAAAAATTTCCATTAATTGGCATTACATAATTAATGCAGGTCTCAGTTTTACTACACCGTGAATAGCACAGGTCCTAAAAAAAAAAAAAAAAAAGGAAAAAATTCTTACTAGACAAGATTTCTGAGAAATGAAGAGGGAACACAACATAAAGGATTGGTACACCTCATAGTTTCCTTCCCCCCCTCAACAGTTTCAGACCTTCATTCTATTTTCAAATTAAAAGAAACCCAGTGAGGAAAGCACATATTCACATTGCACTGTACAGTTAATCACCTGGATGCTTGAGGTCTGATTGATTGTTTTTTTAACCTTATAATTCAATCACATTTCTAACAGCAAGAGGTTTCTGTTTAATTCTGAGAGCAATAATCTTCTGTGGGTCTGGTTTTTAGAAATATAAGTAGATGTGAAAGAAATTAGAACTTCTATCTCTTTTTACAACCATATTTAAGTTATATGTTTGTCATAGAGCAACTTAACTGTTACATAAGTCTGTTTCAACCTTCTTTATTTTATATAGCAAGTCTAATATTAATATAACCTGTTACAAGTTATTCTGTGCCTTTGCCATCAAGTAAATATAGTTGAATATTAAAAAATTATTTTTGTGTTGAAGTGCTGGGGATTTTTTTCCACATTAATGCAATCCAGTAGATATGTAATTTGCCCAGAAATTTTTAATTTTCCTTTGGCTTATCCTGATGAGACAGCAGTGCTGAGATAATAATTGACCTCTCAAGTAAAACATGCACATGACCTTGTGTACTTCATATAGACAAGTGTTCTCAGTAGCAGCCAAGAACTTGTGGAATTTGGTTTCTGATTTTGGAATCTGTTTTATGAGCATCATGTCAATGGGTAGTGTCCTCACAGAGCAGGTCTGTGTTAATAGCTGACACGTTGTCATGTACTTGAGTAATATATTTTTTCAATGAAAATCTTTCATGAATTTGTATAATATAATGTCTTCTACTAATTAGCATCCTAAGTAGTTCATCTGTGTTATCACTAAATTCTGCACACAGTGAAAAATGGAAAACTGTAATATATTTGCCTGTAATTTCATCATAAATTTGTGCATGCTATAGAGTCAATGACATTCAGAAACTGTATTATCCTTTGGAATATAGTGAGTTGTAAAGGCAGTAACAGCTGAGGCATATGTATCACCTTACACAGCAAGATATGGAAAACACACTCTCCTTCTAAGATCAAGCAATGTAGGCAACATTTCAGTTTTAAGTAAGAGGCATGTTTGTCTTGCACATCAATCATACGCAAGTAAATTTGAAAGATTTAAATTACATTCAACCCAAAATTTGTGGACCTTTAGAACAAGGAAGAAAGCTAACAAGTTCTGGAACAACAACCACAGAAAGAAACTGCCTCATCACCTGTTAGTGCTATGTGTTACTGTAATAAAGTCAGATAGCAATAGATTTACTATGACACTTATGGTAGGGACACTTCTACTGTCTTCTTGACTGCTAAAGTTTTTCTGAATACAAGCAAAAAAATTCGGGGGAAATGGGACAATTTATGAGCAGTAGTGTGCACTTTTTTTTTTTTTTCAATGAACAAAATATTTTCAGCCAATATTGATTAAGGAGATAGATGATAGTTTTAAATTAATAAACAACCAAGAGAGTAATGGAGAAGAGTTAAGCAAATCAGTTGCTGCCAACTTCTTATGTTAGGTGTCCTCTACAGAATGTGGTATGAAAGGGAAGAAACACTCTAAAACACTGGCATTCTAATTGGAGCGAGGAGAAAGCATTTAAGGAAACCAGGAAAAAGAGATTGAATATTCTAGTGTCTGATACAGAAGGGTTGTAACCTTTCTTCTGTAGCAATCCCACTGTCTGAAAGAATAACAGTTATGTGACCTAGCTTGAAGAGGGATGTCTGGTGCCTGTCTTCCAGAAAGGTGAGACAGTCAAGGAAAGAAATAGAACTGAAATTTATTGTTGAGTAGCCTTCCCACATGAGAGAAAAGGCTGATGCCTAAATAAGCCAGATAGATTGCTTTTTACTTCTAAGAACGTGATAGCTACTTTGTTCTTCCACAGAGACAAGGATTATGGCACATGATATCCACTCCTTTTCTTTTGCAAAAGGAGAAAATCTGTAATATTTTGCTTTATATTTTTAGTGCAGCAAAAAGCAATTTCCACAGACTCTCTAGGTTCCAAGCACCTACATATGTGATGTCAAATCACTAGATCATGTTAAGTATGTGTGTGCCTGCATTCTAAAAGCAAGTGTTTTTTCATCTTTTTCAGACATACATGACTAGATGGCTTTCTCACTGAAGGACACTAGATCTTGTTGAACAACCACAATAAACCATTTTCAGAATCTTCTTACTCACCAATATTTGAGTGGCTTAGCACAGAAGAAAGATTTAGTCAAAGACTCTTGAAGACCAGAATTTATTGAGAAAAGTGAAAGCAAAGAAATGTACATTCTATCACAGAGATATAGCTTACCCTAACCCTGAAATATGGAAAAGGAAACCGCATACTCATCAAATAATTAAAAAATTGCAAAGCTGTTCCAATACATTATTCAATGGCAAAATAAATCACGTCTATGTAATCAATCTAAATGGCTTTAGATATTATTAGTAGGTTAGGTAAGGTTGCCTTTTGCCATTTAGATATGGCCTTTTGCCTTGTGCAGAGATGCATATTTTGCCCCAGTGAGCAAATAACCCAGCATGAACAGACAGCGAAGAGGAAGTTGTGATAGTCTTTTCCCCTTTACCCCAAACATCTTGAGACCTTGAAAACTCAGCAGGATACAGATGCAATTCTGTTTGATGATTTGCAAGAAAAGGAGACGGTCATGCATCAAAAACAGACAAAACACCAAGAAAACATTTCTTTGACAAGATTTTAATCTTTGCTCTTGCATGTTACTGAGAAGTGAGATGTGACACAATTTTTATTTATGGCATTACATATATTCATCACATACAGAAGAGCCTGGAAAAGAGGAGAACTGGAATTTATAAGGGAAGGAGGAACTGGAGACCTGGTGATAGAAAAGGATGAATTAAATGACTCTCAGGACACTCTGTTCCATATTAGTGCTTCTTACTGTTCTGTACAGCAGTTTTTCTATAAAACTTAGGAAAATCTAACAACTGTAATGAACATAGTCCCAATGCACAGTTTTCTTTTGAGAAAGAAGTAAGAGAATTGGATAAAAGAGTTTTCTAGCCAATTCTAAGATCAAGGATCCAAAGATAAGATCAACTCCATCCCCTCTTTTCTTTTCAATTTTGAGATGGTTAGTTGACCTAACAAACTTAGATTCTTGTTTCAGACAGGAATTTTGGCTTAGCTTTCATCTTCAACAGTACTTCTCAAATGATGGTGAAGACAAAATGAATTTTTTGAGGACTGTTAAACAGAACTAGAGTCATCATCATCTTTCATCTATGACTGGGTCATTCCACAGAATAAGGACACTTTTTGTCTTATACTTTTCCATTACTTAACATCTCCCTTACGCCTGATTCATTCTTTTGCACGTAGAATATTCTGAAGTGAGAAACTCATATACAGAGCTTTACTACTAATTAGTGACAATCATACTTTTATATTAAATACCGTATACTCTTAGGGAGAGTCCATTATGTATTTTTAATAGATTACCTGTAATACAGAAGTTCACACACTAAGAAGTTTTGTAGAATTCATCTTTCTGATATTGTCTGCAATTTAACAGGCTAATAAAAAATAATTAAAAAAAATAGATATATAAACCCATTTATTTTTGCATTGAATCCTTAGTATAAAATACAATGGATCTATTTTCAACACAAAAGACCCACCAGCAAGGTGAAAAGCAGTAACCACTAGGAATCATGAGTTCCAAAAGTCTAAGAAAGAACAAACTTAAAACCCAAGTCTTTGCCCCTAAAAAGCATTTCGTAGTGCATCTGGAGTTTCTTTCTCCTTGTTTTCAGAAATCTTCAGCAACGAGGTGTGGAATTAAGACAACAGAAAGGAGAGGAAAGTAAGAAAATTATTCAGCATCCTCTGTCTCAACACGTTCCTAGAATAGTAAAATATTCATAAACCCTTGTCTTTTACTTAATCCATCTGTAGTTGAAACAGATAACAAACAAGCGACTCATGTATTGATACAATGCTTACAATAAAAACATGCAAATATTGGCTTTGTACCTCATAGTCCAGTTGTCAAACTGACCACAACAGGTTTAAAAATTAAATCAGGCTGAAAACAGAATTATGTGTGAAAGATGAAATATGTAGTGATAGAAAAAACTGGGAAGAACATGTTAAGTTTTGTGCATAATTTTCTGGGTAGATTCTTCATATTTGAATTCAAAATTCGGCCATACTTTTTTAACATTTTTTATTCCTTCTCCAAGATTTACAGTTCTCAGGTTTAGAGGCATTGGTTCCTGTTGTGGTTTAACCCCAGCCAGCACCTAAGCATTTCAGAGCCACTCACTAACTCCCTGCTGCCCTGGTGGGATGGAGGAGAGACTCAGAAGAGTAAAAGTGAGAAAACTCATGGGATGAGATAAAAACAATATAATAGGTAAAGAAAAAGCCACATATGCAAGAAAAGCAAAACAAGAAATTAATTCACTACTCATTGGCAGGCAGGTATTCAACCATCTCCAGGAAAGCAGAGCTCTATCAGACATAACCGTTACTTGGGAAGAGAAACCACATAACTCTGAATGTACACCCCCTTCCTTCTCGTCCTCCAGATTTATATGCTGAGCATGATGTCATGTGATATGGAATATCCATTTGGTCTGTTGGGGTCAGCTGTCCCAGCTGTGTCCCCTCTCAGCTTCTTGTACAGCCCCAGCCCACTTGCTGGTGGTGTGGGGTGCCCAGCAGAGAAGGCCTTGACTCTGTGTAAGCACTGCGCAGCAATAATGAAAATATCCCTGTGTTATCAATACTGTTTTCAACACAAATGCAAAATGTAGCCCCATACTAGCTACTAAGAAGAAATTTAACTCTACCCCAGCCAAAACCAGCACAGATGCAGTAACACAACAACCACTGCAGGTGTCGTATCTTTCCAACACAGCCAATATCAAAGCTTTTAGTGGGTGGCAAATACTTCACCAATTACAAAGTATTTTGCTCAGAAAATATCCTTCATGTTCATTCAAAGATTATCTCTTATTTAGTGAATTTATAAGCCTCTAAACAAACAAAATGTTCCAAAATTTATTTCACAAAACCAGTGGGTGATCCCAGTATACATACAGATGCATACATCATTCTTCACATCTTTCTCTGGCTGAATGTGTCAACTGAAAAACAAAACAAAACAAAACAAAACACCAAAAAAACAGTTTCCCTTCTTTAACAACATCTTGTGACAGTAAATTGAATAATTTAACTGGGAAATGGTTGGGTTTAATTATTAAATGTGTTGTAGTTTCATGTAATGGAACATTTTATTGTTGTTACACAATATCCATCTTTCTCATTCAGAAAATTGACCAAAGAGTATTAAATATTCATGTAAAAATGAATTTTCTTGCTTACATACAACAGGCATCCTGAATTGATTGGTGAAGCCTGCTTTCTCTGGAAGCTAAAAGATCTTCATCAGATCTTTTAATCCCTCAAATGAAGTCAGTTACAGTCCAGTGAAGTGAAGCCTAAAATATACATAGAATACAGCTATCCAAACAGCATCAAAAATCACGTAAAGTTATGTGACTTCTTATCATCAAACTACTAAATAAAATTTATAAACTGGATGAGAAGTATTAAGAGTCTTTTTCCCATCACTGATCCCATAAATATTTTTTAGGAGATTTTTCCTTACCCAAGTTTTAATATTTGCCTTTCTTCACATCCTTATTTATATCTACTTAGCTGCACTATATGAACTGGGGAGGAGTAAGGTATAAATTTTGTTAGTGAAGAATGTGAATGTTTGTTTCCATCCTGAACTTGAAATTAAACTTGATTATTCCATTCCTGTTCTCTTTAATATCTTTAATACATTCATCAATTGCCTGGATAAGGGGATCGAGTACACCCTCAGTCATTTTGCAGACAACACCAAGTTGGGTAGGAGTGCTGATCTGCCTGAGGGCAGGTAGGGTCTTCAGAGAGGTGTGGACAGGCTGGATTGATGGGCTGAGATCAATTGTATGAGGTTCAACAACAACAAGTGCCTGGTCACTCAGGCCACAACAACCCCCTACAATGCTACAGGCTAGTGGATGAGTGACTGGAAAGCTGCCTGGTGGAAAAAGACATGAGGGTGTTCATTGACAGCCAGCTGAATATGAGCCACCAGTGTGCCCAGGTGGCCGAAAAGGCCAATAGCATCCTGGCTTGTATCAAGAACAGTGTGTCCAGCAGGACTAGGGAAGTGATTGTACCTTTCTAATTGGCACTGGTGAGGCTGCATCTCGAATCCTGTGTTCAGTTTTGGTCCCCTCACTACAGGAGAGACATTAAGGTGCTAGAGTGTGTCCAGAGAAGGGCAGCAAAGCTGGTGAAGGGTCTGGAGAAGAAGTCCTGTGAGGAACTGCTGAGGGAACTGGGGTTGTTTAGCCTGGGGAAGAGGAGGGTCGTGGAAGACCTCATTGCTCTCTACAACTATCTCAAAGGAGGTTGCAGAGAAGTCAGTGTTGGTCTTTTCTCCCTAGTGATAGAACAAGAGGAAACAGTCTCAAGTTGCTCCAGGGTAGGTTTAGATTGGATATTAGGAAAAATTTCTTCAGTGAATGTGTTATCAGGCATTGGAATGGGATTCCCAGGGAAGTGGTGGAGTCACCACCCCTGGAGGTGTTTAAGAGGAATGTAGATGAGGTGCTAAGGGACATGGTTTAGTGGTGGTATTAGCAGTGTTAGCATAATGGTTAGACTTGATGATTTTAAAAGTCTTCCGGTATAAAAGACTCAATGATTCTATGAAATTAAAGGTCAAAATAATAGTAAAAACATTTCACATCAACTAATGCACGTGATTCTTTCTCAGCATTGATAATTTATTTTTTATTTTACTTTAACAAAAAATAATGTAACTGAAAAACATAATGTAAATAAAGATAAAAACATTCAGCTTAAAATATCAAAATACATGAAGAACCATCACATTCAGTCCATGATGGTTTCCACCCTCCTTATCTTGTTGGTTTGTTTTGTTTGGTTGGGTTTTGTTTTGGTTTTTTGTTTTGGTTTTTGTTTTTTTCTGGAAAGAAAACACAATCAACAGCATTTTACAAAGATTTTCTGTTCCAGTACTGTGGTGGTGCATTTCTTCCCCTCTTAACTCCTAGGAAAGTTTTATGGCCTTGGAGATCCCTATCAACCCATGGCCATTGTGCAATGAGTTTGGTGATTAGGCGCTCCTTATCACATCAAAACACTCTTGCACTACCAAGGTGGGGAGTGGCCACGCTACGGGTCAGTTGCTTGATTGCGGTGTGGGATGAGAGTGAAATCATCCCCTGCCAGCCTTGAACCTTATCGCAGTCTGGATAGATTGGTACCAGCTGGAAATTCCAATGACCACCTGCCCCAATTAAGACCAGGATGTAAAATTATTTATGCCTAAAGTCAATTATCTCATGACCCTATAAATAGCGGTTCCAAGGGTGACCCTTTGAGCTCTCCTGGACTGCAGTGGGCTGTGCCCAGCATCTCCCTCTGAGTGGGATGCCTCTCAGAGTTCGCAAACTCTCAAGTTTGTGAAATCAGAAAACAGTCGACACAAACTGGGCTGAATAAACCTTCCTTGAGGCTCAACTCTTCACCTGTTGAGAGATGCACAGACATCTGACGTGAATATTTTCACTGAACTCAAGGGGAAATTTTTACAGGTACCTTCATACAAATACATGTATATCTCTCTTTATTTCTGTATTTGTCTGTGTGTGTGCATGTAACTTTATGTTGATAACCTTGTTAAGTCTTTGATTAAGTTATGTGCTGATCTGTTGAAAGTCCTGCTGAGTAATTGTGTGATCTAATTGTGTGTGACATATCTGAATAAGTGTTAAGGAACTTTGAATCATTCCTGCCCCACACTGTTGCTATCCCCAAGTTTCACACCAAGCACGAAAGTTCACACACTCTGATCCTTTCCCCGATTCCTTAGACATAAACTGTTGACCAGGTCTGGGACTAGGGGTGAATTCAGCCGCACCTACAATTCACTCTCGAGGAGTTTAGAAAGCAAGGGGGTCCACTCTGAACCTCATGACCGAATGGGAGGAAATTCCTTGCCCCTTTTCCCTAATCTGTGTCACAACAATCCAATCCTGCCTTGATTTCCCTGACTTTGTAAATAATTTTTACTTCATGTACCAACTACTTTAATCTGTTGCTAATTTGTTTTTGCCTTTGTATGTTTTTCCATGACAAATAAGTAGTAGAGGGGACCTTGCCATCAAATTCTGTTAAGTCACGCTTCTCACATTCATATTAAAAATATTAGCTCTTCCCCTAATATTTGTGACGCTGATTTTTTAAGTGGCCTAAACCACTCAGCATAGTCCCACTTCCATGGCAGTACCTGAATCCATTGTCTTGCTGATCACTTCTATTTGCTATATTTTGTGGGGCTTTGCCTTCTCTTTTTTCCCATCCTTTTTTCCTTCTCTCTCAGGAAGGAGATGAGATCTAATCTCAGTCACAATTATGCAGATAGGCTCTGCTAATGTCTAAGGAAACTTTGTGTAACATGAACCCCAATGAGGGATCATCTGTTTGGTAGTCAGGAAAGGTTTCTTATCTGTCTGTCTCTTACTTTTATCACTATAATAATTTTAATTCAGTTTTCATACACAGTAAGATGTCTTATTTTTCAAGGGTGACAAAATGACATTTTTAAGTGGAATCATAACTGACTAAAAACCACATCACTAGTGTTAACTGAGATATTGCATTTAAATTTCTTTAGTAGGAATTGGTGAACTGTAAATTAAATTAAATTTGTTACTGCTTGAGATATCATCTATTTTTGTTTGTAAACGACTTATCAGGTAAATTATATTTCTTTGTATAAAGCCTTATGACCTGCAGCCAACAAGCAATTCCAAGAGCAATGATGGATATTTGCTGAAGGTTAAATGCTCTAAGAGAACTTGTAGATACTGAGTTTCTCATTTGAAATGAGTGGATCTCAGATTGATTTGTTTCAGTTCTCTAGCAAAATCCAGCATCATTTCAACATCACTAAGCATTGAGAAGACTGTTATTTACATACCCTGAAACCACAGCCATAATATTTTAGCCTCTTAACATTGTTTCCTTGTATATTTCTCAAGGTTGTTTTTTGGTGTGGGTGTTTTGTTTTTTTTTTTTTCTTTCCTTAATTTAAAATTACAAGTAGGATAAATCGGGTGCAGTTTAATTCCCTGTACAATAGTTTATCCTTTTTGGCCTCCATCTGGTGTTCTAGAAGACACGAGGTCACATCATGATGATCCACCACCCCTATGCAGGTGCAGCAGACACCCTAAAAGTGTTAAGAGACACAAGGTCTTTCACTTGCTCTTGTTTAAGCAAGTAAGTCAAGCCCTTGGTGTCTGAACCTGCAAACAAACCCAGTTTTGTTGGAGATATACACATACTCAGTTTTCAGGTTCCTAACCCTGAAGACATGGTCCTGAACTGAACATTTAAATTCCCTATCAAAATATCCTAAAATTTCCTCAAAACATTAAACCTCCTAAAATTACTTTGACTTAAGCACTTCTCTTCATCAAATGCTCAGGAAGCCAAGACCTTTTAGGGACCTACTGACCTGGGATACAACAAGTCTTAGTCCTTCCTTTGAGGCAAGGTATTTAAAAATGCAGCACTGCTTCTGTTCCCTTCCCTTAATTCTTTCAGTTGCCCTTTTATGTGCCCATTAAACTTCACTCTCTCTTTCTTGAAATGTGGAGAAAACACAACTGCACAGTAGTCAAGGTGTATATACTCCCAGGTTTTCTACAGGAGCAAGATAACCACTTCTGAATTGGTTTTAATCCCTCTGTGACTGTGCCCAATATTTTATTGGCTTTTCTTGATTGCATATTGAGTTGTCGTTTCCAGAAAACTGTTAATGTTGACCCCAAGGTTTCTTTTCTAGGTCATGACTTCCAATTCAGAGTTCAGCAGATGTGATTTAGAAATATTTTCCCTAGACATATCATCTTTCATTTATTTACATTTGTCATGGTTTAGCCTTATATGGCAATTAAGTACCACATAATTGCTCTATTGCTTCTCTTCCAGATGGAGGAAGAAAGAAAAATACCAAGGGAAGCTTGTAGAAGTTGAGATAAGAACTATTTAATTATATAAATGAAACCTATAGTAATACTAACAATACTACTAATGATAAGTAATTAAACCAGCAAAAAATAGAACATACAGTTTCTCACCACCCATGGACAACACAGCCAGATTCCAAAACAACAAGCAAAATTCTGACCCACCACGAATCAGCCTAACAAAAGAAGCTGCCTCCCTGCTAAAAGCCTGCCAAGAAGTAAGAAAGGGAGATATTCGTAAATCTATGGCTAGCCCAAAACCAATCCTGAACCCCTTCCCGCCCACTTTCATGGCTTGCAAACTACACATGAACCCAGCCTGACCACTAAGCCTGACTGTGTCATGGAATGAAGCAAGATCCCTTAGCCACCGTGGGCCAGCAAGCTCTCTGTAGGGGAGCAGCTCGCTCCTACCTGAAATCAGCACAACATTGACACTCAAGAATTTTTTATTACCTGAAAACTTGGATATATTACTGCAGAATTTAACCCATTTCAGTGATGAAAATCTTGAATGAGACACTGATTAATGGGGAACTTACTGGAGATTCTTTTCCACACAGAAAAGTGAACTTGTGTTTCCCTCCTTTAACCACATTTCAAACCAGAAAAAGAGCCTTTCCTGTTACAACTTACTTTCTTTAATGTATTTGGGGTAAAGACTTGCCGAAGTCTTTTTCAAAGTCAAAATAGATTATATCCATCCTATCTCTCTTATCCACTTGCTCTACAAAACTTCCTCAAACATAGGCAGTTCTTTGAGGTGATTTCCTTATACAGAAAATAATCTTATACAGAGGCCATTCTGATTCTTCCGTAACAGACTATGTTTATCCAAGTTTTCATGATTTTGTCTTACATTGCTGACTGCCAGATGGATGCTCGTGAAAGAAGCCAGGCTCACTTGTCTGCAGTTTTTAGGATTCCCCCCAGACCTTTTCCTATACCTGTGAGTTACATCAGTGACCTGTCAGTCCTCTAGCACAGCTGCAGTTTGTGATGACAGGTTACACACTTTGTCCTCTGCTTCTACAACTTCACATTTGGATTTTTTCAGTACTCTGTGGTGAATGTCAGGCAACCTTGGTGACACATTAACACTGAACCTTCTTACTTGATCTAACACTTCCTTAAAATCTGTTTAGCACTTCTGACTTACTTGTTTCAAATAAAGTATCAGGTGTGAGAATCACCCAACACTCAGCTGTCTGCCTGTTTTTTATTTTAAATACTCCTTTGTTACCTTCTAATTTTCAGTTCCAGCAGCCTTATTCCATTTTGATTATGGTTCAACGTGTTGTTCCCGTGCAGGTTCTTTAGTTCTCCTTCCTAACATCCAAAATGTCTCATCTCTCCAGCTTAATCTCATTCATACATTGAGACATTTAGTTCCTGGCTGCTTCCTGGGCCTCATAAGTGGGACTAGAAATATTTCACACAACTATATGATGGAGCTTTAGGAGGTTGGTCTCCTGGATTGCAGCCTGGATTTAGCCTCTAGAATGTTTTTCCTACACTCCCCTATATCATTAATGATATGGACCACAGACCATGACCACCAGCTGCTTTTCTGAACATCTTGTGAAGTTCGCTGTGTTTGTACTCAGCAGGCAAGTTACTATCCAGTTTTCTCAGACATCACAAGCCCATCTGTCTATATCTAATAGTCAAATCTCCCACTACCATCATTCACTTGAAGTAGTGTTCTGATCTGAGAGCATGCCTTGTGTGATGATAGATTAAAAAAAAAAAAAAAAAAAGTCTTAAGAGCAAACACTTGAATATTTATGCTGTAATCAGTCAGAATAAATTTAGGGAATTTCTCACCCTTAATTTTCTGATCAGTGACACTTTCATGCAAAATGGCATGGCATCCAACTTCGAGAAAGGTTATGTAAGGGTGGGTACTGTGCTAAGAAAGCACATTCTCAACACATAAATTTATTAAGAAGAATCTTCAGGTCAAATCCAATTAAGTTGAAAGGGGTCTAACACCCAGGTCTCTTCCTTGGTTTAAACTGCAGTTACTAAGAATTTATGCAAAAGGTGGTATCTGTTTTGGAGTTTTAGTGGAGCTTGGGCTATGCTTTTTTTTTTTTTCCTTAAGTAGTTGTCCAGAAAATGTGGAACAGAAAAAGGGTCTGGGTACATAAAGTACATAAATCCCCAAGAGTTATGTACTCTTCATGTGACTGAGATTAAGGATGTTAAACAGCCTGTGGTGGATCTTAGACCCCGAAACACAACATTTGGACAATTACTGTTACGATGTATTATCTGTTTACAGAGATAAAAAATTTGTCTGTCTAACATTTCTTTGGACTGAAGTCTTCATGTTGGATAGTCACATAGCTGACTATCTATGAAAGACTGAGAAGTGGGTAATAGCAATCAAGAAATGAGTAGACATTTTTTAATTCAGAAAAATATTTCTTAAAAATATAAAAATCCACACCAGGTACTACATTTTCCCCACTGTAAAAGTACTGGAGCTCTTGTAGAGCTGATCTCAGCTATGGGTGCCTATACTGGTACATGTCATGTATGTAGTAGAGCTCTTGGAACCCACAGGGTTATTGGAAGTCTGTGAAGGATATAATTACAGGATTACAAGATTCAGATGCAAGACTCTTTCAGAGTACAAGCACAGTAAATCATTTGTTCTCCCTCTACAAAAGTCATACAGACTTTTGAAAATGACCATGATAGAGAAATTTTTTCAGGCATTATTTGAAAATATTCAATAATCAGATGTGGCAAGCATTGCAAAAAAATCCTTACAAAAGTTACTCATGTGAATCATATGAATTCTGGGCTGTCCCATCCCGGTTATCCCAGGTAGGGGAAGATTCGTTGTTGTACCCAGAGTAAGATTAAGACACAAACGAGGTCAGATGCCGCAAACAAGGAGTTTATTTTTGGTGTAAGAAAATAGCAATAGGAGAGAGATAAAATAGAAAAGAGGGGAAATTGAGCAAGCAGTCGGGAGAGAATTGCAAGAGATAGTCACCACCATGGATCCAGCAGCATCCCGTTGGTCCGTAGTCTTGTAGTCTTCGGTGGGGAGGGTCCCTGTCAGGGTTTTGGTCCCACAGTCTTTTATAGGGTGTTTTTTGCTGCCTCCTGCGCACGCTTTCCAGTTTTATGCAGCTGATCCTGTGGGGTGCACAGAATCACTACGTGACCTCTTGCATGCTTTGGCAGGCTTGGGGGTCCTCTGTGTCTGGACCCCACATGAGGCGATGTGATTGTTCTTTGTCCATGGTCAGAACTGTGTCCAGAAGCTATTTGCTTCTTATCTGTCCAGTAGGCCATTTGGCCCTTATCTATTCAGGCCTGCAGGCAATCCTTCCTCCTCAATCCACCAAAAGCCAAGCCACCAGGAAGTTTCACAACTTTGTCAGCAAGCTTTGAGACAATCAGCTCAAGATAAGGTCTCTCACATAGGCTAATATGTTGTGGTGGTTTAACCCTGTTAGGCAGTCAAAAAATTAGTGTCTTATTAGCATTGCTTTGGTCACAGGTCTAAAACACAGCACTATATGAGCTTCTATGAAGAAAATTAACTCCATCCCAGCCACACCCACTATAGATATATAAAGATGTATGACTGTATATCCAGAACCATATACATTAAAAAATATTCCCTTTTAGAGAAATGAACAAATATTGTGATGTATGTGGGAACCCATACAGGTTGGTTTGTACTGGAATTCAGACTTTTTTAATGAACATTTATATAATGAATGTCTTATGATAAGCATTTATATGCTTATAAGTATACTTATTAGAAGTGAAAATTTCACAATAATGTGTCTGTGCAGGCATCAGCACTTATGTCAATAAGTTAAATTTTTCTTTCTTCTTCTATCTTCATGACTATGAGTGTTGTAGTCTTCACATCTAAAATATATACTACTTTGTCATGGATGTAACTAAATTGAATGGTTCAAGATTACTCTCATACTAAAATATATGCACATTACTTTTTTATAACAGCATAAATTGTTCATATATTTAAAAATGAGAGCTACTCACACGTAATTCTTTAGTAAAATGAAAGCTAAATCCATCAAATATGTTCCTGTCCCCATGAACAAAAGCCTGAGTTTTACAAGATACAGCTACAGTTTCCTTCTACCAGATTTCTCTCTCTTGGAGTATTTAACTCTAAAAAGAAAGCTACATTAATGACTATGACCTGCTTTTTAAGTTTCTTAATATCAAAATAGCTGTGGTTAAGTCTCATTGCTTTGTCTGGGCCATTTACAGATACTAATGAATTCTCATCTAGCACAAATGTGATTAGAAAAGTACTAGGTAAAGGAGATGATAGATTGATCTCTGCAATAGTTAATGAAACTGAGCTGGAGAGTAGGAAAAAACTGCAGCAGATCCAGTTTTTGCTGCCCAGAGTGTTGTTCACCCTTGGCAGACCAGCTCATTTTACATGTGTATGACTGATGTAGTATCATGAATCACCTTTATCTGGGAATAAAGGTTATGAAGATCAGGATGCAATGAGACTTTGGGATATTTTCACAACTCCTCAACACACTTTTATTACTAACTGTAATGCAGCAATTTACTTTTTATAAATATTAACACAACAATTATATTTCCAAAATTTTTACCTTTAGTTTTACTGTCAAAGCAAATTATATTTAGTCAAGCTTGGTTAATAATGCAACTAAAAGTAGTATTAAAAATGAAATTGCAATACATGGGGGGAAAATAAAAAAAGAAGTAAAAACCCAAAAAATCAAAATCACATGTAGCAAAAATATTATTTACCTATAATGCGAACCTCTTGTACATGTTCCAGAGGCGGAAGCAGAAAACAAGCAAACAAGAAAAAGTGAAGTAGTAGAGGGCAAAACCAAAGTCTCATAACAATTTATTTGAAAATCAATAGAGACCATAGACCTTACCCTGTTTTAACAACTAATGAAACATTGGTTTAAAGTGCCAACAGACAAAGAAATTTCAAATGTCATCACCGTTGTCAAGAAGTAATGGCTTCTCCATTTTGTAATGTTGTTCCTTCAACGAGAGGTGTAGTTTTAAGATAGTAATTCATTCAAGGGGTTGAACGGACAACATAACTCATGAAAATTTAGAAATTGCTGCCTTACAGCAATCTCTAATTATATGTTATAGATAATCTAAATGAAAAAAACCCACAATTAATAGTTAAAAAAAAGTGTATTCTGTTACATTTATAATCCTGAATACCGTACCGATTTCATATATGCACATATCAGGAAAAAGTGTTTCTTTTAACTGGTCTAAAACTCCTCACTCATAAATTTATTTTGTATTTCTGGATTTCATTATACTTCCTCTGTCTACAGAGTTGACTTTGTATTTAATTTATAGATTTAATTTTCACGTATATTATGCTGCTCTTTGAAAGGACACCCAAATAGGCTTAATTATACTAATTCCCCTTAAAAATTTTTTAAAGTAGCAAGACTGATGTAAAGCAGCCTTTGCATTAATGTGGACCTGACCTAATGCACTGACCTTTGTAACTTACTGAAAGCTGTCCACACTGAGACCAACAGATCCTCCCAGGACTCCGTGACACTAAGAACATATTAACTACAAAAAATAATATACAGAAAGAGTTTGATTTTCAGAGGAGTGTATGAAATTGTATTAATAAAAAAAAAAAAAAGATTTTAGAATAAATATTTTTTCTATTTACTTTAGGTGTCCCTCACCAGAGTTTAGTGGTACAAGGCTGATGTTATGTGCTTACGCATGTCTGATGCACCCTGCAGGGTTGTTTCTGACTGTACCATATAAATTTGTCACTGAGTGTTTATTAGTTTTTGACTGAAAGACTTTTGAAGGAGCCTGTGCATCCCCTGACACCCCAGAGGACATCTAAGAATCAGATGAAAGTCTGGGCTATCCATCTGGAGGTGTTGCTCTCTGCTGGCCCTCATCCAGCAACACTGTATTTCCTGGCAATTTAACTCCAAGAACTACACTACCATAACAAGTGATTATGTTTATATTGTGTAGAACATGGTCTGCTGACACAGTAATACAGTTGGAATCTTTTTTTTTTTTTTTTTACTGTAAAATTTGGGCACAAGGCAGATTGTGAACAATATATGTTCTCTATTAAAAATATCACTTTTCCTCTTTCAGTTTTAGCTATGAATTGCCAAGAAAAAAAGGAAAGAATGTTAAAGGTCAGCGTATCTCCTGCACTCTTAAAAGATTCTCCCCTCCTCTATTATGTATTCAGGTGGAAGAAATTTTATCTTCCTAAATCAATAGGATATTACTTCATATGATATATAGAACACAATAGCAGAGAAATTCCATATGTGTTCTGAAAACAATATAAAATCTTCCTTTTTTTTTTTTTTTTTATGGCTGATATCTACTCTTTCATGCACCTTATCCAGTTGTTTTTTTGGTTCCATTACTTTGATCCACACTATTTTTCATTATAGGCAGATTAATTAAATCTTGTTTATGCATCTCATTTTCAAACAAACAAAAGTAACTGTCTTTTAGCTTTGCACCAGCTAGTCTGTGTTTTGCTTCACCCCATAACACATTAAGCTGCATAGGTAGTGCCAGACCTGGGCCTGCGGCACGGCAGGACCGGCGGGGAGGGGGTGGGGATGTGGGTGGAAAGGCTTGTGGTTGGGTAGGACGCTGGGAAGGGGAAGGGTCTGAGGGGGCTTCCGGCCGAGGGGGCTGGGGGTTTGTTTGTGGTGGGACCTCGTGGCGAGTGGTTGGTGCTCCAGGCAGAGCCAGCGTCTTGCTGGGCAGATCGGTCTAGGAGTCGGGGTTTGAAAGTTTTTTTTCTCTCTCTTACTCTCTTGGCCCCCAGGCGGTTTCATGGGGGGGGGGTGGGGTGGGGTGCTCCCTTTGGGTGGGGTTTTCTTTCCTTTTTTCCCTTCTTGGGGTGGAATCCTGTATCATTTGTTCTACCCTCTTCCTCCATTCCTTAAATTACTCATTAGCACTAGCATTGTTAGTAACTCCCTAAGTTTCATTTATATCATTAAATAGTTCTTATCTCAACTCCTACGGGCTTTTCCTGGTTTGTTCCTCCAACCCTTCCTCACCGGGAGGAGGTGGGGGGGGGGGGGGTGGGGGGGGCGGGGCCGAGTGGTAGAGGAAGCTTGTCGTGAAACTACGACAGTAACCCTCTTAAAAATTGGCTCTGTTGTCAGAGTTTGATCCAAGCAAGAAAAATATTTTGTAATCAGAGAATTCTGCTTTTCTGTGAAAATCTGCTCATCACAGCAGGTTTTTTGTAATATCAAAAGGAGGAAAGAAAGAGTAAGGGATGATTTAGAGTTTTCTCATGTTGCAAGTGATGGGATGCAACATACAGACTATTTAGATTAAAATAAATTTTAATTTCTGGGTGTGTTTTACAATGATGTCAGAAAGCACCATAGTAACTTGCATAAATAATGTTTAGATTTAAGTGTGATGAAGTACTTTCTATATTTATAAAAATAATTCTTATGATGAACAGCATTGCTGGACTGTTTATAGCACTGTTCACAGAAGTCATATATGGAGAAGCTTTTGAAGCAATAGACAGTAACATTAGTCTCAGCAGCTACTCTATATATTCTAGAAACCTAGTCATTTGTATCCATATGCATTTATTCCATTCAAATGTTCATCATAAAACACAACACAGAAACAAACCAAATTATGGTTGGTGTCCTGAAGAAGTGTATAAACCAAAGCCTGAATTAGTTTTGTTTGCATTTATGCTTTTGATTTAGGTTCTATGAGGCTGTTGTCTCTCCCCATTCGTTGGGGACCTCGGGTCTCAGTTCTTCTCTGAAGGGTCATTGTAGTCTAAGGGCACTTTACTCTTGAATTTAATTCCTTGTAACTCTGAAGTTTGGTGGGATGAATCTGCACCTTGGATTTTGCAGCTGGGATTGTCAGTACTGTGACAACACTGCGCAGGATCAGGGTCTCAGCTTTACCCTATGTGAAGTCAGTGGAGCTCCATATGGTTAAAAGAGTTTACCCACAGGCTGCCTATTTAAATCTGGGGCCTGAATGTTATCCTATCTCAAATCAGTGGGGCTCTGTGTTGGTTCATTAGCTCACAATGTGCTGCCAATTTGAGGATTGGGGTTTTAATTGGAACTTATTTACAAGCGGAATTGCTGCTGGAACTATTATTATTGTACTGGTTGAGGAACTTCAGGGAGAATTATGAGAAAGAACATGAGATCTAAAGACAAAACTGTGATGCAAAAGGACAGCTGGAGAGTAGAGAAGTCGGTCTTTTCTTCTCCTGTAACAGTCCTTCCCATATATCTGCCCTGTCTAGCTATCTCCTCATTTGTAATATGTAAGATGGTTGGGGAAAAATATTACCAGAACAGCTACAAACAATAAAAGCAGATGCTGCAATTCAAGCTATAGCAGCTGTTTTTCTTTATACTACCTCAGTCACCAACTCAGTTTAATTTTTCTTGATTCAAGAGTTTCAGTATCTTACATTTAATTAGTCTACTATCATCAGGCATATTCAAATCCCTCATTAAAGTAATTTCCATCAAGCACCTTCAGCGTACTTAGCCATGTATCATCGATCAAGTGCTGTCAGTCTGAGTCAGCTTCGTCTCTTGTGCTGACTCACACTAACAAAACTACATGAAGTGAAGATGCTACAAGCATACATTGGGCACATCAAGGAAGACAATTTTAGAACTAAAATATTTCCTCCCTGACGTTGAAAAGAACGGGATTTGGATGGATTTGATGATCTGGTAACAACCTATTGTGTGAATCAGAAGACTGTTCAGGATTCTGACCTAAGCAGAAACTCTGGGGCTTGTAAGGAGGTAAAAAGGCACAAACCCCAGGGTTTGCTGTTGTGTTTGGGGTTTTTTTTCCTCTGTTACCTCTAATCAACTGGGATTCCAACAGTTATGAAACTGGAAGGGATATGAATAGAGGAACAAGTTTTTAGCCTATCCAGAAGGAAAACTAAGCTGAAACTTGTTGGATTTCCCCCTTCTTCATGTGATGTATCATTTTCATTAAATTAAAAAAAAAAGAAGACTTGTTCCCACTAGGCTGCTACAGAGCTCAGGCATGACTGTAACTGCAGAGTTACAGTGTTATATATGCACATGTTTATTTGGCTTCTCATCACGTGACTCATATTTTTTTTTACTTCAGTGCTACTGTTGTGACAGAGATGAAGGGCTTTTTACTCCCCTTCTCCACATACCATAGGTGCCCTAATGGAAAAAGTTCTTACTAGAAAGAGAAGAGAAAGACAATTTGGGATTGGAAGTTCTCAGGACGAGAAGTGTATTGAAGTGTGGCATTTACATGCTTTACAAGAGCTTCATACCCTGTCTGGATATAAGAGAGAAAAGTTTTACAAAAAGATTTTGTGCTTCAGATTTCTTGTGTTCCAGAGAAGGACTAGATATAATTTATCCAGCAGGAAACATATTCTAAGTGGCTCCTGATTCTAAATGTAAAACGAAAATAATCTTAATATTAAAAATACTTTGGTTTATAATTAATATTTATAATAAACTAATCTGAAAATATTTCTTTTTAAATATAATAATGCTGTTTAATTATTTCAACAGCAACAAACAGTAAAAGCCAAAAACCTTAACAGCATTGACATAGAGTATGAAGAATTTGTAGAGGCACACCAAAAGACATACAAAATTAATGTTCTGTTAATTTCTTCATCTATGCCGCTTTTAGTTGTACATACTTTTTTTTTTTTTTTTTTTTTTTTTTTTTTTTGTTAGGCCTGTGTTGCCTGTGTTCTGTTCTGGCTTTGTGGTTTTCAAACCAGGTTAGTGTAGCCTATTATGAACTCTAATCAATACCAAATAGCTGCACTCCCCAAGGAATTGTTTGTTTATCAGGTAAGGATAACACAATAAAAAAATAAAAGTGGAAAAGTCAATTTTATTGTTGTGCTCCCTCTTACGTTATCTTTCTGGAAAAATCATCATAAAAAAGGAAAGTCCCTCTTTTAATCTCTTTTACATTGTCACAATTGTGCCTGGGAGAAAATTCAAAAATCTGTCCCCGAATTTAGGTACTGTATTTATGATTCTGAAGAGCTAGTTAATAAGCTAGGCATCTTTCCCTCAAAAATCACAAATAGGGGCCAAGTTAATTAAGTGTTATGAGGCAACAAGCCAAGGGTGGCAAGTTCTGCTGAACTTAATAAAATGAATTGGATTAGGAACACTGGCGAATCTGCTAACATCATTCCCTCATATCTACTTACTCAAATATAGAACATTTGAGGATCCATTTCTAAACAAGTGCAGTGACTGAAGCTGGGCACACAGGTGTATTTTTAGGAACTTCATCCAAAATGTGTATGATTGTACATGGATTTATGGATATCCATGTTAGGTTCCTCTGTGTTGAAAATGTGTGTGGTGTTTTCCAGTGTTTGACAGATGTATAACATTCTGTTAACTTAGTTGATTACTTAGATCATTTTGTTGGACCTAATATATAGCTGTTATTTTATGACTGTCACAGTTCTTTCCAAGACGGTTAGTAACTAACTTTCCTTTTTTAAGTATAAGGCTGAAATTCTAATTACTATTTACAAAGGATTTACTTAAGACTTTAAAAAATATAATTAATTTATAATTTAAATGTTAAATGTTTTTCCAATTTACAAAAAAAAGCAACAATTTTGTTTTTCTATAGTTAACAGATCTGCAGTTATTTCTGACAGTAGTGATATGGTAAACATGCAGCATCCAATTAACAAGACACTTTAAATACTTGTCAAGTGAAGATATTTTTCAGCAGATATTTCAGGTTAACATACATACATAAAATATGTCTCCTGATTATGTAGCAACAGAAATAAACGAGGACATGGAATTAACCAGGAGTGGGAGATCCTGCTGGAATTTAGATACAGGAAATGTGCTACACTACTGCCCATTCTTATCAAGTGACGTGGACCTTTGACTGGGCTATGTGGAGACAAAATATTACTGTTTGATACACAACAGAGGCATAAAAATTTTATTCCTCAAAGTAGGTTAATCTGACTCCTATGCATTTGTCTTCAGCTGCTCACTGCAGCTTGCCTTTCAGCAAGGGAGAATTAGACTTCTCTCTCCCTGATTAATCCATTTATATTAAGAAACTGTGTGAAAAGTGTGTCAATGAGGATCAAGGATTAAAAAAACCAAAACCAAACCCTAAACAAAAACTCTCATAAAAAGTTCGAACTTCCATCCTAGAGTTACATTGCAGTAGGCCAAGAGTAACTCTACTGGTGGTCCTGATTCCCCATTCATGTACACTTAATTGATTTGAGTGTCACAGTCAGGTCATAATCATGGCCTTTATCTGAGAGAGTGTAAATTCAGGTAAAATGTGCCCCTGTGACTGCCTAATCTGTCTGGTTTGTCTCTTTGCTTCTAATGTGACATACCGACATTCATCTCTATTCCAGTAATGTGCTGTCCCTTGTCTAGCTTTTTCACTCCTTTCCAGAAAGCTGGTAGTAGAATGACACTATTAAAAACTGTGAGAAAACAAAAAGGATGCCTCAGAACATTATCCTGTTCTTCTTAACTATCAGTCCTCCTTCAGTTACTAGTGTGTGTATGTTAAAAAAAAAAAAAAAAAAAAAAAAGACATTGGTTAGCCAAAGCTAAAACTGATTCCTCTATCCTTTACCTGGACAGCAAGCATGTGATTTAACATATACCATTACTTACACAGCATCACAATATATGCAAAACATTTTGTGTTGCAGAGGTGTGTCCTATATGAGGTACAGTCAAGAGAATAAACTGAAGGGGCAATTGATGAAAGAAGTCAGTACATCTTGGTAGGAGCAGATGTGGGCTGGCTAGTGTATGACAAAATCTTTGTACATGTCTACTTACACATGAACAAAAGGATTGTATGTAAAATAAATGTATATATAATATAAAGCATTCATCAGACCATGAAAAATTGTTCCTACACAGGTATTGTCACAATCAATGCTACCATTAAAGCTCTGTATCTTCTGCTTTTAAAATTTAGGGGTAATAAAAGCAACCGATGATCTGTCACAACAGGCCCTGGTAGAAGGTCTCAATCTGTGATGGTTTTGGCTAGTTAATTTTCTTCACAGTAGCTAGTATGGGTCTATGTTTTGGATTTATGATTAAAACAGTGTTGATAGTATAGAGATGGGTTTTTTATTGCTGAGCAATGCTTACACAGAGTCAAGGCCTTTTCTGCTCATCACTAGTTTCACTTGGATATTAAACTATTAACTGATACACCCTGGTTAAATTGGAACTTAGGTGCAATATACATTTCTTTCAGCCATTTTCAGTTGTTATTAATTTTCACTTTCCTCTGGTGTTGTCAGTCAAGAAATTCCCTTTATTTCATCTGAGGAAGGACTGAGTTAACTTGTAAATGTCTCAAAGGTGCAGAAGAGAGTTGTTATTACTTCAAGGGTTTTAAAGATATAGAGGAAATGACACAGAATTTTAAAGAACGACTTATTTGTGCAGTCATCCAGCCCCATGTTCAGAAACACCTGGGAACATTTGAATAGTTTAGTCAATGCTTTCCAATGATATTCATGGATGAGTGAGTCTACTTTGGCAGAATAATTAACTGTATCAGCATATTTTTTTTAGTGTTAGGCCGAAATGCATTATTGTCCTATCACTATTCTGACATTCTGTTGAAATAACTCTAGACGAAACAATTTTTGACCTAAACTTGCGAGCTGATACTAAATTATATTCAGGCAAATGCTTTTACCATTTTTGTTTGTGTGCTTCAATAAAGTTGTCAGTCTATTAAAGAACATTTCTTTGTCGAGTACTGTGCACTATATGCCTACTTACAGCAAGACTTTAGGAGAATGGTATCTAATTTTGCAGTGGTGTTTCTAGACTTAGAAATGTGCTTATGTATAAAATAAGATCAGTAATGCCTCCTCCCTCCCAAACAGCAGACTAAGTCATCAACAGAAACAAATTACATAAAGTGCAAGTATGCTTGAAAACAGTGGTCTTCACAGAGGAGGATGATATCTTGTGGCCAAAAACCTAAAAGTAAGTTTAAGCTTCTCACCAATATATTTGAATGCAAGTTTTTCTTTGCCTGTTAATCTAGAGCATAAAAGTTTTGTGTATTCCACCATAAAATAGTGTTGCATTAGATTTGTTATCACTATTAATGGACCTAAAGCCACTTTTATATCTCATAAAAACTCATGGATGTGAAATAACCCAACCAATTTTTTTTTAAAAACACTCACATATTTCTGAAATTGTCATAGCTGTTGATTACACAGCCCCCCAAAAATGGTCTTTTTTCAGTACTAGGTGAGACCATCCCCTGGTCAATTTTAGAGAACAAGTCAATGGAGGTTATGATTCAAATAAATCACTTCTCTACCATTAAGCTAAGTGGGATTCATTTGACCTGACTATTAATCTAAAGTCTAGATGTCTGCTCTAAGACCTGCTCTACTTTTTTTTTTTTTTTAATATGTATATTTACTTTCCAGTTTGAGGGAGAACTGCACCCTGAGAGACAAAATTGGTGACCTAGTCAATACTTGCTCATATCAGATATTTAATTATGCTCTGAAATTTAGCATATTTGATTTATAAAAGAAAATGATAATCAGTACTCCTGATTGGCTCGAAGGTCATTCAAATGGTTTTGTCAACTTTCTTTACTGTCATTTCAGTATGTGTCTTGTTTTGATGCAGAGAACACTATGCACACTACCAAATAGATGAAAGTAGGTGAAAACTACAAAACTATAAATACTACAAAAGCTTAAAGAAATTTTTTCAAGGGTGAAAGATTTCTTAAATTTATATCAGGAAAGGGAGGGAAGGGAAGGGAAAGGAAAGGAAGGGAAGGGAAGGGAAGGGAAGGGAAGGGAAGGGAAGGGAAGGGAAGGGAAGGGAAGGGAAGGGAAGGGAAGGGAAGGGAAGGGAAGGGAAGGGAAGGGAAGGGAAGGGAAGGGAAGGGAAAAAAATAAAAGAGAAAGAAAATAAAAGAGAAAATTGCAAACTAAAAAACAAACTTAAAGAAGACTGCTCCTCCTCCTTGGAATCCTGTGAAATACTCAATCTGATATATTAATAACAATCATAGTCGAGTTTTAGAAAAAGATAAGGTTATTTTCAAGGATATTTAGGTAAATTTTAGCCAAAGTATAGGAGTGTAACACCTAACAGGATCCAGAAATAGCAGCAATATCTGACAAGTGAATTTGAGTGCAAAGAAATGACTGTTTGGTTTCTTGATGTAGGAAACAACAGCAACAAGCTGTTTAAACTAAATAAAAGACACTTTCATAATTTTTTTACCAAAGTGCAGAATGGGAAGTGGTAGCAACAAGGAAATAAGTTTATTATTTTCATCTTATCTCATTTCCATGTATGTCTTTTAGACAGAAATTGCAAAGTGTGGGACAAGGAGACATTTCCATCTTCTGTTTTCCCAGACAAGACAAGGCACTAGGGAAGCTTTATAAGACATAGAAGACCCAAATTCATGTTCTTCCTTAGTTTAAAATCTTAAACGTTTTAAGAAATTTAAACAAACAAACAGACAAGCCAAAAAAAAAAAAAAAAAATAAATAAAAGCCCAAACAAAGAACAAAACCAACAACAAAAACCAAAAGCAAAGAAACACTGCCTCTAGAAGTGTTTCATTTCAAATATGAGAAATGCTTTTCATTCTCCTTCGGTTATGGCTGTAATTATATAACAAATATTATTACAGTTGGGAATTTTTATTCCATTATTATGCCTGGGATGTTGATTTGATAAGGATCTAGTTCTTTAAGGTTTATTTATACTATAAAAATCTGAACAGGAATTCCTTAGACACCAGTAAGTAATTCTTAAGGATCATGTTTTACTAAGAGATATATGTGAGAGAAGTTTTACTTAGATAGTCAAGGGAATTTAGTTCAGTCTTTAATTCTCATAATCTTGTGCAAACAAAAGAATAGTGTTGGAAAAGGTAGTCTGTCATTACTAGTTTTATGTATCAGTCCCAGTAAACATTTCTGATTAAATTTGTTTAGCACATTTAACCTGGATTTTAAAGTATTTTCTAGTAGGATACTGTATATGTATCAAACAAGCTGACTTTATTTTTTCCCCCACTGGAAAATAATATTAATCCTAACTGAAGGGGAAAAAAACCTCAAACCGCAACCTTACTGAAGATTAAGAAAAGAAACACAGACGTCTGAAAGACAGAGGAATTTCTACCAAATATGTACAGTCACTTGAGTAAAGAGACAAAGAGAGAACTAACCACACATCCTAACTGCTAGCCACATTTCTTAATGCACTTCTGAAAGATACTCAGAAACTATATGGTTGAAGCTGGTTTGAGAAAATATGTAGAAATGCCTACATTAGATCATTATGTCTGGGCAATTAGAAAGCTGTAGACACTTCTGTCATTTAAGAGGTACAAAGATACCCTTTCATGGGTTTAATTATTTGAACTGATTCTTATTTAACAAAGTTTATTAATTTCAACTTAATTGTTTTTAACTAAATGCAGATCTGATCAGAGTCTACTCCAAGAAGACAAATTAAAGACCAGGAAAACTAGAAAGGAAGAAATAAGAAAGAAAAGTAAAATGAGACACACAGGGAACTTGAAACTTGAAAGTAAAATGGAAAGTTACTGAGAAATATTGAATGCTTTTTCTTTTATGTCTAATACAAAGGATATTTTCTTCTACTACCAGGTCTTTTAATGATCCTACTAGTGACCTCCACCTTAATGTCACATTTTTTTTTTTTATTAATGGTAATTTTAAAAGGACAAAACCAATGCTCTCTCTCTTTAAAATTAAAGTTTACCCACTCTTGACTCGTGTCAAGCCTTGACATATATTACCTCTTTAGTTGATGATGATCAGTATGAAGAAAGTGCTGATAAAAATCAGGCAATTACGAAAATAGATTTGAATTTCAATTTCCAAACTTTGCTATAGGTCAGAAAAATGTGTAAAATTCCTAATATTGGTCTTATTCAGTTAGTGGTCCAGAAAGAAAGTCTCTTGATATCCCTATGTTAATATGAAGCTGGAAACTTGAAGTGGTTGTGTCTTCCAAAATCTGAGAGATCTTTACTGTGCCAAAGGTTATATAAACTACACATATCTGCACATATATATAAAACCTAACAATTAACTTGGACACATCATCACAATTGTTATCAAAAAAAACCCCACAACTTAGCAAACAAGAAAATCCCTCAGAATGCACATTTTTTTCTGCAGTACTCAGCACTTTCCAAAGATATTTTGTCAAACAAAGCTACTTTCCTATATATGATTGGAAATATTCTGGGCTACACTCAGGATGCATCTTGAAAGCAACCTGCAATTTCATTCTTATTTGGAAAACTTTTGAACTCCCACTTATTTCACACCAAAAATCTCATAGATTTAAAAAACCCCAAACCAACAAAAACGCAACAAAACCAACACATTAATAATAAATAAACCTTTCTCTTAAACACTTCAATCATGCAAAAACGTCACTGAGGTTTTTATCAAATTGAGTAGGCTTCTTGATTTTACAGTCTCAGGAACAAAAAGACTTCTCTGATTAATGTCTAGAACGGAACATAAGTCATTGCGTCTCTGACCCGGGTCAGGATTATTCTTAATAATCACAATTAATTTCTACAGAGCAGCTTGTCTACAGCAGCAACAGCTGTTCCTTTAACTAACTGTCTACACTTTGGCAAGCAAGTGCAAACAGAACTGACTAATTTTTGTGTTATATTTCATTTGAGTTACAGCATGAAAACTAAGAACAAAATCAGTCCTAACAGGCAGTTTTTACATTATTTTCTTCTACAGATAGATCATTTGTTTGAATTTATGGCTGCTTCCTTTCTCATTTAACACCTCTCAATCTGTGAATAAGAATTTGGGCCACATAATCTTCTCAAAGCCATGAGCGCTTTTCCTCATCTTCAGTGAGAACACACACAAACTACTAAATGCAAGTGGATATTATAAGACAGAAGGTTTGTTTGGGGTTTTTAAAGTAAGAGTAGTTGTTTCATGTTTGGCCAAATCTTGAAAATACGTTCATTAATTAATTAGGAAATAAAAACTTATTGGACCTAAGGGTGGAATTCCTAAAACAAATTTAGATGCCTACAGATTTGTATTGGGTTTGCATGCCAGCGTTTTGCTAATGGTGGGGCTACAGGGGTGTCTTTTGTGAGAAATTTCTAGAAGAAATATTACATAGACGTCTCTGTCTGAGCTGATCACTATGAGCCCTCTTCATAGCCCATAGAGAGCAACAGGAATTTTTAGGTACAGTGAAGTTCATTAACAATGAATATGTGTGTATTTATATGAACAGTACCATACTATTTCTATCCACTGATTACAGTAGATATTGTACAGGGGCCTAGCATCACTAGCTCAGATATAGTAAGTAAGTTATGTGAGATGAATCCCCTTCTGAAACTTAAGGACATTCTTCATTAGAATATTATGTCAAATGGAACATCATGGATTAATTTCTATTCTACCTTTTGTCCAATTCTCTATAGAGCTGGCACTATTGTATTTTATTAACTTCTAACAGATTTGCTAAATGCAGTTGTGTCATATACTTACTTCCAGTATGTGGCGGAATGAACTGTAGACATCTAATTCTCATCTGATACTCCTAGGCTTTGTTTATAGTTAAGAAACACAAACAACTTCCTTCAAAGAATGATTCATCAGAATTATTTCAATGACGACAAAGGAAATGCAGAATGACTATCTTTTAGAAGCCCAGTTTAGGAAAAATATACCCCAAGGCAATCATATTAATGGCATAAGAAATACATTATCAGATATTAATGAACTGCAATATAATTCTCTGTATTGAAGAATGGAGCTTATCCAAGTTTGAATATAAAATTTCTGGATATTTCTGAAAGTTTGTTATGGGTATCACCTCCTCCAATATCCAGTCTCAACAAGGCTGGATCCTTCTTCGATCAAGACTGTAGTTGCAGCATCAGTGTAATCACTACTGTTCAATACAGGGAGTCCAAAGAGTGAAAGCTCATGAGCTTTTTGTTTCTGGGTGTGGTGTGAATATATACATACTTGGGTGACAAAATGATGTCTACTAAAATAGAGAAGTAGATAGGTAAGTAGATAGATCAAATGTTTGACAGATTGGACCAATACCAACCTTTCTGCCTGAAAATAAATTAATCTTGTTGGTCTGTAGGTCACAGTTTAAAATAAAAATAAATTAAAATAAAATTTTATTTAAAAATTAAAATAAAAAGGTGACATGAGATTTACATACATTCCATTAAAAATACTACACAACTCTTCTCCATAGTCAGTTTCTAACATTTCTCACAGAAAAAAAAAAAAAAAAAAAAAAGAGATGCTTCCCTTTTGCTTCTTAAAATCTTATTAAAGTTCTCACATGCATATGTTTTTGGCATTGATCACACTACCACAGTGTCTAATACTGACAGATCAGACGATATTTTTGCAGCAATCATAGAAGCATGTGTATGATTGCTAACTATCTTTGTCCTCAGTTTATTTATGAGGAACGTGCACAGTTTCCAGTACTGAAGTCATCAAGAATCATGTCCTACTCTTAGGCTTTTGATGTGTAAATAATTTTTTTCTTCTTACTGAAATAGTTTCCATACCTTTATATTTCTGTTACTGCAAAGAACTATCAGTTCGTCTCTCTTTAGAGACAAAACCTAGTTTATTTTACTTGTATAAGTATTAATGTGATGTGCAATTTATATCTCTTGGATGTAACCCTGTTGCTCAATAAATACAGAATTACCATTACTGGTAATGGGTCACACACTTTTTATGAAGTTTCAACACAGACCTCAGATCAGGTATTTTATCTAGATTTGTCTTGGTTGTATTGAAGGTTTATCTTACCCTACTTTAGCTGTAACAAAAATTTTGGCTTGGGTCAACCTACCACATGGGTATACAGCAGAGACACCCATAGGCAGTGGGCCCAACATTTCCGAGAAGTAGAACTGTTTTTGTACAACAAGAAAATAAAATATCTCCTTACTGCTTGCTTGTACCTGAGATAAGGTCTCTAATTAATTGAACAATTCATCTAGAACTCAACCCGATATTTGAATTACTTCAAGCTCCTTTCAGAAAGGTCAGATGAATTATCCTGGATGGCAAGATGTGGCTATAGTTCTTGTTTTCAAAAAGTATTGCATACTTTCCAAGATAAAATATACTATTGTAACACATTGTCTAACATCACTTTTTATAGTTTATGCATTAATCTTCAGGAATGTGAGGCAAATAAGCTTTTCAAGCTAAAGTCAGTAACACTCAAACAATCACTGAAGTTTAAATGGAAAAACACAGGAATTAAAATCTTACTTTTTCAGAACACTGGAGAGTCCTCAAGTGTATAGATTTCAAAATGCTATCTTTAGTTTTTAATTAATTATTCTTTGCTTTAAACTTGTGAGAATTAATGACTACAATCTATGTGATCTGTAGATTTCTGCTGGGAGTCCTTCCAGGACACCTGGTTTTCCTCCTTGCCCCACAGAAAAATTAGTTTTCCTGTACTGTATTCTGAGGTTCAAAAAATATGGGGGTAACTTATTTGCCTGATTTGAACAGATTGAACCCTACTCTAAATATGTGGATACTTACATACAATTAATAAAGCTATCCTGGAACATCATTAACACAAAAAAGACCCTTTTAAAGAATTTTTTTCTAGGGAATTATGACTTAAAAATATTTAAGTGATTAATCTCCAAATATACTTGCATACTATAATAAAACTGACACAATCTACTTCAATGACTATGGATGGTGAGAGGAGAAGGGAAAAAAAAACATTCCTAGCCCAGTCTAAGGAATCAGAACTTTGTAGTCTTTGAGATGAACAAGAAAACTGTGCTGGGTTTGCTGTGATGTAGAACTGTCTCTGATCTCCACAATGTAGGAAAGAAAAGACTGTGTTCTTCACTAATATGCCAACATTTGCCAACAGAATGCTTGCTATACTAAAACTGTATTTTCTTTTGTAAAAACAAAACAAGAGCCACATTTGGCTTGTATGAGAGCTTAATACAGCAGTTACAGAGTCTGACAATTCAACAATGACCACTGTATTAATGATTTAAAGGCAAATGCCAAGATAGTCTAATTTTGAAGGAAGGATGATATCAGCTGGAAGACAAAGTGAGTGCAGTGAAAAGGGAAAGCAAGTTCTAGAGAAAACCAAGAATGTGTTAAATTTGTTTTGTAAAAAAAGAAAAAAAGAAAGAGGAAATAAAAAAATAATAAAATAAAGGTTTAACAGCATCCTGTGGGAAGACGTATGGACATTTATTCCTTTTGTATAATAACAGTACTGCAAAATAGGTCAGGGTCTACCAAATGTTACAACAGTGGAGAACAATTGGAGGAAAATGGCATTTGGATGTTTCTGAACACAGAGCAAACAGCTGATGAAGAAATTCATGCAACCTCATGATCAGTTCTTTCTGTACTTGACCTTTAAAACAGATCCATTGCCCCTTCACGACCTCATCTTCTTGTTTATATTCTGTGACAGTTTGGAAATAAAAAATGAGCTTTTACCTTGAATCCTTTTACTAAATGATCTTTTATCCAGCCTTTGTCAAAACTCTTTATTGCATTCTGTTCTTTTGGTTTCTTGTCATAGGTTCTTCTCTGTCCGGTCAGTGATTATCAAATGCAAGTTTTTTACAAAGATTGGTTCTCAGCATGGAGTCAAAGATCTGAAGGAGACAACATTGTGTGTATCTGTATTCCTTCAAAAGATAAGATTCACGCAATGTTCTGAAGCAGCATATTCTGGGCAGACAGTAGACGGCTATTGATGTTAGTATGGCTCTATAAAAGGAATGAGTAGTGAATACAAATCTTAATGAAATAATTTGTATTCATTCTAGTTCACTTTAGAGGCTCATGTTGTAGATATCTACATATGAGCAAATTATCTAGATGCTCTTTGTAGTCAGTAGGGAAAGGAGTAGGTCTAGAGGATAATTCATCTGTCCTCCTCAGCAGCAGAGTCTCCCTTCCTTTCTTGACAGCTGTTTATTAATATATTGAAGGAACCAGCCTAAATGGTTGGTTCCTTCCTACTGGACTCACAATCGCACATCCTTTTGTCATCTAAGTGACAAAGAACAAAGAATAATCTTTGCTTACACTTTCCTGCAGACAGAATTAACTCACCCAATCTTATTTACTATCATGGATAATGCCTGCCTCCTTTTATTCCCCTGTAAATCAGTAGCACTTAGTTGAAATGTAAGAGCTTTCAGAGTTTTAAAGCAAAAAAAAATCCCAAACAAAAACGTACCTTTAAATTGTATATCTCAGTGACACCTCTTAGACTTGATAACAATAAAAATACCACAGCTGGGAAACATTAATTTTCCAAACATTATAAATGCTTTGAAAGAGTTGAGTGAGTTATTTTCAAAGTCCGTAAGAGAGATGTCAGCTCTTCTGTTTTATACAAAAGCGTTTCATGTCACTTTCTGGTCTTTGATAAACTTCTCCAGTTGACTTTGGCAGTTCACAGTCCTTTACAAGCAAATAACAATATACCTTCTATAAAGCACCCAGTGGCCTTCACAGCAGCCTCGTGCTATCCGACTCAAGATAAACAGCGGCAACAGTTCTTTAAAGTAAATAAAATGTCGGAGTGTATAACAACGTCTATGGTTCAGTCCTGCAAAGTTGCTTTTATGTGACTAACATCACGTAAACAACTGAAGGAGGATTTCCATTGTAAGAGCACTAAGCTGGAAGTGGAATCAGCCTGCACCAGTCAGATCCATATACCACTAAACTTTTATGTCAATGGCTTTGTTTCTCTGAGAATAAAAATGTTAAGGAAGAGATTAATAGAAGAACACTTCTCTTCTTGCAAATTCTTTTTTGTAATTCCTTTTAGTTTTCATTCCTTTTATTGTTTTCCTGTTATGTCTCTACAGATTGTGGATCAACAGTCACATTGCTGTGGTTTATGAAGTTGTCAGTTGTCAGCTTCTGTGTGGGAACTGCTTCTGTATGTTCTGTAAGCTTGTAACAAATGCAATGCAATTCAACTTCCTGTAGCATGTAATTGAAGGAGCATAAATGCCACAAAAATATGTTTCTCAAGGACTAAAATTGTTCACACACAAAGAACTGTCATGGCTTATATGATGTGTGGTAACTTGTTTACCTGTACTATTTTGATATTGTGCCAGAACTCCAGCACTGCCTTATTCCGATTTTTTTGAGTTAACTTCCCTAATATTTACTTCATTACAAACAAACAAACAAAAAAACCACTTAGATTGTTAGTAGGTTATAATCAATACTTAATTTAGTGATTTTCCCTTCAAAAGTTGTAGGCTGTTTCTGTATGTCCTTTCTAGATCTGGATATGTGTGTTGCTTCCCACCTTTCTGCTTCATTTGGTGTTTTTTGAAATTGCTGAGGTGTTTCCATTGTTCACTAATGCAGAATGTACATGTTGTTTCACACCTCCCACTTTCTTCTATCCTTGCCAAGCACAAAATTGCTCTCCTTTCTTTCCACACTTAGGCTATAATTTTAACTAATTCACTAGCATTCCTTTCATTATAGAACAGAAAAATCATCAGAAATCTAATTATTTTCAGGGGAGAAAAAAACTTTTGGATTTTCTAACATTTGGCACATGGTATGTGTCATATATATCATGTAATGTGTAGTTTTGGGGGTTTTTTTCCTTGTCCAAATTTGGTATTTTTACTACCCTTAAACACATTATAAGTCCTTATGTTGAACAGATGAGCAAAGACATAATTAGATGAGACTAAATTTGAATGGTTTGTGAAATTAATTCCTCATTCACAATTCACCATTTTCCCTGTGGAGCCTGGGTGCTTCTATAGTTCTCTAGTGTAAAGCAGGTTAAAACAGATAAATTATTTAACTTGTACTAAAATGACTCACAGAAGTAATTTATTCCAATATCACAACTCATTGGAAGAATGATGATTTCCAGTTGTGTAAATGGGACTCTGTAAGTCACTCAGACTGAATGAGAAGAGTATCTTTTGCCACACTTAACTGGTCAACAAGAAATCATAGGATCATAGAATCATAGAATGGTTTGGGTTGGAAGAGACCTTAAAGATCATCTAGTTCCAACCCCCTGCCATGGGCAGGGACAACCTCCACTAGACCAGGTTGCTCAAAGCCTCATCCAGCCTGGCCTTGAACACTCCCAGGTATGGGACATCCACAGCTTTTTTGGGCAACCTGTTCCAGTGCTTCATCACCCTCTCTGTGAAGAACTTCTTCCTGATATCTAACCTAAATCTCCCTGCTTTCAGTTTAAACCCATTACCCCTTGTCCTGTCACTACAGGCCCTTGTAAAAAGTCCACTCCTGGTTTTCTTGTAGGCCCCCCTTCAGGTACTGGAAGGCCTCAATAAGTTCTCCCCAGAGCCTTCTCTTCTCCAGGCTGAACAAGCCCAATTCTCTCAGCCTTTCTTCATAGGAGAGGTGGTCCAGCCCTCTGATCATCTTTGTGGCCCTCCTCTGCACTTGCTCCAACCATTCTATACCCTTATGTTGAGGGTTCCACAGCTGGACACAGTACTCCAGGTGGGGTTGTACAAGAGCAGAGGGGGAAAATCACCTCCCTCGACCTGCTGACCACACTTCTGATACAGCCCAGGATACGATTGGCTTTCTGGGCTGCCAGCATACACTGCCAGCTCATGTTCAGCTTCTCATCCACCAGTACCCCCAAGTTCTTCTCCTCTGGGCTGCTCTCTATCCATTCTCCACCCAGCCTGTACGAGTGTTTGGGATTGCTCCAACCCAGGTGCAGGACCTTGCACTTGGCCTTCTTGAACTTCATGAGGTTGGCAGAGGCCCACCTCTCCAGCCTGTCCAAGTCCATCTGGATGGCATCCCTTCCTTCCAGCGTGTCGACTGCACCACACAGCTTGCTGTTGTCAGCAAACTTGCTGAGGGTGCACTCGATGCATAGTCCATGTCACCAACGAAGATGTTAAACAGGACCATTCCCAACACCAACCCCTGTGGAATGCTGTTCATTACTGGCCTCCACTCAGACATTGACCCATTGACCACAACTCTCTGAGGGCGACCAGCCAGCCAGTTCTTTATCCATTGAGCAGTCCATCCGTCAAATCCATGCCTCTTCAGTTTAGCGACAAGGATGTTGTGTGGGACAGTATCGAAGGCTTTGCACAAGCCCAGGTAGATGACATCAATTGCCCATCCTCTATCAAGAAAGGTTGTGACCTCATCATAGAACACTACCAAATTTGTCAGGCATGATCTGCCCTTGGTGAAGCCATGTTGGCTGTCACCAATCACCTCCTCATTCTCCATGTGCCTTAGCATGATTTCCAGGAGGATTTGCTCCATGATCTTGCCAGGCACAGAGGTGAGATTGACTGGCTTGTAGTTTCCCGGCTCCTCCTTTTTTTTCCTTTTTAAAGATGGGGGTTATGTTTCCCCTTTTCCAGTCAGTGGAAACTTCACCAGTCTGCCACAACTTTTCAAATATGATGGACAGAGGTTTCACAGCCTCATCTGCCAGTTCTTTCAGGACTCGCAGATATATCCCATCAGGTCCCATGGACTTGTGCACCTTCAGGTTCCTGAGGTGTTCCCAAACCTGATCCTCACTGACCATGGGTGGCTCTCCATT
Organism: Rhynochetos jubatus; assembly: GCA_027574665.1. Taxonomy (NCBI): domain Eukaryota; kingdom Metazoa; phylum Chordata; class Aves; order Eurypygiformes; family Rhynochetidae; genus Rhynochetos; species Rhynochetos jubatus. The sequence goes on along the minus strand of CM050649.1, from coordinate 100,898,036 downwards.
CTCCCAGTTCTTGCTCTTGTCTTCCATGACTCTGGGGGTACGGCTTGCGCCCTTGACAGTGAAGACTGAGGCAAAAAAAACATTGAGCACCTTGGCCTTGTCCATGTCCCGAGAAACCAGCTCTTCTGTTTCCTTCCACAGAAGGCCTACATTTTCCCTGTTCTTCTTTTTATCCCTAATGTACCTATAGGAACCTTTCCTGTTGGCATGATGTCCCTGGCCAGGTTTAATTGTGTCAGGGTTTTGGCTTGCCTAACCTGATCTCTGACCTCTCGGACAACTTCCCTGTAATCATCCCAAGCTACCTGTCCCTGCTTCCACCCAATGTAGGCTTCTTTTTTTTTTGGTTTTGGTTTTTTTTTTTTTTTTTTTTGTTTTACTTTGTCCAGGAGCTGCTTGTTCATCCATGCAGGTCTCCAGGCACCTTTACCTGACTTCCTCTTCACTGGGATACATCGCTTCTGAGCTTGGAGGAGGTGGTCCTTGAATACTTGCCAGCTTTCTTGGGCCCCTCTTCCTTCCAGGGCTGCTTCCCAAGGAACCTTTCCAAAGAGTTCCCTGAAGAGGCTGAAGTCTGCTCTCCTGAAGTCCAGGGTGTCGAGCTTGCTGCGTGCCCTCCTCACCTCCATAAGGATCTCAAACTCCACCATTTTGTGTTCACTGCAGCCAAGGCTGCCCTTGAGCTTCACATTTGCCACCAGCCCCTTCCTGTTGATGAGAACAAGGTCCAGCATGGCACCCCTCCTTGTCAGCTCCTTCATCACTTGGATAAGGAAGTTGTCATCAATACATTCCAGGAACCTCCTGACTTGCTTCTGCCTTCCAACAGATATCAGGGTGGTTGAAGTCCCCAGTGTGGACCAGGGTTTGTGACCGTGAGGCCTCTGCTATCTGCCTCTAGAGGGCCTCATCCACTCGCTCACCCTTGCCAGGTGGCCTGTAGCAAACTCCCACTACTGTCTCCTCCTCTTCCTGCCCTCCCCTTAATCCTGACCCATAAGCTCTTGGTCAGCTCCTCATCCCTCCCCAGGTGGAGTTCCACACACTCCAGCTGGTCACTGACATAGAGAGCAACTCCCCCTCCATGTGTCCCCTGCCTGTCCTTCCTAAAGAGCCTGTACCCTTCCATTCTGACACTCCAGTCATAGGAGCCATCCCACCACGTCTCCACAATACCAATGAGGTCATAGCGCCTCATGCGTGTGCACATCTCTAGCTCCTTTTGCTTATTCCCCATTCTCCATGAGTTCACATTGAGGCATTTAAGATGAGTCCCCGATGGAGTTGGCTTGCAGACTGGAACATCTAGAATCTCCCTGTTTTGCCTGCCAGGTGTTCTCCTGGTGAGCAGTGATTTTTCTCCAAGCTCTGGGCATCTCATGGTGTCCCTGCTGGTTTTGCCCCCCTTCCCCCTCCAACCTAGTTTAAAGCCTTATTGATTAGCCCTGCCAATTCATGGGCTAGAATACCTTTTCCCCTTGGAGACAGCTGCACTCCATCTGTCACCAGCTATCCTGGTGTCATATAAACCTCCCCATGTTCAAGGAACCCAAAGCTCAACTGCTCACACCAGCCTCTGAGCCATGCATTGATTTTCCTGTTTCTCTCAGTATTCTTCCCTGCTGATAAAGGGATTAAGGATAACACTACCTATGCCCCTGATCCTGCAACTACACTCCCCAGTGAGGGGCAAATGGTGAGGTTGATACCATTAGAGATGTCATAATGCAAAATGTTGTGATAGACACAACAGGAAAACATCCAGTTGGTGTTAAAGTCACAAAGTAAACTAAAACAGGCCTCCTTTGTATCACTCACCATTCATGAGTGTTAATATGTAAGGAGGAACTGTCAACTCCATTGATAATACTCCTCAATTGGACTCCTTTCTAGAGATTAACACAAAAGTATTTCAGAAAGCAGCAGCTGAATGACTAGACGACTGAGGCCTGGTTGAAAGACAATAAAAAGGACTTTTTAAACTTCTTTCATATGGGGACCTGAAGAAAACATAAGACCTGTCTATTATCTTGAGGTAGGAAAGGGTAGGAAAAAAAAGCTGATCCATTGAAATACATTGTGTTATAACAATTAATAGACTGTTTTCTCCTTAGTTGCCTGGCTCCTGCAGCTCAGAAAAAGAACCAGGATTTTCCACTTCTGAGGTCCCATATTAAATCCATATTGGACCAAAAATCTTTTCCAGCATTTTCACCCACCATGTGAGTTCAAGTTATTCAAGTGTCAGGTTTTTTAGCTTGTATGATGTTGTGTTCTTTGACTAACTGGAATTTTCTGTGTTACTAGAAAGGCACAATACTGTCACTGTAGTATAAATCACGCTGATAACACAGAATAGGATAAAACTTCTCAGCATTATCAATCACTGTCAAATGAACAAACAAACAACTTTATCTAACAAACCTATTTAATGGGATTTTTTTCTACTTCAGAAACATGAGCTGGGTATATATTTTGGGGGAGCTTTCCAAAAGCCTTTCAGCGATTTTTATTGCCATTGAAAATAAAAAGGTGAGTGTTGCACTTCCCCTGTGCCACTGAAAATTTCCTCTAATGTGCTTCATGTACCTCTTTATGTTTCATTCTTAATCCAACAAAAAATGTATGCCACACCCAGATACTCTATTTTCTTTGTACCAAATAAGAGGTGGGAGAACATTATAAAGCATTTACATGAATGTTAAATCCTGATCTTAAGTGGGTTCACTTCAGGTGCTTTCATGCCTACTTGGTGCTTGCTTCCTCTCAATATTGCAGTGATCGAGCTTTACTAGATTCTTGAAAGGTACCTTCAGCTTGAAGGCTCATTTGCCACACGTAAAACCTAAATCAGTTTACAGATCTGAAAAATTCTACTGAACACCTATCGTCATCTTTATGCACTCAAGATGGGATTAATCTCAAAATAATTTCTAGTAAATGGAGGCCTGAGCATCATCAAATGGAAATTTACTCTGTCTCTTTAAGGCATCTGGGTTAGATGCAATGAATCCTTTTTGTGCTTCATTGACTATATGTCATGACTGGCCTAGACTAGACATTACAAGGCAAAAGTTGTATTTTACAAACCTCCTCTTATGTATTTTGGTAGGATCATAAGATGAAGTAGCCTGAAAAAGCACAAAACCTTATAGTTCTACTAGTTACAGGATGAAAACATAAATTTATCTTTTCATAGTGAAAAATCTTGATAGTTTCTGGAGCTAAACCCACATAGTAGATTAAGCAGAGGAAACTGTAAAACATGCTTTCCTATTTATATGTGAAGATTGTGACAGTGTGAATGTTGTATCTGTGTATATCCTAAGGTTGTGTCAATTTTTCCAACATGATCATTATTCCAGATCTTCACCTTCCTGTATTTTCTTGCTGATTTTCACTTAACTTGTTTTCAAGCCTTATCATTTCAACTTTTGGTTGAAATGGCAACCAACTGAAAATATTCTGGATTGGGACAAATTATGTGTCTACCTTCTTTAGGACATTAAACATCAAGATGACCCTTGATGCTATTTTGGTGTATCTTACATTGTTACTCATGAAGAATCATAAAAGATAATGAGATTAAAATTTAATCCTTTTGTGTAATCACAGTCTGGGTCCTGCAAACACAAAGATCCCAAACAAAACTTCATAATCTAGTATGCTCAGAGTGAAAACCTGGCTGCATTGAAGTCAATGAAAAAGTTTGTATTGATTTTGATGGACCAAGGAACTCATTGCAATTAGAACCATTAATCATGAGCAATATATCCTAGTGGACAACAGGATGACCATGAGCCAACAGTGTGCCCTCGCGGCCCAGAAGGCCAATGGCATCCTGGGATACATTAAGAAGAGCATGGCCAGCAGGTCGAGGGAAGTTATCCTCCCCTTCTACTCTGCGCTGGTGAGGCCTCACCTGGAGTGCTGTGCCCAGTTCTGGGCTCCCCAGTTCAAGAAGGACAAGGAGCTACTGAAGAGGGTCCAGCACAGGGCCACTAAGATGATTAAGGGCCTGGAACACCTATCATATAAAAAAAGGCTGAGAGAGCTGGGTCTGTTTAGCTTGGAGAAGAGGAGGCTGAGGGGGGATCTTATCAATGCTTATAAATATCTGAAGGGTGGGTGTCAGGAGGATGGGGCCAGGCTTTTCTCAGTGGTGTCCAGTGACAGGACTAGGGGCAATGGCCATAAACTGGAAAACAGAAGGTTCAACCTGAACATGAGGAGACACTTTTCCCTGTGAGGGTGACAGAGCACTGGAACAGGCTGCCCAGAGAGGTTGTGGAGTCTCCTTCTCTGGAGACTTTCAAAAGCCGACTGGACTTGTTCCTGTGTGATCTGGTCTAGGTGATCCTGCTCTGGCAGGGAGGTTGGACTAGATGATCTCTAGAGGTCCCTTCCAACATCTAACATTCTGTGATTCTGTGATAACATTTTTTTTTTTTATGTGTAAAATTATTAAATAATACAGAGAGATTTTCTTTCTCTTTATACATTACCATTAGCTATTATATGTCCTCCTATGACCTCTAATTTGGGCTCCTGAGCAGTTCTAAATATTCAGAGCAGACTCATTGTAGAAATGGCTTCCACATCTCATATTCCCCTAAAAGGCAGATTTGAAGCCTGTACTATATTTATTATGTTAATTCACTTTGAAATCTATGGTGAAGGTATCTCATGCCTTTCCAACTCAGTTTGCATAGTAAAATTAGCATGGGTCATGGTGGCCCACAAACATTATCCCTGAAGCAGCTTTAACAGTGCCTTAAAGAAGTGTGTAGTACACACACTGTGAAATAAATATGCAGTGAGAAAAATGGTAAAAAGTTTAAGTACTTCTTTTTTGCACTTTACGCTTTAGTAGTTCTGGGTTTGGGCTTCATTATTTGATCTTGGGTTTTCGTAATCTTGTTTTCAGAACAAAACCACTTAGCAATTGTTTTGCTAATGTGGTCTTTCCATAAAATAGCTAGATTTTATCAGAAATAAGTATTTTTTTGTTGTTTCCAAAGAGGCTATTTGCTCCTGAAAAAATACCCACCACCACCAGTTACATGGAAAATGCCAATAAGTGTTTAATTCAGTATTGCTGTTTTTTAAATCACCATAGACAGTGGTGGGTTTTAGGACAAGAAGTTCTAAAAATTCAGAGGTTTTTTTAATACCTGTTAGAGTAAATTGTTATAGTCAACTTAAAAAATTAATATTCTTCCTCAATGTATGGAAAGTGCTATTACAATTATTTTTCTGGCTAAAAAATATAATAAAATAAAGTTTCAGTTTTCTGTATATTCATTACTTGAGTGAAAATAATAGTGGAATTCAGCAATTATCCCTCTCTGCCAATCATTACAAGCCATATAATTTTAAAGATAAATTTAAGAGATGTATAAACACGTCTAAGTAAACAAATGAACAGTTAAGGAAGACAACACTACTGCTGCTCCATAGTGACAGTTCTGACTAAAGCATAGTAGCTCGTTGTCCTGTGTTAGACTAAATTGATTTAAAAAATTTGTATTTATTTCACTTCTTTTCTAAATGACTTGTTAAAAGGTGGGTTTGAAGTTGTTTTGTTGCCTTAAATGCATTTTCACACTAACATCATAGATATTTTGCATACATAAGAATTCACAAAAACTGCTCTGCTGGTCAGATTTGTGATCTTCATTGAGTCATTTCCTTGCTTTACTCCAGATGTCTTCTTTAAACTTCAAGGATATGCACTGTGTTAATGAATACTAATAAAGTTTTTATAGTCCCTGGGTTCCACTGTTTGCACATTGTCTCGTAAGTAGCAAGAAGACCATCAGATATTATGATACAATTAATGAGTAATTAAAAAAAAAAAAAAAAGATGTATGCATAAGTTGTTCTTTTATGTTGTATACAAAACATTCATGCACATTTCACATAGCTACAAAAATCTATATCCTTTACACCTGCGGTGAAAGATTTTGAATAAAAAGAATAAAAATATTAAATTAAAAATATAGATATCAGAAAAGTCAGACAGGAAGTGCAAAAAAAAGTGTTCAGAAAACTAAAAAGCAAATGTAAAAATAGCTCTCTTTCAGTCATCACATAGGTTTTACATCTGAGCCAGTGAAGCATAAGATACTTAGCACAGGTGTATTTTCAGGTCAATTTTTCTCTGATTCTCAATCTTCTAAGCTGAAAAATAGGTGAAAATAATGCCATTTGTTTTGGATTTCTAATGGTTTTCTTAGCTGTCATACATGAAAATATGAAGTAAGTATTTCTTTTTAATTATCATGGAAATGTTTGCACTTAAAATGCAGGTGAAGGCACCACATCTGAGTTGAGGCTTACTATTGAAACTTACTTTCTCTACTGTTATACATTAGGGGAAGTGAAAAGAAAATGAGCTGTGTTTAGCTTAGGTTTTCATCTCTTATATCAATTAATGTGTATTCTGGAAAATGTTATTTCAATCATCAAGAAAGCTCATCACAATGACAAATTTCATGACATTTATATATTGAGATATGGTTAGAACTGATGATGTACTTGCACTATAAAAAGGATGATGTTCAGAAAAATATATTTTGTCTGGGATACTGAAAGTATGTAGGGAAATGGTCTGACATTTTATATGTTATTTTTGCCAGTTTTCATTTCCATATATATAAACATGTGTATGGATCTGTATTTGTATATATATATATATATATGTATGTGACTGTGTTTGTGGACATGTGTAGAGAAATAAATTAATAGAGTTACTCATTTAAAAATGAACATAAAATAATAATTTTATTATTAAAAATGCCTTTCTTTAAATTACAATCAGTCCTGCAAAAAATCATTTGTTTTCATAAGTACTATTTATATCAAGTTGTAACTGGAAATATATATAATGAGTACCATTTAAATACAATGCAAGGAGTCACAAGGAGTCTTGATGATGTACAAAATGTTGTTTTGCTACATATGACTACTTCTGCAAAATATTTACATCCTCAGAAAATTTGAATATTTTTAAATGTAGTTCTACTACATTAAAAATGAAAGGCTTACTCTTCAGGAATACAGAGACCAGGGATTCTGCCTTGAAAAGCCACACAATAAAGGTGATGGGCTTCATGGGCTCTATGAAGGCAGGAAAACCATTTAAGGACACAGCTTCTGTAGGGATGTCCTACTGATCACATTGCCTCCTTGCTGTGTCATGAGCAAGGCGACGGCTGACCATGTCTCTGAAGAAGAAATCTGGCAGATCAACTTCCAGCATGTTTTACTTTTGTTACCTACACGGTTTCTGTTTCAAAAGAAGAAAGAAACTGTCTGATTTTCAAAGGGATTTTGTATTCATGACTTGAAAGATCTTCACTGGCATTTCATAAGGTAAATGTCACCAAGTTCTGCATCCAACTTTAAAGTCTAAGCTGAAGAACAAGATTCCTCTGTTCTTTGTATGAAATCTGCTTTATGTTGGGAAACAGTATTGAGCACATTTAGGTCTCGGGTATCCTAGTAAATTTGTTTCTGTAAACTGTAGAGTGATGTTCAGAGATGTGCCTCTGAGGCCATCTGAGAGAAAATCATTTTTCTTATTTTTTTGAAGTTATTTTGGCCTGTTACATAAAATGTCATGAGTTATTTTAACCCATTATTTAAAATGTCCTTCATAAAAGCATGTGCATATATCCTGAGCATTTTATCACACCACAAATAATGAGTTGTTTTATCTTAGGCCTCTAAATATGAATTTTTAAGAGCCCCATTTTAGGCAGAATATGTTGGAAAAGTGAGCCTGTCTCTAAATTAGTTCTCTAAGAACCGAGTGTATTTCAGATAAATGCAAACACTCTAGATGATAGCACAATTTCTGTAAGAATCTAAAATGTATTGAGATATCAAAATTACCTCAGACTTCAGTATCATCTTGCAGAGAACACAAATGCAAACATTTCTGCTAGTATTGTAGACCTCAAATTTTTCGTACAAGGAGCTGGACTATCTTGTATCAAAAACCATGTCTGCTTAGACTATATATTTTAAGCAAAAACTAAAATAAAATTAACAACAGCCTAAATTCAGTCTTTAAATTCTCTGAGAAGTGAAAAGATTTCATTAATATCTTATATAATATATAGGATATATTTATTATAATATATCATTGTGGTAACATAAAATTACAAATGTAATTATACCTATAGCTATGCATACAATTATTATAATACAGTATTATTAATATATAATTAATCAAATGTTATAATATTCACAGCTGGAATTTATTTGGAAATTTAGAGATAAACTTAGAGAAAAAAAGAATCTTTAACTGGAAGACGGGGCAATAAATGAACACGTTTTAATATATTGCTATAATTTTGTAAACTTTACAATTATATAAACTTTCAGAAAGTACTGCATCTAATATATTAATATATGATTTCTGCCAAAGATAAACTGAATATTTTGGTTTTTTTCCTACAAGTGAGTGTTGATATTAATTATGTAAATGGTAGAAAAATATCTGGACCTAAGCTAAACCCAAAAATGTTGTATTGCTTTAAGGAATCAGCCTTTTCAAATTTTCCTTGTTGGCAAAGATAATTTTAAACTACCAATTCAAAATGGTCAGTGGTGCAATTCAAAATACACATTCCATAAATACTGCTGTTCCATAAAATCTACCTCTTGCATATGTTCCAACTACATATTTTTAACAAAATGTACATAAAACCTATCACAGCAATAGTTTTATTACTACGAATAACAACTATGAAAATATAACCCAAGTAGTTATCTGTAGGCCTCAGATAAATATGATCTTACAATGATACTATTTATTTTGTCTATCAATCATGGATTTTAAAGCATATTTTATATGAACAATTCAATTTCTATTTGCAAACGGACAGGTATAGTTTATATAGTGTAAATTCACAGTGATTTCATGGGTGTAAAAGTGAAAGACAGGTAAAGTTCTTTTAGACATCTTATTACGTTAGAATATAAAAGCCAGTCTGCTAAATTAGTAGGCAGTTCCATTTTTATCCTAATCTAAAATCCAAAAAATGTATAATCTCTGTCTGGCATACCTTCTCAGCTTCTAACAGTCATTTGTTAACAGCTGCCTACCTTGGAAATTGTATCCAAATTGTTGTTTTTAAAAGACACAGATTGTCCTATGCCTCATTAATTTGTCTAACCCATTTTAAAATTAATTTATATTTTCAGTCTCCACAACCTCTACTGATGACAAATAAGTAAGTACTGAGGGAGACAATATTTATATTCTGTTTTTCTGACATAGTAAGAGTTTTCACTAGAATCACAAAATCACAGAATGGTCAGGGCTGGAAGGGACCTTTGGAGATCATCAAGTCCAACCCCCCTGCCATGGCAGGTTCATCTAAAGCAGACTTCACGGGAATGCATCCAGGCGGGTTTTGAGTATCTCCAGGGAAGGAGACTCCACAGCCTCTCTGGGCAGCCTGTTCCCTTGCTCTGGCACCCTCAGAGCAAAGAAGTTTTTCCTCAGGTACAGGTGGAACTTCCTGTTTGTGCCTGTAGTCCCTTGTCCTGTTGCTGGGCACCACTGAAAAGTCTGGCCCCATCCTCTGGACACCTACCCTTTAGATATTTGTAAGTATTGATGAGATCCCCTCTCAGACTTCTCCCCCCTTTAAAGTACTTCCTAACTCTCCTTTTCTCTATCTATATCTTATTAATTTCTTATGCTTTATCTTCAGATTCCCTTGCACCATTTCATTTCTATCTGCTGCAGGGAAGCATCATTATCACATCCTAAAATGTCTACATCACATACTCAAACAATGCTGACCAAACTCTATTAGTTGTCTTTGACAACTTACAATTTCCAGTGCTAAACAAGTAGCATTATGTGAGCCTTGATCTCTTTTTCATAACTACTATATTTAATATACAGATATGGAAATTAATCTGCCTTCTAACAACCTAGTCAGTAAATGTTGTGATGTCCAGATGTAGCTTTTCAGTCAGAAATATTTGTTCCTCATGCAAATATCAACAGAAAAAATTGTTACCTTGCTATTCCTATCTCTTAGAATATTCTGAACAACACAAATAACAGCACAGATACCTGATACTGGCTGTCACCCATCATTGATGAAATAACAGTTTATTCTTATAATTTATTTTCTCTCTCTTAACCATTACTTAGTGCATGAGAGGATTTTTTTCCTTCTATTTTGAGACAGCTTAATTTCTTTAAAAGCCTATTATGAAAGATCTCTTGAAAGCTTTTGAAAATCCAAGTACACTAAATCCACATGAATAACCTCATCATGCTTCTTGAGTACTTTAAAATATTTCTAATAAATTTGTGAAACATAATTTCCTTCTGAAAGATAGCTCTTTTGTTCACTCCTCCTTGTGTTCATGCTTCTCCCTTGTATTTCTCTAATTCTACTACTAACTATAATTTCTACATATCTGACATATATTGAGGTTAAATGGACTGATGTGAAATTTACCAGATTATCTTTTGATGGTTTGCTTTTTTTTAAAGACTTTGCTTTTTTTTTTTTTTAATAAATTACATAACAGATATTCAGAAGTTTTATACCACAGTTCCTTCATAATTCAGGGACAAGAATTTGCTTTCCTAATTTCATTAAAACTACCCTACAGATGATAATTATGGAATAGTCAATCACCAGTCCTGCTTTTGGAGAGGTGGTGATCCCAGGTCTGCAGAAATTGTAGAAACCTTTTTCCTTATTGCAGTGTTGGTGTCTAATTGAGAATTGTCACAACAGAGCTGGCTTTATTCATGGATCTATTAACCTCATTCATTCAGAGTGAAAGGCCTCTGACATTAATCCAATCATAAAAGACTGGGCCTTGGGCTGCCACCACCCATTCTGATATACTAACATATATATGGGGAGGAGCATAGGAAGGTAGGATCCTCCATCCTCAGTAAGAAGACTTTGCAATAATCATGAAGTCTTGAATTAATTGCAAAGGGAGAAGTATGGTTTTGCCAAAACACATTAGTCTGAGGAAATCATAACATTAGACAATGATCGAAGAGTTAAGGCCAGAGATCCAACCAATGCACATTTACAAGCAGTTCCTGTCAAGTACATTTCTAGTGTTTCTCTGTCTTCCCAGCTCCAGAAAAACTCAGGCTTTCACATCAGCCTGTCAGATAGGCTACTCCCATGAACATCACAAAAATTGTTGTGACTATTTTCCTGTTGTTGGACTTGTATTATCCTGTTTCAGTACTTGTACTCCTGAAACATAGGAACGGTTATGTCCCAACTGTCAGGGAAAGCCTACCACATCCGTGATTCCAAGGCTAACAACCAAACAGCCTGATACAGTCATCATCCTGTAATGGCAGTTTTCAACATTTTCCTGTTTGTTTCAATATCTAATGAGAGGAAAACTAGATATCAAACAACTGAATTGTTTTACCAACCAAAATTAATACTTTCCTATAGGAACCTCATAACTTTCACATCAAGTCAGGTCAGAATTACATTCAAAAAATTGTGATATACTTGTTTTTTTCTTGTAGAAGCAAATTTCTATATCTCTGTGAGCAAATCAGAGGTATGCAAAACAGAAGGAAGATGCAGATATGAAAAAAAAGGAGGCATACGTTACCAGAATAATTCCTAACTTCAGAAGTTTTTTAATACATCTGCTTGATTTCACTATAATCTCTACCGACTTCGCAGATCTCCACGGGCATGTCTCATTTTTTTCCCTCTCAGATCTCCTTAGAGAGTTCATGTAAGCCTTTAAAATCAATGTTCATAAGAGTGATTGTGTAGTACAGCACTTCAGCTTTTTTTCAGTATCCCAGTATCTCAAAGGAAAATGAAATTAATTTCTTTTTCTTATCTGTAGCAGTGTTTTGAGAATATCTTGCCAGTACTCTACCACGGTTCTGTTGTATAAATAAATTACCATAATATCAGAAGATAGGAAAGAAAAAAGCAGATGGTAAGGTTAGACATGCTAAAAACCAGTAGATTTACTGTACAGGTTCATAAAGCTTTTGTCCAGCTTTTCTTCTTTTCTTTTACAGATTTCTGTATTGCAGCAGAACATCTACATGTTTATACAATCAGAGATTTAAATGAAAAAAACCAGTCCCTATCTTACAGCAACTATGCCAAGTGTAATGTGATATGCAATGCTGAACATATGCAATATCTGTCATGTTGCTCAAGAATGTTTCTACCTTCTTTCTTCAAGGAATTCCTCTGTGTCACTTGGACCTTCCTAACCCCTTCAGTAACTGTTAATTTGTATTTAAGCTGAAAGCAAGCACAGAGGCATAAAAGAAGAGGAAGAACCCTTGAGAAAAATCGTGGGATGAGACTTCTTAATAATCAGGTGTGCTTTCCAATCTGTTACAGGCAATCGTGTATTGTTACAGTTTTCAGGTTAGAGGAGCAAATGTTTAGTTTGCCACCACAGCCTTGTCCCCCTTCCTCGGTGTTGAAGAGAAGAAAAAGGCATATTTGGAGGATGTGTGCTGCGTAAGATTAATGACTATCCAACCCATCTTGCACAAGACAAGCTTTAAGTCTCTTCATAGATTTATTGGTGCTATTCTGTAATCAAATGGTTATTTCAAGGTAGGTTTAACTTTTGCAATATTACCCTGTCAACCTCTTTTGAGGCCTCTACCTAATTGCCACTTACAAAGGATGAGTGGATCTTTTTTTCACCTTTCTGCATCAACTAAAACCTGACACTTTAAAATCCTTCAGTCATGATATAGTGAATGATCAGAGCAGATAAACAGTCACTGAGTGACCAGTTCTCCAGTAAATCAGAAAGAGGAACAGATTGGTGACTGTATTTTCTAAGTAAGACTAAGTAAATGTCTCAAAAAGCCAATATGAGTCATTACCCCCAGGGCCCTGGTAAAACAGGTAACAGTATCACATAATCTTTTGTCTAGACTGATCAAGCTATACCTTAAAAAAAATTAGGTTGTTCCTTCTCCTGTTTCTCTTTCAAAAGCTTGCTGCTCTGATCAGTAAAGCCTTTTAAATTTACATCCTGAATCATGGACTCTTTATAGCCAGTAGTTGTGTCAGAGTGTCTATAACATTTACCTGTTATAGGTCACATATAAATGTTAAATAATATCAGATCAACCATTGCCTTTTTTGAAGGGGGTTAATTTAAATGATTATGATTACAATGGTCTAGTCACCTTCATTTGTCTGAGGCAGGGATATAGAGAGGAACATGATATTCCTCAAATTTTCAGTGCTGCATGTATTACATGGCAGTGTAGGTGCAGCAGAAATATGTAGAAAATATCTCTAGTTTCTTTACTTTTCTTTACTATCTTTCTCTATCATAGGATTCCACTATTTTTTCAGACAATGTATTCAGTCAGTTACAAAAACATGCTTTAATTATAGTACTACACATAATTACTGGAGCTTTTTGAGCACATAACGAGACATATCAAACCAGAACAACTTATTTCACTTTCCTCTTTTCTTTTTAAATTATGTTCTCCAAACAATATTTATTAAAATTTCTTATTGTTGATCTCAGTAGAATTCCTTTCTTTTTGTCTTAGATAAAAATAATGATATAAGATAATGCATGACCAGAAATACGATGCTGTCAATAAAAAGCATTAATTAACAAATTAATTAGACACTATTTGCTTCTTTCTCTCATGAGAGAAGAGTTTTTCTATCTTGCTGGAAAGCATACTAAATAAGAAACATGCATATATCAGTCCCCTAAATACTGCAGCCTTAATAAACTTCCTCCAGGGTTTCTTTCTCCAGGGTAGACACAAATTGTTTTCTTAAACTGGCTCACCCATCCCTAATCCACAGTTTGCCAACATAATTTGCTTCCGCTTTTTGTGATGTCTTAGAAACTGCAGCAATAATGTAGCCCCTCATGGCCCTCACTCACATCTAAACCAAAACCACTTGATGCAATGGAATAATTTATGTTTAGTTATATTTCCTCAGGACAGATGTATAGTAGGGTATATTAGATGCTCTGGCCTCTGTGCTGGAAGTATTTTTCCATTTTAAATAAAAACTGGAAATGCCTAATTCTTAACTTTTATACCTGGGTGTCTCCTATAGGTTAAGTGTATGTAGGTATCATAAGGGAAAAATAGCATATAAGGAAATACAGAATAACACAATTAAGAATATAGCTCATTTTCTCACATGCTTTGTTGTTCTTGTTTGCAGAAAGCATTTCTTTTGCATGAACGGGAATGGTGTGAGGAAATCTTGTAAAGTCACTTTCTTAAAGCATTACTTAACTGCCGTTATACTTTGAATGTTTGGGTTGGTTTTTTTTTTCTTTTTTTTTTCCAATGATCATCAGAAAATTAAAGTGCTTTGAAAAATCAATAGAAGACTTCCCACCTTCCCCCGTTAATAAATGCATTTCTTATACTCTCTCTTTTATTTTTTTGTTTCTCTTTCAATTACCTTGTCAATATTTTTTGAAGGAGTAATGTCTTGAGTAAAATCAGTGAATGACACTGTTGGCAGGAGCTTCTTTAGTCACTGGAAAAAGCCTCTAGGACACAACAATTAATCCCATTAAAAAACAGACGTCGTAAGACATTTAAGGTAACAGATGAATTGCACTCTAGAGATGCCTATTTATTGCCAGCTATTAAGAAGCTGTAGATAACTAACTTAGCCTAGGTACCAGCTTGTTCTCAGCTAAAGTGGGATGACATGATGTTAACTGAAAAGATATTTCCTGGAACTTTCTCCGTTCTAAAATAAGAAATGAACCTCTGATTCTGAATATAGGGTGTTTATTTTTTATAATGGATAATGAATCACAAATTTGTTTGAACAGAGGAAAGAAATATTCTATCTTACAGTTCAAAGACAGGAAAAAAACTAAGGAGAAATAAACAGAGGATTTTAAAAAATACTAAAGTGAAGAGAGCAGGATGCAAGAAGCAACTGTTTCTAAAATGCCACAGAGCTTTGCCACTTTGTCTTTGCAATATCTGAATAATCATTAAAAATGACAATGGAGAAGAATGTAGCTGTTTGATGACAGTGGAACTGTCAGTGTCAGAAATGATCATACTGTCAATCATTTTATAACTGTTGCTTAATAAATTACTACATTTCTACAGATTAATCTTACGCTTTGTGTCTTTCTGCTTCCGTGTTTACTTCTGATTTTCTCTTAATTGAGTCTGACTGTAAGAACCATGAACAATGTCAGAATATTGGAAACAATACAGTTCTGAAGCAGATAAGTTAGCAAAAGATCAATTAAAGAAAATTAAAAACTAGTAATGTGAAAGTTAAAGTAAGCTAATAAATACATTCTTATATATGTTAAAGACAGAAAGGGTATCTACCATTCTCCCTATAAAATTAGCCTCATCAAGGGAAGTCCACATAATTTGTTCCTACCTGGAAGATACTGAGCCTTTTTAATTACTGTATGTCTTAACTGGATAGTCACTAATGAAAATAGGAAAAAAAAAAAAAAAACCCACAAAGCAAGAACTAGAATAAAATAGCAAAAAAATTATTCAAATCTTGAAATTTTCTGTATGGAGACAGGGTGGAGGTTTTTAATTTTTATTTTATTTTTTTATTTTATTTCAGTCCAAAATATTTCTTCCAGATTTTTCATAAGTATATATATAAACATGATATGTTTACACATGGTAGTTGTAAATAATCATCATCTTCAAAGCCAAGAACTGGACATTTCACTTCAGAACATAGTGCATTTTGTGTCTAAAATAGCAACTTGACTCAGAAAAAATTTGGCCATAGAAGTAAAGGATTATCCACTTATGTAACCCTAATGGTTGTCAGGTGATAAGCCAAGATGTAAAGTTCATTCTCTAGCAGCTTTCCCATGTACCACAGCCTTGTCAGATATGTAAGCAGCATGCCACAGCTGTATTTACTGTAATCAAATTTATAACAGCAAGTTGTTAGGGTTACTAAATGTCTCAGCTGGAAACCTCCCACGTGACTAAATTGAAAGGTTTTAGCTAAACATGCTGACTGAACATGGCTCACTTAAGTAGCATGCCCCACATGTTTCCATCATCAAATACACAATTTTCAAGATCACTTCTTTACTGAGATTTATTCTGAGCAACCACCAGATTTCTCTTAAGGCTCTGTCATTAGCTGGTTCCTCCTTATGCTGAATGCTACAAAAATGTCACTGCACCAGAAGTCAAGATGTTCAGGTTCAAGTGATCTTCAGTTGGGTCACAGATGCAATTATGCCCTGAAGTCCAAGTTGGTCTTCCTTTTCACAAGCAATGTTACTTCACTAAACAGCACTGTACTGAATCTGCCCTCATCTGATACAACTTAATGGGAAGAACAGATGCCCTGAAAGTCCATTCCTTAAAAATTAAATGGAAGCAATATTTTATTTGCTTAAATAAAATATCTTCAGTTAAGGAAAAAAGAGATATGTATGTTTTATATTGTTTCTTTAGCTTTGAACTCTCCATTGACAAGTTCTTATATCCTGGTCTTTAACTTCATAGAGACAAGACAATTTTATACAAGAAAACATACAGTTTTGTGAATCTATTTGTATTTTATAAAGAATATAACTGGTTGCAGTTGGATTTTTTTTTTTATTTTTAAATACACTTCAAATAGTCTGCAAAGTAATACTTAAAAAGAAATAAAAATAAAACTAGCTATGAATTATAAGAATCTTCCCAGGTTTAGAAAAATAGTCTAATTATAAATATGCCTCACCATAAGCAGATAAGTTCTTCCATTTACGTTATTTCAGTGAGATGATTCAGAACCTGTATATTTACTGCAGCATAAAATGAAACACAAAAACTCAAAAGCTTGGGATGTTTTGCAGAGAATAAAGTGGTGAAATAAAACTTGAGATGACTGACATGACTGTTGCTGACACATAAAGTCCTAATAAAACTGATTAAGTAGGAGATCTAGACAATTAAAATTGCCTTTTTATGATTGAAGTATAGACTAAATGAAATTTTGAATATCTACTTAAAACCAAGTAAAGTTTTTTTCTGTTGTTTTATTATTACTAAAAGTGTTCTATATGGCAACAATTTTGAATAGACTACAGATAACTTTATGTTTATATTCACATCATGATCTAGTTAAGGAGAAAGATTACTATTGCCCTTCTCTGACATCCTGAGATGACCTCTTGCCTTCTCTCAGTCTTTTCTTGTCTCCTGATAGGTAAGGTTAAAAAATGCCTTTCGTGCATAGGCTAGTTTGCATCAAGTTCTCTAATGTGTTGGTAATCCTGTCTGTTTTGAGCTGTGATGTTTCTTTCTTTCCAATGATGGTGTGTATTGGTTTTTTTTTTTTCTTTTTTTTTCATTCTAGATGATGGTACATTAAAATCATTAGCTCTTGTTTGCTGTTAATGATCACACTCCTTTTACTCATGATCTTTGCTTTTAAGTTTGACCTTTACTTGCTGCCTGCTAAAATTTAGAGAATTGTGACAAATTTACAATCACTATTTAAGCATCCACACTAGACACTGGAGAGTTGGTTTTAACCTGCACAAAGCTTTTAGCTTTTTTTTGTCTAGTATTTTATCTGCTTCTGCTTGAATGTATTTGTATGATAGTGGACTGAAGACTTGTCAGATTGAGTCATTCACTAATATTTATCAATAATTTACAGGAATAAAATAGGGTTTTTTAAAGAAAAAAACACATTAGGAAATGCTAATTGAGGGTAAACTGAACCTCCATACATTAAAGTCTCGTATGTGTCAATAAGATATTTTAATTTTATTAAGCATAGTCATAAAAGATGAAGATCAGCCTTTTTGAAGTAAGTCACACTCCTCCTACTGACTTCACTGAGACCAAGATTTCATTTCCAGATCAGCTTGCAGAAGTTTTTGAATTTAATAAAAAAAAAATCTAAATTGACAACTAATATTACTCAAAATGAATAATTCAACCAAGTCTGTTTTAGAGAATTGTCCGAGAAAGATTTACACCTTTCATTTTAAAAGAAAGAAACTGAAAATGGTAATAAATGAGGTGGTGACTTTTCTGAGCTATAGCTGTATAAAAATATTTCCCTCTGGATAGAAGTGTTACTTTTATTGTGCAGTAATAGTCTTCAATCTTGGGTTTCAGGCATTTTATCACGATCTCAGTAAATGGTCTACCTTTAGGATAATATTTTATGATGATTGCCCTTAAAACTAGTTACTGTTTATATGACAGAGCATTTATAGTTTTGATGGTTTGGCTCATTGGACATAGTCATGCTAGTGAACAGCCAGTGGTGACAGAGACAGTTTCTTACATAAAACTACTAAAAGAAAAAGCTGTTTTAAATGTAAGAAATTCAGTGATTACCATGAATGCTAAACCATTTCATCATGCTGTTCCCTGAATCCTTAGAATATCCCATAACTAACTCAATTTGAAGAACAGATGTTTTAAAAAAAAAAAAAAAAAAAAGGAGGAAATTCTGCAATCATATTACTTTGATTCTTCAAAGACAGAAAGTGGATGGGACATACAAATGCTAAGTAAATAAACCCAAAGAAACGAATTGTGATATTCGTTCCTCTACAGAACAATTTGCCACTCTTAACAAGTCTTCTCAGAAGCCAGAGATCAGCCACTATAAAAAACTGTAAAGTGTTCTGAAGAAATAATATTAAAGATATATTTTTATATGAAAAAATGAACATCATGTTGTGGCATACTGAAATGTATTCCACTCATATGTCAGTGCCCATTTAGTACGTAGAGAATAACATCAGCAACAAGCATGTAGCTGTGCCACTGTACTGCAAGTTCTCTGATATATAAACAGTTTTAGAACTGTAGTGAATCAATAATGTGCATTAAATCCTGGAGTTCTTGTCATTAATTTTTTGACTACAGACTTCTGGTAGTGCCAGAGTATTCTGATTAGTCCTTTGGGAATAAAACATTACTAGATTTATAGAATTTTAATTATTTTCCTCTATTTTCACTCACTTCAACTCTGTTTTTTGTACTACTACAATGTTGTTTGAAGAGAAGAACTAAAAACAGAGAGCCAAATTTTGTTATGGGATTCATTTAAACACACTTAATGAATCTGAAGGGAGGGGGGTTGGAACAATTCCTTAAGACAAATTTCATCCACAACTGTCATGGTTTAGGCCCAGCCAGCAACAAAAGAGCATGCAGCTGCTTGCTTACTCCTCATCCCAGTAGATTGGGGGAGAAAATATAAGGAAAATATCGTGGGTCAAGACAAGGACAGGGAGATTCAAGCAGAAGGACCATCTAACAACTTTAGATCTGTACTATGCAGGTGTCATCATCTCAACTAGTAATCCTACAGCTGCACTGATAGTCAATGAAAAAAAACAGGGTCCTTTAGAGAACTTTTGGCTTAAATTATTGATTGAGGTTTAGATGAGTGTTTCTTAGATGTGCCCACATCAACTCTACAGAGGTGAGAATCATTAGCTCAAGTTAGTGCCCAACTGTCTCTTGCTTAAGCTTCAAGCTGACCAGACACTATGTGAAAATAATATAACAGAACCTAAGCTAACAACTCCAGAGCAGTGGTCTGAAACTTTTTTGATTGGATACCCCTATCAGTAAAATAAATTTGACCATGTATCCCTAGTATATGTATATTTGTTTATTTATAAATAATGTACATTTACCTTAGGTTTAAATGATAAGGATTTGGTAGCAGGAAGGTGGGCTACAGGGGTGGCCTCGCTGAGGTGAGGCATGGGGCTGCCCCTCTGTTGGACTGAGCTGGTTCCCGCTGACTCCAAAATGGACGCACCACTGGCCATGTATGTTCATTATAAAACATACGGAAAAATATAAATTAATAAATGAATAAGATAAATATGTAAAGAATGAAATAAACATTATTTTAAAAACTATTTCATTTGACTTAACAATAGTAGAAAAAATACTTCCTGTACCCCAGTGAATTGTCTTACACAACCTAGGGAGTGCACATATCCCATGTTGGATACAACTTCCCTAGAGAGTAGTCCTGAAATTTTACAACCTGATTTAGTCTTCTGTTCAGGTTGTGCTAATACGTAACAAAAGAGTCTAGGACTATCAATAATGATGTGTATTTCTACTTGGTTTTAAACACTGGTTTAATAGGTTTATCTGTGGATGTTCTGGTTGGATGTGAATTTGGCCATTCCAAAATACCTCAGGTTCTTACAATGAAACTAAATCCTTTTACATTTTTTTTTGAGGATATGTCTCTGTTAATCCTTCTCCAGGTTTGAAAAGCTTTCTTTCTGACTTGTGAGAAAAAACAAAACTATAAAAATTCACTCACATACAGTTTTCAAAATTTTTAAATAACTTGTAAAGGAAGTAGTATTTCTCTTTCTATATGTTTAAAAACAATCCACCTGTGTGTGTGTTAGTCATTATACTGACATTAATTTCTTTCTTTTCCATTACAGAAATTACACTGAATGAAGAAAGGCCATTGGTTTTTCAAGAAATATGGACGATTTTGTCAGTGGGGAGAACAGGAATTGAAAGGGTGTGAACTTGCTGAATTGTGATTAGAACATTACATCAGCTTCATGAACTATGGTGGAAAAGGTCCCAGAAAGGAAAACAGTAGGAACATTTGAGAAATCTGGAGAGCAGACAGAATAGCGAAAGTCATGAGAGAAGCTGTGACAGATGTAGACCATAGTAATATCAAGACCACCAGGAGGAAAAGGCCTGGGTCTTGAGAACATTTCAGCTTCCTCTGCAGAGGTGACCATCTTCTATCAACTCTGTAGGAAGTCTTGGGCACTGGCATCCTCAGTCAGCTACAGGTGACATGAATCCCCTGTAAATGTTTAATGGTGTGGTCAAAAGAACATCAATGGAAGTTCTTTCTTTACTCTGCCTCATTAAAAGCAACATCACACATTTTCAAAATTGAAATACCTCTGTCACATAAAACTTTGTTTCTCTATTGCTTATTGCTGTAAATTAATGATATTATTTGTCACACATTATAAAGGCCAACATGACACAGTTGGGTCTTCTGCTTGCAGAAACAGCAACAATGAACAATGTACATTTGCATCTGGGAACAGACAAGTTAATCTCTTTAGAAAAAGCTTTTACTCTTAATGTTTATTTGTTTTTTTGATGTAGAAGAAATTAACTGTATAAAATATCCTGTCACTTTTTTTTTTTTTTTTTAATGATGTACACTAGAAGATTCTGTTTAAGGAAACATTAATAGTTAAAAGACAGTTTAAAATGCACCTTAAAGGAAAATGCAGATTTGTATCTCTAAGGTATAAAATCTCACCTTTAGTGTCCAGAAGTAGTGTGTTCTATCTCTCACTTTATCTGCAGATCACAACTTCAGCAGTAATTATGATTTCATTTGTGGGGTTTTTTTCCTAGTCTTGAAACAGTGTTACACATATCGCTGTGTCCCACTGATTTGCCAAGCTTGCAGGTTTTTTTAAACACATAATCATTTCTATAATTTGTTGCAGAAGCAAGAAAATTCCCCCTCTGAACTATGACATCTATCACCATGTTTGTCATTTCTTGTCATCAGTGATGGTCTCCTACATACCTATTCACACATTTCAAAGGCACACTAATATGGCAGTTACTCCCAACTTTGGTACGTAGTGGCATTTGAAAGAGCATTTGTCACTGACACATCCTGTGTAATGTAGTGTAAACAGAACATTAGATAAGAATCATTTTAATGAAGAGACATTTTAAGACTGCTTAAAGGAGAAATAGCAGATGTAGTTCCATTTATGAACAGCACAACTGATAATGGCTGCTAACATCACTGTAATTTTATTTTTCCACTGACAAATTAAAGGTCAGACTAGAGCAGGGATATACATTTACATGGTGTTATTGTAATAGACCTGTAGTCTGTTAATTGAAGTTTCCAGCACACTTCTCTGTCAGTACTTATGGTGGCAACACACTGTTGAATGCAATATAGGTACAGGAATTAAATTCTCTGGTACTGTGTCCATTTGCATATCAGATGTGAGCACAATCTCAGTCCTGCTTATATTAATTTCATTTCCAGCAATATTGTGGTATCCAAGGAAGAACAAAAATGCAAGGAGACATTTTTGCTAAACTGCTTTGTCACTTTACCTTTCCACGTCCATTCAGTTCTTTTTTTTTTTCTTGTCAGCTTTTGACATACAACATAAAATTTTCAGAAGCGCCTAAGGGCCATATTCAAAAAAGGACTGACGTATCTGAAGTGGGACTTACTCTGCGGATACGTACAATAAAGATTATGATCCTGAAAAGCCCTCTACAACCTCTGTAGGCTTCTTATGATTCAAATGTAAAGTTTTCTTGATACAAGGAATATATATATGCAGAAAATCCTAAACCCTCATGAAGTTACTTTCAGCATCTGAGTTTTCCTGGGATACAGAAATTTGATATTATTCTGCCTAAATCCCTTTGGAGTTGGCTCTGGGAGGAGATCTCAGGGTATACATAATACAAGAGATACAGAAATGATGTCTTTCAAATTGTCATAGTATTTGCCGCTCTCCTTTGAAGCACTGGTGGAAAGTAAAGAACCCTTTGGCTTTTATATCCTGATCAGAAATTTCACCAGACTTTGTTCCCTATTGTCCCTGAAATACTTTGTATTTCCCATTCTCAGCTTAGTGAAGCAGACTTATACCACAAAATAACACACCTGGTGGGGAGATTACCTTATATTCTTCTTTGTAGCAGCCGTGCAACAATTCAGACTTAGATTCATTTGGCCAGAAAGAGGGAACAAAAGAATCTATAGGCTAGCCCTTAGTGTGAAATTGTGAATCCTTTCTTTCAAGGACTGTTTAGCATTTTAGATTAGACTCTCCTGTTGTCCCAGCTGATTTGTCTGAAGAAACAAGCTTTTTTTTTTTTCCTCTCACTTAACAATTGAAATGCCATCTTTGTTTTTTAGATTTTAGATTATTACTGACTTATGAGGGAATTAGTTTCACAAATCACTTAGGGACTTCTGAGTGTGTGTTTCTACACTATAAATAATGGCATAGTTACTTCTTTTGCCATATTGTCCTTATCAAATAAGAAGTTCTATTGAATGTAATAATAATATTGATTATTATTTCTAATATGTATAATAAAACATTAGATATTTTGAATCTTAATAACCATTTGTTTTAGATTATTTAGACTGTCTTTCCTCTCTCTTTTTCCAGTACTGTCCTGATAATGGCACAAGAACATCACAGAGTGAAACCTGGACTGTTCAATGCTGTGAAGGCAGCAGCAGGAGCTCCTAACCATTCCCTTTCAGAGAAGATGAGCAATAGCCAAATTACTTATCTTGATTGCAGAACTGGCAGTGTCTGCAGCCTGAGTGTGTTGGCTCTGGGTGTAAAGGAAGAACAGATTGGTATTTTGTGTGTGAGGAGGGGGATGTAGGGGAGAAGGGAACAGGGAAGTGGACAGTATGGGAAACACCTGTTTTAGCAGTGCATAAACTGTTGTGCTAGCAGTAAGCTTTTGAGCAACTCCTCTGAGCTGTGGTTATAGGAGATGTCCTGTCCAAGCAGAAATGCCCCTGCAGCTAGGTCACTGCTGAGGCTTTTGCAACACTGAAGAGATCATTGACACAGGTATGTTTTCTTACGCTCAGTGATCATGGTAGCTGGAGAACTTTCCTTTACATGAAGCTCTGTTTGACAGCTAAAAGCAGTGACTCGGTAGTGTGGGTGTATCATTTTATGTGGCTTGAATAAAGGGATGGCACCTCCTCTGTCAAAACTAATATAAATTCTGCCCCTTAACTTTTTTTTTTTTTTTTTTAATATATGTTCAAAACTCTAATTACTTCATCATAATGAATAAGAGTCAAAATCTTTCCCCAGCAGCAAGCGATGCAGGGTGGAAAAGCTTTGCAAGGATAGAAGCTTAGATTTCAAAGAAAACTGTTCTTTAATACTGTCCATGTAAGTAGGGGGGTATCCATTTCTAATCGTGAAGTACAGCAAGAATTTTCTATCATGTGGATGATCATTATAAACAGTAATCATTTTTTCAAAACCTACTCTGAAATAAAAGGCGTGCTGTATTTGTACTTTTTGAAAGCAAATTTTAGTGGGAGCCTCTCAGGATTCTCCTGAGCAAGACCAGTATAAGATTACTGCTGAGATTTGACTGCTCAATGACTTCTATACAGCAGGGAACCGATTTGAGGGCAAAAGTGATTTTAACAACAACAACATAAAAAGTTACGAAGTCAAGGAGTTTAAGAATGAAATTTACAAAATGATTTCTCATACAGTTCACCCCTGTGTCACTCCCTCACTTGAGTGTCAAGCAATGTTATAAAAGGTGTTGCTATAACAACACTAATTAATTATAGTGGGATCTCATGTGTGGCAGTAAAAAGCCAAGCCACTGTAGTGTTATTTTATGTCATAGCCAATGGCGTAAGACAAAAAGTATATGATACTGAGATCAAATACAGTGCAGTAATTATCAAGAAATGACAGCTTGTGTTAGGGTAATGCATACATATCTTCCCTTATGTTTTGGATACATGAATGACCCTCAAAAATACTGACACTTTTCACACTGTATATTAGAAAGTAAACCGAAACAGAGTGTGAAATATGTGCAAAATAGCAAAGATATTGCAGAGCTATCTCACATTAAAAATCTAATTGTGACTAGAAATCTACCTGGTAAACTATAAGATTGAAAGAACTGATAAGAAATATTACATATCAGTGAAAAAATACCCATGAATAGCATTAGCAGCGGGTTGATAAGACTTGGTTAAGCTATAATATTACTGTAACAATAAAGAGGAATCATTCCTCTGTGATGGTTAAAAATGTAAGTTTTTATCTTCCTTTTTTATTTTCCTCAAAAACTTGTGATATGAAAGCTTCAATTTAGAGAAGTATTGCTCATTACATGGACTAATGTTTATTGAAGAAATGGTAAATCTTAAAGTTGTTCAGAAAGACTCCACATTTTTAGGAGAGATGATCAATATTAATGTGTCCACTTTAAAATATGCAGAACCATCCAGAAAACACTTACATGCCTGTGGCCTGAGCACTGGTCAATAGAGAAGAAGGATTATATAAAAACTGCTATGCCAAAATGAAAAAATATCTTTGATACAGTGTGAATATCTCCCTTTTAGGGATTCTTCAAAGACATTATTCATTGGATTATTTTTTATTTCATCTTTAGGATGCACATCTAGGTTATTCTTCCCAAATATAGGAGCTTACTATTAAGTTGTTCAAAGTAAGGAGAGATGTATCCTATTCCAAGTCTTTTTTCACGGTAACATGAGCCATAGTTGCTCTGGAAGATAAACAAGAAAGACGCCCATATGCTTGCTTGTTTCCTGCAATCTCATTAGTCAGTCTTAGGTACATTTTTAGATGCAATGTTTGCAGCATCACAGCATAAGTTTTCATTCACACTAGTGTAAGAGGAAGAAGCTAATCAAAACTGATTGAGTGAAAATAGGCAGAAGACTGTAGGACAACATTCTCAGTTTTAATATATTTTTGGTTCTATGTTGGGCATGATTACAGGCTTGAGTCATTTCACAAGTGAGGCATAACTCACCATTTTGATCAATGTCAGCTTTAAAGAAAGGCTGAGGGAATTGTGCTTGTTAAGCCTGGAGAAGAGAAGGCTCTGGGGAGACCTTATAGCAGTCTTCCAGTACCTGAAGGGGGACTACAAGGAATCATAGAATCATAGAATTATTTGGGTTGGAAGAGACCTTAAAGATCATCTAGGTCCAACCCCCCTGACATGGGCAGGGACACCCTCCACTACACCAGGTTGCTCAAAGCCTCATCAAGCCTGACATTGAAGACATCCAGGGTGGATGGGGCACGAACAGCTTCTTTGGGCAACCTGTTCCAGTGCCTCACCACCCTCTCTGTGAAAAACTTCTTCCTGATATCTAATCTAAATCTCCCCACCTGTCACTACAGGCCCTTGTAAAAAGTCCCCGCCCATCTTCCTTGTAAGCCCCCTTCAAGTACTGGAAGGCTGCAATAAGGTCTCCCTAGAGTCTTCTCCAGGCTGAACAAACCCAACTATCTCACCCTTTCTTCAGAGGAGAGGTGGTCCAGCCCTCTGACCATCTTCGTGGCCCTCCTCTGGACTCACTTCAACCAGTCTATATCTTTCTTATGTTGAGGGCTCCACAGCTGGACACAGTACTGCAGGTGGGGTTTTTTTATAAGGGCTTGTAGTATTAAGACAAGGGGTAATGTTTTAAATTGAAAGCAGGGAAATTTAGATTGGATATCAGGAAGAAGTTATTATCAAACAGGGTAATGAGAGACAGGAACAGGTTACCCACAGAAGTTGTGGATGTCCCATCCATGGAAGTTTTCAAGGCCAGGCTGGATGAGGCTTTGAGCAACCTGATCTAGTGGAGGGTGTCCTTGTCTGTGGCAGGGGGGTTGGAATTAGATGACCTCTACGGTCCCTTCCAACCCAAATCTTTCTATGATTTCATGATTTTTTTAGTTTCCTATCATTGAGGAGGAAAAAAAAAAGAAGAGGCTAATGGATATAGAAAGACACTGGTTAAATGGGAATAAAACTTCTGAGGGTCACATAGGAAGTCTAGAGTGGATGTCCAATAAGTTAAAAAAAAACATATTTTTTTATTGTCATTAACATTTCCTGTAATGAACTGTGCTTTCATTGAAGTGGCTTCTTCCAGCTCTTGTAAATTCATACAGTTCTGGAGTATTCTGACTCTAAGGCTGCACAAACCTTTATGTGTCAACTGGCATGAGAAAATGCTGCCAATATGGGCCCAATCAAATTTATGTGAAAGAATCTGATAGGCACAGTGCGGCTTCAGGATATTCAGAACCATCATACAAAGAGTATTCATTGGATTTTACATCTAGAAATGTTGCTCTTCTCATCACTAATGATAAGGTGCAATGCTTCATCTCGCCAGTTGGTAAATTTCACCTATGTTTAGACATTTTCTCCAGCTGATGACACAGCATGCAGATACATTTATTATATGTTTGCATCAGATTTCAGATCCTGATCATTGAAACCATTGGCAGATGTAGGAAAAAATCATATCCTGGATGTTCAAAGGGCAAATTTCCAAAGGCCTGATAGATATCTAACCTTTTAATTTTGCTAGGAAAAAAAACTCTATAATTCATTAGTCTATTGGCCGATACCAATGTTTTCTCAACACTTTAAGGTACCAGAAAACATCATTCTTCAGCGAATATGATTAGAAATACTGACTAGCCTGAAAAGTACACTGATTCCCAGTAAGGGTTTACTTTCTGAGACCGAATTACGGAGCAAGCTCCTTTTGATGAAAATTACTTTCAGCAAAACTTAACAGATTAATCAAATTGCTGGACTGCACAAATGCATATGACAAGCCAAAAGACTCCAGTCTTTTGATCAAAACACCTGGACTTTTTTTTGCAACGAAGAAGGTATGAAGCAAGCTCATGGATATGACAAATCAATGGTCTTTGTTCTGTCACATGTTATCCAACCTGTGCATCAAAGACTCTTTGTTCATTTATGCAAATGACATCTGTCTCACTACCAATGCTTGGCCATTCTCAGAATTAAACACACATTGAATACCAATGCTTAAGGTGGTTTCATCTTCAGCCAAGGACAAGGAAAATGATACCTATTGTGTTCCTCTTTTTTAATGTTTCCATGGTCATTTGGTTTTAAATGCATTTGAATAGTAAGATACATTATTATTTGATATTAGAAATGCTTAAAAAAACCTTGTTACCAATGTTAAAATTGACAGTGGGCTTCTAAATAAACTAGCTAGCTAAGCATGAAATAGATATGCTTGCATGCCGTAGATGTTCTTCTTTGATCTTTCAACTTCAGAATATCATGATCTGGTGTGGTACCTTTGATGCAAACACATCCTACCGCAGCAGGACAACAGGAAGTAACACTGTTACAAGGAAAGGGTTCAGGTGTTCTGTTCATTTTTCCACGCTGTTATTTGGTTGTGTTTGTTTTGTTTTGTTTTGTTTTTTTCTTTTTCCCCTGTAACTAGGTGTTTTGTCGTCTGTCTTACTGCATACTTTCCTGTTTTTGACCTTCCACACTATCAGTGAGTCATGATGAACAACTCATGGATTAGAATCAATCTTCATAAAAAGGGGAAAAAGGACAACCTGCCCTGCAGCTTGGACAAGAGAACGCCATGAAGAAGCACTTTGTAGAAAAGTGCCCTCTATGGAATTTCAGTACCATCCAGTTGACATTGAACACTGCCAGTGAAACACCTGCCATTTGGCTCGACAAGTCCTACATTCACTAAGGACATAGATAAACCTGGATGCAATTTTACAATTTAGATGGTATTTTTCATTCTGCAAGATATCAATTGCCAAATTGCAAACGGATTTGTTTAATTCTGATTGAGTTATCAACATTTAAATTGCTTTCCATTCTCCTTTATGAGGAATTACTTTGTTTCTGAAAAGTGCATATTCTGGCGTGAATTGATGACTCTGCAACAGAGGAGCAGGAAGCCCTAGGTGACCCGTTTACCCTTCCCCAGTAGGGTACCAGCTGCCAATTGCCCCCACTCTGTGATGGCTTGTCCTTCTTCTCACCTTGTCATCAAGCCAAGACTGCACACTGTAGGAGTGCAGGTAAGCATCTGCCTCCCTAATCATTGCCAACAGCTCTCCATTATCAGCTGCCAGGGGTGCTTCGAAGAACTGTGCACAGCTTCTTCCAGATCCATATACGAAGCATTTTTATTTCTGCAACAAATTCTGCCTTTGCAACACAGGGAAATCTCAAATGTCAAATTTGTTTCCAAAGTTACATTTAATCTCACCATGAAACATAATACATGTTACTACACTTTTTCCCCCACCTTATCTGGTAGGCTAAGTATACAAACAATTTAAATACTAGAAACATCTTTTCTGTTGGGTTGATCTTTTGCATCTCAAAATTAAAGGGAAAAAGTCAGCATCCATTAGTCATCTTTAAGAACTTATTAATTTTGCCTTTGATAAATGGATAAGGCTGCTTCATTGTCTGCCACATGTCCTCATGCACAACCTACAATATACTTCAAATACTGAGAAAAATAATTATCCAAACTGCTTTATAAGTTTGTGATCATGTAAAAATACATTTGCTTATAATCTTCATGATTTTCTTACAATAAATATTACATCACCAGGTCTGATTGTAAAATGTCAAGAGAAAATCTTTCTACCTTTTGAATAATCTAATACCAGCTTACAGAGGAAGGTGGATTTTTCCATAACTCTGATCTAAAGATTTTGTTTAATTATTTTTTGTGTAGATATTTATCTCTAATTACTTCATCAACTGTAATATCTTATAAGACATATAGTTGTTGGGTCCTTGAGTCCTATTTCTTATCAAATGATAAATCACATAATCAGTAGTATCTTGTTCTTGGCCATAAGTGAAAAACAACTTTACAGATACTCATTTTAATATACTCAAGATGATTGGTAGCATTTGACAAGAAGCTTTAGTACTGAAATTGTCAAAATTAGAAGCATAAGAACAAATGCAAGGAAGATTTTCCTTGTAGGAATTTTAAAATTTTCCTACATTGCAGAATAGCAGGAAGATGTGAGATTTTGGCTTCTTCAATCTCCATTTTGCAAAGAGGTCACCTTTCTGGAACACCTCATGAAGTCTGTACCTTTGTCACATTTGGTGGCCTTGGGCTTGACACTGACTGATCTGAATGCCTGTTTAACTGTACTTTGAACTACAGAGGGTCCTAGCAATACAATAACAGTGAATTTCACTCTCAGACATTCCCACCGTTTTTCATTATTATCAAATCAAGAGTTATAGAATATAAATCCCTCATGGATTAGTCAAATATTCAGCTCTGGGGGTTGACATATGTGGTGAACATGCAAACAATTTTACAGTGTGGCAGGCTGTAGTGCAATGTAAGTATTGGGCATACACAATTTCTTTATCATTTGGAGGAGAAAAGACATTCCTTGTGAAGATTGGATGATGATGTAAGATGGTTAAAAATTGCTTCATGTTTTCTTGTTTCCCATGATTTGCATGGACAAAAGGATAAACATTTTTTCCAAATTTAATCTCCTTTAAACCAACCCCTTATTTGTAATGGTGAATATGCAGTTATATTTATAGCACATATAGAAGAGTTTTGCAATATTTTTACTATACTTATTTATTTCCTGTTTGGTTATATTTTTTTTTTTTTCATTTTAAAAAGCAACCCTCTTTAAACTCTTACAGATCCTGAATAAAAGCTGTCGAATATTTTTATTTGAGAATAAAAATTCTCAAAGCTCTTATCTATAACTTGAGTTTATTTCCTGTACGAATACATTAGTATGGATAGGTAGGCAGTTGTAATGTCTCTGTTGGACGTATTGATAGATGAAATATATTTCTCAACTTTCTGCTTGTCTAAAAGGAGGCAAGTGGAGCTTGGGAACAGCTGGTGGCTCTTATTATTTCTGTATTCCCTAGAATAACAGAAGGTTTTCCCTCATTTCTGTATTTTTAAGTGGAAAGGTTAAGCTGTCAAAGTATCTGTTTTCTTCAGAATGTTTAATATTATCTTAATCCTTTTAGTCAAAACCAGCTAGTAATATAGGAAATCAGTATCACTGCTTTGTTTTTTTCATTCTGCTCTGGAGGCACATGTAAAGTGTGAACAGGTCAAGACAATTTTCTTTGTTTATCAGATATGAAGAAAAAGGCTATTAAATATTTATATGAATTACAGTAACTCAGTTAAAAAAATGTAAAATTATAGTGGTATAGTCCACTATTAATTTATCTTTAATATGTGCAGAAACAATAGTTCACAAGAATGTATATGTTCAATATAATGGCTTTCCCTGATGGACACAGTGGTTTTCTTTGATGTTATTTGACTCATAAGAATTATCCCAAGGGTTGATGAATTGCTTTAGAAGTCTCAGAAAATAAAAAGAAGAACATGTCTAGTTCTTTTATATAGTTTGGCTTGGGTGTTGGGGTTTTTTATTATTATTTATTATTCTTATATGGTGATGATGAAGTGAACCAAAAGGTGGTAACTGAGCTATGTAAGTGCATATTCTGATCTTTTTATTAGTCATTCTGTGTTGTTGGCAGCCTGCTTCAAAAGAGACAAAGGAGTATTACATAAGGGAGTATAGACAAGTAACATTACATCATATCAGCAAAGGTGGAGAGTTCGGTCAGTGGCACTCAACAGGATGGAGACTAGTGACTACGTACAAAAAATAATGTGTGTCAAAAGAGCAAAAAGGCAGAAGGCCAGTGTTCAGACAAAACATGGAGAAAGAAGATATCTTAGTGTGTAGACAATGATTTACCTGAGCAAGGCTCAGGTCAATGCAGGGATTTTTAGCTTACATACACATTTCAGAAACAATGTGCTTAAAAAAGCTATTTAAAGAGTATAATTCAAAAGCATAAAACATGTAGAAATTTAAATTCAAAGGTAGCCATTCTCTAATGTCAAGAGCTAGGTGGAGTGTTTTTCTTTTCCAGTATCTCCTCAGGTCTTTGTTTGGGTAATAAAATACTCAGGGTTTGATTCATTTATTTGCTTCCTTACCAGCCCCTTGTATTTGTTTCAATGTTTCCTTCATTAATTCTTTATATGACTTAATGCCCAAAGTTTCCCATATGGCTGAAGGAGATGAGGACTGACAGCGGGTACTTTGTTAGGTGGTGTAGGTGAGTTTGCTCCTGCACACATACAACCACGCAAAACTATGAGGGATGATTATGTGACAGATTTTAGTTCTTCAAACAAGATATTGCTTCTGGCTTTGTATATCCTCTGCCAGCTTTATAATAATCAGGTACTTGAAAAGATATTATTCTTTTTAATTTTTTTTTTCTTGGAAAATAACTCACCATTTCTCAAGCTTGAATTATCAGTGGCCTTGCTGTTTTCATGCATTCATCTCAGAGATATCTGAAGGAAACCTCCTACACAGTATCTTTTCTTAAGCCATACTCTGATTCTACTCACATTTTTCTTCTGTAGATGTGGTTATTATAGTATTTGTGCATTGTCAATTTAAATTTTGTAAAGACAATAAATTCTTGCTGTCACTTCTTGAAACAATAGCTATGTCTTCACACAGATCATCAAAATAGGAATCAACTTCTGAGAAAAAAAACTTTACTTTCTCAAGAACAATCGTAATTGCTGTTGTTTTTCTTTTTCCTAACTTGATTAATATTTTGAATTAATATTTCCAAATAACAATGTGGAAGAAAATCAAAACTACTAATAATATCAGGTCAGAGCTTGAGGTCTTTTACTCATTGTTTGTATAACTAAATGTTCAACTGAACGAAAATGTAGGTATGTTTTGACTGTATCCTTAGCAAAATTATGGGGATGTGCCATCTACAAAATATGGAAGTGGATTTCATGGAAGAGGATTAGCTGTCACCAGTTGCAGGAGAATAGCAGAGGTGACTCATGATCAGCCATAGCTATGTGGCTACCTGTGGGTTTTATTTTTAATTTCCTTTCTAACTCATATTACATCCTATCCTCCATTTGCTTGTATGACCTGTTCTCTGGTTAAATAAGACCCAAATATAGTACTATGCCTTTTGCTCAGGGAATCACAATTCATCTAAATAAAGACATTCACAGAACTGGGGTAATAGCTGAAAATTTGATCTTTTTTTGTTATTTTTTTCAAGCAGTGCCTAAATTAATTATTAGCTCATCACTTCGGTCACTGATTTGGGCCAAAAGATATCAATAAAAATAAAGATATAAATAATAATGACTGTAATAGCAACAACAGCAATAATAATTACTGAAAAAAAATATGAACAAGAATAGCAGTAATAATAAATGAATACACATCACACAGGTTGATAGATTTGCAACAGGAATATGAAATCAGCAGAGTGCCTTCATCATTTCAGCAAACATGAACACAGTAACTTTCACTTAAACAAAATTAGGCTGCATAATTTGTATGGATTTTTTTCATTCCCTGTCAGCATTTAAAATCTGCAATCCTATGTCATGTCCCTAATAAGCAAGACACTGAATACACAGGAATGAAAAAAGACAGTCCCTGTCCAAAAGAACTAAAGTTTAAGAGGGGAAATAAACAAAACAAAATAAGAACAACAAAAACACAGGTAAGTAGAACCAGAAAAAGGAATATATGATGATAAGCAAGTGTCATTGGTCAGTACAGTAAGTTCTCTTCACAAGCAGTCTGTGATTTTGGCTGGTGATTTTTGTCAGTCCAATCTTCATACTTCTCTTGTTATACCTTCTTTTGAAATTACAGCTCTTGCATTTGTTATTGAGGCAGTGAATATCTCATTTGGAGACTTCAGAGGCTTTGAAAACACAACCTGAGTTTTCTAGCCTTTCTCCTTTTCATTAAAATTGTTACTGTCACATTTGTTTCCAGAGCAGTTTATTTTAAATTGATAGTCTGAACATTTCCGAATCTGTCTTCCTGCAAGCTGGTCAAAGACAACTGAAATCTGATTTTCATGAAGTGTTGCAGGAGGTCACTTTGAGGTATTAGTCTTCTCAGCTTCTGAAAAGAAAAAAATAAATTTTCTGTATTCTTAAGTTTTTTTCAATCTTTGCTCGTCATGAATCACAAAAAGCAACTTGAAGGAAAAAGTGTATTGAATTTGAGTGTAAGGCACAGTCCAATTATTTCTGCAGGCACATGTCCTCGAGACATTGTGTCAATGAATGACTGAAAGAATGATGGCACAAGGGATTGGTAATGACATCTAAAATCTTCTCTTCAAGTTAACAGTTTCAGCCCACTAGAGTTTAGTAGTGGCAAAAGCTGTTAAGTACTACAGGTACTTTCATTTTCAGAAAGCAGTTCTCTGAATCTGCCCTTGAAGATAAATAGTCTCATCACAAAAAAATAATTCCCATCTTTAAAGGTATTGTTAGTAGAGGGCATAGGGTGGACAGATGTACACAGTGTGGGGATCCAGAGCTGTCCCAGCTCCCAGATTCAGCTGCCTGTACCAGCAATGTGATGACTGAATATCTCAGGGACAGCTTGGGACCATGCTGTCTCCCAGGCCTTGTTTTCTGCTGCATGGCGTGGGCAGAGGACAGCAATATTCCTGTATGCTTGTCATGGAACCTTAGAAAACCAACTTAACTAAAAAACTAGAAACAGGATTCATTCTTCTTACAAAATAGTAACAAACTCAGACCAAGTCTTACTCTAACCACAACCACTTTGAAACTCCACAAACATTAACAATCCACAAGTTCAGGAAGTCAGCTGGGAATTAATACTACACACCGAACTTAAGAATTCTTAAGTTTTATGGCCAATGACCACAAATGTGCAATTATTTACCTAATAAAAAAGAGGTGTCTCAACCTCAAGAAGTTTCCTTAGGCAGCATACCAACCTAAGGGGAGGGTCCTTGATTGCAGACCTGCTGCTCCAAGGAAGACTGACTCAAAATGTCTCTCCGTCAGGGCCTTGGTTTTACACTAGTTGAACCAGACCTGTGGTCATGCATGGTCAAGTAACCCCCGCATTGCCTGAAGACCCCAATTCCCTTACTTTCAGCCCCTAAACTTCTGACCACCACTGTGTGGATGTGAGAAGAGCTGTACTGGCAAGGACCTTTGCATCTGTCACAACGATGCAGGCCCCTTCCTTCCCCAAGTGACTAAGGAAGCATGTTGCAACAGATATATCATGCACAGCTGCAGAGAAGTCTGAGCTTTATTCACTCAAAGTCGAACTGTGGGAGTCAGGTTTATCTTCATACTGCTGTGGGAAATAAATTTGCTTTGCCAGAATGGCAGCATGTTGATGGTTCATACAGGGGTATCCTGCTGGGTAGGCCTGAAATGCTGGAAAGATATAAAGAGTACTTCAGTACTCTGGTGTTTAGATTGCACAATCCCTTATCATCTTCCTGTGTTATTCCTGAATTTTGGGCAAAGCTGTATCCACACCCCACTTGGCAGCGTATTGGCCTTTCTGCACTACAAGCATTTTATAGGTGGAGATAATAAATATTTATGTGTTTATCTAAAACCAATTATTCAATTTAAAATGGCCTTTGTCTTACGGGTCAACCTTTCTGTGAGGAAGGTTTTTAAGATCTGTATGTATATGTATTGTTTTTTTCCAAGCTTTTGTGGAACAAAATAAAATAGTACACAGTGCTTTTCAGCAAGGCGTCAAAGTCCTTTCCAAAGGAATGCAGTATTAGGTGGGCTAAACAATGGAAAAATTAAAAGGAATGTAAAATACAAATTTTGAACATCTGCATTTTTTTTAAACAAATCATTATTTGATGTGTGGAAAGAATATATTAGAACAGACATGGAGATATGATGCTTTGGGGTTTTTTTCGTAAATCACCCTTCTCCTTCCCCACGTATTTAGAGTAGCTGTGTTTTTACTTCTTCAAATGCTGAAAGAAACCTGTGTATGTACTTACCTGAGAATATACATATACATATATATAAATATATAGGAAGGTTATATAATACATTCGGTGCAAAATTATAAGCACAAAGAATTTGCTTATCTTCAGGTTCATAGTTCTTCCTAAGCTTCAGTTTGAAATCTCACAAGATTGAGCAACCTGGGCTGACTTTGAGGAACCTGGTCTGAGGAAGGTGTCCCTGCCCATTGCAGAGGGGTTGGAACTAGATGATCTTTAAGGTTCCTTCCATTCTAAACTGTTCCATGATTCTATGATTCTGTGAAATTGTGACCTTGTAGAAATCCATGGGAGTTTTGACATTGACTTCAACAAAGTCAAGATTTTTATCTCCTAATATCTTCACCATAATATTTGTTAACAGTGGCATTTTCATCAGTGGTTGGTACTACATCATCACTGTCCAGATGCCAGTGGAGATTTCAGGCAGGTTTTTATGAGGTATTTGAATTTCAAATTAGATTTTTTACAGTCTGGAATTTGAACAACTGAAGCTTAATTAGCTGGTCCTCCTCATTCTCCTAGACTTTGAACAAGAAATTATTATTTTATTTTTTGCTTTAGAGAAACTAATTTCAGTAATTCACCTTTTTCAAATCCGCTAGAAAAGACCAGATTTTCTGTTTTATCTCTTTCTTCCCATTACCTTAACACTGTGGTTGCCCTTACTGCCTTCTGAAAAGATATGATTTTACTGATGTATTACTGACTGGTTCAGAGGGTTTTTTTTGTTTTGGCAGGACAGAAATCTCCAGTCGAGATGTAAGAGGACCTGAACAGGTCCGGAAGGTAGGGGAAGCCCTTGTTTCATTAGAGATCCCATGAGAATGATGAACACGACATTGGTCTCATTTTCTTTAATTTTAGAAAACAACTTCAGAAAGCACTGATGTGGGAGGGGCATGCATGAGAGAGTGGTCTATATGCTGACAAATAGTGTGCTTCTGTCTCTTAGACTTTACCATGGTATTTTTTACGTGGTTTATTATGCTGAAGTTGAAATACACTCAGAAGTTACATTTAATTTTGTTACGGTAGAGGCAGTTGCTGTGTGGTTTTTCCTGCAGTTTGGTTAAAGTAATGTTAAGGATTGAATGCTTTGTTTTAATTCTGTATATTCTGTACAGAGTCTCAGAAGCTGAAATATTATAGGGGGTGATTGGATGCTATTTAAGCACAGAATTCACAGCTGAGCTGAAGAGATTCAAGCTTTGGATTTCAAATAATTTAAGAACACACGAGCATCAAAATAAAAGAGAGATGAGAAAGAAAAAGGCAGGAATAGATCCTTGAAAACAAGAATAAGGATTTAAAGAGTGATTGTGGAAGTCAGAAGCCTGTGTGGGACTCAGGTAATAGAGTGACATCATGGGGAGTTGACATGAAGAAAGAACTTCAAGCTATAAAGTGTTGGGACTTAAGTGAGAGAAAGATGTAAGAGTTAAGAAAGAATAAGTCTTCAGGGGGAAAAAGGACTCAGATATTGACCAAAGACTAACAATAGGGGAGGTGAGCTAAACATGGACTTTGATTGTAATTGAGAAAAAGACTTGACAATACTCCTTTTTTCTTTTGCTTGCCCTGTCTCCTACACTCTCTTCTCACTTACCCCAAGCAGAGATTTTCCTTGAAGGGATATGAGAGATTTCATGTTGCCTGTGAACTTCCATTACTGATATTATTTGGAAAACACTCCAACACTGAAATGAGGATCTTCAGTACAAGGTGATGTACTAAATATTAGTATTGTCTCAGCAAGTAATGAAATTAAGCAGCAGACTGAGATGGCAATCAAATTGAGAAGCAGAGTGCCTACATAAGCTAGACAAACAACTTTAGCAGATTTAATATCTTTCAGACCTTAAAGAGAACTATGTAAGGCTCCCCAGTTTAAAACTATCTGGGTACCTCTCTGACTTAGGTAGTGGGGAAAAAGGGAGAGTCCAAATTCATTAGCTAATCATCAGATTTTATTGCTGTTTTTTCAAGTAATTTCATTTGCATAGACTTGCACAGATTCATTCGCAAAGGCAGTGGCCAGATGCTTATCAGGGTCATTTAATTGCCTGAGAGTCAAGTCTTTAGTCAGGGAGTCATATACAATTGCTCACACTATTTCATATCTCTGGCAAGAGCATGGATTGAAATCTACCACTTTCCATTCATCATGATGTAATTCACAAACTGTTCACCACAGTCATCAATCAGATATATATGTGCAGTGCAATTTGCAAAGGGTAAATTCATACACCTTATTTGATTAGTCATGCTGCGTGATAATATCAGATCTCCATTTTTACCTCTTTACAGGCACTTTTCGTCAGTGCAAACATGTCCAGTGGCATATGGAAGCCCACTTCTTGATGGGCTGTCTACTCTTCACATTCTATTATGATTCTGATGCTGTGAAATTTGTGTATCTATGTAAGCTTTCAGTTTAGGGGTCACTGGCCATGGAAAGATATTCAGTTCCAAGTAACCAGCTTTGATTAAAAGTTCTAAACCTTTGTGTTTTGTCTTTTTCATTAGGTTTTTCTGCCATAGAAAAAAGAGCTCTTTAATTCTAATTTAATTCTCATATAAGAGATGGCCCAGTAAGCCAGTAGCCACCAAGTAGTTTATGGTCAACTGTTCCTTGAAACTGGAGATTGAGCTTTGCAGAGACACTTACCATACTGTAACTTGTTAATACAAACCTTCAATGGACATTTATGGATGAATGAAATGGTTTGGAGAGGAGAATTTTTTCAGGGTTATATTTGTCGTGATGCTATGGGACTTAGTTAAAATACAAGTAAGTTGTTTTAAAAGGCAATATGGAAGGAAATAGTTTATTTTAATAGTTAATAGTCACCAGACTGACATACTGAAACTTTGCATGGAGGAAAACCCTGTCCTTGTGCTCTGAGAAAGATTTCTTAATAAACTATTTTTATTTACATTGTCTTTCATCCTGTGGTTTATTTCAAAAAATAATGGTGTTAGTCAAATTTATTTTTAATCTAAATTTTAATATTCTAATGTGCAGCATATTTAAATTTATTCATAACAACATTTATATGATATTTCTGAACAAGGAAAACTGTAAACTCTCTCCTCAATACAATTTATACCTTCAAAACTTTGTAGAAATAATTTTCCAGCGAGCAGTCTTGTAAGCATGAAATTTCTTGAAACTTCTGAAAAGAACCTGGAAAGAAAGTTATATTGTAGCGTAGTGAATCAAACTAGATTACCCTTAATCACCATAAGTGGCAATCCCATCCTAACTTCTTAAAAAGAATTTACTTGGATTTCATCAAAGTAACAATCCCAAATGAAGATTGATCTGTGTAACTGTGTTCCCTGTACTTTTCTGCTTGTCATGTTTTAATCCCATAAGCTATGAAGATGCAGGAAACAGATCAGCTGACTGGTTACATTTTACCTGGTTACACTTACTCCTATGATCTTCATTTCTGCTTGACAGCAGGTAGTCTATAATTTTATCAAGGATGAGAATATGTAACAAGAAAAACCAGGTGATGGGGGCTAAGTTCTTAAACAGAATGACCTCTTTATTTCTTATCATGCATTTCTTCCCTTCTGTTTAAATAGCTTACTACCCTTCAAGTTAGGAAATTAAGTGGTCGACAGATGAATCATACCACTTGCAGGTACTAGAAATACATATACTTGAGGCATGAGGTTATTAAAATGTCTGCATGCTATTTATTCCTCTGAAAAAAGTGGAAAAAAACCTGCTTAAACATATTGGTGGTTTTAGGAAAGCCCTAATTAATTAATAAAGATTAATAGTTTACTGTATATGCCAAATAGACAACCCTAGGTTTCAATTTTTATATATTGCTTTTATTTCCTCAGTAAAACACCAGTTTGATCAATGTTCACAGGTAGACTGTCTTGGAGGTACCAAAAGATGTTGGAAACATACTCTAGAGATGCCAGGTTATTAAAGCCCTAGCAAGTAATGAGCCTGAAGCCACAGCCATTGCTATTGCCTGCTGTGGCTTCATGGGCCTTTGGACTCTGCTCCTCTCAGTTGTACCTCTGTTGTTTCTCCCATTTGTACAGCTTTTCAAGTAGTTGTCTTGGAACTTTTAATTTTCTCCCGCTCTACAATCTTTTCCCCCTTGTCTATGTTTCTCTGTTCGTTTTTCCCCCTTTCTCTCTGCTTTTTAACCTTTTGCACACTTTAATGTTGGAAAAGCTAAACCTTGACATGATATTCTCCTGCACACGTACACTCATGACTAATGAAACAAAGGAAAAAAGTATGTTTTACCTCTCATTTGCTACATTTCTATGAACACTGAAGGTGAAGTGTGAATTAGACCTAAGTTGGTTTTGGTGTCTTTTTTTTTTCCTCCTGATTTTTTTTTTTTCTCCTTTATTCTTTAATGGGTGTCTGCACAGTTGCCTTTAGACTCTGAGAATTCTGCTCAGGAAAAGCAAATATAGAAGAGTTGATCTTTGGCTGAGAAAATTTCAGAAAGTTTAGAGATTTGTCAAAAGCCAAAACAAGAAATCCTCTACAGACAACGAAAAGGAGCAGCTAAAACAAATAGTGTTACTCCTATATAAAATTCATCGCTTCTTTTTAAAACATTCTTCATTACTGTCTAAGTTCTGCTTATATCTCTAGGCAGAAGAATGGTGGAAGAACAAAGGTGGTATCTCTTATCTAACTAAGATATTCTTAGGCTGCAAGTAGGTCTTTATCAAATGGATGAATTTCTCTCGTCACATAGCTATTTTACAACCTTCCTTTCCACCATATGGTGTCCCAAATCAAGTATTTTATTCATATTGAAACTGCTTAACCATCATGTGAAAAGTTTCCTGTGATGCCTACGTAGGGCTCACAGATGCTACGAAGAGCCAGGGGTATGAAGCTGAAGCTAGGGTAAGATCTTGGATCAAGCAAAATAGTAATTTTATTCTAGGACCATGACAGTATCTTTGAGCAGAATGACACTGCCATATGAGCGGTAGTGGCTTAGATCAGCATAAAGCTGAGCATTTTTGCAATAAGGTCAGATACACAGGCCTGTGAACGTAACATTAATGTAAAGTCACTGAGGACACTTTCACTTCAGTAGCTGCTGACAACCTCTTTTTTTTTTTTTTTTTCTCATTTTCACTGAGGTTAAGGTCTAGAGTTGCCCCACCTAAGAACTACTCTGTTATGCTGTCTTTTCCCCTCTGTTTACATTAACTGCTTTTCTAACTCAAAAACATTAGGTGAGTCCATATCAGTGGCAGTCTCACTGCTTTTTAGCAAATGTCAACTCTTTTAGGGAAGGTTTAGTAGAACTGTGTGCATGTATACATCTGTGTGCATACGCTAGCATACAAAACGATACGGGAAAATCATCAAGGAGAAAATATTAGCAAGGTGAGAGTATTTACATTTTACATGTCAAAGAAATGGTCATCATTGTAAAGCATCTTTTAACTCTATCCTACATATCCCATTTTGTTCTCAGCTCAACTTACCACTTGCCCAGTGCTGGGAGCTTGATGGTATTCAGTTAAATCCTGCCACAGTGTGGGTGCAATAGGCTTCCTCTGCTTTTCTACTGGGGCTGTTGACGTGCTGGGATTGGTGCTAGTTTAAAAAAGGAAGGAAATAATAAGACTCAGAAAGATTTTAGAGAGGGTTATAAATTTCTTTTGGGAATGGATCCTACTCACCCCTTAGTGAGAGCTCCAAATACCTCTTACCTTTTTATCCCTTTTGTGTAATTAAAATCCATGTAAGATCCAGAGGATAAAGGGGAAGGGGGGTGGAATTTAGTTTGTGGAACATGAAGCCAGATGTAGGCAAATTTAGTCTTCTGCTAGCTACAGTGACAGATAAAATGTACTCCCCAAATCTCTATGCATATGTAGTATAAAGAAAAAAAAAGCTATTTAGTTACTTCCCAGACTGCAGAGCTGTCCAATCTGCTGTAAGAAAACCCCATAACCACATCTAAAACAATTAATATTTTTGTTCCCAGTGTGAAAAACTATTTGTTCTGGATGTTAAGTGGTTGTCAACAATAACAAGCATTTTTGCAGTTCAGAAAGAAAACATGTGTCTTCTCAAAAGTGATGGCTGATGCAGCTATTGTGCTACAGTCATGACAATGACTGAAAAAAAAGGCCTTGTGATTCTGGAAGGCAGACAAAAGAGTCTGAAAAATTTCCCAAAAAACATAATCTCACAACAAAAATACCTGAGTCAGGCAAGTCTATCCTCAGACTTTTCTGATCCTAGAATATATTGATATTGATTCTTCAGATCACTTAAACTTCCAAAACTTCTGTTGGAAATGTATATAAATAACAGTTATAAAAATCTCAGCTGCTTTTAGAACTCCTCTCAGTTGAAGTCATACTTTCCCATCTGACTACACAACAATGGATGTTTTAGTCTCCGTGAAGTTCCCTGACATCAGCTGGGATTTGCTATGTTGCACATATTCATGTCAGGCCCATCTGTAGAGGTTTTCAGAGAAGCATCCGAACTGAATGAAGGATTTTCTCCTCCCTCTCTTTCCCCCTCCCTCTCTCCCTCATCCCTCTTTCTCTCCTGTTTATCTTTTTTTTATTTTACTTTCTTTTTTTTTGCAATCTCCTTCTTTTTTTTTTTTTTTTTATTTCTTCTTTCTCCCTTCCATACTGATAGAAAAAAAAAAATGCATTCAGGTAAGTAACTGCAATGTCACTTAGGTTTATGTTTATGTTCTCAACTAAAACATATCACATCTAACCTCAAAAATACTCTTTAAAGTCTTAAAATATTCACCTGTGAAGTAGTAAACATACTACGTTTACATGATAGTCTGGAGCTCATATTGTTATCATATGAGAGATCAGTTTTAATCTATTAATGCCTAAAAACCAGTGTAATGGTACCTTGGAGCTGTTCAGGGCCCAGGGATCGCTCAATGAGCAGCTGCTGTAGTGTGAATCTGAAAAAGCTTCTCTGTTCACTCTGAGTTTACTAGTAGCCACATGCTCCTAAGTGGGAAAAAGTATTGCCTAAATTAATATCCTTGAGCCCCTAGTAGCACACCTCTATGCTACACCTAGTAGCACACCTCTAGCTTGTTTTAAATACAGCTCATTATTGCTTTCCTCTACAATTCACATGAAGATAAAAAATTGCCTTAAATTCCTCGTAACATTTGTCAATTGTGACTAAAGCAGGAAGTATGAACAGAGCCCAGTCTTACTGAGAAAAATGCACATTTATGCAGTTGATCTGTGACTCTTATTGTATGAAGGCATAGAGCTTTTCCAGTACACAGCAGAAGGCTTTGTGCCGTAACACCAAAGTGAGACTGATGGCCCATGAGAGATACCTTTGCACTTCTCCCAGCTTACTATCATGACAGAGACACACACCGCACGCACACA
This sequence comes from Rhynochetos jubatus, assembly GCA_027574665.1. Classification (NCBI taxonomy): domain Eukaryota; kingdom Metazoa; phylum Chordata; class Aves; order Eurypygiformes; family Rhynochetidae; genus Rhynochetos; species Rhynochetos jubatus. The sequence continues at coordinate 100,855,069 of CM050649.1, read as the reverse complement.
CACACACACACACACACCACTCCCCAGTTCACAAGTGGACATGCAACATTTTTAATAGCTTATACTTCACTTGCTTTTTATTTTTGGTAGGATTATTTTGTTTGTATTTTTTCCACGTGACATATTTAATTTGAAATATATAGTGGACTTTAGATTATGAAAGCTTATTGAAAATTTAGTGCAATACAGTATTTTTGGTACCTCCATTCCCAACAGTTTTCTAATATTCTCAAACAGTCAGCAGGATGTCTGGCTGTCTGCAATATGAATGGCTGAACATTTCCTATAAAGAATGGAATGCACTACGTTGCTGGAATTGCATAAAAAAAGTGTTTAGTGATATGGAAAAAGGCTCTGGGACCTTGGATGTCAGTCTAGGAGAGATTAATTTATAGGTAGAGCAATCTCTCTCCTAGAACTGACATCTGAGGTCCTAGAGGCTTTCTCTGTAACACTGAGGATTTTCTGTTTTTCATGCATTTCCAACAATATAATGTACGATGTGTGTAGTACTTCGAAGGATTTCACGCTCATTGCCATAATGACAAACTTGGGCTTAGAAACTGCCCACCCCCAAATATTACTGAATAACTTCTGGTTTTACAGTAATTTGCTTAAGAAAGCAGGAAGCAGCTCTTTGTAATAGAGGGCAAAGGAGATCAGAGTTCAAAATTAAATGGTCACATTTCCTTTTTATTGAAGCCTCTTCTGTGTGTTCAGAATGGGTAAATAAGTTAGTCCTGGACACTGAGCTACAAAGTCTCCATACATCTAAATTAGACATTTTTTTCCCCCTGGTACACCACCAGTTTTATGTCTGCTTTTTATTTCACTTATTACAGTAGCTCTCTTATCACTACCTATGCTTTTCAAATAAATTGCCCAAGCCTACACCTTTTCCCTTAGAAAATACTGTGAATTTGCTGAGCCCTCTTTTTTGAAATACTACAGTCAATATGAGTCTACAGGAGTTTGCCATTGATTTGAATGGAAACTTGGCTTGGTCTCACCGATTTGCAATAACCTTACTATCTCAGACTAAACAATGCTGATTGTTTCACTTAAACAAAGATGAAATTCAACAAAACAATCTCTTTTCTTACCTCCACAGATAATATGGAACTTTAATATGTAGGGCCTTATACATTTTTCATTGCAGAATTACATCCTTTAAAGAAGTTTATTGTTAGACAGATTCTGAATCGCTTTGGGGATGGAAATGCAGAAGCTATTTTTATGTGGAAATTCTCAGAATCTTCAAATTAGTCTAGCCAAAGATCTCAGTTCTTAAAAGAATATTAATTATTAAAAAGCAATAATGTTGTAATGTTCTTCAAGTGTGTAACACTCAAAGGTACATCTTCAGTATTATAACAATAATAAAACAGGTGACTCCACTAATTGTTTAGAGAAGTCACCCTGGTTGACTTCCATCGTTCTTCAATTAGTTATTAGAAAACAGAATTTAAATTATGTGAAACTATTTGAACTCAATTACTATAAATATCAATACATAAGCATCCTACATTTTTCAGATTAATAAAAAAAATTCTATTGGTATTGATTTGTCAAACATAAACTGGTATTTTTAAAGATTGTTTAGTAGTGGAATGAATAACAAAAAAACTCTGCTTCCCATTTGGAAGAAATAATTAGCTGGCAGAAATCTGATAGCAATGATGTCATCATAAGAGGCCACCTTTCACACTTCAATCAGCCTGTTTCTTTCTTTTCTTTTGGGTTTTCCTGCCAAGCAGAAATATTGTATTTATAATATACAATGTATTGTAGAGTCACATCACTGTTGAAACAGATAATTTTATATGTTTTCAGAAATAGTTTGAATTCTAATTTCCCTTATCTCAATATACATTTTTTGGGAAAAATAATATTCAGTGAAAAAATGCCAATAAATACTTTTTTTATTGTCATGAAAGCTGATCACGTGTCCTTAACGGAGTCCCTAAAAACAGCAAGAGTAAAACCTCCTTTATATATATAATGTTGCTGGAGTATCAGTGTAATTTAAGTTCAAATGCTAAAGTCATCCTTCACATACTGCTTTTGAAGTCACATAAACCATGATCAGGTTTTAGTCATGGTGGTTACAGAGGCAGTTGTGCTTTGATCTCACAGCTTTTCATTACTGGGAAATTCACAGTGTTTAGTGTGCCCAGAGCATGGTACGAGATCGAAAGTACCACTCTCCCACACAGCACAGACAAAAGTTTTGCCTCTCATACCAGGGAATCTCTAATAACTTCAATGAGACTGGTGTAACTAAAAAGAGATACTAGACTAGGAATCACCCTGTTGCTCATACCTATCCTAGTTGTGTGTATTTATCTGTGTCTGTAAAACACATCACATCATAAAAATGTACAACCTGCCAAACAGTGATACATAGTGTCAGTTAAATGTAGTGCTTTGCACTTTGTATTCCTCCCCCCCCCAGCCCCCGATTCCTATTTAGATGGCAATCACTAGACTTGGATTCAAGATAAGAAAGAGATTTTACTGGCAGCAATGCCTGTTTTTCAGCAGAGTCTGTGAGTAATTGTGTGGGTAGCTTTCGAGTTGCCTGTGGGTCACTTTCATGATTAGGCTGCTGATGAGAAATCTGAGCTACCTTCTTCCCTTGCATGTAATTTCCTTTTAATTCAGGGAATGTATATATATTTTTTTATCTAGCTATGAATAAAAATAATCTCCTGTAAATCCAGTTACTGAAAGTGTACAGAAACGGGCCTCTTATAAGCCAGTACAGGGATATGTGTATAATGCTACAAATATACAGGGTATATGAAGCTTAAGATACGTCCTACTTTTGATGTCTCTCCTCACACTTTTATTTTGATGTGTACCGCAGCAGTAAAATGCACACACTTTTTCCTTTGATCATATGAAGGCACACATTTACTTTAGATGAATAGTATTAAAATTATTTTCTTTTTGAAAAGGCCTTGCATTATGGTGTAAAAGCTGTAATTTGGAAAGGTCACTATCCTATATTTGGAACCACTGAAATGTTAGTGGATAAAGCTCATTTTCCATCCCCAAAGTTTTCATTTGTTGCTTTCAATAATAATATTTGCATTTCCATTCTTGTGGAAAAAATCTTGTCTCTTTCAGTAAAGCAGACAGAGATAGGAAGCCAGATAATTGCTATGTGCTTGTACTTAACAAAGAGCAACAATAACAAAATGTAATTTTTTGAATCAAACCCAAAATTATTTCTGAGGAATCTTGTCAGGAGGAGGATGCAGGATGATTTCTGTATTTGCTTTTGACCATGACAGTTTACAGGGCAGACCACAGTGCTGTTTGTAAAAAGAAGAGGTCTCTGCCTGGACCTCATAGAGGTTTTAAGTGTTCTTAGTACCCCTTGATGTGTAGTTTATAAATAGAAAACTTCTTTAAAAGAGTGTGCCGATATCAACACCACTTTCTGTGGTGTCTCGTGGTGCTGCTCAGGATTCACAACACCCATCTCAAGGTTCTGACAACCGTAAGTGTGGAGACTCTGAGCGAAAGCATGTGTGAAGGCAGGGTAAGGATGGTAGGGCTTCTGATTAATTGTGAAGAAAATTAAAGGAAACTAAATAAACATACTGTACTATAGAACATATAACAGAAGGCACAAACTGTTAAACAGTACCCATGAGGTTTTGCAACTGGCTCACATTTGTAGGATTTCACTGCTAATAACACCCTAAGTTACACAGACATCTAGGAATGTAGAGGTCAGGGCTTCAGCTTTCCTTCTTGAGATTTAAAATTGTTGCCACTCCCTCTGGAGTGAGCAGAGTCCAGTATTTCCAAATGACTTAGCTTTTGGCAGAATCTCCTGCTTCCTGCATCAATGAGAAAGCCTGACAAAACAGTTGTTACAGCTCTTTGCTGCCAGCTCAAACTCCCTTCACAGTTTTGAACCTCTGCTAGTAATGTGAATTCTAATTTACCTCCAGTTCCCATTATCCTTTAAGCTGTTAATGTCATCAAACTCTAAGAATTCTCTTTAGAGACCCCTGAAATGTATTTCTTCAAACATTTTTGTGCTGTCTCCTACACTCCTTTCTCCCTACAGGGACAGTCCCAGTGATTCCTGTTTTCCAGATGATCCTCCTTTAGGAAAGGATTTCTGATATCTACAGGTCATTTCTCTATATCTACCATTCTAAGGAATGGATTAACTTCCTTCTACAGGTGATACTTTTGTACATCTTGTTGTACAAAACTTGATCACTCAGCCTAAAGCCTAGACTGATACCTGACAACTGAACGAATAGACAGAGTTGAGATTTAAACCCTTAAGGATCCGGTTTGTGCATTCTTTCTGGGCTGAATGTGTGCTGGGTTCAGTCAGGAAAGAATTAACTCTCTTTACTGTGGTTGCCAGGAAGCTATGTTGCTGGACAATAAGAGAAGCACTGATAAGGCCTCAGCTGGTGCTGGGGAGGGCCTGTACTGGATTCAAGGTCTTTCTCCACTTCTGATACGACAGCTGCGTTCCCAGCTCTGACTCTCTTGTGAGCAGTGTAGGAGACACAGTCCAGATAGCTGACCCAAACTGACCAAGGAAGTATTTCATTCCATAGTACATCATGTTCTGGGTCTTGGTGGGAAGGGGGTCCGATAGCCATTACTGTCTCCCCCTTACTCTCTTGCTCGCCTACTCCCGGGCACTTGCTAACTCTCCCTGTGTTAGCTGCTTTGCTAACTCCTGTGCTGGCTTGTTTGTGAGGTACTTGGTGGGTTGTTTTGAGTTCATGGCTGTGCTATCGCTGGCAGGGTTCATTCGGAATCTACTGCGTTAGCTCCTGGACTCTGGTCCTTGGGCTGCGGCTCTCGGGCTGCGATCGCTGTTGGGCTCTCTGGGTCTGACTCTTACTACTCAGCATCTGGGTGTGCATTGGTCAGTGGATGGTGAGAAAGTGTATCATATTGTATCATATGCTTTATTTTCTATTATTTTAATTATTTATTATTAGTAGTTTGTATATATTGATTTAGATTTAATTAGTAAATAGCTCATACCTCAGTCTTATGAGCTTCTTTATTTCTTTTTCCTCTGATTCTTGCCTCTGTTGGAGGAGGGGAGGGTGGATTTGTGAGAGCAACTTCATGGTATTTTGATAGCCAGTGTAAACCACGACAGAATGTATTCATGCAGCAAAAAAATAGAAAATCTAGGTGTCCTTGGTTTCAGTTGTTCTGGAATAGCCGTTGAATGAAATGAGTAAGCAGAGCCAAAAGCATGATCATTTTTGGTGACTGTTTTGTAATAATCCCGAGTGAACTGTATGCTTGGTGTACGTCTGCTGTGTGAAACCTCAGTAGTGAGGTTAGTTTTGTATCGTTTCAGTACTTAAAAATGGAATATTTTATTCATAGGAAATCTGCAATCTGGCAATTGCTTAGGACAGGAGGAACTATTGTTTTGTAAGTTTTACAACCTTGACCAACATATGTTGGAAAATCAAGAAGGGAAAATATATGTCAAGGGATTCTGAACTGCAAAAAGTCTTAGGAAAGAGAAAAGATTGCAAAGAGGTAAGAATGGGAAAGTGTATTAAAATACAAGAAATATCATGAGTATTCAGTCAATAACTCTTGTCATTACCGAGGTGCACTGAGAGTTCTCCAGTACTGAGCAGTATCAGTTGGGTGAGACAAAGGTAGGCCATACATCTCTACATTCTTGGAATATTTTGGCACAGGAATATATAAAATCTTAAGAGGGCATTGTCAAATACATTGGGTTCCATGCTTGCCTTCAACTTGTGTTGCATAAAATGGACATAATGTAACTACAGATCAGATCTGAAAATACAATCACAGAATCTTTTTTTCAAAGATGGATTTAATACTTTCTTTAAAACTCTCTAGCAGCTCCAAAAAAAGTCACCATTTCACATCAAATGTACATTTCATGTACAAGATAGGAGGTGAAAAATATATGGCAATGTTCACTGAATGAAGTTAAGATTAAATTGTAGAAGACCTGGCTATCTCTGTCTTAGACCATCTGCTAAGACCCTTCATTTAAAGATAAGCAGAATTTAATGGGATCTCTTATTTTCCTATTTAAAAAAAAAAAAAAAATGTATAGCACCGAGTTACATTTACTTTTAGTAATATGGTTATTTCTTGCAACGTGTCTATAAAATCATGTTACAGCTATGATACTGAATAAATTTTTTCTGTCCTAGACAATTAAGTTATTATAAGAACATTATTCTTCATACATAGAGTGTTAGCTATTTAATGAACTATGTGAGGATGTGAAATTTCTGCTTCTGTAACAATAATGCCTTGCAATTGACTATCTGAAAGACAGGAAAAAAGAGAGTCAAGAGAAAAGGTTACTGATCTTGACAGAAATATTCCTAAGAGTAGATAATTCTAAATTTAACTGAGAAGGAAAATAAAACCTAAAAAATCAACTGGAGGAGAGACAAAACACATACAAGACACACCTGTGAAATGAGAAGTCTTTTACAGATGTCCTGAACACGAGGAAGTATAAAGTGTCTACAGTACACTCCAGAATCACAGTGTAAACAACAGTTTAGGAATTATGCAGGTTAACACAGTAGAATTATTTCAACTTTTGAAAGGCATCTATACTAAACACTAACTGTAGTTTTGGGCTAAACAATTTGCCCTCATCAATACTTTAACTGAAGGTGTTCCATCTTGTTTCAACATACAAGAGTCTGCTGGGGGCAGTAGGTCCACACACATACATGTTTTATATAATCTTTTTACCTGAAGAAACATGAAAGTGAATTATACAATAAACATGTACCATTAGATGTCTCATAATAAAATAAAGTAAAATAAGCATGCGAGTATAAATTTCAAATAATAATAAAAAAAACCAAACCTGTGGTGAACCACTGAAAATGAAAAAAATTACTCAGTATATATTCTGAAAAAAATCACAGTGCAATTTTGGATTTATGCAATATATCCGAAAATTTAATCTGGTGCTACAGCCAGATGTACAAGCCTTAAATAGAATCTGTTTGTCTACTAGCAATAGACTAAATATTTTTAGTAACATATCTCTTATTCTTTTTTTTCAGAACAAAATAAATATTAGAAGTGGTGGAATTCATTATGTAAACACAAACACACATGTTAAACACTACTTCTTCAGAAATAAACAAATCATATACAACACCACATGTTTCTGTTCTCCATTATTTACAGCATCTTTGGCTTTAAAAATCTTTAATGTAGTATGCCTAGAAATAAATGAAAACATGTGCTCTGTAACCCAAAGTTGTCAAACATATAAAGTCCCAAAGCAAATAAGAAAAAAAAGAACCCCATGAAGTCATGAACCAGTAAAGAATACAAATATTACATCAATTATGTATCCATTTTTAACAATTTTGCATATTCTATAGACATTGCAAGGTGGAGATAACATGTTTAATTTATAATATCTGTCAGGATATCAATACTGGCTAAGATGCTGGAACTGAAGAGATGATGATTATAAATGTATGAAATTTAATACTAAATACAGTACCAAAAATGATTAATTCCTAACTTTCCTATCACCTGCTATGCTCTTTATAGCCTCTGGCTTTCTAAACCCGTTCAGCAGGGCTGTGTTTCTTTCTGCTCTAGTGCTGTTAAAAGAATGAACTGGGGAAAGCTTCCCTTTCTGTCCCTAGAGCTGTTTGCCTTTTCGTTTTCAGAGCAACAGACCAGAGCATAACTGTTGTGCTTAAAGTACTAGTGGGATCTGTGCTGGGTTATCTCCTCTAGTGCCCCAAAAGTTGGAAGGAAAAAGAATATTTGCTATTATTGAGATAGCATTCTGATTTCAATAATGTGGAAGATTCAATCAGTGTTGCGCATCACTTCTATGAATGTTTCTGCGGTGTCAACTAAAAAGTTTACTTGCTAATTGACAGGTAAGGTATACTTATGTATATTAATTAGTATGTGTTTATGACTATCATTTGTTCCACTCACTTAGTTGCAGCAATAGTTGCAGACTTAATGGGTACAAACTATTGGAACACATGAAGTTATTACCTACAATATTTACCAGTAATTTCTCAGATACATTCTTGTCTGGCTCATCTGTATGACATCACATAGCAGGACATCAGTAATACCTCTGGCCTGAACCCTTGAGTTGCATAGCTATTGTACTAACCAAACCATCACACCAAACCTTAGCCAACTGTTGTAGAAGGCACCACTCAAAATGAGGTAACCAGGCTCCAACACAGAGCATGTTGGGCACAGACTATCTGAATACGGAGTGAAATATGGATTAAAGGACTGTATTTACACACACAATTGCATATAAAAAGCCAAAGAGAGAAGCATATACCTGATTACACATATGTCTCTTCCACATGAAGGATCCTTCAGTATGAACTTGTCTTGGTTCTAGTGCATAAGCCCAGTCAACTGCAGTTACATCATCTTGTAGATAAGTAGGCAAAAAATGAAGCCACAACAGTTAAACAAGCTTTGTACTTAGTTTCTGTTGTTGCTGCTTACTGCAGCACCAGCAATTATACTATGCTGATCAATTCCAGCTACTGAGCACAGCAAACGTCTATCAGTCGTCTCTGCTCTGAGAGATTACTGAACAAAAGAAAGCAGCTCACACGTGTGAATAGAGAATTGTGTTTTTAGAGCCCAAACAAGAAATGTGGAGGTGACTTAAACACACATTCAGTATGAATTTAGGATTAATGGTAGAATTCAAGAGAAGGCCATCTCAGAAAACTTTCTTGTTGGAAGGAACCTCTTTCAAATGCTTGGTTTTTAATGCAGTTTTCCTTTAACTCAAATTGCTTACTCAGACTCCCATGAATCTTCTAAATTTCCTGTAGAAATTTCAGGAGTATGCTACTTCAGACAAAAATGAAACCTGTAAATCACATATGTCTTTTAAAGACAATACAGAAATAAGTTTAAAACAGAGTTTCACACACACTCTACAAATGTATAGCACAAATGCTAGGGAACTGATGCTTTCTGAAAAATGTGTGACTTGCTCTGGGCATTAGTGTTAGGTCTGACACTTCCCTGAAGCATCATTACCCTGTGAACGTGAACTGTGCTCACCCAAGAAATCCAGAAATGACAGGTGGTTGTCCTGGAATCGGCTACCCTGGTTAATATCAAGCTGTTTACAGGAAAGGTGCTATCAGTGAGCCCAGTGACAATTCACAGGTGATGAAGATGAATGAATGTAACTCCATATACTAAGCTGTATCCTCAGAAGAACTGGATAAATTCTGTGTATATCTGAAAAGAGAAAGAGGAGAAAAAAATATTCATAATGGAGTTAAAACTGTTGCAAGTCCTTCGTCTTATCAAGAAGGTGTGTTTTTCTTTGGAGTAGAAGAGGACTTCAGGAATTGTGATGATGTCTCCAGAGGCCAAAAAAAGGTCTTGATAGAATACAGAATAGAACTGAAAATACCCAACAGATCTTAGTTTCATGCCTCTGGGAAAGGTTTTCTCACCTTTGGGAACAGGATAAAAGAAAACATAGATGGGTTCATTTTTTGGGGAGTCATAAAATGAGCAGTAGGATAAATAGAGTAGGTAAACCCACTAATCATTGTAGGCAAAATTAAACAAAATAAAATATTTTATTTTGTACAGAACCCCAAATAATTTCTGTACAAACATTCATATATATATCTACACACACATACATATGAAAAGCAACATTTCTACTATCTTCAAAGATGGAAAACAGAAAAGATCTAGATGTCAGCTGTCCTAAACTTCTTCCAGCACTACATATGTACAACCAGCACTTTCAGTGAATGCCTTAATGAGCAAACCACGAAATTCTTCAAGTACTAGGAGCTGTTCGACCTAATAATGGCCTTTATCTAGCTTAGACAATCATGCAGGGCCACCCCTCCAGTCCCTGCCACAAAAAATTTCCCACCTAAACTCAATACAGGTATTTGTGTGTTTATTGAGGGGTGGGGGGAATTTCTATGCATGCAGAAACATGCTAATTCATGCAGAGCTGGCTTATTGAATGATGAGTAGTTTATATCCTTGAGAACCCAATCCTTCATATCTATTACACAGCTCTAAAATTTTTAGTTCCTAAAAGTCCATTTTCAGGAGGTCATACATGGTACTGTATTACTAGAGATAAAAATAATACAGAAATAGAAAACAAATTATCCATGACTCATCTCAACTAGAGGAAAAAAATTATGTGGTTAGAGTAAAGCAATTTTTTTATGGGGCTTATCTCTTCCATTAGTAATTTTATGAATTTAAATTTGAACACTAATTCCCAAAGCAGAAATTTCCCAAAGTAATATAAAAATTCATCAGAGCCCTCAGATACAAAGCAGAAGGTGTAATATCCTGATTAGAAAAAAAAATAAAAATCATAAATTAAATGAAAATCATAAAACCAAATCAAGGGAGCTTCAGATGATTTATGTCAGCTGAAGGTCTTGTTCATATAATTGAAGCATTTACAGTTAGAACTAAGTATATTTTTCTCAGGTGGTATTCAAGCTATTTTTCCTCAAAATCTCTCAACTGCAACATGTCATCTCCAACCACAATTCTACAGATATTTTCACCTGAGGATGGCCTTTGCAAAGATATATATTCATACCTGGCAAGCAACCCCAGCTCCTTTCAGAAAGATTCTTTGCTTCTGTTTAAATGTCAAAAGAAGCCTACAAAACCAAACTGTTGCAAATTCAGACTGTCTGAATGTCACAGCAATGCATTCTACATACATACTGTTTGTGTACTTTTTATGTGTGTCAAATTATGTCAGATTCACCTTAAAGAAATGTTGTATTTTAGAAACAGCTACCTGTGGCCTACAGTAAAATAATATTTATGTTCTGCATGGGTCAGTAGTTACCAGAGTTTTCCACCATCAGGATGAATAAAGGCACTTTTCACATCTCTGCTTCCAGGGTTTAAAACATTCCAGTGTCTGCTATCACAAAATGGCCTTATTAACCATATTTCAGCCACATTTGTCAAAATTATTGTATGCCTTACTTCTACATACAATTAACATGAGGCTTTGTTTCTTGATTTTTGATGTGTCTTTGGAATAACCGTAAATTTTTTTTTTAATGGAAAGATCTCTTGTCTTGTTAACCTCAGATTTCTGAATATCAAATTATTATACCTAGTGGCATTAGAGGAATTGTCATGTCACTACAGTATCATGTATGAGGTTATAAAAATGTATATATTTCATTTTGTGTCAGCAGATTTTCAGGTTGAAACCCATGCATATAACATATAAGTCCAGATCTAATTGTCCTATCTCTGCATGGAACCCAATGGAACTACAACCCCTTAGGGACAAAAAGAGTGTGGGTTGGTGCCCATTTATAATCATATAGCTCTCATGATAATTCAGACTAAAATTTATCATAGTCATGTCTCTCTACTCAAGTTATATTTTTTGAATATGTGTGCCTTTGCATTCTCCTCCTCTGTGGGTGTTTGTAAATTACTGTTTTAATTTTCAAGTCAACTTCAGCTGGCATCAACAAAAAGACAAATCTTCCATCAGGGACATTTTAACTGATTTTATTTAACCATTTGGGTTCTTCCAGATTAAGGAAAACATGTGAACTTCAGGGTCTATGACATGCTTCGTTTCCAGTTGTACTTTCTCCATTATTCTGCATATACTACTTCTGGAAATGCTGATTCATTGATGCTCAAATAACTGCTGACAGAACTAAGAAATTCTCTTTACAAGAAGAGTTTTTCATGGTAGCAATCACTAATAACTGTTAATTTACTGCATCTAGCATAGCCCTAATCTTGGGAATTATTGATATTCCACAGAACAGTTATAATTAAAAATATATTTATCTCTTATGTAAAATACCAACATTACGGAAAGATACATTTAACACATTAGAAAATTGTATTAATGTACAATCATTTTATCTTCAGACATGAATGCTACTGCTCTATGAATTCTAGCTATTTGTACTTACCTTTATGAGGTCATAGTTCTTAGATTTGTAGAAAAGGACCATTTTGTTTCCTCATGGTGGAAAGTTGCTAAATAGTGTAGTAGAACAGATGCCAGAAGATATGGTTTTTTTGAACTTTGCTAGACTTACAAAGCTGACTTATTTTTTTTCCTTCCTGAAATTATTTTTGAGTCATAGGAATTAATCTTCACATATTGCTGGAAAGTTTGAATTAAATGAAAGTTCTAAAATGAGCAACCATGACAGTTGTTCTTTTAATATGTATGGTCAATAGGTAAACAGTAAGTAAAATCCATGAGTTAATGTATGAATAAAGCATGTGGTCATCAACAGAACAGCATCTTCTGTTATGTTGAAAAACTTGTTTATGGGAAAAAAGGAAGCACATGTTTTATATAAAAGAAGCTAAAAATTTATGCTTACTATAGTGGAAATCTTTAGTTTAATTCCATAATCACCAATAGTGTAGATCTAATTATTACAGGGAAAAAAAAAAAAAAGCCAACAGGTAGAATACAGGAAAAGGTGCAAAACCAGCAGTAACATAATTAAAATAGCAACACAAACACTTTGTTTCTATGCTTTCCTTGGTGTTGTGCTCTCTCTTCTGCTGCCCTGGGTCTTAAAGTCAGTGGTTCACCACGGTGTTCATGGTGCTGATGGAGCTGTTACAGTAAGTTTTCTACATCTGGAGTCCCTTTTCTGGGACAAATATGATGCTCATGTTGATGATTTCCATAATTATCTTTTTCCCCATGTAGGGTCTGTCTTTCAACATTTTGTTTTTTCATTGCTCTGCAACTCCAGGTTACATACAAGTTTTCTATTTATGGTGTCTTTTGCATATGTCAGATACTGTTTCTTTGTTACCTCTAAAACCAGTTTTGTCCAGCTTTAGTAACTCCGGACAGCAAAACACCACGAAGCCACGCTCACAAATCCCCCCTCCCCTCCTCCAACAGAGGGGAAGAATCGGAGGAAAAAGAAATAAAGAAGCTCATAAAATGGTGATAGGAACTATTTACTAATTAAATCTAAATCAATATATACAAATACTACTAATAATAAATAATTAAAATAATAGAAAATCAAACATATGATGCAATATAATACAATATGATACAGTATGATACACTTTCTCACCATCCACTGACCAATGCACACCCAGATGCTGAGTAGTAAGAGTCAGACCCAGAGAGCCCAACAGCGATCGCAGCCTGAGAGTCGCAGCCCAAGGACCAGAGTCCAGGAGCTAACGCAGCAGATTCCGAATGAACCCTGCCAGCGATAGCACAGCCATGAACTCAAAACAACCCACCAAGCCCCTCACAAACGAGCCAGCACAGGAGTTAACAAAGCAGCTAACACAGGAATCAGAGAGAGTGTTGGCAAGTGTACGGGAGTGAGAGAGAGAAAGAGGGAGAGTAATGGCTTCCTGACACCCTCCTTGCTTATGCCCTGAGCATGACATACTATGGAATGAAATACTTCCTTGGTCAGTTTGGGTCAGCTGCCGGAACTGTGTGTCCCCTACACTGCCTGTAGCGAGACAGAGAGAGCTGGGAATGCAGCTGCAGTATCAGAAGTTGAATTTGGTGCAGGCATTCCCCAGCACCAGCTAAGACCTTGTCAGTACTTCTCTCAGCCTCCAGGAACACCGCTTCCTAGCAGCAACAGTAAAGAGAGTTAACTCTTTCTTGACTAAACCCAGCACTGAGTTGTTTATAGCTGAGGGTGCCACCATGGCTAGGGGAAGCTCAGCTGGATCTGGCAGCACAAAAGAGGTAAGGCAGTCACAGCTCCATGCCCCCAGCACCACATTGCCAGCTCCACCAGTAGTGAGGTTGAGTGGGTTGAGCCTGGACAAAGTGTTTGTTCCTCAGGAGTCTGTAATTTGTGTGTTTGCCTCCATTGTACCCCTGTGCTTCTCTGAGCTTATGGAGATGGGCTTCTGATGGTCTGATGACCCCCATGATGGGCCTGGGGCAGAATTTGAGCTCTCCCATCTGCTTTTGTCTCTCTGTTGTGGGGTGAAGATGAGCTTTTACTAGATAACCTAACACCAGATTGTGCCCCATTCTTATCATCACCTACCAGCATAGTCTGTGCTGCAACCTGTGTCTCTGACTCTGAAAGCCCCTGCTGCCCCTCCAGGCATGTATTTCTCTACATTCTTATGTTAGAGTCATAAGTATATCTTTCTACGTAGAAAAACTGCTTATTACTGCTATCTATATATAATTATAGTACCACACAAAGATAAACAAATGTAAACCAAATTAGATAGGGACACCTGATCAGGTAGAAAAACTGCTTCCAGAGTGAAGTCAAGTAAGACCTGGAGAAAGATGAAGGAAAACCCAGTCAGAGCCTGCCTGACAAACCTCTGTCCTGAGGCCATGCAAACTCAGTAGAAAGCTTACAGCCTGTTACTAACACTCATAATATTGTATTATATGGCTACATGGTTATAATTCTTCATAATCAGGACATCGGGAACATGGAGTCTAGACAGCCAGACCACGTCTTACAGTCCACACAGTGACAGACATTTGGATATGCACTCTGGAAAGACTTCTATCTGTGTAATCAATTATTCATGACTTTCCAACCTAGGGGTTCTCAGAGCATTGTTTTGTGATATACAAAGAATTCTTGAAATCCCCTGGATGTTGTCTTTGTCCCCTATGTCGTCATGCCTTATAAACTTCTCCATGCACTGTAAATGCTGTATTCCCTGCTGCACTGTGGCCTTTGGAAAACAGATCTGCATGGATGGGTGGAGGCAAACACGAATTTGGGACAAATAGAGAAATCTGAATCAGTGCCTGGTGATTCAAAGCTTTGTATCTTCATCAGCGTAGTGCTTTTCTTCAGGTAAGAAAATCAAAATATATTAATACCAAAGAATCCCAAAGAATCTCATGCAAGATATGTGTCTCTCATACCATAGATGAATGACATGCCTTTGTCAAAGAGCTCTGTTTTTACCTATCCATGTAGACAGATGTGGGTCTGCAGATGTATAGGACTAGGATGCATCTTTCTGTCAAACTACCTCTCAAAGTGAGCTGCTGAAGGAACATATCTGGGAAGCAGACAGAATAATTGGGGAATTTCAAATCACTATTTCATTCCAGTTGATCTTGCAAAAGCCCTGTGTTTTCACCAAGCTGCCTGCAGAAGTGCAGACAACTGTAGTTCTGGTCTTCGGACAATCACAAGGATAGCAACAACTGGTTTTGAGATTCACAGTGACCTAAATATTAAAAGAACAGGCCACAATACTGCTAATTGTCAGTAAGAAAAGAGTTACTGATTCCCTTCCCCATTGTTTCAGTATTTTTCTTCTCAAATAGTGCTGCTGGATGATTTATAATGTTAGAAAGAAAAGTACATGACTTGTAGGAATTTGTATAACATCTTCCTACTTGTTAAGAACATCTACAAGAAAAAGGTTTTAACTGCAGAATCATGACACTGTTGTCCAGACCTGCATGGAGGATTACAATTCCAACTCTGCACTTTTATAATATGGTGAAGACCTTTATATAGGAGTTGATATTGCCACTTCAACTCCAAATAAGAATTTGTATTTGCAAAATTTTTTGTCTGTCAATAAGCCTTCTCAAAATAAGCACAGATAATTAGCTTGAAAAATAGTTGCACAAGTAAAAATAATGCAGTCTTATGGAATATCTAAGAACTAAGTAGAAATTCTATGTTATATATAAAGTAAGTGATTTTATTTTAATTTAAAGATCTTAACCTTATAGTAGACTGTTGTTACTTTGTCTCTCACAAGACTGTAAGCAATTAACACATGTAAGAGGACCTGTTTAACTTTTCATAAGTAATTTTTGAATAGTTTTAAAAGTAAATTAAAGTATAGCCACTTTTTTTTTTTTTTTTTTTTTTTTTTAATAAGTGATACAACATGACATTTTAATCTGGTTTGGTCAGGCCACATCAAATTATGCAACAACTCAGAATGTGTTTAATTTAATGCAATGTGATATAAGTGCAACTTTTGTATCAAAAATTTAAAGGACAAATTTGAAATATAATCTAAAATAAGTGGAAGAAAGTAAGAAATATAATACTTGGATGTGCTTTTTCCAAACATATTTCTCTTGTGAAAGACAGATGCCCCTATGTTCTCAGAGTCAGTAGCAGGTACTTCATCCCCATGTAGTTACAAATACTCCAAAAGAAAAAAAAAAAAAAGATGATTTCATTGAAATGCCACTTACTTTTTTCTTGTAATGGGTCTTGACAAGAAAGTGTTCATGCTGTGTGACTTTGAAAATACCCTTTTCTGGCAGACAGCCTTTCTGCCAGCACTACTGTTTGCTGGCTTTAAACAACAGGAACAGGGGGCAATTTAAAGTCCAGGAATCCACTAATATGAAATGCACAGGCTCCCCATGAAGCAATTATTCCCTTGGATGGACATACTGTCTTCATTATTCCATAAATTTTGCAGTACTTAAATATTCAATCACTGATGTACATTCTTGCATGGTCGGTAACATATGTGGTGTGATTGTCCAAAAAACAAAGAACATTTCTGTCTCAGAATGCATAGTGTGATATTCCAGCACACAGGGATGGGAGTGGAGAAAACATACATATATACTAGGATTAAATTATGTTCTGTGGAGAAGAGCTGGACAGGTTTAAAAGAAAGAAAGAGAAGTTTTCAATAGTCTTTGAACATGATAGTCTAAAGATATGAGCATATGTTTTATACATCTCTTGGTCAAAATGTGGAGATTCATTCTCTGTCTCCATTGAAGCATTTTCATATTTCCTACCCTCCCCACTAGCTGTTAGCTTATTTTTGTTCAAATGATTGAGTAACCTCAGTACTTCTCTACCAAGCAGTTTTCTTAAGTGTGTTAGCAATTCTTGTTTTCTTTAAAATAGATCACATCATAATTTTTTATTTAATTTTATTTTAACAATGGGGAAGCAATAGAAGACCAGTAAAAAAACCAAAGGAAAATAAAAATTAAACCAACCATTTATGTTTTATGAAGTCTATGGAATTATTCTCTGAAATTTATTCGGAAAAAAATATTTTTATTGTTCTTTATTGTAAGTTTCTTCTACTGATCAGTCAATGGGTTGGTTTATTTTTTTCTAGGTTTCTGCATACTCAGCCTATAAAGTGAGGATACAGCAACTTGTACCTTTGTACCTCAAATTTCTGAAACTGGAACTCTTTCCCAAATAAAGGTCAGTACTAAAACCAAAAGACTTAATCAAGATCATGATGTTACATCTTTAATATTAATTTAGAATGCAAACTTTCATAGGCTAAAACTGTAGTAATGGGAGCGTTTAAGTAGGAATAACATCAACCCCCTAAAATTTAAGCCTCATATGTGTTAACTAAATCTGTGTCCAAACCTGTTTTCTAATCTAGCCTTTTTTGCCATCCACTATGCTTCCTCATGGGTGTGGACATGCAGAGGCCCCTGAGATGAGAGAGTCCTTGCCATCTTAATATCTCTAATTTGTGTTGTCTGCTGAGCACAGGTAGAATCATGGAAAGTATGCCATCTACCAGCATGTCCAAAGTCCAGCTCTTCCAAAAGACTGGAAGAAGCTTTTGAATTCCATCTACTTCCCTTCAAGAAAATTTATGGAATACTACAGGAACCTGTGGACCCTCTCTTCTTATAGAATAGACATTTCTCAAGTTATAATATACTGTTAAGATTGTACTTTAATCCACTTTTTTCTGGTACAGTAATAGGATGGACACAAGCCTAAGTCAAATAGGGAATGTAAATATGTATTGAAATATAAGAACATTTTGGTTGGACAAAAGACACAATTTCCAGTGACTACTGTGTTAGACTCTACAGACACTTTAGTTAAACAGAAGGAGAGAAGAAACAGACATACAGACAGACGATCTGGTAAGTCTTCCGACTGCTTCCTCACTCCTTTTAATAACACCCAAAACTAACAATCTGCTGTCTAGCTAACACTATCCAATTTCATCCTGTAATTTTCTCTATGGGTGTGTGTCATAATATTAAAATAATTAGATGTAAATCTGGGGTCTTGATGATCACTATTTGATTTAAAAAAAAAAAACAAAACATTTTGTGGTGCTGACATGCCCAAGATATTTCCTAGTAAATCAATTATGGAATGAGGGACCACAGAGCTGTGTTGCTTAAGCAGTAGAAACAAACACTTTACAGAGAATGTTTGAGTCACATTATATTGGTTCAGCTCATTGTTACATTAGGCTGGTTCTGATAGCACAGAACTACAGAATGGTTCAGGTTGGAAGTGAAGTCCTCAGGTCTAACCACCCTGGTAAAGCAGGCACACCTAGAGCAGGCTGCTCAGGAGTCTGTCCAGATAGCTTTTGAGTATATCCAAGGGGGGAGACCCCACAACCTTCCCAGGCAACCTGTGCCAGTGCTCAGTCACCCTGACCTCGGTTACTCTTTCACAGTGAAAGAATTGTTTCCTGATGTTCAGATGGATCCTCCTGTGTTTCAGTGTGTGCTCATTGCTCCTGGTCCTCTCACTGAGCATCTTTGAATAGGGCCTGGCTCTATCCGCTTCACATCATCCCTTCAATTATTTGTGCACATTGATAAGATTCCCCATGAGCCTTCTCTTTGCCAGGCTGAACAGTCCCAGTTCTCTCAGCCTTTCTACATACATCAGATGCTCCAATCCCTTAATCATCTTTGTTGACCTTTACTGTATTCTCTCCAGTATGTCCATGCTTCTCTTGCACTGGGGAGCCCAGAACTGGACACAGAACTCCAGACGTGGCCTCAGCAATGCTGAGTGAAGGAGAATATACACAGACGTTAAGTTAAAATGTTTTGGAAAAAGCAATGGACTTGAAGATTATGTGACAACTTCAACAGTTCAATAACTTATGTTACAGAGCATCAATGTGCTCAAAATTCCTTGGCAGTTTTTATCATTGTCAAAAAGTAAGTTTTAGCCCTAGCACTAGTGTGTATCTACACTGTCAAACAACGTAGTTCTCCAGTTTATTCACACATGCTTAACTCATTTTTTCCCTGACTGTCTTGTGGACTGAACCATTCAGTTGCCTCTCCAGACAAGATAAAGATGAATTTCTGGAGTTCAGAACAACCCATGTTCACATTCAGAACAGCTTCTAAAACATGATGAATGTGTTGCTCCTCATTTGCCTCTCTGCTCTACAGAATCCTTCAGTGTATCTCAGAGGGTTTTGAAATCTCAGATGTCCACATCTTACATCATCAGGTGTGGATTGCATACCCTAGCTTCATTAAAATATCATTCTTATGGGATAGAATATGTCCTTGCACTATTTCAAGCACTTAGAACTAAGAGGAAACTTCTATGTGGGAGCCACTATGCATCCCTGTGTTCCTATATGCATACATGTGCATCCATGTGATTGTATTTCTGTCTCCAATAAACCTCTTAATGAAATCCTGGATAATTTCAGCTAAGCTAAATGGTGAAGGGTTAAGTTATGAAAGTAATACATTACTCATGGAAATTGGCTCTCAGTTACAAGACAGAAGCTGTTAAATCTCCACTATGCCTCCGTGGAGGCAAAGGTTGAAATCTGAGCTTTAGTCTGCTTAGAATCAAAATAATCCACACAATAAAGTGAGACATTAGGGATGCCCTCACTGTAGGAACATTAAAAACAAACAAACAAACAAACAAAAAAAACCCACACCAAAACACCAAAGTATTGAAGCATGAAATACATTTGTAAACAGCTTAAATAATTATACTGCTTATTGAATTCTCTAAAGGAAGTGAAAGAGACTTTTTTTCTCTTTATACATTGATTTCTTGCTGGTGGTTCCCACCACCAGAATACACATACACCAGTGTCAATATTCGGCTTGTTCAAGGTTTTCAGGGGTCTCAGACGTAAACAAAGTTTAGCTGTTCAGAAGCTGGCACTTTGTAATAACTAGTTGCCTAATCATCTACACTGGGTAGAGAGAGTAACCAACCAGAGAAAGATTATTGTAAAAGAGGTGTGGAAATTCTGTCATTTGCAATGCTTTCTAGAGGCTTCTATTTTGTGTGGAAGGAGCCTTCATAAATTGCTGAGATAATTAATCTTTAGCTGTTTGAAAAATTTAAATTATGATACAAGTTAAGTAACATTAATCTCATTCTTACTTGCTGCTTGGATGTATCTTGCTTATTACAAGTATCTGTATTAAGAAAGATGGAACTGGGAGAGGTCCCAAAGGCTACAGTGTTAGGTTTTTTTTTTCAAACCACCATATCATAGAATTTGTCTCGTTAGCAAGCTCTGAGAAAACCGAATTCAATGTATTCCACTACTTTAGGATCCAATCAAAATCCCAAAGAAGCCAATGGAAGGTATCCTATAAATTCAATGGTCTTTAAATCCTATTAATATTTCTTCTATAATCCTCATTGCTTATTCTCTTGTTTGGGATACCAAAGACTGGAAAACATTCGTTATCTAAAATTACTATTTCAGTTCCTTTCCAGCAAATAACTTGAAAAATGATAAAATTTATGGGTTGTGTTTCCTTATTTTTAGATTTTGTTTTTAAGATGATCATAATATACCCTCATTGACAGTGATAAAATGGAATGGAATATTTTCTTTGCTGTGATAAATAGTTAGGGACTCAAAAATAACCTTTTAGAACTGAAATTTTTCACTGACACTGGAAAATTTACTGATCTACTGATTAGAGGTATTATAAACTATCCACGTGCACTTGTAAGTGGGTAAAGGTCTGGCTGGTATGCTGTAGTTAAGATATCGTTATATCTGCTTAAAAAAATATTTCATTAAAAATCCTCTTCCATTATGTACTCTTTCGTTTTCCCATTTGAACTAACCATTTCTTAAATAGACCAGTATTTTCAGTATTGAAACAGTCAGTTACAGAGAAGAAATATGTTTGGACTCCATTATTTCTCCATGTAAATTTGGAAAAGAAAGTCCATGGCATGCCTTATTTGAAGCTTGGGTGTTCATCTGATAAAATGTTCATAGCACTCCTGCTGAAATCAAGTTATACTGGTGAGCCTAATGGCAGATCTGTCTTTAATGGTATATTTCCCAAGATATTGGTAGTACACCACCTTTTTTTGTAGATGAAAAGGTGAATTGCTTTGCTTTGTTAAGTTTTTATTCATAAAAGTCTGTTAAGGTTTAAGAACGCTTTCATCTTTCTTAAAGAAAGAGAATATGAGTCATGGATCATAAGATTAAAATGCAGTGATAGTAGTTTCAGCAAAAAGAAAATACAGCATGAAATAAGATAAATTATTCCAAAATGCCTAAATTACTTAGGAACCTAAAGTCAGTGTCTAAGTGTATGTAATTATCTTGGATCCTATATCTCTGGAAAATGAGAATTCTTACTTTTTGCTGTTGGTCTCTTAATAGTCATTCTGGATTCCCTGAATAGGATTCATCTCATCTTCCTTAAACATCTACATTGAATCTGAATTAATCAACCAAGGCTCCCTTTATAGTTGGTAGAGAATAATAGGCACTCTCAGGGCGCAGTTCATCTGACCTACTTCAGATACCTATTTTAGGATAAGAGGAATAGTGACCTAGAAGTGCCTATTTCTCTCCTTTGACTACTAGGGAGCCTAAAGTGATTAGCTCAGGTGCAGGCATTCACACTCACAGAGTGTACATTTAGTCAAATGAATTCCTCCTATTTTCTGTGTGATTTATATCTTAGGGAATTTTACATACCAGAATACATATCCATACTTTATAGGCTTTTTCTTCATGAAAAATATGTATCTGTGCAGAAACATTTCTTATATTAGTGCTTAAGCTTTCACCTTATTACCAGAAATTTACTTAATTTGCAAAGGGATAAAATATAGCTATATACTTCCATATTTCTCCCAGTGAACAAAAACTCTTAAAATAAAATGTAAGATATGGGACCTCAAAAACAATGTGACATTATAAGTTAACGTTAATACAAATAGACTAAGTGCCCAGCTGCAGTTTTTTCCTGGAGGGGATAATGAAGGATTAGCCCTCTTCCACCCAACTCCCTATTTTCTTTCTTAGCTCTGGTTCCCAAAAGTCACACGCCAAAGGCTATATTAACAGCAAATCCCATAAAAAAGCAGCAGGGGAGAAAGTGCCTATTTTGTAGGGAGCTCTATTTGCATATTTTTCACTCATCAGGTGATGAGTGACAGAGTTGTGGTCTCCTCTCACTATGACTGACACAGCAGGAAGGGGCACCTGTGGTGCCCTTTCACTTCAGGCTGCAGCTGTTCTTAGGATTCTCTGAAAGAAAAAGCAGGAACAGGCAGGTGAACACTGTTTCAGTGAAGAATTAAAATTGATTAGTTACTTTTTCTTGCATCTCTCCCTATACACATACCAATGTTTATTTCCTACTTTTCTCTATGTTTTACCTGGTAAAGCTGTTAAACTATGTAACAGGAGAGAAGAAAACCATAGAAGCTGACACAGAAGTTAACTTCTGAGGCAGGATGTCCTGTGTCAAGCGGTATGTTTTATCAATTAATTTGGCAGCTTTTACAACTGACTAACTATCCTGATGAATGTGTATGGAGTTTTAAAGTTACTGAACACCTCTAATTAGTCAATATCTAAGTTTAAGGGCAATAATTAAAAAAACACAAGCAGAACTAGAAGATTTGCATAACTCAGTAATTCAGGAAGGTTTTGTCAAAGATTTCAATCATATTAACCTGCGTTACTAAGCCTTTCTCGTTTAAATGATTTAAAACTTTTTTTTTTTTAATATATATATATTTTTTTTCTTTGTAATTTTTATGTGTCTTTCTGCCTCCTCTCATTTCCAATTTCTTTCACTGTGCTCAGTTCCATCTGCTTGCTGGGAGGACATGCTTAGGCTTGTCTGTGTTACTCTCATGACTTACTGAGTCTCGATTACATATTGAATGAGATCTGGGCACAGGATAATCTTGTCCACCCTGCCCTGGTTTCCACAGAAAGGAAAACATGGTATGTGAGCTGAGTGGAAGCCACTGCTCTCTCCAGGAGTTCAGTCTACTACTCAGAATTTCCTATTCCAGCAATATATGTGACCAGGTAACAAACAGAATAAGCAGAGAACAATCTGCACCTCCTTCCATTTCTGCCCTGCCCCCAATTTCCTCTTTATTCACTGCTTGCATCTAGTGCTCAGACCCTTCAGGCCATTTATCTGTGATACAAATCGGTACTTAATTTTTATTTTGAAAGAACTTGTTATACCCAATCTTTATTTGTTTGGGAAAAGCAAATACTGCAGCTTTTTTTGAAGACAACTAGATAATCGTATTGCTTTGTTATCTACCTCTGGAATGAAACAGAATAAATGGTTTTTTCTTCTTTTCTAATACAAATATATTTGTTAAAAAAGTTATACTATTTTAATCATTAATGAAATAGCATAATTCATTTTTTTTTTATTCTGTTGACCAGGTGGCTGAAGGCAGATGCCCACCAAAGCCATTCTATAACCCCATCTGAGTTGGACAGGGAGAGAAAATATAATTAAAAACCTGTGGGTCAAGATAAGGACAGGAAAGGATCATTCAGCAATTATCATCACAGGCAAAACGGACTCATTGAAAAAATAATTTAATTAATCACCAACTAAGAGTAAAACAGAACTAAAAATAAATTTTAAAACACCTTCCCCCCACCCCTTCCTTCCTCCCAGGCTTCTCTCCTTTTCTCTGCCTCCTCACGTGAAATGACAGAGGGGGATGGGGAATGAGGGCTGTGGTGAGTTCATCACATGCTGTCTCTGCTGCTCCAGGGTGAGGTCCCTCCCACAGAAGGCAGTTCACCACACACTTCTCCAACATGAGTCCTTCCTACAGGATACAGTTCTTCATGAACTGCTCCAACATGGGTCCTTTCTATGGGGTGCAGTCCTTCAGGAACAGACTGCTCCAGTGTGGGTCCCCCAGGGGGTCACATGTCCTACCAGCAAACCTGCTCCAGAGTGGACCTCCATAGCGGCAGTATCACAGCCAGCCTCACTGTGGTCTTCACCACAGGCTGCTGGGGAACCTCTGCTTCAGTGCCTGAAACACCTCCTCCCCATCTTTCTTTCCTCACCTTGGTGTCTGCAGAGTTGTTTCTCTCACATCTTGATCATTCTCTCTGCTACAAACTCTTCTTTTCAGTCTTTTTTACCCCTTTCCAAACATGTTATCACAGAGGCATTATGACAGTTGCTGATGGGTTCCACCTTGGCCAGCAGTGGGCCATCTTGGAGCTGGCTGGCATTGGCTCTATCAGACATAAGAGAAGCAGAATTTCACAGCAGCCAACTTTATAGCCCTGTGTGCTGGTTTCAGGCAGGAACGAGTTGCTCTGCTACAGAGAGCTGGCTGGCCCACAGTGGTCAAGGGGTCTTGTTTCATTCCATGACATGTCAGGATCAGTGTTCAGGCTCAGTGTTCAGGCTGGGTGCATGGGCAGTTTGGAAGGCACAAAAGTGGCCCTGGGGGAGGGGATGTTTTTTTACTTCTCAGCAGGTTCTTAGCAGAGAAGCAGCTTCTTTTGCTGGCCGGTTGGGGGGTTGCGTTTTATTTTTTTTTTTTCTGGAAATCATGAATAATAACGTGTAAATATAGTACAGGATTCATATGTGTACTTATAGAATACTTACCTGCATGTTTTGGGCAGAATACTATGAGGGCATATTCCTCCAGAACTCCATCCTTAGGAGCCTTCTTTTGCTCAGCACTGATTCCTATCAATGGCATCCTTAAGGAAATATATCCATCTTTGCCTTGTTTCCTGTTTGAAGTTTAGAGCTAGATTCCATATCATAGAATGATAAAATGGCTTGGGTTGGAAGGGACCTTAAACATCATTTAGTTCCAAGCCCCTGCCATGGGCAGGGACACCTTCCACTAGACCAGGTTGCTCCAAGCCTCATCCAGCCTGGCCTTGAACACTTCCAGGGATGGGGCATCCACAACTTCTTTGGGCAATCTGTTCCAGTCTTTCACCACCCTCTCCATGAAGGATTTCTTCCTGATATCCAATCTAAATCTCGCATCTTCCATTACCCCTTGTCCTGTCGCTACAGGCCCTTGTAAAAGTCCCACCCCAGCTTCCTTGTAGGCCCCCTTCAGGTACTGGAAGGCTGCTATAAGGTCTCCCTGGAGCCTTCTCCAGGCTGAACAAGCCCAATAATCTCAGCCTTTCTTCAGAGGAGAGGTGCTCCAGCCCTCTGAGCATCTTCGTGGCTCTCCTCTGGACTCATTCCAACTGGTCAATATCCTTCTTATGTTGAGGGCTCCACAGCTGGACACAGTACTCCAGGTGGGGTCTCATGAGAGCAGAGTAGAGGGGGAGAATCCCCTCCCTTGACCTGCTGGCCACACTTCTCCTGATACAGACCAGGATATGATTGGCTTTCTGGGCTGCCAGTGCACGCTGCCAGCTCATGTCCATCCACCAGTACCCCCAAGTCCTTCTCCTCTGGGCTGCTCTCGATCCATTTTCTACCCACATGGAAAATCCATCCTTTTCCAGAAAATGCAGTAATTTTTATCCTCTCAAGACAATTAGTCCAGTGCTGATTCTAGTTCCAGCTAAACAGAAAACTGCTTATTTGAGAAATAGAATAATGTTATCATTTGCTTTTAGTATGCTTATACACATTGTCTTGGGAAACAGCATTTTTGTGAATACGCAGAAACCAGGAGCCAGTGGTTAAGTTTGTTTGAGATGAGCCTGTGTCATTTATTTGTGAGCCTTCTGGTCACATGAAGGTGTTGGTAGATGTGGTCAAGCTAATTTTTGACGCCCTCACAAAAACATTACGGCATTTCTTGGAGATGTATTAGCAACTAAAATCTTAGCTGGAAAGGCTTATCAAGCCTAGCCAGTCAACTACATTAATCCAGGAATTTCTTTTAACGAGGTAATTATTGCTATTATAAACTGGAATAAAATTCTGTGCACAAAGTTGGAGACAATGTAATCAATAATGAAACCTGCATCCTGCCTCCTTTTTTAATCAGTGTTGATACTCCAGGGAAAGAATAAAGCAGTATCAGTAACCATATATCAAATGCACTGCTAAATACCATTATTCCTGGCCAAACTCATGCTGATGTTTTTCTATTTAGATATTTGTTCTATGACTAATTGGACAGCCAATTTAACGTCTTTATAAACGAGATAATTTGGGATGTCTTCTTACCTTTTAAAATCAATAAAAAGCAAACCCACTTTTCTTCTTTAAATTGAACTAATTAAATGCCTCACCATTTTACCTCAAATTCTAAATAAACAAAATATTTTAAGGGACAATTTCCTATATCATCTCATTTTTATGACAATTGAAGTACTAATTCATATATTAATTTGTAGATTTTTCCATTGTATTTGTATATTTTATATCTTAACAGCTTATTTGAAACTCCATTGGTCTTTAAAAAATGACATTGCATTGTCCAAAGATATTGCATTTGTACTCATTTTAAAGATGACATCCTGTTTCTGTATCATTGCATACAGTTAATCCATTTCAAATGTATGACTTTGTGTCTACTTTATTAAATTTCACAAGGTTCCTGTCAGTCCATTTTTTAGCCTGTCCAGCTCCTGCTTAGTTTGCTGTTATTCTTCTTGGAGTACACTCAGCCTACCCTACACAGCATTAATAAAAACAGGTTGGTCCCATTATCTATCCCTGAGGGAAAACACTGTTAACTGGCCACCAAGTTGGACTTTGTACCTGCTGATTACTACTCCTTAAATATGATTGACAGTCAGCTCTTACCATGCCATCAGAAATTTCATCATAGAAGGCTATGAGGTTATTGAAGCAAAATATATTCTTGGTAAATCCATGCTTAGTGTTCCCAGTCACCTTCTTGTCCTTCAAATGCCTGAATATGGCTTTTAGAAAGATTTCCTCTATCACCTTCTCAGGGTCTGAGGTGAGGCTTACTGGCCCGTAGGTAGGTGGCTATGATCTTTACCTAAGATTGGGTTTACGTGGCAAGGCTTCTGTAATGGAGGGGCTGCAGGGGTGGTTCCTGTAAGAAGACATCAGAAGCTGCCCCCATGTCATAGAGAGACAGTTTCAGCTAGTTCTAAGGCAGACCTGCCACTGGACAAAGCTGAGCCAAAAAATGATGTTGGTAGTGCCTCTGTGACAAAACATTTAAGACAGGGTAAAAATGTCCTTCAACAGCCCTACAGACACCAAGGTCAGTGGAGAAGGAGAGGGAGGAGGTGGTCCAGACACCAGAGCAGAGATTACTCTGCAGCCTGTGGTGAAGACCATGGTGGGTACAGAGAACCACCTGAAGCCTGGGGAGGGCACCACACCAGAGCAGGTGGATGTGTCTTGAAAGAAGCTGCAGCCTGTGGAGCACCCACAATGGACAGGCTCCTTTCAAGAACTGGAGTGGAGAGCCCATGGTGGAGCATGTTTTCTGGCAGGACTAGTGTCCCTGTGTGGGATCACACTGGATCACTCCATTCCTGAAAGACTGCACCCTGCTGAAAGGACACATGTTGAAACAGTTCATAAAGGACTGTATCCTGTGGGAGAGACACTAGGCTGGAGCAGGAGAAGAGTGTGAGGAAGAAGGAGCAGCAGAGCATTATGAACTGACTGCAAGCCCCATTCATCATACCCCTGTGCTGCTCAGCAGGGGAGAAGGTAGAAGATTCAGGATTAAAGTTCAGCGTGGGAAGAAAGGAGGGGTGGGGAAAGGTGTTTTCAGATTTGTTCTTATTTCTCATTATTCTACTCTGATTAACTGTCAATATTCATTTCCCCAATTCAAGTCTGTTTTGTTGGTGATGCTAAATGGTAAGTGATTCCCCTTGTTCTTATCTTGACCCATGAGCTTTTTTGTCATGTTTTGTCCCCTTGTTCTATTGAGGAAGGGAAGAGATAGAGTGGTTTGATGGGCACCTGATGACCAACCATGGTTAACTCACCACAACCCTTTTTGAATCAGCAGTAACTTCCCCTAACAACATTGGCCTTTCAGAGATCATAATCTCTGAAAAGCAGTTGTAATGACATTGGTCATTTCCCTCACCAACTTTGGATGCATCCCTTCTTGTGCTGTGGACATCTGTATGTTTAACTGTTTTAAGTGTGCTCTGGTGGTTATCTTGCTCTAAGATAAGCAATGCTGGATTCCCACAGATTCTGCTTGCAGTCTTGGGAAACTGGAAGGCCAGACAGCATATCTTTCCAGTGAAAAACAAGATGGGGAAGGATGGGAAATGTGAAGAAGTGAGCAGTTCTTCCTTCCCAGTAATGTTGCCCTCCCAGCAAGTACTAGGGTGGCTGAAGTCTCTTAGTAAGTACCAGGCTGGTAATTGTGGCACTTTTCTGAGGTGTCTACTGAAGGCTTCATCTATTTCCTCTTCTTGATCAAGCAGCCTGTATCATACATTCATCAAAGCAGCAACAGAGTTGGTCTGGTTTGGGTTTGTGTTGTGTTTTGGTAGCAAGGAAAGGGCTACAGGGTTGGCTTTTTTGAGAAGCTGCTAGAAACTTCCCTGGCTCCAAGTCAGACACCCCTCTAACCATGGCTGAGCCTGTCAGCACCTCTATGAATCAAAATATTTAAGAGAGAAAAACAAAACAAAAACAAAAACAAAAAAAAAAAGAGAGAGAGACATCAGGAGAAATAAACAGAGTGGAGAGAGGAGTGGAAGGACAGAGGAGAGGGATGTGAGAGAGCCAACCAGACAGACACTGAAGTCAGTGAAGAAAGGTAGGGAGGAAGTGGGCTGGTGCAGAGACTCCCCTGCAACCTGTGGTGAGAGGTCAGACTGTGCCTTGCAGACATGGAGGGTCACAGGGAACAGAGACCCACCTGTAGCCTGGGGAGGGTCCCATACCAGAGCAGGTGGCTGTGCCCAAAAAGGCTGTGAGCCCATCAGAAGCACATGCCAGAGCAGTCTGCTCCTGAAGGACCACACACCTGTGTAAGAGACCCACACCAGAGCAGTTAGAGGAGAAAACTGCAGCCTGTGAGAAGGATTCATGCCAGGAAGGTTTATTGAGGACTGTTTCCTGTGGGAGGGACTCCATAGAGAAGCACAGGAGGAGTGTGAGAAGTTGTCCCACCCAAGGATGAAGGAGCAGCAGGGACATGTGGTGAACTGACAGAAAATCTTTATCCCCTGTCCTCCTCTGTCGCTGTGCTGGGGAGGAGGTAGAGAGATCAGGAGCAAAGCTGACCCTTGGAAGAAGCGAAAAACTGATTAAAAACTGATGTAGCTGATTATTTTTAGCTAGCTCATCTATGTATGGTCATGTTGCAGATATTTAAGTGTCAATAAGATCAATTCAACACTATTGTGGTCACAAATTCTTGATTTTGTAATAGATTCATAACCTGGGTCCTGAATATTTGACTATGCAAGTGGCTGCACTTGCTGGAATGATTTGCCCACTTCAGATTTCTGACACCTTAATCTGAAAGTTTTCTGACTAAATCTCCAGCAGTAGTGGCATTATGTCTCAGTAAAGAATTAAGCATTAAACACAGTTCTGTGTCTTAAAGCTGAAGTTTCATTGGCAAGTAAGCAGACTAAGAGAGACTGAGCTATGCTATATGAAACAACAGTCACCTAAAGGTTCAGTATTGAAGACAATATCAACAGACTAAAGTAACTAAACTACCAAAGTCTTTGGACAGAGAATAGAATATGATGAAATGAAAACCTTCAGAAGCAGTTTGTAACAAAGCAAATACCTGCAAATGAAAAATTAACCTGAAAAACTTATTTCTGGTATACAAAGAGTTAATATGATTCACAAAGGGTTGTCAAAGAGCTGCATCTTAACATAGAAAAAGAAAACCACAGAAATGAAAAATTAATCAGGGTTAAAATTTTTCATTGTTAATCTCTTTCCTCATGGACAAGCTGCCCTGTGGTTTAATAGTCATGAGGAACTTTCTAATCTTTATTTGAAATATGGATTCTAGTCATGGAATCAGGTAATTCGAACTGGAAGTATGGTATCTGTAAAATGTCAGTAACTGCATTGTGAACTAAAATTTTAAAACCCACAAAAACAACAACAAAACAAACAAACAACCCACCTTCCCCTCTTCCCCAATTTATTCTTGTAGTAAACATATTATAAATAATAATTTAAAAATTGCATTAAGAACAAAAGAGATAATGCATGTGACAGATAAATTTAAATTTGAGTTTCAGCAGAAGCAGCCTAAGGCCTTATATATCCATGTTACATCTATCTAGGGGGATATTATAAGATCATATATGAGAGTAGTGAATTGCTAGACGATGCTGCCTGAAAGATGCTGATCTGAATCAGTGCAGCAGTAGAAAACCTGGTGAGTGATGATTGCTTAAGACAAAATCTCCGTGGTGAGACCAAAAAATTCAGTTTCTTGCTTAACCTGTTCTATGGCACAGTCATTTATACTTGCAAGAGGATGAGCATAGAAAAAAAACCTTAAAATTTATGTCTAGAATAAAATTATTTGTACTTATATGAAAAACAAATAGCAGAAGACATCTCTTTCAATGATTTTAAACTGAAAGAAGGTTTGGTTGGACATAAGGAAGACATTTTTTATGATGAGGGTTGTGAAACACTGGCACATATTGCCCAGAGAAGTTATGGCTGCCCTATCACTGGAAGTGTTCAAGGCCAGGCTTTGAGCAACCTGGTCTAGTGGATAGTGTCCCTGACCATGACAGTGAGGTTGGATAAGATAGTCTTTAAAGGTCCCTTCCAACCCAAACCATTCCATGATTCATTCTATGATTCTGTGAAAACAACTCTGGGGTTTTGTTGTTGTTGGGGATTTTTGGAGTTTGTTTTGCTTTGTATCAAGTCTTTAAAAAGTTCCTTTATGTTGCAAATACTTTAAAACTTTAAGACAAAATTGTGGCCTTATTTCCCTTAAACTGGACTGACTGTAAGTGCACACCTCTGACAGAGCAGTTGACTACTTGTTTTTACATGTACCTACCAGCTGTGGTATACTACATGGGAAAAACCAGAAATAAGAGAATAAATGATGAAATTATCTGCAAAATCAGCTAGCAAAACAAAAATGTAGTACTCACTGGTGGATCAAAGGCCTCTTTTGTGACAGATAACACTCTGAAAAGAAATGTATAGAGAATAGACGAATGGGATTTTTCTGCAGCTGGAAGCATTCCAAACTGATATATTAGGTCATTTTCAATACCCGACTTGGATTATTTTTTGCCATAATCCTCAGAAGAAAAAGATACTTCAGAGATATGATAAAAGAAAAATGACAGTGGAACTTTGAGAAACAAAAGAACAAAGCAAATCAAACTTACTAATATGAAGCAGATATTTAACAGCTTTTTTGTCTGAATACTGAAGTTTATCAAAACACAAGGCTAAGGAGATGAGGAAAGAATTACAGATGGGGGATCAAAGTTTTCCTATTCCTTCCTTCTCTGCTGGTTATAGCACTAGTTATGGATTTAGCCTATAAAGTTTAGGACTGCAAATGAACAAAGAAAATGAATTTAGAACAGCTTGTAGACGCAGATAGAATTTTTTTCTGGCATCTGAAATTTTAGTGAAAGAAGAACTTTATCAGTGAATGATTTAAAATTAACAGTAAAATACTTGAGAAAAAAATATTTGGAGGAAGTACGGGCAGCAGGAAAAATGGAAGTTTGATATTAGAATCTGTCAAAGCTTTTTTGACAGGTGATTTTTCATAAACTTATATTCTGATAGATCAGTCCAAATGAGTAGCCTGAATAATGTACATACTGCTTCTGACCATGACCAATACCAGTAGAAAACAATACAAGTGAAATTAAAATTAAAAATGCAATAATGAACAATATTAAAAAACATTCTCCTCTGTCCCTGTTTGAATTCAGGAATGACCCTGAAACTAATTTAGATAGCTAATATATAATTCAAACTCAGATTTAAATCTAAGGAAAACTTAAAAAAAAGAAAAGTATTTTAGCAAACCAACTTGATAAGGATGGCCATGCTCATTTGTAGAATCATAGAATGATAGAATGGTTTGGGTTGGAAGGGACCTTAAACATCATCCAGTTCCAACCCCCCTGCCATGGGCAGGGACACCTTCCACTAGACCAGGTTGCTCAAAGCCTCATCCAGCCTGGTCTTGAAGACAGCCAGGGATGGGACACCCACAACTTCTCTGGGCAACCTGTTCCAGTCTTACACCACCCTCTCCATGAAGAATTTCTTTTTGATATCTAATCTAAATCTCCCGCCTTTCAGTTTAAACCCATTACGCCTTGTCCTGTTGTTACAGGCCCATGTAAAAAGCCCCGCCCCAGCTTCCTTGTAGGCCCCCTTCAGGTACTGGAAGGCTGCTATAAGATCTCCCTGGAGCCTTCTCTTCTCCAGACTGAACAATCCCAATAATCTCAGCCTTTCTTCAGAGGAGAGGTGCTCCAGCCCTCTGATCAGCTTTGTGGCCTTCCCCTGGACTCATTCCAACTGGTCGATATCCTTCTTATGTTGAGGGCTCCAATGCTGGACACAGTACTCCAGGTGGGGTCTCACGAGAGCGGAGTAGAAGAGGAGAATCACCTCCCTCAACCTGTTGGCCACACTTCTCCTGATACAGCCCAGGTTACCATTGGCTTTCTGGGCTGCCAGCACACACTGCTGGCTCGCGTTCAGCTTCTTGTCCACCAGTACCCCCAAGTCCTTCTCCTCAGGGCTGCTCTGGATCCATTCTCCACCCAGCCTGTTCTTGTATTTGGGATTGCCCTGATCCAGGGGCTCTTGCACTTGGCCTTCTTGAACTTCATGAGGTTGGCATTGGCCTACCTCTCCAGCCTGTCCAGGTCCTTCTGGATGGCATCCCTTCCTTCCAGCGTGTCAACTGCACCACACAGCTTGCTGTCGTCAGCAAACTTGCTGAGGGTGCACTCGATGCCATCATCCATGTCACTGATGAAGATGTTAAACAAGACTGGTCACAACACTAACCCCTGTGGAACGCTGCTTGTTACTGGCCTCCACTCAGACATT
Organism: Rhynochetos jubatus; assembly: GCA_027574665.1. NCBI lineage: Eukaryota > Metazoa > Chordata > Aves > Eurypygiformes > Rhynochetidae > Rhynochetos > Rhynochetos jubatus. The sequence goes on along the minus strand of CM050649.1, from coordinate 100,821,999 downwards.
GACCCATTGACCACAACTCTCTGAGGGCGACCAGCCAGCCAGTTCTTTATCCATTGAGCAGTCCATCCATCAAATCCATGCCTCTCCAGTTTAGCGACAAGGATGTCATGTGGGACGGTATCGAAGGCTTTGCACAAGTCCAGGTAGATGACGTCAGTTGCCCATCCTCTATCAAGAAAGGTTGTGACCTCATCATAGAACACTACCAAATTTGTCAGGCATGATCTGCCCTTGGTGAAGCCATGTTGGCTGTCACCAATCACCTCCTCATTCTCCATGTGCCTTAGCATGATTTCCAGGAGGATCTGCTCCATGACAGCGCCAGGCACAGAGGTGAGATTGACTGTAGTTTCCCAGGTCCTCCTTTTTTTCCTTTTTAAAGATGAGGGTTATGTTTCCCCTTTTCCAGTCAGTGGAAACTTCACCAGTCTGCCACAACTTTTCAAATATGATGGACAGAGGTTTCACAGGCTCATCTGCCAGTTCTTTCAAGACTCGCGGATATATCCCATCAGGTCCCATGGACTTGTGCACCTTCAGGTTCCTGAGGTGTTCTCAAACCTGATCCTCACTGACCATGGGTGGCTCTCCATTCTCCCAGTTCTTGCTCTTGTCTTCCATGACTCTAGGGGTACGGCTTGCGCCCTTGACAGTGAAGACTGAGGCAAAAAAAACATTGAGCACCTCGGCCTTGTCCATGTCCCAAGAAACCAGCTCTCCTGTTTCCTTCCACAGAGGGCCCACATTTTCCCTGTTCTTCTTTTTACCCCCAATGTACCTATAGAAGCCCGTCTTGTTGGCCTTGATTTCCCTGGCCAGGTTTAATTGTGTCAGGGTTTTGTCTTGCCTAACCTGATCTCTGACCTCTCGGACAACTTCCCTGTAATCATCCCAAGCTACCTGTCCCTGCTTCCACCCACTGTAGGCTTCTTTTTTTTGTTTTGTTTTGTTTTACTTTGTCCAGGAGCTGCTTGTTCATCCATGCAGGTGTCTGGGCACCTTTACCTGACTTCCTCTTCATTGGGGTGCATCACTTCTGAGCTTGGAGGAGCTTGAATACTTGCCAGCTTTCTTGGGCCCCTCTTCCTTCCAGGGCTTCTTCCCAAGGAACCTTTCCAAAGAGTTCCCTGAAGAGGCTGAAGTCTGCTCTCCTGCAGTCCAGGGTGTCGAGCTTGCTGCGTGCCCTCCTCACCTCCATAAGGATCTCAAACTCCACCATTTTGTGTTCACTGCAGCCAAGGCTGCCCTTGAGCTTCACATTTGCCACCAGCCCCTCCCTGTTGATGAGAACAAGATCCAGCATGGCACCCCTCCTTGTCAGCTCCTTCATCATTTGGATAAGGAAGTTGTCATCAACTTCCAGGAACCTCCTGGCTTGCTTCTACCCTGCCATGTTGTCCCTCCAACAGATATCGGGGTGGTTGAAGTCCGCCATGAGGACCAGAGTTTGTGACCAGCTTGCAGACTGGAGCATCTAGAATTTCCCTGTTTTGCCTGCCAAGTGTTCTCCTGGTGAGCAGTGATTTTTTCTCCAAGCTCTGGGCATCTCATGGTGTCCCTGCTGGTTTTTCCCCCCTTCTCCCTCCAACCTAGTTTAAAGCCTTATTGATTAGCCCTGCCAATTCATGGGCTAGAGTACTTTTTCCCCTTGGAAAAATCATTGGAGAGATTCAATACAAGTGTTCAATTCCATAAAGAAAACCCTTAAACTACTATGTCTTTGTGTTTGATAACTAGATTTTATGTAGCTGAGAACTGACAATAACTTAAAAATCTTAGCTTTTCCAGGAGGAAAGAGAAGAAAGACAATCTTACAATTTTTACTGTGACATTTCATTTTTTATTTGTTATTTCTTGCTTGATTTAGAATTCACATATTTTAGCCTTTAAATTTTATTCTGGGCTTAAGGTGTAATTATTCTAAAATGTTTGTGTAGTTCGGAGCTGTAAGTTTAAGTCCTCTAAAAATAAAACAAGAAAGAGTTTTTTCTCAAATGTCATCTGAAGTCATCTGAAACTGAATAAAAATCTTATAAAATCTTTGGATGCAATAGTTGATATTTTTAACACAAATGTCTACAGGTGTTTTTTCAAGTTTCAGAATTATTACTTTGTAAATATCTGCCCATCATTATTGTTAATAGTGTGATTGAATTTACACAAAGGAGCATGAAAACACTTCATCATAACAAGCTTTTCAGAAAATAGTAATTCATGGATGTAACCGATATGTATGATAGCATTAGAGAGAAATAGAGAAAGTGTCATTCTCCTCAGATCAAAAGGATGAAGAAATGTATAAAAGACTTGGGAAAAGACACTGTAATAAGTAAGAATTTACCCTTGAAAAGGTAAATGGAACAAGGAATTTAAGACAGGACATGACACTGAGACTCACAGTGGTGTGGTAGAAGCAGAAGTATAGAACTCCTCAGTTTCATGTCCTAAAGTCCACCAAAAGAAACAAAAACAATCTGAAAAAAAACTAAAAATTTGTTATTAAAACAGGAAATCACTGTACTAGAATTAGTCTTAATAAATATTTCAAATTAATAAGCATATAAAGAAAACACTCTCTGAAATGATCTAAAATTTATGTTGATGATTTTTTTTTTTCATTTTTTTATTAAAAAGTCATGGCTGATGTAGTACACTAACAAATCTTTGCGACACTGCAGTAGGGATATTGAGCAGCCAAGAGAGTATGTGGCTATTGTCACATAGCTTGGCTGTGTAGTGATTCTGTCTGCGTAGATTTTATATAATTTCTGTTTATCTGTTGAAAAGTTTTGATTTAGAGTAATTTCTTCTTTTAAAGAAAATCCTATGACAAAAAGTAATATACATTCCACAATGAACATATAATTAAAATACAGCTAATACCAGCTCACAAAATCTTACTTGATTTACAAATAAACTCAGGCATTGGCCATATTTAACTTGAAATTCTGAGGGAAACAGAAGATGTATTGTCACTGAAAATATTGGGGGTTTGCTTGTTGAATTTCTAGGTAATCAAATCCTAGATTTAACATTACTGTCATCTGCCATTAATTCAATAATTTGGTCTATTGCCTCTCTCATCAGAGCACCATATTTCATAAATAGTTTGGCTGATACCTCTTTTGTACCTAGTGCTAAACTATCTGATATTTGAATTAAAATATTACAACGTTCATGGGTTCTGGGCACTAACTCTTCCTCCATAGTCCTGTCATTATCAGGAATGGAATTCTGTTTCAAGTGTCAGAGGGAAGTTTTTGGTATGTATAAGGCACAAGCTGCAACAACAGCAACAGTGAAGTTGCTTTTCCATGCAGTTTTCTGTTCAGTAAAAAAGTTCTGCTTTGGATATAGATTGTTTTGCAAGATAGCCGGAAAAAAAAAAAACAACAAACAAACAAACAACCACAAACCAAACCATCCACCCTAAGGTACCTTTCAACACTACTTTAAAAATAAGACTGACATAGTATTGGTTTTGTTGTTGATGGTGGTTTTTTTTAATGTCACATGAAATAGACTTGAAACACAGTTCCAATAAAGACTGACATACTCTGAGTTAAAAATCTGTAGGTTCAAACAGAATCTACTCTTGAGCTCTCTTACTCTTGAATAGAGTTGTTCAAGTGAAGTCACAGATACAGGCTTAAACTTTACTTAAGACTGCAGAACCACTTAGTTATTTGAAGGTTTCAAATGCAATGGTAGGTGCTTCTACTTCCCATCTCCCACTGAAGAGCTTGTTTTATACAGTGCCTGAACTTACTCCCTGCTGAAAATACACTTGGTAGTGCAGAGAAGTCTTCTATGAAGTTATCTGTCTTGCTCTCTAGTTGAGCCTTATGACTGAGAATTCAACTGAAAGAAGAGGCCCAGGGGAAAGGTGAAAAGAACAGGGAATTTGGTATAGACAGAAGACATGTAGACTCACAGGGATGTGGTAGAAATTGGAAAAGGATAAAGAGAACTTAGTGTATCCTGTAGAAGTTGTACAAAGTGATGGCTAAAGATGAAGAAAAGGCAGGGAAAGAGGAAGATGCTATTTCACAGGAGTTAATTAAATGAACAAGTTCTCTACTATTTGGTAGTGGAGGGTAATAATCAAAGGTAAAACTGACTACTGGATGTAGAGAGACATGATGCTGTAGGAAAGTTTCACCTATGCTGTTAAAATCTGGGCCTTGATTTGAGTGATAACAAACATATTTGGCCTGCATTCATAGTGAAATGCTGCTGGTTTTTTTTTTTTCTTTTTTTTTTTTTTTGATACTGTACATTCTATTCATCTTACCTAGTGTCAGAAATCTGAAAGTTAGTGTCACTAAGTCATCCAGTGTCCACTTACATCAGTGAAAGAAAATAATGAGTGAAGTGTGATTCATGTGCTTTATTTTGGATACCCTGTCTTAGGATAATACAAGTCACCTTTTGGAAGTCTTAAGTGGCTTTAATTCTAAAATAAGGCCAGGGGAATTTTACTCGAGGAAAAAAGCTGTTTAAATAGGCAAATGACATGGATAATTTAGTAACTAAAATTGGGTCAAATCAACTGCCTTAAACCTAAAAATAATGATCACAGTACCTCATTGCTGATCAAGCTTTACTATTTAATCTGAGCTGTTGACAAAGAATCCTTTCTACAGAAAGTCAATTTGTATCTCATACTTTGTTTTCATTCTATTGTAAACAAAGCTTTAAATATGAAGCACTAAGCAACCCCAGGTGACCAGCTTTCAGGAGTTTAGAGGAAAGCATATGAGTATGTGATATGGCCAGACTTATTTTTCATGTCTATAAGGAATACTGGTAAGGAGTTTCAAAGTAATTTTTCTGCTCATTGACCTGAACAAGTTTAAACCCAGCTAATAACGTTAAAGTGATATGTCTACCAGTTTTGTAGACAAGTATAAACAAAGTCAGAAGAATAATTATACTCCTAGAAAAGACTGAACAAAAATATTATTTCGTTTGCCTCTTTCAACCATTTATGTTAATATGAACAAAGAATTGACTTGTCATAGTAACTATCTAGTGGCATGGCAGCTATTTGCCATTTACTGTTCTTCTTGAGCCTCAGAGCATGACTATATAAGCAACAGGAACAAATCTGCACTCGCTATATTTGCAAGCTCCCCAAAGAGCTTACATGAAGAGCCATGTTCTGACTGTCTTGGCTGAAAACACATCTTCTCATGACGTGCAGCTTTGAAAAGGTTTGTGGGGAAGAAGCAAAGACATGAAGAAAAAGGGACTGTAGAGAATGACTCCTTCCTATCTTGTACTATCACAACCTCACTTGCAAAAAGAATGCGTATCCTTTCTCACTGAGCTGTGCAGCAGTAATGCTTGGCTTTGCAGTCAGTGTTTCTCTGCCAATGCAATGACAGTGGTCATCAGTTTATCCTGAAGATTCTTGGAGATTTGGGAAGGGTTTGCTGTTGTTTTTTTGGTTTGTTGTCATTTTTGGTGTTCTTGGTTTTTCTGTTTCTTCTATTTTAAAATTCTTCCATTAGTATAGTCCAATAATAAGAAAAGGCAACATTTTGGGATCCCTACAAGACAAGAGAGAAAAACTCTAACAGTAAAAAATAGGTGTAGGAGGTTACTTACCACTGACAATTGTTATCTAATCCACTGCTTATATAGAACTGTGGAAACACATGATAAAAGTGTATTCACTGATTGTCTACTCCTATAAAGAGGCAGAAAACCACATCAAGTGAAAAATGGAAATCTCCTTTGTTTCTCATGCCTGGTTTGTGTAGGAAATGAAGAAATTTACATTATGTGGAAGGGTACCATGTGTTTTGACTCTATTGAAATCCTTATTTCATGGATTTTTTTTTCCTTGTGGAAACATTGTTGCTGCAGTACTGGCAAGGTCAATGTCAGGATGGATTTTCTGTTATAAAAGTATCATTCAGGCAAATTAGTTCTGCTATAGGGGTTAGCCTAACCTGGACACTGTCTTCTGCAACATTTTCCATCCTGAATCAACATTTCTTTTGTTCACATGGCACATCCTATCTGTTTCTGTCCTTTCCTTGCTACTCCCATTTTTTAACCCCACATCCAAATCTGACTGATACGTAGAAAGAGATCTGTTTTCTTTATTATAATTATTTATTTATTTTTAAGATGTTTACTCGACTCTCATTTCCCCCATTTAATTTTCCCTTTTAATGCAGTTACCATCACAACACATCTGTGAAATATGAAGCATTGCAATCACAAACTTCCAATTGGGAAATTTATGCACAGTGATTACATACATATAAACAGTTCCCTGGGAATATAGCAGCGACAAGGTACTTCCTGATCATCTTTTGAATCAACATCATTTAGTGAAAGAGATGCAAATACAGCAGGTTTTTTCCCTTCCCACAGCTATATGAGCACAAGATTTCCATTAAATCCTTATAACAGTTGAAACTCGCATTCCTAATCAACGAGAAATATACATTAAAGAGCGGGAAGGTGTATGTGCATTGACTTTCACAGTCAAAGGTGGCCACAGCATTATAAATAGATGGAAGAGTGTTATAAAAAGAGAGGGTAAAGAGCGTGGCAGCTGTACAACAATTTGTATGGCAATACTGGGGGAATTCATGTAAGGGAGGGCACCTAAGTTCCTATTTGCACTTGAATGACAATTTTGGTTTTGTAAACTAAGTTTAGTGAAAATAAATTTTCAAGAAGCCAAATCTAAGGGAGACTTCTATTTTCTTTAGGTTTACGTCGCCTGCATTTAGCCAAATAGGTCAAATAGGTGATTCTTCCATTCAGTGAAAAAAAGGAGCTCCTATGATGATAGCTCCTACTGTACTTCATCAAAGGCTTCTGGACCATAAGGTTTTATTAATATTTTTGCACTCAGCTTGCTGCAATTGCACATGACATGGTCCCTTTGTGCAATCTCAACACAAGCACACCTAGCCCACTGGATCATCCTTGTGGTGTCTCCTTGGGGAGAAAAGAGAGAAAGCTAAAGAACCTGTGGAAGAAATATAGTCAAAGGACTGTTTGTTACAGGTTTTTCCAAGCAACTACCCTTATTGGGTAGTACTATCACCATACTATGAATAATAATGTGCTCTGAAACTAAGTTTCTGTTTCTTACTTAAGGTAACTACTTATAACCTAGTTGTAGATGCTCACATATGATTAGTATCCTGTTCACAGATTAGCTTCACAAGTCTTCCCTCATGTTGTATCCTTTTCCCACCAAAATTCATGCAGTTGAGGTATGTCTCATTCATTTTAAAAGTCTGTCCTTTTATGAGAACAAAGTGAAACAAACTTTGAAAGCAGTCTTTAAGGACATGGTATTTCTAAAAGTCTGGGAAACACATGCTACCACATTTATCCTTCCAACCATAGTTAACTTTTTCTATGAATTACATCTCTGTTAAGAAAGATGAGAAGACTTAATGCATATTCCTTTTTTCAGTTATTCACAGGCCTTCTTTCAAACCTCTTTTTGCCATTCCTCCCCATCCTGTAATAAGATATATAATTATTTATGCTTACCTTTGGTTTTTTATTTTCTTGGTTTAACTTTGTCATAACTGTAACCTGAGCCCCCACTGTCAGCGTACTCCCCAGCAGCCACTTCCTTTGAAACAGACTTTGTGTCTGCTAAGAATGAACATCAACATTGTGGTGGTGGTCAGCATACTAAAATTGTCACGGTGTCAGCAAAAATATATCTTTTTCTCATCTGTGAACACAGTTACTTTTATTTTCCTCCAGCCTGTGCATATGGATACACATGGCAACCTTTCTTTTGAATTAGATCTTGACATTATAGCTGTTGGGAAGATGCCTATATAAGAAATGCAGGCTGCAGGCAGGAAACTAGAGTGCCAATCTAGCTGGAGGCAGGGCAGCCAGGGGGCAACCACCAGGGACAGCCCCAACCCCAAGATTTCAGTACCTCTCTGGGGATGTAGACATGCTAAAGGTAGTCTGGCACATGTGCCCATGGGTGGACACAGCCTGGGGGGAGCTGGAAACCGGCACTGTGGTTGTGTCACTGTGGCAGGGGCTGATGGCCCCAGGAGGCTGACATGGGTTCCTGGGACATTGGCAATGTGGGGGGAGCCCCTGGGAAGCTGGGCAAGAACAATCAGGTCTCTCAGTGTCCTCAAGGCCATGGCAACTTATTCAGTATAGCAAAAAACCCTATTATATTCAATGCACTTCTTGATAATGATGGTCTTGTCTGACAGGGGTTTAAGTGGCTCTGCCTGAACAGAGAGATTGGACCAGATGATCTCCAGAGATCCCTTCCAACCTTGGCCACTCTGTGATTCTGTGATGCTGATGTCACTGTTGTAATAATGAAAACCTGGTTAATATTTTAAAAAATTGTGACTCTCTCTGGTCATTCTGACGATCTAAGGAACAGAAATCCTATTCTTTATCGTCAAACAACAACAACAAAATAATCTATATTAGTAGCACTTCTAATCTTGAGGCCAATGGCAACCAGTTACATTTATGGAAAGAAACAATTTATGCCATAGCATGTCTTTGTCGTTTGGTAATGTTGGCTAATCTGACTTTTTGCTGGGCCACCAGTAACTGATTTTATGAATTTCAGTGTTGCCTGAGAAAATGGCGGGCAGCACACTTGGAGAAATTTCTAAATCAGGAAAGACCTTGTGTATACAAACATTATATAGAACAGGTGGTCAGAGCATAGCAGAGTGAAAAGGCAGGTTTATGACGCCTAAAAGAAAGTATCATTGGGCCTCAAAGACCATCCAGGATATATAATTTATTTAGTTAAATTGTCTTCTTTTGCACATAAGAAGTTATACATCCTTTATTTGTTGGTTGAAGTTACCTGTACCTGTTTTGTCAGCTAACAACTCCTTGAATACTACTAAGAAACTTCTAATTGTACATATTTGAGGTGCAGGTTAGAAACAACCAAAATGGAAGCTACTTATTACACATTCTTTGTTTCTGAGTTATGGAAAATGAATTGCAATTTCTGCAACTTATCACAAATAGAGTAAAACTTACACTGTGATTTCTGCATGTAAAAGTCATATTCTGTATTGGAATTTAGTTTGTTATTTCTGTAATTTAATATTTAGTTTTGATGGCAGGCTAATTACATGGTTTCTAATTTTATTGTTATATTGATTTTTGAACTAACAACATTTTCTCAGTAAAGGAATATAGAATATTTTAACATGGACAAAGTATAAATAAAATGGAGAAAAAAATCTGCAGAATCATATTTCCAGAGTGCAGGTCATTGAGTTCTAACTATTAAAATTTCGTTTAAAACTCAAGTAACCTTTCTAGTTGAATTCAATGGCACAAAATTAGATAGCACATCCTCACACAGGGCAGTAACTGAGTCATTGACAAAAAATTGTTGACTACTACTATGTCATGTTTTCTTTCAGGAAGTGAGAGAGCAAAAAATGAAGTGTAACTATGAAAGGAGTTACTTAAGATGATACCTGTTTTAGAAAAGGAGCTGGATTGAGAAGAGTCTAGAGTACAACATCAGGGGACAGAATAGGTAGGGTACAACCTAGAGGAACCATGCAAAAAAAACCCCACAAAAGTTACATGGACAGAAATTAGATTATAGTGGAAGTGGAAGAAAAAATAAGGCATGTACCTACTGAGAAAAATGCAAATTTTAAACCAGTGTATTCTCGACTTTTTAAAACTTTGATGAAGTATGATATTAAATTAAAATTGAGAATGCCTTCTTCCAGCAGAAGACAGGCCTTGGATAACTGTATTTGCTGATCACCCACAGGGAATGTTGTATAATATATTTTCTTTTTGCCCTAGATCAACTTGACTAGCCACATATGTGCAGTCATTTTATGCAAATTCAGCTAAAAACATTTTTAGGCTATAAAATGAAATGCTTAATGAAGAGAATTTAAGTATGAGAGCCTTTGGTTATGAATTTGTGGATTTTATTGAATAAATAATTTCAGTAGGGAAACCATGCAAATGTATCCAGCTTTGATCATTACAGATAAGGATAATTTGCTATATTTGCAAGAAAGATTTTTTTTAAATGTTTGATGGCATGTTTCTCTTTGGAATCTATGGAAACTGAAAAATGCTGAGATCTAGAGATGAGTTTAATGTTTCTGCCTGATGAAATACATTAACCACAGTCATAAAAATCATCATTTATGTAGCTTAAATTTTATAATCTGTCTGCTTTTCATGTTGTCTGTGGGTCGTATTTAGCATCTCTAAAACAAAAGGGTTCTTGATAATACAGCAAATTAATGCAATAGCACTTTTTGCAGATGACTGGGCTGTGAAATTAGGGAAGATACCAAGCCTAAAGGTGAAAGGAAATACTGGGACCCAAAACCAGAGTGTTTCTATGATGAGAAGGAATCCTGTTGCTAGAATTCATGGTCCTTTCGATGGGGTGACTCCTATAATATCTGTTACATAATGAATGCCAAAATTTAGTTTGAGTGTCAGAAATGTTATTCCCACGTATGTTCTTTTAACAGCACTTGTTTCTACCAGAATTTTTGAAGTACTCTACCAGAATGGAAGAAAATCTTCATCCGCTTTGTCATCAGTTTATCCTTCTAAAGCCAAAGTCATTCAGTGTCCAGGGTTGCAAAACAAACTGTGGCGATCTAAGTGCAATACAGTTGCATTGTAAATCTCACTACATTCAAACAAACAAACAAACACCCCAACTCATGATGTGCAGAGTTCTTGAACAGGTCTACATACCTTGTTTACCCACCCTCTTCTTTCCTTATGTTGTCTTTCTCCCTGTTCTGCTGCTGGTAGGCTACATAGGTTTCTGAGCCTGAAACATGGATACACTGCAATGGCATGTTTGACTGTGTGAGTTCAATTTCTGCCCTATTTAACTCATGCCTCACTCATCTGTAGGCTGTGTAGGACTGAGAGAGAGAGAGATATTTGAATTCAATTTGAAAATATTAGTAGGTTATCTGAGAGTGTTGAAAGGCTAAATCAAATGTTGTAGTTCACCAACTGTTCTAGTCTACTGTACACTACTTAAAGTCAGTTTTCATGGGCAGCCTTCTTCATATCTCAGCTCACAAAACTTTGAGTTCAGATTACAGATTCTCCTAGCTTATAGAATGAAGAAATGCTTACCAATGAAACCTACCAACTCTTTCAATCCTTGGAAAATCAGGGGGGAAAAATATTATTTGTAATGACTCCAAAATATTCTTATACATGATATAACAAAAGAAAATGAATGAGGTTATTATAAACAGATCAAAATTGATGTGTGATGAATCTAAGACAATAATAATTAACTTACAGATTACATTGCATATGTTACACACAAAAGAAGACAGTTCAGAGTATGTAAAATAAATAATCAAGTCTGAATGTAAGAAACAATGCATGACTACCATAGAACATGTAGAAGTTTGTACCTATGCCTAGTGTTGTGCCCATGGACTATAGCCAGTCCTTGATATCTCTTGCTGGTATAATGTATAACTTCAAAATGCTGACGTGCAGCACAAATATTAGACCATAACAGAGAAACTAATTCATGGTTACTATTGTTTCTCTGCTTCATTATTTTCAAAACTCAAGGTAACAGCTACACATAAGTGCTTATTCAGTGGGCATCTAACAGGGCATGAACTAAAGAGACAGCAATCTGGTTTCCACCTTAGAAACTTACTGACTTCCCAAATGGGGTTTATGACAGCTGAGACAAATTAAAATTCTATACCATAGGATTGGGGAGGAGTGGAGAAAAATGCTTCTGACTTTGTAGGCCAAGATGTTTTTGTTAAAATATGACCTTATAACTTGTACAGTACACTGTTAACCACATGTGTCTGTCATAAGATGAATGCCTGTTTTGAAGCCAGAAAAATATCTTACCAGAGAAAATAAATCATATCAAGCATGATTAAATAAAACAACATTAACAACAGAAAAAGTTTATAGTTGTTTTAAGAAGAGGAGGATTACCAACTACTTGACAAACTACCTTAATAAACATTTCAGAAATAGACATGTAAAAAACAGGAAATGAAGAAGTCAGTCATATAAGCGTAAAGAATGGATACATATATAAATAAGGAAAAAAGTTGCTTATTAGTTAGAATGTCAAACAATATACTCATCAGTCATAGTAGACTTAAAATACATGATCGTATAGCTTTTAGAAAATAAAATTCTTTAAGAAAATACATATCTCTTAAATCCTCAAGAAAGGTTGTTTCCAGGACTTTCATAATTATTTGATTATATGTTCTTATTGGAAAGATTTTTATTTCCTTTATCTAGCTTTCCAGTTATTGTCAACCAGAAAAGGTCCAAGTTACACTTTAAAAGTAGATAATTTTGTTCAATTTTGTTCATTAATTAAATATTCTGCAATAAAATTAGTAATCAATGTGTCTATTCTGTATAATCCATGGTCATATCATTCTTGACATAAAAATTAAAAAGGCAAAATACAAGTCAGTAAGTTTTCTGGAACTAAAGTTTTCAAATTTATTTTCCTTCCAAAATGGGAGATTATGTACACGAGTAAGCAATTCCTTGCTTCCTTATTTTATTGGTTTCTTCTAATGTTGTTTTTCTTATTTTCTTGTTTCTTATTCCTTCTTAAAACCTCTTAGTGTAAGGATTGTGAATGTAAATTTTAAGACTGTGGTGCATAAACCTGTTTTCTTTCTTATATTAGATTCCTACATTTGGTTTGATATCTAAGTATCCTAGCTGGAAGCAGAAGAAGACTTATAAAAGTGAAAGCACGATGATTGTGGTGGGACAAGATCTGGTCAATATTACTTCTAACTTTTGTCAAGTAAATGCAGAACACCTTAGAATGGAAAATATTTAGCATAATACATTTAGAATATATTTTTTTATTTTCAAACCACCTTCTAAAATATATTCGATATATGTATATGTCTAATTATGTACTTAATATGTATTTTTATATATATGATATGTATACATTTTTACCTATGAAGAAATGTAAATATAAAATTGGTCTTTTGAAAACCTTGAATTCTAAGAGGTGGAATGGTGCTGATCTATATATTCACCTGAATCACACAATGTTATTAGTTGTGCTTATAATTGTAGTACTTTAAAAGAATTTGTAAGACCTTTATATTTTTTCAAAATTCAAAAGAAACACAAATATTAGGATGTTTAAAATAGACCCTCAAATAGTGCTTAACAGGCGAGCTAAAGACACAAATGGCAAATTTGCACGACTATTTAATTTTAAAGATAAAAGTGATATTTAATCAATAGTATGTTATAATAATGAGCAACTGTATTGAACAGTTCCACTGTACTTGTATGCATGGAAATAAAGCTTTTGATTAATTGTTGAATGAACGGCAGTCCAAGTATATTCACTATTTTTATGTGGACACTTACAGGACTTTCATCACCACAGCAGCTTGATGTTAATAACTTTACCTTTGCAGTACCCCTGCAAGGTAGACCTGTTTCATTCAAAGTGAAGAGCCGACTGAAACAGAGTAAGTAAATTATCCAATGTCACAGTGAAAGCTTGTGGAAAAACTCACGTTTACCAATCTTCTGAGTCACAGCCTCATGCCTTAATAACAACCTGATTTTTCACCTGCTTCACTAAATGCCCCTTCACACACTGAAGAGGTGTACACTAGCAGTGCTTTTGGAAATCAAATGGGAAATTTTATTTTATTTTTGGTAGAAGTTTCCCATCCTCTCTCTTCATATTTATAATCACTTATTGAAATTGAAAATATGAGGAAAATAAATGATTGAAAGAATTTCCATTTCAAAAGTCTTTATAAATGAAAATTTAAAATTGTTGAATCACCACATTTTAATACCTTGCAAATGGGGAAAAGAAAAAAAGGTTCATTTGAAGAAAGACAACTTTTAAAGCATTAATTATAATTAACAAATAAAGATAAAAGATTATTTGCATTTTAATAAGAAGCCTAAATGTTTACATCTCCATATTTCTTTTGGAAAAGGAAAACTATTTCCTATTAACCTTTAATTACAAATTAAACCTCCTCCCCTGTTCCTCACCCCATCTCTGCCCCCACAAAGAAGACTACATATTTGAAGATATTTGAAAATAGTCTAAAATGCTTACCCTTCGCTTGTTCCAGCTGATCTGAATCTCTGAACTGGCTATTTACTACAAATAAGCTAAGAAAGATATGTGCTTAAGAATATGGTATATGCTGCAAACAAATAAGTTAGTGCGTGCCATGTATTTCTTTGCTGAAGTATACTTGATTTATATATGCTTTTATGTATTACTGAAATGGCTTATTTCCTTTTACAATACACTGCCACGTATTCTCTACTCATGTAAGATATGCACTGACCTATGTAATTGCTCCTACATTGCTGAATAGTTGGAGGCATTAGGTGCTTCTCCAGAGATGCCAACATGTCCTGAAGACCTGTTAGTTGTGATGGGGCGGATCACATTCAGTTCTAAATTGCTGAAGTTCCATTTGCTCATGGAAATAAAAAAAAAAAAAGACAGTGATTCCAGAGTTGTCAGAATGGGTTCCTACAAAGCTCCTAGATCAATATTGATTTAAATACTATGGGGAAGCTAACTGTGATAGCACGGTCACTTGGAAATGAAGGGTCATTGAAGAAAAAAAAGTTTTCCAAACCTCTTTTCTTGTTCTCTAGTCTATGTATTTCTTACCAGATATGGAGAAAAAATCTGTTTTCTTAAATTAGTCATGTTAACTATAATATACCAGCTCCTGTGTTTATGTTCCTCCAGGGACGGAGCCCAAGAGCAATCGCAGCAGATTCGGAGCGAACCCTATCAGCGGTATCATGACCACAAAAACTAAACCCCACCAACTCACTCATGAATGAGCCACCACAGCAGTTAGCAAAGCAGCTAATGTGGGAGTCAGGGGGAGTGTTAGCAAGTGTGCAGGAGTAAAAGAACAGAAGAGTAAGAGAGAGTAAATAATGGCTCCTGGACCCCCTCCTCACCTATGACACAAGCATGATGTACTATGGAATGAAATACTTTCTTGGTCAGTTTGGGTCAGCTGTCTGCACTCTGTGTCCCGTACACTGCCTGTAGCGAGACAGAGACAGCTGGGAATGCAGCTGCAGTGTCAGAAGCAAAGAAAGACCTTGAATCTGGTGCAGGCATTCCCCAGCACCAGCTAAGACCTTATCAGTACTTCTCTCAGCATCCAGGAGCACAGCTTCCTAGCAGCCACCATAAAGAGAGTTAACTCTTTCCTGACTAAACCCAGCACATTCATAAAGAGATGGCATGTTTGGTACTGTGTGTAGGCAAAGTTGCTTAGCATGATACTCAGGCACAGTATTAGAATTTGGTGCCTACATTAAGCATGTTCTATCCCATTGCAATCTAAGCAAGTACTCGCATTTAGTCAGACTTAGAGTTGGGCAAAATTTGCTTATTGAACTACTAAGTAATGCAGACGACCGTAATTAAACAGCTGGAAAAATACAAAAACAAGGCTGTAGATGGTTCCACCATGCAAAGCACCTGGATCTTTTTTGTACTCAGCATATACTCTGTTATTGTCCTACTTTAATTGATACCATATTTTATAGTTGGTATTGCAGTGGTACAGGTATGGACCTGTATTCTTTTTACGGTATGTAAGAATTCCAAAGTAAAAAACCTTATTAGATCTAATTTCCTCTCACTAACTATAAAAGTTTCTGATGTATTCTTAATATTAGTAAGCAATGGACCAACTTAATGGCGCTTGCTTTCCTGCCTTACATGATCTATTTAAGGTGTACATGCAGTATACATACTAATATATATACCACATACAGTCAGAGTTTAAAGGCTTGAAGGATCAAAACCACACAGAATGACATCCCATGAAAAGAGAACATTCAAAATACAAAGTGCATTCAGGACAGACAAGATCTCCATTAAATGATTACTTTTTTTGTTCTCTGCTGTACAGAAACAAATGTTTCCTTATTAACAAGAGCAGGGCTAAGTTTATAATTATGGCATGCACACAAAATTACTAAGTCTGTACATGCACATGGCTGTTTATATGTGAACTACAGCTTATGCATGTAAATATGAGGTCTCTTGAAAGCAGTCATCTTAGGCATTAATAGCAGTATACAAGAATCACTGCCTTATCTTCATGATTTCCTTGAAAAAATGTAACTTCTGCTAGTGAAAAATAGTAACTTTAGGTCTACAACACATCAGACATTATCCTCTGAATACTTGTCCAGTATTTCATAGTGCACTCACTTTGACATCAGTGTTGTCATGGCTAGACTGCCAGAAGTACCACAGTTAGCTGCTTTGGCCTTTTTTTTACACGTTTACATGAACCTCAGTTGCACCATTGAAGTACGATATAGACATGCTTTTAGAAATTAAGTCAAAAACTCTAGCCTGGAATAGTACCAACCTTTCTCTGAAGTAGTGTTGGAACCATCTTAATCTCAGAGGCTGTGAAATTCTGTTGCCATATAATTAGTTTTTGAAAATGTAATTAGTTTTCATAACAGTATGGGATTAAACACTAAATGCTGTATTAATATATCAAAGATCATTGTGTTTTGTATAGTTAATCAGGATATTTGAGTATTCCTACACCACATAATGCAGTACCATGTAAGAAATGCCCAAACAACCTAGTATGTATATAAAGAACTCTGCAGCATTATAAAGAGATATACACTTGGGTCTTGGCATCAGACTAGCCTCCTAGCAGGATTAATTGGCTCTGGCACAGCACAATGCTGGCACAACTGTACTGCTTCTAGTTCCAGATCCAGCTTGTGCTGGAGCTGCTTGAATATCTCTGTATGGGACCAAGCGATTTTAGTAGCAGTGTAGATCTTTACAGGTCATGAACCCACTCTTGATTTCTGCATATGAATGTACAGTTTTTAAAGTGGTGTAACAACCATGCTATTATACTGTACTCAAATATAATATATTTATGAATACATACTAAAATTATTTATCATGTGGTGTCTGATAATGAGCTTCCAACAGAAACCTCTGGGAGAGACAGACATTATCTTCATTAGAAATATTCAGCAAAATGAATCAGCATTTTTTAAAAATCATTTAAATGAAGATGAGTTGATTTCTCATTTACTTAAAAATTTAGGAACAAAATAACAACAAAATAAGAATGACATTTTGTTCAATCCACTGCTGTATTCTTAACTATGACATCCTGTTTTGTTTATCATTTGGAGTGGGCTAATTAAAAGTTTTCACTGTTTTTTTTTCCCCCTGGAATGGCTGGAATAATAGTGTAGCTTATAAAGGAATTTTAAAAACAATAACAAAAACAAATCCAACAAAATCAAACACAGACCATTTTACTGCAGTTGTAAAGAAAATACTAAGCAAGGCCATATACCGTTAATAACAGTATGGGTATATAAACAAGATATCTTGAAGTTGCCTGTGTAGTTAATCAGAACAGATAAAATAACATGTTAGATAACTAACTAATCTTTAGTAACCTCCAGATGCATTATTTATCCTCTTTAAATATGTGTCTGATATGTGAGCATAGAAAAATAATCTGTATCACATTTACTGTATCGTTAGATTTGCCTATAGTTTCCTATATTTGTAATTAGATATAACCCATAGTTAATTCTATTGATTCATAGTTTTGCTTGCCTCGTTATTATAATAGCTGCATGCTAAAAGTCAGACCTTGACTAGACCTTCATATTAAAACTTGCAATCTATTCCTGGTGATTTTATTGACTGGCCATTATGTTTCGATCAATCATCATAAACCTGACTAAATGACATCATACCCAATTTACAAAGCTGAATATAAAGGATTCACAACTTTCCTGAATCCAGTGTGTTGGACAGAGGAACAGAACTGAGTTCCCTGTTTCTAATTATTGAATTCCACTAAGGTCTAGTAGCTACACCACTCTCCAGCAGATTTGCAGCTGATGAGTTATCTTATACTGCTGTTGCTTAACGCCAGTTAGCAAGGAAGGACCACACAGCCGCTCGCTTACCTCCCCACTCCCCCAGTGGGATATGGGAGAGAATGGGACAAAAAAGATAAGAAAATCCATGTGGTGAGATAAGAATCGTTCAATAATTGAAAATAAATGAAATAAAATAATTACACTACTACTACTATTAATGATAATAATATGTGATGAAGATGGAAACAGCAACAACGACACACCTGCCAACTGATGGCTAGCCATTCCCTTTGCAGTAAATCCCTTGGTCAATTACCCACAACATATATAATAAGCATGACTTTTTATGGCATGAAATATCCATTTGTCAGTTTGGATCAGCTGTCCTGGCTAGGTGTCCTTCCAGCTCCTTGTAGGGAAGAAGCTGGGAACACAGGTGCAGTATAAGAAACTGAAAAAGTCCTTGGCTTAATCTAAACATTGCTTGGCAATAACTAAATAGTCAGTGTTATCAAAGTTATTTTCAGCACAAATCCTAAGCATAGCCCCATACTAGCTATGAAGAAAATTAACTCCATCCCAGCCAAAATCAGCACATATTCTTAAGATTTCTGGCAATTCTTAACAAGGCACAAGCCTTGCTTTAATCGATAGTAATCAATCCAAAGTAAATTTTGTAGATGCAAATGTTCATCATCAAATAAATGCCAAGATGACTGAGTCCTTAGTGTGTATATGTGGGGCTGTTGGATTTGGAAGTGTGTTTTACATGTGTAGCTGATCCTGTCTGAAGCAATAGTTCTGCTTGTTCTTTGCCATTTTTGGAGGGCCCAGACTGAATTTTAAAATTCAGTGTGTACTTAGTGCTGTTAACAGCTAAGACCTGCCTGACCATTGCTAATAAATTGCTTAATTCTTATCTCAAAGTAACACACATCAAACAATGCTTGTTTTTAAAGAAATGTTAGCGACTAAGGCGTTCAGTTTATTTTATTCTGAATATGAAGATAAACAATATCTTCGTTATTATATCATCAACTTTTCACTCTCAACAAGGTAATTTTCTTTCCTGGTGAAAACCTCACAATTCTTCAGTAGCAATTTTAGCAAGAGAAAACTCCAGGCATTTCCTGGAGGAGGTATTCATACTTGTGCAAATATATGTGGAAAATACAGATCTTAATATGTTTAAATTTTTGCATGTTTTCAAACATAATTTTAATTAAGTCCTCACCAGGAAGCATATTTCTTTGTAATCTTTGTTTCTTTGCTTGTTTGAATGATTTTTGAGTATGTTTTGTAAATTGTAGCAGACAGTAAAGGTTGTAGGGGAAAAAAAAAAACAAAACCAAAACCAAAAACCCAAACCCGATATGTGATGGAATAATCAAAGGAGGGAATGGAAAAACAAATTAATAATTATGGACCAGTATGAAAGCCCTGCAATTTTTAGACTTCTATCCTTTTTCCTATCCATCCTTCTTTTTATTGTTATTGAGACTTTCAAGTATAAAAACAAGCTTGTAAAAGTGGTTATTGTATTTTTTATCTTTTTGTTGTTTAGGTTATTACTGGCATTTAATAGCCAACTCTTCTTTTTAAATTTTGCATATCAGAACAATTAATTTCACTTTTATTTAGCAAAAAGATAGGGGGTTTAACCTGTTTTGATCGTACTGCATGTGTCATGAATTTACATGACTGCCAAATACCTAGTAATAGGAATACAACATGAGGAAGCACCTGCTCTACTGTGGAATGATACAGTAATAATTTAATATAAATAGTCCTCCTAGTCTTAAAAAATCAAACAAATCAAAATGGTGTTGCTATCTGGAAGGCCTGTCAACAAGCACTCTTTAACCTTTGTTAAGCATCTCGTGTTTACTATGCATCAGCTTTAAAGATCTAGATAAATGAATTAATTCACCTTTATCCCCTTGAGAAACACTATTGATTTTTATGAAAATGAATTAAACATTCACTATCAATGAAGTTACGTGTTTGCTTTTTTAGAAAGTCTATCTTCTCACTGAATGAGAAATTTACCTGACAACAAATGCAATAGACTGTTGTGCTGTCCACATATTGGCATACATATTGGATAAACAAAACCCAATTATACTCCTACTTATGCTGCATCCAGATTACACATCCAGACCTCCTTTTTTAAGCAGCAATTGCCAGCTAAATTACATCACTTTTCCTAGATTTCTTTATTGCTTAAACTTGTAGAAAATTCAGTTAAGAATCTTGTTCTTGAGAAAAAATGTTGCAACAAGACAAAAACAGACTCTTTTTGTGTAGATGTAGTATACTTCCCGCCCCCCCCCCCCGCCGCCCCCAACCTCATCTGTTTCCCTTTTATTTTTTCTGTGATAAGTAGCTTATTTGGACTTTGCATCATGAAAATATTATTTTCCTAGAATTGCATTGGCAGCAGTCCTGAAGGACTGTTTCATACAATCTTGAGCACTTCTTCCTGTTCTTTCTCTCCTTTGATTTACACTATTATCTTGATCCTAGATGTCTCTTTTGCTCGTTATTGTGTTTGAAGTAATAGTGTGTAGAATTCTGGATGCAAACCAGAAAAACATTATCGCTTTTGAGAGCTGATGATTAATACAAAAACATGGACTGGAAAGAGAAAACAATTTTTCAGAGCAGGAAATATATTACAAAAATGACACAGCTCCCATAGCAGATTATGTGACATTGTAACCTCAAGGAGTAACACATGCGAAGGATAGCTGAAGTAAAAATCTCTTGGGATGAGTGTGTACTGAACATGGACATTATTACCTAGGCTTTTTTTCAGAACTACTAACCTTTACAAGTAAATCTTTTAGTAACTTACATCATTTACTATTCTCCTTTGATTTATCCTGAACCTGAATCCTGAATCATATTCTCCCATATATTATCAGAATTTAATCTCTTTTGGTATCTTACTTTATCCTACCTATAATATGTTCACTGTTCAATTAGACAATTCAATTTATGCACAAAGCAATAGAATAAGTAGGTTTTGCATCTTATTTATACACTTTTCAATATTCAGAGGCATATCTGGGTAGAGACATTTTACTTGTATTCTCAGTTTGGTTTTTTCCACTTGTTTTAAGATGTCTGGTGTATGTCAAAAAAAAAAAAAAAAAAGAAAAAGTGAAGAGATACTACGAAGTAACAGCACAAGTAATGATGTAATCAGACATTATTTCCCCTCCCTACTGCCTTCCAATTACAGAAAAAAAAAAAAAAATCCCTCTTACAAGAATAATCTTCATCTAATTTCTGTACAAGTCCAATGTCACACAGAGGTGTGGTCATTAACTGCAGGCTTAAACATTTTTGTTGTCTTTCAGTAATTGCTGATATGACTCCGCTCTTTTATATCGGTATTAAGGATCTTCTGTATGTTTAAGAAGACAGGGTAGTCAAGATTTGGCTTCCAAAATATCTCTCTGCATGAATTATGGACTTGAAAGTCTCCTAACTTATTTTTTTCCAATCAGTACATAAGTTATTTGAAATCTAATCTGGGGCATCCTATTCTGACAATTAATGCTACATTCCTGATTTAATCTATGGGTTCTACTTGTATACACGAATTAAAAACTGTCCCCAGCTTTGTTCAGAATTCAAGTACATCAGCTCAAAAAGACATACCAAGGATTCCTATATGTTTACACATGTTCTAAGATTCTTTCAAATACTTGTTATTTCATTCAGTTGAGGGTGTATCTTTTGGGGACAACGCTGCATGAATCTAACTATAATTACAAAAAATACCTTAAGTTGCTCACTTTTCCTTTTTTTACAACAATGCACAAAAAATACATGTGTAATACACATCGATAAAGTAAGGAGTTGTTCACTAGAAGATATTCTTTGACCATGTAGGAGTTAAAATAGTCTGTAAATTACTCAAAACATGAGTTTTGAGATGTTTAGAAGTATAATCACCAATTTATAGCTTTGCAAATTGAGATGTAATACTCTTGCAAAGGAAGACAAGATCCACACTTATAAGAGAGTTAATTAAGGGCTTTATTTCATAGAATATTAACTTAAGGACAACAAATGGATGCCCCATCCCTGGAAGTGTTCAAGACCAGGCTGGATGAGGCTTTGAGCAACCTGGTTTAGTGGAGGGTGTCCCTGTCCATGGCAGGGGGTTTGGAACTGGATGGTTTTTAAGGTCCCTACCAACCCAAACCATTTTATGATTCTATGATAAACCTTGGTAAAGATATTTCTGGAGATAAGCTCCCTTCCTATGTGCATGCCACCCTTCCCTCTAAAACTGGTTCAAAATAATTAGCTTCAGATTCTCTTATTCATTGTGATCATATATGACTGAACAAAGGGAAAAAAACCCAAACAAGTCAAAGATCATACTCATGTGTGATTGCCTCCATGAACCACAGTGGAAATCCTTCAAAAAGACATATGTTAAGAAAAGCGAAGAAAAAAATCTGGTCATGAAGAGTTAGAAGATTAAACATGTTCTTTAGTTTTACTCTTTTCCTCATGTCATAGAATCACATAGTAATCAAAGGCACACCTCCTTTTTAGCCCTTCTCCATAGGAAACATGCATATCACCTCGTAATCTTTAAAATATGATTATATAAAGTTTGTACTTTTTTTCTATATAATTTTCTGAAGTTGAGTCGGGTTTGGTGAAGTCAGAGGACACAAAAATGTGAAGACAATTCACTGCCCAGAAATAAGTTTCCATAGAAGAGAATTTTCAGCTTTTTGCTACATCTGTGTAAACTTCATTTTACCAAGCTGCAGGAATCGGAGCTTCTGGCTGGATGTGGTTGGAATTAGTAAGATAAGAAGCAAAGAAAGATGACTGACAGACCACAGAGAGAGTTTGTTTTTCTTTTAGCTCTTGGAATATCTTTTAGGTATTGAGTGGCTGCAAACTACTGGATTATTCCTAAAGTTATACTACATATTTTTCTTATTCTCCAGCCCACTGAAACTGTGAAATCAATTTCTACAGTTTATTTTTTCATATTCAGCAGAATATGACATTAATCTGTTCAGGATTCATATTTTTGCCATTTATCCATACCATTTTATTCTTTTTGTTTTCTAGTGACCTATTAAAAATGTTACTCTGCCAAAAGAAAGATAAAAGTTAATTTACAGTGTTTCCCCTATTTCAAATCACATGTAAGTTGTTAAACAAATTCAAGTCACTTCTGTCTCTAACAAAAAAATACAATGTATTTTGTGAAATTGTTTGCATTGTAAAATTCAATATATTTGATTAAAATATTATCTGCACATCTGGTCAATTACATTCAAAACTCTCTGTAGGAATAAAACCCACATTTTAATGTTTTTATTAATTTTGCATGTAATGTTAACGATTGAAATACGAGACTAAGAAAGCATGAAGGGATATGCATAAATTAAACCTTTTTTAAACTGATGCTCAAACACATCATATAGGGCATACATTTCGGTTTGAATAAGAACGTTTTGCTGAATCCTGGGTTGAAGCAAAGTTCGTAAAAGTGATCAAGTCTGATGGCAAATTTTGGAAGAAAGATAGGTAGATTAATTCCTTTTTATTTTATCAATTGGACATAACTGACGGCCCTTGTAACATTCACTTATGTGGTTTTCCTTAAATTCATAGTGCCTGATGAACCTGTCCAAGATTTTTGCGATTATCTTAGTATTTAAACTCTAAAGCAGTCTTGGCTGTATATATAACATTCTAATCCAACACTACTTCTTTTAAAATAGCCATCAATTTTTTGCTGGTAACAGGTTCTTTGGGTCTAAGTTAGAGTAATTTATTATTGTTTTTATGGTGTTCTTTATTAGGGTATTTAGTAATATTAAGAAAATTGCCTTGCTCCAGGAAGAACTAATGACCAAAAGAAAAATTATCCAGACTTTTAGACAGAGTGGAAAACGTTGACTTTCCCATCCAGTCAATGAATGCTGTCTCTGAATGGTTCTGCAGGTTAGTATAGGAGAAATAATCTTGATTCCTCCTTCTTCTCCAGTTACCTTGCATGAGATGATGGGGAAGAATTGCAGTATGAAGTAGAGAGGTCAGAGTAATAAACCTAATGGTAATCTGCTTACTTTTAGCCTTTCATCCCATAGATATAGAAAACTTAAACTACATTGCAGTTTCATGTGAGTAAAGCTCTGTAAAACTGGAAAAGAATCACATCAATGGCAGTAAATATGTATCACCATATTTCAGGCTAAGAATGGTAGGATCTTGATCATTATGCAAAAGTATTTATATTAATAGTCTTATTACATGATATTCTGGATAGAATATTAAGCCTGA
Organism: Rhynochetos jubatus; assembly: GCA_027574665.1. NCBI lineage: Eukaryota > Metazoa > Chordata > Aves > Eurypygiformes > Rhynochetidae > Rhynochetos > Rhynochetos jubatus. Next base: position 100,797,708 of record CM050649.1, on the reverse strand, counting down.
TCCTCCATTATATTATACAATTTAAAGTGGCATGGCTTATTGAGGCTTATTGAGGATCAGATGACCTCCTGAGGTCTCTTCAGACTTAAATTATCCTGTGATTTGTAATCAGTGCTTAACAGGAAGAGAAAAAAGTAGAAATACCTTTTTATTCCAATTCATATAAACTTTCTAAATCATGCTGTTGATTACCAGAACAAAAAGTGGTACAACCAAGGAAAGAGTTGAGCCTATTTTGATTTTTATGCTGATTGCATTCAAAGTGAAGTCTTTAAAGATGTTGCAACCTACCTTCAACTGGGTGTTGATCAGTATGTCAGTGTATCTCAGAATGGTTTTTCAAACAGCAACTTAAAAACAGTGTGAAGGTGTAACTTATTCTTTACAGAATTCAACATTGCATTTTTCTCAAATATTCTTTTAGTGAAAAATTCACGTCCACAGTTAGCTATTTTTCTCAGGTTTTTGAGAGCACATAAATACAAGCTCATCAGGAACTTCTCTTTTTACAGCAGTAATTATGATGGTAACTGTTTTATCAGTCATATGAAAAATAGAAAACATCATGTTCTTTTTTTCTATAAAGCCAAAAATGTAGTATCTTGCAAATTATGAGGTAGTTCCTCATTACAGAAAATATTTTCAGGAAGAAAGAAAAACTTTTAATTTTTGAATCATAGAACAAAAACTTTAATTACTGACCCAAGAGAACAAGCCAAGCTGAATAAAAACAAACTAAAATTAATAACAGGCTAACAGCTTGCCCATTTCCTTGGGCAACATGTGGCTGACAGATGATATGATGTTTGGTGACAGAAGAATTCTGATCTTCTTTCCTACTTTTAAATTCTATGCACTAGGAAAAATCAACAATTTCATAATACCATCAACAGCAGAATCACTCAAATACCAAAGCTATTCCTAATTTAAATGTTTTTAATTCAATATTCCTGATGTGATATCAAATAGAGTATGCTTCTTTCATGACTTAATTGCTCATTATCACCTATCCTAATTTACATTCTGTATCAGAACCCCCTCCTTTATGATATAACCTACTGAAAAATAAATCAATTATTCTTCAAATATTACCTCATAAAAATGTCATAATTTCACTAATTTTCTTCAGCAAAATTAGATAATATATTTATTTCTATTCATATATTTGTTTTGAGAACACCTGAATCTGCAGATCAGAGAACTAGTACCAAATAAACTATTTCAACTCATTTTATCCAATTGTTTGGTCTGTTCCCTTCTGATGTTTCTTTACTTATTCCTCATTGAATTCTTTCTTCTGAGGTCTCTGCACACTGAAAAATTTCCTCTTATAATAAGTATGATATTTCAAGTAATATCACAGCTAACACAATGCTCTTTGACTTTATGTCTCCTGTACTTCAACACTATAATGGTTTACTCTGGCTAGCAAAATACAGATTCACAGAGTGTTAGGCGTTGGAAGGGACCTCTATAGATCATCTAGTCCAACCTCCCTGCCAGAGCAGGATCACCCAGAGTAGATCACACAGGAGCAAGTCCAGGCGGCCTTTGAAATTCCCCAGAGAAGGAGACTCCACCACCTCTTTGGGCAGCCTGTTCCAGTACTCTGTCACTCTCACAGGGAAGAAGTGTTTCCTCATGTTCAGGCTGAACCTTCTGTTTTCCAGTTTATGGCCATTGCCCCTAGTCCTGTCACTGGACACCACTGAGAAGAGCCTGGCCCCATCCTCCTGACACCCACCCTTCAGATATTCATAAGCATTGATAAGATCCCCCCTCAGCCTCCTCTTCTCCAAGCTAAACAGACCCAGTTCTCTCAGCCTTTCCTCATACAGAAGGTACTCCAGGCCCTTCATCATCTTAGTGGCCCTGTGCTGGGCCCTCTCCAGTAGCTCCTTGCTCTTCTTGAACTGAAGAGCCCAGAACTGGGCACAATACTCCAGTTGAGGCCTCACCAGCGCAGAGTAGAGGGGGAGGATAACTTCCCTCGACCTGCTGTCCATGCTCTTAATTCATCCCAGGGTGCCATTGGCCTTCTTGGCCGAGAGGGCACACTGTTGGTTCATGGTCATCCTGTTGTCCTCTGGGACTCCAAGGTCCTTTTCCCAAGCTGCCCTCCAAGAGAACAGCCCCCAACCTGTACTGGAACATGGGGTTGTTCTTCCCCAGATGCAGTACTTTACACTTGCCCTTATTGAATCGCATTAAATTTCTCCCTGCCCAGCTCTCCAGCCCGTCCAGATCACGCTGGATGGCGGCACAACCTTCTGGCATGGCAGACACTCCTCCCGGTTTGGTATCATCAGCAAACTTGCTGAGAGCACATTCTATCCCTTTTTCCACGTCATTGCTGAATATATTGAATATGGCTGCAGCCAGCACTGACCCCTGGGGGACATCATTATCCACAAGCCTCCAACGAGACTCTGCCCCATTGACCACAACTCTCTGAGCCCTTACCGTGAAGCCACTCTCACAAATTGCCCCTCCCCTCCTTCTCCAGAGGGGAAGAATTGGAGGGAGAAGAAATAAGGAAGCTTGTAAAATTGAGATAAGAACTATTTATTATTTAAATCTAAATCAATATATACAAATACTACTACTACTAATAAATAATTAAAATAATAGAAAATAAAACATATGATACAATACGATACAATTTCCACTGACCAATGCACACTCAGATGCTGAGTAGTGAGAGGCAGACCCAGAGAGCCCGAGAACCACAGCCCGAGAGTGATCGCAGCCCGAGAGCCACAGCCTGAGGGTTGGAGTCTGGGAGCAGCAGATTCTGAGTGAACCCTATCAGCGATAGCACAACCGGGAAAACTAAACCCACCAACACACTCACAAGTAAGCCAGCACAGGAGTTAGCAAAGTAGCTAACGCTGGAGTCAGGGAGAGAGTTAGCAAGTGTATGGGAGTAGATGAACAAGGGAGTAAGGGAGAGAGAGTAATGGTTACTGGACCCGTTCCTCGTCCAAGACCCGGAACATGATGTACTATGGAATGAAATACTTTCTTGGTCAGTTTGGGTCAGCTGCAGTATCAGAAGAAAAGAAAGACCTTGAATTCAGTATAGGCCCAGAGCCAGCTAAGAACTTACCAGTACTTCTCTCAGCATCCAGGAATACAGCTTCCTAGCAACCACAGTAAAGGGAGTTAACTCTTTCCTGACTGAACCCAGCACAAACACACAGCTATCTTTTTCATCATAGGAAAACTCAGAAGCAGAAAGAATTGTTTTTACTTTATAAATAGTATCTTCTATTGCTATTTATATCATGAGAGTGGTTCAAGGACAGGGTCTGTTCTGCAAAGAACTTGTATGCACAGTCGAGTTAATGAACCCTGGCTTGGATTGTTCTTCTCTAATCAACTACCCTAGTGCAATTGTTTCTGATGTTACCAGTCAACAGTTAAAAATACATATCTTACTATATATTTACTGTATACATATACTTACTATATACATATACAAAATACTTACTATATACATATAAAATTTTGGGTTTACATGTATATATAGGAAGACAGGAATAAAGCCAAATAGATGGACAAAAAATATTGGAGGAATTCAGAGAGAGAATGATAAGTGATTTTTATTTTCTTTGCAAACTGAGATGAAGGAAAGTCCAAGCCTATAGCCATATAGTCCTAGTTCTGCAAATTCATACATCTATGCTTAATATATATGTGAATAGTCCTACTTATGTATAAATTTCATAAGAGCCTTAATGTCTTACTGATTCCTACTTTCTTCTTACTTTCAGAATGTTGTTGTTTTATGCAGCTAACACATTTTCTAAATTCTATTAGCTTTTTAGCTTAATCTTTTTCTCCCGGAACAGAAATTTGTGGAAAGGAAGCACGATCTAGACGTCCAACTCTTCTTGAAGTCAGTGAAGGTTAGGTAATAAACAATCTATTTCTGCAATATTGCATACTTCAGAAAATGACTCTGAAACGCCAGGTCATTCAAATATTTGACACTCTAGCCAAAAGGCTTCAATATAATTTTTAAAGTTAAGCTCATGTGTATAAATGAATTTAGAATAAATTTCCTTTCTTATCTTAGGCTCTGTGACTACAGTTTTTGCATAAAAACAGACAATGAAATAACAGTGTAGAAAAAATCTAGAAACATCTAGAAAAAATAGATGTTTTAATATTCGAATTAATGACATGAAATGTCAATGAAAGCTTTACTTATTGTTATAGTGAATTTTACATCAGTAGCAATTTCTTAAGTAAGATTAGATGTGTCTTCTTTAAAAATATATCATTTAGCTTAAGAAGGAACTGATTAAGAGTACACTTGCACTTCTTTTATATAATACAATAAAATGAATTACTGTGGTACTTCTCTCTTCACAGGCAATGAATTATTCCTACATTTCCAATACCATGGTAAAACACACAAAAATCATGTCTTGCCAAGACTATACCATGAGTCTGTGGCAGAGCAAGACTAGTGGACAAAATATTATGTCATATTACAGTACTTCAACCTCAAATTATGAATATACTTATAAATTTAAGCTTCATCTTTCAAATAGGATGTAAAGTTATATCTGGTTTCCTGAGAATCAAGTCTTAAAGATTTTTTCTCCTAAATACTGTTCAGTGGAAGCCCATCCCTCCCATTTCAGGCAATGCAATTGTCATGCTCTTCTGTATCTTTAAAGAAATAAATTTCCTTTTACTTTAGTTCTTGTAATTGAATCCCTAATAGTTTTTGAAAATGCGAATGAATGTAGATTTAACTGCAAGTCAGATATTTGCTATTCAGATCTTTTATTAATTGATAGTTACAATCATTTGGTGCTAGAGCTACTGGCAGATTGGCAAGTAATCCCAGTAGTTTGTTTTTTTTTTTCCCCAGTCATCAATAAAGTTTTGTAAATCTTAACATTTTTAGTTGCTTCTAGGATTTGATTTTTACAACATTTATGCAAGACAACTTTTTGAAGAACAAGAATTTTTAAACTCAGTTGCAGATCCTTAATTTATCCAGAAGACATTAGCAACTGTTCACCTAAAGGTCTCTGTTGTCAGAAGTGAAGAGGCATACCTTTCAGAAAAAGACTTAAGTCACATAATTTGAAATTCTGCTGTGACTCTGTACTATTGAAATATAAGAGCAAGAACAACATATTTTTAAGCAGAATGTCCACAATAAAAAAAAAAAAAAAATTAAACTGAACACACTATTGAGTTGCATTAACTACATTAACTACTTAGCTAATTACTATTTGTAAAAAACTGGTAGCTGTTTCTTAGAGAAGAGAGTAGAGGGGAAGCAAGCTTCACATCATTTTATAGCTGTGCCTAGAGTATATGCTTAACAAATAATTGGCAATTTGCAGAAGCATCTAGGTCACTTAAAGGCTCAAAATCTCTTTCCAAAACTGTGTTAGTTTTATAGTTCTAAGAGTAGTGACCTTACTGACTTGATGGAAGAAAACTAACCTTTTTCTCATGTAGTGGTTAGATTTGTACCGAAGTCATCCACAAAAGCTAGGAATGTGGTTCTGACCAAATGAGCCCAGAATATGAGAACAAGCAAGTTCAAACTTGGTGGTGGGAGAGTGGTCTCAGAACAGCACTCGTTAGGACTGGTCAGTGCTGTATGCACCTGACACCATGGGTGCTACTTTGCATTGAATATTTTCCTCCCCAGTGGCTGAGAGAAAAGGATCTTCATGACAGCATAGTCTGCTGAGAAGACTCAGGTTATATAGGGAAAGAGAGAGAAAACAGTGTTTTCTTATAAAACATGATGTGGTGGGAGACACTCCATCCTTCTGACACTGTGATGATGACATATAAAAGTATCTGGATAGCAATGCTTCTCTGACATCCTGCATTAGTTTTAAGGTTTGAATCATCACAGCCTGTTCATGTTAATGTACACTTAACCCTCCCCAAGTCACACTGCTGGGGCGTCTGGCCTTGGCTTTCTGCTTTTCTATATTTATTTATTCATTTGGACATAGAACATTTTAATGTTTTTATTGTATTCCTCTACATTTCTGAAATATAGCTTTTTTTGGGCTATCATGATACTTAGTGTTCCTTAATAGCAAATAGTTCTTTCAGTTCTTGCATTTGTGTTTTTACAATCTAAGCATGGTTTTATTACTTCCTTCAGTGATCCAAACTGTTGTCATTACTCTTTTTCTATGGACATATGATCTGACCTTCTTTTTTGAATCCTAGATTGGTCAGAAGAACTTAAGTGTACAACAGGACATTGTATTTTCCTCAGTAACCCAACTCCACATTTGCTGGGCCTTCAGTGAATTTGACAAGGTGTTATATTACATTTAGACTACTCACTGAAATGTGCTGAATGTACAACTAAAAACGGTGTAGTGTTGCACACTCAGGGCACAATGTCATATATGTTATTCTAAAATAGTAGAATAAACACCAGTAATGAGCATCAGATCTGTGAGATGAAGTTTTTCCTTTGCTGTCAGAAGAGACATGAAAATATGTGATGGTGCTGAGGCTAATTGTCCTGGAGGTATTTAGAAATAAGTGTAAGGTCCCAGCACTGTGGACTGATTACCTTTTACAAGATTTATAATGAACCATAGAAGTAGTATTATGATTAAAGTAATTGCAGTTTTTCTCATGTTAAAGCATGAAGGTGAAGGGAAGTTAAAGATCCCCACAGTGGGTTTTTTTCTGAAAGGGAAGGAGGAAGAGGAAGGACTCGTTTACCCTTTTTTTGCAAAGACCTTGAAACAGCACTACATCCTGTAACACCATTTTCTGCAGAAGCTGGATCTTCTCGAAGGACAGCTGGTACTGACCTAAGCCAAATGTGCTTAATGTGCAAAACGGTAGTGTTTTGTTGGGTTTGCTTCCCCTGAATTCTGTTGACTGAACAGTAGGATTGACTTATATACTACAAAAATATGATGTTTTCTGGGCATCTATGTTGGTTTTAGTTGGGACAGAGTTAATATCCCTCAGAGTAGCTACTATGAAGCTATGATCTGGATATGTGTTGAGGAGACGATTGATAATTCACTATGTTTTTTAGGTGTTGCAAAGGAATGCTTATATCAAGTCAAGGACTTTTTCAGGTTCTGATACTGTCCCTGTGTTCCAAAACTCTTCTCTACAAGAATGGGTAGGGGACACAGTCAGGACAGCTGACCCAAACTGACCAAAGGGACATTTCATGCCATTAAATGTCATGCTTAGTATATAAGTTGGGGGAGTTGGCCAGGAGGGGAATACCTGTTCGAAGACTGGATGAGCATCAGTCAGCTGGATGTGAGCAGTTATATAATTCTGTTTTCCTTCCGTGTTTCTTTTTTTTAAAAAAAAAAAAAATAAATATTTTCATCATTATTAGTAGTATTTTCATTACATATGTGCTAGTTTCTGCTCACTCTCTCCCCCATCGTACCGGGGGAGGTGGTGAGTTGTATAAGAAGCTGTGTGGTACTTGGTTGCTTACTGAGGCTAAACCACAATAGCATTACAACACTCTCCCACTATTCTGAATCCCCTTTTGAAGAATTTATTGATTTGTGGGGGCAGAACCACATATATTTTAGAACATGACAGGAAAACTTATTGTATCTAGATTGAATATAACCTATGGAAAATGAATCCAGAAAACAATGCGGTTTCTGTGTTTGTCTTCAAGGAGCATTTCCTTCTCTATTCTTTGTTCCTCAGCTGATATAACTGATTTCTAGCAATCATCACCTAAATTCTGGTGTGTTCTTATTGCTACTCTCTAATGCATTTCCTTGTTTTGTTGTATATATAGATTCAAAATTTAATGCTAATTTGGAAAATCTCTAACTGAAGGGTAAAAGATTATCCAAGTTATGGGTAATTCAAATCTGGAAACAATAGCAGGTAAGAAACAGTGGATTATATTTTACTTTGTTATACAGACCATCTTCTAAAATTTAAAATAAATCTAAGCTCTATAAAATCTGATTTTTAAAAAATCCAGCATTATTAAATATTATATTTCTTAATTTTGTTATTTAATTTAGTGTTACTTTATTCACAGAGATATGCAAGGAATAAGTGTCTAATGGAAAGCTATGCAGATCAGTTACCTGTGGTGTCCATTGGTTTTCCATGTGGACATACACTGTCATCTTACTAGCTCTGCCAAGAAAAATGAAAGAAGCCAAATCAAGTCAACTGTAAAGTTCATATAATAAGGATGAACCAGCAAGGACTTCCTTTGATAAGAGTCCTGGAAATTATAGAAGACATCCTCAGAAGCTGCTTTTAGATAAACAGAATGGAAGGAATGTTGCTGTGGATGAGGAAGGCAGGACATAATTACATTCTGTAGTAAAAATGACATACAGAAAAAGAAGAAAATATAAAGCATCCAGAAATACCTAGATGACTTGTTATTATCCAAAATTCTCTCCTTCTTCTCCATGCTCATTAGACCCTACCTGCAGTACGGCTTCCAGCCCAAGGTCTCTCAACATAAGAAGTATATTGACTTATACTTCAAGTCCACAGGAGGGCCACGAAGATGCTCAGAGGGCTGGAGCACCTCTCCTATGAAGAAAGGCAGAGACAGCTGGGCTTGTTCAGCCTGAAGAAAAGAAGGCTCCAGGGAGACCTTATAGAAGCCTTCCAAAACCTGAAAGGGGCCTACAAGGAAGTTGGAGAGGGATTTTTCACAGTTCTTCACTAAGAGGGCGCTGAGGTACTGGAACAGGTTGCCCAGAGAAGTTGTGGATGTCCCCCCCTCTGGAAGTGTTCAAAGTCAGGCTGGATGAGGCTTTGAGCAACTTGGTCTAGTGGAGAGTGTCCCTGCCCATGGCAGGGGGGTAGGAACTAGATGGTCTTTAAGGTTCCTTCCAACCCAAACCATTCTATGATTCTATGAAAAGTGTGGTTCAATGGTAGACACAAATTAATTTAGTGATGTGACAAACATAAGTGTTGTATATTAAATATACATAATTTTATATTTATCCTTTAAAAAATAAGATGCAAGATTTTTCAAGACAACCTTGTCTCTATGCCCCTTTACTTTTAATGTTATGTTCCCTGAATGAACCAAGAAATCTTAAATTTATTTGGCACAATCTATGAATCTAGACTGCAAGAGATCGTAGGAACCCTAGATAAATAGAGGATTAGGATTGCTAGGAAAAGGCAGTGGATCTTCCACAGTTATGAAGAAGTTACAGTATGGAATGTCTCATCCAGAAACCTTGTTTGAACTCAGATCTGTGTAAATACGTGGCCGAGTTTTCCTATTAATAGGTTAAGCAGACCACATGCATGAGATGAAAAGGAAAAATGGTCATGTAGAAAGTTATGATTCAATTGATCTTTAGCATTTGTTTCCTTGGGCTGTTATGTTCCAGAGGAGCACACCAGTGGAGTGGCCCTTTTAAAAGGTGTTGACAATGTTCCAGGCTGAAATAGATCCCAGGTATGTGTGGGCTGTGTTATTTCTAAAATAAGCTTCCTCACTGTGGAGGGTGAGGTCCTACACAAATGCCACAAATCCAGATTTCATGGAACAGGTTCAGATTGTTTCTGTACTGGGACTTACTTTCACTGAAAGTTTGTCAAGCCTGACATGATTCAAACAAAACATTTTGGCCTGAATTAACTAACAGTTACAGTGAAAGAAGCAGGAGAGGGTGAACTTCACAGTTCAAGTCCATCTCTTGTTTTACTCTCTTCTGAAGAAAAATGGAGAAATAAGGCAGGAAAATCTTCAAGCTTTAATTATAAAGTCAGTGACGAAATTGGCAGGGAGAAGAGTAAAACTCAATTGTTCTGTCATTGCTCTGAACTCACAATTTTTTTTCCCCCTTCCTGATTAGTTTCACTCTCTGACAATAAAACAATTCTGTCTCCACATAAAAAAATACAGTTACTAGCAGCTTTCAAGCTTACCTCCTAGCACAAGTCATGAAGGTAAGTTAAAAAACAGTGAGATCACACACTGTTCTATGCAATCCTATGTTACATATTCATTTACAGCACACATCTATTCCTTCATTGCCTCTATATTCCTCTCCTGAGTATGGTATTACCTATGTATGGTTTTTTACATAGGAACTCCTTATCTTTAGATGGTTCACTGCACCTACCACGGAGGGTCATGATCTGGAGAGGATTTTTACCTGCTTTGAATGCAGATCTTTAATAGTTGAGCAGGAGTCTGGAGGCAACATTGGTTTGAGCTGTTCCTCCCACCTCCATTTTCATTCCCACACTGAGATTTGAAAGAAGATGGTTTGCTACAACTCACCCAGAACTTTGCTTCCACTCCAAACTTTGTTCAATAATAATAGCAGTAAAATCAAGGGAATGGTGAAAGAAAAGAAATCACTAGGAGTTTTAAATTGCTATTGTATTTTATGGTTTATGGCAATTACATTTTTCTTTTATATTCTAATGGGAACAAAGACATGGTAATATTTTATCAGCTATCCCATATTACATTAGTCTCAAAACTAGAATACCTGATTTACAGAGCCAAAAGCTTTTAAAAATCAGCATATCCTAGTAAATTCCCTTTGTCTATCATATTAAATATGTAATTTGTTGTGATGGACAAATCCCTTTTGGTTTAATCTTCTAGGAATTTAGGAGCTCAGAAGAAAATGTATTTGAGCTCAACATTGTGAGTCAAAAGATTGTCCACATTAACATAAGGAATATAAATACAAATGCTGCAGGATTTGTATTAAACATTAAACCCCTCTATTAATCTGTAAAGAATAGATGTACTGTACCTGCCAGACATTTGGCATTGATGAGGCATCTCAAGTCATGTCACAGGTTAATGTTTGGACAGCAGTAAGGGATTAGTAGACCCACTGGAGATTACAGATATGTCAACTTTGTTCTATTCAACCTCCCAGCAACCTTATAAACAGGATAAAAGCAAGATTCATGTTTTTTAATGGTCAGTAGGGCACACATTAATTTATAAATCTCCAAGAGTTGTTTTCTTGGTTAATGTTCTTAATGTACTGACTTTTATGACCTGAAACAATTCTCTCTGTATTTTGTAAAAGCAGAAAGTGCAATAAGTGCTTATATTTCCTTAGATGAGATTGTTAGAGTAGATAAAAAATAACATAGAAACAAGAAATTTACATGTCTAGCATGTAATATTGTGCCACAACCTTAGACTCTTATTTTATTCCTGGTAGATAGAAACTACTTGTTATATGCTATGACTACCTAATGGATTGGATTGAAGAAACAGACATATATTTCCCAGAAGAACAGAAAGCAGAAAATAACTTTAAGAACTGTTAAGCCATAAAAAGGATGGACACAGTCAAGGAGATCTCAGCTGAGCTAGATGTTGAATCAAGATATAAAATTCAAAATTTCTCTCTCTGTTCTTTGGCTATCTGGGAACCCACTTGGTGAAAATTTTCATATCATGTGTTGCTGACATACTAATATAAAAACTTATAGAAAAATACAATATTTCTCTGAGTTTTGGATAAAGTCAGTAAGTCTTGGAACATGTATTTTAGCAATGTTTATTTGCATCTTGTATTTGGTTAGTGATGTTAGTGGAGTTCCTTCTAGAGTATAAACCACTGTTATTGATGTCTTACTGTGTATTACCAGGACAAGAATATTTCCAAAGAAGATTAAACTGTCTGGGAATTGTCCTTTGTTTATAAATTTGTCAGTTAAAAAAAGTGTAACTGGTCTACCTATTTACTTCATTGTATTTCTGTACCTTCTGTTGAATGTTCCTCTAAGACCCTTTGAGAAATGTGTTTTTGAATTTCCAGGTGGTGTTCCTACAAGGATGCAAGGCATTTCTTGGTTTCTTAATGCATCTAAATATCCAACATAGAATTCCTTCATCCTGATACAATGAACACTGAGTATAAGTACTGCTGATACACAGTCACAGAAGGTGGGCATCAAGGGGGAAATTCCAGGGGCAGCAGACCCTCTCCCACAGGACCCAGTGAGGTGAGCAGGGCAGACTCAGTGAAAATGGCCAGGGTCAATCAAGAGTCCAGAACATAAGGACATACAGAGATGAGACAGGGCTGAGGACAATTTGGAAAGCCAATCCACTGGTAAGAGCTAGGATACGGTCTGGTGGTGATCAGGCAGGTCCACAGTGACAGTGAGGGCTGAGATCAGACCAGGAACTCAGACCATAGGTTGAAGTCTGGATGGTTTCCACAACCATGCAGGGCAAGGCTCTGTCAGAGCTGGAAACCAGCACTCCTGTGGCACTGATGATGCAGGGGCTGATGGCCCTGGGATGAGCTGAAATGGGACTCCTGGGTCCATGGGTAGGGTAGGACGAGGTACTTGGTGAGACTTGGCAGAGACAATACACCCTATGGTGCCTTTAGGACCCTGTGATGTACAAAGAAAACAAGAAACGAGAAATAATTTGTTAATGCACTACATTCCATAAGAAAAAGATTAACCTTTATGTTTCAAGTTCCTCATTTTTCAGGAAGCACTGACAATTTTCAGAGTTTGGGTGAGGAAAATTATGATGCAGCGAGGGTCTTTCATAGTTAAATTTGGCACTAGCCTTCCATAAACTGGATGAATATTCAAATGTCTGAAAAAGCTCACTAAAGCACTTACTAGTGTTTTCTAGGGAAGGGTATTATCATACATTTTTAATTTACATCCACACAAAGAAAATATCCCTTGTTTTCTGTTCATGCAGTGGGTGCATGGGCAATCCTCTGACATATTATATACAACAGAGTGACCTCTGGTAATACCCCTTATGGTCAGCAAATCAGATTCTTGCATTTTAAAAAGGAATTATACTTTCTTCTTGTAAAAGTCTTTTTATCAGTGACCTCAAAGTATTAATAATATACAATACACTTTGCTCATTGAGATGTCTTGAATATTAAAGGATGTCCTCTAATCAGGCTAAGAAATAAAATAAAAAATAAATGCAATGGTAAGCAAAGTCTCTTGACATCTTATTCACCAGGAATCTATTTGAATGGTATATATTAAACTCTTATTTAAATTTGCAGCAAGTCGTTAAAAACAAAGTCACAGGTTCACCAGTACTATCTATCTATTCTTTATGAATTTATTAACTGCTCCTTTTATTTTAAAATTATTTCTGTATTTCCATCCTATAGTCTTCTTATTAAAATTCACAGATCAAGAGGAGCAACTCTAACTATGGTGAATTAAACAGAATGAGAGTTGTATGTTGCTCTTACCAGCTCAGGTCAGAGCTGCAACTCAGCAATTTTGTGCCTCTGTTGCTAAGGCAGTTCTAATATATGTTGCACTCTGGAGAGGCATGGGGATAAATCTTTGTACTTTGCTACTCTTATTCTTTTCTCCTTCAATAATTTTAATCACCCACTCTCATTTAAATAGCATGGATATCATCTAAAAATTAAATCACTCTCAGAAAAAGCATAGATTGTAGTCACCATGTTGAGGCTGTGGATTTTGTCTCATGATTTTGAATGATGTGAATGCCATGATGTTTATTGTCTCATGATTTTGAATGATGTGAATACAAAACACTAGGTACTAAGGGTAGAAGAACCTGGGTGTTTTGGTCGACAGTTGGCTGAATATGAGTCAGCAGTGTACCCAGGTGGCCAAGAAAGCCAACAGCATCCTGGCTTATGTCAGAAATAGTGTGGCCAGCAGGACTAGGGAAGTCATTGTCCCTCTGTACTCATACTGCTGAGGTTGCACCTCAAATACTGTGTTCAGTTCTGGGCCCCTTTCTACAAGAGAGACTTTGAGGTACTGTGTCCAGCAAAGGGCAAAGAAGCTGGTGAAGGGTCTAAAGCACAAGTCCTGTGAGGAGCAGCTGAGGGCACTGGGGTTGTTTAGCCTGGAGAAGAAGAGGCTCAGGGGAGATCTTATCACACTCTACAACTCTTGAAATGAGGTTGCAGAGAGGTGGGTGTTGGTTTCTCCTCCCAAGTGACAAGTGATAGGACAAGACGAAATGGACTCAGGTTGCACCAGTAAAGGTTTAGATTGGACATTAGGAAAAATTTCTTCACCAAAAGGGTTATCAATCATTGGAACAGGCTAACCAGGGAAGTGATAGAGTCAACATCCCTGGAGGTGTTCAAAAGACATGTAGATGTGGTGCTTAGGGCCATAGTTTAGTGGTGTACTCAGCAGTGTTAGGATAACAGTTTGACCTGATGATCTTAAATGTCTTTTCCAACCTAAACAATTCTATGATTCTATGATCTTACTTAACTTTAGTCATCCAGACATCTAATCTAAGGCAACTTTTCAGTTTCCATTTATAGCCACAGCATTGTATCACGGAGCAGACCCATGAATCCTTAAAGGATTCATCTGACCTACTATAGTTTCCTGTCTCAGAGTGAGATAAATTGCTCTCTGAAAGTAGCTTATTTCCACTGATTATGAAGAAAGCTAAGAGACCAACTCAGACTTAGAAATCATATTTTTCATTTTAAGAAGGAAGTGAATTTAATCACACCTTAAGTTTCCAACAAGGTTACATAACTTTTATTGAATTTAAGGTGTAGGTTATCACAGCTTGGAGGATTAGATGACAGTTTTTACTTTGCTTCTGTGGAGTAAATGAGCTGGTCAGCAGTTATACTGGAACATTCATTCTCATTTTAAGTAATACAGTAGTTATCTTGAAGTTAATATTAACATTATGAGATGCAAATGATAATCTTTTGTGAAGGGAAATTCAAAGTACTTGATTGTACTATACTTCTTACATTTTCAAATATTCAGTATAATAGCTGCCCCAAAATCAATTAAGAGAGCCAATTATTATTTCCTTCTTAAATGAACAACAACAAATCTGAAGCATTTTAATATTTTCATGGTTTAAGGTTTTACCAACAATGCCCTTTTCAAAAATTCTTCAACTGAAAGAGGAAAAAACACTTTGCTGACAATAAGCAAAGTCATGCCAAAATGTAGAATTCAGCTATGCATGAAGGTAAGAACACATCTGTCTCTATTTTACGTTTACAGTTAAATACTATACATAATCGACTGTGGGCAACAGTATGATACATTCTGGCCACTTCTGCTACAGCTACCTTACAGGAGCTATTTTTTCTAAACCATATGAAATAATTTCTCATTCCAGACCCTGAAGAGACTATCCTGAGATTTAATGAAGACATCTTCATTCAATAATGGAGTGTTACCAGAGTAGTCACTGTCACAGTCATGATCAATTTGTGGATTGTAATTTAAGAAATTAAAAAAGCACAGATTACTCCAACTTGACTTTTTATTACTGTGCCTCTGTACATACTTCACTAGCTAGTCCATAGCCATTGTACAGAAGTTCTGCTTATTACAAGGATATGTGTATATATGGTAATTCTAACTATACCCATCAGGTATATTAAAGCTATTTACAAAATGTTTTTTTCAGCCTTGTCTTTTTTCACTTTTTCCTAGCAGTTGATGTCTTTTCTACACATAGCTTTCCAAAATATCAACTTTCCTTTGCTTCTAAAGCTTTGCATTAATTATAAAACTGTTTTTTCAAAAGCACACAGGTCTTTTCCTTGAGTTTTACTGAAGATGATTGATTAGGCTTACTTACTCAGGTTTTGTTGGAGTGTGATCACTCATGCTACTTTCCTTAGAGTCATTCCCAAATCCTTCCTTCATCCCAGTGTCTACACAATAACTTCATAGCTAGATATGAGAAAATAATTGTGCCTCTTTAGTTATTGGAAGAGTGTCAACTCTGTTTCCAAAGCCATTTTTAAGCTCAGAAGGTAAACCATTTATCTTTTAAGTTTCACCATATGATTCTACAGCCCTTCTTCTCAAATCTTTGCATCTCAAAGAACAATATCCAAAGGACTATGCTGTTCATTTTTGCAGGTATCTAGTAAAGGTAAAAGTTCTCAGATCATTCTTAGCAGTGCTGCATTGCCTCCATGATGTAAAAAACTTTTGTTGTGCATCTTGTTCACCAAACTTTATTTACAACACACAATTAGCTGAGATTCAGATGACCATCCAGTTGCCTGAAATGCAGATAAGCTGGCTGAATTTCTATTAGTTAGTTAATGCAGTTCACAGAACGAGTCACCTGGGCAAGTTCAGGATGTATTAAGTTGCCTAAACACAGGTGTGCAGTGCTGGACTACACTGTCTTGGACTCCAGCCATCTCTGCGCAGATAAACTAAGGAATCTTGTTGCATTAGATGTTGATGTTTAAGCAACGGCTTTGAATACTGTGTATCAATCATCAGGTGAATTCCACCTCAAATACACAGGTACAAAAAGCTTTAACAAGCACAAACTATCTTTTTAGAAGCATCCAAAACTAAGAGATCTCACAGCATAATTATTAAGGATTAGGCACAAAGTTTTCACCCCTACAGAACACACTAGTCCCTTCCCATTTATGAGCAGCCTTTATTTACTGTGGGGATGTAACACTAATTTTAGGCAGAAGTGTTTAAGAACTACACAAAATACAATCAGTATTTAGGTGTTTAAGTGGACTGGATCCCAGTTCTTTTTTCTTGTCCAATTCTAATAGTAAATAGGATTTAGTCAAGAACTGTATAGTTCAATGTTGCTCTGGAAGTTTTGCTGGTTTTTAGCTCCCATCTCCCTTTGTGAGACAAAAAAATTAATTAAGAGAGACTTACTCACAGTGATAAAGAAAGGTCACCTCTTCTGATGGTAGCCCACAGACAGTGTTTAGATTGTGTGGAAAGCAACCTTTTAAACTGAAGGCAAGCTGGCTGTGCACACGACTAGACTATAGTTTGTTGTACAACTGATACAGTTACAGGTTTAAGGATTTAATTCTGGTAATTATGGTGGGCTTTGTACGTAGAGAGAAAGAAGGGAAACACATTTTCCTAGCAAGCTATTTTCTTTTACATTTGGGCTGATTAGATCTGCTCAAAGGTTTGAAATAGGAGTGCCAGTGGACATGAATATACATTATGGAGGGGTATGATAGCACTTTTGAAGTGAATCCCGATAATTGCACTCAAGAATATGTAATCAAACACAAGAACACTCATTTGCACATCAGTCTCTGTACTTCTATTAATTAAAGCTCTTTCTGAAATGTTTGTATAGAGCAAAATCTGTCTTCTAAATGTTTTCAATAAGCAAGCAAACAAACAAATAAACAGAACAAGAGGTACTGAATTGGACAAGAAGTTTTACAAGCAAGATTTGCCAAATAACAGAACAGTCACAGTCACTGGAAGACACTTCTGCACACTGTCTAGTCGAAGACCCTTCTGAAAGAAGTGTCAGCTATAGCAGGATCATGTCCAGTCTGGTTCTTAATATCTACAAGCATGGAGACCCCACAGCCTCGCTGAAAAATTTCTTCCAGTGTTTGATGATCCCAATAATAAAAAATAACAAAATAAGTCCTTTTACATTTAAATAGAATGTCATTAATTTTAATTTGTGTGACATTGCCTCTTGTCCCATCAATGGGCAAGATGAAGAGCCTGGCTCCATCTTTAATTCTCCTGTCAGGTATTTATACACATTGATAAGATCACCCCTGGGCCTTCTCTTCTCCAGGCTAAACAGTCTCTGCTCTCTCAAACCTCTCCTTTTATATCAGATACTCCAGTCTCTTACTCATCTGTGTAGCCCTTAGCTCAAGAATTTGTCAAGCTTTTTTTGACAGAGATGGGTGGTAGAGATAAAGGAGGGAAAATAGCTAGCAGAGGAGTTAGATAGATTGCCAGCAGAAAGATCACTTGATGTTTATGTGTTTTACAAGTTTTAAGAAGTCCTTTAAAATATGTATTTGACTAAAACTGTCCTGTATTTTTTTCCATTCTATGTGAGTTTTTAAAAAAACAATAAATTTTTTGACTGTAAGGTTTGAAGTTCGTATTTTGTAGAAATAACCCTCTCTCATCTTCCTTCCACTTCAAATTTTGGGATAAATAGTTTGATTATTTTGATACTTTTTTGTTTTGTTTTGTTTTGTTGTTCTGATGCTTGTTGTATATTAATATTTAGGGAAGGTAAGCAAGCATTATTAAAATTTTAAGGAATTGGGAGTGGAACAATCAGTAAAAGAAGCGGGTATTTTTGACATCTGAAAACTGAGGAGGAGGGACTTGAGCTATTCTAATTTTAAGTGGGTGTGATTTCTACATTCCAGATTTAGAACTATGACAATTTTCAATTCTTATCAAAATCTTGGACCTTGTATCAAAATGAATTGTTCGCTTCAGAGTGGTTGTTTAAAGAAAAGCCCATATTTGGGCAAGGAAAACAACTAAAAATTAACTGGTCTCATACCAAATCTCAAAGTAGATTAGTTTTTATAAAATTACGTAAGTTAAACCAAACATATATAAATTAATATTGAAAGACAGAGTCTGTATGGAGCTTTAAACATTTCACTTCAGATGGCAGTGCTACTGAGAGAGGAGTTGTTCATCATTATGCTTGTGAAACTTATAAAATATTTACAGTGCTATGCAGACAAAACCTTAAAGTAAACATACATGTTATTTTATATATTTGTTTATATAATGTACATAGTTTATATCATGTACATAGTTTAGATAATCTCTTTGATTTCATGTTACGGTTATGAAAATCTGGCTCAATTTGAAAATATATAGTCAATATTTTCTAAAAAATAAACATACAGTCAATATTTTCTAAGAAATATATGTCAGAATGAATATTACAAAGCAATATGGTCGTTTATCTTTCAGAAAAAGAAAATTAACATTAATACTTTCAGGCAAGTTTCTGCTTGGTTACTTATTTTTCCCCTAAAAAAACCCAAGACTTGATTACTAATTTAAATGTTTGCACTCCAGGTTTTAGCAAGGATCTCAGATTGAATCTTTTTTTTAATTTATTTATACTGCCATCTGAATCAAATTTTCTGACCTCTATACATTACACATCATATTTTTCATTGTTCTTAGGCAGAATCTAATGGTTCTCTCAATCCACAGAGTAAAAGGAATGCAACAAATGGTCTAGAATCCCAGCTGGTGCACATCACATTTTTAGCTGTATTATCTGCTTCACCAACTGTTGTCATTCTGCTTAGTTTTTCACTCCACATTTTCAGCTGCTGAGAAATTAAGATTAAGCTAGCCAAACTACAAAGCTGGGGGAGGGGAAGGAGGGAGAAGAAAAGAAAAGAAACAATCCACAATTAAGCTGTATTACATTAAATTTACCATGTAGCTGTTAATTTGTGAGAAGGGTAATGTTAAACTTTCTCTTATTTCTAACATTTACCTCTTCCCATTGAAAAACACACTAGCATAGGCTTCCTTTGCTAAAGCTCTTCTGATGCCAGTCAAGTGGGAATGTCTTATTTCTTTATCATTATCTTTTGGAGAGTTTTGTGTGTATGAGCTTCATTGATTATTAGTTTTGTGACAAACCTTTGTGGAACCCAAGATCCTCCTTGGAAGAACTTCTGATTTTGAAGGGGCAGTATTTGCATTAGCACAGGCTTCCGACTTGAAGATAAAAGAAACATTATTTTCCTATCTTAATTTCAGCAAATGATTGTTAAGAAACTCTAGGTAAACTGTCAATGGTTTATCAGTGAACAGATATTACTGTAACATTGGGAGGTGACAGTTTGCACTTGGAGAATGATCATGAGAAATTCCTCTGCAATGATGTATAACTTCTCATTTAATCAATACAATGTATCATTTAAGACACTGATTCAGCACAGTTATGCTTTAAGGCATACAAACAGTCCCATTAACTTCAGTAGATGACAAAATTGTTCAAAACAAGGCAGCTGGTAATAATACCAGCATGCAAATCTCATGCCAACAGAGGAAAGACCAAGGAAGAAACTCAGCAAGTATCCTACAATAACAGGGTTTTATCCCTGTCCTGGGTGATGCAGAAGCTTGCTCAAGGTACTTCCGGGTGAATATTAGTGCATAAACTGTTCCTGTTCCTTCCGTACCTTACTATGCAGCAAGTACCCTGTTTCCAATTCCATTTCTGGCCTTGAATCCTGTCCCTGTTCTGTGCTTAGTTTCTGTTCCTCATACAGCACAGGATTTGATCTTAGTTCTTGTTTCTCTTTTTCAGCACCAACTCAATAACAACAGCTCACCACTCCCAGACTGTCCCTGAGCAGTGAGAGTCAGAGAACAAGAGAGAGGACCCCCCCCCAGCCAACTCCACCCAACTTATATACTAAGCATAATTTTTATGGCATGGAATATCCCTTTGGTCAGCTTGGGTCAGCTGTTCTGGCTGTGTCTCCTCCCAGCTTCTTGTAGAGAAGAAATTGGGAACACAGGTGTGGTATTAGAAACTGAAAGAGTCCTTGGCTTAGGTAAGCATTAATTGGCAACAACCAAAACCATTTGTATGTTGTCAAAATTATTCTCAGCACAAATCAAAAACATAGTCTTATAGCAGCTATTGTGAAGAAAATTAACTGTATCCCAATCAAAACAAGCAGTTTATGCTCTCTGGTGCCTGATGAACAGCAGAGTTGTACCCGGATTTTTTAAATTCTGAGCTACTTGGGGAAAAACAAAGGAGTCTATCCCCGTCTCAAGTGGATGCTAATTCACTTTCTTTAAATAATATAAAATTTACTGGACTGGAGAATAGGAAGTGTGATTGTTTCTGAAGGCTAATACACTTCTTTCAAAATTGGAATCCTTTGTTGAAGTTTCTGTCCCAGGAATAAGTCATTGTTCTTTAGTGTGAAACTCATCAGCATGATTTGTGACTGTGAAAGAAGAAGCACAAACCACAATGTTTGCATTTGGAACATCCTCTCCACTGATTTGACAGAGAGTTTATGCACTTATGTTATGAATACTGATTCAGCAGACATCTGAAAAGGCATAAGTTAAAAGTACATAGTCAAAAATCTAGACGTACAATACCCCTGTAATCACAAGTTGTTTCATTAGGACAGGTTTTTCTAGCTAGAGTATCAATTAAAATGTAGAGAATTGCATGTCTCCATATATTTTAATGGCATTACAAACTCCAGAGGTAGAATCTCTCCATGCCTCTGACATACATTGTGGATCTTCTCAGTGTGAAACTGCTTGTATAAAATGTGATGAAGGGGAAGGAAAGGTATGGCAATATGAAATCCATGTTATTCTTTCTCATGGTTATCATACTGTGACATCTCGATCTAAAGGATTTCTGGTGGTTCTTTCTTCTTAGCTCTGTTATAATCTGAAATGCTATCAGCTTCCTTTCTGCCCTGTAGATATACAGGTGAAGAATGAAGTGAGAAATTCAGGTGGAGACATAAACTGAATTAAAGACTATATTCCTTAGTTTGTTAAAAA
Source organism: Rhynochetos jubatus (assembly GCA_027574665.1). Classification (NCBI taxonomy): domain Eukaryota; kingdom Metazoa; phylum Chordata; class Aves; order Eurypygiformes; family Rhynochetidae; genus Rhynochetos; species Rhynochetos jubatus. The sequence goes on along the minus strand of CM050649.1, from coordinate 100,776,384 downwards.
CAAAGAAAAACATCCTTCCAGGTCACAGACTGTGTGAGTAAGAATAAGGCTAATTTTCCTGTTTCTAAGTCTGAATGTTCCTTGTAAATGTTGAGGTTTAAGGTTCTTTTTTGTAAGGGAGTGCACGCTAGCCTTTCACTAACAAACCGCTTCTCAAAGTGCTAACAGTTTGCTGATATTTAACAGGGAAAATGCATTTTTAATGCATTGTTAGAAATTATTACCCTATTGGATGGATCCAACATATCCTAAAATATTGTTTGGGAAAAAATAATCACATAAAAGCATTCCACAACTTGGTTGTTTTTTATCCAGATATTTTATTGTGCTTTCACCAAGCAACTAAGGATATTTATCTGCATTTTCTAGAGGTAATACAAAAGAAGAATTTTAGATCTTTTTAACAATATGGATGTCAATGTGTAAGAGATTAGGTCTTAATTCTCCACCTTTTCCTCTCCTACAATGGAGATTAACAACACCTCTGGCAGGACGAGATAAATAAATATTTCCTGACAAAAAACTGCTGGAATTATTGTGATCTTTCCATTTTCTCTGTCTCAGTACATACAGGCACTCATTCAAAATATATAAGATGATATTTCAACATCCATTTTTTCTTATGTCCATGGGCCATAGACGATTATTAAAGGAAGCTCCAGATCTGGCATAAAAAAAAAAGTAGTTGTAGGGCACCTAGGTGGCTCAGAGTGGGATTAGGGGGGCAGGAATTGTGAGAATAGCGGACAACACAGGCAGGATTTGATGGAGTCTCCAGTTTTATGCTTAAAGGGAATAGTAGTGTGAAGTTTTAGTCAACATATATAATTTATTATATACCAGCAAATGAGTCTTCTTGATAGGATTTGAAACTATCTGAGCTTTCTATCAAAGATAGATGTCCACACCTATTTCTACCATGGATGACACCTTTGGAAAGCTGATATGGCTAGTGCTGTACACTCTGAAGAACTTTGAGTTCCCCTCTTTTCCCATGTGACATTCAGGAACTTGCTCAGTAAAAATGTCACAGATAGTAGTAGCAGTCACGATAGAATCTGCTTGTATTTTGTATGTGCATACTGTGTTTGTGTGGTAACGTTTTGATAATGCAGCAAAGAGGACTACAGGACTGGCTTCTGTGAGAAGCTGCTAGAAGCCTTCCCTATGTCTGATACACCCAATGCCAGCCAGCTCTAAGATGGTCCCACGGCTCATCAAAGCTGTGGCAATCAACAATCATGGTAGCACCTCTGGGATAACCTATTTGAGAAGGACAAAAAAACACAAACAAACATGAGAAGAGAAATTGCAGCAGAGAGAGGAGTGAGAATATGTAAGAGAAACAACCCTGCAGACACTCGGGTCAGCAGAGAAGGAGCGGGAGGAAGTGCTCCAGGCACAGGAGCAGAGATTCCCTGGAAGGCCATGGTGAAGACCATGGTTAAAGGGCAGGTTGTGTACCTGCAGCCATAGAGAGTCACAGTGGAGCAGATATCACCATGGGGAAACCATGCTGGAGCAGTCTGTGCCTGAAGGAGTGCACACCTTGGAAAGGATTCACTGGAGCAGTGCCTGAAGAACTGTAGCCTGTGGGAAGGACCCCATGCTGGATCAGGGGCAGAGTGTGAGGTATCCTCCCCCTAAGGAGAAAGGAGCAGCAGACACAGCGTGTGATAGACTGACCACTACCTTCATTCCCCATGTCCCTGTGACACTGAGGAGGAGGAGGTAGAGAAAAAGTGAGTGAAGTTGAGTCTAGGAAGAAAGGAGAGGTTGGGAGAAGGTTTTTTAAGATTTGGTTTTAGTTTTCTTCTACTCATGATTTGATTGTCAATAAATTAAATTAATTTTCCCCAAGCTGATTCTGTTTTGCGTATGATGGTAGTCACTGAATAATCTCTCCTGTCTTTACCATGACTCACAAATTTTCATTATATTTTCTCTCCCCTGCCTAGCTGAGGAGGGGAGTGATGGAGCAACTTTAGTGGGATCCTAACCTCCAGCCAGGATAAACCCATAACAATGTCCTAAGTACCTACCTGGTTATAAAGAGTGCTTTAACAGGATTTACATTTACCTAGTTTGATGTGCTGTAATTAAGCAATAACCAAATATTTTATGAAAAGCAGTAGTATTGCCAAATATGGATTTTTAAGACTGAATTAAAATGTTATCCTCTTAGGAAAAAAACCCTCAACAACAAATAACATTACTGTTTATCTTATAAACTAACTTATAAACATGGATCAGATTTTTGATGGAAAATCTGACTTTCCAATTTGTTCTAAAAGTAAAACCAAAAGTTTCTATACAAAACTGTTGTCCAGGACTTGTGTTTTAAGGAAAAAAAAAAAAAAAACACAAACCCAAACCCAAAAAGAAAGGTGTTATTATGTGACTGTATAACTTGTCCAAATATAATCTTTATCACATTTGAGACAACTTTACCACTCACGCTTTTCTTTACCTCCTCTCCAAAGTGTCTTAGGGGGGTGGGGAATGGGGGTTGTTGTCAGTTCATCACACATTATCTCTGCCACTCAGAAGGAGGACTTCTCACAGTTTTCCCCTTCTCCAGCATGAACTCCCTTTCACCCATAGGGTCACCTCTACCATAAGACTGGAGGGGAATGGGAAAAGACGTTAAGGTAATAAAAGGAGAATCGATACTATGTGTCCAATAAGCCTGGCAGTGCAGCTATATGGACTACTAAAGAACTTCAAACTAGACATAGGAGTGTCCTGGTTTTGACTAGAATAGAGTTAATTTTCCTCCTAGCAGCTGGTATAGTGCTGTGTTTTGGATTTAGCATGAGAATAATGTGATAACACACTGATGTTTTGGTTGTTGCTAAGCAGTGTTTATACAAAGTCAGGGACTTTTCAGTTTCCCATGCTCTGTCAGTGAGGAGGTGCTCCAGAAGCTTTGAGGGAGCATAGCTGGGACAGCTGGCTCAAATTGTCCAAAGGGACCAGTCATGTTCAGTATATAAACAAGGGGGACTTGGCCAGGGAGCAGCGATCACTGCTCAGGGACTATCTGGGCACCTGTTGGTTGGTGATGATCACCTGCATTACTTGTTTTTTTCCTGGGTTTTGTTTCTCTCTCTCTTTTTCATATTTTCCTTTTCATTACAATGTCATTATTATTGTTATTTTTGTTGTTATTATTATCATTTTATTGTACTTCAAACATTAAATTTTTCTTTCCTCAACCCATGAGCTTTATCAACTCTACTATTCAAATTCCCTCCACCATCCCATGGGGCAGGTGAGGTGAGTGAGAGGCTGTGTGGTGGTTAGTTCCGACTGAGGGTAAACCATGACAGGCATATAACAGGTACAGAAAATAAAAACCAGCTTGAGTGTTGAGCAGAGATGAGAAGCAAAATAAGAAGTGCACTGTTTTAGGCAGGTACAAATTCAAACTGAAATTTTGTATCCATATATATCTTGGAACAGAGAAGCCAGGACTTGATTTCACTCATTTGTGGAGACCTACCTAGTACCCACTTCAACAGGTTTCTAATTAAAATAAAAGCATAACACACTCACCCTGTTATTTTTTAATTCATTTCAGTCATGTTAACCACAAGCCTAACTTAAAACATTTTCAATTTAAGTAAAGGATAGATTGTGACTATGTTGAATTTATAAAGTGTGGCAGCCTGTACAGTTTCATAAATGGAATGGAAACATTGAAACTGACAAAAGGAAAATATGTAATGACTTGGATGAGAGGTGTGATCTGAATAGCCGAAGACTATCTTAAATCCAGTTAATCATCTTTCAATGAGAGCTAACATCAGGGCAATAAATACTCTCCACCACACCAATCAGTACTCTACAACATAAGATGTGTAATTTTAAAAGGCTTGCAATTAATTCTCAGAATAAAGTTACAGTTCCAAGCTGACTAAAAATAAGATATTCCTAAACACAAGGCTAAAAGAAACCGCCTTGTAAATCAGTATGACAGGAAAATATTGAGGACAATCAATGCATCTGCAATGCCATCATGATTTATTTATATGTATGCTGTTTCCCTACTTGAGTGACTCCACCACATGATATCAACTGAATTCATATACTGTATTTATAAAATATTCAATCTTTAGATTTTTCACTTTTTTTTTTTTTTTTTTTTTTAAATAGGACTCAATATGAGTGATTAGTAATCATGAACCATCTACTGTATGTGTGTATATTAGGAAAGCAGATGTTTATATGGTCATTACCTGTCCCTGAGGCCAGCTTGCACAGACTAGACTATGTTGATACTTTTAAACTCTTTTACTCTTTGAAACATGTCGATCACATCCAAACAGCTGATTGGGAATGGTCCCTGACTCATGTTGACTGCTAAAAAATTGCTTTGGAAAGTGCAAGTTGAATGTATCAAAACCATGCAGGGATCATTTTATCAATCATCAACAGTGTCAACAATCTCATTCTGGTCTAGAAATAGACATTTTTGCAAAGAGGCTTCTGTTTCAAGTTTTCACAGACTTCCGGATGATGTTTGTGTGTTTTCACATTAATATTCTCTCAGATAATAAACACAAAATTAATTGATGTGCATGAAGTCATGGAATTATAGCTAATTGCTCACTTTATTATACAGAAATACAAAGTAAAAATGAGTGAATATTGTTTAACTATAGTTGAAATATATGCATAAACACAAGAATATAGGAAACCTAACGCACTTTGTTGATAACTTGTAGCAAAAAGGCAGCTTTGAATTGTAGAACACTGTGTTGTTAAGGCAGATTTGTTTCATGATGTGGATATGTCACCTGGCCAAAAAAACAAACTAAACAAAAAAAAAACTTGAATAAATTACAGAGATTATATGTTTATTCTCAAGGAAGTACATTATGGAGTTGTATCGGATTCAACTTCAGAGATAAAAAATGAATTCTCATCCCCCAAAAATTCAGAACTCTAAGGTAAGTGTAATTTAATGGAGAAGAGGAGCTAAACATATTTTGTGACAAATAATTTAGGAACAAAGGTTATTCTATTGTGATTACCAAACTTGTTTAATTTGCATTCATGTGGTAGTGGAATGTGGAATGTGTACCATGTTGTCGTGGTTTCATACTGGAGAGGTAAGGAAGAAAACAAAGGGATGATGTGTTTTATGTCAAAAGGTTAATTAAATATATGGAGCTCTGTTATGGAACACATATGAGAGGCTGATTAGCTGCTTTTGAGACTGGATTTGAGGAGATCCAGACAGGGAGAATGTCATGGCAAGCACTGGATACTGACGTCCTGATCAAAAAGTTGATTAAATGCTTCACACCACATGAAGAAATCTCATGGTTGCAATATAAGGTTATCATGGAGAATTTCAACTACCCCTACATCTGCTAGAACAGCAACATGATTGAATGCAAGTGAACCAGGAGACTCCTGGAATGCATCAAGGACAATATTTTGATGCAGATTCTGTATGCACAAAATTTGGGAGGTCAGATCTGCCACATCTGCTGTGAGTGATGTGATTGGTCAACAGCAGCCTTCAGTCCAGGTACAATGAAATGATGTAATTAAATATCCTCAGGAAAATGACAAGGGGAGCAAGCAATATAAATGCAAGTGATTCCAAAGATAAGATTTTTGCTTGTTCAGGGAATTAGTAGAAAATATTCCTTGGATGCTGCCTCGAAGGGAAAAAGAAAAAAAACAAAACCAAAAAAACAACAAAACAAAACCCAAGGGAGCTCATTATCTTCAAGGAAAACTCCTTAAAGGACATGGATGGTCTATCCTGTTGTACTGAAACCAAACTGACTTGGCATAAAGCCAGCCTGGATATAAACTCCTTACTGAACTCAAATGCAAATAAGAAATGTATGGAAGGAAGAAACAGAAACTTCCTGAGAGGAGGAAAGTAGAAATATTACATGAGATGCACAGATGGAATTAGGAACTGGGCAATTAGGCAAACTAAAGCTCAGCTGTACATGAAACTGGATGATGTGCAAAGCAACAGGAAGAACTTCTGCAAGTACATTGGCAACAACAACAGAAAACAAAGATGACGTAGGGTTGATATTAGTGAGGCAAGTGACTTGCTGATGACAGAGAACTGAAAGGCAGAGATACTCATTTTATTTGTGTCAGTTTGCACTTGCAATGTCTGCTGTCAGGCCTCCCATGTCTGACTAATTGAAGCACAACTTAACAGAAAAAAAAAAAATCAAGTAGGCACCATTTTAAAACTTCATAAACATACAATTGGGATAGATTGAAGATACTTGAAAGTGTGGAGAGACCTGGAAGATGCCATTTCAAGGACCCTCTTTGTCATCTTCAAAGGGTTGTGACTGTTGTACCCATTATTATACCCATCTTCTAAAATCCAAGGTAAATGTGATTTAACCCCAGCCAGCAACTAAGGACCACACAGCCACTTGCTCTCTCCCTCCTGGTGGAATGGGGGAGAGAATTGAAAGGGAAAAGTGAGAAAACTAATGGATTGAGATAAAGACTTCTTAATAGGTAAAGCAAAAGCCTTGCACAAAAGCAAAGCAAAACAAGGAATTAAATCACTACTTCCCATCAGCAGGCAGGTGTTTATCCATTTCCAGGAAAGCAGGTCTCCATAATGTGTAATGATTATTTGGGAAGACAAATGATGTAACTCCAAACATCCCCCCCTGTTCCTTCTTCTTCCCCCATCTTCATATGCTGAGCATGATGTGATATGGTATAGAATATCTCTTTGGTCAGTTGGGGTCAGAAAAAAGGTAACTGTAAACAACCAGCTTTGGTTCACCAAAGGTAAATTATGCCTGTTCTATATGATTGTATTTTACACTGAGTTAACTGCCTGGGTGGGCATGTGCAGCGGGGTGTCTACCTGTTAAAGATTTTTCACCAAACAAAGAGGGTTGCTCTAGGTTTGCTATTTATTTAATCACAACTCAGAGTTGGGCTACCACCTCAGTGAGTGGCAAATGGCCCAAGATCTTGCACAGTTTATATACCATTCAATCAATACCCATTACAAAAGGTCTGAAGTCTTTGTATATTTCCACTCAGCCTTTCAGTCCCCAGAGTTCATCATTTATCAAAGACCATCACAATCCCCTGTCTCAGCTGCATTCTTCTGTTCTGGTTCCAATCCTTGGTTCAGTTACAGGGTCTTCTTTGGGTCGCCATCTCCGTAATCACACTTCTACCATTTCTGTCTTGCACAATTCTGAGATAGACTTCAAGATGTACTATTAAGGGTTTACCTTTTGTCTAGCAAAGCACCTTTGCTTAATTAATTAATCAGTTTTTATTAAAACTGTTTCTACATAATTGGTTTGACTGGGTTTTAAACCAGCCTTGGGTGGGTCTGTACAAGGAGCAGGTTGAGAACAAATATTCTGGGCCTGTTGAGCAGTATTTCTGCACTTTTACAAGACCCCAATCCTCAGATCTAAACCTGCACTAGAGGCTATGAAAGATTCCTTTACACTACCTCTGGTATCCCTGTAGTATAACTGCAGAGAAATGGTTTAGAAATATGGAGAACAAGGTAGGTATGACTCGCTGGACTGATGAAAGGCTTTCTCATAAGTAGTCAGCAGTTAAAAAGTACCTTTCTGAGTGTTGTTCCTTTGAAATGAATACTAAGGCTGATCCTATTTCATATCTTCATTGATTACCTAGACAGTGGGAAAGAATAAACTTAGTGAGTTTGTAGAAGAAAGAAAACCTGGGGAGTACACAACTATTCAGAGGAATTTCTACAGGCTGGAGGAATGGGTTAACAGAAACTTCGTGAAGTTCAACCAATACACAGTCCTGTGCTGGGGATGCAATAACACCATGCCACAATGCAGGTGGATGGTGACTAAAGGGAGAGTTATTTTGTATGAAAGGATCTGGTGGTCCTGTTTGTCAACAAGTTGAACATGAGACATCACTGAGCCTTTGCTTCAGTGAAGGCTAACAACTCACTGTTCTGCATTAGGAAAAGTATAGCCAGCAGGTGAACTGAAGAGATTGCTTTCCTCTATGTGATACATCTGAGGCTGCACTTGAAGTATTGTTTCCAGTTTGGGACTCCCCAGTACTGGAGAAAGATTGACAAACTGGAGTGGGTCTTAATAGGGGGTTGCTAAAATGATGAAGAGGCAGGAGAAACATATGAAATAAAGACCGATAAAGCTGTGTTTGTTCAACATGGAGGTTAAGAGACAACCTGTTTGCTGCATTCAGCTATCTTTTGTCAGGTATAGACACAAGAGTGCCAGAGTCTTCTCAGAAGAGCAAAGTGAAAGGTTAAGGGGCAATTGTCAAAAGTTGCCATAATGGAAATTTCAAATGCATATATAAATACACAGTGAGGACAGTCAAACACTGTAACATGTTCTGCAGAGGCTGGATGATCTTGATCTTTGGAGATATTGAAAACTCGGATGTACAGGGTCCTCAGCAACCTGACCTAGCTTATAGCAGGAGGTGAGACCAGATGACCTTCCAGCCAAAACTGTCTTATATTTATTGGAAAATATCTTGCTTAAAGTATTCTAATACTTTGGAGAGAATAAGAGAGAAAGATCTAATTGTAACACAAACAAATTTTGAACATTATTGTGTAATATTCTTCTATTTTTCTTGAATATTTTGGTTATTGTGGTATACTTTTAATGCCAAAATAATGTAACGTCTTATTTTGTCACATAGCCTGCTATCTATGATTAATGTTATGTGACATATGCTGAAATTTTAAGGGTTTGTTGTTTTTTATTTTTTTAGGAATTTCTGAAGTATACTTTTGTGCATTGCTTCTTAAATTTCCTCTGAAAAAGAAACTCCAATTTTTTTCTAGTTTTGAGGCACTATACATGCCTAATGAAAAACACCATCTTGTTTAGGAACAGCTCAAGAATTTCAAATCAATGCAGTACACAAAACTAATTGCTTACAGATTAGACCTAGTTATTCTGTAAAAGATGGAAATAACAGCTGACAAGCTCATTTTATTATTGCTTATTATATACCTGCACCCCATCTCTTGCTCATTGTTGCCACTTAACATTAGTATTCAAAGCATGTTATCTTGAAAGCAGAGATAATAAAACAATACCACTGTGGTCTTCCCCATAGCAAAGCCCTGCAAGAGATCTGGTTCTCTGAGTCCTCAGTGATTTACAGTCAATCTTATTCTATTGCTTTTTTTCTCTACCTCTCTCAGGGTAACAACACTAAATAAAAAAGATGCTTTCGAATCATACAATGAAGTTAGAAACGTGTCAGTAGCAGATTCACTTGGTGACTTTAGAAATCATAACACAATACATTTTTACAAATAAATAAAGTACAAGAGAACTATCTGCCTGTCTAGTACACATAGGAGTACTTGCCATTAAACACTTTGATATTTCCGTGATACCTCATTAGTGGCTGTTGCTTCTTTTTCAGTCAGGGAACAAAAAACTCTTTGCCAAAGAAGAACTGGAACTAATTCTAATTTACTGATGAAGAAATTAAACTTCAGAGACCAGATATGACTTCCCAAGGTCCTTACAGCAGAAAGGAGGGCAAATGAACAATTTAACTCTGCTTTTTCCCTAAACTTCCACTGCCTTACATGCCATGGTACAAGGGATGAGAAAAACAACATAGAGGTAATCCTAGTACAAGTTCAGATATAAAAGGGCTGTCTCTAGGGCAGCCTGCAAAGCAGAACACTTAAAATTTTCAAGACTAATGAAAGATCCAAGATAGACTAGCTCTTCTGATAGAGTCCTTCAGCGTTATTCATATTGTAGCAGCTAGCCCTTCAGCTGTAGGTTCAATGATTGGATAAGGTGGCCTGCTGTTGATCTGAGCTGGACATGCAGTGCTGTAAGAAGCCCATCTTCTCCAAGCTTTAAGAAAATTCAGGACCCCCAGTTTGTCAGTCAGAGTGATCATCTTATTGGAAAAAGTTTCTAGCAGCTACCTAAAATAGATGGAAAGCAAATTTTGTCCTTGTCTCCCATCTCAGATGCTGTTCTAAAAGGAAATCTGGATTTTTTATTCTGTTCCCTAACACAGCATCTTTCTATTGTCCCTTCACAAAAAGTACCAGGGGTTCTTTGGAGAAATCAGGTTACATTATTTGCTTTTAATTAACACAGATACTCAATGAAATATAAATATTTGGGATAGGGATACTGTATGAAGAGCATCATATCTACTACTTCTTGTGGTAGCTTTTGTGTAGTAACCAAACCCCTTTTTTATGTGTTTTACTTTGTCCCCCACTGTATGCCTGATGACAGATAGACAGCAAGGCTAGAACAGTCTGGAGTACGGCATTCACTACACAGATATGTCCGAGTCACTTCACATACATGCACTTTGTGATCCTGAGTACATACTCTTGCTCAGGAACTCCTAGGTAGATATTTGGATGCCACCATTTTTAAGCGTGTAGCTTTTACATTTCAGGAATAACAGCCATTATCATGAGAATTCTTTTTCAGATCTGTCACGACACAAAAATCCAGAAAAAGTATCAAGATCTGTCTCTGAATTTCTCAGTGAAAGAAAAATTACCTAACACTTGCTATAAGCATTAGTTTTGTGCATATGATACTTAACTCAAAACTGATGAAATTACGAGTTTTGAAAAAATGTCCAAGTGATGTAGTTATCAGTAAAAAAAATTGTAAATTTATCTAATTCCTGAAAATGTTCTTAATATTTGTGCAAGAAGTTGAACATACAGAGATATGAAATAATCAAAGAACGTGTTAATACTGTAATACCAATTTTGTACTAAAGGAATTGGAAGCTCAGTAACACACATATATGTCATTGTGATGTTTCAGTTGAAAAAACCACACTAGACTACAAATGCTACTTCAGTTTTTGCATTCACCCCTAAATAACTACTGTACTTATCTCTGAATGACTGTGAATAGAGCAGGTCACTCTGTACATTTGCATGAAGATGTCAGGTACATGACAGTGGGATAATGAAAAATGCAGAAATAGAACAGAAAATGTAGCATGCTTCAACTCATGAATCTTGCAATGAAATTAAAGAAAAAAAAATCAAACTTGCGCTGAAAGAGTTAGTGGTAAAATCATGAGAAAACTGTAAGAAAGACTTGTTTTGTGAATATCAACTATACTGACTATGGGAATTGCTCTGATCTTTATTTCAAAATTCAGCTATGAATGGCAGTTCTTTGTCATCCTCTCCTATTAAAGAAAAAAACTGCACATATGTATTTTAGTAGCATTAGTCCATTTGCCAGCTTAGGACATTAGCAAAAGCAAATACACAGTACTTGTACTTTCGTAAATCCATATGAAAATAACTGCATCAAAACATTCCCTAAAGAATTTATTTAGAGAATTAATCAGGTTCATTATGGTTTTGATGGAAGAAACAGGAAGTGGTTTTACACACATATACAAAGGTTCTTAAAATTAAATAAAATACTCTGAAAATATTTTATTTTTGTATGTATGAACTCTAGATTATTTTTGTATTAAGTGTTAGATTTCACAAAAGTAGCTTATGATATTTATAATATAAATAGAAAAAACACAGTACTTTTTGTGGATACTATTTCAAAACAATTAACCTAAGGCAATTATAAATATCTTTCAGAAAATAACAGATCTACTCAGGCATAGCTATCTGTAAATGCCACATGGTGAATCTTCTGTGTTATTTAAAGCTAAATTATGTTTTTATGTTCAAAAATTACATGGCAATTTTGGACTTTGTATAAACTATTGAATATTAAGGATTTTCATGTTCATTATTTTCAGATGTGAAACAGGATTTTTTTTTTCTAAGAAACATATCTAGGTGCATATGTGTTTACCCAAATTATTAGTAAATAGATAAATATGCTCTGCAACGTTGTTCCCACATTTTTGTCTAATACAAAGGCTAAAATAATAATATATTAAAAATTAACCCTCTTTTTTTTTTTTTTCTTTTTTTTTTTTTTTTTGCTGTTGTTTAAAATAATATTTCCTGCAATATCTTTATTTTCTCTGAAGGTCAATATATTAATCTTATCCAGCATATTCTTGTAATCTGATTTCTTCAGATAAATTTCGTTGGTCTTCAGAAAATGGAGAGTTTTATTGGCTGTAATCAAGATTGAACACAACTATAAGTACATATGACTGTGGTTTCACCAAACAAGCTCCTGCATTTCCGATATGTGCCAAGTATTTATAAAAAGATGACTCAAAGAAATCTAAATCACCTCCACGTAATACAGATATAATTAACAGCTTCCAGACTTTGAGTAAAAGGAAGATATATTAAGGAGGCTTATTAAAAAGATTGAGGCCATTATGCCTAGATTTAATCAGCTGGACTTGGAAGATCTGCAATTTAGAGCAACTTTATCACTAATTATGTCCTGGATGATCAAGCCTAACAACAAAAGAAAAAGATACTCATCAACCCATTGCCTTTAAGTGGCTCATAGAGATCAGAGAAACACAGGCAAAAGGGTTATTTTATGAAGTTGTTCCAGTAAGCCAGTCTTCCTATTTGCTTCCAGCTTTTAGATCAATGATATGCTTAAAACCGAAAATAAGATACTAGAACAGAACAATTCTTCAAATAGAGAAAACTGCAGGTGTCATTAGGAGTCAAATTAAATAAAAACAAATTTACCCATCTGAGTTTCACAAGGCAGATCTTCCACCCCTTTTCAGTATATGGATTTGTGAATAACAGAGTCACTCAGTCATCTTTGGGTACTTCAGATAATTTCCTTCTTTTCATAATTTCTGAGGCTTGGGTCTTCCTTGATGCAAGGAAGTACACTCTTCCTAGGAGTTTCTTAACCTCATACTGTGCCAAAAGATCAGTTTGTTGTATCCCTTTTACTGCTTCTGTTGCTCTACTCTTCAGAAAGTTCTTCCAACAAGACATGGACAGTTGTCCATAGTTAATATTCTCTTGATCTAAAAATCAGAAATGGAGATAATGCAAATATCTAGCCTTCTTCATATCTGCCTAGCCAGAAAGCATGCAATATTTAGTCCTTATACCAACACCCCTACTATCTATCCTACTTTCTGTCTTAGCCCTGAAACTCAACAACACTGTGTATTGCTTAAGATTATTCCCTGATAGTAGAAAAAATACTTGGAAATTTTCTAGTAGCAGAGGTTTGTTAGGCTTCTGTCCACCCTTCTTGGACCCAAATTCCTCTATGGGATTCAAACTGAAATTCAGAGTAGGCTGGAGGAGAATTGCCAGACTGACAATAAGAACTTTGGCCCACAGGCTCTTACCTTGCTTCCAATAATACATGGAAAGTATCCAGGGTACTGCAGTTTCAGATGTTTTAATTTGCTGCCTTGCCTTAACTCTTGGGGTCCTCCAGGCTGGTATAGCTCATGCCACCTTATCATCATCATCTTCTTCCTAGGCTAGGAAGACAGCTGCTACAGACACCACCACTCACAGCTTAGGCTTGAGCTAGAAAAATGGCATATTACATGACAAAAGTTAGGTCATAGGATTTCTCTGCCTCCCTTGCAGTACAAGAGAGAGTGGTTGAAGCACCTATGGAATACACATATATATTTGGAGTGAGTATCCTTGTAATTTGAAAAGGAACAAATATGGGTCTAGTATAAGGACATAAATAAAATTGTAAGAATACAAATTTTAACTCATGTATTCTCACAAAATTTTTTTTTTTTTTTCTGTCTCCCTTATCAAACATGTTACATAATCTTTGCCTTCTAAATTCAAATATAGTTAATATCTTAAAATGAACCTGGATGAGCCTGCTGATATGTCCTAAGACAGTTTGGAGAAGTACAATTAATTATAGGAGTGGTTTGAAGGAAGAACCCTGCTTAATACACGTTAAAAATATGTCAACAAAAGCTTCATTACATTTCTGTTTAAATGGTGAAAGCAGGAAATACTTTCTTAGAATATATTCTTATCTGTTGTGGTTATTTAAGAGCCAATGAATTTACACTAAAAAGATCTGGAGTTTCTGCGTGACTGGGAAATGTTTTCCTTTTCTCCGCTGTACTGGTTTTGGCAGAACGATAAATAATGGAGTACTGCTCTGGCACCTCATAGCCACAGCACCAAAAATAACTGGAAATCAAATGTTCTGAGATAAAAGTATAAAACCATGAAAACTAAAGAACACGGTCTTGAAAATTTTATTCTGAATCAGATATGTTAATTAATAGGACAAGAAATATAATTCAGATTTCCACATGCCCAATAAGTGCAGCAGTTATATCATCTTCCTTTATTCAGGAAAGAATATAGTTCTGCAAAATGTAGGCCATCATACTAAATGCCTCCTATGACCTGATTTTCTCTTCCTTTTGTCGATCCCAGACAAGTGACAAGCTGCATAGCATGTTTAATTATTTCCATAGTAAGAATTTTCAATATCAATACAAAAAAGCATGTATAGAGTATGTGTCTAGATAGTGACAGACTTACTGTTATGTATCTCTGAAAAATTTTTGTATGGGTTAATCCATATGAACTTGGCTAGGACAAGCACACAAATGCAATCCTCTACGTAACATCCCTCCAAATGTCATATTCCTAAAAATCATTAAAATATTTTATTTTAGAAACTAAGTACAAGTGCAGGACTCAGTAATAAAGCTGGAAAAAAACAGGGATTGAACAGGGACTTCTAACATAAAAAAGAAAATCAGAGCTTTATTTCAAATTGATTTTGAATGAGAAGGCAATGACTGTTTTTACTTAAAAAATAAAGATGTGGAAAAAAGACATTAACTCTAGAGTGCCACTTGCCTAGTGATTACACTTGTGAGATTACCCTGAAAAATACTGTTATGGCTCTTAGGAGGAGACACTGCCCATAAGCAAAAATATAAATATAAATGCAAATTGAAGGTTTCTATTGACCTTTATAGAGACACATTGTGACTTTAATTTAAACATGTACGTTTTTAATGTTTTACTTTGCCTTTTGCTAGAGACTATAGGAAGATACTTTGGCTTTCAGTGTCACACTTTGAGCAAGAAATTTTGTTTAGAAGCTACAATTAAATAATTCAGAAATAATTAATTCAGAAGACAACCCATTAAATTATAACCCTCCCCACTGGTTAACTTGGTGCCAAAATGTATTGTTTAATTTATCATTCTTAGTATTTTTAGAATGCCTCAAGGCAGGGAATGAAGCAATAATAAATAGGGAATAGTGGATAATTAGAGAAGGAAATGTGGAACAAAATTACTAAGGGCTTTAGGTGAAGTTCATTATTACTATTTAATAGTGCCCAAGAGCATTTGATCAAATTATGGATCATGTTTAAAAGGGTCTGAGAAAAATCCTGGTGGAGGAGAGTTTTCTCACGACTACTTTCAGAATTTTGCAGTAAGTTTTACAAAATTTAGAAGGAAGTAAAAAAGCAAAAGCATATTGACCAAACCTTCTACTTTATCACATATGATGCTCCAGTGAGACTTGAAGACAGAGTTTCCCCATTCTCTCAGATATTCTTCAGGCTGAGACTATTACATGATTAAGCAGTAAAGGACTTCAAGCATGACTGATAAGGTGACATATTGTAAGTGCAGCCCTTAGGGCTTTTAAGCACAACGTTGAAGGTGATTTTTTTAAAATTCCTGAGGGTTTTTGCTTTTTAAACACATCTTAAAAGAACCCCATCTTTAACACAGAGCTTTCAAGTTGACCTGAACTTTCAGTATGTTGTTGGATTTTTTAAAATTTATTTGATAATTCTCCTTGTTATTTCTTTAAATAGTAGTATCATAAAAACACTCCTGAAAGTATTTTTGAACAGAAATACATGTGCAAAATTGTAAAACTCACTTTTCATCATGTTAAAAATTGAGATCCTCTCTGTCTTGTTTCAATCAAAGACTTAAAATGAATGAAAAAAATGAGATCCATGGCACATAGTAAATAATAGAGTTTAATTTAAAGACTAAGAGAGTGTTTAATGTTTGGATTATTAATTTCTGTTTAAATATGTTTTCTGAATGTTTGCAATATGGAAACATATAAAATATTTTTTTAATGTTTTTTTTCCTATTTTTAAAATACATTTTAAAAATAAAAAAAATATCATTGTTTCATATTAATGCAGTGGGGAAGTAGGAAACTTAATTATTTCTGAAAATTTCCCTTCCAAGCGAACAGCTACATTTTCAGATATATATTCTGACTCTAAATAAAATTATATCTGTTAAATATGAGGAAGTTTGTGGGACAGAAATTCCAATTACTCAACAGTTCTGATCATTACAAAACTTTAGATAGTTGATTCCATAGACAGAGGACTTTGACAGTATGATGCTTTTCTTTTTAAACAGCAAGAGTCAAGTTGGTTTATTTTTGAACGGAGATAGTATGACTGGCCTTGTTGTTTAGAGTGTTTCACCTGATGTTTTGGAAGTTCATAAAACCACTTGCATAATTTAATAAATAAACCTAGTTGTAACAGCAATTCTAGTTATTACAGTACTAGCAATAATAGTAAGAATAAATCAATAATACCAATGTGCAAATTGCCCTAATTATTTCTTTAAGCAGATAAACAGGGTGTTTACTTCCGGTATGCAATATGGGAATAATTAGAAATGAATACTGATCTGTATCCAAAATTGTGATTTAGATATACAGTTTGAGGTAGTAAGACGATATAGTAGAAAACATCAGCAGATTTTATGACAGTGGACAGAAAGCCTATAGAAATGGGAGAGTCAGAATGTCAAAAAGAGAGAAGTCTAGTTGTCAGACAGGGGAAAGAAGTCAACTGTTTACCTAGATTTTGCATCTGGGTTCTGCAGCAAAAATTACTGAGCACTCTTTGAACTAGTCTGTAGTACACAGAAAGAGGATGGAGCATTTTTCCTGGAGACTGTGTCCACAGTGTAGATAGTATCTCATTTATGGATCCCAGGCAGACAGGCTACAACAGAGTCAGCTGTCATAGTCTGTCTTCTGCAACTTGTACCTCCTCTCTCTGATGCATTCTCAGATTTCAGAGACAGTTTCTGAACCATCTGTTGTGTTCTGTAATGATATTCACATTCATAACCTTGAAAATAAATTATTTACTTTGAAGGTTGGCTATGTTATCGTGTGTCTAAATCCCTCTATTGCACTTCCTACTGCATGTGTGCAGGTACTTGATGCCTGACTCATCACACATGGAAATTGTACTGCTTATACACTTTCATTTCAAATTCATACTCCTTCTAAACGGAAAGTTGAAGAAAATAGCTAAGTAGATATCTCTGAGTACTACAAAGAAAAGATCAGATGAGTCAAAAACCCATAAAACCCAGAAATACCTATTTTAACTGGTTGGAATGTTTTATTTTGGTCTTTTTCATTTGCTAGACAAATTGCTCTGATGCACATCTGTAATAATAGAAATTTCGAAATGTGCTCAAGGGAAGATATTTTCCTTGTTTTGGGAGGAGCATCAGGCTTCTGTGTGAACTGTAGCTGGGATCATCACTTCAATCTAAATAATGCTTTATCAAAAATGTAAAAGTTGATTTTAATAGTCTTTTTCTATAACTCATTATTTTTTTTTCTGCTGTTCTTAATTTTGAAAATTTCTACAGAGAAAGTATATTTATCTCACAGTGATAACAGTGGAGATATAAAATTCCATAAGAAATTGATTATTTCTTCTTCATGCTAGTTTATTCTTTCTGAAAGTTTCTTGACCCATAATTTTTCCTGTGTTAATTTTGTTTACGTTCTCTAATCTTCCTTTACTATTACTACCCAGATCATCCTTTGCTTGTCTCTTTTCTTTTACCTTCTTTACTTAGCACATAATTTGTTATTAAATTTTCCTACTCTTTCACTATCAAATTCACCAGTGTATTTTTCTGTAGTCATTCAAAATGTCCAGCTAGATTTCTAAGCTCTCAGGTCAACGGCTCATTTTGTAAAAGTTTAGTGAACTCCAGAAGGGAAGAAGGAGTTCACTTAAATCCAGAAGGGATTTAAAAAATACTACCACTAGTATTTTGCATTTATAACATCTTTTAAATGGAGAATACAAAGGCATTTATGATCTTAAATTAAGCTTCAAAACGACCTTGAAAAACTGAAATATAAATGCTTGTTCTTTTATATTTTGCAGCAAATATCATTAAATCAGCAAAAAACCCAAAAGAAACCCCTATGATTTTTTAAGTGAATATTATATTTTTCTGAAGGAAAAGTCACCACTATTTTTAAAAATCAGGATGACTTTAAATATGAATTATTAATCAAAAGTTACAGACAGTCACTTTTAGATATAATTTGCATTACACTTCTTAGGATATGTAGCTGTTACAGTCTGCTTAATAATGAGGTCAACAGAAAGACAGTGCCTTTCAGACAGGTATAGGTTTGGGTCAGCCTGTGAGGCAATTCATCAAACTTGGTATAGTGCCTCCCAGACGAGTAACTTTTCACTTTGGTCTGGAAGAGAAGGCAGAATGCTGAGATGTCTCCCAGGCAGAAAATTAAATGGGTCAGCCTTGGAGGCAGCCCAGATAGGTGACTGTTCAGCTTTCCTTGAAAATGGATTAACATAGTAAGGTCATTCCTGAGTACATAACTATTGGCTCCTTCTAGATGACAAGCCATTATTCATAGACTTCCTTCCATTTGAAGGGCTGCTTATTGCAGCTTCTCTTAAAACTAGATTATGAGCCGATTAGCCTTTGAATCAAGTAATAACGTCCTGTTCGTGAACATGAACGTATGTTGCAACAGGACATAAAAAATCATTTGGCTGTATTTTTGCTAGGGACACAAAAAGAAGTTCACTCATAATTGGTATTGTGGAAACTGAGAACATATAGCAATATATAAGGAAGATATAAAGTTTTGAACAGGGAGGCTTATATAGACATCTGCTTGTTTGAAAGTCTAGTGAGCTTGTGCTTACCTAGAGTACATATGTTCCTGGCTAGGAAAAGAATGTCAAGAGTTTTGGATGTTTAAACTGGCCTTTTATTCATGCCCATCTGAAAATTGATGATACTGTATTGTTTGGAGAAAATACACTGAAAAAAAACCCCAAAAAGCTATTATTAAGTAATAAAGTAACACATACCCTATAAAATAGAAAACACAGACATACAAGGCTTGACCAAACAGACCAGGAAGCCTGGGAAGAGAGATGAAGAGTAGCAGACTAGTACACAACAAGGTTCTTTATCCTGTTTCCTCTCAGCTGTTCCCTTTCTTTTTTCATAAGCTCTTGTCAGTTTGTTCTGTATTGTGGCTGTAGAATTATAAATGGAATCATGGTATTATTTGAGGAGAGGGAGCCAAGTGGAGAATAGAGGGCATCCAATAAATTGGAAATTCTGATAGAATTTTCTGAGAATTGCTGAGTGCCAAATTACATGTGCGTAAGTTAGCAACACTGAAACAATTCTGACAGGAGAGAATAAATTTGGCAGATATCATTCAGAGAAAGGGCAGTTTTGTATGGGAGAGCAAAGAGAGACCAGGTAGACAATGGGACACATAGTTGTGAGCTGCAAGAATAGAGGGTGGTTAAAAAAAATAGAAACTTTGTTTGGGGATTAACTATAAGATGCTTATATTTACATCCTGTCTAACACAATACAAAACAAAATAATTTATACTGAAAGCCAGTGCTCTGAGACATGTGCTAGGGCACTTTATAGTGTTACAGTCCAGATTTTAATAAGGGTGCTGGAAAAATAGAAGAAGATCAAGAAAACCTACCACAACCACAGAAAAATAAAACAGAATACTAAAATCTATGTGGGTGAATATATTAAGGCAGACAGCTTACTGTAATGTCAGTTTGCGTTTTATACAGTGAATGTTTAATGTAAATGCTTGAGATCTACATGAAACAGGCAACATCTCCCTTTTCAAGTGGATGCTTTCATTACTGGTTAGTATGATGTTACATACATTTTGTTCTGTGTGTGGTCCCATAAATGTCAAAACAAATCCACAGGTGGAATACAGAGCAACTCCCTTGCTCCACTTTAGAATCTAGCTTTTCCTATTGTCAGTGTTACATTACCAATAATGTGTAAAATAGAGATTTGGATACTTCATTGCTGGTCTCATTTCACAGCTCAGCATTTTAAATCTAGGTTGTTTCACCAAAAAGGACAAATGTGGCACAGACATGATAGTGTGTGTTATTGACAAAAAGAGAATCTCCTTGGGTGGTATTAAACTCAAGGTAGAGGTCTAAAGTTTGCTCTCAAAGACATCAACAGCTGCCATTGTATAGTCAAAGAGGAGAAATAGGCACCACCAGAGTGCCATTCATCAGCTGTATTTCACATTCTATTTCAGAGTGAGATGAACCACACCTTGGAAGGCCCTTGAATTTCTTAAATGACGAAGATTTACTGCATGACTGAATGTCAAATACCAGAGGCTCTTTTTGTGGGTAGTTTTCTGTTTGGTTGTTTATTTCTCCAGAAACATTCTTGGAATTCTTAAAATCTTATGAGAAGATACTAATCTATTGTAATTGTCACTAAAAAATCTCAAATTACTGAAGCTGCAATGTTTCAGCACTGTAAGATGTAGTTCAAGGTTCACATATTCTTACTTCTTCACCCTTCAAATGAGTAATCTATGCCTTGATTTTTATTGTCTTAAAACTGTGGCTGTCATAGCAGTGGAATGAAGATGATCTGGTACTCAGTTACACTGTGGATTAATTTGTAACACCTTTTAACCTGAGCAAGTAAATGAATTAAAAAATAACAACGAGTGATTTCATAGCTAAGGAATGTAATGATAACGAGGTTTTAGGGGGACAAAATTTAGAATTTGGAATGAGCTGTGTACTGCGTGCAGGAAAAATCCATTCTGTATTTTAATTTGATGTGTTTTCAAATGGATTATTTTCTGTGGTTCATTTAGCTTCAAATAGTAATTAAAAGATTTCATTTTAAAGAAGATGACATTATGGAACTCCTGATGTGCCATTTACTGAGAGGAGTTATATAGTTTTGTGGTTGCCTTAAAGCTTTTGGGTACAACTGTCCTTGCTCTGACTGTGAAAGAGAAATCATTTTTCTAAACATCTTGTTTCATTAAATGAGGATCAGACAAAATGTGAACGTTTGATTTTTCTTGGCCAAGAGATTTCTAAATTCCAAATATTTCCTGCAATTGTCACTGTTTTCTGCAATGTGTTAGCTGCATAAACACACCCTGCCTCTGTGAGATTTCAAAATGTATTGTGTAAAGACTAAAATGTCAATTTTCAGTAAATAGGGCATGATATCCACATTTCCTCTCTACCCTTCAAAGTCACAGGAAGAATTGTTATTGCTTCAAGCACAATTACTCCCAGAGTTTCACTGGAGGCATTTTGCTTCCTGTATTGATTCTGACACATGGTCTTCCGTGAAGATACAATAAGGACCACAATACATGTATGGGGCTACAGTCTCCTACTCTGCTCAGTTTTTTAAATTCACATTATCTAATGCCTCCAGGTAATAAAGAAGTAGATAAACCTATTAATCAATAGAATTAAATTGGAAGGTGGAGGTTCTGTGGGCACACATATCCTTACCTCTACCAACAGACTTCCTTGATAAGTAGCCACTCAGCACAAATCTGTGAGCCATTTATACTTTCTATTGGCATGCCATTACAATCAGTGTTTAACTATTTCAGTGTTGTGAAATTAATCTCTGTGCTTTCCATGTTTCTACTGTGTTTCCAATGAAGTGCTAACCTTCCTTTGACAGCTTTGGCATTACAAAGAATGTTTCTGAGTTCTGCTGAAGCATTAACAGGAACATGAATGTCAACAAATAAAATGCTAGGGGAAAAAAAAAAAAAGCTTAAGAACATTAAGAAAAAAAAAAAAAAACAAACAACACAACACCCAAAACCCAAACAACCCACCTCTTTCATTACTAACTCTGTTGCCATTTTCAGGAAAAAAACCTGTTACCAATACAGATGAAGCTGCTAAGTACTCTACCCCCACACTGGAGACCTGAGTTGGAAGCAGTTTAAAAAGACTTTCAGACAGTTGCCTCAAGAGACGAAATGTCACACGTGTTAAGTTCTTTCATTGTATTACTCCAGTCTGAGATGATGAAATACATTTGGGAAAACAAGCATAAGACAAAATCAGTGTAACAAAGATCACACCCTGAAACTTAATTTAAGGTTCCTCTCTGTTGTGGTTTTATCCCAGCCAGCAACTATGTACCACACAGCCACTTGCTCCCCGTCCTTCCTCCAGTGGAGTAGGAGAATCAGAGGAAAAGAAAAGAATATTCATGGGTTGAGATAAGTACAATTTAATAATTGAAAATAAATAATATAATGATACTCATAATACTAAAAATACCAATAATGCCAACAATACTAAGAATGCTACTAATAGTATGTAATGAAAATAATGCTAATGCTTCTGTTACTAATAATATGTAATAAAAATAATGTAAAATAAATCAAATTATACAATTACTCTTCACACATCTATCATTGCCCAGCCATTTCCTGAGTAGTGACAGCTAGACGGACAGCCCAAGAGCCAGACAGAGAAGGAAAGAGGGAGACACTGACCCACACCCAAACTCCAACTTATATACTGAATAAGACAATTTATAGATTGAAATAACCCTTTGGACAGTTTGGGTCAGCTGTCCTGCCTGTGTCTTCCCCCAGCTTCTTGTCTGATCTTGTAGAGAAGAAGCTGGGAACACAGGTACAGTATCAGAAACTGAAAAAGTCCTTGACTTGATATAAACATTCCTTAGCAACAACTATAAACATTAGTGTTATCAATATTCTTCTCAGCACAAATCCAAAACATAGCCTCATACTAGCTACTGTGGGGAAAATTAAGTCAACTAAAATGAGCACACTCTCCACACCTATCATCCCATATTTGCTCTGCAAGTACATTTTTCATTAATGAAAATTCTCAGGGCCTTGAGTGCTCTAATGGGTCTTACTGGTGCTGACTAGTCATGCCCATTGGCCTAGGAGCCCCATTTCACCTCAGCCCAGGTCCATGAACTCCTGCCTCAGCAATGCTGTAGGCCTGCCAATCTTCAGCTTTGCCACAGCCCTGCCAATGCAGCCATGGGCCCCACCGAGCTGCTCACAATCCATGGTCTGATCTCATCTCTGCATTCTTAAGAGCTCCTTGAGGTTTCTTGTCAGACAGGTATTATTGTCTTTGTTCTAAATTAATACAGACATAGGAAGAGGAAAGGTCTGCGATGAGATAATAGTCTTTTGATATCACTAGGTTATTTAGAATAACCCTTTTTTTGAAATAAAGAAGTTCATTGATATCAAGTTGCAGATTACTTTCACCTGCTTTTAGGCAATCAACTGATGCATTTAAGCGAGGATGGGTTCACCTCATCTGACTTCAGGCAAATGCTGGGTGCCCAGTAAACACTGTCTGGTTTGAGATTTTAGATCTGGTTGCATAGTGCTTTGAGAGTTTTATTTCTGACATTTTCCTTTGGAGTGATCCCAATCCAAGCTGGTGCTTATCTGGAAAGTTCAGTGCGCTGGAATAAATTTTGACCAAAGGGTGGAAGAGACTAAAATCACCATTCAGCTTCTTCAGACCAACTCTTCGGACAAGGCAGTCATGTCATTAACATAATGATTTGTTTTTAATATGTAACTAGAGCCAAAAATGTTAATAATGAGTGAAAGTGGTAAAAGCTTTATAGTTATGCTCTGCTGCAGCATCACAAAACACTGCTGACAGGAGGATACACACACCCCTGCTGCCTCTTTCATGGTTCAAGACCAAATGATGGTGTGGAAACTAAACAGACTTGGATACCAAAGCATTCAATCACAGATGTATGCAGTTTTACAAACTACATGTCTTCCCTGCAGTGCAGCAACCTTGTGATCACTCCTTATCCAGCTCTCCCAATCCTGTGAAGGTGCAGGGGTGGTGATGACCAGCCACTGTGGCCACTCAAGCTGCATTGCAGCAGGCTGAGCCCCTTGTTCTGTCCCCCTGGTCATGGGCCTCAGCCAGCTCCTGGTGCCAACACATCTGTCCCACTGGTCCCTTTGTTGTTGACAGATTGTGATGAAGGCTGCCCCCTACTGTAGAGTCAACCAAGCCAACCCATGCCAGCTGTTACAACCTCATCCAGAAAAAAAATGAGGTTACAACATAAGCTTTTGAAAATACTACATTTCCAACAGCACATGTTTTCCCATATTCCCTTGCAAGTTACTGTAATGTTTTATTTATCTTACTATTACAAAACTGGCACTGTAACTCTTGCATAAAATTCTTAACTCCTGTTTCCAATCTTTGAATTTATTCTCTCTTTGGTTTCTACTAAATTCATCACCCATCACTGGCATAGGTATCTTCTTCAACTTCTAAAACCTGCTTCTGAATAAGCTGAATATTCTCTTACATTTGTCACTATAAGAAATTTTTTAGAAGACTAAAATCTCTTTTGATCTTTTCTAGGCACCATATAGGAAAACTGGACTGAAACAGAACAGGTGCCTTCATTAGTGTCAAAGTTCCACCTTGATTAGTTTCAAGACATGAGAAGAATTTCTAAATCACCTGAAGAGATTTAATGGACTGGAAACTACACAGAGGTAATTACAAGGTATTATACACAATTACTTTCTTTTTTTTTTTTTTACATTATTTATTTAATAGAAAATCTGGAGTAGGACTATGAACCATATAACAGTTAGATTCTTAGAATATTGAAGGAAAGAGATTGCCAGAGGCCAGATTAGTCCCATTTACTTCAGTCCCTTCTTTGAGACACAACAATTAGACAAAGAGATGTCTTAGGTTTTAAACAAACTTAGACTTCATAACATGATTTGGCCCAGCTATGTGTAAACTACCATCAGCAAAATATGTTTATTTTGTCTGCATAAAGAAACAGGCTAAATCCAACCATAACTTTAAAATATATGTAGATAAGAAAGATTTGCATATAAGTGCCCTAAGCAGACTTGTCACATCTGCCAGACGCCAAACTTACATAGGTCTAGACCTGCAGTATTCAGCGTTGTAGGTATCACTGTGGGTAATAATCTGAGCCAAGCAACTTGTGTTTTTTGAGATAGAATCATAGAATGGTTTGGGTTGGAAGGGACCTTAAAGATCATCTAGTTCCAACCCCCTGCCATGGGCAGGGACACCCTCCACTAGACCAGGTTGCTCAAAGCCTCATCCAGCCTGGCCTTGAAGACAGCCAGGGATGGGGCATCCACAGCTTCTTTGGGCAACCTGTGCCAGTGTTTCACCACCCTCTCTGTGAAGAATTTCTTCCTGATATCTAATCTAAATCTCCATGCTTTCAATTTAAACCCATTACCCCTTGTCCTGTCACTACAGGTCCTTGTAAAAAGTGTCCCGTCCCCCCCCCCCCGCGCCTCAGCTTCCTTGTAGGCACACTTCAGGTACTGGAAGGCTGCAATAAGGTCTCCCTGGAACCTTCTCTTCTCCAGGCTGAACAAGCCCAATTTGCTGTTACAGATACTGTTGCAGAAATATCTGTAACAGTTAATCTAATAAGACATGGCATGGACCTGAGCAGGGACATGCAGTCACCTATACTGCTAGCACCATTCCTAGCATGTCATTGACTGGCTAACGTTCTTCCAGACAAAGTCTGACCCAGGGATCATTCTTTATAGTAGTCTGAACACAGCTGGTCTAAGAGAGCTTAGCAGTAAAGAAAACTGCTATGCTATGCCAATTAGCCTGAGGTCCAAAGAGTCCCTGGACTATCTTATTTATTAACATAGTCAGAGTCTTAATGGAGGACTTCACAGATACATTTTTCTACAAACTATTTTCAGTGACAGATCCTTCTCTCTTTTTCTCTTCTGAAATAAATATTATTCACAACTTTTATTAAAACTGTCATGAGGCAAACCCTACATATCTCACTGGGCCTTACCTGCTATTTGATTTCAGAAGTATATATGGCCACGTTTGTCTTTGGAGAATTATGTCCTTATTAAGAAATTAGAAACCTAACTTCACTGTCCTTGTTCTGTATAAACAGAACATATTTCTACCTGAATAAGAATTATACTGAAGAAAAAAGGACAAACCCATGATCAGATAGCAAATAAACAAGCTAAAAAAAACCACCAAAAAACAACCAAACAAACCCCACAAACAACCAACAGCACCTCCCAAATCTTTCTTGCATTCTCACAACCGAAGATCTATTATGTTGAATTTCATCACATCGTCATAACAAAATTTTACAATTCCATTGTATTGTGTCTGGCTGAGATGGAGTTAATTTTACCCATAGCAGCCCTCATAACACTCTGCTTTGCATTAGTAGCTAGAAGGTTGTTGATAACACACCAGTGTTTTTGGCTACCATTAAGCAGTCTGGCACAATATTCAGGCTGTCTCTCCAACATTTCCACCTCAACAGAAGGCTGGGGGTGTGCGAAATGTTTGGAGGCTACATGGCCAGGACAGCTGACCCAACCTGACCATAGGGATATTCCATACCATATGATGCCTACTCAGCAATAAAAACTGAGAGAAAGGAGGGAAGGGGCAGCATTCATTATTTGTAATGTCTGTCTTCTGCAGCAACTGCTACGCCTGCTGAAACCCTGCTTCTGAGGAAGTGGCTGGACATCACTTGCTGATGGAAAGTAGAGAATAAATAATTGTTTTCCTTGCTTCGGCACACAGCCTTTGCTTTTGCTTTATTAAACTGCCTTTATCTCAACAAAGTTCTAGACAAAGTATCCAGTTCCAGGCTCCTCAGTTCCAGAAGGACAAGGAACTACTGCAGAGGGTCCAGCACAGGGCCACTAAGATGATTAAGGGCCTGGAACACCTATCATATAAAAAAAGGCTGAGAGAGCTGGGTCTGTTTAGCTTGGAGAAGAGGAGGCTGAGGGGGTATCTTATCAATGCTTATAAATATCTGAGGGGTGAGTGTCAGGAGGATGGAGCCAGGCTCTTCTCAGTGGTGTCCAGGGACAGGACTAGGGGCAATGGCCATAAACTGGAAAACAGAAGGTTCAACCTGAACATGAGGAAACACTTCTTCCCTGTGAGGGTGACAGAGCACTGGAACAGGCTGCCCAAAGAGGTGGTGGAGTCTCCTTCCCTGGAGACTTTCAAAAGCCGCCTGGACTTGTTACTGTGTGATCTACTCTAGGTGATCCCGCTCTGGCAAGGAGGCTGGACTAGACGATCCCTAGTGGTCCATTCCAACCCCTTCCACTCTGTGAATCTGTGACAGATGAGTTTGCTTTTTTTCTCCCCTCATGTCCTGCTGAGGAGGGGAGTGATAGAGCAGCTTGGTGGGCAACTGGTGTTCGGCCTAGGTCAACCCACCACATCAGTGCAGAATATGTGCTCAATTAATTGACAAAGTTTATTTGCTATGGATTTTATTAATATAAATAAATTAAACAAGAAAAAATATTATTTGTTTGCATCTGAAAACATAACAAATATGATATTTAAATTCTTCTTTCATGAGTATCTGCAAAAAGAAAACAATTCAACCTCTAATCTGAGCACCACAAGGCACTGTCTAACCTGCTTTTCTTTCTTCCTGTTCTTTCCTTCCTTCCTCTTTCTCTCTTTCCTCCTTTCTCTCCATTTTACTTTTATTTTCATACTCCCTTTGTTTCCTTTTTTCTCTCAGCCTTCTTCCTTTCTTGCCCTGCCCTACTGCATCTCTGACCTTCTGCAACTTGGTTCTTTGCATTATTTTGAAGCATTAAAAAAAAAAAAAAAAAAAGAAAAAAAAAAAGGCAGTATTTCTCCCAGGTGTTTCTGCAGTACAGTCATTTCATTTTCTTCCTCTACAAAAGACAGATCTGTTCTCTGTGACGGACAAAAACGGTCTTGGGACTCAACCTTATGTATGCAAATAGAGGTGAATTTTATTGCAAGGATGCATATACTTTCACTTAAAACTGGGTATTATTCAACAGTGGCTGTCTCCTGACCTGCAGATATTGAGGTAGATATTGTTGGTGAGCAATGCACTAATGAAGTTCAGAATGCCAATTACTGACTTGTTAATTTCTCCTTTAATGATGATAAAATGTGTCCCAGGTGAGGATTTTGCATGTTAACACATGAAAAACCTGGTCATGTATTTTGTTACTGAACATTATTTCCAGTAAATTACTTACTCTCAAAATATGCTATAAAATTTCAAATTACCACCAACATAAAGTTTCTTATTTTAAAACTATTGGATGGTTTTGTATTAAAAATAATAATAATCAAAATTCTCTGGGGAAATGTGGATCATTTCCCTAAAGGAACTTTAATTAATTTACTTTGATTTCATATCCACTCTTTTACTTTGGGAACTCTTGGCATAACTTTAAATGCAAATATTAAAATACCCTCTATTATGCTGGAATTACAGACTTTTCAAAGTGTGTTAGATTTCTATAACCCCCAAAAGACAAGCCATACATATCAGAATTGAAACAGTTTCTCATTTTCGAACAGATTAAAATTCACTTCTTTCTTCAAACACTGCAAGAATACACTGACTTTTAGAATTTCACCCCAAAGGCAGTTAAAACTATCTATTAAGAAGAAGGCAAAGACAAATAATACAGGGAGAAATAATGCCTGAATTTTCTACAGTAGTATCACATGCAGAGATGAGATGCTGTGTTTGCATTTAACAGTGTCTCACTGATGGAAACCCAAATGCTCTTAGCCTCGTCTGTCCTCAACACTGGCCTAATGAATGTGTGCAACAAGAAAATGGTAAGAGAAGAATTTAATTTCAGTACATGAGAATAAGTTCGTTAGGTTTGTGGAATCACAAATCTAGTTCTTTCCTTTGGGTGGAATTCATTTCAACTGACTCTATCTGAAAATCAGAATTCTAAGTTCGAGGTGATAATTTCCCTTTGTAATCAATAACAAGAAATAGGCACATTTGGAGAGTGATTTTTCTATCTTATCTCACAAATAAATCTTAAAATGAGATGCTCCAACCCTCAACATCATTTTTTGCTTGCAGTGAAAAAAAGGGAAGACTTAGTTGTTTGAATTAGTTAAAAGCACGTTTGGATTGCACCAGTGACCATGATGCCCAAATGCATATAGTCATGACTTCTGTATGAAAGATACAAATGCTCCTTACCTTCACCCATCAATTCAAAACTAGTTTTCCTAAATTATGATATAAATTCACTGGATATAGAAATAAATTACTATCTGCTAATCTCAACCTTTCAGATAAAAGTTTTTGGTTCTTCTGTTAAAAAAAAAAAAAAACAAACAAAAAAACCCACAAACCAAGACCCACAAAACCAAAAAAACACACCCCACCAAAAGTAAAAAAAAAAAACCCAGATGAAAATAAATTACATTAATTCATACTTAAATTACTAGATACCTAAATTATTAAAAAGGGTATATTCTTATGAAAGGAGGTACTTACCTTCTTAAATCCCACATCTTTTTACCAGCTTCAATTGACTGACCAAAGAGTCTTCAAAGATGACAGGTGGAAGTAACACCACTGATTATCCCATCAAGTTTAACAAGGATGTGTTTGACAGAGTTTTGATTGAAGTTTTATAGAAAAGCTGATACATATAAAAAAGGAATGTTCAGCTGTTTCAAAAAATTGAATAGTATGAAAAGATGAATATATGTATGGAAATACTTGTGTTCATTGCTTAATAAGTATAATATTGGACATCTTCAGAAGGTTTGAAGGTATAGAGGATGATTTTGTGCTGTCTTAAATTTTGTATGTTTAACACTTTGAATGGTTTAACACTTTGCACAGTAATTTATGCCATAGCAAAAAGGATTTAAAATAACACCAGCTTTTATAGCATTTATAGTGTTACCTGACATAAGCTGCAATTATTGGATATGGTTCCAAGTGTAGAGAATCAGCCAGAGAGCTAATAACCCATACAGCATGCCCCTAAAATCAGGGGAAAACCACCTCAGTCACTGTAGTAAATGATGAATCTGAATTTCATGACGTGATCTAAATATCTGAAGAGAAGATTTCGTTAAACGGCAAGGTTTCAACTCAAGTTTGGAGCAGGCAGTTCAAGTTCTCTGTTGATCTTACAAAGTTTGTTGGAGTTAGTGAAAAACTTTTAAGAAATAACTCATTCAATTATTTCGATATTTTCCCTTTTCACTGAATATATATTATTATCTCAATTAAATTCAATTTGCCTTTAAAAAATGCAGCTCTCCACATCCACTATCTTCATGCAGTTCTCCACATCCACAGTCTACATCTACTTTTCTTCTTATCTTTCTTTTTTTAAAAACATTTAAAACAAACACTAATCGGAAAACACACCATATTTGCTACACAAACATAATAGATTATGGCTGTTTTTTACTTTTTCTACTAAGTCCATTGGTTCTTTTACAATCCTATCACAAAGATTACTGCAAGCAGTCACAACATATTCTCTGTTACAACAGTTATCCTTGCAAACTCCTTATATATGAAGCTGTCACAAAATCATCATTAGTCTAGACAGGGCTCAGAGCAACAACTAGGCTGTTCCATATGATTTTTTTTCCATAGAAGTAATCTTCTAACTGGAGTGACTGTAACACCAGAGAGGAAAATACAGTAGGTTTCTACACAGTGTTCAGCTCTACAAGTGGAGTATTTCCTAAGGCTGGAGAAGTAATCATTAATCTTTTCAGACCCTTGATTTTTTTCTTATATAGACACGTTTAAAATGGGGATCTGTACAATATTTTACGGGGCTTTTTTTGGTTACTTGGTTTCAGGTATCGTTTTTTTTAACAAGTTTATATTTTCTAAAAGATATTGAAATCTGACATTTATCTTCTACAAGCTGCATTGTAACTAGTCAATCACCTCATGTGTTAAAACAGTTGCCTGACCTGAGGAACATATAAGGGAATACAGAAACTTGTTTAACAGAAAAGAATACATTACTATTTTTTAAAAAAAAGAATGCAGAAGGAATGAGATATAGCTGATTCTTTAATATTGTCCTTCTTTATCTAGGCTAAAATGATCTTTGTCTTATTTGAGCTGGCAAAATGGTATAGGCAAAGAACAATGCACCATCGATGCCATAAGAATTCAACTCTTAAAAAAAGAAGTAGCCTATTTTTACATGGTTGAGCTCATGAAATAAAATGATCACTCATCACTAAACAAGTTTAAAAACTGGAAAACATTTAATGACTATATGTGTTTCTTTAATTTAAGGGCTTTTTTGGCAACCAGTCATTATTCAGGGAACAGGTAGCTGCATCATTTAGAACTCTCCCTTACAAAAATATGATCTGGGTACTGAACTGTGAAAGCTCCATGTGTAATCATGTCTTGGCACCCATGTAGCCTAATGCTGGTGCAAGAACAACAGCAATACTTATACAGTGCTGTTCAAACAGGATATCTCACAGTGTTTTAAAACAGGAAATAAAGTAATGGAAGCAAGAAGCTAAATAAACATTCTGCCAAAAGTATTGGAATTCAGTCTATCCATAGCAAGAGGCAGAGCCTCAGATTTTTTGATGATGAAAGGCTTTAATTCTGGAAGTGTGGTTGTGCATAATGGGGAAGAAAAATTTCTTCCCCTCAATTGACTTTAAAAACTAGAGGTTAAACATTCCACAACTTGTGCTCGGGGGGGGGTGGGGGGGTGGGGGGGGGGGGTGGGTCCAGAAGAACAATAGAGAATTATGAATTCACAGGTCCTGAAACAATACAAGGCCCTTAGACAATGCAGGGCAAAAGATAAATAAACTGGAAATGCTTCAGGTAATTGTGGAAACTCCAGCTCTGGAGCAATATGCAGAACTTTTTCAGTTTTAGTGAAATGTTTTGTGATAGCAATTTGTATTCAGTGAAAATAACATTGATTTTCTTAGAAGTCTAGAAAAGAGAGAGAAAGACACAGCTGCTCAATATCACTGAGCCTGGTATTGTAAACCTGTGAATAGAGAGGAGAAAAGAGAAGAGGGCAGAGGTGGGGATGAAAGTGTAGTTTTTGAAGATATTAAAAGGATTTTTTTATTTTTATTTTTTTTTTTTTTTTTTGTCCCAGGATCCTCTGGATTCTTTAAAAATCCCAGAAAGTTTTCAGCTAGAATCAGTTGGAATGAAAGTTAAACAGGAAACATGTATTTAGAGTGGTTTAAGGTTTGTGCCATACTAAAAGAAGAAAAACATTATCCTGCAAACTCATACTAAATTGTAAGACCTGAGTTTGTATCATATAGTTTGGGCACAAGTTACATATTCATGCATATGTGACTGCACATTTCAATAAAATTTAAAATTTTCAGTGGTGTTGAATTCTTGGGACCAGACTTTCTGCTGTTGTCAGCCATTGCAATTTTACTGAAGGCAAAGTTGGTTTAGCACATCAGATTTACCAAGTAGCCAACCCTAATAGCTTTCATTTTGATTTAGGATAGCATATATAGAGTTTCCCTTAGTCTGAGGTAATCAAATTGTTTGCAAGCTGGAAACTGAGTGAGACTTGTTTTGGAAATTCCCAGCTTGATTCCCTGGGGAATCACAGCCAACAGTCATAATTTACAGCAATATTTACATTGTTCAAATTTATGAAAATGCAGAAAAACTTAGAGTTTTAAATACCAGAAGCTGTAATCAACATCTTGGTGAATATGTTCCCAACACACACACATACAGAGACATGAAGAACCTTCTTCCTTTTTTTTTTTTTTTAACATAATCATTACAACATTATTTTTATTCAAAGAAAATAAACACTATGGAGTACTCAGCATGAAAGAAGAGTATTTATTTCTTGTATTGTGACATAGATAACCTGAATTTATCTCAGATCTGTTAACCACATGCTTAATAAGTAAGTTTATAATTGACTAATGAGTTACTAGCTGAAATTTATCAAACAAAAGCAAAATCCTCTTTTGAAAGGTAGCAAAAATATCAACAATGTAAAGCAAAGCTACCTTTCTCATTGTTATTGTCTTCTGCATTGTTCAATGTGTTAAGTCGATGCAAGTTAGAGGTGTATGTGCTAATTCCTAGTGTGTCCGCCTCCCAGTGACCTATTCTCATCTTAGAATCTCTATTCCTCATTCCATTTTACTTGAATTCTCTCATGCATCATTGTCCCAATAAAACCCTTGAAAAGCTAGGTCAGGAACACTCTTAAATTATTTTAATTTCTAATGAAGCAGAGAATAAACAACACTCTAGAGGCTGAGAAACATTGTAACAAAGAATTGAGGTCAATGAGTTCCTAAATTTCTCTGGACCTGGACAACAGTACTAAGTGACAAAGCACTTGCATTGTACAGACTTTGCATAGAGAGATTGTTGTCCCTCTTTTCTTTTTTTTTTTTTTTTTATGAGACTTTTCATAAGGGCAGTAGTAGCTTATTGTGGGCAGCAACATTAGGAGAACAATTTGATGTCCATGAAACAATTTCTAAAGATCACAGATTTTTGTTGGTGAACACACTGTGTACTCAAATGAAGCATCAAACTGAGAAGACAAATTACTGGATGGATTTGTATATTTAGAGTATTACACAGAAACAAAACCATAGATCAACCTACTTTAAAAACTTAAAGCAATACAGTAAAGGTTAGGCTCTTTAGGATAATACAGGTTTTTGGTGAAGTCTCTTTCTGATTGTCATGGTTTAACTCCAGCTAGCAAAATACCACGAAGCCGCTCTCACAAATCCCCCTCCACTCCTCCAGTAGAAGGGAAGAATCGGAGGAAAAAAAAAAGTAAGGAAGCTCGTAAAATTGAGGTAAGAACTATTTATTACTAATAATAAATAATTAAAAAAATAGAAAATAAAACATATGATACAATATATACAGTATGATACAATATGATACAATTTTCTCACCATCCACTGGCCAATGCACACCCAGATGTTGAGTGATGAAAATCAGACCCCGAGAGCCTGAAAACCACAGCCCGAGAGTGATCGCAGCCGAGAGCCACAACCCGAGGGCCGGAGCCCGGGAGCTAACGCAGCAGATTCTGAACAAACCCTATCAGTGATAGCACAGCCAGGAACTCTAAACAACACACAAACTCCCACATGAACGAGCCAGCACAGGAGTTGGCAAGGCAGCTAATGCCGGAGGGTTAGCAAGCTCCCCAGAGGGACGAGCAAGGGAGTAAGTGAGAGAGTAATGGGAAGAGTAATGGCTACTGGACCCCTTCCCCGCCCAAGACCTGGAACATGACATACTATGGAATGAAATACTTCCTTGGTCGGTTTGGGTCAGCTATCATATCAAAAGCGGAGAGAAGACCTTGAATTACAGGCCCTCCCCAACACCAGCTGAGGCCTTATCAGTACCGCTTCTTAGCAACCACAGTAAAGGGAGTTAACTTTTTTTTTCCTGACTGAACCCAGCACATTGATGCTGTTTATAGTTAACACATAGCAGTGATTAACACTCCAACTGTATCACTACCTCCTGAGTTACAATTTTATGTCTAAACAGGTAACACAGAGCCAGATGAATAGATTAAGAAACAACTGAATTCTGTGGTTTTGATTCCAAATAGAGAAATATAGTGAGATTATCTGATCATATCATGTTGGTTGAATGCTACTTTAGCAAACTGCAGTACCTGCTTTTAAAACTTGATGGTTCTGCTAGTTGTGACCGCAGGTTGATGAGATTTTTCTTCTTCTCATGCAGTTTTCTACCAGGCAGTGTCCTTCCAGCTCTGTGAGCCTGGCAGATGCCATCATATAATGCATCAGGTATTAGGTTGCTGAGATGCTAGCAGCAGTACCTGCTTTTAAAACTTGATGGTTCTGCTAGTTGTGACCGCAGGTTGATGAGATTTTTCTTCTTCTGATGCAGTTTTCTACCAGGCAGTGTCCTTCCAGCTCTGTGAGCCTGGCAGATGCCATCATATAATGCATCAGGTATTAGGTTGCTGAGATGCTAGCAGCAACATGTTCTCATTGATAACTTCAAACCTTCAAAGTTTATGCTGGAGAACGGGCTACAAGGTTTTATGCCACAAGACATTATGTAATAACTATGACTGTATCAAGTGCATGGCTGTGGTGGGTTGACATTTGGCCAGCAGCTAAGCATCCACATGGCCACTCACCCATTCTATGAACTGATCTTTTCCTTGTATTTTCTCCTCCAAACAGCCCTGTGGTCTTTTGTTGCCTGCTGGGCCTAAACTTTGACATTCCTGGTGACGATTTTCTGTTACTGATACTCTCTGCCTGCTTCTGTTTTCTGACACAACAGCTTTTACTCATCATGAGTACTAATACCAGGATTGGAAATTGCCTTCACCATGTTCTCATCTCCAATTCTTCTCCCATTTGCTAATCTCTATTATCTCATCCTAACTTCCAAAGACTGAAGACAGTCCAGTGGTCCTTTCCAGCCTTTATTTTTTTATGATTCCATCATCCAAACTTCAGTCTTCTTCAGCATCTTTTCAGCACCTCTCATCAAAATTAATTGCTGAAATAATTTCAATCAGTGTAACGTTTTCCAACTGAAAAGTTAGGTCTTTCTAGAAGTCCTTACCTATGCAGCACACTTTTTCAATCACAGGATTCACTGCAGTTACAGGACTGTTAATTTTTCTTAATAAATGGTCAACAGCCATGCTATTCTAACTGGTACCTGTGGGTTTCAGCCTTCCTTGTTCCATACACTTCAAGACCACCCTGTCTAAGACAGTCTTTCGTGTATTCCTAAGTTAGCATCAACACCCTTCAGCCTACCATATCAATTGCCACAATCATACCGATTAAAAATCTCTACAACTTTTTATGGTGCTAAAATAAACAAAAATTTAACCTTAAACTTTCATTTCCTTTAGTCCAATGTGAACGAATATTTCATGTACTTCTGATACAGAGCAAAAGCACTTCTTCACTTAGCAAAAAGTCCTTCCATTAGACTGATCTTGAAATGTTGTTCAGAAGTCCATTTGCTCCTCAGGACTTGATCACAAGAAAGACATTTAGTTGATTCCAGACATGCATCCACTGCTGCTGTCTTGCAAGAAACTCTTTTGCATGTCCTATTAATGGAATGGGCATGTTACCTGTTATGCTATCCTTCTTCCTTTGCAGACTCAAGTACCTGAATATCTCACTTTCATCTTCCTGTTATCTCAAGAGTTGAATTCTCTATTCTTATTAATAATCTCCCTTCCACTTTTTCTTCTCCCTCATCTTTTCCTTTCAACTATCATGAGTGAAAATAACCTTACAAAGTCTCTATGTAAGAAATTCTGAAATAAATGAGAATTCTACAGGAATTGAGAATTACTTAATCATCCAAATGTTATTTGGCTGATGTTAAAAAGTCAGCAGGAGGAGCTCACAACATTAATTTTAATCAGTTGTTTAATAATTCTTCAAAACAGTGCCTCTTATATAAAACCTGTTTACACAAATTCCCTTGGTTTTTGGGCACAGCATATATCCAAATGTAACTGAGCTTGTATTTAAAATTTAACAAACATGATAGATGTCTCTTGGGGAGGAGCAGCTGGACTTCTGGATGTAAAAGCTGTGAGTCCTTATTGCCTGAACTAAATGACCTAGCTTTCCTAGCTCAAAGGCTAGATTAGATTAAAAACTGATTTATAGTCCAGTCACTATGGAAGGACTGAAAACCCCACTAATTGTGGGCTGCGTGCATATTCACATAATGTTTTCCTTTATTATTTATCCTTGGTTACTGCTTGGTCTGAGCAGACTGGTCTGAGTATGGCTTCAAAAATCTGTTTAGTTTTCACTCCAGAATGATCATTCATTTTGACCTTCCTAAACAGTTTGAAGGAGCCTGCACTTAACTTTCTATGTGAGACGCAGCTCTAGAACAAATGCACCCATCCAAAAATCAGTTTTATTGAGAAACACACTGAGGAGACGAGTCAGAGATGGGAATAGCCTATTAGGGCTTCCTCCAGCCATTACATTCATGCATACACTCACTTGAGGAAAATGTCTGGAGCAGAAAATTGCACAATATAGATTTATAAAGTTCTTGTGTGTAGCAGTAAATAGGAAGGATTTAAATTTAAAACTGATAAAAGGATATACTTTGTTGCACATGCATAATTAACCTAGAGAGCTCCTTGCCACAAAAATATCACTGAGGCCTTAAAGATTAGCAGAATTTTAAAAAGGATTAAACATTTATATGGATAATGAGAGCATTCACATTTGCACGGAATTGGATTTATTTCTTAAAAAAAAAACCAAACAAAACTGTCTTATTTCAGGACTAAAAAAAAAAAAAAGTAGCCATTGGGAACAGGAAGAATCACCCCTCTCAGGAAAGTTATTGCATAATTGTTTATTTCAACTTCTTTATGAGCATGTTGTTCTAGTCACAGACAGCAGCAAGATGTTGGACTACACACCAATACTGCTTGACGAAAAGTAGCAATTACCAGGCTCTTATTGACCTATGTTAATGACTGAACTACTGAACCACAGTGGAAAAAAGAAATGTTTTGCCATTCAAATTTTTTTCATGAGAAGATAAAGGTGGCACACAGAAATGTTTTATAAGGAATTTCTACTTTTGCAGAAAGCAATATTTCTGGATAGATGTTTCAGGGAGTATTTAATGAGTGAGTGGCATAGAAATAAAATTATTGTCATGAACAAGTTAATGACCAATTAAGTACAAAAACAAAACTAAATTACTTGCATTGGTACCTAATTTAAAACTGTGATTGTAATCCAGGTAATGGAGCTCTGCTGGAAGTGTTCTTAGCACTCCCCTAACAAAAAAATGTCATTACTGACTGGCCTGCTGCTTCATATAATTGCTGTGATAAGCCACTGCAAATATAATTGGTTTTAGCTGAAAAATATTTCATCATAAAGCAAGAACAACAGTTGTACTTTGATTTATGTATTTATAGCAATTTAAGGAAGATCATTACACATGTATTTTCCAGACATTTTACTAAGCCAGAAAGTGTAATGAAATGCAGAAAGGGTCTTTAAGAAACAATGCACTTTTCCTTGAATTGTGTTCCTTTTGAACACTGAAAAGACTTAAATAAGCACATTTAGTTTGTTAAAGCCAAAAGGAACTTCAGATTAATTTCTGTATTCTTTTTGCAAGTTTTGTTATTATAATACAGTCTGAGAAGCTTGCTAGTTCTAAACAGATTCTGATGATGTGTATATATTTCCTAGGCTATCATAGATGTTCATTATCATGAACTGTTCTCTTGCTTGTCTGGCTCAAGCAAACAAGAATTTCAAGTAGTGATAGATAAATACTTTAAAATACTGTTGTGAATATTCAATGGAAAAATCATAAAACCCAGAATTTTTTTCTCTTAAGACCTCCAACTCCTATTCTTTCAATGCTTGTTTTAATGATTAAATTTATCAGTGGTAGCTTTCCTATATGTATTTATTTTTATTAAGCATACTCATGACAAGCTCATTTTAAAAAGTATGTAAACTGGAAATCTGATTATAAAGAGCTGCAGTCAGTCACGAAATAAAACACGAAATTATGTAACATGTGATTTCTGTGTCCAGTCAAATATAATAAATGACACTTACAAATTCAGTACTGGCTACCAGAATTAGCAATTTAGCTAGACACATTTGTGTATTGCTCAACCTGTTGGAGCGACTCCAGAGGAGGCCATGAAGACAGAGCGGTGGAGCATCTCTTCTATGGAGACAGGCTGAGAGAGTTGGGCTTTTTCAGCCTGGAGAAGAGAAGGCTTCAGGGAGACCTTACAGCACCTTCCAGCAGCTGAAGGGGGCCTACAAGGAAGATGGAGGGGAACTCTTTACAAGGGCAGGTAGTGATAAGACAGGGGGTAATGGGTTTAAATTGAAAGTGGGGAGATTTAGATTAGATATCAGGAAGAAGTTCTTCATGAAGAAGGTGGTGACGCACTGAAACAGGTTGCCCAGAGAAGTTGTGGATGCCCCATCCCTGGAAGTGTTCAAGGCCAGGTTGGATGGGGTTTTGAGCAACTTGGTCTAGTGGAAGGCATCCTGTTCATGGCAGGGAGGTTGGAACTAGATGGCCTTCAAGGTCTTCCAACCCAAACTATTCTGTGATTCTATTCCTCTGTTAACATATACAAACACAGATACTGCATGTACTCCTGGCCATTCCAACAAAAAACTGAATAATCTAGTTGCAAATTGGGGATGCCAAGCCTTGACATTTCAGCTAAATAAATAAATAAGTAAATAGATAAATACTTTAAAAAAACCAACAAAACATATGTCTGGCTTTGGGAGAGAAATACTACAATTATGCTTTTCAGTAACTGGCCTTCATTATATTTGCCTTTATTTACCTGGCTCTGGTTCTTTTGTTCACAGGAAAAAATCTATAACATAAACTGAAGCAGGTAGAATTGATAAATTATGATTTAGCCAAGAGACATATAATGTGATGTTGTGTATAGGTTGGTTGACACCTTTATTGCAAATCTTTACACATTTAGACAGGGAAATTACTGAATTTTTATTAATTTTTAAAATATTTTCCTATTGTTTTATTTCTTTAAGTACTTTTAAAAGTCACTTTTTTTCTAAGCATCCTTTAACAACAGTCTAATATTTTTTTTCAAGCAAAAATTCTGAAATATCGTGTTTCTGTAGATTATAGGTGTCGATGTCAGCTAAGGCTTTTGATAAAACTTTATGGAGTGTTTTTGCTAGGAGCTTATAAAAGTCTTCATAATAACCTGAAAGGTACATCTGGCCTAGTAATTCAGCCCAGTCTTGCAAACCCTTTGGAGCATGCTGACCTTTGAGTATGAAAGGATTTCCACTGACACTAATGGATTTTGGATCAAACCATAAAAAGATCAACCATCCAAAGTAGCACCTCTCATCACCAGAGAACTGCATCTGTTCACTTCCTATATCATTAGCACAAAGAGCCAACCATTCATAAAGGTTACAATGTCATTGTGAAGAAATTCAGGAGTCACTGATACTGCCTCATAATCAGTGTGTCTTTGGAAATATTAAATCATACACTGAGTTAAAAAGTGGTCTGATCTAGTGCTTCATCCCATGTACAATATGATAGTACTACTTGATATTTATGTTCTTTTTTTGGACAGAGAAAGAACAGAAGATAAGGTGTAAGTCTAATTATCTTTAAGTAAAACAACACTGAATTTTGTCTCCTCTACTAAGATGTAACAATACAGTGGAGAAAAATATTTCTTATTCCCACTGGAAATAATATAGGATTTTTTAATGTTAGAACATCTGTGTTTGAAACACCAATTTTCTCTTACTATGGATTTGAATTCCTTAGAAACAATAAGATTTTCACACTGCAAGCGATTGCTTTTCCGCTGAGTTATTGTACTGGGTCTGTCTGGAGTGGAGTCGATTTTTCTCACAACAGCCCTTATGATGCTGTGTCTTGGCTTTGTGACTATGACAGTATTGATAACCCTCTCCCCACCCCTGCCTTCTTACAGGGCTCAGCTCTGCTCCCGATTTTCTACAGCCTCTCTGCCAGTAGCACAAAAGTGCAGGGAATGGGGATTTCCCAGTTGTCTCTGCAGTTCCTTCCTTCCAAGGAAGGGAGAACTCCTCACACTCTTCCCCTGCAGCACTATGGGGTCCTATCCAAAGGAGACAGTCCTCCATAAAGTTCTCTGACCCAAGTCCTTCCCACAGGCTGCAGTTTTCTTCAGTAACTGCTCCAGTGTGTGTCCCTTCCACAGGTGTGTGGTTGTTAATGGGCAGAGTGCTACAGCACAGTTTTACTACAGAGTCATGGGCTGTTTGCATGCAGCTGCCTGCTCCAGCATGGGGTCCTCCCCAGGCTGCAATGA
The DNA here is from genome assembly GCA_027574665.1 of Rhynochetos jubatus. Taxonomy (NCBI): domain Eukaryota; kingdom Metazoa; phylum Chordata; class Aves; order Eurypygiformes; family Rhynochetidae; genus Rhynochetos; species Rhynochetos jubatus. Next base: position 100,735,531 of record CM050649.1, on the reverse strand, counting down.
GGTCCTCTGCTGCCCCATGACTCTCCATGGCTGCAGGGGCACAGCCTGCCATCTCACCACAGGCTGCAGGGGTACCTCTGCTCCGGCCCACCTCCTCCCCACCTTTCTGCACCGACCTAGGTGTCTGCCTAGTTGTCTCTCTCACATCACACTCTTTGGTCCTTCCTTCCTGTCCTCTCTCCACACTGATTCTGCTGCTGGTTCTCTTCCCCCCTCCCCCCCCCCCCCCCCCCTTAAATACATTAATTCGCAGAGGCACAGACAGGCTCAGCTGTGACCAGAGGCAGGTGTGACTTGGAGCTGGGGAAGCTTCTAGCAGCTTCTCACAGGAGCCATCCCTCTGGCCTTTCCCCACGTGCCAATCCCCGCCCCCCCATAGAAGCCCAACACCAGGAAGAATGCAAACACTACTGTTGCTGAGATACTCTGGAAAAATAATAGGATAGAGGAGGTGGTCAGCAAGATATTATCAGCTCTGTGTTAATATAAGAAGTTCAGAAAACTAAAGAGAGAACTTGCAATATTAATACATACTCTGAAAAGGGGTAGTGGAGTGTCATCAGAAACCTAGAAGAGGAACAGGCAGACTGGAACACGTTTGAAATCCATCATTTCTTCAGAGAGACAGAAACAAAAACAATAATAATGAGAAATATGTTATTAATAAGATCACCAAAAGCTTATATAAACAGAAAATGTCAGTAAAACTAAAGGAGTCAAGGATTGTTTTGGATAAATATGAGGAAAGCTATTCTACTAGGGGGAGAAAAGTAAGGTGTCTCTAAATACTGCTTATGTCTCCCTTGTCAATACATAAAAAAAAAAAAAACAAAAAAAAACCCCAAAAAACAAAAAGAGAAAAAAAAAAAACATCAACAGGCAGTGATAAAACCCAGGCCACAATACTGTGCACGTTTCTAGCAAGAAAAAAAGTTACTCTAAACTGAGCATCTATAAAAACACCTAATAAACTATTGGAAGATTTAATTTCAGTTATATCTGGAAAAATAAAAACTTCCATTTTGGTCAAGCAAAAGTTGATGAGGAAACACAGAAGTTATCTATAAGTATATGAAGATAAAAATGAGGAAAATCACCAGTCTACAGGAAAATGTTACAATAACAATGAAATGGGATGGACGCTCAATTGACAGAGTTAGCATGAAAATTAGAACATCCTATAAAGTCAACTTATCAGTGACATGATAGAATAAGTAGTTAATGTTATTATAATTTCTATTATTATGCAAAACAAACTACTCTGATTCCATTTTGTTTTAAAGATTTGGGAGTTGGATTATGTGAGGTGAGTGGTTTGTCCCTAAGGAAGGTCTTTAGAAATACTGTTTTTTCAGAACAGTGGTGAGAAAAAAAAAAAAAGAAATGGCTAAGTTCATAGAATCATAGAATGGTTTGAGCTGGAAGGGACATTAAAGATCATCTAGTTCCAACTCCCCTGACACGGGCAGGGACACCCTCCACTAGACCAGGTTGCTCAAAGCCTCATCCAGCCTGGCCTTGAACACTTCCAGGGATGAGTCACCCACAGCTTTTCTGGGCAACCTGTGCCAGTGCTTCACCACCCTCTCTGGGAAGAACTTCTTCCTGATATCCAATCTAAATCTACCCTCTTTCAATTTAAACCCATTACTCCTTATCCTGTCACTACAGGCCCTTCTAAAAAGTCCCCTCCAGCTTCCTTGTAGGCCCCTTCAGGTACTGGAAGGCTGCAATGAGGTCTCCCCGAAGCCTTCTCTTCTCCAGGCTGAACAAGTCCAACTGTCTCAGCCTGTCCCCACAGGAAAGGTTCTCCAGCCCTCTGATCATCTTTGTGGCCTCATCTGGACTTGCTCCAACCAGTCTATGTCCTTCTTATGCTGGGGCCCCAGACCTGGGCACAGTACTCCAGGTAGGGTCTCACAAGAGCGGAGTAGAGAGGAAGAATCTCTTCCTTCAACCTGCTGGCCACACTTCCCTTGATACAACTCAGGATATGGTTGGCTTTCTGGGCTGCCAGCACACATTGACAGCTCATGTCCAGCTTTTCATCCACCAGTACCCCCAAGTCCTTCTCCTCAGGGCTCCTCTAAAGCCATTCTCTACTCAGCTTTATTTGTGCTTGGGATTGTGCCAACCCAGGTGCAGGATCTTGCACTTGACCTTGTTGATCTTCGTGAGGTTGGCACAGACCTACCTCTCCAGTCTGTCAAGGTCCCTCTGGATGTCATCCTTTTTTCTCCAGCCTGTCAACTGCATCACACAGCTTGGTGTTGTTGGCAAACTTGCTGAGGGTGCACTCAATCCCACTGTCGATGTCACTGACAAAGACATTAAAGAGCACTGTTGACTGTTAGTTGAGTGTGAACAAAAGCAATAGCTAAAAACCTGTTGTCAATCATCTGAAAAGATATTCAAAGTAAAATAAGAATGGTCAAGAATAAAGAAGTGACTGTGCATTTAAGCAGGAAACATGTAGAATAGTTTTACAAAGTAATTTAGATGATAATTGTGTGCAGGCAATTGACTCCAGTCAATGACTTCATTCCAATTCACCAATTGCGCTTGGCTTACTTAATGCCTAAAGGTACTTCAGAGAAGACTCAATCACAATAAAGGAGCAACATTCTATAAGTAAGGGGGGAAAAAGTGAAAGTTTTTTAAATAATTGATCCAAATATTGCCAGATATTTCAAAATTTATGTGTTGGAGTAGGGGTGCAATTTCATCTGAAAAATTCCAGGTATCTGAAGAAAAACAGCCAAGATTAATTTTTATGTGGTCTAGTTCTTACTTGAGTTAACATTTTGCTATTTTTTAACTTGTGGTGCACAGTATAACTTGAAAAGAAATTAATTTAAGGACAGATGTTTCAGAGAGAAAAAAGCAAGGAAAACCCCAGCAAACATTATCCCTGCCTTTTGGATTACCCTGAAATAGGACTTTGTATGTGATGGGACATACATATTGCTTTTGTTGACCAGGAGTGAGTTGCTTGCTATTCCAAATTAATACTAGAATAGTGCCAGGACTTTTGTCCTGACAAAAGAGGAGACTCCAAGTGAGGAAAGAGCAGTCTTCTAGTAGGGAGATAATAAACTGAGTCAGAGACACAATTTAAGGTACCAGGAGCACACCAGATATTTTGGGACAGAAGTCATTGTGGAATACCTGGTTTCCCTTACCCATATTCATAGAACATGTGAGGCTACATTGGTAGTAAAAAATGTGCCCACTATTAGGGTTAAAGTGAGGATATGACAGACGGTGGGTTGATGCAGAACATCTTTTAGGTAAGTATCTTCATTTACAGTAGGTCCTGAGGAAGAGAAGGGTGAAGACACGGAGAAAGAGGAGGCTGAGAAGTTAAACTGCATATTATAAGCTATCACTACCTTTCCACTACTACTGAGAGCTGACTTCAGTTCTTTAGCTTATCTTTCGTTTTTTGGGTGCAGGTGTATCTTAGGTGATGCATCACCCAGTCTATTCCAAATTAAAATAATGGGGGTTATGGGGTTTTTTTATTTCATTTTATGGGGATCATCAAAGGTGAACAGGGTACAGCTTAATCTATTTCTCATATGCTCTGAAATAAAAAGAAATTAATTGTGGCAATTGCTGCACTTATATTTACAGTATTTGTGACTTTACTGTAGGGGGCTGAAGAACTATGCCAAATAAATTATGTCCATGGATTTTTATTTTTTTGTTTATTGAAAAACTGAATAATAGATGCTGTTCTGGGGTCCGTTTTTCATAACTAGCAGCTTATATGAAAAGAGATTATTTTCTAGCAACCTTCAATGCAAAGCTGAAGTATATGTATATTTTAGGAATAATGCAGTAAATCCATTGATTTTGGAAATTTTTATTAAGGTTTGTGAACTCTTGTAAATACTAAATAGTATTAGTGTCTAATAATCACAGAATAGTGTCTAACAGTCAGAAAAAGATTTGAAAAGAGTAGATTTAAGGTAAAAGACTCAGTGTGTAATGGCTCGAGATACGTCTTGCTGTTGTTTTCAAGATGTGTGTGTAACTCCTAGGCTAGTGTCTGATGCTGATTTCTGGAATTCTTGTTCAGACATGGTCAGAGCTGTCCCCAGGAGGGTGTCTAAAAATGTTTATCTATATGTGAGGAGGCTGGAAGGAGGAGAAAATACTTCACCTTAGCCTCCTAAAGACATTGAACCTATTTGGATATGTATAAACATGAAGAAATAGGTTATGTTTGTTAGCAGTTTTTAATTAAAAAAAATCTTGTATTTTCCTTGTATTTTTTTCCCTAAAAACCTTAGCACAGTTTTGTAATGTATAGTTTTGTTTTGTGGGTATCTAATTGCTCTTCATTTTCAGGAACATGGAGTCACAGTTTCAGCTCATGTGATTCCACTGAAGTCAGTAGAGCCTTTATTATTGTTTATCATCGTCAGTGCAGAACAGCTGATGCTATGTAAGTCATAGACTAATTGCCACTTAGGGGTATATCAGGAGAGAACTGGGACCATGTAGTCAATCCATCTGTCACAGACCACTTGAGTAAAGATTAAACGCATGGTTCTACAAACTCTACTTTATATTAGCAGAAATCTGTACTGTAATAAATGTTAAATTGTATTTGTATGTGTGTGTAAGCCAATAATACAGAATCAAAGTACACCACAGACAGGATGCACAATCTACTTTTAGGGTCTCAAAAGGAAACAAATATATTCATATGAATGATGAAAATATTGAAATCAATAAAAAATCAAAGATTGATCTCTTGACACTAAGCAATATACCTAATAGCACTTTGGGACATTTACCACACCATAGTTTAAATAATATAACAAAAATTGTGTATCATCTGGACTATTGAGGAAAACAGTGAGTGATTGTATTGATGCCATTGTGTTTCCTTTTTTATTTCATTTTCCTCACTATGTGCTATTCTAACTTATTCTTCTCTCCCAGGTATCAGTGCAACTGGATTAAGTTTCTACATAAAATATTCCATCCTTTACAGAAAAATTACTTGAGAATATTTTTCTTTAGCTTTCTTTATTCTGTGTATTATACCTTCCATATGCTCTACACACATAATTAGAGTTTTGAAAAGCTAATCTTTTTAATAATAAATACAATATGTCAAGGTAATGACATACGATTCAACTTAAAGATAATGAATAATTATGAATGATACTAATGGTCCCTTAATGTTAATATCATACTGCTAATTTAATACAGCAATTAATTTTGCACATGAAACACATGCAGGTGCTCTGAGTGATTTTTAAAAAAATCTTCATTTCCTAACTCTCTTGATAGTTTTGCAAATTTAGAATTAATATTGAGTAACTTTCATAGTAATTTTTAGTTTAATATGTTATCACCATAACAACCACTTAACACTTGGAGAACAGCTTCATATTAATACTATTTATGGTTGTATCCATTAATTATATTTAGGATTATTTCTGTGGGTAAACTTACTCCCCTGATAGTCTTAAATTAACAAAATCATAACTTGGCTCATTTCCTACATAAATTATATTTCATGATCTGCTATGTTTGTGAAAATATTGACTTTGAGGACCTGGAAAAAATCTTGAGGACTCGTTGTCAGTGTTTTCTTTTTTTTAATTTAATGGGAACTGATAGATAGGACTGCTTCATGTGTGAATGTATCCCATGTTGCAATTTTATGAACAGTGCTGTGTTCTTGTTTAAAATTAGGTCAAACAGGCTATTCTCTGTAGTTAAGATGCATAGCTTTTGCTTTCAATAGTTATCACCCTTTATGCCAGATAAAGAAAAAGTATATAATTCCAATTTTGGTTGACCTTAGAAAAAGTAATTGTTGCATGTACTAGTCAGATAGTGTCTTCTGTTCTTCTAATCTAAAGGATGGACTATATATGCATTTACTGTCATGAGTTCAGTGCAGTTACTAAGTGTGTAGTGTTTAGTCAAATAAAGTGTACCTATTGTTACATGGCTGTCACACGCTGGTCAAAAAATGCAGATGGGGTTTTGTCTGTATTCTCGGAAACAGAATTAAGACTCAAAACGGAGTCAAGAACCAAGAAACTTTATCTGCCCTACAACAGGTTTGCAGGTGTGAAGGAAGGTAGGAAGGGAGGGAGGGAGGGAGGGAGGGAGGGAGGGAGGGAGGAAGGAAGGAAGGAAGGAAGGAAGGAAGGAAGGAAGGAAGGAAGGAAGGAAGGAAGGAAGGAAGGAAGGAAGGAAGGAAGGAAGGAAGGAAGGAAGGAAGGAAGGAAGGAAGGAAGGAAGGAAGGAAGGAAGGAAGGAAGGAAGGAAGGAAGGAAGGAAGGAAGGAAGGAAGGAAGGAAGGAAGGAAGGAAGGAAGGAAGGAAGGAAGGAAGGAAGGAAGGAAGGAAGGAAGGAAGGAAGGAAGGAAGGAAGGAAGGAAGGAAGGAAGGAAGGAAGGAAGGAAGGAGTTTGCATAGTGCTATATCAAGACTCATAAGACTAGAATGGATTTCTCTTTCCATTATAAAATATCACCTCCTCTCAATCCCTGCTTTATAGCTCATCTTGCCCTTCTTTTTAGGTAAGAGAGAAAGACTAGGTTTATTTTGTTTAGTTTTTTCTACAAATCATTGAGATTGGCTTAGAAAAGTGTTAAGACAAATTATACAGGAATAAGAATAATGGGTTGTTCTGTAGCCTTATATAGAGAGTTTGCTCAGGTTTGTTTCCTCTGTATTAGGATTGTGTTATTGTTAAGTTAGTTTTTCTATATAAAACAAAAATAATATTGAGCTTCATTTTTTAATACAAAATATCTAGGATTCATTTAGGAATACCATTTTAAAAAGATTAAATAAAAAAATTATTTGTTTAACACTTTGAAATGATATAAAACAATAGCTTTCAAGCAGACTGGATAATGTCTAACTATTTCTTCTAGCAATCAGAAACACTACTATATTTCTTTTGAGGATTTTTGTGGGTTTTTTGGGGCAAGAAGGATTTGTTTTGTTGCTGTGTTTTTTGGTGTCTTCTTTTTTTTTAATTCTTACTATTATTTATACACTGATCTCACAGTCATTCTTGTCTGTCTGATAAAATTAGACCTTTTTGTACTAACATCCTCTCCTAGGACACACTTGGGCATGACTACTATACTTAGTGGAGTGCTTGACCTGAACATTATTGACCTGAGCTCCAGGTTTTAGCTGCATACAGCAGCGCTTATTAGCTTGAAAATATCACTCAATATTACTTGTCCACCACAGCCTAGGCAGTACTTCTCATCTGTCCAAATTACAACCATAGAAACATTTCTATGGAGTTTAGGCTAACTATTCAGGATTTCTACTGTTAACAGTCCAAAATAATATACGGACGGTTGATTCATTGTGCCCCACCCTATAGAAGTGACTATAACATGTGATATTAATTTTTCACTCAAATACATGTCTTTTGTCATCACTGACTGTAGGGTATGGACTTGATTTACCTAGATAATTTTCAAGATCTGAAGTTAGATGTAAAATTTCAGTCATGCTATTGATCAGTGTACTGCTTCTATGTTGCTTCTATCCGAGAACCCATAAGATACTGTCCATGACTATATTTATTGATCTTAATATATTAAAACTATTTATTATAACATTTATTAAATGTCAGGGCATTGATTGCAACTTTGTACTGGAAAGAATCTGGTTATATTTTAGAACATTTACTGTATAAACTGATCCTAAAAACCAATGGATTTAGTCATCCTTATACCTTGGATATCTTTAAAGAGAGATCCCTTAACTGCCAGAAGGAAACAGAAGAACTGAATTTTGTTTTACTTTATTTATCATCAACAATTTGATTATAGGTTTAAAATCAAAAGGAGACTTGAATGTGATTTTCATATTTATATATGTGCTTGAATTTGAAATCTGTTATGTAAGTCACTGTGAAAGGATAAATAGGGAGTATCACAAGAAAGGTTAAAGTCACTCTTCTGACTGTAAAATATTCAAACTACCTGCTGCTGTAAACTTTCTTTTTTTTTAACTTGAAAGAATAATTATACAATACTGTAAAAACATAGGCTTTAACAAACGTATTCAAAATGAAGTATCTGAATGGTGTCTCCAGATGCTACAGACTGCCTAAAATCTTTACAGTTTTGGGATTATGATAGGTGGTTTCTTTATTATTTAGATTACTGGACAATGTGTTTATAAAATTCCTTTGTCACTTGAGCTTGCATTTTCATGGTAACATTATCATTTAGCACAGATATGAAAAATCTCATGCACATGGAGCCATGACACCATTTCCCATAGTATGTAGTCATTTAGCTTAATGAACTGAAGATAAGTGGTTTAAGAAAAAAAAAAATCCAACAGGGTTGACACAGTTTTGTCTTAAGAGCCGTTAGTGGCCTATGAGATATTAAGAGCAAGCTAAGTTTGAGTTGTAACCCATGAGCTCATATCACAATCTTTAACACTGAGACTATCTGGATTACATGTTATCTCATTTTCACCTTTGTATTGTATCTATAAAAACTAAAAGAGAAGAAAAACGGAAAAAAGGAAAGGAAGCCCACATCTTTGGACTTAGAGCAGAACTCTTTCATCATGCCATGTGCAAACAATCAATGGACAGCAGTTCTGTTTTCTGTTCAGTATGGCAGCTGAACAGAAAATTGGATGAACACATACACACTTCCACCAAAATTTGATTTTAATATGGATTTACTGATCTACTAATGAAAATTTAAAAAAAAAAAGGGATTTAGTGTTTCGTTGCACAAAAGATTCCAGATATGTTTGTACGGAAAAGAAAGGAGAGAGACAAAGAGGTATGGTGGGACATGTTGCTCAACTTGGTTAACAGGGAGGTGTTCAACTTTTACTCAAAGGCAAAGTTTTTACACCAGCAAGGTTGTTAGTCTTATATGGAGAGTGACTCAAACCACATCTTCTGCTCCACTGTGGAGTATCCTTCTGGAAGAAATACTCAGGAATGAGAAATTATTATAATGACACTCTTTGATTTGCTTTTAATAAAGACAGCTTACACTGGAGATATATATCCTTAGGTAAGTTTCATTCCAAATAATTCAGATATCTGAAGTTAATGTCTGCATTTTAGTTAACAAAACTCCATTCATATTAGTGGAAAGAAAGAGACCCTTTGAAGGTTACAACATCCCATTATAAGAGAGATATTTAAGGTAGCATGAGTCATTTTCAGATATTGCCTCTATTGATAGTTTAACCAAGAGTAATGTAGACCATATATTTATGTTTTGGTTCTCTATGGTCAATTGAGGTAAAATCTGTATTAGATGTTTATCCACCTGAAAAAGTGTCCTATTGTTTGTCTTACTGTTTATCTGTATCAGTAACTACTTTTAATTATTTTTGGATGATGTGTAACAGATCCAGAGAATTCTGTTCAGAAGAAAAAAACAATTCATAACAAAACTCATTGGACTGTCTTCTTGCATGTGGGTTAGAACTCTTGTGTGAAACAAAGTGATTTAGGGTCTTCTGCAAATGATACCTATCTGTCACCTTGACACATCTTGAGAGAAAACTTGAACTTGAAAATCTATGTAACATAGCAAACGTAAGATTATTTTTAGTTTCCAAGAAAACTTTAAATAGTTGATTCTTTTTATGTCTGTTGGTCTTAGATGAATAGATTGTAAACTATTATGGACAGAGGTTATGGGACCTTAGTACAGTTGAGCTAGGTATGATGGTTGTAGGTGCTGTCAGAGAGCAAACAAATAATTCTAAATATGCAGAAGACTTTTATATTTCTATTTGTTCTAACTTCCTTTCTGATTTGACAGTTAATAGAGGAAACAGGGAGAGAAACATATGATGTCACATACAACATAGCACTTCAAGTGTGGCAACTGACAGGAGACAGCGCTATTGTCTGAGTTCACAACATATCCTCAGACTAAATTTTTGCTAACTGCTCCTGTTATTTTCCCATAATTTTAATAACATTTCAGCCATACAATGCACCAGCAGAATTTTATTGTACTTTTTAATGTTATTCCTTGCAATAATGCAAAATATTCCTGACACAGAATACTATTGGGCACTGGGGCTATTTTTCATAAAGTAGAAAAAACTAATCTTGGTAATAGTAGAAGAAATGGAAGAAATGGTATGAGAGGTAAATGATTTTTTTTTTTCCCAGAAAATAATTCCGGACTTATGTTTTACTTGTTTCATATTCTTATTTCATAATAGAATAATAGAAGTAGAAATGTTTTAATCAGAAAATATTGAATATTTAATGATGTAATCACAACATCTGTTTGAGGGGGAAAATCAAACCAGTGGAACAACAGTACACTTCTTAATGTGTTTTGAATCTTTAGCTTTGTTTAGTGTTTCTAAATCAACACATGAGTTTTAGAAAAAAAATTGTTCTTTCATTCAGTTGTTACCAGCTGAAAAGAAATATTTTTCTAACACACACAGAAGCAAAGGGCTTTCTTGGGTTATGAAGTTACCCGGCTGCCCTGATTTCCCTGTATCACACTTTGAAGGAATATTGTTTGAAGATTTAAACCTTTTTTTCCCTGTATATCTGCTTTATTGTCCCTATGTTGAGAAATCCATATATTGTGAGGTTTTAACACGTTTTTATACAGAAATATATTCAGCAGATAATTAGATACTATTTGGCAAGAATTTCCGCTCTGAAGCTATGCTATTAAGACTGCAAGCTTTCGTTTGGTTTAACTGCATCACTGCTACTATAAAAGATCAGAGTGGAGCAAAACATCTCTTCTCTTACACCACATTGCTGACACATCATTCCATTAAAAAGCTGGCATGTAAGAGAATGCTGTTTTTTCCATTATGGAGCAGATCTGTTAAATGACAGAGACTATAGCCAGTCAAAACACGGTAGTTCTTCCAGTACTTCTTGCTGTCCATTGGCTACTTCTCCTTAAAGTATAAATTAATAAAGGAAAGTAGTAAACAAGTTGAGAGTCTTAATGAGGGGTGGTTTTTTTTTTTGTTTATTTTGTTTCGTTTTGTGATATAGCAGCAGCTATTGTCTAGATATTTGCTGTTTAGATTGTATTTTCAAACCTCATTAAAAATATAGAACTCAATTTTCAGTTTAGTCATAGAAAACACATTCTTAATAGATGTATCTAACCATCAATAGACATTGTTAAAAGCACAATAAAATGAGAAATCACTATAAAATAAGACACCAATGCCCACAATGAAAGTTTAAAGAGTTTTTCCTTCAGGAGAATAGTATATCTAGCATTTTAGTACTATTTGTATTCTATCCACAAGAATTCTTCACATTTTACAGCTTGGTAGTATATATAGAGAAACAGTAGTTGTGCTAGATATTTGTGACCTAATAGATCCTTGTATGACATCTCTTTCTATCCCAACATCTATCTTTTAGAATAACTTAATGAAAAGCTTACAGATGACATAACCCCAGACAGTTTATCAAATTACATTCAGAATCAGGTCAAGATGTCCTGGAAGACAAAAACTGTCATGTTTCTAAAGTTATATATATAGATATAGAGATATAGGTATAGAGATATATATATATATATATATATGCCTGTTACGAAACATATGGTATGATTTTCATAGGCTGATGACATCTGAGACTTTTCCATAGTGACAATAAATACAGCAGGACATAAATGAGTTACAATCTTCTGGAGCCATAGCTGGAGGCTAGTCAGGAAAACTGGTGGCACTGGACATTTATTTTTGCATCCCAGTCTCACTCATTGTACCTCCTGCAGTGCTCTGAGTTGGACCTTTGCCTGGTGTAAATGAATATTATTCCATTGAAGCATCATTATTTAGAGAGATATTGATTGAGAAAACTTCTATTTCACCTAGTCAGTGATATGTATATATCTAAACATAATTTAGAAGAGAGAAATAATTTTCTTGCACATTCTGAAAGTGTGATAGAAGAAGAAACGAGGACTATTGGTGGGGAAGGACATCCCTACAAAAACAGGTTTCAATTTCAGAGGTCTGTTTGTACAAGGAGAGGGCTTGAGTTCTTTTGGAAACCCCTGTTTGGCTAATGTGGAAAATGACATATGGTTTAAGCTTATCGGGAATTTATCATGCTCTTCTTAGTTTCTGAACATACCTGGAATATGGTGGACATTTATGCCTGCTTTGATTGTATTTTCACTTTGGAGTTACTGGCTTCTTCACATAGATTTAATGTTATTTTCTGGTTGGTATAAAAACATCAGAGAAGACATTTGATGATTTAATTACATAAAGCTGCTTTAACTATTTGAGTAGCTAGAATTTACAGATGAACTTGAAATACAGTTTTAATAAGAACTTTAGTTGTTTTTCCTTTGCTCAATGGCGGTAGTGGAATGAAGCACATGTATCATGAAATACACTCCTCATTGATAGAAGACTCTAAACTACCGCATGATTTGGACAGCAAATTCCAGCACATAGCTGCTTCAGCAAAGGGAAACCTGATCTTTCTTTGGATATTATAACTATCATGTATTGAAAACATACTCCTTGCAGCTTAGCAATCAATAATTCTGGGTGTTACAGTGAATATGAAAAGGAGTTTAAAAGTAGTTAAAGAGTTAATGTAAAGCACATAGCTTGCCTTGCATAAATGTTTTGGGAGAGAATGCAATATTATAATATTAGGATATCTTGAAAAGTGACTTCTAAAATTATCTAGGTCTTCTTTACTGATAATTTCTTTCAAGTAGATGTATTTTAAGTAGTATTACTTTGTTAGAATTTTTACAGAGTGTTGTACATAGGCTTCAATACAGTCTTTAGTTAATAATTGCAAGATCCTTCCATGCACTATTGAAAGCAATATGCAACTAACCTGGCACTCTGACATGTAAATGAAACTCAGAGATGAGTCAATAAAATTTGTGACTTGTGTAGGATATACATGGATAGAAGAGAATTACATAAGGACATTTGAAAGGGAAAGATCAGTAATATGCAGGTATACACCCAGCTAGCCTTTGTCACTACTTACATCTCTGGTAATTCCTATAATAAAGAATAAAGAACTCACAATTACACAGGGTCAAATCCAGCCATGCAGCTGCTACACATCCTGTGGCTGTTTTGCACGACATGCAAAACTCAAAGAGCACATAAAGCTGGTTTAAATATCTCATTAGGCTTATGGCCACTCTTCTTCACTAGAGAAGCTGGAATTTTTGAACAGTCTGGTCCCTAAATTCTGTCCGTCATCTCCTCAAATATTCTCTCTCCTGCTCCTAGTTATGTTAGAAATTCATTCTCCTTTCCCTTCTTTGTTCTTCGTAACAGAATGCACAGCAAATGTGAAATAGTGCTGTATGAAAATTATCTCTTAGAGATATCACCATAGACATTTAAACCCTTTGTCATTTCTGAATTAACATTTTTATGCCCAATTGCATTGTATGTATAATAACAGCAGTTGTTATTGATGCTGTTTTCCATGATTTAGCAATATAACATTATAACTTCCTAAATAGGACTTTCAAGTATCATTTACTGTCTGAATGAGACTATTCTTCTACTAAAAAAAAAAAAAAAAAAAAAAGGTCAGTTTTCTCTATAGTTTTCTTATATGATAAAATCAGAGAAAAATGGGTCTGTTAATATGTAATGCCTCTTTGTTTCCCCATATCCATAGACAAACTCTCCAGCATATCAGAATGCTTTTTGGATTAGGGAATGAAAAGAATGTTCTGAGACAGTCACACTAGTTCTAAGATGTATGAAACCCCACCCCTCCTCCATTCTCCTCTGATTATCAGTGCCAAATAGCATCAGGCCAAGATCTGTGGGTAGGCTAGTTCTTAATCCATTTAACATGCCACATGATGATAAGATCATAGTGATTGTATTTGCTTGGCATTGAGTGAAATTTCTTACAGAATCCAAATTGTATGACATTTCAAATACCACGTTTGTAGCCTTATCAAAGGCAGCCATTTAGTTGCCAATATTGTGTGGAAGAAATTAAATTGTTTTAATCCTTTATTAATTAATGATGTATTATGTATTTTATTGTTTTGTCCAGTGCTGATATCTTACTGTCATACATAGATTATTCTGTTTCTTTTTTAAAGTGTTAATCCAACATCAGCTTTCTGCTCATTCTATGATTCCCTCAGTGTTATGAAACTAACTGAAAATCAGTGTTAAAGGGTCAGTGTGCCCCTCAGCCAGCATTTTCAGAATCCTGTAGGTTACAGAAATTGGTGGGTTTGAAAGTACTGTCAGAAGCTGCTGTTAAAATGCCCCTTTGTTACTGTTAGGATATAAATTATTTCATCATTGTCATTACAATAAGTCTATTTTATATCAATATTTTTGCTGTTTACAGCACAGTGAAGTTTAGAAAAAACCTCACCATTTATCCTATAGTACTGACATTTCATTCATGTTATTAATGTAATAAGCTGTTTTGATACTTTTTACTTTTAAAGTAACAAAACACAAATGGAAACCCAGCATGAAATATAAGTTTTATGTACATATAATTATATGTGTGTATATATGTCTAGCTATATACATATAGATTGATAAATATATGTAATAAATATAATCGACATCTATAAGTGTAAATATACACATAAATAGTTCATATAATACATACAAATACATAGTTGCCTGCCTATTATCCTTAAATTTTACATAGTCTCTTTCATCTTAGTATTCTTAACCCTCTGATCTTTATTTTTATAGATTATTGTTTACCTTTTCTTTCTTTCATTTAATGAATATTTCTACATCAAAATCTCTTTTATCAATTTCTTATAAAACAAAATTTACAAAACATCTTTGCATTTAAGATATCAAATGAACACATAAAATGTACTAGCAACAGTGGCGAAGGTCATCAAATAAATTTTCTTCAACAATTCTTAAATAATATTTGAAAACTGAACTTTTATACTCCTACTCATGTTTCAAATGACATTTTTTAACAATTATTTTGACAAAATGTTTTCTTGGCTTTGTATGTTTATAAAATAAATGCATATGTACTATAAAAATATAAAAGTCCAAGTGTAACAGCTTTTGAGGATAACTTAAAGCAACTTATTTTTCAAAAACATGTAGTGCAAGGTTTGGAAACTCATCTAGCCATGACTAGACACAGAAACCAGTTTAGTTCTCAAAAACATTAAATTTCCTAATGCAAACTGTAAGAACTCAGTGAAATTATACAAATATTAGTACTCTTTAGAGTACATTCTTGATAGATCTAAAACATTAAAAGGTTCATTTTGTACATAGAAGCAGAATTTGAGCTAATTCTTCTTTAAATACAAGTTGTTCTTGCTATTCTTTAAGACTAAATTTAATTCTGAATACTTTATTAAAAAGAATGGGTTAACGCTAATATATCCTTCAAGAGGGTATCTTGTTTTGCAATGTCCCTGCCTCTTTTAAGAGATTTTTCATCCCTGGAAAATCCCAGGTATGCTATCATAATAGGAAAATCCTTCCCTTTTTTGCCATTAATGTCTTGGTAGGAATTAATATCTTCACATTTGAAAGGAGAGTTATCAGGTATAGCCTGATGTCCTAGACTTCTAAAGCAACTTGGGAATGTTTTTACATTCAGGAAAGGATTGAAGAAGTCATAAGCTATGTCACCTCCTTCACACTAGGTAAGATCAATGACGCTGTATAATGCCAGCCAAGTGGTTTCACTGAGTGACAGGTGACAACACCCGAATAACAATGAATATCTTGGCAAATAGACGGTAATGAAATACGTGGCAAAATTCTGAAGAAGTACCTTTGTATGCAATGTGATTAGTTAGGTATGTATTGTGAATACTTTGTGTCAGGATGGTGGGCCTAAGTGATAATTAAAAGATTAAATTGCGGCTCAATTGACTTTGCTGAGTGATAAGCAATTAAGCTGGTTATCAATAAATATCCTGGCCATGTTTGGCATATGATATGGTAAGTAATGTGAATGAGTTTGCTGCAACATGTCAGACATTACAGATGTACATATGGTACATGTTTTCTTCACCACATAAACCCTCTGACATAATGGAATAGAAAGTATTAAGTCCTAAGGATTATTAATCCTTTCCTTTTTGAATAAGTAAAGAGAAAAAGAAAACTAAAAGAAGAAATGAAAAAGTAAAAGACTATTAGCCCAAATAGATTTTGGGGATCTCTTGGAAAAGATCAATATCTCTTCCAAGCATGATGCAGGATGCTCTGTAACAATGCCAAGGCTTAAAGATGTGGCAAGGGGAATCTCATTTGAAAAATAAGATGACAGCTAATATAGTGTAAGTATAATCATTGAAAGAGTTAAAGTATCTCAGTATTTCATGGAAAAGCACCTAGAAAACTAATCCTATAAGGAACTCTGGTGCAGTTCTTTGAATTGGGACAGGAAAAGTTAGTTATCTGTGCTTCTAATTTAACACATAATTTATTTGATGAAAGGCTCCCAAATTATAAAGCAGTTTGGGTAAAGATAGATTCATTGAAAAACATGCTGAATTTGACTAATTGGTTCAGCTTAACAAAAAGTAAAAGTCTCACTTTAACTAGTGAGTCAAGTGCTTAAAAAATGGGTTATCAGAAACAGGAAACAAAAAGATTCAAGCCTTTGCTGTAGTATGCTTCAGAAAGTGGATTAGATTTGAGGTTCTCCATATCTTAACTCAAGAGATTTTATATTTTTTTCAAGCACATTCTCACTCTAACATAGATTCTGCAGGCTTTTATTCATTTTTCTATAATAATGTGCTTTTATTTTAGATTAATTATTATTAACATATAATAATACGCTGAGATCTTTCTGTGGGTGTCTGAAGATGTCTTTAAAATCCTGCAATGGTCCACGGAGATCAGACTAAATCTGAGTGCTGTCTCAGACACTATAGGCTATTCAAGACATCTACACAGTTTGAAGGTAACATCTCAGGATTTATGATGATCCATGCCGCTTTGCACTGGATGATGAAGTTTAGGAACACACTTCATTTAGGTGTTCACAACACCTAAAATGAATTTGTGGGCAATATGCAGTTGCCCAAATATAAGCATTCTGTTAGTACCTGAAATGCCCAATGCTAACCAAGACATGTGCATACCCAGAATGTACAGCAGCACTTATAGAAAACCTGTGCATTTCTGGACCATTACTTGAAGGCAGGGGAAGAGGAAAAGGGGTAGAAACTGAGTGTGATGTAACAATTTCAACTGCATTCTTATTCATAGTGAAAAAGTATTTTGCATTTATGTCTTCTTTCTCTCTCTGTAATAATTACTTTGTCTAAAAATTATTCTTGATCAAGGCAAGTTCACACACAGCAGGCCTGACAAGTCATAAACCTGGGGCCTTAGAAACTCAGTAAAGAGTTTATGGCCTGTTTCTAGACTGGCAGTACCATATTCCATGGCTACAGAATTATAGATCAGGGTTTTACCCATGGCCTGCCTGTTTCTAACATCTTGTGTAGAGACTGAAACTTGAGCCTAATACTTCTGTACTGCTCTGATAGTGCACAATAATAAAGAACTGATCATATATCGTTCCATAAAGGAACTGTAGCTGCACTGCAAGTTGAAGAGGTTAAAGCAACCAGTCTGCTGGTAGTTCTGACTTATACTCAGCAGACAGAAAATAAGTTACCCATATCAAACCTATGAGCATTGTCAAATAACGTTAGTGCACATAACTTAACTTGTTTAGGGTGAAGACTCAACACCAGGTTTGTCACTGAAAAGTCAACTTTCTGCAAGAACAGGTATCTAAAAAAATACATTGTTTTACTTCAGTTTGGCAAACCACAGAAGTGTGGGGTTAATTAGTCTGTGTTTTCCCAGATAGCACTATTGAGTAGTTGTTGGAAGGTTGTTTTCTTGGGATTCTTTCTTTCAGCACACTTTACTGAGGCAGACAACATTATATGGCTGAAAGCACCAGTTCCATTGCAAATGAGACTCCCACCATAAAAATTGGGGAAAATTGCCTCATGTTCTGGTTTTTGTTTGGAGAAATGAGAACAACTATAAACATCTTGAAATAACAAATTAAGAAAAAGAGATTGCTTTATAAAATATTCATGCAGTCCTTTCATCAGAAGACAAGTCAGTGATTTACAGAAATTAAAATGAGTTCACACGTCTGAATAAAAAAGATGAACCTATACATTACGCCTTAAAATGCTTCAGTATAGAAAGCTGCATCATTTTCCTTTCAAAAGCCACTGACATATATGTGAAATAACTACACAGTATAAGAAAGACAGATCTAAAGAAAAATCACTCCAAGCAACATAGCAATGAATTGAAATCTGAAGGCCAAAAGTAACAGTTCTTCAACTCATGGACTCTTAGGCAACTATGAGAATTTAGGCTACACTTATTTCTGTCTTTCATGTTGGAAATCCACTAACTTACTACACTACTGCTTAAATATGACAATGAAAAATCAATGAAGAACATATATAAGGAAAAGGAAAACTTGAAAGTAAGTGATGCCTAAATTCTAAACAAAAAACCTGATGATCCATATTAAGATTAGCAAAAAAATAGAAAGTTTCAATGCTTTTGGGAATGACAATTTCTAGTAAATTTGGTTAGAACAGTGATAAGCAGAAAGGCATGAAGCTCTTTTAACTATTTTTTTAATTATTATTTTTTGTTTAATGTCAATAATAAACAGTCTACCCAATCATTCATTACTTTTTCAGAAGCAGTTCAGAGTGACTTCTAGTACTTTAATGAGGAAAAGGCTGAGTGCAAAGAAAGGCATCTAAATGTAGTAAAAGAAAAACCCAAAGGTTTTCTTTTATAATGTCTCTGAAAATAATCTACAAAGTCTTTTCATTAAAGAAAACAAGGTCACAATAAATTCTTTCTAAGTATCACATCCTGTATCAGGTGAATAGCTTCAATTTTCCCAGTTCTAGGATGAAGGGAGCAGTTAGAAAAGTTCTTTGGAGATCCATAATAGGTTGGATTTGGCTGTATGAAAATGTTACTTGTGGCTTGTTGACAAAGCTAAAACATTTTTAAAGTATCAAAGCTATTTATATATTCCTTTACATATTGGTTTGGTCATTTAGATTCATATGGATGGATGGAATGGTCAATGGAAAAGCCCAAGAAGCCACTGAAGTCTCTTTAATGTAATATGGATAGCATTATAAGCAGTTCCTAAATGAATACTCAAGTTCGGGGGCTTATGCCTGTGTTTGTGTATATCTATGTATTTACTGACTTCCCAGTTCTATGAATGCTATGAATTTCTGCATAACCTTTATTAATAATCAAAGTTAACAACAAAAGGATGAAATGAATTAACCAACTTGTGTAATAATAGTTTAAAATGTTCTTCTATGAATTAATCATTTAGTCAGTCTACTTCAAGGTGTTGACTTTTCCCCTTTTAATTATTTTTATTTATTTATTTATAAAATGGGACATGAAATGTAGAACATTGTGGTCATTGCTTAAAAATTGGAAATTTTCTTTAGCAAAGAAAATGTCACACAATTAGCCATGCCACTCCATCATCAAAAATAATTTGATTTATACTTCTGTACATTGATTTATGTCTTTGATGAGTTATAAATGATGCCTGAGCACCCATTTGCGGAAAGATAATTTTTGTTCCATTGTAGTTTCTCTACTGTGCAGATACCTTATTACATGAGTTTCCATCCTAATGAAAGGAAATAAAAAATTTCAGTGTGAGAGGGAAGCACAGGAATTGTTCTTCTATAGTCTTATCAACCAAAACATGGACAAGAAACACTAGCTATCAGCATAAACTGTGATTTTTCTCATTTTATCTGATGACATGCAATGTGTAGTCTAAAATATATTTTAAAGCCTTTTTTTAAACAGCTTGTCGTGTAAGCCAGAATGTTCTGGTATTCCTGTGAATTTCAGAATTTCTTCCCTGCATTAGAATTCAGAAAATCTGTAGAAAAGATCTGCAGTATAACGTTCTGTTAATGTCATTAAAACTGCACTAGATTAGAGAAAAGACCTGCCTGTTGTCTGATGTGCAGAAAACACCAGTGGAGAATCCCAGAGAACCCATTACAAGAACACGATAAACGTCTTAGAGCTGACAATGCTTTATGCTTCAAGACTTCCTAGGTCAGAGCAGTTATCCTTGGATATATCTTTCAGTAGGTTTTTCTTGAATGTAATTATTTACATTAAAAGTACTACCTATTTCACAATTTAATAAATAAAAGTGGAAGGAGATAATGTAGTGTATCTGTATGGTGTGGGCAGAGTATTTCTATCTGTGAATCTATCTAAAAGAGAGAAATTTTTTTGTTTGTTTTGAAGCACCCAAAACAGAGAAAACGATAAAAAGAAATAATCAACGTCCACTTGATCAAACCTTTTTTCAGCAACACAACATAATGGACAAGTACCTATAATTCAGGTTTAGTATCCAGTACATTCATAAACAAGATTAAGTTTAAAGAATAATGTTTCAGGGAAGAATGGAATAAAAGTGATTTCTGTAAGCAGTTAGAAACAAGTCAATAAGACAAAACCAAGAGAGTAGTTCACAGCTTTGCTCCATATATCTCAGAGGAACAGTATTAAAACCCCAGACAAATAACTTCACAAAAACTGAATATTCTGTATTCATCTCATTCTTCAGTGTTAGAAAAGCTATTGAGATGAAAGGCTATTATTTGTATAGTGTGCATGATTTACCTATATGCTAAATTTCTCTGGTTTTGTTGGGTTTTTTAATTCATTTTTTCTAAACAATTACTTCAATAGAAATATTTACAATTCAGATTTATCTTTTCATCATTTTTTCACTTTAGGGTGAATTTTATCAACATGCAAATCAATAATTCAGAATGTGTTAGAGATTGAAATAAAGATTTGATAAACAAGAAAGAAATAAGGTATCTTCTGGATACAGGTAAGTTTTTCTCAACTTAAGGCTCACATGAATATCACAATAAATCAAAATAGCACTTTAAAAGATTCATTGCATTTGCTACTGCTTTTACACCTTATGATTTTTTTCTATGAACCTAAATTTATTTTTGTTTAGGACAGTGTTTTCATCCTGACTAAGACTATCAAAAATAGAATCAAACAGCTAATCAACAGATATTCCACAGTGAACAAATGATCACAGAAGCAGATGAACCTGTCATGAACTTTCCAAAACGGCCTGTCCACTTACCCGTCAATGAAATGGATAAAAGGTGCTCTAAAATCAGTCTGTAGCTGGACTAATCACATCTAACTCTGATTTTCTAAAGGGAGGAAGTCTGTAGTCACTGATGAAACACAAGTCTAGCATCGGTGGTATGATTTATCTTTATTAAAGGGCTCTTACAATGGAATGAGTCACTGTAAAATCTCTCTTTCCTGGACTCTTTTTTCTCTTTACTCTTGACCGTTTAACCATGGTGGACTTCAGTTACCTAAACATAAATGTCAAATGTCACGTCCAATCTGCTGGACTATCCAAAATGTTCACAGAAGACCAGAAGGAGACCTCTGGGAGACTGAGGTTTTTTGCTCTCTTTTGGAGATGGAGCCTTTGAGAGAGAGAGTAATTTCTGGAGACACAGCTAGAAGCTAACTGAAATATCTTACATCAACCCAAATGGCTCTAGGCACTTAAGGTGATAGAATATTCACTTTTAGAGAGGTGTTTATCTCCAGATTAGAGGCAGATTTGGGTACTATTTCTGAGTTCCTACTCTGTGGATCTATGGTAGGATCAATGGAACTACAATCAATATATAGGACTTGATTCAGTTGATTTCACATGGACATCTATTGTAATTTGAAATGCCTGGCGGTATTCTTACTGTCCTCTAGATGCATGCAGGTTTCATGTGTAATTTCCAGCACTCTCTGAGTGTCTTGGATACACTATCACTGTTAAAATGGCAGTAGAACTCTAAGTTCGGTCAGTTGAGTAGAGTATCTCATAACAAAGAGCAGTTTAAGATACCTTTAAAAACTCTTAGAATCTCTGTTTACATCTATTAATACATGAATATATTTCAAAAAAGTGTTGACTATTAGAAGGCTCCCGCACCTTCAGCTGAAGCAATTTACTTTTCAGTATTTCTGAAAATTGGAAAAAACTAACACATTGCACAATGGTGAGGATAAGGTCTGTTAGTAATTATCTTGTAAACCAGCCAAATTCTGGCAGAGTATGAAGAGTAGTATTTTAATTTCCTAAGGACAAATCATCAAAATTTGTTTTAAATACCCTTATGACTAACCCTTGAAAATTCTAACCAGTTCTTAATACTCTGTTAATTTTTTTCTGAATGCTGGCATTTCTTTATCAAAATCTACAAATAATTTTGCAGGCAGATGCAGAATTTTCTCTCTAAGATTCAAGGCAGAAAGATTCTAGTCAGTTCCCAGACTGGATAGCTTCAGTTTGTAAGTCTATAGAAGGATGTACAACCCACTGTCAACAATAGGAGGCCCATGAAATTTACCTTAGTGGTGGCAGAGACCTCAATTATAATGATGGCTTGGTCCAGTAACAAAGTATTTTTGACACTGTTATTTCTATAGTTTTATTCTGACCCAAACTTCCACCCCTCCATAATTGCCTGCCGTTCTACATATATACAATCAACATATTGAGCATTTTCAGCATTTCCAGCCATTCCTAAATTTTGACCATTTATGAGCATACCTGGCCATGAAAATGGACTTGCTTGGTTTTTTGTTCTTATTGTTGTTTGCTTTTTCTTTTCTGTCTGCAAAATATTTTTTCAACAGGTCACTGCACTGAAGTGATTGGAAGCTTTAAATATTTAGGGTTTTGTGTAAAAAAAAAAAAAATATTATTTAACAAAAATTATTTATGCCTTATCAACATTTTAAGAAACCTTATGCAGTGATGATGTTACCATGCAAAATGAATTACTTGAAAAATGGCACACTTGTAGCTGTTTTGTCAAAAAAAAAAAAAAAACAACCAAAAAAAACCCCCAAAAAACCCCAACAACAAACAACCAAAAGTACACTCACAAGTCCTTTGTCCTGAACAGTTATCCCACAACACAACATGGAAAAATGCTGCAGACAGATGCATTATTCTTTATAATCTCCATGCAATACATTGGACCAGCAAGAAGGTTTCTCTATATTAATGTCATGTGTCTGAGTGGTACACCTCAGGACTTTTCCCTGTGATATTTGCTGAATAGCTGAGAGGAATAAGTTTATTCAAGTGAAAAAGGGAAAAAACCATTAAGACTTATCCTTTGTTCTCTCAGTCTTTCACAATGATCTGACCAAAGACAAAGTGTGAAGAGCAGAGATGATGAGCATCTGAAGGAGGAGCAATATCAAACGAAAGAATTACAGAGGTCATATTTCATTTTGATGGGACTTCGTTCTCTCCATGTTCAATCTTTTCATCTTTATCAAAAATAAGAACAGAATTCAGACACTCAAAAGGGAAAGCAAAACAAAAACCTACTCAAAAGCCGTCTGTAAAAATAACTGCTGTTATCCAAAC
The DNA here is from genome assembly GCA_027574665.1 of Rhynochetos jubatus. Classification (NCBI taxonomy): domain Eukaryota; kingdom Metazoa; phylum Chordata; class Aves; order Eurypygiformes; family Rhynochetidae; genus Rhynochetos; species Rhynochetos jubatus. The sequence continues at coordinate 100,712,002 of CM050649.1, read as the reverse complement.
CTTTGGTCAGTGCTTGTATATTATGCAACATATATTGAGAATACACAGTTCTAGAAAAGACTCTATTAACTTCAGAGTATCCTTTTATGTCTGATATGGATTTTCAGAGAATGTCTATCAGATGTGGTACTTTCCCAGTAATAATTGTATCCTCCAATATTCTAATTTGATTTTCTTATAAGAAGACACTCCAGAGTTGTGAAGGTTTGTGTTTATGAAATTATTTCACATAATATTAAAAGAGAAAGGATAGGATTGCATCATTATCCAAAAAGCTATATAAAGTAAACGTACCTTTCACCATTTTGAAATCCTAGTCATACTGAAAAACTAAAAAAGTATAATTCATAAATGTGCACATACAATATATTTGTTTATTTAGCACCTGTCAAAGGCTAACTTCATTAGCATAGAATCCAAATGACTTAATTATGCATTCTGAATTTTCTCCTCAAACAAATCCTTTCTAAACTGACAAACCTTGACAGGCTCAAGAGGTGGGCCCCTGCCAACCTCATGAAGTTCAACAAGGTCAAGTGCAAGGTCCTGTACCTGGGTCAGGGCAATCCCAAATACAAGTTGTCTTAGTTTTGCACCAGTTAGTCTATATTTTGCTTCACCCCATAATACATCAAGCTACATAGGTGGTGCCAGCCCTGGGCCTGCGGCACTGCAGGACTGGCGGGGAGGGGGTGGGGATGTGGATGGAAAGGGTTACGGTTGGGTATAACCCTGGGAAGGGGAAGGGTCTGAGGGGGCTTCTGGCCAAGGGGGCTGGGGGTTTCTTTGATGTGGGGACCTCGTGGCAAGTGGTGGGTGCTCTGGGCAGAGCGAGCATCTTGCCAGGCAGATGAGTCTAGGAGTTGGGGTTTGAAAGTTTTTTCTCTCTCTTACTCTCCCTGCTCTCGGCCCCTGGGCGGTTTCGTGGGGAGTTTGCTCCTTTCGATATGGTTTCCTTTTTTTTCCCCTTCTCGGGGTGAGACCCTGTATCATTTCTTCTACCTTTTTCCTCTGTTCCTTAAATTACTTATTAGCACTAGCATTGTTAGTAACTCCCTAAGTTTATATGTATTAATATGTAATTAAATAGTTCTTATCTCAACTCCTATGGACTTTTCCTCCTGGTTTGATCCTCCGACCCTTCGTCACCGGGAGGGGGTGTGGGGGGACGGAGGGGTAGAGGGACTGGTTACTGAAACCACAACACAAGTACAGCCTGGGCAGAGAATGGATGGAGAGCAGCCCTGAGGAGAAGGACTTGGGGGTACTGGTGGATGAAAAGACAGACATGACCCAGCAGTGTGCACTGGCAGCCCAGAAAGCCAATTGTATCCTGGGCTGTATCAGGAAAAATGTGGCCAGCAGGCCGAGGGAGATGATTCTCCCCGTCTACTCTGCTCTTGTGAGACCCCACTTGGAGTACTGCATCCAGGTCTGGAGCCCTCAGCATAAGAAGGATATGGACCAGTTGGAGTGCGTCCACAGGAGGACCGCAAAGATGATCAGAGGGCTGGAGAACCTCTCCTTTGAAGAAAGGGTGAGAGAATTGGGCTTGTTCAGCCTGGAGAAGGCTCTGGGGAGACCTTATTGCAGCCTTCCAGTACTTGAAGGGGGCCTACAGGGAAGCTGAGGGTGACTTCTTACAAGGGCCTGTAGTGACAGGACAAGGGGTAACGGGTTTAAATTGAAAGCAGGGAGATTGAGATTGGTTATCAGGAAGAAGTTTTTCCCAGAGAGGGTGGTGAAACACTGGAACAGGTTGCCCAGAGAAGTTGTGGATGCCCCATCCCTGGTTGTCTTCAAGACCAGGCTGGATGAAGCTTTGAGTAACCTGGTCTGGTGGAGGGTGTTCCTGCCCACGGCAGGGTGTTGTAACAAGATGATCTTTAAGGTCCCTTCCAACCCAAACCATTCTATGATTCTATGATTCTATGGTGATGTATATGTATATAAAAGCATGTAAATGATATAATACTGTATTGTCTAAACTAAAAATGGGAAAATTTAGTTTTCCTAGTTTTATTCTCATCTATTGTGTGGCCTCATTACCTTACTGTAAAGATCTAACACCATTGATTTTATAAGTACTCCTAGATTGACATAGGCATAATTCCTGTCCTCAACATGTGATGCATACATAAAGCAGATATAAAAGATTTCCAAGAATTAGACAAAATGTTTGTTAAATTTGTACATTCTTTGCAAAGGTTGAACAATTAAAGGGTACCTTCTCAAATTATTGTCTGCATGAGTAGGGATAAACTTAGCTTTAAGTTACTGAGACTTATAAGACAGAGAACCCAATATCAACTCTAATAATGCTATGCATAACATTGGAATTAAAAACTGAGTCTTTGATGTACCAAACAGAGCTGTTATTTGTGCCACAGAAGAGTTCATGGACTGCAAAGCTTCTATTTTAACATCAATTAGAACTCAAAATATCTGTAAATGTCATATGTCCTCTTACCAACTTTGGAATTTAGTTTACACTGAAGTATAATTTACTACTCTATTGTGTGTGTCCAAGGATGGAGGAAATTAATACAGATTTAATAGAGATTTTGGAAAGACTGAGTATGGTGTGTTTCCCACAACAATGAAAAGAACCGTCGTCATTTTGGGTGAAGTAATTACTTTATTGGTGTTTGGATTTTATTGCACGTATTTACCATATATAATATGTTAGTGCAGCTATAGTCATCCCTAAATTTCATTTTATTATTTAAAATTGAAGTTATAAAAATAGAAAATTAAAAAATCTGTCCTTTAAGTTAGAAATGCATTGTTTTCTAAAAGTAGGGGATTAAACAAAATTAAAAATACCATAGAAGATGAAAGCTGGTTAAAGGACACTAGATATAGTCTCTTGTTGGAGGAAGTTCTGTTGCTAAGCAACAAAATACAGAAAGTGTTAGTTGCATAAAATGCTGATTAATTAATATACTTAATAGGGAGTGAACAAAGCCATAAATTGTACTTGCAAGGTTATATTAAAGAGACTGGTGAAACATTTCAGGTAGCGTCAACACTGAATCAAAATTGGATTCCATGATCAAATTTCCATTTCTTCCAGTAGGGAGCTAAAAGCTGGACACTGCTGCAGATTTCAGTCTATATGTATCTATGCTGAATAACCAATACTATGAAGGCTTACTATCTTATTATGAAAGATAAATACAGCTGATGTGAGCTATGAAAAATGAATGGTCACAAGAATTGCTAAGAACCTAATTACAAATATAGTACCTAATTCCTGATTATAAATCAAATAAAAAACTACACAAAGGGTGCATTTTTACATATCTTTTTCGTATTCTGGTGATGAACAAAGCTGAGACTGCTGAAGAACAGGAGTTGAATTACTTATATTGTAATTTAATTAACAAATTAAAGAAATATGGTAAAAGCTTCAACCATGTAGGAGAAACTTAAATTGAGAGATCTTGAAAGATCAAAAAAAAAATTATTTAAATAGATTTTGGAAAAGAGAGGGTTTAGAGTATCAAAAGGCACACAGGATCATGCAAAATTAATCAGGGAAGCCTTATTAGAAATCTTTTACAGAACTGTGGTTCTGCTAAAGTTTTGCAATATTGCAAGACCCATAATGTCAGAAGGAAGAACATGGAAACTAAATAAACGTAACAAGCATAATTGTTAGTAAACAGAGTAATTCAAAGAACAAAATGCAAGTAGCCCAGTATGTTATGAAATGAAAACAATGGACATCAAGAAAACTTTGTTTGATGGAGATGTGACTGCCTCAGGTATCTTTATGGGAAAAGAGGCCCAAACACATAACCAAAACTGTGCACAAAATACTGTTCTTGCAGTTAGATACGATATGAGTTTTTGAAAGGAGTCAGGCCACCAATGCTGAAAGAAACTCCCAGATTTTTTACTTTTATGAAGGATTTTCCTGTAGAAGATGTACACATTCACTTTGGATAGATGGCTCTGTATCATGCTGCTTTCTCACTTTCATCTTCTATTACAGATTATGTGTCCTACTAGAGATATTTTATTTATTGGAAAAACCAGTCACAGCAATTTTCTGGTTTATATAATGGCCTTTAACATTCATGGGACAGGACCAATTTCATACTTGTGTTAAATGTATATGAATAGATTCCTTTAAGTGCTTGGTGCTATTAGAATTAGACATCTAGTTATACTGATTCTGAAGGGGAGATGGAAGACTGTCTTAAATCCTTCTGATATTCAAATATTATGTATAAAATAATATGGTAATATTGTTTTCTTTTTTTATATATATTATTTTGACTTGTCTAAATTAACAACTTTAATGGATACTGCCTCAACAAAATTATCATAAGAAAGCAAACCAGAACCTCTGCAACCATTTGAAGGTCTCATTTCTCCACTCTATAGAAATACACTGAAAAACATCCATTGGCTTAAAAATGAACTACAGCTACAGCATCAGTTGAATGGGCTGTTTCCAACTCACTAGTACTCTGTTTACTATGTGCTTGAGGGACTTGGGAGCTGAAGGGCAGTGGGGCTGGGTAGGTGGGGATAGCTTTGCATGGAAGGAAAAGGTGAGATAACCAAAGCTTATATACCCTTTCACTGGCATCTGTGCCCAGTTGCTTTGCCCTTTTGAAATAACCTCGCACTGCTCATTTCTAAAATCCTTACTCCTGTTGAGTATCACTGAATCATGAGAGAAGGCTGCTGGGTATCAATAAGACTACTCAGAATAACACTTCTCAGGTTGAGCAACGGCTGCAGAATCAAACCCACAAGAACAAGTGCTGAAAGGTGTGCAGTTAAAGCAATTAGAGTTGTAAGGAGGATAGCTCCCCTTCCAGGACATCAGTGTGAAAATGAAGGTCTAATAACATTCATTTTCATCATGCTGACGTGATGAGCTGGTCACAAGCAAGGTAGGCAAGATGTGATTGCATAAAAGGAAGACTAATGATAAGGCTAGGAGAACACAATGGCATATATTGCCCTGCAGCTCCTGGGAGGAAGGACACTATTGACTGAATCATGCCATGTGTGCTTACCACAGTTTTAATAAATAGTACTGCTTTGTAAACATTGTTAATTAGATGAAAAATAAACTGTGGATAGGGTAATGCTTCCTTTCTGGAGTATATCTCCTTACTGGTTCCATTTTTTTTTATGTACCTGATATTCCACAGTGTATATTAGTGAACATAATATCACAATTAAATACTTATTAAATAATTACTTATTCTTTCTGTGTTTTAAAGTAATGTTGACCTTACTTTTTTATTATTAACTTTAGTATACTGTGTTGTGTTTCATATTAATTAATATTCTGTAAACTGAAAAAGTTAAAAAAACCCACAAGGTCCATGGGCTTGAAGTCAGGAATATCACTATCTCTGACAGTGAAGATTTAGAAAAAATTGCCTGCTTTTTTATACAGACATTACTGGGTTTTTATATATGTATATATATAAATGTCGTGGTTTAACTCAGGCTAGCAAAATACCATGAAGCCACTCTCACAATCTCACCTTCCCCTCCTCCAGTGGAGGGAAAGAATTGGAGGAAAAAGAAATAAGGAAGCTCATAAAATTGAGATAAGAACTATTTACTAATTAAATCTAAATTAATATATGCAAATTCTACTAATAATAAGTAATTAAAATAATAGAAAATAAAACATATGATACAATATGATACAATTTCTCACCACTCACTGACCAATGCACAACCAGGTGCTGTGTGCTGAGAGTCAGACCCAGAGAGCCTGAGAGCCGCAGTCTGAGAGTGTTTGCAGCCCAAGAGCTGCAGCCTGAGGGCTGGAGCCCAAAAGCTCTCACAGCAAATTCCAAACAAACCATATCAGCGATAGCACAACTGGTCAAACTAAACAAACTCACCATCTCCCTTGTGAGTGAGCCAGCACAGGAGTTAGAAAAGCAGCTAATGCAGGAGTCAGATACATCTGGTTGCAGAACTTAAAATATATTTAGAGACTGGTCCTCATCGTACTAAGCTGTGTGGAAGTAGGTGGTAAAAAGAATCTGTTTCAAAGCTTGGAAGCAGAATGTTTAAAGTTCTAATTTTGCTATGGAAGCAACAGAAATGGACGACAATACCAGTTCATGGTAGCAAAGTCCAGAAGAGCTAATAATAATTATTTTGGATCATATGTTACCAATATATCAGCTCTTGCTTTCTGATTATATTTGTGAGAATCTATATCTCAGCATCATTTTTTTGCAAATCTAACTTCTTTCAATAAATCAATGGGTGTTTGGTGGAGATTTTATTTTGTGAACCAAGCAGAATCTTACAATGGGGGAACAATATGTTAAAGCAAATTTGTTCTGAAAAAGGAATGCTTTGATACTAGAGACAAGCAGCACAGCGGGAGCTTAAACAAATGAAAACAACCTTGGTGTTTGTTATTCTTCTCTGGTGACAGCTTTGTGGAGGGCATCTAACTGTTAGAGAGCAATTTAAGAGAAGGATCTGGCAGCATGTAGCATCGTGGTATCACAACAAAGAAAGAAAACAAGATCTTGTTTGGTTTTTTTTTTTTTTTTCCATGGAATCCATACTGATAGTCTCTGTTTCTATGTTGAATGTATTTATTTGTTGCATGTGTGTGGTGGTGTGTGGGGGAATGATTTTACAGTAGTATGCATTAAACCTACACTCAAGAGGTGGTCCTGCCCTCCTGGAATTCTTTGTATTGGTTTGTTTTTCTGGAGTCACTCAATAAAGAGTTTGTGGTTGGAAAGATTGAAAAGGAGTCAGGCATTTCCCAGTGAGGGAAAGTAGCTGCAGAGGCAGAGACACAATGTTCCTTCTTTTTCCCTTCAGGCAAGGAACAGTGGATGACTCAGGGGGAATGATGAAAATGTGGGCATGCTTCTTACTGGAACACTAGTAGCATTCTTCCATTTTGTATCACTCATTTGCTTGATGACAATTGTTTCTCCTCACATGTTGCCAATCCTCTCTTTGCACAGGGGACATAATGTAATCCCCTGCAAGAACTAGCTCCGTTTATGAAAGTGAGGACAAAATTTCTTCTCACCTCATAGTTTTTCATATGGTTCCTTACCAAGGTCTTTGCCACCAGGGACCTCTAACATAATGCAATGCAGCAGTGACTTTCTTCCCTGTTTCTGTCTCCAATAATGTTACAGGTATGCTGCTTTGCTGCCTGAACTTTCATGTTATTATTTCTTTTCTTTCCTTCTTTGATTTCCTTCCTAGATTGCTAGCAGCTGGGATCACACTGTCTAAAGAATCATTAATCCTGAGAAAATACATCTTTCCTTTAATAACAGATAACCCTTTCCCAATTCTATGTTATGTTTAGAAAAATAAATACGATATGCAATAACCAAAAGCTACTTTTGTGAAAATAAAATAAATAAATAAATAAATAAAGCTTTTAGACAGTGTTTTGTAAGAATCCAAGACATTCAAACATCTTCAGTGACACTGATACTATCAGTTCAAGTGATGCTGCTACAATTTGAGATAGTTATTACATAACTGAGTCTTATAATTTTGTTTCATGTATACTTTTTTCAAGAGTTCTTATGTAGTGCCATTTCTTTGCTTTAATTTGGTTAACCCTGAAACAATCAAAATCAGAAAAGTCCATGGTCCAGCACCAAAATTAATGTAAGACATTAAAACTTCCCTTCATTTCAGTGTGGCTGGGATAAGGCCTTTACTGTTATCTGTGAAAATTAGGTACTAAAAAGGAAAGAAGCAAAAAAGAAAAAGTAATAAAATGCTTTCCTCAAAATAAAAATGTTTTTATTTTTGATCAGATTTTAGGAGGGAGGGAAGGAGATAGGGAGGGAGGAAGGAGGGAAGGAAGGAAGGAGGGAAGGAAGGAAGGAGGGAAGGAAGGAGGGAAGGAAGGAAGGAAGGAAGGAAGGAAGGAAGGAAGGAAGGAAGGAAGGAAGGAAGGAAGGAAGGAAGGAAGGAAGGAAGGAAGGAAGGAAGGAAGGAAGGAAGGAAGGAAGGAAGGAAGGAAGGAAGGGAGGGAGGGAGGGAGGGAGGGAGGGAGGGAGGGAGGGAGGGAGGGAGGGAGGGAGGGAGGAAGGAAGGGAGGGAGGGAGGGAGGAAGGAAGGAAGGAAGGAAGGAAGGAAGGAAGGAAGGAAGGAAGGAAGGAAGGAAGGAAGGAAGGAAGGAAGGAAGGAAGGAAGGAAGGAAGGAAGGAAGGAAGGAAGGAAGGAAGGAAGGAAGGAAGGAAGGAAGGAAGGAAGGGAGGGAGGGAGGGAGGGAGGGAGGGAGGGAGGGAGGGAGGGAGGGAGGAAGGAAGGAAGGAAGGAAGGAAGGAAGGAAGGAAGGAAGGAAGGAAGGAAGGAAGGAAGGAAGGAAGGAAGGAAGGAAGGAAGGAAGGAAGGAAGGAAGGAAGGAAGGAAGGAAGGAAGGAAGGAAGGAAGGAAGGAAGGAAGGAAGGAAGGAAGGAAGGAAGGAAGGAAGGAAGGAAGGAAGGAAGGAAGGAAGGAAGGAAGGAAGGAAGGAAGGAATTTTTTATGCTGTGTTTGTTTCTTCACAATTTGATCAAATTTCTACAGTCATCAGGCTTAAGTTTAGACACAAACTTAATTTCATTAAATAAGAAGACTGCTAAAAATATTTAAGATTAAGTATGACTTATATTTGGTGAGTTTAACACATTTCAAGTGGTTTTTTGCTTTTTGTTTTGTTTTTGTTTTTGTTTTTTTTTTCCCCCAGGTTATTTTATACACATCTCTATATAGAAAAATAATAGTGATAAATTAAAAACTAATGATTTCAGCAAACTGGTTGTTAGTGTTCTACTGAAATCTGAGTAAGGAAGACAAAGAGTCAGACATGAAAGCATGTCCATCTGCATTTGTTCTTTTTAGGTCAGATCCAGTGTTTTTATTCAGTGAAACAGGAACATGATAAAGATGCCCATGGGGAATCATTTTACTGCTCAGAGCAATGAAAAAGCCAGTTTAAGGGTTTCTACCTGTCCTTATTTCTACACTTTACACTCCAGATGAATCAAAACAGTCACATCAGGTCTGAAGCATAAACCCATAAACTTATGCCAGGCAGTTCATACCTTGCAAATGCAATACTTAGGTAGCATTAAATTACTTATTTTTAAATTAATTGACATTTTAATTAATGTTATCAAATTGAAGAGTAGAGGAGCTATTTTATGTCATATTTTATATTCACAGATTCATAGATTCACAAAATGGTAGGGTTTGGAAGAGGACTCTAGAGATCAGCTAGTCCAAACCCCCTGGCAGAGCAGGATCACCTAGAGTAGATCACACAGAAGTTTAAGTAATATTTAAAAATAAATAAACTACTTGGAAATAAAACTCAAATGGCATGTTGTAAGTTGTCATTAGAAAGTGAATAAAATTATGCCCTCATTCATCTGTGGAATAGATTATGGGTCTTGGACATCTATTATTTTATCTTTTTTTCCCTGTCCTGCTGCTATTTTTGCTAGTCAGGAAAAGGTTTCCAGCCCATTCATCTTCCATTTAGAAGCCTTTCTGTTGTGGGTTATAGTCAATGATTTAGCTAGTTTGTTGTAATGCTTAGCAGAGCATCCTCAGGCTTATTTTCACAGCTAAGCAAGATTTTGCTAGATGGTCTCTGAATTCAGAGTCTTTTTCAGACAACTCAAGAGGGAAAATTGCTGATTCTTTGGAAAACGCTGCATTGTATTTATTGAGTTAAAAAAGCAATCTTCACTTAGGATGATGTGGATAATTTTCGTAACTCAACATGGATAAAATTATTAAAGAAAACTCAACCTTTTTTTTTTTTTTTTTAATCCTTACAGTATGTCTGCAAAATGCTATAAATGTATTTTTATCTCCTCTGACATGACATTAGCAATTATAAACAAGTGTTCATGTTTAACATTAATTACTTCTGGTGCAGGTTTCAAAGCAAATTCAATAAGGCTCAGACTCCTAACCAATTTCCAAAACATAGAGAGACTCCAAGCAGTATATTTTATTCTGAATCACATTTTTTGTTAGTTCTGTTCCTGAGAAGGTTCCTGAAAGATGTTCCTTCTTTAGATAAAGACAATCTTATTTTCTACTAATTCATGATGAAGAAAGTGCTTCTAAACTAAATAAAAATCATCTATGGCAAGCTTCATTTAAATAAATTTTCATGGGTTTAAGCCACAAATATAGTATATTTTATTCTCTACATGCTCTCCCACATCCTGAGTGTTCTAACTATTGTGCTATAGCACAAAAGAAAGACATCATCCTGTGGAATAGGAACTGTGGAAAAAGAAAAATTGAGATACTGTGTGTAAAAAAGAAGTAAATGGAGCAAAAGGTCTCTTAGGAGGCAAAAGAAAAGTTATAGCAAGAAGCCTTTCTGCATTACTTGAACTTCACTCCTTCTTATGAGTTAGATTAATACTGTTTTCTGTGTAAAGGATAATTCATGAGTGATGAAATTTCTTCACACATCTTCAAACTAAGTTTTGGTGAAATAGAGTAAAAATCTGAACAGTTTGATTTCATTTGGGTTTTTTCCTGATTTTCGCTTTAGACTATTTTTGCAGTCAGTGGTGGCCTAATCCAATATTTCTTCTGGACAGTAATGAAGAAGAGGATGGTTTTTGCAGGATTAAACAATCAAAAAACAGTTAAACTTTTTTTTTTTTTTTTTTTTTTTAAGGGTCATCTTGATTCTTACACCATCTTCATCATTCGTCTTAATGCTGCATTTCACTCAGCTTATGTTGGTTCAGAAAAGTTCTAAAATAATACCCTTGTGCAGGAACAGTTACCTGTACGCAAGAGAGTCTCCAACCATTTCATTCACCATATGTATCTGAAGCAATAAACACGTGCTGGTTTTGATTGGGATAATTTTCTTCACAGTAGCTAGTATGGGGCTATGTTTTGGATTTGGGCATCAGTCAGCAGGTGGTGAATAGCAGTTTTGGGTGTTTTTTGAGATAAGTGTAGTTGAATAATTGAAAATAAAAGGAATAAAGTAATATTACTAATACTATTACTACTACTAATTATTATTATAACAATATGTAATGTTAATTACTACTACTACTACTACTACTACTACTACTACTATGTAATTAAAAGGAAAACAATAGAAAGACAAACAAATAAACAAACAAAAATCTACAACCACTTACTACTCACCAAGTGATGCCCAGTCAGTCCCCTGCAGCAAAAGAAAGATCCACCCAGACAACTGTCCCCAGTTTATGTACTGAGCATGACATTTTATGGCATGAAATATTCCTTTGTTCAGTTTGGGTCAGCTGTCCTATCTCTGTGTCCTCCCATCTTCTTGTAGAGGAGCTGAGAACATAAGCACATTATGAGAAATGGAAAAAAAGTCCTTGCCTTAATGTAAACATTGATTGGCAACAACTAAAACCATATGTATGTTGTCAATATTCTTCTCAGCACAAATTCAAAACATCATAGCCTCATGCTAGCAACTGTGACTAAAATTAACTCTGTCCCAGGCCAAACCAACACAACACATCTTCATGATTATTAGTGTTGTAGATACATCAGGGCTTCTGTAGTCTGTTCATGAGGTGGTCTCATTTCAAGCACCTCAGAGTCTGATTCCAGTGAAAACCAAGGACCTTTCAGGCTAACTATTGCAGCAGCTATTGAATGGAGAGTATTCAAAGTCTGAGAAGGGAGCTGAAAACAAATAACAAGAAAACACATTTACATACTGAATTGTGGAAAATTAAGTATGGAAAAAGAATGTACAGTCTGTTTCCTTACCAGTATTTACATACCTACCCCAAGTCTGTTTGAAAGTCTCATTCTAGAAAGAGTCTGCAGCCTGGATTCTGTCTAAAAGAAAGTAATCTTAAAATGTTTTCAAAGTCAATACAGAGAAATTGGCATTGTTAAAGAATAAAACAACTCCTTCTGACACAACTGTATGGTTTATGCCTCCAAAAAAAAAAAAAAAAAAAAAAAAAAATCTGTGGACTCTGTTGTCCAGAATGCCTAATTAGACATATGCAGAATGTTGAAATAGACCGCAAGGGCTTGTAGAGTTTTTTCCTCTAATAAAGTCAAATTCAACTGGGTGTATATTTCACAAAACTTTGGGTATGTTATGAATTCACTTAAGGTGACTAATCTCAAGATAATTGTGCATCAATCCTTTATCAACAGTGAGCTTTCATTTAAGACAGGATTTCATTACTCTGATTTACTTAGACAGTTTTCCTGTTTAGCTACAATGGTCTAAATTTCTCTTCAAACCTTCAAAGTCAATTATGTCGTGTCAGGTCTAATCTTTGACCAGTTCCTCCCTTACCTAAGGTATGTGTTTTATTCACTGTCAGTGTGTCTAGAGAATGGGACAAAGTCTTTTAAATTCCACTGTTGTTGGCCAAAGAAGGAGATCAAGTTTTAGGTCATCACTTCATAGTAATTTTCCTCACATTCTGGATATTTTCTCTCTCTTTTTTTTTTTGGTTTGGTTTGGTTTGGTTTTTTTTGTTTTGTTTTTGTTTTTGTTGTTTTATTTTCTTTTTATTTTGGGTTATAGGTAGTGAATGCCTTTAAGGAAATTCAGGAGTTTGGTTTGTTTATTTTAATCTATCATGTTTAGCATTAAAGTAGTGGTTAAACTGCATAGTTACAAGACTACTACTAAACTGCCTTCCCATAAAAGAAATAATTCTGAAGATCATAAACAGTGTCAAGGTGAAAGTAAGATTTGCCAGAATTGTTTTATATAGGTACACAATTATTTTTAATGTCTCAGAAATAAAAAAAGAAAAAAGAAACAAACACTGAAATTCAGTGCATCTTGTTTCTCTTCCTTCCTTTTGGAGTCTGTCCTAAAGCCTCAGATGTTATCCAAAATTTGTCATTCAGAAAAATTTATTTATTATCCCCTTAAAAAAGTCTCTTTCATTTTTTTAAAATAATGTTCTCTTCATTTAGTTAAAAAAGACACATTTTCATACACTACTAACTCCATTCAAACAAATTTATTATTTAGAATAAAATTAAGTCTTCAGTAAAGATCACCATAAGGAGTAGAAGATGGAAAATTATACTGAACTTGCATATTAATATTGTGCAGTGGTTAACATCATATGGCAAATATCAATTGAAATATACTGTATCTATACTAACTTGTAGGCAGTAAGTCTTGTAAGCACCTACTTCCCATTGATTTAGATGAGAAAAGAAGTTTTCTAAATACATTTGTGGTCCTAGACTTCAAATATTGTGTTATTATTTTATTAAGCAAAGCTGAAAATATCACTGAATACATTGTGCAGTCTATGCACCCTGCCCTACTTATGTGATGCAGAAAATTGCATGTACTTGTAAATATTTTAAAAGAAATATTTATTGTTCTATTATTTTTTAATGAGTTGCAATATTTTTTTTATTCCTGGACTGTAACAGCATGGTGAGATATTTATTACAATGGGATAAATATTTCATTTTTAACATGTGCCTCTTAAGTCTGCAGGTTTAACTGTGATGATGGGAATTCAATAGTCAGACAGGAGAAGTAAATTATCACAGACAACTCATGGAGATACAGAACAGGTATAATGTTATAAGGCATATGATTAGGTTAAGGAATAAGATTATGACAATATACAGTTAAGAGGAGGAAGTCCCAAGGTCAGAGTTTTCATATATATTTCAGCACTGTAGTTATTTCAAATCAGTATCTGAGTTCTTTGAGAATTATCTATTTCTTACAAGGATCCAAACTTAAGTTTCTGTGAACATTTTTCTGCTAAAATTCTGGGGACTTTTTTGTGAATGTTCATTATTCCAATGTTCTCTCAATCTTAAAGACATAGTATTTTTGAACTCTGTATTGTGGACATTTTCCTAATTATTATGAGTTGCAGGTTTTGTTATGTTATGAAAAATTGAAGTCCATTTGTTTGTTTTATCAGTGGAACTGGTGAAATGATGATTCAGGACACTGTTGCCCTTTTTTACTTCAAAATCATGCTCTCTACAGTCCACTGAAAATAACATAAAAACGAAGTTTCTTGCTATGAGATAGGCTTCGTACCTACTGCTTAAATCTTTCAAAGTTTCTTCATATATAGTTTCTTCAAATTTCACTTTAATTAACACATTGATATCATCTTTTTTCAACAAAGACTTAAACCTATCTACGTTTGAATTGCTTGGGCACCTTAGTGCAGATGACCACAGCTGAGGATAGCATGATGAGATGTACAGATTAAAAAGATTGGGACTGTTCTTTACGCATGGATAACTGTACTTGCACCTTCGAGGTTAATGACAGAGTAATGTTATGAAGCTAGACCTTCCTTCCTTTGTAATCCTGGATTTATGAACAATAAAGTGCATATCTAAAGTATTAAAAATGGCCAAAGTGAGCTGTCTCAAACAGCAATTGTCAATGGGCATTGTCACATCTAACCTGTAAGATGTGAATGTGTTTGTGGGCCCACATTCTCTTTTAACAATACTGAAGCAATCCAATTTCCTTGAAGTCCAGAAGAAAATAATTTGGATTTTAAATTAATTTTTTGAATTATTGATAGCCTTGAAAATGTAAAAACTAAATAATAGAAGTTAATCATGCCTGAGTCAAACAAATGTATCACTGCAATGCAGAAAACATTTAAGACTTGGTACATCAAGGTGCCAGAATTATATCACTATATTCATCCTTATATTTCCTATTAATAACAAAAGAGCGATTAGCTCCTCAAACATAATTAGCACTCATCTGAAGAGCTGTGTCCATAGTAATAGCTAAAATAACCATGAGAGATCAGTAGGTAACTTGAGATTAAATAGCCATTGCAGACAGCGTGAGGATTAAGGCTACATGCCAGTGAACAAAGGAAAAGTAAGTACAGACATGAAAGATACTTCAACAACACTAAAACCAGGATCTGGGCAGGTATGCCAGGCCCTCAGAGGGGTCTTGGTGGTACTGGGAGATCGGTGAATATGCACATGCTTATGAACCTGGGGAGAGTGATGTGTGTGCTGCACTAGTGACCCTCTGCCATTGCCAGCCCAAGAGGAGAGACTGGCAGTGCCTCTGTGTGATGTAAATCCTGAGTGTGGGTGCTTCTAGAGGCAGGGTCTTGTCTGTGGCTGTCTGTGTGACCAGCCCTGGGCCCTGGACTCTGTGTGTGTGTGTTTTTGTGTGCGTGTGTCTGCATCTGTGTGTCTGCAGCTCTGGGGTACATGCTCAGGTATGCTACTGGTTGAACCTGAAAACAGGGAAGGTGTAGCTGCACTCCTCAGCCCAAGGAGACACCACAGGGCATTGGGCAGAAGAACTCCTGGGCTGGACCTTCTGGAGCAGGTGGCTATTCTTAAAACCCATTAACATACTTTTCCTGATCTTAATCTGTGTGGTGGGTTGATGTTAGCTGGCTGCCAGACACCCATCCAGTTGTTCTGTCCTACATAGAACATTGGGAGAAGATAAGATGAGAAACCTCATGGGCCATAATAATGGCAGGGAGATCTCTCATCATTTACCCTAACAGGTGAAACAGACTTGACTGAAAAACTGAATTTTGGCTGGCAGTGAGTACTTGCAGTCAGCTGCATCCTGGGCTGTATCAGAAGTGTGGCCAGCAGGTCAAGGGAGGTGATTCTCCCCCTCTATTTTGCTCTTTTGAGATCCCATCTGCGTCCAGCTGCGAATGCCTCAGCACAGGAATGATGTGGACCAGTTGGAGTGAGTCCAGAGGAGACCACCAAGATGATCAGAGGGCTGGAGCACCTCTGCTATGAAGAAAAGCTGAGAGATAGGGCTTGTTCAGCTTGGAGAAGAGAAGGCTCTTATTGCAACCTTCCAGTACCTGAAGGGGCTAACAAGAAAGCTGGTAGAGTGGGAATTTTTGCAAGACTTTTTTCTAGTGATGGGACAAGGGGTGATGGCTTTAAAGTGAAAGTGGGTAGATTTAGATTACATATTAGGAAAAAAATACTGTGAGGGTGATGAGGCACTGGAACAGGTTGCCCAGAGAAGCTGTGGATGACCCATCCTGGAATTGTTCAAGGCCAGGCTGGATAAGGCTTGGAGCAACCTAGTCTAGTGGACGGTGTCCCTGCCCGTGGCACGGGGGTTGGAACTAGGTGATCTTTAGGGCCCATTCCAAACCAAACCATTCTATGATTTGATGACTAGGGAAAAACGAATTTATTTCCAACAAACTGTAGGATGGTAAGAAACAAAGACCAAATTAAAATAAAAACATCATTCCACACTCCTACCTTTTTTCCTGAAGCTCAGCTTTACTCCTTCTATCCCACCCCTCCAACCCTCCTCCCCCCACCTCAAGCAGTGCAGGGGAATGGGGAATGGGGGCTGTGATCAGTCCATAACAATCTATCTCCGCAGCTCCTTCCTCCTCACATTTTCCTCCAGCATGGGCTCTCCATGGGCTTCAGCTTCCTTCAGGACCTATCCTCCAGCTCCAACATGGGGTCCTCCACAAACTGCAGTGTGGATCTCTGATCCATCTTAGTCCTTCATGGACTGCAGAGGGACAACCTGCCTCACCATGGTCTTCCCCTTAACCTACTGAAGAATGTCTGCTTTGGCACCTGGATCATCTCTTCTCCTTCACCTTCTTTTTTCAAATTATTATTATTATTTTGTTAAATGAGCAGGTATGTTATACTACCACTTGAGTTTCTTGCATGATGAAAAGGATTGTTTGTTATGGTGTATAGAGACTATGTAACACTTGAAACACAACATTAGAAAATTAATCTAATTGTTATTGACTTTGTGTGTTGTGGTAGAGGTTAGGGATATATTACTGTATTACTTTTCGATCAGTAGCCTGCAATGAAAATGAAATCAGTGCCCATTGTGTCTATAAGTTAAGGAGATTTCCAAATGCTTCTTACGTAAAATATCTCTTGTCACCAGCATTATTTAAATCTGAGGACAACAAACTTATTTACACATTTGTTATGATGGAAATCAAGTGAAAAATCTAGACAATGCAGGATTTAAATACTAGGAAATACACACTTAGATGTTTTTCCTCCTGTTACCCATTATATTACATCAGGTTATCTGAGGTTTGCTCTTGTGCAGAGAAAACACTTAAGTGTCACATAAGAGGACATGAACTTCTAAGCAACAGCAAAAGGAAACCTGGGTCCTAAATAAAATTTACCTAACTCCAGCTACTTACCTACCCTACTTTCTTTTCAGTGAAGAGAGGAGAGCATCTGCTGTGAGGCTATTACAGGCCTCAGATGGGTTCATTTGGGTCTGTGAGTTTCTTCTTATTATAATTTCTTTTATATTAAGAATATATTATTTAATTAAAAAAGAAAATTAGGCAGCAGAAGGCCTTTCAGGTAGTACAGATAAAGCACAGGAAATGAGATTAAATATACTGGGGGGATTTCACACCATGTTGAAACATGTAACTGCTAGTGCTACCTAGAAGAGCAAATAGTGCACTAGAATACTGCAACTTTTTATTCTGGAAAGGAGATTAGCAAACTTCAAAAAACCCCAAACAAACAAACAAGGGAAACTTTCACTGAAAAAGTGAAGTATTGCAGTCTGTATAGTTCCATGATATTCACCCACTCCTCTTTGGCCCCCTTCAGTGTGCTCCAACCCATTGTTAACAAAAATGAAGTCATACTGTCAGTGAAAGAACAACTGTGAAAGACAGTAAGAGGCTGATGCACTTGTCCAAATGCAGGCATCTACTAGTGTATGTAAAACCCTGGGATATCAGAAGATTTGACGTAGAGCTGGCTGGTAGATGTGACATAAGACCTTTGACACTGCTATGTCCTTCTCAAGTTGCAGTGGAAACCACAACACATACTCTAGGGCATACCGGATAGTATTACATATTCATGTTCAGGAAAATGGGTAATGCTCTGGGTTGAATGAAACTTAAACAGCTCACAAGTTGAGGGTAAAAGCATTAAATTAGAATTTTGCAAGTCTGGAGAACAGTTTATTTTATAACAGGTATTCCCAAGGTCTAGTAGAGGAGTATGGGTTTGTCATAACCTAAATTATCAAGACCAGAAATCAGCATCAAACATGATTTCTGTGCCTTTACACGTTGTATGCAGAAAAATGTTTTTTGTCTAATTAAACATTTTATAGTGCAACTCTTTTGCTGACCTTTTTTTTTTTTTTTTCTGAAATAGCATCTTAAATAGGTAAGGTATTTTGCAGTTTTACAGTATGTTTTGAAGGATTAAAAGGTATTGTTAAAACTGTCTAGCCTATGATAAATTTACGAAACTAAATAGAAAAAAAAAAAGCTTAAAGCCTTTGCACTCTGATTAAGAGTGCATTCTTTTTCTAATTGCTTTTCTTTTATTCTGAAACTAAAATTATTCAGAACTTGCCTCTTGTGTCTTCATTGGTATTTATACTGTGCTTTTAAAATGAATGCCTCACAAAATATTTTGGATTAGCAATGAGTTATATAGACACCATATGTCAAATGCTGATTTTATTGGACAGTCAGCAACATCCTGTGTACATTTATGAATACTTCCTTTAGTGGTTGGTGTCTATTAATAGTTGGTTGCTGATAATAACAGAAAGACTATTCCCAAAAAAAACCCTTCAGATCAAGGCCTGTAAGAAAATGTTGGCACACACAAACTGACTGGTGTGAATTTTAAACTTATTCTTTTTGCTTTCCCATAGAAAACATTTGTAAGGACCACTAATCGTTGTTTTGAAATGGTGATACTAGTGCAAACTGCATCACATCTAAGTTAATCTTGTAAATAAATATAATAATTTGCCTGAAAATCACTTGTGAAATGTATTGTTGTTAGGCACCTTCATTTGGTTTTTTTTTGGGGGGGAGGGGTTGTGGGTTGGGTTTTTTTTCATACTCTGTTAACACTAAAAGAGCAAGCATATCTAGAATACATCACATCGGGTGTCAAGAAACCTCAAAGGTGGTTAGTATACATTACCTTGGAGAAAACAGTTAAAACTTAATTTCCTTATTTTCCCATCCACAGAGAGGAAACAAAATGCACTTTTGTTTGTTTTGAGAGCTGCTGGTTACTGCTGTTAATACAAGCATTTTTTAAGCCAAAGAAACTATGAGTTTGAAAATACTTTCTAAATCATTTAAGGAACAGCTTTGGGATGAGAGTAAATCATACTTTCCTCAGGTAAGTAGGATCCATGATCAAAGATGCCATAATCACAGGGGTCACTGACAGTTAGAGATAAATGTTTCCTCATGTGAATACATATCCATTTTACTTCTTGCTTTAGTTAAATATTTTTGGTAATTCAGTTATGAATAGATAACAAGGTAAAATGGAGTTACAATGGAAAGAAACTGTTTGGGGAAAATTCAGCAATCATCGTTAGCTCACTATTGCATGCTTCTTTAATGTTCTACAGTATTGTTTAAATGATCCATTTACAGTGAGAATGTCATTACAGTTTTTAGATGTCACAGAGAAAAAACTCTCTAAGCAGAGATTTGTATCAGAATAATTGTCAAATTTTGGTCAAGAGAATGAAGGATTCAGGAGTACAGACTTACATGTAACCAGAGTAAAAAAAAAGAAGTTATAGAAAGTAGTGAAAGTGATGCCAGATGCCCATCAAGACCACTCTATCACTCTCCTCCCTCAACTTGATAGGAGGAGAAAAAAAATATAAAGATAGGCTCATGGGTCGAAATAAGGATGGGGGAGATCACGCACTAATTAACATCACATCCAAAAAAGACTTGACTTGGGGAAATTAATTTAATTTATTACCAATCAAATTGCAGTAGGGAAATGAGAGATAATAATAATTAAAAAACCCCAAACAAAACAAAACAAAACAAAAAAACCAACTTGCTCCCATCCTCCTTTTTCCCAGGCTCAACTTCACTCCTGATTTTCCTACCTCCTCTTGCATCAAACAGTACAGGGGGATGGGGAATGGGGGCTACGGTCTTTTAATGACACGTTGTCACTGCCACTCATCTTCCCTCACAATCTTACCCTGCTCCAGCATGGGGTCCCTCCCATGTGAGACAGTCCTCGAATAACTGGTCCAGTGTGTCCCCCTCCCATGGGGTGCAGTTCTTCAGGAGCAGCCTGCTTCATCATGGTTTCCCTGCAGGGTCACAAGTCCTGCCAGCAGACCTGCTCCGGCCTGGGTTCCTCTCTCCCTGGGGCCACAGGTCCTGCCAGGAGCCTGCTCCAGTGCAAGCCTTCCTCGGGGCCACAGCCTCTTTCAGGTATCCACCTGCGGGGGTCCTCCATGGGCTGCAGTGGAATCCCTTCTCCAGTGACTGGAGCACCACCTCCCCATCCTATTTCACTCACCTTGGTGGCTGCAAAGCTGTCCCTCTCACATTATCACTCCTCGCCTCCAGCTGCTGTTGCACAGCAGTTTCCCCTCCCTTCTTAAACATCTTTTCCCAGAGACACTGCCACTGTCACTGATGGGCTTGGCCTTGGCCAGTGGCAGTTCCATATTGGAGATGGCTGGCATTGGCTCTGTTGGACAAAGGTGAAGCGTCCAGCAGGTTCTTACAGAAACTACCCTTGTAAACTACAGATGTAAATCTGATACATTGAAAGAACCTCAACTAGTCTTTATGAGTGAAGTTTTGAAACTAAATGGGCTGAAGTGAAAAAAGGGATCATAGAAGGTGGGGCTCATGAGTGCTATCTTGGTGTTTTAACCCTGTTAAAATTCTTGTATTTTGACCAAAACTCCCTATGACATGATTGCGTAAAAAGAGTTTTGAAAAGTTCTGTGAGACTTCTTTTTTCTGAAATTTTCTTTTGTATTGTAACTTCTTGCAAATGTCTTCTTAAATTCTTGATAGCATAAAAAGACTAGGTGATATTTTGGGTTTCAAACCTGATTTAAACCATGCATTCATCATGAAAAGTTGATTTTTCTCCTTATTTCAGCTCATAGCTTTCATTCAAATAAAAGTATAGAGCAATAAAACAAAAGGTTTCTTATGTTTTCTTGTTTAAATAAAACAAAAATAGCTTTCAAAGCTAGACTGTGACTCTCAGCAATCAGTTAGTAGAACAAAAAAGAAGAAAAGTTAGGAGAGGAAAAAAAGAAACAGGCAAAATAGATGACATTTGATTTCCACTCTAGATCATTCCAAAGCAGACCTATAGAGAAAACATACAACTCAGCAATAACCACAGCCCTGGGAGCAAAGATCCTTCTTAATTAAATGTTGGTAATGTTGGAATGTCTTGTTTTTAACAAAGCATCATGTTGTGAAAAAGAAAATATATTGTCAGGTATTTTCTAACTACATTTAGTTAGCAAATGAAAAAGGTCCCAAACAATGTGATTGTACATGAGAGAGATGTCCACAAGACATCATCTCCATTTAAATATTTTCTTCCTTGTAAAAGGTGGGAGGAGAACAACAGAGCAAAACCAAATGCCCTTTTCCTGTGTTTGAAACGAATGGGCCACATTATAATTTTTTTTTTTTTTTTACTTCAGGAAAATAGATGACATGAGAAGATGGAAAGGTCACTAGGCAGCAAGAGGAACAGATTAAATCACCCAAATGCCAGGAATAAACAATCAGGTCTCCTCAGAGGCATAGTGACCCCTTGGACTTTTTTTTTTTTCTTCTTCTTCTTTCTCTACTAATACTACAGTGCCATACCTTGTTTGGTACCCATAAATGACAGTAGATATCCTGTCATATCCTCTAATGGCAGCATGTACAAATCACAATGTCACTTAACATTGCCGTGAGATCAACTTAGAAGACGCTATTTATGGACTCTGTAACACCGATTCCTGCAGCACCTGATGTTTCCTTGGAGGTTTGCTACCTGAGTGTTGACCAGAACTAAACCTGCTTTCCTAATGAAATTTGACAAGGTCACAGCTCATATCTGCACCTGAGTATCTCTTTGCTCAGTGAAAATTAAATGCACAGAAAACCCATGCAAGGTTTTCAAGTAATCCATGTAAGTTTTGCTGTTGTTGTTCTTGCCTATTTCATTTATACTATTGTCTCTCAGTGTATTTGGAAGAAAAAGTTACAATGACGTAGATATGAGATGTTAAAAAAGGTACAGTGCTATTGTGAGTTGTTTCAAAGGCAAAGTTTTTATGTAGTTTACTTTAATTATATGATTGAAATTTAATTATATTATAATTATGCTTGCAATTACTGGTTTGTATGTTTCATTAAAGCTGCATACATTAATTGCACCAAACTTATGTTGATGAGCTTAACTAATATAAGCAGATGTTTACAACAGAAGAGGCTGGTTAGCCTGCCATTGTAACATTCCTCTTGCAAGGTGACTATCTCCAAAAAGCAGGTAACAACTGCGTATATTACTGGCAATTTTCAGTTCCTCATTTATTCTGTTTGCAATTTTACACTATATACACATACATATCTATATATACAAGCACACACATATGCATAAATATACACATATTTTAAACTTAATTCTCAATCTGTGGAATTACAGTAAGAATGAAATTGACTCAATAGTTTACATCTATATTTTAAATGGGGACAAAACCTGCAACATTTGTTTGAATTAGGAAAGGTAAATGAATTACTTCCTAATAGCAAGTAATCCAATGGGGAAAATTTCAAGGGGGCTTAACTTTGCCCGAGTGCTTATATTTCCAATAAAATAAACTGAGAGAAACTGTAATTCCTAACCCATAGCTATAATTCAGCACAGTGTTTTACTGATAAGTAAATGTTCCATTTAGATTCATATATAATAATAATTTAAAAATTATATACTTTTCACAAGACTAAAGGTTGTAAAGCCACTACTAGGACATAGGTATATTTTAACAGATAGGCATTATCTGTAGTAAAAATATGACTCTTGCATACTCCCAGAGTCAAAAACGTGAATCCATGGAGGTGTTCTGTCATAAAAGCATTCAATTTAGTGTTTGGGGGTTTTTGTTTAAAGTAAACAAATATTCTTGGTATATGTTCACGTTTTAGTTTGGTGACACAACTCATTCTAATAAAAGCATTTCCTGTGTAGTTCAGAAATTTTTGTTGATCTGATATAATCACAATTCAGAATGTGTAACCTCTACTCATCATGGTATACATTTGCTTACCATATTGACTCTGGCTGAGAGAATTTAAATAAACGACAAAGAACATGTTGTTTGGGGGTTTTTTATTATTATAAGACTTTAGGATGAGGGTCACGATTTTTTCTGTGTATTGATGGAAATGCAAATGAAAGATGTATGATGGCACTTACCCTGTTTCTCGTGAGTTTTCGTTCAAGTTAATCAGGTATTCCTGATCACAGTATCTGCTCATTTCAGGATTTTTGTATCTGAACTGCAACACTCCATTTTGAACAGAAATTCATTTTGCATATGACATCTAGAGAGTCCTGGAAATACCTGTGAGGGAAACATCATCTTGATGCTATTCTACAAGCAGTAACCCTATTGACCTCGAGACAAACTCACAGACAATATCCAAAGCCATTTCTCTGGTTCCTCAGAGCTGGGAACCAGAGAGCTCACTCAGTTTCTCCTCCTTCCTCCCAGTGGTCTCCCTGGCCACCCGCTCCTCCTTCCCTACGCACTGCAGTCTCTGATCCTTTCTGTAGATGAAAACTACATTTAGGTGGTACTAAATTAACCCATGGAACTTGGGGTGAACAGGAGGATTTCTGTGTCAGAAGAGCTTTGAAGAGTCTCAGCCAACTGAAAAATCTGTTAGATGTGTGAGTGCTTCTGTGTGTGCTGGGTGAGAGGGGAGGAAAGGCATGCGAAGGAAGTTGGGAAACTGTGTATACGTGTATATAAAAGGAGGAAATCCTAAACAGCCAAAAGAGAAATTAAAACAAGAAACTCTACATTTCAGTACTACAGGCTGACTCTGGTATAATTTAATGTACTAGCAGAGATTTAAGCCCACTATATAGAACAGCCTGAATGTAGGTGGAGAAGGGAACTGCCAAATATACTGGGTGAAATAGTTGTGCTGAAAACACCCATATGTTTGTTTAAAAGTGTTTGTACATATACTGTATATTTATGTATGTTAAATAACGCAACATTAAATCAACATGAGGGATTTTGGAGTTAGAAAAACTGAGAGAAAAAAAACTAAAATTGAAACTCGGCAACACTAAGATGTGGACTATGTGACCAAAAAGATTATTTTCCATTTTTCATTCCTTCTGTGGTAAGCTTGTAGCACACAGAAGTAGATATCAGATGATCCAGGATATTTTACCCCTAATTCATTATTGTGTGCCCTTCCTTAAAATAAATAAATAAATGAAACCTCACACATTTTTCATCTATAGCATGGCTAATCTTGAAATTATGTGTCTACTTATAAATACTTCAGCTTCACAGAAGATCTCTATTGTACATTTCAGTAGCCAGTGTTGAAAATCTGGAAGATGACTATTTATGCTCTTGTCTAGCACACTCTTTTTACTGGATCTCTGGATTGAAGTAAAGAATTTTTTTTTCCTTTTATTTTGAGGAGGTGATTTGCTTAGAAAAAATACAGAATCAGATTTCCCTAGCATACTGTAGCTTTTAAATAGCATCATGGTGCAGTGATAGGAATTAAAATGTTTAGAAATAATTGCTCCTGTTCCTGTTAAATTTCAATTTTAGTTTATTAAGGGCTAAGGCTGGAATTTATCTCATTTACCTTTAGTTCACTTAAATAAATAAATTTATTATGTTCATCTAGGCTTATTTAATTTGCAATTAAGATTTGCCTTTATTCCTGTACTTCTAGTTTGAGCATAGATATTTGAATCAGTTAAGTTGTTTTCTGGAGGTAGGCATTTATCTTTGTTGATTAGTTTTGTCAATGAGGTATGGTAACTCAAGCACTTCCTTGGACAGCCTGTTCCAATGTTTGCCAACTCTTTTGGTGATGAAATTTTTCCTAATATCCAATTTAAATTTACTCTGACTCAGTCTGAATCTGTTTCCTCTTGTCCTATTGCTTCTTGCTTGGTATAAGAGAACAACACCCTCCTTGCTACTACTGCCTTTCAGGTAGTTGTAGGGAGTTACAAGGTCTCCTCTAAGCCTCCTTTTCTCCAGGCTAAACAACCCCAGTTCTCTCAGCCGCTCCTCATAAGACTTGTGTCAATAAAACTCATCATCTATGTCATATAATTTTGTGGTTCAGCTGGTTTCCAGACCCATATAACCATTCCATGCTGAGGGTGGAATGACTGGGTTTGGTTTCGTAAGGAGCCATCAGTGTTGTCTAAGGTGAAAATAGGATGCAGTTCCAAAGGTAGTTTATTATAAAAACTGTTCCTTATAGGTGGTATGGATGGGATGAAACTCACTCCACCCTGTGCAGACCTTTCACTCCCGTACTCCTCTACACTCTCTTGTGAGACATTCCAGGGTAGCTCCCTTGCCCCTTTGGCACCTTGCTGCGAACACATTACTTTGATTTCAAGAACGTACTATATGCACAATTTCAGGCATTTTTAGAAAATATAATAGTAATTATTATGTATCATGGCTTAACCTTATCTAGCAATTAAGTACCACACGGTCCCTCGCTCACCTACCTCCCCCTCCCCCAGTGCAGGAGAGTCAGAGGAAAAGTCAAGGAAGCTTGTAAAGTTTAAACAAGAACAATTTAATAATTGAATATAAATGAAAAAAATAGTGATACTAATATTCACAACACTACTAATAATAAGTAATTTAAATAATAGAAAATAAAACATATGTTACAATAGCTCACCACAGCCAGGTCCCAGAGAAGTGAGAGTACAAGCCTGAGAGCCCCAGACCGAGAGCCCAAGGGCAACAACCCAAATGGGACAAAAGTCAGCTGGCTCCCCCACCCAATGACAAACAAACCGGCCCCTATGGCCAACAACCACACCAATAGGAAATTTTGAGCAATTGTTTGGTTTCATTTATTTCATAGACTATTTGATTAGGTTCACATTAAAGCTGTTAAGAACGATGGAGTTACTGTACAGCTGCATGAATGAAGTTGAGTTCTAACTATTACTTGCTGGAGATGGTGTAACAATCATTTTAATGTTTGACCTTAACCAGGAGAATAAGAAAAAGGAATTAGGAACTAAATATCTATCTCAAAATAAAACCCTAAACCAAAACACTAGAAACTTCATAATCCAGTTACATCCCAAATCCCAGGAAGCTGGCAGCCAATTAACAAATAGCTGGAGAAAAATTTTGTGGATGACTTTTCCGATAAGATTATTGAGCTGTCAATACAGTATAAAATCCCTAACCATTCAACAAGCCAGCTTGGGTATGTCGCCTCTAGAGTATGTCCCATGGTGACTTCTTATAGTATAATTCTACCTTCACTGGCTGTGGTCTTGGGATGAGCATCAAAGCTTGGGATGGGCCTCAAGGTTAAAAAAAAATGGTCAGGCACATTTTTTACCTTTAAATTTATTCTCGCTATCAAAAATGCTCACACAAATCTGTAATTACCTTGTGTTTAAACAGGTAGATAACTGATATTAATTCTGAATAATCCATTTGTAATGTAAATAGAATGTATTTAATCTAGATTTAAACAGTGTTAAAAGTTTAGTCCTTAGCTACTTGTGTCAGACTCCTTTTATCGTCAATGGAAACAGATAGGCACTTGCCACAAGTCAATTATGTCTTCCCAATGAAGACATCTAAAATAAGTCAGAATAAAATGATTGAAAGTGTTTCCATGGATTGGCAATATTTGTGTGATTTTTAGGTGTGACGAAGTTAGTAAGAAACCTTGTTTTCATAAGATCTTAACTTGCATCCGGACAACAATGACCTGGAAAACGTCTTCTGAAAGACAGAATTTTGATTTCTTTCTGAATGAAAACACAAATCCTTTACAACATAAAGTTTTCACTGAAGAAGTGAAATCCCATCACATAGTATACACCAAAAATTAATATAAATTACAATCTTTCTTTTCCTCTCACCATACTTACATACTGCATGCTATCTGTACATGTCTGTCTGTCTCTAGAGAGAGTGCCTTGGAAACTAAACCAGTGCTGGGCATGGGTGAAATATTTCCACAGCTGGGGCTCAGAATAGAGCTGTATATTTAAGGCAGGTTTATTATCCCGAGTTATAGTATAGATATAGTCATAATTTTGTGTGTGCTTTCTCATCCTGTCCCATGTATCTGTTGTTGCGATGAGCTTACATATTTCAATATTGTACCTGAAGTCTGCTTTGAGTATTTTCAGAGGTTAAGTGAAAATGTGGATAAATGTAGCCTTCTGATATCTCTCTCAAAATTTTATAATTTACTCAGCAGACAGTAAAGCATATCTTAATGTTATCTCCATAATGTGTATTGCAGTCATCAAATGAAAGTCAGAAAAGAAATTTTTATCTTTATTACTTTAAAGAAAGACATTTTTGTAAGAATTTTTTTTTTGCTAAATCACCTGCCTTTTCCCATGATAAATATTTCTGTGCTCTAAGAAATTATACTGGAAAGGTTTCACTTAAATAGGACTTTGTGTATAAACAATTTGTTCCTATTTTGCACCCCAAAGTCTTGTGAAAGTTCACCGAAATGTGATACAAGGTGAAAATAGAATTACAAAAACTAGATCACAGTGGTGTTGATTGCAGACTGATGACCCCCTAAGGTCCTCTAAGAATGAACAATATTAAGAAAATAAGTTTGCTTGCCCTTGTTATCTGGCATGACAAGTATGAATAGCCTTACTGTGCATCAGCTTTAATCAAGTACTTTGTATAAAGTAGCTGTGAAGACGCTGAAGCAGGAATGCAGCAGGTCAGCAGCCAGAGACTATTCCTCTAGTTGTTAATCCATGGCTATTCTTCACAAATACTTTTCCTTGCTCCCATTTCTTACTCAGTTAAAGATGTCTCTGTGGATATCTCCTTGTGCTGCAATAAGAAATTTATTTGTCTGGGTGGACATCTATTTGAGAAATATATAAATAAGACAACCATTTAAGCAGAAAGCATAAATTTGAGGTCACAAGCATCCCCAAGGTTTTGTGCCTATATCTGTTGAGTTACCAGCAATAAGAAAACAAGTTATAAGGATATTCCTCTTCATTCTGTCTCTACCCTACCTCCCATGACAAAAAAAAAAAAAAAAAAAAAACCCAACCAACCAAACAAAAAAAACCAAAAATACCCAACAACACTTTTTTTCAAAAAGCCAAAAATTGTTTCACATGGATATGATGAAAACACACTGTCTTGTCTGTATTTCTCTCTGAAAGACCATCCTTATTCTAGAGTAACAGTTGAATCTTTTGGCTGGTTGTGAAATGTGAAAAAAACTAGAGTTTAATGGAGGAAAACACGATGGACAGGTTTACTGGAAACATGCACAGAATAGAGACAGATTAGTACCTGTATTGAAGTAAAGAGACAATCTGAGTTCAACCATATTATTAGACACTTAAGGATTCTACAGGGGAGACACTAAGACATGAATAAGAAAACATCCTAGAGCAACAAAGCTATTTTTTTTTCTCACTCATATGGCTTTGGGGAGAAACTTTGCATTTGCATCTAATAGTCCTGGAATAGATACTATATTAGGTTGCACTTCCTCAGTTGGAAAGCTCCTATCCTTTCAAGCTAACTGATTATCAGTGCTGTTTATTTTGAGTTCCATTTCACTGCTCTTACCACAATGCCTATTTAGGATTGTTATTGTGACTCATATTCCATTATGAGCATCATATCTGATTAATTCTCTGTGGCAGTATCCCTTCTTTAGAAATAGATTTGAATTAAGACATATAGTTATCTGATAATGAGTAGATTTTCTGGGTCAAGTGTATGTTGCATTTTGGGGTGGATACTTACGAATTGGATAAGAAGACCTTCAACTATTATTTCATTTTAATGGAGTTACAATTCAGGTTTTTTTTCTTTCCTGTCATTCTCTGTGCCCTGGCCAAGACAAACACAGTATAAATCCAACTACAGTAGAAGTACAGATATGAGCTGTCCATAATATACAGTTCTCACATATCATCAGAAAATTTGAGTAAATTTTTGGTTCCTGAACTTCCCTTTATTTTCTAGTTATCTTTTTAGAGAGAGGATAAAAACAACTTACAAAAGGGACAAATTAAGGTTCTGTTTTAGTGCAAATAATTGGCTAACAAATGGCAAAGAACTCGTTAGGTGTTAGAGCTTTGAGCACATTCATAACTGAGTTAAAAATGCTAAATTTTATGCAAAAAATGTTAACAACCACACACATTAATTTAATGTTAGTGGGACATAGACTATTGAAGATATTTTGAACTCTAAGTTGATGTCCCTGGAAAATTTTGACTAAATATATAATGGGTAGGTTATTCTAAACATTTATGTCAGGTATTTCTGCATATCCCCAAAACCTCAGGATTATCTTTATTTCCTTAGAAAAAATAAGACCAACAACAATGACATAAACAAAATACAAAGTGTCACTGTGCTGGTTGTAGTCAGGAAAGAGTGGCTGGTATGAAGCTGTGTTTCTGGATTTGCCCTGAGAATATTACTGATAAGGTGTCTTTTTAGCTGATGCTGGGTTGTGCTTACACCAAATTCAAGGTCTTTCTCCGCTTCTGACACTGCAGCTGCACGCCTAGCTTTTTCACTCTGGGCAGCGTGGGAAACACACAGTTCAGACAGCTGGCCCAAACTGACCGAAGGAGTATTTCATACCATAGTATATCATGCTTGGTACATAATCGGGGAGTGGGCTCGGGGGGCCACTACTCCATTACACTTTCACTTCCTTACACTTTCTTACGCTTGCTAACACTCTTGCTAACTCCTTTGTTAGCTGCTTGGCTAACTCCTTTGATGGCTCATTTGTGAGTTGGTGTATTTGTTAGTTTTCCTGGTCATGCTGTTGCTAATAGGGTTCTCTCAGAATCTGCTGCTACAGCTCCTGGGCTCCATCTCTTGGGCTGCACCTCTTGGACTGTGGCTCTCATGCTTTCTGGCTCTGACCCTTACTTCACAGGAGCTGGTTCTGCATTGGTCTGCAGGTGGCGAGCAATTTTATCATATTGTATCATGTTTTATTTTCTATTATTTTAATTACTTATTATCAGTAGTATTCTTATATATTCATTTATATATATATTATTCATTTATATTCAATTAGTAAATAGTTCTTATCTCAATTTTCTGAGCTTTTTTGCCTTTGTTTTTTTCCCTCAATTCTTCCCCTACCCTGGAGGAGTGGGGGCAATGCCGGTGAGAGTGGATTCATGGTATTTTGCTGGCTGGAGTTAAAATCATGACAGCCACAAAAAGAGAGCAGGAGACGTCCAGGGTATGTCCTTCTAGAGCAGGGGTTTTGTTAGATAAAAATGTCTGGATAATTGTGGGAACTAGGTCAAAACCCATGGAAGTGGGAAAACTAAAATGCCTTCAACTGCCTTTATAGATTTCCCATGAGGAAAATGCCTCACTATCAGATGTTAGATTAAGTAAACCTTGAACATGAAAATTTATTATAATAATAATTAAGAATTTTGAGAACTTATATTCTGTCAGAAACAAGTCTAAAGAAGGAGAAATTTAGGCAATTTAATCAAGAAACTATATTAAAAGCATAATCACAGACTATGCAAACACTGGAAAGATAGAAATTGTAGAAAAAGAACAACCTTTAGTGAAGTATTGACTCTTCAGTGATTTCAACTGCATGAAGGAGGTATAAAGGACACAGAAAAAGGGTTCAAATTATTAAGGACAAACATGTGGGGGAAAAAAAAAATCATAGATTTTTGTAAAATGAGACACAACTAGCAAGAATCATAAAGAGCAACAGGAAGACATTCAGTAAGCATGTTAGTATCAAGATGAAGGTAAAGGGAAAAGCTGATCAGTGGAAGGGAGAACTGATGATGATACCAAGAATGCTGAATGTTTAATGTCCTTTTTGGCTTCAGATTTTGTCAAAAAGATTGTCTGAGATCAGGCATCTGACACATAATCAACAATAAAAAGGGTAAAGAATCAGTCTGGAGCAAGCAAAAGTACATTAAAGAGCTTTAATGTAAGTTAGAAGTTTTAGGTTTATTGAATTTTACTCAGAAGACTTTAAAGACTTACTGAAACCTTATAGGATTCATGAAAGATTATGAAGTTTTGGAGAGCAGGAAAAAGGAAAACCACAGTTCTCATCTTCAAAAAGGTGGAATAGGAGGAATGGAGAATAGGAGAATAATACACGAGTAAGCTTTAGTTCCTTCTGTAAAAAGGAGTAAGTAATCAATTTATAAGCAACTGAAGATAACATGAGTAGAGCAACTGCACAGATTTATTGGGAACAAAGCTTGTCAGAATAATCTAATTTCCTTTCTGTAATAGGATAATGGCCTTACAGATAAAGGAGAAGAAATGTACATGCTGTGTTAGATATTTTGAATTTACAAAATCTTTTGAAACTGCCATACATGGCATTTATAAGCAAAAGATAAGATTAAGATGATTGTTATTATAGATGTGCAAAATGATCAGATGTGCTCAGAAAGTCATTAAAAGTGATTAACTATCAAATCAGAAGGCAATATTTAGGCAGATTCTGCAGAGATCTTTCATATGTCTTGTATGGTTCTGATTTTTCATGAACGATTTGAATGTTGAAATACAGAATAGACTTATGAAATTTCACAAATGATCCATTGCAAAAGTGACCAGAAAACAAACAGATGAGTCGATAAAATTTAAGGAAGAAAATTTTAAAGTTCTACACTTAGACAAGAATAACAAATGAACAGTGTAAGTAGGGCTTGAAAACCAGCAGTCAGGAAGATGCTCTGAAGAAAAGTACTCAGTCAGTATACTCACTCCCAACTTGAACTGATTATGTCATGCTGTTCTAGTATCCTGGAGTATAGAAACAGAGGTTCTGTGTGTAAGGTGTGTAAATTAATCTTTCTGCACTGCTTAGCTCTTATAGGGCTGCAGATAAAGTACTGGTCCAGTTTTGTGCACTGACTTAAGGTGAAGATCAATCAGATGGAGAGAGTATGAAGTTCAGTGCAGTGTAAATAGAATGGGCTTTAAAGGTGCAAGAAGCTGTGGTATGTGTTGTTATGTTCTTCCATATGCAGAGTAAGAAACAAAAACTCTTTTAGGAAGCATAATCATGAACCACTTTATTTGCTTTCATTGCAGAATCATATTCCTACCAGCAGCAAAATAAAACTATACTGATAAACAAATACAACCACCTTTTGTACACAGAAATCTTAGTTTGTAATTAAATGAGAGGTAAAATTATTAATTACTTCTTAATAACATTATCTTCGGAAAAAGTAATTCCATCAGTTTTATGTTCATATCCGTTTTTTCTTGATGGATATTTTGTCTAGTAGTCTGACACTTGGTAAGTGGCAGTTTTCATTTTGTGAAGATTTCTTATCAAGCAACAACGAATAAACAATAGGATTTTAAAAAAAAATTAAAATGAACATAACTCATCTAAAGTTTCCAGATGTATATCTATTGGTGCTGCAGACAATTGGGTCATATATTATGTCCTTATTTTTTCATCTTATTTCTTGCTTGAACTTCAACCTGTCTTCAGCCTTTAGTTTCCCATAATAAAGGAAACTATAGACACACACACAGAAAATCTTTACCCATATTATTTTATATATTTAGAGCTAATCATGACTATACAACAGAAGCTGACAATTGTTGGGAATTTTATAGGAGTCTTTATTACGAGCTTGTTTTGTTTGTGCAGATTTGTCTTTTCTTGAAGGCTGACACCTTGACACTTAACCAACTTCGGCATGTAGGCAGGATCATGCCCACATCATCTGAGATGACATGTAGAATGCTCTTACTACTCTGTAAGGTATGCTTCTCTGAAATCACACAATTAATGGTATACCCAAGGAGTGGCATGACTCTTACCTGTATTCAGAAGGCATTTACACGATTGGATGTTGCTGTCAGATGACCTGGACATTAAGTGTTCCTGATAGTCCACCAAAGCCGTAGTAATGTTTATGACTGTGTGTTTGCTATCTGTGATCAAATGAATCACCATATGGGTGCGTTGTTGCTCATCTTTCTTAGTACCTCAACACAGTTTGGTTTATAGCATTGTCAGACTCCATTGCTGTTCAGACCACAGAGGCACGGTTGTTCTCTGAATAATGTGGTGGTTTGCTTCATATTGATTAACAGCAGTGCTGTTGAAAAGAGATTAGGGAGCCTCATCATTAAAAAAAAGATACTGATTATTAGTCTCAAATAAGAATACCTATCCTAAAATGTAAGATTATGTTCCATGCATTAATATTCATAGCTGGTGTTATAATTATTTCTATTTGTTCTGTATGTTATTGTCTGGCTCTACGTGTGAAGAGAGCTCAAGTTCAAAGAGAGGCCTATCCTTCATCACAAACCATAAATAATACCCATTAAAACCTCTGCGTTTTCATCTGGAAATAGAGCAAATAAAGCATGAGCTTTGGTGAAAAAAGACACGGTCATGACACTCAAGACCAAGAAACAATGATGATATGCTTGTGATCTAACTAACACCAGCATTGTAATGAGTAAAAGACTTTTAGATCCTAGTGCTTTATTCCACAAGCATTTTTGAGAACATGGTCGTACTAATTATGGTCACACCCAAAATGCCCTTTAATTAGTTTATAGCACAGGAAAATTAATTAATATGCTGGAAAAATCAGCAATATAATATGGTAGGAGTGGCATAAACATACTCCTAAACAAGACAAAATTTGTCTGTCTGGTGCCATGCAAGCCAAACCAGTGTAAGATCTGACAGTATTTTCTTATGTTTGTGAAGAGAAAACAGGGCAAAGCAGTCAGCAAAACATCTGTTTCAAGTCAAGTGACTTTCAATTTTTGTACAGAACTGACATATCTTAAAACAAACAAACAAACAAACAAAAAAACAAACCCGAAACGAAACAAAACAAATCAAACAAACAAAAAACCATAAGAAAACTGGACACTGTTTTTCACAATGTTAAGTGATTACACTAAACAGAAAACAGAAAATGACTGTGCAAAGTAATATAACCAGAAGGTTATGAAGGCAAGTTAGGCTGCAGATATGTTTCTACAGCCATACGTCCTTGTGGAATAACTGCAACGTATACTACACCACTGTGGCACAAGTTACTAAGGCAGAAGTTGCTCTTTTACATGATTTGTTTTTCCATTATGTTCTTCAGCGTACATCTGGAAGAGTTTTAGCAGGATATTAGACCAAAGTTCATGTGCCTAAGCAAGCAGTTAAAATTACAAGCATGGTGATGATATATAGCTAAAACAACATATTTACTGACTTAGGGGAAAAAAAACAGGAAGACTATGAACCCAGAATGAGCAAACTTTCCATAATGTGAGCAAGATGGGTCAAATAGTCACTCATCAACTCCATACTAGATGCTATCTGAAGACAGTCAGCGACAACTGAATAATTTCATTTGATTTAGAGTCTGTTTTCAGGAAGCTGAGACAAGAGATGAATTTGAAAACTGCCTTTCAGTGGCAGAAACTCTTGGAGAGAAATGTATGGGTCTCTGTCTTAGCCAGATCAGCTCCTTAATCAGCCTTGTATCCATACTAGATATGTTTGCAGAAATTAATTTCACTGTATACCTCTTGAGGATCAGCTAATAAACATGCCAGCAGATAAACTGTATGCAAAAAAATATCTTCAAAATCAGCTTTTTGTGTTCCTTTTGGTTCCAAAATTTGTAAGTTTATGACATGGAATGCAGTCCAGGCATTTTTTAGGCAGGCCATGTTCCAACTGAATTTCCTGGAGGCACTATATGTGATTTATAAACGAGTGGATTCCAGGATAAGGGTAAATACCTCTAAATAGCTTATCTTAAGTTTTTAATAAAGAATTATTTGTCATGAAATGCTCCAGTGCTTTCTTTTTAGAAAAGTGTAATCAGATGATCATATAAAAATGGTGTATGTCAGTCTCTTTAGCACATTTGTTTGGGATGTACGTGAAGCAAGACTAAAAAAAATCAGTATTGGACTTTCAGTGTAGTACATTTTTAAGGATAAAATAAATGCTTTTTTCAGTATTGTTCATGTGGAAAAATAATTGTCACTTTTACCCTCTGAACTCACTTCGTTCTTGTAGTTCATAACCTTCTCCTGTGGACCTGTCTGAACTGTATTTCTTCTAGGAATGTAATTGAGGGGGAGCAAGATCCTTTAGTCTATGCTTCATTTTATGGAGAGTCAGGTGTGAAGTAGAGTCAGAAGCTTTTGCTGTGAAGACAGTCTCTTGGGACGGTCTGAGAGAGATTCTCCAAACTGGTCAAGATCAGAGAAAGAAAATTGTGCTAAAACAGAGGCTTTATATGACACTGCTAGTTTGAAACCAGATGATAGTCTGCCAGGGAGGCAGAGCTTAGCTTTAAGTGCAGACAGCTTTTGAGAGCATTTCAACTCATTGTATCCCAAGATATCTTCCTCCAGTTCTTGCTTAGCTATACTTTGTGATTTAGTTAACCAAAGCGTTATAATTTACTGTCATACTGATTTTTTTTTTTTTTTTATATAAAAGCATTTCACCAGATCACTGTACGACCAGGTGTACCATTCAAGGGAAATTAATCAATGACTTATATACTCCTACATCTGTTTTGGTGGTTTTTGTTAATTATTATTATTTCAAGCCACTTTTCCTACTATAAGAAGGTCAAGAGAATTTCTTTCCCTACCTTTTATTTTTCCCCTACAGCAATCATTTTGGATGGGAGATACTAGACAGAAATTAACCCAGTGTCTCTGAACTGTGTCTGTCTGTTTATGTCTGTGCATGTCTGCATGTTTGTGTACGCCTGTGTTTTTGTACCAGACTTGCAAGGATGTAGAAATGGTCGTGCCCTTTCTTATTTTAAATGAAATGAGATTTATTGTTAGAGACCAAGGAATCTGTCACATTGATATCACACAGCAGGCAGACAATAGTTTCTTTCTATATGACCCCAGTGTGATCACACCTGCAAGAATAAGTTCAGTTGTGGGAGCGTCAATATCACACATATATTAACAAATCAGAGGGAGTTCAGGAAAGTGCAACAAAAATGATTAAGTGTTCAAAAGGAATGAAATGTAAAGAAATAATCACAACATGGCCAAGCAGTGGCTAATATGATAACAGAGTATAGGATCTGAAGGAAATAACTCCCAACAGGAGTTTTTAAAAATTGTGTCATCTAAGGAAGCTAGAATAACAGGAGATTCTGAATGAAGATGAGGTTAATGCAACAAATACAGATTGATTTCGTAAAATTTTGAAAAAAAAAAAAAAAAACCAAAAAACCAAAACCCAAAAAATTGTTAGAATGGAGAGTACCCTGTAGGTCATCTTACCCATGTTCCTGATTAAAGCAGGGCTAAGTTTAAATTTAGACTATTCGGTTAGATTTGTTAGATTTGACACTAAAAAGGGATAGATATTTCACATATTCCAGTGAAATACATTTTCTATACATCTGATCAGAATTTTCTTTGCCATAACTTGTGTCTGCTTGTTGTACTTCAATCTTTCACTGAACATATCTGAGGAGAATCTGACTGTCTTCTCTGCAGTCAGCATGAGTACTCTGAAATCTCATGTTCAATTTTCTGCTCATCGTGACTCCTTTGCACAGCAGATTTCTAGCCTATTGCATTAAACCCTGTTGCATGACTCAGTTCCAAGTATAGGACTTCTTATTTGTTTTTACTGAATTTCACTGAAATTCTCCTGCTTGAAAAAATGACAGTCCTACCTTCCAGTGTATCTTCCTCTTCTCCCAGGTTCATGTTATCAATAAATTTTGGTGAGAGTGCAGTCCGTCCCATTACCCATGTTTTGCATCAGCTTTAATACCAACCTCTGCAGAATGCGTGGACAACATAGGTCTTTGAAGTGATGTCTGTTAAAGTTTTTTGGCAGTCTTGCAATCTAACCAGATTTCTATTTACCTCACAATCTGCATATCTATAACTCCAATTTAGCTACATGGAACCTGTAAAATAGTTTTTCAAAATTATTGCTAAAATCAGATGAATTACAACTACTGCTCCTCTCCTGTCCACTGAGTCAATC
Source organism: Rhynochetos jubatus (assembly GCA_027574665.1). NCBI lineage: Eukaryota > Metazoa > Chordata > Aves > Eurypygiformes > Rhynochetidae > Rhynochetos > Rhynochetos jubatus. Next base: position 100,674,878 of record CM050649.1, on the reverse strand, counting down.
TTTTAATCACAAAAGATAATTGGCATCGTTACACATGAACTATGGCCACAGACAGCATAAGGAGAATTCCCAATGACTTTTTTTGTCCTTGATGTGTCTGGAAATGTCTTCCAGCAGGATTTGTTCTATTACCTCAGAGGCACAGGTGAGACAGGCTGGCCTGACAGTTTTCCTTCTTCTTGAAAATGGGCATAATATTTGTCTTTTTCTTGTCATCAGAGATGTATTCTAGTCTTCATAACTTTTCAAGGATGGTAGAGAGCAGTCTTAAAAATGGCATCAGCCCTTTGTGATGCATCCAGGCTTGTTCCATGGACTTGCACGCGTAAAGTTTTCTCTAGCGATCACTAAGATATTTTTCACCTAATTGGTCTTCTGGTACATTTGTAGCACTTCTTTACCCTATAGTCTGCTACTAGGGACAGAAATTGGATAGTCTGACAAAAACCCTTGCTGGGCAGAGAAGACACTGAATGCTTCAGGATTTTAAATATCCTATATAGCTAGATATCTGTCTCATTCAGCAGCAGGCCCACATTTTGCTTTACCTTCCTTTTATTTCTCTTCCTACGTATAGAATTGCTTGTTGTTCCCCTTCATGACTTCTGTCATTTTCAGTGCCAGCTGTACTTCGATTTCCCTAACAAGCCCTGCTTCTGTATTACTCCTGAGTGGACTGTGTCCAGCTCCACTCTGTGTACTTTTTATGCCTGAGCTCATCCAGGATTCCTCTATTGACTCAGAAGGCTTTCTGCCACACCTTCTTGATTTCATAGAATCTTAGAATTATAGAATAGTTCGGATTGGAAGGGACATTTAAAGGTCATCTAGTCTAACAACCCTGCCATAGGCAGGGACACCTTCCACTAGACCAGGTTGCTTAAAGCACCATCCAGCCTGACCTTGCATGTTTCCAGGGATGGGATATCTACCACCTCTCTGGGCAACCTGTTACAGCATTTCACAATATCCTTCAGATCAGAATTGACCTTGTTGTGTTTTGAGTTTTTCCATGAGGAAAATTGGATACCATCAGTCCCTTTGCTGTTCAGGTCAGCCTCCCATGGGATCCTGCCTATCAGTGCCCTGAAAAAGTATAATTCCATTCTTATCTTCACTGCTGAAGACCAAGTTCACTATTCTGCCACACAGAAAGTCTATGAATGAATGAAATCAATCTCATTGTCAGTAAAAGTGACAAGAGCAGATGCATCCTTAATCCTTGGAAATGTACCACTGGTTCTTTTTTTTTCATAAAAACTTTATATCTATCAATCTGAATGGTCCTATCACAAAATAAAATTTATAGTTATGAAATTATAATAAAATGTAGTGACCTTGAATCTTTTCTTTGGATATTGATTCACAAATTAAATCTTAGGTAATAGATGGCACTTTTACTCAGTAATATTAATTCAAATACCAATCATAATTTAAAATATAAATAATAAAAGAAAAGTACAAGTGTCATCAACATTCATTGGATAGTATTAACTATTTTAGTATTATTATAAATTATTAAGTATGATATTACAACATTTTGAATAATGTATTCACATTTAGATATCTACATAATAGAATCTCAGAAAAACAAGACCAAGAAGGCATTGAGAGGTCATCTAGTCCTTTTCCCTGCCCTAAGGCAGAATCATCTCTCACAATGATTCTGCATACACATTTTTCCACTTCTCTTAAAGACTTTATAACAGAGACTGCCCCAGAAACCTGTGCCTATAATTCCCTACCCCACCTTAACATGTTTCCCCAGTGTCTATTCTCAATTTTCTGTGTTGCTTTGGAAGCTCATAATTTCTTGTCTGATACATCATGATTATGGAGAAGGAGAGTTTTCTTCTCTGTGAGTATGGATATCTAATCTGGTTTACATCCAGCCCAATGTCATTTAAATACACTTCCCCCATTTTCTTAAGAAAATGTCATATGAAAGAGCAACAGATATCTTACAAAAGGGAAACTATATGACACAACTACTTTTCTATTTGTCATTTTGTAGAAAGATTAGATCATTTAGTCTGGCTTGACCCTACTTGTTCTTCAGAATGCTCTATTCTGTATGCTGTATATTTCATCCTTATCTCCTATGTACTTGCAAATAGGTTGTTTTATTATTTATTGTTGAATTTTTCAGAAAGTTGAGGTTAGGGTAACTTATCTATAGTTTTCGGCGATAGTTAATTGACTTCCCCCTGTTTGTGGGTTTGTTTTTTTTTTTTTTTTTTTGATAGGCATTAAGCTTCGTATTATACATAATTCATCAGAATGATTTTTGCAACCGGTTTACTTATACTGAGTTAACAGAAGTAGTCCAGTTAAATTATGATTAACCATACATATACCATTAGTTGTGTATTACCACTGCATGTCAACCATATGACCAATTCATTGGTCATATTTTGTTCATATTACTAAATCAACCATCAAAAATGAAAGGAATTTTCTGGTGATCATTTTAGGTACAAATGAGAAAGTGCTGATCTGTCAATAAATTATCATCACCAACAAACTCTGATTGTGCTCCTATGAGTCATATAGAAAATGAGATGTAGTAGAAAATACCCTCAACCGTGTTAAACAAATTAAAACAAACCCGTACTCAAAAATCCAAATATGCATATTATTACAAGAAATGATCTAAGTAATAGAAAACCACCGGTGTACATTATAATTTTACACAGCACTCATATTTTGTGGACTCGGACCTACAGTATAGTGTGTGCCACATTAACTCTGAAAAACTGGTTAATCATAAAAATGGTTACTTCACCATGCTTATGCTCAGGTGGAGTGTTCCTTGCAATTCTTAAGGGAAAGCTTTTGACACCCCATGAGCCGCCATTGGTTGGATTCCTCCCATTTCATTTTAGGAACTTATCTGAGGAGTCTTGCTTAGGACCAGAGGTTTTTTTAGGAGCTGATCCAGAAAAGCCCATCTCTTCCCATTGGTTGCAGGATGATTGCCATTCTCTGATGAAGAAAATGGCTAAAATAGATAACATGAATCCAGTCCTTCAAGACATGCTTGAGTGTAATGTTTTAAAAGAATAGATAGATTTTATGTACTGTAGATATTCACTATGAGAAACAAATATGTAAATATGCAGTTTTGAAAGAAACCTAGAGCTGGGAGGAAAGAGAAAAGTTAGATCTGAGACCACAGATAGTATAGATAGCATATGCTGAGTATAATTTGACTGTACCTACAGTAGTGCAACTGAGTTTGTGGGCACTACTACAAAACTGAAAGAAACAGAAAATTTAAGGAAAGAATTAGATATCAAAAGGAAAAAAAAATTAATATCTTCATTAACAGATTGTGCTGGATTTGGCTGGGATGTTAATTTTCTTCATAGTAGGTAGTATGGGTTTCTCTTTTTTTTTTTTTTTTTCACCTGCCTGATGATGGGAAGTAGTGGATGAATTCCTTGTTTTGTTTTGCTTGTGTGCATGCTTTTGCTTTACCTATTAAACTGTCTTTATCTCAACACACACTTTTTCTAATTTTTGCTGTTCAGATTCTCTACCCCATCAAACCCGGGGAGAATCAGCAAGCAGCTGTGTGGTGTTTCGTTGCCGTCTGGTGTTAAGCCATGACATTAATAATAATAAAATACTTAGTCATCTTTTAACATATGCTACCCACTTAAAAGACACATTATAGTCAGTGTGTTACAAATTCCTCTACTTGAGTTTCTGAAATACATGGTCACTCAATGTTTAACTTGGGATCCATTTTTGGCAAATGCCTCAAACTTTAACCACAATTGTTACTAGAATTTGAAGACATAATCATCATCTCTAAAAGAGTTAATTTTTTAAATTATACTGAAAGACTAAGTTTTGTTTTCCAATGAGAATCTGTCACCTGAGAGGAAAATGTTGGCTTATACAAACTCCAATTACATTGTGCATGAAAAAAGGGTTTGCTTTAGTTCTTATATCAGCCAGTTGTGCATAGTCATGTATAACACTCATAAATAAAGCAATCAACATTTTGTGGTTTTAAATTCATCACGAATCTGCTTCTGTGTATAAAATCAGGCTTGTGTAAGAACCTTGCCAAAAATGTTTAAAGAATTGTGATTTATACACAGGGTATAAATAAAACTGACTAATAGAATGAATGCTGTCTAGACACGCATATTTCAGACAATCCTTCCATAAACAAGGTCAGAGGATTTTGGAGTGGATAATATCCCCCTTGGTTTTTTTTTTTTTTTTACCCTCCCTCTACATAAAAGAATCTGAGGCTTCCCTGGAGAACAGTTTGGCAACTTTTGGATACACTAAAATAATTTAAACTCTAATAACCAGTGAAGAAATAAAATAGTACTGAATGATAACAGCACTCTGTGGTGTTTACAAATACATTTACAAGAGGTCATTCCTCCTGTGAACCCATTGTACATGTCAATTTGTTGTGCTCTTCATCATAATAGAAAAAGTATGGGTAACAATGAACTGCAAACCTTATCTGGAGAACACATAAATTCCAAGCGTCAAAGGACAACTGGGGTCGTCTCTAAAGCAGATTTCATAGTTGCCAATGAGTATTTTGCTGCTTTCATTAACTGGTCTTTAAAAGGATTTTAATTGCATTTCTTATTTTGGCTACCAACCTGATTCGGAGTCTACAGCTTTTCAGCACTGAAGAAAATAATTTAGGCCCAGGAAAAATGGCCTACCAACACTATTCAGTTCTAAACTAACTGATCGTTCTGAAACAGTGTAACAGGCTTTTTTTCAAACACTAGATTATTAAAATTTGCTTCCTTCTGTTTACACTTACCTTGTTTCTTCCATGATTTTGGGTGTGCATGATGACTAGGTCTTTTGAGTTTTCAAATCATATGCTACAGACGAGACACAACATGGGAAAAAAGCCGAAGTCAAGTGAAAAATTCAGGATGGTTTGAATGCAATTTGGGCTTATTATGCAGACACTTCTGCCAGTACTGAATGATTTACACATTGTCCAAGCCTAGAAAAAAGGTGATTTCCTGTTTTAAGTAATAAAATCCAGCAATAACTAAATATGTTGGAAACAGATGTTTGCATAGTCACAAATGTTTGCATGCAAACTTTCAGAGATTGCTCCAGTTTTAGGCACAGACTAAGTTTCATTTCTCTGAAAATAGGTGTAGCAAACCTGGGAAATATAACTGTATAGATAGTGGTTTTCTGTGTTCTTTTCCTTTGTTAATGAAAACTAAATAAATATCTTGATAGAATACTATGGGTCAATGGTATCACATATCCTTTTGGAAGTTCCTAGAAGTTTGTTTTAAGCTGATTTTTTGAAAGAGAGGATAATGAACTTTTTGCTATATAAGCATATGAAAATGTAAGAATAGTTGTAATCTAGTCTAATTTTTCATCTGAATTTATTATGTTGAGTCTTGATATTTCATCTTATCATACATACAGTATGCACAGCAAGGGTCCAACCAAGGTCAGTGATAATACCATAATGACAAGGGATCTACAATGAGACACCATGTTAAGACTATGATTTTGTCCCTTTTCCTCTCAGTTTTATTGTGGTTAGTGTGGTTGTACAGAAGGAAAGAGCTGAAACATTTTGTACAAATCTCCATTTGCTGACGATGCAAAATGTATAGAACATAATGCAGAGAATTTAAAGAAAATGAAACAATCACCTTAAAAGGTTTTGTATCATTTGGTGTTAGTTTTGGATTTTAACCATGTCATTTTTATCTGCTACTTGAGAAAAATTCTTTAGAATGTTTTAAGGACTCTTTATAAATCTGTCAGTGTATTGAAAGAGTAAGAACCTGAATAAAACTTATGTTTTGTCTGCAAGATTCTAAAAAAAACCAACAAAATAAAATTTATATTTTAAAAAGAAAGGCCTAAGAACCTATTTTAATTACTGTCAAATGATACATAAATATTGATAAAATACTAGTAAGTTAAAAAATTCCTGTAATGTTTGGTAGATGAATGTTCATTCACAAAGAGTTGAGGTTCGAACCATTGCTATCATTGGCCTAATTCACTCAGGAAAATGATGAACATTTGAGTTAATACTTAGTGGCATATAGGAAAGGAAGTTATTATTTTTCATAAAAGTTAAATTAGGGTTTTTTTTTCTTTCACGTAATTGGCATTTAAAACACATTTTACCCTGAAATTATCCATTTATTTTCTTTTTTCTGAGGACTTGACAAAGTGATAACAAAGAATAATTATCCTGATTAAATAGTTTTAAGTGTAATTTATGTTGTCAGCATATTAGATACATGAAAGTGCATTGGTGAAGATGAATCTATAGCAAAACCTTGTCCAAGGTATGAATATTGTCTTCTAACAGGATCTAGAAAATATAATTCTACACCATTCTTATACCAATAGTTCTTTCTGTGTTCTTCAGCATATGTAGTCTGGACTGACTTGGAGAAGTCACTCTCTGCCATCTACCTGCTGCCAGTTTTCTATCATCTCTGGTTTTCTGACAATATTTAAGATACATTTCATCCATAGGAATAACCTTTCTCTGTATGTATAGCACTTAATTTCCCTTACCAGAATGATAAAAAGCAAAAATAAAACTCTTTGTGCTCAGTTTTTTTCTGAGAGAAAAATCAATATGTCAGACACCTACATAAGCCATCACACCATAGACTTGAAATAATTTGATATTTTACAAATCATATAATAGTAAATATATTAAAAAAAATCAATAGAAGATCTGAAACATTATTTTTAGATATCAAAGTTTAATCTTTTTATAGCAAAGTTATGCAGAACATGGCTCATCATACATAGGTTGAAAATGAAACAAAAGTAAAAAACCATCAAGCCCTCCAAGAGCTCTTTTGACAGTTGAGTCTTGAGAAAGTGCGTAACAAACAGCTACATTTAGCTTTTCATATTAATACTGGGGCATTTTACGCTGATTTTTTTTAGTATTCCAGTCAAGTCAGAAGAAAATATTGATCAGCTTTAACTGATGATATGCCCATAAAGTCATCAAGAAATATCGGTGTCTAATTCTGAAATACATGCAGATGTCTAAGATAATGGATTACAGTGCAGTGGCATTGATAGATAAGAGTTTTTAATGTGTTTATTTAGATGTTAGATGCTTTCTGAGTGATTAATAAACTAATTTCTTCCTATCTCATTTTGCTGCAAGTTTAAATGCTTAGGCAGCATTAATAAAATACTGTTCCCATCTTATCCAGGGAACTTTAGGACATAAAGATTGCAACAAGCTTGGTAAAGGATTTTTCTTGTAGCTCTGCATGTGGATATATCATAAACTTCACATAGCTTTGCTCCTTGAACTCTGAAATAGCCTAACTGCATGGTTATTTTCACTCTCACTACACACAGAAACATTGTAATTTTTGATAATACTAAGCAAAAAAGCAAAAAAATGGCATCTGAACATCTCCCTCTAAATAGTGTTTTTCCCATAATTTAGATGTGGATTTTCTCACCTATAGTTTACTCACAAAATCACATGGTCTCTAATCAAATTTTAAGCCATGTACAATGACATTTTTACCCCTGTTGCTTAATATGGCATGTCAGGAAGGTTAAAGAACTGTCATTACAGAAAAATGAAGTTATGTATTTGTTAGTATTACATGTTGGAAATAGCAGTGCTAAGGCTTATCCCAGCGTATTTCCAACAAATTTTCAGTGGCTCAAAGGACTCATTGTACTCCTATAAGAATTATGGGAAGATTATAAAAAAGCATTTTTGAGCCTCCTGACAAGCAGAGAAGTAGAAAACAAAAGTAGCAAACCCACTATCTTTACCAAGGGCCTCCTTAAGAGTACATCATAAAAATAATTTGGTCTGACTGACTTAGCAAAGAATTCACACCAAATCTCCGTGCTCAACAACATCTATGATGGTCCCTTTGGACTCATGTTCATTCTTCTGGAAGAATATAGTACGTCACATAGGCGAATCACACAGCCACTGTTTCTTGTCCGTGTCGGTGATTATCTGACTGACAGCTGATGACATATTGTGCATCCGTGGGGACAGCAGAATGTTCACACAGGGGTTGCTGAAAACCTTTCCTATGAGTGCCTCTATAAATAAGCAAATATAATGGCATTATATTGATTAGACTAATGACAGAGATGATGATGAGCTGTAATCTCCTTTAAGAGGTCATTCAGAGGGATAGTCTGCTGCTTACTTAAAATTATGTAGCAGTCTAGGAGCTTTTTCTCTTATTCTGTATTTTTGGGGTTTTTATCATTACAGCATATGCACAAACCTGCGTGATGGAGCTGATGACTAGTGATGATGAGAGTAATGATAATGGTTGCTTGATTTTTTTTCTTATGCTGCTATTCACTAGTCCTATGTGCTGAAGGCATGCAGTATGTAGTAAGACATCATTAGGAATTTCTGAGATGAATGATTCCTTTTTTTTTTCACCTGAAAATACCTTTCATCTGCATTTCTGATCCCAGCTCCATTCTGTAGAGAACTTTAAATAAAAAAGAAAATTCCATGGCTGCTTTTATTTTTTAAATGAAACTTTAACATTATTGTCATTTGAGAAACAAGGAAAGACTCTTCTATATGTTACACATCCCTCTATTAATCTACATGCCATTACTGATGAATCAAAAGAAATCTTCCAAGAGTAATTATATTTTGCATATTGCAGCAGAATCTACAAGATGGTTTTCATAATGGGACAATATAAAATGAAGCAGTCTTCTAGAAAATAAACAAAAAATTACACATTAAATATTTATTTAATCACTGACACTTTGTCCTGCACAACACTGAGTATTCTGAATTCCTAACTCTCTGGGTTAGAATCACAGATCTAGTTCTTGTCTCTCCTAAAACCTATTTATGAAGACAGGAGGTGACAAAAGTACTGATTTTTAAAACATCCATCAGTTCAACAATCAACAAGCACTGGTTGATTAGTCATTGGTTATTGATACACAGGTTCTATACTTACACATATGATAGCATGGTATTAATTTTCTATTTCATTGATTAACCATAAACAATAAAGTTTAGAAAATACAAGAGTGGCAGGTATCTACTTCATCATTATTTATCACAGTTAAAACATAGTATGTTAAGCTGACCTTGAAATGAAGAACTGCAGAGGAGAGACAGGGTCATTCTCTTTTCACACAAAAAGGGAAATGAACTTCAGGTCATTCCTACTTTCTTGGCCACTGGCTGTTACCCTAGAGGTGTTGTGCTTGAGAGATTTTGTCAACAATACTTTGTGATTACTACTGGGCAATCCAGAGAACCATATTAACATTGGCCTCAGAGGAATTTTTCCACGTCATCCCAGCCAGAGGCTAAAGAGCTATAAGAGAAGTTATAGAAAAAGTCTAATTAGAAAAGGGAGAGGAGGATGGAATTGAGTATAAAAACTAAAAAAAACCCAAACTATTATTTTCAAAGTTGAAATGGTGTATGTCCTTGTGTGTATTTCTAGCTTCTTTCCTCTGATGCTCTATGACATTCTCACATTTTGAGTTACATTACATATTCAATCAGACAGCAAGCTTGGAGGAATATTATGCCATCAACTTTTTTTCAGGAATGAAATCCTATAGCATAACTTTTTTATGAAGGTCATTACTGTAAGCTAAAAATTGGAGACATATACTATATGCATTTATTAAGGATTTACAGGTGTCACAAAACATAGGAATGAAAACGTTCATGACTACAATCTGTCACATTTAGATGCGAGATGAAGAACATTAAGAGCGTTACCCGAAAGCTTGTGTCTTCATGGAAGTCTTTTTGCCTATCTTCTTTTTCTCTTAAACATTTGCAGTTCAGGGAACCACAGATGAACTGGTCATCCAAGTCTTTCTTTATATTCAAGAACAAAAACTGCACTCTTAGGACAGGGTTCATTTGACTGGTTCTATATATTTATGTTAAGACGAGATGATTCCTTTCCTAAGAATGAGAACTTATCTCCATTCATTAGTTTAGCTGGGCCAGACTGTTTAGAAGACAGCATTAATGACTTCAGTGATAAAGATATCTATATTTGATCAAGTATATCCAGTCCTTGAAGACTAGATAATTTCAACACAGAGGTGAGCAGAAACCTATATGAACTATACTGTCTTGTTTTGGTAGGTGAACCTTCACAAGCTCACATTCTTCATCTTTGCTTATGCTTTAAAACTATTTCCTTTCCCCTGTACACTGCTCAAATTGGAAATTCTAGAGCTCTGTGTAGTTCAGAATCTGTTACTTCTGAAAGGGCCCAGTACAACTCTCAAGACAGTGCTGTGATCCACTGAAAATTATCTTTGTAGGTTGAGCAAAACAGATTCTGTGTGGATCCCCACTGCCTTTAGAATTTGCTCATAAAATTTCATTTATGTTTTTATTAAGTGTTGCTTGGTTTTCTAGACTTTGTTCAAATACCTACTAGTGAGTTTTCTAATGACGCCTCTAAATGATATTTCTAGCAGGAACACTTGTCATTTTTTCTTGCTAGTGAGAGTGGCACATTCAGTTTATATGTTTTTAATTTTTAAACTGAAGTATTTAACTCCTGTATTACAAAAGTGAATAAAACAGTGCTTTCAAAATTCCTAGAATACTCTTATTCATGTGCTGTTCGCTGTGATAAAACTCAAGGTGGTAGGTGCTTCATAAAATGACTGCCAGGCAATATAATGCAAGTTGCTAGTAGTAGCTTTAGCTCTGTAGCATACACTTCAGTTCAGCCTAAGCCCCATATCTGTGAAGAATGATAATTAAAGAAGAATAAATATGACATAGTTAAAATGCCAATTCAATGTGATTGGACATACCACTATATATTCTTTTATTTTTAATTATTTTATTTTCCCAAAAGTACTTTTTTCAGTTTCTGCATATTATATATTCTGTTCCCCTTTAGCTTGAGTACGCAGTGCTAAGATATTATTCATTTCTGAAAGTTAAAATTGTGATAATGTTTGCCTTCCTTTCTCAGCTGGCTGTAGAGTTGCATTTAAATGAGATATTTGTGATCTATACTTTTGACATATAAGTAAGTCTTTCTGCTTCTGTAGCTATATATGTATGTAAAATTTTTAAAAGACAAAAAAACTGTTCAGAACGTAAAAACACTTCTTTTGCTTAATGATTTTTTTTTTCCCCAGCTGAGGATAAAATGATAAACTTTATAGCATAATTATTTCCTTTCAAACTTAAAGAATTTGTAGGAGTTATACCAGTGGACTGGGAAATGGCATGGTTTTTAAGATAAAAAAAAGTCCTGTGTGTGTAGAGACAGAGGAAAACACCTTTCCATATGGACTTGTAGACCACTTGGTTATAGACTATCAAGCACCAAAAATATGTTGCAGAGGAACATTCTTTTTTCTGTTTCTCATTTCTGTTATATTTTTTTTAAAGTAGGTTTATTTCATCTGATTGATAGAAATTGTTCTCCCACAAAAACCCTATGACAACCTTCACAGTTTTTTGAAGAGTCTGTATTGAGATTGAAATATCATTTCTGCAAATGAGCCCCAACCATATTATTCTGTTAGAAGATCACATGTGAACTAAAGGAATTGGTCTCATGCAAATACCAGATGACTCATGTTTCTTAGGTAAAATTGGAGATGTACCAGGTATCTTTTGTATGTACAAAACACTGATATCTCAGTGCTGAGAAAATAATATGTCTGAATTATTCCCCCCCCCCCCCCCCCCCACTATGCCACTGGTCTGTTTTCCCATGGTTGACCTTCTTATGAACAAATCAGAGCTAAATGGAAGAAGAAATTTATATCCTTCTAAACAAAAATGGTAGCTGCTTCGGTTTGCCTTTAGAAAATTTCCTTTGAACCGTTCATATTTTCATCCCCCATCAAAAAAAAAAAAAGTGCAGGAGGGTAAGTTTCCTCTATGTAATCTCAAAAGCATGAGATCACACTGGATAGGGGAATTATAAAACTCCATTGTACTCTTTTGTTGATAGATCTGTATATAATTTTCAAAAGCTGACAATTTAATAGCGCATCTGTGATCTATATGTGTATACTTAGACATAGAAAATTAAGCTTTATTTTTTCACTTAAGAAAAAAATATTTCTAAAACTGACTTTCTTAGTGATGTGAAATTTTGAAATTATTAAAACAGCCGCTTGATGAAATAAGCCATTATATTTAGTGTCCATAACCTTTTTCAGAATGCATATGATGAATCTCTCAGTGCGGCAAACATTCAGATGTATTTGTAAAGCCCAGACCAAGTGATATCATCATGTAGCTCATACCAATCAAATATTATTTAAAGTATGATAAATCAGAAAAAAATTACAAGTCAGATATTCAAAGGTTATGAGCAACAGAATTGAAGTACAAAATCATTGACAGAAGGATAAAATCACTACTGCAATCACACTGCAATTATCCAGTGCTAGACTTCTTTATATGAAAAGTGGAATTGTAACAGTTTAATGAAACAGTGATAATAATTGTAAGCTAGTATTTTTGTCTTCTTCAGATCTGACTTTGTTAGGATGCTGTTGAGAGGCCAAAGGAACAAAATTAACAAGTGACTAAAAGCCACCTTATGTTACTGTATCAGAAAACATCTGTCATGATGTCTAAATCCATATCATTTAATCAGAATAAAATCATCAGTGTGCAAAGCATAGTAAAAATGATTCAATTATTTTCTCTCTTCATGACATTTTAAGAGTTGCTAAAAATGCTTGAAGATAGGGAACTGACATGGGTGTTTCCAATCAGAATCAGAATACTTCAATAAAGTTTCTGCTCTGAATCATGCTCTGGAAGAGTTTCTCCCTCCTTTCCACCTTCCTTTTTCCCCTCTCTCTTTATCCTTGTTTGTTTTTCTCTCTGTCTCTCTCCCACTCCCTCCCTGGGTAATATAGACCAACAAGAAGACTTTCAAATGAGTCTTGGAGTAGGATATTTTAATATTCCCTTTTTCATGCAAATTTAGAAACTATATGTTTAGACTATTAACATTAACTAGAGTAAGATACTGCACAAGGCACAAATGTATTCTTCATGCAAATAAAAGAGGTAAGTACCTCTGATTACCATGGCATAGATAGGGAATATTTGGCTTTCTCTCCAGCAGAAAATACCTTCTTGACAAATTATGAGCTTGGTTATGTGAAGAGTTGGACCAAAACCAAATAAAATGCTGATGGTTCATTTTTATCCTAAATCCCTGAAGTTTAAAATAGGCCAAAATTCATTACTCTAAGATATTCTAATTTGTACCTTTCTCTCAAGTGTGTAAACTAATATCCATGAAGAAGAATATGTAAATGAGTTCATCAGAAGTCAAGAGACCTATTATGTGGGAAATCACAAAATGATTTTTGAAGGCATAAAAGCCCATAAATGTACAATAAATTTATTGTAAATACTGTCTGGTTGATCTTGCAGACTTTTGGCAGGCAAAATCCTCCTTGATGCCAATGGGAGTTTTGCCATTATCAGAATTTCAAAGATGAGGTCTTCTATAAACACTGCAGTAGTCTAAAACATTACATTTTATTATCTCCATGAGAACTATATTCCTTATAAATGAAATAATAGTGAATAAATTTGTTCCTGACTTGAGGCTCTGAGACAAGTAATGCAGCTGTAAGACTGTATGTAAACCTTACTTGGGTTATAAGTAAGCAACTGGGTGAACTCTTTGTGCCTTGCCAATTCACTGTCTGCCACATGCCTGCCTAGCTGTCTGCCACTATGGGGGTGCATTTGGTTCTGTGGGAACTGTGGCACTATAAATAATGAATTGGGAGTCTGAAGAATCAACACCTTACCTTAGGTATTATGACTTGTTAGCACAGTGACTGGTTTTCTTTGTGTTATGATAACACTACTTCTGTGAAGTTTCTAGCCAGACATGTGATGCACAAAAGACTGTCACAAAGATTTTTGCTTTGTCATGTGCAAAGCACTATCTTCAAATCCATGAGGCATAGGGAAACAACCATGCTTACAAATGTATCTTAATATGTCATTCCCTGCCCCCTGCCGCTCATTGAAAATTATTTATTTCCACTCTTACTATGAATTTCTAGGTATAGAAGGAATGTGTCTCTCTTATTCATCTGTTAACTGCAACTATATTTGTTGAGTTAAAATTAAAAACTATAGTAGATGCTAAATATTAAGTACTAAACCCAAAGAAGGAATTTTAATGCAGAAGAACCTACAGACTCCATGGTACTGGTTTGAATTTTTTTTTTTAATTTCATCAGCTTAGATATATTTAAAAAGATTTTATTATTCAGTGTTAGGACAGATATGCTTGTTAAACCTGCTGAATTAACAGACATCAAACCGAGCAAAGAGCTTGTCAATGCACTGTATAATGGCAAACATTTGAAGTAGTTACAGTAACCAATCCAACTGCACAGCAATCTCCCCGTGTCTCATTTCCTAGTCACTTCAAATACTATCACACAGAATAGTTCTTCACAAAACCTCATTTCCCAGTGCTGTGTAGCTGGTGTGAAATGAGCCACTTATCCTCAAAAATAACTGTTGAAGGTTGTCAGAAGGCAGGCTGATCAGCTACAAATGCTCTATATGCTGTAATAAAGTGGCAATGCTGTCACTGCAACCCAACCTTTACAGGATGCAGAGACATCATTTTTTGAACTGTGTTCTGGTCAACTGAGGATGACTGGAGCAGATCAGTTCTTGCAAAGTAAATTCCAGAAGAAAACCAAGTGTATTAGAAACTATTCCAGTGTTTCAGAAGGTCTTTACTCCTAGACCAACTCCAAAGAAATATTCCATTCCAGTTCTGATTTAGCAAGTATTTTTCCTTCTGGGTACTATGTGGGGGGAAAAAAAAAAAAAAAAAAAAAAATCCAAACACTGAAAGCTACGAATATTTGTTGTGGAATATAAAGAATATATACCATAAGGTATGTCCGAACTTCTCAGCACTCTGGGCAAATGCTATTGTTTCATACTTGCATATGATGAATAATAGTATAATTATACTATATGGAAACAATTTCTACTTGTAATTACAAATGGAAAAGCTGTGCTATTTTTTCCCTACTCAATCACTGGAATAAATTTAAAATGCATAATTTAAAATTTGATATGTTTTATCTTGTCTGTGTTGTAGATGAAAATATATGCGTTAGATACATATATACTAAATTACATTACATACACAAATTAGTAAGCACATAAGGTATTCTGACACTCTCTGTGGAAAACTTAAATTGATTTTGTCTGTGATTTTGAATGTGTGCTAAAAGTCAATGAGCAGTGAAAAGATAACACAAGTTATTTGAATCTTCAGAGTCCCTTTAATTGCTTGCTTCTTTCGACCAATATCGTTGGTTGTTCAACACAGGAGATGCTGAGAGCAAAACATTGACCAAAACCTTTTCACATGAATTTCAGAGTGAAACTGAAAAAGAGGTTGCCAGTTGCTTGGATGAAAGAATTTTTCAGACACAACTGTTTGCTACAGAGGGACAGAAGGCAATCTACTACCACATGAGGGGTGGTGTGGTCTGACAAACTGAGTTTGTACTGCTATGGAAAGAAGATAGTGATGTGAGCAAAGAGCCCTTCAGAACCACCAAAGTTCTGTTCTGATGCGTGCATTACTTGACATCATTACTTGACAGATGCAACACATGTAGCTTACTGTACTATAATCAAAACAAGGTATTCAGTATATTCTAGAAATTACAGCTTGTGTGTTAAGTTCAGGAAAAAAGAGTTGGCTCAACTCTGTACAGGAGAACATGAAATAATTCCCACTGCTCTGTTAGTGTTTCAGATCTGTTGTGCCTTCCTGACACCCCTATCTAAAAAGCTCTACCAGATGGATATTAATCTGTGAAGTCTTCTGATTCTCTGACTTCTGGTAGTGCTTTTGGGACTGCTGTTGAGAAGTTCTGAACTCTGATCCCAGAATTCAGCAATGAATTACATTATTTTTAAGCTGAATTTATGTATTTATCTGTAGTCTATCAGACAGTAATTTCTACAAAATTTGAAAATATTTCTGGAGTTTTGTAAGGAAACTCTTTACTGATTTTACTCTTTTTTTTCAATGATTATTCACAAGAAACACGAGCTTAAATTAATATATCTCAGCAGAAATTCAACTCCCAGTCATAGACAAGAGTTTTTTTCCATACAAACCACACAAGATATGACTGAAGTTTAAGCAATTATTTTACTTTGACATTTGTATTCAAATCCTATTTGAATAAATTGCATTCTTGTAGTGCTTGATCTTTAAACTTTCAATAAGCCTCTGTATATACACATATACACACAGACTCTATAAAATCTGTCTCTGAATGTATGTGTGTAGGTATACATTGAGGTCTGTGCGTAGAAGTGTTACATTCTGTGTTACATTCATTTATATCTCTGTGTTTATATGCTCATGTGTACACAAATATATAAATGTTTTTATAGCTTGTTGAAAGCTGATAACCTGTCTTTAGTAAGGAAATACTTAGACACTGATTTACTTCAGAGGTAATTTCTTGAAGTCTACATTCAAAACTAGAAAGAATGTCAAATCTCCTTGAAATATATGCGATTTCATCAAGTGAAATTTTCTATCACTATATAAAGATATAAGTTAGCATTCCCCCTTGCTGAAGTTCATGAGGTTCCCCTCATCCTATTACTCCAGCCTTTCAAGGTCCCTTTGGATGGCAGCACCACTCTGCCATATGACCCACTCTTCCCAGTTTTGTTTCCTCAGCAAACTTGCTGAGGTGTACTCTGGCCCATCATCCACATAATTAATTATGTTACACAGGATCAGATTCAGTACTGATCCTGGTGTACACCACTAGTCACTGCTATCCAACTGATTATGATAATAAATAATAAACTTATTACCACTGATCACTGCCCTCTGGACCCAGTCATTCAGCCTGTTTTCAATCATCTCACTCTCTTCTAACCCATCCCATACATCAATAGCCTGTCTATAAATATCTTATGTGAGACAGTGTCAAAGATTTTACTGACATCGAGGTAGAAAATATTCAACACTCTCCCCTCATCTACTAAGTCAGTCATTTCATCACAAAATGCTATCAAGCTGGTCAAGCCTAACTTCCCCTTGGTGAATCCATACTGACTCCTGCCAATAACTTTCTCATTCTTTATGTACTTGGAAATGTTTTACAGGATTAGCTCTTCCATCACCTTCCATCAGCCTCACCTCAATCCCTGGGTCTCTAGTCCTTCTGTCTTGCCACTCTTGAAGATATGAGTGATGTTCGCTTTCTTGCAGTATTTGGCTACCTCTCACAATTACCATGATTCTTTGAAGGTGACTGAGAATGGCCTTGCAATGCCATCAGCCAGCTCTCTCAGCACTTGTGGCTACATCCCATCAGATACCATGGAATTTTGTATGTCCAGTTTCCTCAGGTATTCTTTAACCGGATCCTCTTCTGCCCAGGGTAAGTATTCCTTGCTCCTGATTTTTTGCCTAATCTCTGAATTCTTAGATTTCTGAGGGATGGTCTGGATAGTAAAGACTGAGGTGACAAAGGCATTTATTACCTTAGTCTGTATTCCTAGTAGGCATGAACCCACACAAACACATATTTACACCACAAATATACACATATACACATGATAAGCCACACAGAGTGAGACAAACAGACACACAGTCAGCACTCACCTAAACACAAGGAGCAGTAATGGCTTCATCTTGCTTCCCTTTGTAGCTGAGCAGGATGAGGATCACACACATATGTAGGTAAATATAATGTGGATCCCTCCTGCAGCTGGGCTTACACCTGGTATCAGTCTCCCTAGTTGGTGGTATATGAGTATATGTGCCACTGAGGCTGCAGCCTCGCATCATTTGCTGGCACAGATTCACATGCACACATGAACGTTTGCATGGGTGCAAGCACACACACACACACATACTCAGCATGTATCCGTATCTGTGCTGGTTCCAGTCCATAGGATTTTGTTTCATTCCATAATATATCAAGCTGAGTGGTCAGTGTCACCCCTGTACCAGCAGTGCTGGGAGCCAGCAGGGACAGGGAGGGGAAGTTTGCAAGGTGTGTGGTTTTTCACAAGGCACAGAAGGGGACTGAGAGAGGCACGATCTGGAAGGTTTGGTGGGAGTTGGCTAGGAGGTTCCTGCTGGCAGCAGAGGCTTTAAGACCTCTTGGTGGGTGATTAGCAATTAGCGTAGAAGGAGCATCTTTTATCAGGGAAATTGATCTAGGAGGAGGGTTTGGAAGTTTTGTTCTCCCTGCTCTCCGCTCCAGGCTGAGGAAGGGGTTTTTTTTCCTCCCTCCTCTTTTGGGCTCGGGATTTTGGATTTTTTTTTCTATCTATCTGCTGTGATTTATGCCTTCCTGTTTTCAGAACCTGCCTGTGTTGGTCCATGGGTGGTGAGATCCTGTATCATATGTTTTATTTTTCTGTTCTTTTAATTACTTAGTAACAGTAGTATTGTTAGTCAATCCATAAATTTCATTTATATAATTAAATTTTTCTTATCTCAAGTTTTATGAGTTTCCCTTGTTTTTCCTTGGACCCTTCCTCATGGGAGTGTGGGGGTGGGGGTGGAGTGGTAGAGCGATTGGTGGTGCTTAATTGCCAGACAGGGCTAAACTATGACATTATCCTTTGATATTTTTAGAGTTATGAGTGGACAAACCTCTGAGAAACCAAGTGTGATTTTATAAATGACCCTACCCTAGAGCAGGAGGTTGGATTAGAGACCTCCTGAGGTCCCTTTCAAGGTCTATTATTCTATGATTCGGTGATTCCGTAATGTAAGTGAATATAATCAATTTTATAACATATAGTTGATGTAAATCAATGCATTTTTCCCCTTTCAGTGATTCTCAAGGAGTGAAGTAGCTAAATTAGAGCCTACTGGCTCTTCTAGGAAAGCCAAAGCCCTGACAGAATTAAGCCTGGCCAGGGACATCAAGGCCAACAAGAAGGGTTTCTATAGGTACATTGGGGATAAAAAGAAAATCAAGGAAAATGTGGACCCTCTGTGGAAGGAGACAGGAGAGTTGGTTTCCCAGGCCATGGACAAGGCTGAGGTGCTCAATGTTTTTTTTGCCTCAGTCTTCACGGTCAAGGGCGCAAGCCGTACCCCCAGAGTCATGGAAGACAAGAACAAGAACTGGGAGAATGGAGAGCCACCCATGGTCAGTGAGGATCAGGTTTGGGAACACCTCAGGAACCTGAAGGTGCACAAGTCCATGGGACCTGATGGAATACATCCACAGGTCCTGAAAGAACTGTCAGATGTAGCTGCGAAAACTCTATCCATCATATTTGAAAAGTCATGGCGGTCTGGTGAAGTTCCTGCTGAAACATAACGCCCATCTTTAAAAAGGGAAAAAAGGACGACCTGGCAAACTACAGGCTAGTCAGTCTCACCTCTGTGCCTGGCAAGATTATGGAGCAGATACTCCTGGAAATCATGCTAAGGCATATGGAGAATGAGGAGGCGATTGATGACAGCCAACATGGCTTCACCAAGGGCAGATCATGCCTGACAAATTTGGTCGTCTTCTATGAAGGGGTCATGACCTTGGTGGATAGAGGACAGCCAACTGATATCATCTACCTGGACTTGTGCAAAGCCTTCGATATCGTCCCACACAACATCCTTGTCTCTAAACTGCAGAGGCATGGATTTGACAGATGCACCGCTCGATGGATAAAGAACTGGCTGGCTGGTCACACTCAGAGAGTTGTGGTCAATGGGTCAATGTCTGAGTGGAGACCAGTGACGAGCGGCATTCCTCAGGGGTCGGTGTTGGCACCAGTCCTGTTTAACATCTTCATCAGTGGCATGGACGATGGCATCAAGTACACCCTCAGCAAGTTTGCTGATGACAGCAAGCTGTGTGGTGCAGTCAACATGCAGGAAGGAAGGGATGCCATCCAGAGGGACCTGGACAGGCTGGAGAGGTGGGCCTCTGCCAACCTCATGAAGTTCAAGAAGGTCAAGTGCAAGGTCCTGCAACTGGGTTGGGGCAATCCCAACTACGAGTACAGGCTGGGTGGTGAATGGATCAAGACCAGCCCTGAGGAGAAGGACTTGGGTGTACTGGTGGACAAGAAGCTGATCGTGTGCCGGCAGTGTGCTCTGGCAGCCCAGAAAGCCAGTCGTGTCCTGGGTTGTATCAGGAGAAGCGTGGCCAGCAGGTCGAGGGAGGTGATTCTCCCCCTCTACTCTGCTCTCGTGAGACCCCACCTGAAGTACTGTGTCCAGCTGTGGAGCCCTCAGCATAAGAAGGATATAGACTGGTCGGAACGAGTAGAGAGGAGAGCCTCAAAGATGATCAGAGGGCTGCAGCACCTCTCCTAGGAAGAAAGGCTGAGAGAGTTGGGCTTGTCCAGCCTGGAGAAGAGAAGGCTTCAGGGAGATCTTATTGCAGCCTTCCAGTACCTGAAGGCTGACTACAAGGAAGCTGGGGTGGGGGCTTTTTACAAGGGACTGTAGCGACAGGACAAGGGGTAATGGTTTTAAACTGAAAGCAGGGGGATTTAGATTAGATATGAGGAAGAAATTCTTCACGGAGAGGTGGTGAAGCACTGGAACAGGTTGCTCAGTGAAGCTGTGGACACCCCATCCCTGGCTGTCTTGAAGGCCAGGTTGGATGAGGCTCTGAGCAACCTGGTCTAGTGGAGGTTGTCTCTGCCCATGGCAGGGGGCTTGGAACTAGATGATCTTTAAGGTCCCTTCCAACCCAAACCATTCTATGATTCTATGATTCTTTTGGTGCTTGCAGAGATAATTAAGACTCCAGAAGGCTTACCCTTCTGTGTTTAAGACTAAATCTTTGAAGGGAATTTATGAATTGCAGAAATTGACTTTAGGCACTCTACCCTCTGATAGAATTCTCAGGCCTTAATTTATCACCTAGATGCCCTAAAAAGTCCTGTGGAAGTTTTGAACACCTAAAAAAAGATTTACAAATTTCAGGAAAGAAGGTGCATAATAGGAAAGGCCACTGAAACATGTTCTAGGATGTCTTCCTGTCCCTGAGTTAGACAAATTGCAAGATAAAAAGAGTTTCCATTTTCATGGAAAACTGTAATTTGGGAATTGTCTTCCACTGTCAGTTTTGTTTGGACATGCCAGAAAGGATAAACCTATCACCCTCTCCCTTATTACTACTGCCCAATGACATCTTTTCTGAGGAATCCTGTTGTCAAATCTCTGTTCTTACTGGACAGACATAAGGATGTGAATGTAGGTCTCTTGCATTCTAAAAGCGTATGCTAAAATTAAGGTACTGAATATGACGACATGGATCTTGGTCTTTAACTTGTTGAAGCTCTTTACCACTCTTTCATTGCAAATGAACATTAAATGAGTAGGAAGTTGAACCTAAGCATTACCTTATATCAGATGTACATCTTATCCACCTAACTGCAAAGTAGACCTTTAATGTTAGCCATTGAGTTTGATGACAGTTAATCGTACATATGGACTGTAAAAGTGTTAGAGGAGTAGCTGAAATATACTTTGTTTCAGAATATCTAAAAGTCTAGCATTTAGCAGACCTGTGTTTAAACTCTGGTTATAAATATCTAAAACAACAACCTCATTGCAGTCTACAACTTCTTCAAGGAGGGCAGCAGAGGGGGATATGCTGATTTCCCCTCTCTGGTGAACAGTGATGGGACACAAGGAAATGGAATTAGGCTGCATCAGGGGAAGTTCAGGTTGGACATAAGGAAAAGGTTGTTCACTCAGAGGGTGGTCAATCAGTGGACCAGGCTCCCCCTGGAAGTGGTCACAAAATCAAGCCTGTAAGAGTTCAGGTTGCATCCAGACAACACTCTTAGTCATGTGGTTTAGTTTTAGGCAGTCTTGATTGAAGCAAGGAGTTGGATTCAATGACCCTTATGGATCCCTTCCAACTTGAGATATTCTATGATTCTATGATTGTAACAAGAAAAGCTACTTATGTGATTGTCACATTAATTATCTTAAGATTAAAACCTTAACAAACAAACAAGCAATACCTATACATCATTACATAGTGTACTTCTTCATGACTCAATCAACAGACTGCTTCAGCACCAATAACATGAATAGTTCATATTTACTTTTTCATTTGTAGAAATAAAAATTGAGAGTTTTAATTTAAAAATAGTTCCTTTCAAAATCCAGTGGATAAGCTTTTATATCTCATACACTTTTCTGATCCTCTTCACATGTGTATGAAGAGAAAAATGTCAATAATAATTTCTCCCTTTCCTCTGCTTCTCTATCTGGTCTGTAGCTTGTTTCTATTGTTTTGGTTGTTTGGCTGGGTTTGGTGTTTTGGGTTTTTTTTCTGTTTGGGTTGGTTTTTTTTTTTTTTTTTCTTCCTTGGCTGGGGGAAGGAGGCTGCAGGTTGCTTGCCTTTCTGAAATTATATGAAAGTTATACACATTCAAGAAACTTAAAGAAAAGCAAAAGAGAATCAATTAATCTTCCATTACTTATACAAGTATATACATGTCTGACAGTAATTCTTCTTCACAGCTAGATGTCCAGATACTGTCAGATATTTCACATGATCTTTATTCCAATGGTCAAGAGTTTCAGAGCCTCACTCAAATGTAATGCCTTGGGAGGTCAGGATCATGCAGGGAAAGACAATTTTTCTGCCAGTTATAGCCAATGCTGTAGAGAGTCTTAATACTAAAGAAGAATCCTTTATTTGGTCTCTGAATTTCATGAGGAAATAATGGACCACTGGGGTGATGTGCTCATCATGACCTCTGCTGCTGAGCAGATGAGCTAACATGGCCTATAATACCTAAAGGTTTTTCAGGTTGCACTGTGCCAGATTCAGATCACTAGCTTGAAGCTGGGTTTCCACATGTCAGTGCAAGCATCATACTGCAGTTTGTTCCTGTTTTTTTTTTTAAATTTTCAAATTGAAAAATTTCAGTACGTCCCAAATTTGTACCCTAATCTTCAAGTTAAATTGTCAGCCACTGACTGGACTCAACAACAACATAAGAATCACATTGCTTGCCTTTTTATCATCTGAACAATAATAGATCACAATGCAAACCACTCCTAGTATGGGGAATGAAAATTCAGGTGTGTTGGAGGATGGCAATCTAAATTACCAATATCCAGAAATCGGCAAAAGGAATCACTAAACAGAAGGGTGTTGTGATTTACTACCAGTCAGGAACAAAAGACCACAAGGCCACTTGCTCACTTCTTCCCCTGGTGGGATGTGGAAGAGAAAATAAAAGAAAAATTCATAGATTGAGGCAAGGACAAAGAAGGATCCCTCACCTGTCATGCTCTCAGGCCAAACAGACTGGACTGGAGGGAAAAAATACGAACTTAGTCATTTACCAACCAAAATCAGAGTAAGACAATGAGGACAGAACAAAACAGATCTTAAAAAACCCTTTCCCCTTGCCCCTCCCTTCTTCCTGGGCTACCTCCTCCCACTGCAGCTGCACAGTAACATGGGGGATGGGGGTTTCCCAGTCAGTTCAACACACATCGTTTCTGCTGCTCCTTCCTCTTCACACTCTGCTCCTGTTCCAGCATGAGGTCCCTCCATCAGGAGACAGTCCTCCATAAACTTCTTCAACATGAGTCCTTCCCACAGACTGCAGTTCCTCATGAACAGCTCCAGCATGGGTCCCTTCCACAGGGTGCAGTCCTTCAGGAGCAGACTGCTCCAGCATGGGCTTCCCACAGAGTCAGAGGCTCTTCTGGCACAGTTGCCTGCTCTAGCCTGGGGTCCTCCCCAGGCTGCAGGTGGGCCTCTGCTTCCCTGTGACCCTCCATGACTGCAGGGGCCCAGCCTGCCCTCTCACCAAGGTGGGCTGCAGGGGAACCTCTGCTCCAGCCCACCTCCTCCTGCCTTTCTGCATTGTGACAGTGTCTGCCTTCTTGTCACTTTCACATCCCACTCCTCTCTCCATGCTAATCCTCTCCAACTCCTCTCTTCACTCTCTTTCCACTTCTGCTGCCACTTCTCTTTGTGTTTCCCCCAGAGGCGCTGACTGCTTAAGCAGTGGTCAGAGGTGGGTCTGACTTGGAGCCAGGAAAGCTTCTCCCAAAGCTTCTCCCAAGAGGCATACTTATAGTCATTCCCCCACTACCAAAATCTCTCACCACAGAAAACCAACCCAGGTGTTTATGAGTATTTCCCCATGCTTAGTTGTCCAAGACAGGTTTTCCAGCAGGTACCTTCTTCCATGCAAGGTATGAACAGTGGTAAAAATTTGTTAGTAGGTGAAGTAGTATTCGTCGGACTAGACATAATATAATCCATTAAAATCCCTTTAGAATCACTGAAAAAAATAGGTATTTTAAGATGCAGTTCATTTTATCCCTAAATAAATTTCTACAACATGACAAAGGAATTAGAGCCTTTTACTCTGTGTTGACTATAGACAAATCCATGCAAAAATGTTTATATTGACAATATCTAAATTTAGAATTAATATGTATGTCTTGGACATAGGGGACAGGATATTCTGAACATACTGGAAAGGATATCAAACATAAATATATGCCTTGGACCTCAGTATGTCTCTACCTATGTCTGCTATTTGAAAAATAGATTTAATTCTTGTCTTTTTTTCTCTTGCTCACAAAACAAATGAGAGAAATTAACAAGGCCAGCACTGAATAGGGCATTTTGAGATGTAAACTTGTTCTTCCTGTCGCAAGAATAAAAGCTATTCAGTTTGAATAGTTTAACCAAAACCAGAAGCAAAACAGCTTATAATTTTATTGATGTCACATAATTAGCTAGCAATCAGTGAGCTATACATTTGGGATCAATATCAGTAATGTGACAGACAAGCCACAACTTTAGGTGCTTACAAAATGCTAATGAGCACCTACACATTTCTAAACACCCTTCTTTAAACAAAACCCTCTAAATTTTAATTTTCCCTGCATAGTTCCTCTGCTTCCCATCCAAATGACAGTGGCCTCCCTCCACAGTGATGCAAGTTCCCCACTTTCTCAGCCCTGTGGGAGATGTCAGCCCTCCAGCTCTGTGTGAGGAAGCCCCCCACCTCCCAGGTCCTCTGTGCCAGGTAGTGTGGGGGGCCCTGGGTGCTGACCTCATTCTGACACCCCACTGTCAGGTGCCAGCTGCTCTTGGTGCCCCCATGGAGCAGCTATGCTGCATGATCTGAGCTGAGGTTGGGGTGCTGCAGGCAACTGTGGCAGGCACAAGCCTAGTGTGATGGCTACTAGGTCTTTCCTTCCTGTAACACATTTGCATGGTGAATTTTGTCTGGATTTTTTTTTTTTAATTTATATTTTCAACATGCTTCTTTTCAGATTGCCTGTTTAATTCAGCTGATCACTGCCTTCCTGCGTAACATAGACAGTTGGGGGCAGGTGGTTGGCTTCCTCCTTAACATGATAATGTTTTGGATAAATGGCATTCAGAGAGTTTTGTCTATTCAATCCCCACACACACTGTGTGCACTCATATTCTTAACAGGTGGTGTTATCCAGGCTACTGGCCAAGGATGGGTGTGCACCCCCATACTGATTTAATACACTAATCGTCTCAGCCATGGTTCTCAAGAAAGCCAGCATCTGCTGTATTTGTGAAGTAGAATAGATTTTGCAGAAAATCTAGTCCATGGGCATTAGAATATCTATAATTCAGTTACTGGATCAATCCCAGTAAGAGCGAACACTCAAGTATCATTAATTACTCTGTTTTAGGGAGCTGGATAGGTATGTTTTTCCAGCTTGTTTTTTGGTCATGTGGAGATCTCTAAAAAGTTTCAGTTTCCCTAAAGAATTTAGGTACCTCCAGGGTTGGTGACATTTGATTCAGGATTCTATTTTTAATCAGAATTTTGTAGGCTTAGGAAGTTAGGCCTACACTGAGACATGCATTTAGGGCCCTAATTTGCAATCAAATGTTCCCTACCTGATTTTATTTATCTGGATTTAAAAGTAACCATTATCCATGTATAGTGACAAACTCTGGCTCTCTTCCTCTGAAGGTTCACTGCAGTAGGCAGGACCAGGACACCCCTGAGATTCATTTGGGATGGGTACCTCAGAGTACTCAGCTTCACAGTCTGACAAAGGCTGCTTCACTCACATACCAATTAGCTGTCCCAACCAGTAGGAATGCTTAGCTTTGATAAATCAGCTCTATCTACGTGCAAATTGAAGCCAAATCAACACCAATTGTGGTTAAAGTGAGGACATGAATTTTCACTGTGAAAGTAATAATAAGTAAAAATATAAAATGCTGTTACCTAGAAACTCTTTCTAGAATTAAAAAAAAATGTTCAAATATATGTCTTTCAAGAGGTAAATAGTCTGTTTCAATGAGGTGTACTGTAATAATTCAAAGTTCTAATAACATACTTGGTTTTTTTGAGCATACATATTTAAAAAGTCAGTCTAGAACAAAGTAGTGTATGAATGTAGAAGAATCAGCAGCTACATGTAGGCTGGGCAAGAGAGTAGGTGGCACAGCATATCTGGGAATCCTGGCCTTTTTTATATTCAGTAACCAACACAAACACATCACATTCTGTTCATCGCTGAGAGACTAAATATGCAGGAAAATTTAATACTGTTGTAGTCTCAAGCCCTTACTCTAAAATAGAGCTGTTATGTGGACAGGACAGGACATTGGAGAGCCAGGAATTGTTCCCACAAGCACCAGTTTTGAAGTGGACCTTCAACGTGAATTCTACAGATAAATGACTATGAACTTTTCTTCTGGAACAGGAAGGAAGGCTGTGGATGCCTCCCATGAGTATCTGTGGTCTAGACACAGCAATGCACAAGATGTCTGAATAGGACTAGCAGATGTGAACCAGGGTGTGTACAGCAGCTGGAGAGCAAGTAGGATATATAAAGAAATCTCTCCATAGGAGTCTAAATCACTATGTTATTTGGGGAACAGTTATTCCAATTCCTCAATAATTACTCCAAAATTGTGTGCAGAAAATCCCTATACTAAAATTTATTTGAGCTTCAGTTACTAAAAAATTAACAAAGCATCACTACGATAGAGATTTGCACACACTTTCTGTAATTCCTGCTATTCTGTTTCCTCAAGGAAATATGAAGAAAAAAAAGTTTAGAAATAGTATTTACAAGTGTCTAAACTCCAGGCAGATACTGGCAATTACATTGGTAGTTCTAGCATTCCTAATTATTGTCATTAGAGCTCTTTTAGCTTGATTTCATACCCCACTAATGACCTTCACAGATTCTTAAAAAACTATTTAAGAATTTCTTTTTGGCCACGTTCATTATGTTTTTGTACTGCATATCAGCTTAGCATCTTAACCTCTCCTTACCTGTAATGTATATTATCATTCAAAAGTATGAACAAACTGATGAAAAAAAAGTTCTGTAACTGCAAATCACATCACATATTTTTTCACAGAAGACTTGTGAAGTGTTGTCTTTTTCTCTTCTCTAATTTTTAATCTAGAAAGTAAAGCTACTTTTATTTCCAAATATAAAGTTTTTATTATTAAAAAAACATAAAATATGCCTTTTTCTTTGTACTGCTAAATAATTTACAACTATGTCTATGTGGAAATACTGTGAGTTAACTTTGAATTATCTACACTGTACATGCTGGCTACCTATATTTTAGTAAATTAAATATTTCTGACTGTCTTCTCTGTAACTGAGGGGAAATAGCAGTGAACAAACCATATCCACACTTTTAAAATCTAGTATATCCTTCAAAATTGAGTTACTGTCTACTGTATATGGTCTCTGGTTCAAGTCGCAAGTTCCTTTTGGGAATTGTTTGTCATCATACTGATAAAGCCAAAACAAGAAGCGAACTGGAATTCTAAAACTTTAGGAATACTTTGTAAAGCCATATACACACTTATATATGTATACATACATATAGTGTATAGACATATATATATATATAGTATGAAAGATTATTTCAAATCCTGGTGATGTACCATAACTCTCCTTAACTTGCTGGTAAATTAATTATATCTTAATCCAGCACAAAGTAAATGTTTTACCTTCAAACTAAAGCCACCTTCATCCGGTAGTGGCAAAAATTTGATCACAGCATGACAGTGATCAAAACAAATAATAAAACTCACAGGAAATTGCTTTAACAAGCCCATACTAACTCTTTCCTGTATCTGTGGCATAGATGATAGTCCACTTCAAGTATTGTCTGTCTGTCTATTTTGTAAGAACGTTCTCTCTTGTCTCTAAGATCTCAGTAGTGAGACTGACTGCAACTAAGCCAATAGGGAAAGGGAATCTATCTTCATCCTATATAAATTTCATATGCTTTTTGATGAGGTTATCATGCAGAATTTATTTGGTCTTTTCCTTCAGATTACATTTCTAAAATTTATAAAGGTTTTATATTATTATAATTATTATTTTAAAATATCCTTTAAATTTATAGATTGGCAAGTAGTAACCTATTTTGACTCTACTTTTGACATTTAAATTATGAATTAATGCATAACTAATGTGTTATTACCATCTAAGAACTTCAAATTCTAAACATATTGTTATTAGACCTCATTAGACAAGCTTAAATAGACCTGCTTTTTCTTTGAAAACATGGTTCAACAAAAAATTCAATTGCTTTCCAAAATGATGACAGGTTTAGCAACATTTTATTTTGGCAGAAAACAGTAGAAAAAATATATGAGGAAAAAATTAAGATATATAACATTTTTGGCATTACATGTTCTATTTTCCTATTTTAAAAGGAATGTCTCTTTTATGAAGAAGAAAAAAAGTTAAGAGCCTGATTCAGATACAGATTTAAGGTAGAATTTTCTTCATGTTTCCTTTAAGGTAAAGATGGCTTTAACTCTAATGATTTCTGTTATTAGAGTAGCAAATCATTAGCATCCAGCTCTGAGGCCTCCAGCATAAGAAGGATATCGAACAGTTGGAGCGAGTAGAGAGTAAGGTCAAGAGGATGATCAGAGGGTTAAAGCACCTCTCCTATGAGGACAGGCTGAGAGTGTTGGGCTTGTTCAGCCTGGAGAAGAGAAGGCTCCGGGGAGACCTTATAGCAGCCTTCCAGCGCCTGAAGGCGGACTACAAGGAAGCTGGAGGGGGGGGTTTACAAGGGCCTGTAGTGACAGGACAAGGGGTAATGGGTTTAAACTGAAATCAGGGAGATTTAGATTAGATATCAGGAAAAAATTCTTTATGGAGAGAGTGGTGAAACACTGGAACAGGTTGCCCAGTGAAGCTGTGGATGCCTCATCCCTGGCTGTCTTGAAGGCCAGGTTGGATGAGGCTTTGAGCAACCTGGTCTAGTGGAGGGTCTCCCTGCCCATGGCAGGGGGGTAGGAACTGGGTGGTCTTTAAGGTCCCTTCCAACCCAAACCATTCTATGATTCTATGACATCAGTTGCTCGACCTCTATCGACCAAGGTCATGAAGGAGATAAAGTCCCTGTAGTACATGCTAGAACTATGCTGGGAAAAACAGTTTTGGTTACCCCTGCCTCGGCAAAGTCCTTTGTGTGCCTCAGGGGGATTTGATTCTGGAAGAAAATAGCCCATAAATTACAGTGCATGAGGGACATAAATTGCTGACACTAACCCCTGTTCTGAACTTTATGTTGCAGGCTTTATATTGCAGGCTTTATGCTCAGAACTTTATGTCATCGACCTGGACTTGTGCAAAGCCTTCGATATCGTCCCACACAACATCCTTGTCTCTAAACTGGAGAGGCATGGATTTGCTGGATGCACTGCTCGACGGATAAAGAATTGGCTGGTCGCACTCAGAGAGTTGTGGTCAATGGGTCAATGTCTAAGTGGAGACCAGTGACGAGCGGCGTTCCACAGCGGTTAGTGTTGGGACCAGTCCTGTTTAACATCTTCATTACTGACATGGATGATGAGATCAAGTGCACCCTAAGCAACTTTGCTGACGACAGCAAGCTGTGTGGTGCGGTCAACATCCGGGAAGGAAGGGATACCATCCAGAGGGACCTGCACAGGCTGGAGAGGTGGGCCTCTGCCAACCTCAAGATGTTCAAGAAGGCCAAGTGTAAGGTTCTACAACTGGGTTGGGGCAATCCCAACTACGAGTACAGGCTGGGTGGTGAATGGATCAAGACCAGCCCTGAGGAGAAGGACTTGGGTGTACTGGTGGACAAGAAGCTGACCGTGTGCCGGCAGTGTGCTCTGGCAGCCCAGAAAGCCAATCGTATCCTGGGCTGTATCAGGAGAAGCGTGGCCAGCAGGTCGAGGGAGGTGATTCTCCCCCTCTACTCTGCTCTCGTGAGACCCCACCTGAAGTACTGTGTCCAGTTGTGGAGCCCTCAGTGTAAGAAAGATATAGACTAGTTGGAATGAGTCCAGAGGAGAGACAGCTGCTTAATTTCATCAGTCTCTATAGCAGCTATCCCAAAAGCCCACCGGTACCCTTTCAGGTCCTTAAAGTACCCTCTCTTAAGGTAGTCTATGCCAAGGATGCATGGGGCCTCTGAGCCAGTCTCAGTGGGGTGCTTTTGACACTCCTTCCAAGTCAGGCTTATTTCATCCTCCAACACTATCAAATGTTGAGTGCCCCCAGTCACACCAGAAATGCTGGTGGGCTGTACCCTGCTACAGCTTGATGGCATGAGGGTACACTGTGCACCCGTGTCTACCTGACCTATGTACTCCTGCGGCTCTGATGTGCCAGGCCATTGAATCCATACAGTCCAGTAAACACAGTTGTCCCTTTCCTCGACCTGGCTGGAGGCAGGGCCCCTCTAATACTCATGTGCCCCACTCATGTCCTGGAGAAAAGGATTATTGACCATGTCAGATTGTTGATCCCGTTCAGATATGGGAGTAGCAATTTTTCTGGCAGAGTTCTCACTAGTAGTTCTTTTTGCTTTCAGTTCACTTACTTGTTCCTCCAGGAGAGAGGTAGTTTTTTGTCCCACCTCCTCATGTCCTCTCCGTGGTCTCTCAGGTAAAACCACAGGGCACCCCATGAGAGATAGCTGTTGTATTCCCTTCCTGGAGGAGAAGAATGCTTTCCTTTGATGGCTGAGACACTGGCCCATGGAGGTGGGGAGAGGAACACCTCCTCCCAGAGTTCCTTAAGACTGTTCTTTAGACAGTCTCTCCACAGCCAAGAAACATGCCTGTATGGGGGAGGAGAGACTTTCCTCATATTCTCGTAATAGGCAAATCATCTCATCTACAGCTGGTGCCTCATCCTCTCTCCAAGTTATTATTGAGAGCACGCTGGAATATGAGGCTGGTGCCCTCCACATTAACTTCTGCCACATGGGTCTAGTGCAGTACACTTCATCTGGTTCAGTAGATGCTTGTGGGTTGTTTGGGTCTCAGTAAATGATCTCCAGCACCTCTAGTTCTCTTAGGTACTGGATACCTTTCTCCATGCTGGTCCATCTGCGTAGCTGTTGTGGCACACTTTCTCTAATAGGGTACCTTTCCTTCACACTGGTCAGGAGTCATTTCCAGAGGCTAATGTTTCATGGTCTACGTCCAATTGCTTTATCAATTCCGCCTTCTCCAGCAAGTGACCCCAGCTGTTTAGCCTCTCTCCCCTCTAGCTCCGTACTACTGGCCCCATTATCCCAGCAGCGGAGCAGCCAGGTCATGATATGTTCACCCGGGCAACGACTGTAGTCTCTACGGATGTCCCGTAGCTCCCTCAGGGATAAAGACCGTGTGGTCATAACAGCTTCATCCTCCGTCTCCAACTCTTGAGGCAGACCTGCTCCCATCTCCTTATTTTTTTTTCTGTCACCCGGGATGGCCCTGCTACCTCACCATCATCGACTATGTGGCCTGATTTACGTGTGTATTTCTTCTGAACTCGGGCCACTGACAGTGGTCTACCCTAGCAATAGCACACAAAAGATTGGGGAAATTAAGGTGCTGTGGGAGGTTGAGCTGCTGTTGGAGGTGGGCTGACTGCGGTGGGAGACAGGCTGGCCACAATGGAAGATGGTGACATTGACGTAGGCATGGTGGAGGGTGATGCAGGCGTGGTGAACTGTTATGCAGGCATGGTGGATGGTGGTGCAAGCACTTCAGGCAGTGATGCAGGCGTGGTGGATGGTGATGCAGGCATGGTTGCAGTTGCATGGGCTCAGGTTACCAGCTTGCACTCTGTGTGGGTCTGTGCTGCTCCCTGGAGCATTAAAGCAACTCAGGTGGCTGCACAAATCCTGCGTCTGCCCCGGGTACTGCTAGTGGATGAGGCAGCGTTCCCAAACATTTCCTTAGCTTTAACCAAAAGCACTAGAATATTTACTAGCACACTGATCCCTAGTCACAGGTCACCCCAACACCATGAAAAAATTTTGAAATACTCGTATGCCTTTGCCATCGAACCGAGAGGAGAGGGAAAAAAATGAAAAAAATTTTTCCACATCCACCCCAGCACCAAATAAGCTCTCCTCTGTCAGCTGTGTCCCTGAGGGAAAAAAGGGAGAGGTGTAATTGTGGAAAGCTTCCAGGAGATAACTCACTATGTACCAGGGGGTGACAGTATTAAGTACAGATAGAGGTATAGTATCGCTGCCAGCAACAGCAGCACACAAAACAATCTGATCAAATGACTCAGCCCAGCTGGGAAATACAAAATCAAGATAATCAGTAGCACACAAGGCAGCAGATCCTGCCATTCCGTCAGCAGCCTAAAAAGCCCCAAACTCAGCATCTGGATCAGCCACCACCACACTGTCTTCCCAGGCCTATCACACACTGTGATGTGTTTATCTCAGCTCTCTGAAGCCCCACATTGGGTGTCAAAAAGAACTGTTGTTGTTTAGCCCTGTCAGGCAATTAAGCACCACCAGTCTCTCTAGCACTCCACACCTCCCCCAGCTCCCAGTGAGGAAGGGTCAGAGGAAAAACAAGGGAAGCTCATAAAACTTGAGATTAGAACCATTTAATTATATAAATGAAATGCATGCAGTTACTAACAATATTATTGCTAATAAGTAATTTATAGAAGAGAAAAATACAACAAATTATACAGGATCTCACCTCCGTGGACAGACACAACGAGGTTTCAGGACAGCAAGCAGAAATAAATCCAAAATCCTGAGGAGAAAAACACCCTCCCTCAGCCCCGGACCCAAGAGCAGGGGAAAGAAAAACTTCCAACCCCTTCCCAGATCAATTTCCTTGACAAAAGACACTACTTCTCTGTTAATCACCCACCACAAGGTCCAGACAAAGACCAAGAGAAAAATAAAATGCTCTGCCAGAAAAAAAATGGGCTACCGGCTGGAACCCTGGAGATGACTCCCTCCACACCTTCCTGGTTGAGAGTCTCTGCAAACTTACTCCCAGCCTGGTCCCAGTGCCACTGGTACAGGGGGGTAACAGTGACCACTCAGCTTGATGTATTATGGAATGAAACAAAATCTTATAGACTGGAATCAGTACACAACCCAAAAAATTCTATGATTCTAAATCTGATCAAATCTAGGTCCTGGGATGTAGAGAAAATCATCTTCACTGGTTGAGGCAGATTGCAATATAAAAATATAAATATATTTAAAAACATGAAAAGAAAAGAAAAGAAAAGAAAAGAAAAGAAAAGAAAAGAAAAGAAAAGAAAAGAAAAGAAAAGAAAAGAAAAGAAAAGAAAAGAAAAGAAAAGAAAAGAAAAAAGACTAAACCTACATGTATCTTACTTTGTCTCTGCATGGTAAGTTTTGTCCTCCAATCATTTTCAGTTCAACTTTAAATGACTCCTTTTTATCAGTATCTCTCTATAGTCCCTTGGTTCCATAGGGATGTTCTGTAATACTTCACTGCATGTCTTCTCCCTGCTTTTCTCAAGGGGTTTCTGGTATAATATCCATCATGCATATCTTTAGATGTCCATAAAGCAGATGTTTAAGTTGAACTGTTCATTTTAGTCTTCCATTATAGTCAATGATGAGAAATAATCATTCTCAGCCATTATTTCTCTGACTTGTCTCAGCTGTCTACTTTATGATTAAATGAATCATGCCCAGAAAGCATTTAATTCCCTCTACTAACTGCAAAGAGAATCCAGGCTGGATAGCTCACATGTAGACATCTGAGGTTCAATTCACCAGCTTCCTCCAACAGCTGCGGAGCCTTGTCTGTAATGTTCTAGTGTAGCTTGACTGTCCTCCAGCTGCCACTCCAGAAGAGAATGGGTACCCCATTGACTCTGTGTCATGTCTTCCAGTGTGGAGTGAGTGTTCTAGAGAATCAGAGGCTTTCACATGGCACTAGATTATTTTGTTAATGTAGCATAATCCTTCCTCAGATATCTGTTAGGTTTGAGCAGTCTTGTTACAGTCAGTAAGAATTTGAAGTTTGGCTTCAGTCACCATTTGGATACCTTTTGGACTGCTCTAGAGTGTCTAAGGTATCTATGTAATGCTGGCATCTATGATGTAGGGACTAAAAGATATCCGTGTTCTCCTGGGTAGGAAGCTTGAAGGTAGCTGGGATATGCCAGACTGTGGTAAAGAGCATTAGATATTCATATGAGTACCTGAAAGAATTCTTCAGCCCATGTAGTGAAAGAATCAATTCAGTTTATGTTACAGGAAACAAACACTTTTAAACAGATGAAATGTGCTTTGATCTGTACTGACCATAGTGCAGGAGGCTTGTTTGCGCTGCATGAATGCTCTAGAGGATTCCACATAATCTCTGGCGGTCGCTTGAGGTGGTCTTTTATGTATCCTATATTGTACCTATATGTAACTAGATACTTTGGGTTAGATGTTTATGTTTCTGAGTCAAGTCCTAAATGTCTGAATTAACAGCTGAACTAAGTTGTAGAATTCATTTGAACAGGAACTTAAACACAAGTCTTAGTTGCAAACCTACGTGGCTGACACTGGAGCAGGCAAGATAAACTTGTGCTTGTTTGGTGAGATAGACTGCATCCCGGTCCCTACATGTGCTAAAACCTTACAGTTTGCTATCTGTCATGCATATACTCTCCACATCACCTAGCATCTTTATTGCATCAATGTTCACCATTGCTGTAGAATAAGGTACAATTTCTGTCTTCCCCTGGAGATTAGAAGATTACACATGGTTAAGAGGACATCAAGAAAAATGAAGCAGATGATAGACAGCCTTCCTGCTGAAGCACATTTTACCAAAATATAACACAACATAACCAACAAAGGAAAAAAAACATATTTGATCACACAAATAAAACTGTTGTGTTACAACAGTTACAAAATGATATAAAAAATATAAACAATATAAAATATAAAATTAAGTTTTGTTTTTAAAAAAGAAAGCTTTTAGAACAATGCAGAATGTGTTCCTCTCAGAATTTTTTCCTTCACAGAGAAATTGTGACTTTTGGAAGACTTCCTAAATTTGCATCTACATTTAAACAGTGTTAATAACTAAATCAACCGGAATCTCTATAACAGCCTATTTCACATTTTAATCTGCAAACAATTTCCTGTATGATATTTTTCTGTTACTCTGGTGTTGGGTGAAAAATCTTTCCTTTTTCTAAAACAAACCCACAGTTACCTGTTTCTAATAGCTCTGTCATGAGAAAGTGCTCCCTTGAGCTGATGTCCCCTTTTACTGTAACTGAGAAAAAATTACTATATAATTGTATTTTTTTTTCCACAGGATATTGTTGAATTAGAGAATTTTCACAATATATGGGTTTGACTTCCTCATTCTTTTGTGCCATTAACATTTTTCTCCCAACCTTCTTCATATTTCTTATTATCTTGCTGTGGAAAGGGAAATACAGTCAGCAAATAGATAACCAAATTCAAGATAAATTGGGTATTGTGACCAAATAAAAATCTAGGCAGTAACTATGCTCAGAATTTAGGCCATAAGTCAAGAAATCAGAAACTGGATGGGAATTAAGAACAGGTAGGTTAAAATCTGGATGATAGTCAGGTAGATAGCTATATGAAACTGAAAAGAAAGCAAAACTAAGGCAAAGGAAATAAGAAAGGCAATAGAGTTAAGACAACTAGAAGTTTGGGCAGAACTTCAGCCAAGTGGAACATCGAATAGCAACACCTGCTGAAAGGGTCAATACATATGCCAAATACTGGAAATAATCACTGTTCTGGAGGTAAAAAAGGTAAGGGCTTCTTTACAAATTTGACTTTCTGGGAAAGGAGGGCGTATGCAACGGTTGGAAACAAGTGGAAGAGCAATACTGTGAAAGAAAAGATCTATAAAGCACTTGTACTGTTTTGGGGGTTATGGTACATCATAGGCTTCCTCTTCATTCTTGAATATCTAGGCTTTGAGATGCCCAGTGCTGACAGGCTATTATTGAATTTATAAATTGATATTTTCCAATTAAAAAAAATCACTTATTCCCCTCAAAAAAGTGGTCAAGCACAGAAAGGTATACTTTTGGAAGCTCAATTGTATGCATTAAATTGGTATTAAAAGTCAAAGAGGCTTGTCTAATTATTATTTTTCAATTGAGTAATAACTATTTCATTTTAAAAGTACGATATTTACACTGACCACATTTTCTTGGAAAAGTAATAGTTTATCATTTAACAGAATACTGCTGAATATGTGTAATGTTTTAATTATTATGTGTGACAGTGACAGTCAAATGATGACCTGGTGACTACGTATTGAAAAGCCAAGTTATATCTATTACATTGTAACTATATGCTATACCTTTTTTCTTAGATAAAGCATTTAGAAACAGAAATGTGTATTGAAGTTACAGCAGATTTATTGTCACAATGAACATTTACCAATTGTTCTTCACTGTCTGTTGCAAAATTTATGCAGATAATTCCATTTTGCAACTATAATAAGCATAACTAATAAGAAAAAAGGATTTTATCGGTTGCATATTCATTTTATTATTGATATGGTTATTAACTACTTAGTAATTCACTAATGAGTCTCGAAGAAGAGGCTGATGAAATAACATGAAAAGGAAAAGGTGTTTCATTCAAGTTATATGAGTGTCTCTTTCTAGTCCTTTAAGGATGATGTGAAGAAACCTTACAGAATACATAACATCACAAACCTCACAGCTCATCAAGTTAGTCGTGATTTGAATTGTTAGATTGATGCCACACAGGTCAATGCCTAGGAAGAAGATGGAATCAAGTAGCTTCACAGATTGTTACTGGGCTTAATACTTTTGCAATGGGGCCAGAATCTTCTTTTTTCTTACATTACTTCTTCACTACAATCTCTCTCTGAGTCCCAAGAGAGAAAAACCTCATCTTCACTTGCTAACTAATCAGATTCTACCAATGCAATCTGGCCCTACTCCCCATAAATAGTACTTCAGAAAACATTCTTCCACTATGCAGTGCTATTTCTGTGATTTATTTTGTGCAGTTCCATGTTATACTGGTCTTGAGAGTGCTAGAATCAAATTGGTTTATGCGTTTGGTTAATTTTCTAAAATGTAAGGTCAATATCTTAGCACAATAGATTGACCAAATATAGGTTTGAATAGGAAATGAAATGTACTCCTGGGATGACAAAATCTCATTCCTCTACCGCTTCTGGGACATGTACTTTTTTTGTGGTATTTATATGACTATATGCCAGTTCATGTCAGGCTGTATATAACCAGCAAAAGAGATTATTTTCTTCCAAGATATGATAAATACATCTGGAAATCACACAAGAGACAGTGAACCTGAAGGGGGAAGGCACTTCTCAAGGAAACAACTTAATTACATATCAAAATTAATTAAGACACACCTGTCAACATTTTGGGATTTATATAAGAAATTTGATGCAATGGACTTATTCTACTGTGACAGCTGTCTGTAATGGTACTGTGTTTCCCAACTGAAAAGTAAGGAACAAGTAGCTCAGGGAGTGATAAAATTATCTTATACACAAGAGATTACTTTTAGCTCATCATTTTGCAGAGTCATTTGCTCACACTTTGGAAATGATTTTTTTTTTTTTTTTTAATTTTCTGGTGCAAAGATTGACATTTGGGAAACATCATTTTTTGCGGTTGTTCAGGACCATGAATTGCAATTTTTCTTTATAGCTGCTTCTTTCAAAGCATTTATTTCTCACCACAGAGAATCCCATAAGGTGACTAGTCACAGTTGAGTCCAAATGGAAGCCCTTTTCAAACAGCAATTAAGTAACAGCTTAATTAATAGCTGCAATCTCCCTTTTTTACTACTCAAAGGTATTATTGGCTCAGATGCCAAGAATTAAATGTAGTTTCCAATTCACAAGTTTTTAATTCTTAGTTATTTCCTTTTTTTTTTTTTGTTTGTTATTACAGTGTCTTGGCTTTTTTGTGTGCCCTTGTAAAATAGCACTGTCTTTTCACTCAGTAGATGCATTGACTTAAGTGACATCTCAAAGTGATACGGTTGCCATGACACAACATATATCCAAACTGCACAATGGAATGGGAAAAGTCACGGAGCTCTTCACCTTTGAAGGATAATGACTTTCAAAGTCTGCTGCTTGCTCCATTCAGAAAGGATTCAGAAGATACTGCTGGATGGCAGAGGTCTGTGTGATGAATTTAGTGATCCCTGCTACAGCTTCTTGATGCATGCTATTGCTGCTGCTGATAGAGGCCTCTGAAGGAAGATCCCTTAAACTGTACTCAGGAGTGTCCACTAAGTAATAGAAACATCGGGATGGGATCCTGTTCCTTCAAAGGTATAGGAGTAAAGTAAAGCCTGGAGAAAGACAGATCTCTGGTAGGTGATAACTTGTGAAATACTAGAACTTAATTCAGTTGCATAAAGGAAAAGGAAGAGCCATATCCTACGAAAAAATTCCAAGTGTGCTGCTCTAGAATGGTGTCCCTTAGATTCTGCTGTCATATCTGTCAGCCCATATAGATTATTTTAATTTTACAAGGTATGGCAGTAGCTGTCTAGTCTTAAGCAAATCAGTTCAGCCTCTACTCAAAATAACGAATGAAGTTTGGAGAGCTAAGTGGAAGTACTCAGTTTATTGGTTTGGGGAGATGTTTCATGTATCAAACTCTAAAAACTTCATTCAAAGTAATAACTGAAAGTAATAGTGTAAATGGTTGAAGTAAGCAGAAAGGCAAGGAGGCAACAAATTTTTTGTTTTCTTGTTTTCCAGCATTGTGTAAATCTTCACAGCAAGGTAAAAAGATGTTTTGATGTGCTCATGAACATGTAAAATTCCCTATAGAATGAAATACAGAATCAGTCCTTTTCTCTCATATTTTTTTCATCCACATACGCTATAGAAAATAAGCTAATTGTCATCCTAAAAACATCTCTGACGCCACTAGTTGCCCTTGTGCATTATAACGTATGGGCCCAAATCTGTGGTTCTTAATTGAGTGGAACTACCACTGAAAACAACAGGATTTCATTTGATTAAGGACTGCAAAATACATCCCCATGTGTGCACTTCTTTGTTCATGGTTAGTCAGACAGTAAGTCATGCAAAAGCTCTTTTTAATTACATTTTCAGATGGTGACATAATTGGTTGGAACAATCAATATCTTGCTTGAATCCTGAAGGTGAGACTTTCCAAATGACAGCACTGTGCTACTTATTTTGTAATATGAAACCTTGAGAATACTTTTCAGTAGATTATTGATACTTATTACTACTTGCATTCAAATAAATATAAAATAAGATACAAATTTATATGTCATGGCTGTTTTGGTCAGAATTCTCAAAATATTTTGAATACTTCGTGATTGTTGCTTTACTTTTAGTATAGTTAAAACAGATAACCTCCTTTAGAAAATTAGATACTGCCACCACAGAAAAGTTGTACCTAGTACCACATAACATATAAATACATGTTCGATAAGTGGGCAGAGAATTTTCATGAATGGTATTTTTTTTTTTGGTGGTAGTAAGTTCAGCAGGGAAAGATAAGGGAACAATCTGAAGGAAGTGACTACAAAGGACCAGAAATCCAGGCAGTGATATACTCAATGAGGAAAAGATATGTGAGTAAAAGCTTTTAGCTTGATTTTTAAAACTATGGCAGAAAAAAACAATTGACTTACTGAAATTCTCCTCTTAACAGAAACAACCTCAACACCCTGAATTTAGCTAAGAATTTGTGTCCAAAGGGCCAATCATACATAGTAAACTTTAATAGGGTTTACAGGCAGTAAGTTAAGAAAATGAAGCAGTCATCAATGTTATTCATCCTTTTGTTCCCAGTCTACTATGCAACCTGAAAAATGATCCACTAATTTAATCCAGCTCATACTTGGGTATAATCTTTTATTTTAAGATTCATGTTGGCTGTATATGGACGGAAGTTGGGCTTCAAGTTAACTGTTCTAAACCACTGTGATTTTAGGCTAGAAAAAGGAATTGGAGGCGGAAGGAGAGATTTGTGCTTGTTTTAACCCTTATTCCTCTCATGTCTCTTACAAGAAAGATTCCTACTGAGATGAAAATGAAAAGAGCTACCTCACATCCCTGAAGGCCCTGTGTCTTTGCCATCGGCCTACATAGTCTGTTGGATGAATGCAGTGTACAAAGACTGGTATTAACACTTTCATGTATCTTGGGCTTCTTTTTTAGAAAAATTCAAGTTTTTTCAAAGTAAGTGTGTTTGACTGTTGTAAGACGAAAACATTTGAAAATCTAATAAATGAGAGTTGCAATCGTTTCCGAGTTACAATCAATTTTCTGATGTGTACATTATTTACTGTACTTAATGACTTGTGGATTGTGTTAACAATAACCACATGTTCCAGTAGAATGTCTTTTGTAATGCATGCTTGTAGACAAAGAGTAATAAAATATGCTTCCAAAATTATATTTTAGCTTCTCTCCCATGTGGCTACTTAGGAAAAACCTCTTAAGAGTAGGATGGTACAGAAAATTATAAAATTGCCTTTGAAAATGGTGTATTCATTATTGATGACACTTATTTCTCAGCATACAGCAGGACTTATGGAGCATTGTGGCTGGAATAAATAAATATATGGCTGAAGAATAATGTCTTCCCTACCTCCCACACTCCCTTATCCTGAATGACTGTTGGTATGTCCTGGTAAAACATATGCAAGTTGAAATCTTGCCATTATTGTACTCAGCGAAGTAACCTTCTCTGAGCTCAGCAGAAACAATTTCTCCCTTTAAATAAAAAGGTCATTAATATCTTTTTTTCTATAATATTTAGCTGTGACTGCTGCAGCTGCAGGGTGTTTCACCAAGGTTTTTCCTCAAGATGGTGTCACCGGTTCTAATTCTGATGTTAATATCCAAGGTAGTGAAGAGTGTCATTGAACTTTATCTGATGTTAAAGATGATTAAAAGAGGCAGGATCAGATCCATGATATTTATGGTACTTTTTGTAAGTTACTGACCTTCCTTCTACATGTAAAACTGTATGATACGGTTTAATTAATTTTTGAAAGGAGGAGGTCTAAAAGTGCTGTCTGTGAGCTATAAGTTACTTGATTCCACAGCCAAAAAGTTTGATTTGCATGGGAAAATGAACAGCACAGGCATAAATTAAACTCAGCTCTATCCAGAAAGTAATTGGACTGAGCTTCAATTATACTAAATAGTAGGCTTAAAGAAGAAACACAGATTTGTTGCATAGCTATGCAGTTCACTATCATCTTCACAGTAAGCATGTGTATTAAAGTAGTTATCAGAAAATGTTGGAACTGTACTGTTTCACAGTGAATGAACAGTTAATTTGTAGGAAATATACAGACAAAATATGTGCTCATGTGATTATACAGTACACAGATGAGTGACATTCTCTGAAGAGAAAGTTCATGTTAACCAAAAAAAAAAGGTAGTATGGAATAGAATATATAACAGAGAAGTCTGACCGATAAATTGAGCTTGCTATGCTAGAGCTTAAGCAAAGGAAAGGACTAAAAATCTAGCAGATAAGCAACTCTCAATACAACAGCATTAAAATAGGGCATATTACCTGGGGCTGAGTGCAGCAATGACGAAAATTTCAGTAGGAGGTTCTTCGGAGTGATGATGCAATTAAATTGAGTCTACTAATAACACACCAACCGTTGCTATCACATAATCATCACGTACAAGAAGCTCAACATTGGTCTTCAACCTTCAGTAGATTGCCTTAAATCAATGTTAAATTCTAAATTATTCTACAAATGCAGAAGGTACTTTCGGTAATCAAGGTGAGAAGCTGCTTTCTAGGCTGAAG
Source organism: Rhynochetos jubatus (assembly GCA_027574665.1). Classification (NCBI taxonomy): domain Eukaryota; kingdom Metazoa; phylum Chordata; class Aves; order Eurypygiformes; family Rhynochetidae; genus Rhynochetos; species Rhynochetos jubatus. The sequence continues at coordinate 100,632,723 of CM050649.1, read as the reverse complement.
GAGGGCAATAATTGCATTAACATTGCATGCTGATCTTAAGGAACAATAAGCAGCTACTAGAGACCAGTGTTATCTCAACTAACTTTAATCTCCAAAAGTTAAGGCCTAGTCTGAAGTTATGTCCTGCTGTAGCCAGTGGAAAAAGCAACCTGAAGAGGGCAACTCATTTGAGTTACCCTAATATGTCTCATAGGACAGGATGAATAGCTGGAATAATGTCTCTGAATGCACTGTTTATAGAGGTAGCCCAAATTAAGCTTTAGACTGTTTGAGGGACTAGTTCAACTTCCAGCTGTCCTCAAGAACAGGGAAAAGGTAAAAAATGGCACTATATTTGTCATCTTTACATACAGATACACATCTGTGCATCTGGAGATTATGCCCTAGGTGTTTAAATTTGGTATGCTGTTCTTTACACACACTGTGAAACCTCTCTGACTGTCATCATAGGATTTGTCAGCTCAACCTCTGAGTAAGGTTCTTTGCTTTGTAATTTTTATTAACTTCAGAATCCTGAAAGAGAAAAAGCTGTTGGTCTCAGTTCTCTTAGTGAGAAAATACTTGTTCTCTGGATTTACTTTCAAAAGTGAATTTGCAGTAGGAAATTACGGAGAGAAATTGACTTCCATATTGCATGGGACATCAGATAGACTCCCCATCAAGCAGGAAGTAGGGAGCTAAAATGTATATCTAGGTAATCTAATTACATTTGTTATTGTCACTCTCAAAATGTAGGGCCTGAATCTAACTGAATTTATTCCTATATGTAAGAGATAAAAACCCAAATTATTTCAGTTGTTATCCTGATATAATACTGACAACTATAAAAGACAAGAAAATCAGTTTCTGAGTACATCAACTGTAAATTATGTGACAATGTGTAAGTAAACCTGTGTTTCAAACAACCTTTAAATCTTACTCATGGCCTTCCTGTTTTCTCCTGTATTCCACTAACCAATGTCATACAGGATTTTTAGAAATGTAGAAACGGCATGAAACAGCTATCACAAAAGAATTATTTTATGTCAGTTCCAATAGTGGATGTTTTTTATTATAAAGACTTTTTTACATGGAAAAGATAATGAGAAACTAATATTATGACTATAGAAAGATTGTAGCCAATAATAATTGATACACTTTCAGTATAAACCCTAACTGCAGAGAAGTGTTTCTGCATCCCTGCGTCTTTGTGAACAGAGAAATTCTAGAATACTCCCTAAATTCTCCCAGTAGTGCTCTTACTTCCCTAACTGCTAAACATATGAATCTTCCAGTAGATTTGATACCTACTGGACTGGATGAATGTCTGGCAAGAAGTTATTTATTATTTATCATAAATTAGGAATCTTTATTTTAAAGTCAGTTGAACTAACATTGCTCAGTGGTAAACATATTTTATTTTTCTTTTTTCTAAAAAGGATTAACCAACATAAGGCAGTCATTGATTGAACCAATGCAAGTCTCACTCTTGACTGATGCTTCCATACAGCAAAGTGAACAAACAAGACAGCTGCTTGGAAATAGGACTGATGCACCTTTGAGTTTTTAGGATCTAAGTAGGCAAATGTGACAGACCCATGTGAAGCTTTATGAAGAACTCAGGACTGTTGCCCTTTAGTAAAATTATTCTCCTTACTCTTCTTTTTTCAGGCTTTCAAAGAAGTAGAATCATAGAATTGTTTAGGTTGGAAAAGACCTTTCAATTCATCAATGCATTGCCAAGTACACAAGTATATCATGTTGTCGTGGTTTTAGCACAACGAGCCGCTCTACCACTCCGCCTCCCCCCCACCCCCTCCCGGTAAGGAAGGGTCGGAGGAACAAACCGAGGAAAAGCCCGTAGGAGTAGAGATAAGAACTATTTAGTTATATAAATGAAACTTTGGGAGTTACTAACAATGCTAGTGCTAATAAGTAATTTAAGAAACAGAGAAAAAAGGTAGAACAAATGATACAAGATCTCATCCCCAGAAGGGAAAAAAAGAAAACCAAACTGAAGGGAGCAAACATCACCTCCCCATGCCCCCACCCCCCTCCCCAACCCACCCAGGAGCCGAGAGCAAGGAGAGTAAAAGAAAAAAACCTTTCAAACCTTGACTGCTAGACTGATCTGCCTAACAAGACGCTTGCTCTACGCTGAGCACCCACCACTCACCACGAGGTTCCCACAACAAAGAAACCCCCTGCCCCCCTGGCTGGAAGCCCCCTCAGACCCTTCCCCCTTCTGAGGTTGTGCCCAACTGTAACCCTTTCCATCCACATCCCCACCCCCTCCCTGCCGGTCCTGTAGTGCCGCGGGCCCCGGACTGGCACCACCTCTCCAGCTGGATGTATTATGAGGTGAAGCAAAGTATAGACTAACCAAGAGCAAAACTAAGACACGTGTCCTTAAGCACCACATCTACACATCTTTTAAATACCTCCAGAGATGGTGACTCAACTACTTCCCTGGGCAGACTGTTCCAATGCTTGACAACCCCTTTGGTGAAGAAAGTTTTCCTACTAGCCAATCTAAACCTTCCCTGATGAAACTTGAGGCTATTTCCTCTTGTCCCATCACCTGTTATTTGAGAGAAGAGACCAACACCCACCTCACTACAACCTGAGCCTCCCCTTCTCCAGGCCAAACAACCCCAGGTCCCTCAGCCACTCCTCACAGGAGTTGTGCTCTAGACCCTTCACCAGCTTTGTTGACCATCTCTGGACATGCCCCAGCACCTCAGTGTCTGTCTTGTACTGAGAGGCCCAAACTGAACACCGTATTTGGGGTGCGGCCTCACCAGTGCTGAGTAAAAGGGGGACAATCACTTTCCTAGTTCTTCTGACCACATTGTTCCTGATGCAGGCCAGGATGCTGTTGGCCTTCTTGGTCATGTAGGCACACAGCCAGCTCAAATTCAGCCAACTGTTGACCAATGCATTCAGGTCCTTTTCTACCAGGCAGCTTTCCAGCCACTCTTCCTCATGTCTGTAGCTTTGCATGGGGTTGTTGTGAACCAAGCCAAGCCCCGGCACTTAGCCTTGTTGATCCTTATAGAATTGGCCTCGTCCCATCAATCCAGCCTGACCAGATCCCTTGGCAGCCTTTCTACCCTCAAGCAGATCAACACTCCTGCCAAACTTGGTGTCATATGCAAATTTACCAAAGGTGCAGCCAATCCCCTCATCCAGATAATTGATAAATATACTAAATAGAACTGGCCCCAATACTGAGCTCTGGGGAACATCACGTGTGACTGGCCACCAACTGGATTTAAATCCATTCACCACAACTCCTTGGGCCCTTCCATCCAGCCAGCTTTTTGTCTAGCCAAGAGTGCATCCCTCCAAGCCATGAGCAGCCAGTTTCTTGAGGAGAATGCCATGGAAAATGGTGCCAAAGGTTTTATTTAAATCTAGGTAGTCAATGTCCACAGCACTTCCCTCATCCACTAAGTGAGTCACCTTGTCAGAAAAAGACATCAGGTCAGTCAAGCAGGACCTGCCTTTCATAAACCCATGCTGACTGGACCTGATCACCTGGTTGTCCTGTATGTGTCATGTGATGGCACTCCCGATGATCTGCTCCATAACTGAGACCTCCGTGGTTAGTCAACACTGCTGATAGATGATTGAAAGTGGCTTGGTGAACGCTTCTGCCAGCTTGCTCAGGAACTTTGGGTGGATCCTATCTGGGACTATCCATAAAGTCTATCCAAAAGTCTATCCATAGACTTCTGTGTATCTGAGTGGTGTAGCAAGCTGCTAACTGTTTACACTTAGATTACGGGGGCTTCATTCTTCTCCCCACCCTTGTCTTCCAACTCAGGGTGTTGAGTACCCCAAGAACAAGTGGTCTTACGATTAAAGATTGAGGCAAAGAAGGCATTAAATATCTCAGCCTCTGAAATTGTTGATGATTCTGCTTAAAGATTTTAGCTTGTTTTGGGGACCATACTTCTGCTGAGCAAGAAGAAAGCAGGTATAGCCACACCAGTAGAGAATTTGACATTTGTTCTTTTACCTGCTTATCTTTCCATTGCAAGTATTTCAGTATAATGCTGTTCCAAAACATTTTTCCACAAAGTATTAGCTTTTGCAAGAAAGAGCTATAAGAGGTTTTGGGTTTTTTTCTCCTCATGCCTAATGAATCCTAAATAATTTTAATTAAATTCATGGGAAAACAGTGCTCTTGTACAACAGGATTTCTTCTTTTTTGAACATAATAAACCAAACAAAAATAAATTAAAGAAAGGTCATAAGCTCTTTTCTAGTTTAGTTTTTGATACAGAGTTTATGCTCAGCTGTCAAATTTGCTTAAGTCTGGTGTTAATTATGTATGGCGTGATGTTACACAGTCCAGCATTCTAGCATCTCTGGAGCTCAGTCCTTTCACAAGTCAAACAAAATGAAAAAAGTGAGCTGTTTTTCAACTATTTCTTAAACAATATGTGAATGGACAGCCTAAATTTTCTTCCACATGTTTTCTGACAGTTCTCTTCAAGAAAAAAATGTAAAATGAAAGAATCTTTGTCATATTTATGAAATGCAGCTGAAGCCTACAACTGTGGAGGAGCATATAATCCAATAGCCTAGCAAGTGACCTGTTATTATAAGTATTAATAGGCTGATTAAAATTCATTAGGATACCTCTTTCTTGTTCTTTCTTTTAGGGCATTCCAGTGCCTTATTCCATTGTATGAACCTTCTATTTTCAGACTCTGATTATTCAGATGTAATTTATACCCATTAGTTTCTGCATCGATACTATCTCTAGCTTAGCTGCTTCTTGTGGTTATCTGACACTTTACTCCACTTCTATTTTTGTAAGCAATTATGTCAGTGCCCAGTCTTCATACTTCTGGACATATTTTCTTGTGTAAGATTAAATATCTCTTCCTCTATCACTTCAATACTTATTCTCCACACCTGTTTAATTTGGGCATCTGGAATATGGATGAACAGAATCATGTTCAATTCCAGATAAGTACATGCCAGGACGCTGAACTACAGTATTCACATTTCTTATTCTTTGCTGAAAGCACATCGTTAGTTACTTTTTCCTAATGACATTATATTAAAGAAATATAATAATCTTGCAGCCAATTAAAGCAAACTAGTGTCTCTCCTCCACCAGTCTTATCAACAGAGAAAGTTCCAGCTTTTGCAGAAATGCTTATTAGTTGTCATTATTCATTATTACATTTCATCTTCTTTTGTCTTCACATGTAGTACTCATGTAATTTTAAGGTCAAGCTAAGAATATATTTAATCTCAAAAATAAATGCTTACAGTATCATTGATGCATTTCTTCGTGTTTTTTTCCCACATTTTATTTCATGGCTAGAAAACCTCTAACTTCCCATTCTCCCCCCCCCCCCCCCCCCCCCCCCCCCCAATCTAACATGGTTACTGTAAAAGGGACGTCTATTTGTAATCTAAAATATAGTGAAAAGTCTGGGTAATACACAAGTGTATTATTAAGGTGCCCTTGATACTGGGATCAAAAGAACAGAATTACTGAGAAGTTTTTAATGGATTAAACAGCAGTAAACTAAATGCATATAATTTAGTTAAACAAATGTTGAAAATTTCTGATTGTGGAGGCATCAAAAGTGCATGTTTGAATATCATATTATTAAAAAAAAATTATGTTATTGCTTCTAAGCCCTCTGTCCAAATTAAGCTCTGACAAGATGACAGAGCTCTCAAAGGTATAAAGTTCCTACAATAGACCTGTATAATATAGTGTACAGGCTACAGACAAGATTTTTAATTTTTTTGCACTTCTAACAGTAAAGGGGAAACTTGTCCTGTATGCATTCCAGCAGGTAGAAAGCAGAGGTTGAGTATAACTGTAATTCAGATCTAGTCACAGCATCTGACGCTTGTTTAAAAAAACAAAAAAAACCAAAACAAAACAAACCAAAACAAACAAACAAACAAAAAAAAAAAAAACAGGCAAAGAGGGGCAATGCAAGAGAAGGGAAGGCACATTTTGATGTGCCATAAAGTGAAACACAAAACCATGGGAAATTAGGCTTCCTAAGTTCTGCTTTTCATATAATGACGTAGTTTTTTCCAAACTGGCTATTTTTAATTCTTGAAATGACAGTGATTTGACTTTTCATTAGAAGGGTGTGTGTATTTCAACCTACTTAGGGGAAAGAATAGAGACCTACAGCTAGCATAACACAACATCCTTCTATTGTCTTATGTAAGTGTGCACATAATCTTATTACAGAACCAATACGGGACACATCTTCATGGCAGAAGAATACAGATGAAATACTATATTAAACTCTTGATTTTTAGATGTATACTGTCTTACTTTGTGAAAAAAAAGAAAACAACTCAGCAGTTTTGAATGTTACATTTATATTTATATTTATATTATTTATATTTACTGTGTAAAGAAAATTAAATACAGAGGAGTCTATTGGCAAAGGTGATCATTTACAAGGCATAGCGCATTTAACATTCCCATCTCCCTACCCACAGAACAAGAAATTATAATGTATAAGTAGAATTAAATATAACAATCTCCATGACATACTCATTACAAAAACCTGGAATCCCATTGAGAAGAGCAACATGTAAAGACACCCAGCAGATATAGTACTAAACACTTTTTCTAAAAGTGCAAATTAACTGCTGCAGTCAGAAAGCTGATGAAGTGATAAGAGTAAAATCAACCATTAAAGAAGAAAATGATGAAGGTAGAACGATTCAATAATCCAAGGGAAATTTAAATTTCCTGTCTAACACTCATGAGTTCAGACACCCATATGTGTGTATGTTCATATATATCTCTATATAGTTTATATAGCATTAGCAAATATTTGTTTGCTCTCAGTCTTGACCTTGTCATGGAAGTGGTGTGAGTTGCTGTACTGTTAAAAATCACATATTTCTGATTTTTAAAGCTAATAGTACCATTTTAAATAAAGTCTTCAGATTGTGGGTAAGCAAACACAGAATTATACCTCATTACTCTGATTTCCAACTCAACAAGAAAGGTATTAGTAAGACTACTGAAATGAGTGAGGAAACAGTTACACACAACTACACCCAGAGTGTGTCCAGGCACGATCACTAACTCAGCACTGGTGTTCCTCTGCCGTCTCCATTCATTGCCCACTGTTAATTATTTTCACAGACAATTGTGATTACACATTAGCATCATGATGCATTCAGGTCCAGAAAACAAGTATATGTATGCAATTGAAACAACTAACGCTGCTGAGACTGCCTCCTCTTTTTCCTCACAGCTGCTCTTTGTACTCATAGCACCTTTATGCTGCCCCATTAAGTGAATAAGAGAGGCAAAGGACTGTAACAAGTGGATAAATATGAAAAGTAGGAGAAGAAAGTGCTCTTTAACAACTTGCTTATGAATCAAAAGAATAGATCTAATAAACAGGAAAAAAATCAGATAAATCCGTCTTATTGCCTGCTGCCCAAATATTTGTGCCACAGTGAGTGACAAAGAACAGCAAATCAGAAACTGTAACTGCAAATAAATGTAGTAAAGTTGAAAAGAAAATATTATTTATCATAATAGCAAGAGAGAAATTCAGTCCCAGGTGGAGGATCTCATTGCGAGAAATTATTTCTCCATAGAGAACACTGTAATCTATTCAGTAGCATCTAGAACAAAACAAATTTCAGTAAGCAAATGATGAATTGAACAGCTTGTGTGGAGGAAGGAAGAAGTTTTGAAGGTTTCACTGTCTTGATACTTACTTTTTCATGCTTGAACACTGAACAGATTGGAAAATCCCACACTGCATTATGGACATGCTTACTAATTGTATTAAGGAATGAAAAACTTGGATAGGGATTCTGGACAGATCCTTTTACAGAGGTGAATGGAACTTCACTGAGGTAAGCCAACACGAAGCGTGAGATTCACCTTGGTTTTCTGCCATTCATATGGTAGGCTTTTTTTTTTTTTTTTTTTAATTAGCCTTGAAATTTTCCTCTGTAAGGAGAGATGTAGACAATCTCTGGAGAGTAATTCCTGTATCCTAAGACAGGTGTCTAAGCCAGGTGAGATACATATCTTTCTGGCAGTGCTTATCTCTCTTCAGTGAATATAGGAGTTACACAACTGGTTTAGATTCCATACCTGCTTTTAAGACAGATTAATCCTTCTTTTTGGGTTTTTTTTGTTCGTTTTCCATATGAAGAATAGCTCTTTTACATCTCTTCTGCAAATAAACCCCAGAATTATATTTCTTAAGGCAAAGAACTAACTTCAGCACTGAAAGATATGCAAAATTTTATTACCTAAATACCTGTGATGGTAGAAGACAAATTTTCAGATGCTCCAATGTGACCAAAGTCCTACTTTATACCTGAAGTCACTCAGCAATGTGTGTGCAGACCTAAGGTTTATCTACTTTATAACTGCCAAAAGCTTCTAGACCTTATCATGCACCTGAGAAAACATAAGATTTAAAACACGGGCAGTACATGAGCCAGAAATTTCAGGTCTACTATTCTTCCATCTTTCCAATTATATCTGCGTTTCTGCAATTTTGTGAGCCTGGAAACAGAAAGAGGGCACTTGTACATGCAGACAGTGAGACTGCAAGAAAATAACACATCACTTCATCATCTGCTTGTTCAGACACATTGGTGGCCCATAACATGTCTTTTAACAGTACGAGGATGAGGCAGAACCATGTAGGTCACTCTAGTGTTGAGGGTCAGTGGCAGAGAAGATTGGGTTGCCGTGTGTTAACCAGTGTCACTGTGAGGCAAAGGACCATACCAGGCTCCAAATTTTCCTTTGAAAGAAGTCCTTAAGGGCATTAACGAAAACTGTGATTTCCAGACGTTGACTGCAGTTCAGGTATTCTCGTGTTTTCAAATGCCATGTTGCAGATTCTCCTGTCTTCTTCTTAAAAGTGAGTAAAGTGATTACTCTGAGGTACAGCTATGCAACATATTGTGTATGCACAGAGCAATTCCAATGAAGTATATAATAACTACCACTTCAAATTTATTCACTGGACATGTGACATAGGAACATGCCGTGTGACTTCAGTTTGTCAGGCCAAGATTGGAAAGACTGGCGATCAGAACTGCCAGGTCCTGCAAGACCCTTCACACAATGCATATAGGTATATAGGTACTGTTTCAATGCATGTATGAGCTTATGGAGAAAAGCTCAACCACCCTACCCACCTAGTATTACTTTTTTATCTCCTGCTGCCTGAACCTTCCTATCCCAATAAGGGTGAGGAGTGGAGAGCAGGGAAGGTGGTGAAATCACTCTGCCTCTCTTTTTGGCTGGAAAGAATCCAGATCTTGAAAAGCAGTTATTGAAATTTTAGTATGTTACTTCTCTGGTTTTGGGTTTTATGTGTGGGTTAGTACCTCCTCTCCCCAACCCACCCACCACCCCCAGGCGCCTCCCCAACCCCATCAACAAAACCTGTCTTCTACTGTGTTTTCTTATCCCTAATGTTAATGCAGAGTGCTGGAATCAGGCTAACTTTCACCTTGTTTAGTTTTTGAGAGAATTATTTCCTCTTGCATTTGCTATGGATGTTAACCCCATTTCTCTTTACAACCCTCTGGGGCACATACCAGTTTTGTTTTGCTCTCTTACCCAGCAGATGTTTTATACTTTCTTTTGCCTTTCAGTAATGTCACCATCACCATCAACTTCTAAATGTATAAGTCCACCAGGGACACAGTTCATGCTGTCAGCAGCACATATTAGTCCTGTGCCCAATCCTGCTGCCTTTACTCAGTTAAATCCTGATTTCACAGACAGAACAGCCTGGATTTTCTGAGTCTCCCAGTGGATGAAAGAATCAGCCTGTCTAGTAGAATCCTTTGCTTCCGCACACAAATGGGGGAAAAAAGAGACTGTATTATAAAAACACAGAAATTACACATTCTTTGGGAATGTGGATTAGGTTTTGTTGGTGGTGGTGGTTTTTTGGGGTTTTTTCTGCAGCTTTTTCAGTTTTTTTGCTCTTGTATGCAGACTGTCAGAATAACATATCTTTTTAAAGATGGATCTAGACGAGCTACAGATCTTCTATGATTAAGATGTTGTGGCTTCTTGAGCTCCTTTTTATGTTTAAAATGTAGAGATAAAGATTTGTGATCTAATTTAAATTAAAGTGTTTCTAATAGGGATTAAATTTAGATTCCATTAGGCAATTTTTGTATACATCCTAAACAGTAAATGGCTGCTACAAACATATTAATTGAGTTTTAATTATAAGATAGATGTTTACATGATATGACTGTTAAGCTTCCTTGAAATGGTTTCTAGAAATGAACTAACATTCCGAGACATATTTATGAATGCTTTAACTGAGTAACCAAGTTATAAGATGAAGCAAGATATTATAATATAAACATAAACCCCACAATTAGATACAAATTAAGCAGTCAGGCATTTCATATAACCTTTATTGTTATAATTAGTTTTTCACTTGAGTCCATTTTCTGATATTTAATCAAATCAACATATATTAACAACAGCAGCTATAGTGCATACATCATCCAGAGCTGAGTAATTATCAGCACTGGCCAGTTAAATAATACCTCCTCACAAAACCATTTTTAGATTCACCAACTATATGAAAAAAAAAACCAAAAAGCAAACATGGATAGTCATACAGTAAAACACTGCATAGTTATTAGCCCTCTCTAGGCAGCTGCTTAACCATCATATTATATACTGTTTTCATTAAATCATCTTATCCTAGTTATTTTTTTCTTGACCAGACTGTTTTACATGTATAACTGGTCCTAGTTCTCTTCTGTTCATGTGAATCATGACTGGGGAAGCCGAGGCAAACATTTTCAATGACTTGGTTTAACGCAAAGGTGCTAGTCTTCATTTTTTAAATGAGGGTAGCAAGATAAAATCCTGGCATCCAGAGTCATGATGACCCACAAGTATCAAAGAAGATACTAGATGACATCCCAGCAAAGTGTGCAACGTGTATGTGGGAGTACTGATTCCTAGCACAGTACTGACCCAATCCCTTAGCTGTTCCCACAACATGGGGAAAGTTACTGCTAAAACTGTACATACCAAGTGAAACTGTTTAATTAGGTTGCACTCAAATACACTTCAAATATTAACCTTCTTTTGTTTTTAAAGTATCTTTTGGTTTTTGGAAATAATAATGGATTACTATCTCACAGCACTGTTATGATATTTGATTAATGTTTGTGAAGTGTTTTGAGACCCTTATTTGAAAGGCACTAAAAACTACAAAGTATTGTTATTATCATTTCTCTGAATTCCCTCAAGTTCCAGGTGGCTCATAATATTTTAGGGAAAGGCTGTCAGAATAACCCCATAGACTCCATTAAAGCAATGTATTTCATCTGTTTACTGATAATTTCCATTTTATGCTTTTAGATTTTCCTACGTTCTCATCTCTTTCCCTTAGCTGAGTAATATATAAGACAGAATTATATGTCTGATATGATGAAAATGGGTCTGTTCCCAAGACTGGGACTTTTAATCTCGGCAACCTGTTGATAAACTGTTTTTACAATAGGGTCTCTAACATGAAGTAAAAAAAGCAACAATCGTAAATGGCAGTTAAAAAATACAGACCATGGCAGGTATCTCTCAGAGGTTTAGTATGTACCAAATGTTTTTACTGAGAAATTCCCAGCTGTACAAGTAGAGCTTAATTTCTTCCACTTTCTGCACTTCACACTTTCTATATCGGTTGGGCAGCTGAGTTACTTTTGCATTTTTTATGCAGAATTCAGATCAGATACTTTAAAGTCAGTCCAAGGCCATATGAAGTGAGGAGTGTGGTAGTACAAAATGGTTGTGCTCCGTGTGCCTCTGTAACCAGATATAGCACAGTCTGATAAGCAATATTTAATACAATTTGAATGTTACCTTTCTCTGGCTGTATCGTTAACGGAATGGCTGCTGGCAATTATTCTTCAAATAGTGCAGAATCTTTGCTTTGGGAAAGGTTTCTTATATAATTCAGTTGTTTTTCTAGCTGCTCAGTGCTTCAGGATGAAAATATATCAGGACTCTGACAGATATTTTAAAACAGAAATTCAAACCAAGTTTTCTTGATGTTCCTGTCACAGGGCTGGATAGTGTACAACAGTAGGAAAAAACCACTCAGAAGCAGTCCTGCCACTGTCTACTGACCTGAATACAAACAAATCTGGAACCATGCTAGTATTCCTATTTCTGTGCCCTTTCCTTCCTCTCCCACCCCTCAGGAAAACAAAATATATAAATTTTAAAAAGAAGCAAAACTCAGGAATTTATACAATTATAACATATTCTCTCCTCCTGTGGTATGTTTCTTTGAGGTTTAGACTAGCAGACAGCAGCATAGCAGCAGAGTTTTAGCACACAAAATGTCTCTATCAGTTAAAGCAAACCATACGAGAGGAGCAACACAGTGTGCCAGAAATCCTTACAGTCAAGCAATACAAAAAATACCCAGAGAGAGAAAAAAAAAACCAAAAAAACCAAAACCCCAACATAGAGTAGTTGAAGCTTCACTGTCTTTTTTAGGTTATCAAAGATGGTAAGGGTATGAGAAATATAGAGGAAAAATGTGTTTACAAATCATACCTTACATTATTTCAAAACTGAGATAATTTTCAACTTTTTCTTTTTCTTCCTCACTCCCCAGATTTCTCTGCTGATTCTACTGCTTTCCATTTAGATAATGCAAACATAGGCAGGCGTAGAGGGTTTTTTTACTTACATTGTTGTTCTTTTTTGAATATCCTTGCCAATTTGTGCTCCAGAATCTAAGCTTTCATTAAAAAGCAATATTTCTAGCACAGATGGTAATGAAGATAACCATGAAAACATCAACTGAGTATAAACCAGGACAGTGATGACTTTCAGATATTGCTGACAGCTGGAAACAATAGCTCTGAAAAAACTAGTCCAGTGGGTGATCTGGCCCATTTGTCTCAATGCCTGGTTAACTCCTGCTACATCTAAACTGAGGGACCTAAGGACACCTCCAAGCAAACAGGTCTTGATGGACATGCCAAATATATTTTCAACCCATTGTAAGGTATGCCCAGGTCTCTCCTCTCTTTCCTTCCCCATGCTCTGCTCTCTACAAACAGTGACCCAGGTGTATAAGTCAGATGTGATCAGTGGTGTGCTCCAAGAAGGTCCATAGTCTCAGTAATCCTGTGACAAGGCTGCAAGGAATGCACCTATAGGACTTCTTAGAGACAGACTCTTAGTGCCCAGTCTGGTGCTCCTTATTCTCCAATGCAAAGGAGTTTTAATAAAACTTTTTTTTCTGCTGATAACAACTTTGTCTTACACAGGACAACATTTTTAGTATGATTTGGAATGTGGTTTTAAACGAACACATCTAGCCCATTTAAACATGGAAAGGTGTTTAGTATGCAATGTATTGTAACAGAGAGGCAATGTTACAGGCATGATGATACTGAAACCCACCCCCACTCCCCCAATAGTTGTATTTGTAGAAGAATGTCTTCTTTTAGGTTCTTTACATTATTTCAGTGACTAGAGAAGTTACAGGAGCAACCAGGATCTCTGGTGCAATCCCTCCCCCCCCCACTTACACCTTCCTTAAGCCCCGTGGTGCTCAAGAAAAGAATTACAGGGATAAGCCAGACAAAAACTTAAATCAGGACAGCTGTTGCAGAAAGATTTTAAGGGGGAAAGAACTGAGTTCATCTCTCAACAGAATTTTTTGGCAGGGAGGTTCCTCTCAGTTTTGTTTTTCTCTTGCAGATTATATAGACAATATCCTGTCCCTGAAGTAATTGGCTGGATGGTTCATATGGTTCAGCCCAGAGTGTTCGGACATGACCCCAAATCTCTAACCTCTGTCTTTATTATTTTCCACCCTATTATCTGCCTTCTAACATTATCCTCACTAAGAAATCTAAAAAACCCTCACCAAACCCAAACCCCAAACCAAACAAACAAACCACACAGCAAAGAAAAAGACCACTCAGAAACAAACCAAAGCAAACAAGAAAAAAAGCCCCAAAATCTCACAATAAAAAACAGTGGAGCTGATCTTTCTGCTTCTATTCTTGTTTTTCTTTTATTTTTTTAGCTGCATTGTCTGGATTGTAAATGCACCAGACCTTTTCTTCTGCTTACACAGAGCTCTGAACAATGTATTTTGTTTGATTCCTAAGGACTTTGATAGTGCGATAAAATAGAAACATCTGAAACACCTTCACCGACAATCCTCTGATAAAGAATATTCATCTGACTTGATAATCCCAACAATATAGTCTCTGCCCATTTAATTTTAGAGGTAAAAAAAAGAATTAAAAAAAAGGAAATAATTCCAGTTCCACATTTACAAACGCAGCTGGAGAATGCTTGTAAAAATACAGCTAAACTTTGCTAACAAAACCTGGATGTAACCCAAAAGTTCCAGCTTCTCATTAACAACTTTACAATGCAATGATGTGCTGTCAGTACAAATACCTAACAGCAGACACTCTGGGAATGACCAGAAACAAACTTAATTTCACAAAAAGCTGATAACGTGGATAACTGCACTGATTTTATTGTTTATGTATTAACTTCCACATATATATGTGCACATACATATATATATATATGTATATATAACTAGACACAAAAGCATATGTCAGAGAAAGCACCAAAGTTCAAACATACCTACATATATCATAGAATCATAAAGTGGTTTGGGTTGGAAGGGACCTTAAAGATCATCTAGTTCCAAGCCCCCTGCCATAGGCAGGGACACCCTCCACTAGACCAGGTTGCTCAAAGCCTCATCCAGCCTGGCCTTGAAAACTTCCAGGGATGGGGCATCCACAGCTTCTCTGGGCATATATAAAAAATACATGTGTATATATGTTGTATGTAAATGCAGTGCACTGGTTTATATTTTACTTTATAAACCTACTGCTGAAACTGGCTATAAAATTTGAATTAATTTTGCAAAGGAAGGCATAACTCTTGTTGAAAAAGGTAATTATATATTCTGAGGCTCTCATACTAGAAGTAAGCTTCGGTCTTCAGTTTACAAATATGTCCACCATCTGAGAAAAATTGTAACACTACAACTCTCTGTAATAAAAGACTTTTTCAATCACCAGGTATGTAGGATTGAATTGTGAACATCTTATCTATTTAATTTTAAAACAAAATAAGAAAATAAATAAATACAGATTGTAGTGACTCATAAATCAAATTAAATGTTGAAAAGGATTGGTGTCCACCTTTTTGGGGTTTTTTTTGTGTTTTTTTTTTCCCCTGATGGGGGCTTGTTTCCCATAAGTAGCAGTGACTTGCTTGGTGTAGCTACTTGGTGTAACTTCTAGCAAAAGGAATGCTTGTCCTTAAGAAAGAGAATGAAACTGTTTCCTCCAATAGCAACTTATTTTTATATAGCTTACATGATAAGCCAAATCTGACCTGACAGCGTCCTTGTAAAGCTTCTTTGAAGTACTGAAATACAGATTATAGTTAGAGTCTGTGGTGAGGTATTTTTATGAAGAAGGTATTAGGATTTTCACTTTTCATCTTTGTTTTAGAATTACTCTCTTGACAAAGTCTGTGTGAACTCGCTTCAGATGCTTCAGCGTATTTGTCAGACCACTGCACAGCAATGCAAAGCATATTAATTCTTGGCACAAGCAGTTTGTCTCCAAGGAACATCAGGACACCTTCTGTCCTGTAATTAAACTGATCCTACTCTTGGATCTATTTATCCAAGCTGGTGCCATCTTATGACTGACAGTCCTGTGATGATGTATTGGTGCAATGCATCATCAAAGTAAGATGCTGTGATGATGCATTACCAGAAGGACGGGGTAGCAGATTCAGTTTAATCCTGGCACCAGAGTACAGGGCTTGCCCAGGACCATGTGGCTGTGCTGATCCCAGAAGCATTTTAGTGCTGCTGTCAACAGGGTGCAGAGCAGGGTGAAAAAGTGTATGGTATAATCACTCACAGTATGAAGTTATGCAGCTTTTTACAGGTTAAATTGTTTGCTTCTGAGCCACACAAAGAGTCTGGGTAATTTAAATTTCTCTGGAAGACCTTTATTGGTAGGAGGTTAGGAATAGACATTAATTCAGGTAAGAGGAGAGGAAACACAGACCTTTATTAGAGATAAATCCATTTTCAGAAAGGAAAACCTCCAACCCCTTCAAAAAAGAAACTGTTTCCATACTTGGGAAGAAAAAAAAAAAAAAACCCTACAGATTTTGTTCTAATTTGTAAATTTTGTCTCATAGATTCCCTTTTTCCCTAATTGAATCCACCACTGAATCCGAAGGATTTCTTGGAACCCCTTGGGATCCGGCAATTTCCTTCTATTTCAGGAACACAGTGTCTTTCACTTTTCTGATACAGAGTGTGATCGTATTAATTGCCCATGATCCATTCAACACAATACATCACAGAATTAAATTCAGCATTCAGGAAGCCAGATCTATTTGAGGGACAGCTTTTAAGCACATGATTGACTTTAAGCATGTGCTTAAGTCAATAAACTTTAATGAGGCAATGGTTAATGGCTTTCTTCAATGAGTAGGTAGTCTGTGTTGACAGCTTACAGATTTAAGATTAGACACTAACATTATTTTAAGATTTAAATATCAACTTTAAATACAGCAGCATTTAAACAGACTTTTAGAACCAATGCATCCTAGGTGTGAATTTTACTGTTTTAAAGTACGCAACCAAAAAAAATCAAATGTTAAAAAATGTTAAAGTAACTTTCACATTAATAGTTTTTGTCTAGTCTCCAGTCTAAGGTAAAAGCCACATAGTTTGCTTTTGGTGAACTGCACTTTATGATAACAGATTTTAAACCCATCAGGTTACATATTTTTCAGCTTCTCTTTCCTTCTCATTTGTTGACTACACAGCTTTTCTGGAAGAGTTAAAGTTGCTGTGGTGGGTTCAGTGAGGAAAGGGTTAACTCCCTTTACTGTGATTGCCAGGGAGCTATGTTGCTGGACCTAAGACAAAATACTGATAAGGCCTCAGCTGGTGCTGGGGAGGGCCTGTACAGAATTCAAGGTCTTTCTCCGCTTCTGATAAGGTTGTTGCGCTCCCAGCTCTCGCTGTCTTGTGAGCAGTGTAGGAGACATAGTTCAGAAAGCTGACCCAAACTGACCAAGGAAGTATTTCATTCCCTTACTCCCTTGCTCGCCTACTCCTGGGCACTTGCTAACCCTCCCTGTGTTAACTACTTTGCTAACTCCTATCTTGGCTTGTTTGTGAGGGAGTTGGTGGGTTGTTTTGAGTTCATGGCTGTGCTGTCACTCATAGGATTCGTTCAGAATCTGCTGCGTTAGCTCCCAGGCTCTGTCCCTCGGGCTGCAGCTCTCGGGCTGCGATCGCTCTTGGGCTGTGATCACTCTTGGGCTTTCTCAGGCTTTGGGTGTGCATTGGTCAGTGGATGGTGAAAAATTGTATCATATTGTATATATTGTATCATATGTTTTATTTTCTACTATTTTAATTATTTATTATTAGCAGTCAATAGTTCTTATCCCAATTTTACAAGCTTCCTTATTTTTTTTTTCTCTGATTCTTCCCCTTTGCTGGAATAGGGGAGGGGGGATTTGTGAGAGTGGCTTCATGGTATTTTGATAGCCGGAGTTAAACCACAACGGTTGCTTAAGTCAAAGATGTCATTTTCATAAGTCACTGTTCTTTTTAGATTGGACAATGATAAAAAGAGGACTTGTGTTTATGCATAATAGGAATCATTAACTTTGCATGATATATTAAAATGATAAAGTTTTTGATTTTATTTTTCTTATAAGTAAGAAAACTAGAATGAATGCATTATTAAGATCTGATAGTACAAATGAACTGTGATTCTAAACTCTACATTTTCAAGGACTATTTTTTTAAATCTGATTTCCTCTGCACATTTTAATTCACCATTAAAAATATCAACCTATACACAAATAAGAAGCGCTGTTAATCATTGTGGGATATCTGTAAGTTAAAAAAAGATAGGCAGTGTTCTTCATGTAAAATTTAATCTTAGTTATAGACTTGGGTATGGCATATTAATAATAATATTCAATGTATTGTTTGTTTTTTGTTAACAGTTATTTTCTTTGATTGCATTCCAGCTCTTTCACAGACATTCATGCTATTTAAACACCCCTTCCCCAAATGTACATCCTTGAATAAATCTAATGTGACACAGCGCTTGACTCCTGTCTCCCTCCTCTCAAACATTATGCTGGTATTTCAGTGCAGCTTGAGGCTCCTGGAAAGGGCTGCGCTGGGCATCATGTTCAGAGATACCACAGTAATTCCTCTTTCCATTTCTTCTCCCTGATGTCTGGCAGAGTATTTTGGGACCATACAAAACATATAACCCTGATGCACCAGTCCACTAACTGTCCCCATTTTTTTCCTGTATTTGAAAAAATAATAAAAAAAAATATATACCCCCTCATATGGGGCATGAGATCTGGAGACACGGAAAGCTGTCCTGCCTGCTTTATTCTAAAACCACTAAAGATTAAAAAAATAACAAAACAAAACAAAAACCAAACAAACAAAAAACACAAACAAACAAAAAGCAAAAAGTGTAGTGTTTTGTTTAAATTTGCAATAAAACCACAATACTTTTCTGAAATGTAGTGAAATCAAATCTCCAGCTGAGCTGCAATTTAAGCTATCTATCTGGCCTACTCCTTACATCCCTTATGCAACTAAGCCCAAGTATGCTAATGAACTTTAATACTAACCTAAATACTTAAAGAAAACAATGCAGGCAGGGAAGCCAAAACCAGAAGAAAGTCTTTCAGAATGAAGTACATTTATTTCACTTCTTCCTACAAACACTATCTATATATTTCACAAGCAAATTACAGGTATATATAGGCTACAAGCAAGTAAGACCTTTCAACATACTACACGTCTGCAAAAGCAATTGCTCACCTAGGGAAAACTCATTACTGGTAAACAATCCCATTTTAAGATCTCTAAGGAGGTAAACTATCCAGAAACAACACCTAGGTAATAGCTACCTATTTATCTGCTATGCTGGAAACATGCTTGCCTTCCCCATACCCTCCCCCCCCCCCCCCCCCACCCCCCCCAATACACTTTCTAGCTGAGTTTCATAGTTAGGTTAATTAGGAGTTAGCCATGTTGCAAATTAAAATCTGACATCTAAAGCTGTTTTGAACCCTCACATTCCCATGGACCAGACAAGTTTGTTTATATAGGCTCACTTTTCATTCCTCAAATGTCCTTTATAAAAGGTTAAGATTTTCCAGCTGGCAATACAGCATGTGTTGAACAGTTTCACTATTCTGTGTTCTGAAATAGAATATTTTGTGTATGAGGAGTTTGGTAATTTCCTATATTTTAATTTTGATGGCTTCAGTTTGCTGGAATTAGTTTTTTCTGACCTGTGACCTTTAAGTTAACTTATTTGCTGATTTTGTGGTATAACCAAACAGGAATGAGGAAAAATACTTATCTATCTTGTTTTCTTAAAATACTTATCTATCTTGTTTTCTTAATAAGTTTCTGAACTAAATAAAGCCAATTTAGAAGACACATGGCACATTATAGTTATTTTAATGGTCAAACATTTTAATAATTTAATCAGTAATAATGGTGCATGCATCTGTGTGTAGGGGACATTTTTTCCCTCTGAGAATGCTCTGGAAATTTAGCTGTAGCCATGCCTGTCACTATAGAAAATGCAAGATTTACCTATTCAAAAACAGTTTCTAGGGGCAAATCTGTATGTGCTGACCTTATTATTATCTTACATAGAAGGAAGAGGGGAAAGAAAAGAAAAGAAAAAAAAATCAAACTTCAAGTGTAATTAAAAAAACCCAAAAACTTTCTTTGCAGGGAAAGAAATCTGCAAGCAGCTCGTGAAGAAGAGAAATTATAGGCTATGGATACATTTTCCTCAGTCAATTTGATGTATGGTAACATTGATATCAGTATAAGAGATTATTTCTAAGTATACAATTTAAGATTATTTATTACCATCATATCCAGTGCCATGTGTATATATATATTTATGACAAATGTAAAATCTTGATCCCTGTACATGGTACCTATACTTAACTACCTAAGAAGCAAGCAAAACCAGGAAAAATGAGGGTTCATACTACAACTTGTTTGTTTGTTTGTTTGTTTTATTTTTTATGAACACTGAAACATTTTATATGCATAATCGGCTTCATTCCTGTGTTAAAGGTGCTTGGTAAATGGCTAGTGATCATAAGTGTTTTATTTAAAGCCACAATATAGCTATAATTTGAGAGGAACCGTTTTTGTTTAAATGTGTATACAGACTTTGAGAAAGGGAGGTGATCCACATGCTGCAAACAACCTTAACATAAGTATAAACTGCAACAGAGCTGATATCTAGCCCTGGCAAAGTGTATTCACACAGTTCAGTCTAAATATTACTCCTAGCTCAAGACTTCTCAAAAATATAAGTTAACATCTTCCTTCTTTTCAGTCTCAATCCTTTCCCCTTCTACCTTAAAACATGTATATATAAACATATATATATAAATAATAAATTTAAAAATCTTATCAAGTTTATGAAAGTCTGCTAAATAAAAAAAGAATTAAGCAGATGATACACAGACTGGCACACATGCAGTAATAACACAAAGAGAAAGATGAAAGTATTAGGAAAGTAGATGAATCTGTATTTAAAGGATTAGGAGGCCATTGCAGTCCCGGCCTTAGGAAGTATGTTTAGTTCAGCATGTCAGTTGTCAGAAGATTCATCTAGTTTTACTTTGGTGTTTGAGATAGTCTAGGTAGTGATCAAGAATAAGAGCCTGTTTGATTTCTAAAATGTGTTTTCCAGGTAGCTCAGTGATCAGAATGGAACAAGCTTCCTTCAGAATTGCAGAGACAACAGGAAAGCTTATCACTCTGTCTCCTTCTACATGGGGTGCCTCTTGCAAGTAAGATAAAGCTAATCAAAGCCTCACACAGTTGTGGCAGAAGTGACTAAATTAAGCATACAGAAATCACTAGGTGGTCTTGTCTTTGTAAGCAGGAATGATTTGATGTGTGCCTTTATATTTTAATTGAGTAGAAATGCACAGATACTGCGTGCAGCAAAGAGAAAGTTCACTACAATGAACAAGTCAAATCTTGTGTGGCCTTAGAAGTCTGCCTAAAATTGATAAACATTACCTACAGTATTTGTAACTTTTGTTTCTCTCTGTTGTCACTCTTTAAAATGCAACTATTTCAGTATCAATAAATTAATGTGTTCCCCAAGACATAAGCAATTCTCATTCAACTCCACTACACTGTCTGTTTCACAATGGATTGGCTGACCATACAATTCTGATTTTCAAATCTGAGTTTCAAGAAGTGATATTGAGCTGCTTTGAGTTGTCATAGCAATTGCATTCCTAAAAGAGATAAGTAGGTTTCAGACTCCTAAATAGTGCTGCATCAGGAGCATTTTAGAAAGTATAATGGAGCTATAGGACTCAGTATTCAGAACTGTTGTATTGGAATGATCACATCATTTATGAAAACACATACCTAGATGTCCTTGACCATTTATGACAGCAGTAATGAGAGCAAACACAGCCAACCTCAATTTAAACATGAATAAATATGAACCTTTCTGACATCCACTGTCCTTCCTTTGACAGTTTCACTATATACTGACTAAAGAAAACATACCACTATTCCAGAACAGATTTCATCTTTAAAAAAAAAAAAAAAACCAATCTGGCTCTTCACTGTCAGCACAGAAGAGTTAAAGATGCTATAAAATAATAAAACACCTTTATTTGTTCCTGCTTTTCAGCAATTGGAAAAGGTGTTGAAGCTGGCTAGAGTAACAGGACTTGTGACTACACTGCTGATGAATATTACAAAAATGGCAATTGTGTAGCATACTTACCTACAGTAGCCACATATTTAATACAAACTAAGATGCTGGCACAAATTATGTCTGTATTATATATGCATGATCAGCCAAGTTTGTATTTCATATATAGACATCACAGAGGGAGAAGGCCCCCTGGAGTGTGTTTCAGCACTCCTATAGTTGGAACTGTCCTCTGGAAGGGTCTCCATTTCTCCATTGACTCCACAGGGTCAGTTCAGTGACTAGTTTATTTACACAGGCACCTATAGATAGATAGTCTGAAACGTCCTTACTACAACTTTAAGAAATGTTTTTATATACCCATTTTATCTGTGTTTTCTGGGTCATTTGGAGACCTTGTTTAATTTCACATGGCATATTGCATTGATCCATGTTAATTAGAGGTCAGCCCCCAGGTCTGTTTAAATATTAATTGAAAAGAGTTTTTAGGGAGAAATATGCCACTTCAAGCCACCTTCTACCACTTCTTAAGTTTTCCATTGCAGCAATGACTTGGCCATTACCTTAGAAGTGTGCTATCTGTGTCAGCGTCAAACTGATGATAAGGAAATGTCCCATTCAAACCCAACTCCCCCTGCTTTGTTATTGCATATCAGATTCACAGCCTATTTGCTCAGGTCCCTAAAACTTTTAGAGCCTTCTGAAGTTAACTTGATCTTTGCAAACAGAAAAAACCCCAACTTTCTAATCTCGTATTGTCACTTGCTTGCCACTTGAAAGCCAACTTTTTAACCCCGTATTATCGCTTGCTCTCCTCTTTCCTTTTCTCTGACATGTTTTGCATCCCTTTGGCACAGAGAAAATCTGTTTCTTCACAGGATCCTAAACTGAGAGAGGGTAAGCCCCAACTGTTTTTTCCCTCCAATTTAGGTCCTTCTGACACAGTAAACTCAAGAGGCCATTTCCAGAAGTCTTCTGTCCTTCCCTATGGCCATGCTCATTGTTATTTTTCATGTCTTCTCATGACAGGGAGTCTTTAAATCTTTAGTTACTTCAAAACGTAACTTTTCAGTAGAAGTTGCACTGGGTCAAGCTTTGATATCAATAACAGATATTAACTTACCATCTCAGCAGTATGGTGTCCAGGGTGTAACTTCCACCTCCCACTGGTTCAGCTAGCTGCCCCTCCTCCCCACTACACCTGTAAGGTTGAACAATTCTGAATTATAGCTCTAGCAGTGGAAACACAAACAGGGGTGTGACACAGCATATTAGCTGTGCTCTGTAAAGGGCTCTGTTAGAAGGTTTGCACTAGTAGGTGGCTGTGGGCATAGAGCATGCCCAGCTCTCTTGCTTACTAACCCTTTTTAACCCTTCAGTATTAGAAGTTTAGATATCTGTGTTCTGAAGTTAATCTATAGGGGTGTTTTTTGGTTTGTTTTGTGTATGTTAGGTTTTTCTTTTTTTTCCCTAAGATGAAACTGAAATAATTTCAATATTTTTGAATGGATATTTTCCCTTGTAGGTTCTTAATTTCTTAAAGAGTCACCCAACTCTAAATCTGTGGGTTTTTTTCCTGTGTTTTGCAGGGGTAGGTGTGACTATTTTTTTTTTTTTCTTCTGGCAAGAAAAGCAATACTTGGCAATGAGCTTAGCATATAATAAATTTGCTTCTGAAATAATTGATGTATATCAACTTTATACATAAAACATGACACAAGCCCATCAGCTATACTTTGCAGTCAGGAGATGAAAAGTAAAAAACATTGTTAAAAAGTTGTTTGGCAATAATGTCCTAGTTATTCAACTAGTTTGCATCAGTGTCTTTTCAATGACAAATAAGCTCTTTTAAAAGTCTTATTTTGTTTGATAAAAAATCTCTTTAAAGAGGAGTTTGAATGTTACACTTCCAAATTCTGTTTTTGAAAACTTTAAAAATGTTTACTCATTTGAAATATTGTACCTAGTCCAGTAAAATATATAAACTAAGCAAACAGCTTATAAAATCATACATGTACAACAGTGAATCAAAATCTCATCTTAACAGAGCTGACATAAGAGGATATTGTTAGCTACTAAGTTAATAAATTAAGCATGTAGAGTGCAGATGACTACATGAATGTGCATGTAAACATATATTTAGTCACACTGTTTTACAAATGCTGAACAGTACCATGCAATTTATCCTATCAGCATTACTGAGAAAACACATAAAGTAGCATCCTAAATAGTATGAGTAGGCATAGTACATTCTATGTATTAGTTATAGAATTAACATCAACATGGCAACATCTATAGAAACTAAAACCACTGTTTTACAGACCTGTGCTTACTTACACCCAGCTGGTGAAGTACATCCTTTTGCTTGTACTTGAACTAATACCACAAGAAATAATACACATATTTCAGAAACCTATCACCTTTATGATATATAAGTAATATTTAAAATGCTTATTCTCTGAATCTTGAAGAACCCATTGTTCTTATGAGTATCTAAAGGTCAAGTAAAAGTGACTATAAAATTTGACATCTTACAGGAGTTCTTAGAAATGCACATGCAGTCTAGGAGTGATACACAAGAGGTGAGATAGTTGAACAAAGACTAGAACTAGCTGAAATATAGAATAAATCATTCTTTCTTTAAAAACTGAAACTAAAAACAGAACTATTTTTCCTTGTGGAACCAAACTGATATTTGGCCAATTTCTTAAGAGAATAGAATCTTGATAAACTAGCACATCAATCACACAAATTTTGATTTTTATTCCTGAATATTCAAATTAATATATCCAAAAATTAAAAAGAATCATAGAATCATAAACTCTCTCAAATTGGAAGGGACTCATAAGGATCATCGAGTCCAACTCCTTGCTCCTCACAAGACTATCTAAAACTTAATTGTGTGACTAAACCGTCATCCAGATGGACCTTGAACCCTGACAGGTATGACCCCTACCCTGGGGAGCCTATTCCAGTGACCAACCACTCTGAATGAAGAAATGTTTCCTAAAGTCCAGTCTGAAATACCCCTGATGACCATTTCATTTCCTAGTGTACTATTGCTGGTCACCAGAAAGAGACTATCACCTGTCTTTCCACTGCTACCCTTGAGGGAGTTGTAGACTATGATGATGTCACCTGAAGCTGAATAAACCAAATGACCTCAGACACTCCTCTTGCCATCGAGACCTTTCACCTTCTTATTCACTCTGCTCTGGAACTAACCTGATGATAGTTTCATGTCCTTCTTATATTGAGGCACCCAAAGCCGCACACAGTACTCAAGATGGGGCTACATCAGTGCAGCGTACAGTGTGGCAATCACCTCACCTCCCTTGCTTGTGTAGCTAAGCTGTGCTTGATGCATCCCAGAACGTGGTTGGCCCTTCTGGCTGCCAGGGCACATCATTGACTCATATTCAGATTTCTATCAACCCAAAACCCCAGATCTCTTTCCATGGGGCTGTTCTCCAGCCTCTCATCCCCCAGTTTGTATGTATAAGGAGGATTATCCTATCACGGGTGCAGAATCTGGCACTTGCTCTTACTAAAAGAAACTAAATTTTGGAGTTATCACCTCTAAGTAACATGAGTAGCTCAGAGTAAATGATGGCTTTATATTGATTATGCTCTGAGGCAAGAAATTCCTAAGCAAAAGGTAAGCCATCTCAGAAGAAACATTCCTAGCTCCATAATGAGCAATATAACAACTTTATAAACTCAACAGCTCAAAGAGCTAATCAGACTAGCAGTAACATTAGGTTGTTGGTATATGATAGACAGTAAGAAGAAGAATTGATTGAAGCTGTGGCTTGAACCATGATTTCCCTGGTCACTTTTCACCCTTAGGTTTGCTTACTTTATTGTTCCAGGATACTTGAATCATTGAGTAATAAGAATCCAATTCCACAGATTCATTTTGGTGAACCATTGTAGCATGAATTGAAAGGTACCTTCAGAGTGTCTGTTTCTTAAGAAAGATTCTTAATAAAAGTATAAACATGCAGTTCTGTGCTGGGTTCAGTCAGGAAAGGGTAAACTCCCTTTACGCTGGTTGCCAGGGAACTATGTTGCTGGACAGTAAGTGAAAACATTGATAAGGCCTCAGCTGGTTCTGAGGATGACCTGTACTGAATTCAAGGTCTTTCGTCTGCTTTGGATACTGTAGCTGACCCAAACTGACCAAGGAAGTTTTTCATTCCATAGTAAGTCATGTTCCAGTTCGCTTGGGCGGGGAAGGGGGTCTGGTAGTCTTACTCTTCCTATTACTCTCTTCCTTACTCCCTTGCTCGTCTCTCTGGGGAACTTGCTAACCCTCCTGTGTTAGCTGCTTTGCTAACTCCTGTGCTGGCTCGTTTGTGAGGGAGTTGGTGGGTTGTTTTGAGTTTTCTGGCCGTGTTATCAGTGATAGGGTTCTCTCGGAATCTGCTGTGTTAGCTCCTGGGCTCTGGCCTTCAGGCCGTGGCTCTCGGGCTGCGATCACTCTTGGGCTGTAGTTCTCAGGCTCTCTGGGTCTGATTTTCATCACTCAACATCTGGGTGTGCATTGGTCAGTGGATGGTGGGAAATTGTATCATATTGTATATATTGTATTATATGTTTTATTTTCTACTATTTCAATTATTTATTATTAATAATAAATAGTTCCTATCTCAATTTTATGAGCTTCCTTATTTGTTTTTCCTCCGATTCTTCCCCTGCACTGGAGGAGGAGAGGGGGATTTGTGAAAGTGGCTTCATGGTATTTTGCTAGTTGGAGTTAAACCACGACATATATATATATATATATATATATATATATATATATATATATGTCTTTGCATTATAGGAGTCTAGAACTGCTTGGATTTTACCTTCTCTTCAGATACTCAGGGAATATCAGAAATTACTTTAAGTTTGTGTCAAATGATACTACAGTCAATCTGGGAGGGCAGCAGACACCAAATCCACTTATTAGACACATTTCAGGTATATGGTCATTTCTCTTAATCTGTATTTTGCATGAAGATTTTATTATTATTATAATTGCAACCAGTGAGTCATGCAATTCAATTGCATAATTCTTTCAGTAAAAGAAAAGACAAAGGGAAGGAGGGAGTAGAGTATCCATATACAAATTTTATCCTTCTGTCTCTTTTTCGGTCTTCTTTATTAATTGATATTAACCACAGAGGAGAGGGGTCTTAAGTTCCGTCAATCCAACATACTGCTAGATAACTAATTAATACTAATGGTGGAGCTGTGAAGTCATCAGGATAAGCCATTAAAATTAAAACGTCTCTATCTTTCACCACGCTGAAAAGGAATAAACCGCATTTATTACCAATAGGATAGCCAGAGCTGATCCTACCTTTCTAATTCCTAAGGAAGAGGGCAGTGTTGGATTTAATTTACCACAGGAAAAGGATTTGCTCATCTGTAGTCTACACTGTGGCTGCATGTCCTCTTCCAGCAGCCTGGGGTCCCATGGAAATCGTAGAATAATATCTTTTATTAAACTACAGTTAATATCAGAGCACTAATAATTCTGAGATCTCTAAAACCAGAAGAATGTTTGAGCTCTCCAGAATGGCACTGACACAACAGACAGCTGAGGCACCAGTGAGAACAGCCTAAGGGAGGCACCTTTTTGGTGGTGTTTTTAAAGAAATCATCTAGATTTTGTCATGTAGCCACAAAAGCCTGAATTAGGGAGGAACAATTGCTAAAAGTCATTGCTAAGTTATTGCTAAAAGTCATGATTTCCATATGAAAAAATCAAACTAGTCAGCTGGATCTCTTAACTAGTCAAATTATAGAGTCTGGCAAGTGTAGCATGACTCCTGTCAAAGACTTGTTCCTTCATCCAACATACCTTGACCTTGGCCCCCAATTTTACCCTTTGCATGTACAGAGTTATTGCTGTATTCAAAATCAGAGAGACTGCAGAAGCTGCATATGCTGTGAAAACCCTTTCACACTGGCAAATAAACAACCAGGGGGAGGGATCTGAGTGGGAAGACCCAGGGGCCAAGGCATGCTTATAACAGGAAATTTCTGTGCTACAAAATTTTTCAGGTAATTAATTAAGGTCATGGAGTATGGTGTCACCTGGAAGCTTGGTATATTCACACTGTTGTACTCTTAGAATTGCTATTTATTTGATAAATTTCCACAAGGCCCAGAGAAATCAAATGACATTCATAAATCTAAACAGGAGGTGATAAAACACAAAGCTCAGATTTTTTAAGCAGGGATTTTAATCTGGTAGTTCTTCTAGTGACATTACAGGTATGTGCAGCAGAGGCATTTATGGATGCACAATTTTACTATCCCCAGGATTTCTTCACAGCATATACCTCTATTGATTCAGGACTACCAGAAACTTACACCAAATAATTTACCAAAAGGGTAACACTTTGACAGCACTGAAAATGCACGAGCAAAATGAGTTGGAAGAAAAATGCACAGGTAGACATGGATATTATTTTCTGTAAGAGCTGTGGCCTTGCTTGAGCTGCTGCAAATAGTTTCTTCGATGGTCCTATTTCATTGAAATGTAAACCACATGTTCAAATTACATGTCCAGAGGGATCTATAGAGTGCTCAGGTGCTGATTTATAGAAGTCTCAGTTGCAGCTTAAAACGGTAGTCAGATTTTGATGTAGCAACAAGCATGTTAAAAAAAGTTGACAGGAAAGAGCTTGTCAGAAAAGGATATTTGGAGGTAAGGTGTTAATTTCATTGTGTCTTTATAAACCCCACCATGGGCATGGACCAGAATATCTAAAGCTTAAATACAGATATTTTTTTTTTTTAAAAAGGAAATTGTGGAAAAAAAAAATAAACAAACCAAAAAACCCCAACCAAAACCAGTGTCATCCCCAGTTATTTTTCGTGGTACAAAATTTAGCTAATTGTGAGTTATTTTAGATACGCTTATTGTGACAAAATAGGAACAAACCCCAACACCACATTTCAAACCACATCTGATAACTGTAATAATGGAAATAGAGAACCATTTCAAATCAGTATTTTGAGGCTTTTCCTTAAAAAGGACTATTCTGAATAATAAAAACATACTTTGTGTAATTTTGAAACTATTCACAGAAATGGAAATGAAAAGGAGAAACCTGAATATCGATATTTTCTAAATTTCTTGGCAATATTTCAAATGACAACTGGTAAATTAGATTACTCTTACTTATAAACATCAAAGAACACAGTGTCTCAGAATAACTCTGAAAAATGGCATTACGTTCAACAGCTATTCTACACAGTACCAGCAGAAGAACAAGATACAAAATGATACCACTGCACTGTGAAAGATCTAAGCAACCATAAAATAGGTTCAGAACATAGTTGCTGAAGTTCTCCATCAGAAGTACTTAATTACTTGTCTCAATCAGGCCCTGATAAGAGACCTTTCCCATTAGCACAGACTAACCCTGGCTCTGAGAAAAGAGACAGGTTCATTTACAATTTTCACCGGAGCATCTCAAAGCTGTGACCAGAACTAAACTTACGAGACACAAACATTTCAGTGTTTAAGTTTGACTGACAATCCCCTCAAGTTAGTTAGCAAGTAACTGTACTTCCTAGTGCTGGTCAAAAATAGGACACAGCCTGGTTCTGAAGAAGTGTATCTGTATAAAAGGATTTTTGTTTTACTTAGATGTTCTGGAAGCATTATTCAGAAATTATTACCTTAAAAATGTTATTACTATGATGAAATATAGCACCATCAGACCATTATTCTAAATTAGCTAACTTCTAAGACAACTTTGTGCAAGTACAGTGATATCCAACCCTAAAATCTACATTTACATGTAACACCATAGGTATTTCAATAACAATGCCTTTCAAATGAGCATGTAAATATTTATGCAAACTCTAAACTACATTTTTTTCTAAATTATTTATAACGTAAGGGGGGGGGGGGGGGGCGAAGCCCAACAACCTGATATAATTAAGAATTTAGCAATATCCATATTTGTCATTCTTGGCTGAAGTACATAGCTTACACATAATAGTTTGTTTTTTCAGGACCCATGGGAGGTTTCCATCTTATTCTTTGATAAGCCCTTTGACTTTGGCCTTAATTCAATAAGTATTGGGATGATTTTCAGTTTTTCACTGCAAGTCCTATCCAAAGTATTTTGAAGTCAAGGGAATCATGTCAGGGGGTTTAGACCATTCCCTAAATATAGCTGGTATCTACATGTGCCTTTTTATATGCCACACAGGGGAAGGGCATAAGGAAATTACATGTTGTAACTGTAAGTGTTAACAATTAGTACAAGTATTGTACACATTATTGTCAGTTTGGAAAAGGTCTGCAAGTCACCCATTATTCAAATAACTGTACAAAACAAGTATTTTTGGATTCAATAGCTGAAATTAGATTGTGAGTTATTTTAGTCTCGATCTAATCTACAGAATCAGAGATGCAACTTCACACATTTCTAAAAGCCTCATTTCACTGACTAGAAAACTGTTTAAATGAACTTGTTATGGAACAGAATAGACTGGATTATTTAATATTTCAGTGGGAAAGATAAGTAGCAAACTGCTTGGTCATTGGTTAACAAACCTATCCTGAAATTCCTATGAGGTGTTTAGCTATGTTTTCTTTTCCTCTATCTTCGGAAAAAAGTGATCTCTGTGAAATTTTGTGAAATTTTCATAAACAGTTCAGTTGCCTAAGACATTAGTTCTTTGAGACATTTTTCAATGACTCTTGCCTTTCCTACTGCTAGTGTTAGAACTAGTTGATCACAGATTAGCCAGCGAAAAGTAATACAAGGTGCTCCCCTTTTTCACAAATGATTGCAATGGTAATTCACAGTAGCAAGCCTACCATTTCTATCAGACTATTTTAGAGTATATAAAAGCCCTTCACAATGGCTAATAATAAATAACTGTTATGTAGATATGTTATAGTAATTTTATATGCTGACAAATGCAGGCAGCCAGTTGTGAGACTGCCCATTTTTAAAAATGTAATTCAGGTTTCTCTGAGTTTACTTGGTTACAGGTGGTTTATTCAAAATACTGTATTAAATACATGGTGTATTTCTATATTTAAGTGAACTTTAAGCCGATGCATTGTTTATGGAACAAACATGAAGGAAAAGTTAATCAGAGATATATGTCTGAACTTCAGTCCTACTCTGGAGCTCAGTGGGGGCTAACATGCAGCCTGGTGTTCACAGCATGAACATAAACCCTCCTGTTGAAGTTGTGTCTTTCTTATGTGTGAAGTAGGCAAGATATTTCCTGCTGAAAATGGCTTCCTATAGGCTATACCAAAAACTATCAGGAGTCCTGGGAAGACAATTCAGAATGTCTGTCTCCATAAAGCAAATAATCTCTCTGAAGTTTCCTAAGAGCTCTGCAACTTGTCCAATCTTGTCAACTATTCCTCTTCAGTCAGAGACGAGATAAATTTCAGTCACCAAGCGGAAGATGGCAATTAAGAGTTACTCTCTACTAGATGGAGAAAAACTACATTCCCAATCAAAGGAGGGTTCTAAAAGAAGTTTACTTTCTTTTGATTCCAGGCAGATTCTTAAGTACTGAGGTGGGATACTAAAATTTTCTATGTTAGCTTAGAGGAAATCTCATTCTGTTACAAGATTTTCCCAGCAGCAGAATATTCACCAGCATTTCTTAGATCTGAAGCTTCTGTTTTCTTAAAATATATTTTGTGTACTTGGTGTAAATTCACAATTCTATAAACAAGGACACATTGTCACCAGGCTCTGACTGAGCAATCTCCATTACAAAAAGGGATATAGCTGTCTCAGAGCACTGTTTCACTGAAGCTAATGTACCTGGGTTCTTAGTTTAAGGTTCATGAAGGGTAGTCCCTGGGTCCTTGGAGTGTGATGGAGTATCATTGCAGACCTCACGGCTCAAGTAAAATATGAGACAACAGTAAATGCTGCTGATACGCAAAGGTCTGATCATCAAGCTTACACTCCCTAACTCAGCCATGTTTCCTTACCGTGTGATATTTCTAAGCACTCAATATAGTGACCTAGAACCCTCAAAAATGACACAAAAAAATAAATGAGATTCAGTACATAAGCAAATATTCAAGGGTCTATATATTTTTGTCTGTTTTGTTTTTTTTTTTTTTCTTTCAGAGTGCTGAGTTATTAGGGTGTAAAACATGACATTGTCAAACGGATAATTGTCTCTAAACCACAATGCATTAACAAAAAAGAGAAAAAAATTCACAATAATAATTGTGGGGATTTTACCTTTAGGGAAATGAACAACCTACAGAAAGTCATCTTTTTATTAATGTTGGGGGGATTTTTCCTTTTCCCAGTTGGATATTGAATATTTCTTCCAGTTTCTCACATTCCTCTCATTTTTGACAATTCCTCAAAAAAGCTTTTAGAACCAATGGAAAATGACTCATTCTGTGCATGATTTACTCTTAATTTTTACTTCTCTCTCCATTACTCTGAGAAACCAAATTTTGCCACCTGTTTCAGCTCACCAAAGTGCTAAGATAAACTTTGTGTGTTCTGCATTCTCTTCTCCTATGACTATAATGGACAAAAATTTTGTTTTCACTTGCAGTTACCACAATGCCATATCTTATCCCCTAGCAAGGTTAGAGACAGAAGACCACTAAAAACTCTGTCATTCCCAACAGGTAAATTCTGGGAAGGCTTTCTGTTAAATCTTTTCTTGCCATTTCTTTTAAGATATTGGGTTTGTGTGTGTAGCGGCCTGATATTTAAATGAAAAATAATACAGTATATAAATGCATAATACTTTGGTCTACATTTTACTTTTTAATTAAAATATAACAAAATATTGTAAGTGTGAAAGTATATTATAGTAATAAAACTTTTTGTCTCAATCTCTGAGTAAGCTGCAATGGAGCTGTCATGGTCTATTATGTTCTGAAGTAGCCGTTAGGGTCTATTATGTCAATTATCATACACATCCATGACAGATTGCTCCTTTTTGGTTGTAGTTTTTGGCTGGGGGTTTTTGTTTGTTTGTTTTTAATATTAACATTTAAAATAAAAACATAAGGGGGTGGGATTGCTCAGGGTATTGAGATGCAGCAGAGAGCATTTCACTTGGAGGTTACCCACTGAAATCTAACTCGGGTCAGTGCTAACTGAAAATTGCTGTTCAGTGATGCACATAAAAGGGGCTTAGTGTCACAAAAAAACAACTCTGAAGCATTGAAGTTAATAGAAGTGCTGAAAATTACTTCAGTGATTACAGAATTAGGTCCTTACTTCAGGTTCCAGCAGTTCATACTGCAACTGGACACACACTGCTAGTGTTGAGACTAATTTGCTGTCTTCACTGGAAAAGTACAAATATAGTCACAGGTCCAGTGATCTTCTCAAGTATCCTGTTGAAATTCTGCAAAGGCTTTACTGTATTATTTTTTAGCTGCTACACTACTTGATATCGTGGTTTTCTTGCCTTTTACAAAAGACAGAATGGGAGAAGGTACATTGAAAGGTGATAAATATGACAAGAAGTATGGGATTTCTGTATGAGAAGAGGTTAAAAATTACTTTTCACCATTAGGAAGCGCAACCACAGTAGGTGTGGCAGAAGTCTCTAAATTGTAAAGTAAATGATAGCATTCTTTTTCCTGTAATTAGTAGTTTAAACCATAGAACTCAAAGACAAAGCAGGTTGAAAGTACAAGGATTACATAAGGAAACAGATACATTCAAATTCACCAAACAAGGGTTTAAACCCACAGCTATCCAAATGTACCTACAGCCTCAGTACATCCCAAACACCTGAATGTCAGAAGCTGGAGCAGTTTTCTCCAGATATCTAGCACTAACCTTTTGAAAGACAGGATCTTGGAATAGAATAACTTTCAGTTTTGTGACTCATAAAATCTTATAATTGTGTTGGCATAAGTGAGAAAAGATTCTCATTTCTAATCTTCCTTTAATTCCAGTGGTTAACCTAGCTTACACATTACTATAGAATTACTGAATTATCAAGCTCTCAGTTGTATGGAAAAGTAAGGCAAATAAATGTGAGGAAAGGAAAAACAAGGTAAGAAGACATATCAATCTTCATAGCTAAGAATGCTGCATCTCCTAAAATGGGGTCTAGAAAAAAAAATTAGTTACAGGCTATTATTCATCGCATCCAAAGATAAATAACTAATACTGATGAGAACTGACCTAGAAGTAAATATTTTTCTCATGGATTATACTAGCTAGATTTAACCAGCAAAGCAAGAAATGGTTCCCTTGAGAGCATTAGGGCATCCAGGACAACTTCATGAAGGTAAACACATATGATACAGTACATGCAGAATACTCATGCCCTTTGTCATGAGTGACACAGGTTAGGTAGGATACATCAGGGCATCCCAAATATACCAACGTATAGACAACTGAATTGACCTTAGGCCATCCATACAAATATGTTAGGAGTGCTATTCAGTCCTCAAAATGTAGGCATATAGAGATTTTTTTTTTTTTTTTTGTATTGCATTACATCAGACCTGATGCTCAGCTTTTATACTACAATTTATGGTTTTCCATAAGTTCTGTGCCCTACCCAGGTGGCCTGAGTATGTCTTCAATATCCTAGAAAACCTCAAGTGACACTAAATTCCTATGTTTAGGCAACTGGATCCTGCCCCTGATGCTGATGTCAACATTCGTATTGAAAATGTCTAAAGTTAGATTAAGTGAATCCAAGCACTAATGATTAAGGACAAGTGAAATAACCCCATGTTTTGAGTCACTGATCATGCATCTCCTATGTCAATCTCCAAGGTCTTACAAAGGTAATGCATGTAGCACTCCTATCTAGTAGGACAAAATCTTTTTGATGAAATCCTATCCCATTAACATCAACAGCAAATCTCTCTTAGATTTCAGTAGGTTGTTCTTTCTCTAGCTGTCTGACCAGGCACAAGAGGACAAGCAAAACACCTGACATACAGCTTTTCCTCTCTACACACCTTGAATTGGGAAAACAACCTAATATTGTTAGATAAGACAAGAACTCAAGCTCAATTTTTGCTTATACAACAGTCTATTGGCAATAGAAATACTATGAAAATTTTGTGAGAAGTTCATTGAAATTATGTTTTAGGAATGTCCCCAGTCAGTTAGTGACATGGCAATTTAAATTCCTTATAGGAGGATACATTTCTCCACTGTTTTAATAAAGACCTCTTTTTTGACAACCAGCCTTGCAGAAGTAGAGTAGATGCTGGTGAAATCCTTGTGCAGGCTTTTAAGCATGTGATCACAAAGACTGTACCTATACTTGCTATTTGGCTTAAGAGAAAAGGGTTCTTGTCTTCCCAGCACCGCCTCCCCTCCCCCCCCCCCCCCCCCCCCCAAGAGCAAAGCCCTTTGTGTTTCATTTAATGTTGAAATTTTCCTTTCTTCTGCTTGCACATAGTGTAATGCAGCAATTATGTGACACATTAAATAAAAATAAAAAAAAAAAAAGACAATGCTTGCACCATATCCAAATGTGAAGAGATCTGCAGTCATTTCAAATGGGAAACCTGCTATTAGCTCACACAATGGATTCCCCAGCTGAAAAGAAGACATAAATTGGAGTGAATCAAGCATTCACTGCCAGCAGATCTGCTGCTTGTGTTCACTGATGAGATGTAAATGTGCCTAGCAAGAGTACAGCATCAGAAGAGGACCATGAAATTATAATATAGTGAATGTAATGAGAATGGGTTAATTTGTAACATTTCTTATTCTAATTATGGTATTTGACACATGGGAACAAAACCATTTTCAGCCATTTTCTTTTCTTGTTACTGTTCCTTATTACAAGTATGAGAAACGAGCAATCTGCATGCTTTTCTATTCTGTGAAATACAGTAGCAAGCTGCACTGTTTTGACCCTTTCAATATTCTACATAGGTAATTTGAAAGAAGACAGTCCAGTTATGGTCCCAGCAAAGAGCATTTAATGAATCCAGGAAAAGTATAATTTGCATGGAAATAGCCTGAATTATTTTTTTAAGTGCACAAGAATGTAATGGAGGAAAAAACCACAACAAATCAACAATAAAAACAAACAAACAAAAAAAATAACAGAAACAGCATAACATTTCTCTATCTCTAGCACAATGATTTTAATAAGAATTAAAATTCCTATGAACTTAACCTGTTCTCAGAGTGATGGCATGCTAGTTTCATCTTGCAGTGTGTAAATCATCTATGCAGATGTATTCTGCTTTTAAGAGAGATATCCAGCTGGTGAAAAATATCCAGTTTCACCAATTCAGATATTAATCCACTATTTTGACAGAAAATAAGTATACAGAGGTTAAGATACCTGCCACTCACACTAAATTTATGCATTTTCAGGCCTAGAGGTTCTCTATTTTCTAACAACGGCTATAAAATTGTATCCATAAAGTACACAGAAACATGGAATTCAGACTTCAGTGAACAAACTCGAAGTCTGATAACACACATGTGGACAAAATACCTTTTTTATTGAAAAATCCTAATGTGTGCTTATAGGCGTATTGACAGTTTGGTTAAAAAACCCTCCTGTAGATCACCTGTACTTGCTTGGTAACTGTTATTTGAGGGTTATTGTGTTTATGTGCAGACATGCACAATTTGGACAAGTGCAAATTAGCCCCGATTTTGTGAGTTGCTTCTTGTCCTCATTATCCTGTCTTGTCTTTAAAATATAAATACAGAACAGACTGTTGTCCTTAAAACTCAAACCCTGAAAGTATGAGATGGCTGAGGATAATGGAGGAAACTTTAAAAGTCCACATGTTTTCCTACCAAACCACCTTCAAAGAGGATAAGACAGACTCATGCACTTTGAAGACTCAATCGGATATGAGAGGGAGAAGTGGGATCAGATTTTAAAAGAAGATTTGTAGGATTTATTAAAACTTCATTTCAGCATTTAAATCAAATGCTAAGATTCAGACTATTTCTAGATACATACTTTACATGTTGAAACAGATGAAACAAAGAAATATATTCACAAGGTTATTGAAAAGTTGTCAATAGAGGGGTTGTCACCAGGGAATTAGAATTCACATGCTCCCTCATTCTACCTTTGAATCATGATAGAGCTTAGATAAAACATCAGGCCTCTGACTGCTTAGCTAAAGATTGATCTAATGGTGACCGAGAGCTTCTGTTTAGACATATAAGGAACTCTGTGATCCAGAATGGCAGTATAAATCACTTCTAGGCTTCTCCAGCAATAATCTAGAGCCCAGGGACCAGACAACTTAATATTTGTCTGAGAGAATAATCCCAAATTGCTGCAAGTCAGAACCTGGAATTTAGAGATTCTGAATCTCATTTACAAATGTTCATGTCCTATTAATTTTTCACAAATAATTATAGAATCCTGAGTTTCTTGGATTAAAATGCTAATACAATTTGGAAATGAAATAAATTAATTTACCTAGTAGAAAATTCATAAACCTAGTAGAATGAGAGAGGAAAGATAGCACTAAAACCGTGTTACATATCTACCAAGAAAAGAACACTGAGGTACCCTGACTTCAAGGTACCACAGGAAAGTGCATTCATATTGACAAAATAACTTACACCCACACTGGAAACAGAGAAACTCATCTCTCTTTGAGTGCTCAGTAGAGGAAGTAGCCCTGAAACAGCTAAGAATAAAGGCTGCAGGAAAAGAATTACCTGTTGAACAGATTGTTATATAACACAAACGCTCATGTGCATATGCACATCCACACCATTGTATGAATACTATTATCCCTAGATCTGTTTCATTTACTTATCACTGTGCATTTCTTACATATGGCACTAAATAAAAAATAAGGTATTTCAACCTTACTAAGTTTCTTTAAATAAATTCACCTGTTTGAAGTGCTTTCCTGGCCTCTGTCACTTGCCAAGGGAATAAGCCTTCTGTAGGTCCTGAGTCTTGGATGTTGACCCAGGTGTCTTTAATATGCCAGAGTACCTCAAATCACAACTGACACCTAATTTTTGGCAAATAACACGCTAGGTTCTGGGATCAGGATCCACTGCAGCTGTATCTCTGCAGCTCTAACTACAGCAATCAGTTAAGCAGGGTTCAGTACCAAAATATAAGACAGGCAAAGCATCATTCCCAGACTCTAGGTGCTGATCTCCAAAAGGCTGCAGATCTTCCATAAGTTTTGTCTTGAACCTGCCAGCTCCATTTAGGTGTATTGTCATCTGAGATGGCAGTATATGCCCATGTTTATGTAACTGAATCCTGCCCTAAGTCTCTATTAATTATAATAAGAGCATAGACATCTAGTTCACATGTAGATAATGAGGGGAAACTTCAGTCATTACGTCAACTACTTCTTCATTAATAGTAAAAGTTTGAAGGAAGTAAGATGATGAGGCCAAGGGTTTTTTTCCTACACTTCCTTATTTTGTGCTTCTTTTAACCCACTTTTATTTAATTGTTTTTAAATGTTGAAGTGTATTTAATGCTATTTTTGGTGACAGTAGCTCAAATCAGGAACTATTTCCATTTATTCCTCTTCTCTCCACTCCACCATTTCTGTTTTGTAACCCACTTCATTCTCAAACTGTAAAAAAAATATGTGGAGTAAAAAGAAATAGAGCATTATTTTCAATTTATTTGTAAAAGTTTGATTAATAGAATTGGATGTCTCTAGTAATAAGCGGATATGTCACAATAAATGTAAAATAACGTATCATCCATGTTTTTCAAGACTTCAAATCAAAAGGGAGTATGATTTTTGTACAGTATGCATAAACTAAAGTAAAAAATAAAACTATTAAAATACTGTTTTAAGTTTGTAATTCCACCCCCTCACCCTCCCCCAATATCATTAGGGTTTAGGTTTTTTGAATTTTGTTTTATCAGCTGATGTGTAAAAACCAAAATATTTACCTTTTAGTGATGGTTACTACAGCTACTTATTTCTTGAATTTGCACCCATGATATATCTTATTTTTTCTGCTTCCATGAATAGCAAAGATGAAAACAAAACTCTAAAATCACATTCAATCTTCAGATCATCTGGTCAGTTCAGCTTCCCATTATGTCCTCTTTTTCTCTGATAATTTTATAATGGCTTTATAGTTTTATAATGCTGATGAGCTCGACACTGGCCAGTGTCAGGTTCATCTTGGAGCCAGCTGGAATTTGCTCTATCAGACATAGGGGAGGCTTCCAGTAGCTTCTCACAGAAGCCAGTCCTGTAGCCCTCATGTTACTAAAATTTTACCATGCAAAGCCAATACAAATATAAATCACAATAATTACCTTTCAAATACAGAAAAAAGAGAAATGAATGTTTATGACAACACTTCTCAATTTCCATGAATTTTTAGATCTTTCTTGTTTTCACACTTGATTTTAGTTAACCTCAGGAATACAGGATTTGAACAATTCAGTTCAAGTTTTTCTAGTCCTAGAAAGACTTTCTGTTACAGTGTAGACTTGCCTATCAGCTTCCAGCCCATCAGTGTTGTCTCACTGTTCTGCTCTAGCCTTGCTTCTCATCCTTCCCTCACACAACCCTCCTAATGTCCTTGAAGCTTTTCCCTTTCAAGCACACTCAGCAGCTCTAAAAGGAAGGAACATTTTTGTTGTTAGAGGTTTTCATGTGACCTCCTCATTCCTTTTTTAAAACAGCACAATGTATAAATTAGGAAGAAACAAACCAGATACTCCCTTGCATACCTCTTGTTCATTAACTGTATTCTATCCTGATAAATAAAAGGAAGCCAGGCACTAAACCCTAGTATTAAGGCCACTGGCACCACCTGTCTGGGGCTAAACTCTTGTAAAGCACCATTGACCTTGGTTGACCTCAAGAGAAAGGTCCAGAAAGAAGCCAGGAGCTGGGTAGTAATTAAGTGAAATGGAGGTGCAGGAGTCCCATGCCCAGGCTTGCTGCCTGACCCTCTTGTATTTAACACTTGAAATAGACTCTGTCTCATTAACACAGGATATACAGCTAATTAGGCAGGAGGTAACAAGAAAATACAGAGAATAGTTTGGAGACAGTAAAGGCGAGAGGGGATGCTAATCTTAATCTTCCTTGGAGAACAATTCCCCATGAGAATCTAAATTATGTGATCTTCATTCCTTGGGGGTGTCTACCACTCCCCATTTAACACAAGGGAAACAGAGGGAGCTGAAGGACAATGACAATGCTCAACCAAAACAATGTGGATCCCCTCCAGAATGGTCCTGTGTATTCAAAGAACTGACATCCACCTTTATTTAAAACAAATTCTATCCTGGTTTTCTACCCTTTGGAGGAAAACAGGAATATGTTGGTTACACATTTTAGGTTATTGGACTAAAGGATCATCAGTATAAACACAACGGAGAACAGAGAAACAGTGGCTAGCAGAGGAACACAAACTGATCAGAGAAACAAGCCCTGGTCCCAACACCTCCCAGGGGTTATGGGAAACCAGGGAAGACAACCTTGGGATTATACAAAACTCATTATGGGAAGTTTAGGGAACGAACCAAAAGTGTGGAAAGAGAGGAATTGTCATGTTGTCAGGCAATGCTCTCTGAGTGATCAGAGCAGTCTGTCCTGTCTTCTTACCAAATTACATTTCTGGGGTTTTGGGTGATGAGCTCCTTATTCTGTGTGCATGTGTATGTATGGATGCCTTAGTGCCAGCACCTGGAATGTGTGGATACCTCAGTATGTTTGCTTACATATAAAAGGGTAGACTAGCCCATGAGCATGATAAGAGGCTTGGGAGCCAGGTATTAAAGGAGTCAGAAGGCTGGGCTGTATACTGGAGAGACCATAAAGACTGGAAATTGGCAGTGGGAGAGACCAGAGAAGTTCAAATCAGCTACTGGAGAGACCATGAGGTCTGAGGGTTCTCTTAGTGACCTTTTTATATTTATGTGGCTGTGTTGGAGATAAGAGGATCCCAGGGATGAGCTACTGGGTAAATTGAGTGTTTAAGGACATTTCCTGGGGGGATTAACAGTGTGTGTGTGTGTGCTTGTGCACGTGTGTATGAGAGGTTCTGAGCTACCAGGAGCTGGAGGGGCACTGCAGGCTTTGGGGGTGCCAGTAAGCAGGGGAAAGCAATGCTCTAAGGCCAGTGTCTGCCCTTGGTGTGTATATTCATGCTACGGAAAAGATCCACTTCGTACATCTACACACTATTTCTCACTAACAGACCCTTATCCAAAACTGCCAGGGAGGGGGACAAGATTAGTCAATTGTTTGTGCTGCATTTGCATGTTTCAATCTTTATTGTTCTGTGTGGCTTGCTGTGTGAATTGCCTTGCCTGTGTGTGTGCCTTTGGGGAATACATACTCAGCCTCACTACCAGCTGGGCCTGAGAACAGAGATGTAGCAACCTCCCCTCCATCATGCTACCAGATTCAACTACATTCTAACAGTATTCACTAGCGCTTTGCACCTGTAAAATTTTGACTTTGCAAACTCATTTTATAAAGTTATTTTTATGCATTGTTTGAATGCATATTTTATATTAATCTATTAATAAAGGTTTTATGGCTTTCATTTTGCATTATTTCTTGGTTCTTGCACATTGACTGTAAAAGCTACACATAATTTCAACTGGAACACAGAATCATATGACAGGAAACACATAGCTAATGACAGAAAGTTAAAGAGCTTTGGTAGTTGTTTCACTGACATTTACAGTTCTGTAGAGAAGTTGCTATATCTCAATATTTATATGTATCTATATGGAGGTATGTTGGGACAGCGATACCCAAAGTAAAGCGAATTTAGAATTTGTCATCTACTGAAAGAATTGCATATCTCTGTGTAAAAAGGACTCTTACAGATGATGGTTACAAAAATGTATTCCTGGAGCATTATTCATCACAGAGT
Organism: Rhynochetos jubatus; assembly: GCA_027574665.1. Taxonomy (NCBI): domain Eukaryota; kingdom Metazoa; phylum Chordata; class Aves; order Eurypygiformes; family Rhynochetidae; genus Rhynochetos; species Rhynochetos jubatus. Next base: position 100,591,057 of record CM050649.1, on the reverse strand, counting down.
TATTTTTATACATTCAGTACCTAAAATCTGCAAGTCTTAGATAAAATTGTCAGAATAATTAGGTTCTTTTTACCTCATCAGTGAATGAAATGTAGTGATTCCGAAGTAATATTTCTGGAGAAGGCACCAAAGAGGCTCAGGCTGATTCAAAGTAGCTAATAACACCCCACCCAAGCAGGCCAAAGCTAACAATAAAAATAACTTTAATGGGTAATTTCTGTGCTTTAGAATGCTGTTTCCTTGAGTTGAATACTAGAAAGAGAGACATGATTTTTGACTTGAGAGAGAATTAAAGCCTTTCTCCTAGGTTGGGTAGTACTGCCTCTGATTACTAGGTGAAAAGGAGGATTTAGATGTGACAGACAGATTTTATGGCATCCATCTTGACTTCTGCTACTTTGGCAAATCTCCTTGTTTACAAACTACTTCAGCTGTAAGAGTTTTTAAGTATTAGATATTCAAGGAATAATTGTAAAAAGAGCCATGGGACCTAACAGCAATATTTTTATGTCTAACTATCAACATGGGAAAAGAGAGGCTCATCAAACTGACGAACATGCATCCACTCTGAATCAAATGTTGGAAAAAAAGTTTGGCATAAATGTTATGTAGTCTGCTTGATACAGAAATAAAGAGTGAAATACAGCAAAATTATTCTGTTTATGCATATGGACAATCTCACATGTAGAAATGTTTCTATATGTAGAAGCCTCTTCATATGTAAAGAATTACTTACATGTACTAATTAAAACGAGTGGTAGCAATAGTGTTGTAAATGCCTCTCTTTTAACAGAAGCACCACAGTCAGAATGAATCCATCTCTTACTGCCATTATAACCTGTGCAAAATACATGCCCTTTCATTCAAACGTAGCCTCACCTGAGCCTCACACTTTCATTAAACACGATTTCCAAGAGCAGAATTCACTGCTGTCTTCTTCCAATTCAGTCGTATAAGTACAAGGTAGGCAGCTCTTTTGAACTTCAGACTAAAATCAGGCACCAAAAAAAAGACTGTCCAAAGCTACTTTTGAAAGGTTAATCTATAGCATCATGTGGAGGTGAATGGATACTACTTTAGCAGCACTTGGATTGAGAAATGGAAGTTCCTTTCACATGACCTCCCCATGTTCACAGCAGCGATACAGCTGACAAGTTTTGTTGTGCTGTGACTTGGCTTTGTGCAACTGCCTGACCTTTTCCTTGACCAGGCAGGCCTGCTGTGCCATCAGCATATGAAGCCCACTGCCTGTCCCAGGCTGGCAATATTTAACGGATCGCATTAATCTCTGATCTGTGTCTTAAAGCAATTAGAACAACTTTGGTTGGAAAAACTCTTATTTCAGTTTCATTAAAAATCTTGGGAAACTAAGAGCAGAAAGGAAATAAAAAAAGAAAACATTAAGGGAATATTGGATTCTGTCGACTACTGAAAAACGGAAGAAAGCCAAATGCTTCATCCAGCTTTAATAATGAGGCTTAGACTGGCTCTGATAGCAGTCTTTGTACCACCAATTGCAAAAGCTTCATTTATGTTCTATGTAAAATGTCCAATGAAGCATAGAAAACATGTAATTTGTAAAGAGAATGGGAGTTATGCAATTTTTGCTGGCATAAACAATGCAATAACTGCTCAGAAATAGCCTTTTGCATTCATGAATGGGGTCCATTATCTGCTCTGTCTCTCTTTGCTCGTCCTGAGATGGGGCATCGTAATAACAGAAAGACATCCTCTTTGCCTCAGAGCATTGTTTTTCAAACAGCAAATGGATAACAACATATGACAGCTCATTCTTGTCTTCCGATTAAGGAGCAGCCATGTTTTACAGACACTTACTAACTTGCCAGTCAATTAAACATTTGCATACATTTATATGTATTTTATTGGACTACCTTTGCAAATAGGGCTTTTCTGGAGTTATCAGACAGATTAGGCAATCTAAGACAATAGATAACACACACTGAATTATTGTTATTGTTATTTTATTATTATTAAAATTACTGTCATCACCACTGTTAGTAGGGATAGTTAGGGCAAATGCAAAGTGGAGTGTTTGCAAGGTAACTTTCTGGCAGAGTGCGTGTCCTATATAATCAGTTGTCTGTAAATAAGGAGCTATTAATTGTGTCTTTAATAATTTTCTCAGAATTTTTGTTGGTTGCATTTTTGGGGAGAAGTTACACAAAGGGGTACTGACAGGGTTGCTAAGGGCACAGCAGATGACATAATATATTTGGGTTTTCAGAAAGCCTTTTGTAACATTCCACATGACAGGTTCCTGCTTAATCTCCAAGATGAAGCAAGGATTCAGGGCAGGACATGGGCAGAGATGAAGAACAGGTTGAAAAAAAACAAAACAGTGGCTATAGATAGTTCCTGTGAAAAAAACTATGTTAAACCAGAGAAAGTGTTATTTCAGGTCTACAGGGGTTAGAACTTTAAAGTCTGTTATGCATGTATGTGCTTTAATTTAGAAAGATGATCTACAAGCACAAAGAACAACTGCAGTCTGGTTGCATTTTCTGAGGACAAAAAAATGAAAGTTGATGAATGAAGGCCATAGAGACAGCTAAACTTAAAAGGGATTTATATTTGATTTGTAAATAGTTTGTCACAGAGGGAATTAAATGTAATATTGACAAATGCAAAGTAATAAAATTTTAGTGCTGTAAAATGCACTGAATTCTAGCATAGAACTAATGGGATTAAACGTTAAGGGAATTTAAAGTAGGAGAACCAAACCAACCATCCAACCGAAAACATCCATAAAGAAAGCAAACCAAACCAAAACTAAAACATCCTAGTTTGGACTGGATAAACAGAGTAGTATTTCATGTTGCCTTTCTAAGAGCATATATTTAGTATTTTTTCTGCATGAATAACTATATTAATACTTGACATTTATAAACAACTTTTATCATATGAAGTGACCTGCACATATCCTCCAACGTATTGGTCATTAAAGAATTCATATTTCAGAAGGCCACTTGTTCCCTGAAAGACAGAAGTAAAATATTTGGAGATGGTATGGGACACAACTTTTTTTGGTGGGGATCATTATTTTAGCATGTCATTAATATCTCCATGAATGTTTTGTAACGGTTTCTCCTCCATTTCTGTTTGACAATCACAGCTGGTGTAAACAACACCTCTTCTATGATTCCTCACAGAATCAATGGTAGACAGTTCCATTGCACTCCTTCCTTTTTTCCTTTCCTCACTAAACAACCTATTTTTCTTTAATTTAAAGGGGGAAAGCTGAGCAAAGTACCAAATCAGTTCTTTAAAAGAGGATATTGCTGTTGATAATGCCATGATGCCCTTTGGCCTTCAAAAACTTTTTCATTATGCTTCAAAATTTAACCTTCATACTAAGCAAAAAAAGCAACTAGATAAATATATTCTCAATGACTTTTCTTTTAAGAGGTCATTTGGTTGTTGTTTGGTTTTGGGTTTTGGGGTTTGTTTGTTTGTTTGTTTGTTTGTTTGTTTAATAAAAAGCCCATTACATCACATGACTGCAACTTCTTTGGAAACAAGGAAACTTTTAAGTTTAATTTTCAAATAAATGTTATTGACAGAGAGGAGAGGAGGTGTTCACAATGTCTAACATTAAGACTCTCAGTTCAGTGCCTAAGCTCATATTTAGGCAATAGACATGTAGGCTCCTTTTAGACAGTGTGAATTGCACTGTGAAAGAGCCTGCATTCCTGATTTAGGGATCTGCAGTAGATGTTTGAAGTTATACACTGTAAATGCACGGCACAGGCCATCTGACAGCAGAATTTTCAATATTTTTATGTGATCTGTGTTTTCTACAGGTTTTCTAATGATTGCCAAGTACTACAGTATTCCTGAGGGTTCAGGAAGAAATATCACAAGCTTGTTCACAATACTGTTTGTAGAAATCCTTTTTAAATTTTTACTTCCTGATGTGAACAGCCTTGCTGGCTTAGGAAGCCTGACAGCAAAATGTGTCAGAAACAGGAATATATAGACATACTCTCCTGATCAGGATTGGAGTCACATGCTCAAAGATTCTGCTAGACTCTGCAGTTAGATGGATATAACTAGTTGTCAGGTGCTAATGCTGTTGAGTTTTTAAAATATACTTCCTTCTGTCAAACTTGATATTTAAATGCAGATATTTGTTCTTTGCAATGGCTGGCTGCTCCCTTAGAAGCTTTTGTCTGCAGAGCCACAAACACCAAACTAAACTCAGGATTGCAAAAGAGTTTACAGTAAACCTAAGTGCTGTAGTCAAGACTACAGACTAAAAGCCTCATCTGCAGCAAAGGTAACACTATGACCTAGAGGAGGTGTGGGACCTAAATAGGATGGTACTGAGGAATCCAAAAAAGTGTCAGCATGTTATTAGCTTGTGATCTGTGACAAGGTAATTGCCCTTGATGGCTCATTCCCAAGGGAGAGAAGTAGTCCACAGACAGAGAGATGATGGCAAGCTTGGCCCTAGGCCTTTTAACCTCTGTAGACCTCAACAATCTCCCCCATCTCTCAGATCTCTCCCACCTAGCCTCACATCAGGCAAAAATTTCAACAATTCAGGATTTGAGACATTTGAAGAATTTTATGAACTACACCTTTTAATTATTATTATTTTTAACACACAAACACACACACCAGGAGAAGATTTAGGGAATAGAACAGCAGAAACCCCCTAAAGATTGAGGCTGCCTCTTCATAACTACCTTGGTGTTTCACTCTTCATTCAACCCAGAGAGGAATGGACCTAACAGAAAAGGACACAGGGAAAAACAGGAGAAATACAGTCCACGTTGCCTATGGTTACATCTACATCAGCAATTATTTTGGCTCAATTGAAGCTATCTTTACCATGGAAACATTTGATGTTGCACTCCCAACATGCATACTGCCTGGGTTTCGGGAGATCTTCAGAATGACTGGTTGGATCCCATGAACTGAAGAGCAGATTAGGTTATCATATAGTCCTGTTTAATTTTATAATTAATTTTCTATAAGATTACTCAAATATGTGAACTAAACTTAATCCTGAACACATCAGTCCTTCCCTCTCAGAAATTAAGCCATAATTCAAATGAAACTGTTAATGTTAATCTCTGATTCTAAAAGAATATGACTCATTACAGAACTTTGGAACAGTGAAGAGTTATCTGTCTTCAGGTTCAAATTGTCCCATCTCATTATGACATTTAAAATGATAAGGTGGGGTTTTTTTGGTGGTTGTTTTTTTTCTTTTTCCATTCTATCTTCATCGTAGAATAGGTAAAATATAAAAAATATTTAAACATCCTCAAGACTAGAATGTTTCAAGCTTCAGACAGGTTTTTATTTGTACTTTTGGGGTTTTTATGTTTAATTTTTTTTTTTACTTCTGTAAAAAAGCATTATTATTTTTTATTGTGACAGTTTTTTCATTTCTTGTTTCAGTCCCTCTCAGTGAGCAAGGAATTATTTCCTATGCAGCTGTGATTAGGAGTTCACTTGTCATTATATTGTGGCACATTAGTATTACAATACTGTGCTGGTTAAGCTCCTTTCCCCAGGCTAGTATGTCATTTACATACAGAGGAGACATCAGGCTAAGATTCAGTTGCCTGAACACCGGTGTCTCTTTTAGCTAGCTGCCTGGATGCCAGCTGCTGCCTCTGAATGATGTTGGCCTCCCAGGTTCTTTATCATCTTCAGCCATACTCATAGGTGGCATAGTCTAGGACACCAATATTGGCAATAGATAACAAATAGAGATGCCCATGTCGGCAGCTAAAATCTGCCTCGGAACTGAAGTGTTGCCTAAATGGCAAACACTTTAATGTCTATCCACAGATTTTTCAGTCTTGCACAAGCTTTTTGGCATGTTATTGGCTGACAGTCTGTTAACAGCTAAATCTAGAAACATGGGTGATGGGAATGGTGGGGGTAGTGAGAGAATCTGAGGAGATATAATAGGCTTTTTGTCATGTACTGAATGTTAAGACATTACTGTCTTCTCTTTTTGGAAATTAGCCAGAGAGATTTTGTTGTCATCTTTAAAGAACACCCATTTGAAAAATAAAAATTTTAAAAAATGTCTTAGTTTTCTCTACATGCAAAACTTTTTCTGCAGCTACAGGCTTAATTGCCGATTTCTCAATAAGCAGTCAAGAGGCAGAAAGAAGGAAATTTAATCAGAATTGATTGCTCACATATCACTTTGATATGCATTCAGATTTCAAAAGAATCAAAGGTAGAGACAGTGGATTCATTCTTGAAATATTTACTAAGTAAGTTTTATTGCCTCAAATGCAATTATTAATTTAATTTCCAACTTTTTTTTTCCAGAAAATTTTTGAAAATTTCATTATATTCTTCACTGAGGAAAAACCCCATCCAAACCAAACAATAAATCAGCACAGGGTATATCTATTAAGTTCACTAATGTTTTTTTTAGGGACTCCAGCACTCAGAAAAATGCCTATTCTGATACGGATCATAACACTGCTAACACCAGTAACCACAATATTGGCATAAAGCATTCATTTTCACCTTTTTCCTGATAGTCAAATGGGTGGGGGGGTGGGGAGGATAGGGGTGTGGGCTTTTTAGGTCTGGTGTATTTTGATACATGTTGGAAGAATCAAGAACAAGTTCTAGACCACTTGGTACACAGATATGGATGCGTCAAGAGAAAAAAGACTCAACCTGTGGAATTTACTTTATTACCAATTAATGAAAAAAACCCCAAAACACTAAAAATTAAACAACCATCCCAACGCTGATTCAGTTACTGAAAAACAAAGATTAAAAATTGTTAAACAAACAGGTAAAAAACTTTTCATCCTCCTTTCCCAGGCTGAGCTTCTCCCCTGTTTTTACTCTCCACTCCCTTTGTTATTGCACAGGCTATGTTCAGTTCCTTTCGTAAAGTGATAGTGTAAGAGGTTGAGATCAGGGCATAGAGGTTTCTTTCTGCTGCACCTTGTCCTCATTCTTTTGTTTTTTCTTCTGTTGCTTCTTCCTTCTTAATTGTTTGTTCTCCACTGATGTGGGTCCACCATGGGCTACAGTCCTTCCGGGGAAGTACCTGCACTGGTGTGAGTTACCCATGGATCACAGGCTCTTTGAACATGTTACCTGTTCTGTCAAGGAGCACTTCCTACTGCCTTGGCCTTTTTGTTCCCTTTCTTCTCCCAGGGTTTTGCCCTTTCTTAATCATGCTTTCTGCAAGACACCACCGGCTTTGCTGATGGTCTGAGATGTTGTCAGTGGTGGGTCCAATGTGGAGCTGGCTGGAATTGTCTGGAAGTGGCTGTGTCCAGCACAGGGCAGCTGCTGGCTGTTCTCACAAAGGCACTCCTGCAGCCCCTCCACTACTGAAACTTTGATATTTATAATCAATACAGGTTATCATTAGCTTATACTGACTTTTGAGAGCAAACCCCCTCACCAAAATAGAAAATGAGATAGTTTTCTTTCTAATAGCTGAAATACTGATGAAACAAGTTAATGAATTAATGTAAGATGAAGCAAACCTTAAACAGAGGATGTATTAAATGGAAGCACTCATCATTACAGGACTTAGAAAGGGGAAACAAAATAAGAGGTTAAGGCTAATGCTACCAATGCCTTTAAAGAACAACAATGTCACTTGAAATGAACATACCACCTGGAGTTCAGACAATGTCAATGTGTTTTGTTATAGCAGCATGGTGGATCAAAGCACTGTGTGCTCACACCATCACACTGAACAAGTCACAAGTGAACAGGCTGTCATACAGGAAGACCAACAATGGAGGGATGAAAACAGTTAAACCTTCTGGTCACAAGGTCATGAACTACTACTGTTGCAAAATTGCCAACAAAGAAGAGAGTTTGGATCAACTTTTAAGACATAATTTATTTTTCTCCTGAAGTGACAGGCAGCCTGGCTTGATGCTTCCCTGCAATGAAAAGGATTGTTTGTATTCCTACAAAGTTTCACCTCTTTGCAATCCAATCTCAGTCATTCTCAAAGTGTTGTCTTACTTTTACCAAAGATAATGAGGAAAAACTTACAAGCTTCCATTCTACCAGTAGCATGCAATTTACTTTCTGTCACTAGTATGCATCTTTCTGTCTTGAAATTTATATGTACCTTTTTTTCAGACATGCTATAAATCTCATATGCATGTCTTTCTCAGTTTTATGACAGTCTATATTGTATCTAAAACTTTTTTTTTTTCTTCTAAAACGTATTACCAGAAATCCAGGCAGAAAACTTGCTTGGTTCTGTCTATCAATTCTGCTTTGCAGTTTGATCTATATTTTACTCTGTAGTTCCCAGGTAGCATTCTCAAGGGTTATGTACGTAAAAGAACAGAACTTGCAATGCTCAGATTTTAACTAGTTTTGAGATAACATAATAGTCATTCAAAGAAAACTCAGTTTTGCAGTTGAACTCAGAATCCTTTGTGAGGTTCCTCCCTTTCCCTTAGAATGTGGCAGGTAAAACTAAGCATCAAAGTGTATTGCTTCTTGCTAGAAACAGTCCAAAACTGACAATCTAAGAAGAAAAGCCCAGGGTTAAATAATAAAACCTATTGACTGGAGAAACAACATTTAAGCCTTGTCCTTCTCCAAGTTCCCTGGAATAGCATACACACATTTGAAAAGTGTTTTAGAAGCTGTAACTTTTACTTTGGGGCACAGAGAGGCACCTGTATTTATACATTCAGATCCAACAAATTAACACCCTAATTTCATCCTTGGTTGAATAGGCAAAATTAATCTGATTGACAGTGGGATTGAAATACAGTTTTTTAATTCACAATGTTTATATTGTATTTCTCTATAGTTATCTCACCAGTAACTTATGGGCAGTACATTTTTAGTTAATAGAGGTAGTTAACAGTAGTAATTAAAATTACTTAATAGGCAGTTTTAGGGTGAAATTAATTTAATCCTAAATTAGACATCCCAAAATCAGTGAGATCACTCAGAGCTAAAAGAAAAATATATGCTCCACTTTAATAAAGAGGGTCTGAAAAGATATTTCCAGCATAGAATTCTGTGTTTAGGTGGGATGAATTGCACCTGATGTGCATCTGAATAAATTAGAGGTTGGTAATTATTGACTCAGAGATGAACATCTTCAGTCAGCCAAGGAAAATAGTATTCTTATAGGATCACAGTTTGTTTGTCTGAAGGCAGTAAAAAGGGAATCTTTCCTTCTCGCTCATTATTTTATTTGTATTATCCCTTCTTCTGTACCACAAGAACTTGGGCCCTGAAAATCAGATAGTAAGAACACCAGTTTTGAATCCTGTTAGGATTTAGTAATTACTATAGTTGTCTCAGTGGTCACTCTCTACCTTTGTCAAAGTTGTAGTTAGTTTAGAAAAAATAAAAACCAACAAAACCAAATACTACCTAGAGATCACAGCAAAAGAAGACAAAATATCAATCTAACAGATTAAAGATAATCTACTTCTTAAAACTTAAAAATTCCCAATTGTTTTATATCTTTTGGGCTGCAAGGACCTCTTATCTTGAAGGATGTCTCTCAATCCATCTAAAATTACAGCAAATAGCACATCACAAATGAGTGCAAAGCACTGCATTCTTAGTGATTTCTTTTTCTTTACATAGGAAAATATATTTCCTTCTATATACCATTTTTAAATGCATGCTATAACTCAACAAAGCCAGTAACATTGAAAAATTTATTGAGAGAAATCATTGTACATGTATGCATGCTTTGACAAGTCTGGCATAGAAACTGATGGCTGAAACTGCTAGACAATTTAGGAAAAGAAGTTTTTCTTCTCCCTCAGACATCACAATTATTTACTGAATTTTTAACAGTACATAAGAAAAAAAAAAGAAAGGCATATATTTATTAGAATCACAGAATCACAGGTTGGCTGAAGTTGTAAAACAATCTTCCCTAACCTGATCCTTTCCATCCAAATCTTTTGTGTTTCCCTTTCCTAGCAGTCCTGGGGGTGTGGTATTCCCAAGAGAATACTCAGACCAAGGCAAAAAAAGACACTGAATGCTCTGGTATTTTCTGTGTATTTTGTCACCAAGAGCTCTGCCCCATTGAGCAGTGGGCCCGTATTTTCCTTTCTCTTCCTTTTGCAATTGATGTATGTGTAGAAGACCTTCGTGTTGCCCATCATGTCACTCACCAGATTCCAGGTGGGCTTTGGCTTTTTTAATCTCTTTCTTACATTGCTTAGATAGTGTTTCTATACTCCTTCCAGGTCAACTGATTTTGCTTCCGTGTCTTGTAGGCTTCCTTTTTATGTCTGGGTTTATTCAGGATCTCCTTGTTCATCATGCAGGTCTCTTGTTGCCTTTGTTTGATTTTGTGCTCATCAGGATTGAACATTCTTGAGCTTGGGGGACGTCAACCTTGAAAACCAGCCAGCTCTTCTGAACAACTGTCTCTCCAGAGTGGTCTCATGGAATTTTTCTGAAAAGGTTCCTGAGAAGACCAAAGTCTTTTCTCCAGAGCAGGGTTGTGATCCTGCTATTTGCCTGTTTTCTTCCTTCCAGGATCCTTCCATGAGCCATCTCATGATCACTTCAGCCAAAGCTGCCTGAGGCCTTTACACTCCAGACCAGATTTTTCCTGTTTGTAACTCTGTGGTCCAGCATAGCACCCTTCCTTGCTGGCTTCGTGACTGCCTGTGTCAAGAATTTGTTATGAATGCACTCCAGAATTCCCCTGGGTTCCTTGTACTCTGCTGTGTTGATCCTTCAACACATGCTGGTGTGATTGAAGTCCCTCATAAGGTTGAGGGCCTGTGAATGTGAACTTCCCATCCTTTGCCTAAAGAACAGCAGTTTTTCTTCTTTTTGATCAGATGATCTATAGCAGCCACCCTCCACCACAGGTCCCACAGCACCCATCCTTCCTAAAACCTATATCTGTCTTTTGCAGCACTCCAAAAGTCTGAGCTACCTTACTACAAGTCCATGATCCCAATGAGATGGTTTCTCTGGAACTGCAAACAGACCTCTAATTTCTCCTGTTTGCTCCTCACGCTGTGTGCATTAGGTACAGGCACTTCAGAGAGGCACCCAGGCATTCTTGTTTCCCACAAAAGGATAGCAGAACTTGCCCCATAATGCTCATCCTATAAGAGGATCCCATAAGGGAATTCCCAAGGGAATACATTTCCCATAATTACCCATAAGATACTTCCTTATCTATGTACATACACTTGGGGTAGACACCCTGCTGCCCTGTTCGTAGGTTTTTAGATCTTTCTTTTACACATCACCCTGTACCTTCTGCTCTTCCATGCAGCTTTTAATATATTTTTTACTGAAAATGCAAACTAGTATATAGAAAGAGGGCAGCAAATAATATGTATATAATGTTGTACTTATTTGCCTGCTTTCAGTTAACAGGAACAAAAATCACTTGCAGCTTAAAGGCTGATATGAATGTTGTTATTAATTTTTTTAAAAGACAGTATTTTATGAAAAGCCCATGAATATAGTTCACCAAAGTATATGACTCTTTGTAACACATATTTTAGAAGAGCATAAAATTAATCATACCAGAAAAGTTTTCTAATATATGGTCACATGTTTCTTCCTTCAAAAATTATAATTCTAAAGACAGATCAGAATTTATTTCTACTGTTTTTTCTTAGATTTCATACAGAAGCGTATAGAATTTAGTTGCACAGAAGTCACATTTTGTTACAGGATATTTAGAGTTAACTCAGAAAATAATAATGAATATTACTTTACACATACAACTGATAGTACAGTTGTGCTTGGAATTTATACATATTTAAAAATACAATTTTCTTTTACAATCAGTTAATATTACAGGATTTTAGATGACTGTTTGTTATAAATCATCATATTAATATTTAACTAGAAGGATCCATGCAGATATTTTAGACATTTTTCTGAAACCAGGTCATGAAAACTGCATAACCTGAAAGTTCTTCTTGCGAGACTATTGCAGAATTATAAAACCACAAATGTACGCGTGTCTTATGACTTGATAATAGCTGATCAATGTTTGTAAGACCTCCAATGAATAATGAAAATATCCAAAACTGGCAATGAAAAATGATGGCAGTATAAAATTGATGATAAAATAAACTTAACATGTAAAAAGCTCACTTAAATATATTTGAAAAGGAAATCGGTCTTGTTCCCAATCCACTTTATACTGACTGAAGAAAGTTAACAGTGTCAAAAATTAAACTATACCTAGTATGAACAGATATTAATATTTTTGCTTAGTTTACTGTCTTATATGTTATGGACTGAATTCCATTAAAATTAAGCTATTGTTTCTTGAGTCCCAGTTATGCTTCTGGGGGTACTTACTCTCAGATTTTGCAGTTTTACCACTTATTGTGCTTACTAAGTCAATTCTGGAAATATATTGCTAATATATTACAGTTAATCAACTAGCCAACTTTGCCTAAATGAAAGTCATCTCACTAATTTAATGATTACTACTGTGTTTTATGTTAACCATAGATATCAAGTATTTTATGAGCAACACCCACATCACTAGTCATTTCATGTATTTTCCCTGGGCAGGTCTCCTGCCATTAAAGTTACATGGGGGTATTATGCTTGTCTATGAATTATAATTCTTTATAGAACTGTTTATACTTTCCCTTAGCCTTATTGTGCAATACATGAATGCTTTTAATGACTGACTGCACAAAGAACAAGAATCTTCCATTAACACATTTGTAAGAAATACAAAAATAATAATAATAAAAAGGGAATATAATTTAAAAGACAGTTTACATTTCCAAAAATTTGCATTAAAAAAAAAAAAAAAGTGAGGCAAATCTTGTAAGACATTAAGAAAAAAATATATATTAAGAAGAAAAAAACACAACAAACTTGAAAGTAGGCAATGAAAGTACACCAGTGACATCAGTGTAACAGAACAGTTATAGTATGGAAAAAGAGATCTATACTTTTGGTTTCACCTCAAGTGTTTTCTTATTTTCCATACAAATGAAACGCAGTTTTTAGACATGGAAACTTGCACTTCACAGCTTCCTTCTCCCTGCCCCTCACTACCCCCCCCCCCCCCCCCCCAAAAAAAAAATATGAAAAACTACTTTGCTGTGAAATAGAAAAATTTCACAATAAATCAAATTCACAGGTACTTGCTAAGCAAAACCTGGTAGTTTTTCATAGCAAAAGAGCTGAATTTATTCTGTGATATCAAAACAAGCTATCTACACGTCCATACTTCAGCAAAAACCCTAAAATTACATTTCCACTGCTATAAGCTTGTAGTTTATATTTTTCATGCTTGGTCCCTGGGTAAAGTTAAAAGCGGGGAGCTGTTGAAAGCGGACACACGTATTTAATAAGTGGTCACAGAAGCAGGAATGACAAGTAGCTAATTTAGTCTTCATACGCTTACTCGTGGGGGTCTAGTTTTACAGGCTTTTCAGCTTTATTTAGTTTATCAACCTAAATTGACTTTGATGGATGAAACAACCTTTATAATCCATGTAGCCATGTATTTTACTAATATTGGTACTTTTTCTATGAATCACCTGCACCCCAACAATCTGACTGTGCACCACTAAAATCAGTAGGAAACATGCTGTTGACTTCTGTAAAAATAAGCATAATAGGATACTGAAACTGCCTTTCCGTTGCGGAAACATTTTCTCCCACGGCCTCTTTTCCAGTATTTTCTCTGACTTAAATGTAAACATACATTTATATGACACAGTAAAGTGTCATGTAGAAAGAACCATATTGATGAAGAATAATTGAGGAACAGATATATTAGCCTGGAAGGGTGCCATACCTCATATTAGTAATGCTTCTGGCACGTCTGCTATGTTGCTGTGCTGCAGTGTATCAGGTAGACACTTTCTCTTGAGACCTAATCCTCTCCACCCACCAAAACCTTTCCTAGTATTCTCAATCCTACCAAATAGTCATCCTTTGTTTATTAGTCCCTAAACATATTATCACACTGTTCTGTTAATTCTCAGCAGTCATTATTGTTACTCAACTCCAACACTCTTTTGTTAACTACTTCTGTGATTTTCATGTGTGACTTGCATGCTTTTTCAGATAATGAATTGAGCTGATGAACAAGGGTGTAAGTATTAATTGTTCCTATCAACAATTCCTGCAATATCTAGTTTAGAAACTATACTTCCCCTTACAGAAAAAACCCAAATCGAAACCAAACCCAAAACCAACCCAACCACAATTGATTTCTCAATTTTTTATTATTTGCTCAATTTTCAGTACCCAGAATAATTGTCCTATGTAAACCAGTGTAAAATAAGTTTTACACTTGTGAGGCTTAGTACCAGACTTAAATACATAGAACATAAAACTTAGTTTTGTTTTAATTTTGGATTTGTAACACAAGAACTCAAGACAAAATCCAGCAAGGTCCACACTGACCCTTACCAGCAATATTGGGATATTGACACAAAGCCACAGCAAATGAAACTCAGAAGAAAGACATGGTTGCAACATTAACTTCTCTGACTGATTTTATTCTTACTTCTGAAGATTTCTGTACTCTGCAATAATGAATATCTAAGCTGCACATAAAGGATCTCCTAAACTGTCCCTCTTCTAGAAACCTATATACTATGTTTATTTGTCAAAATGTTCAGATCACATTAAACTTTCTCTATACATGATGGAGACACGTAGGTACTGTCATTAATTGTGTAGGGAACTGTTATTATTTCCTTCTAATCCAAACTTTTACCTGAGTTGCCTGAAGTTAATTAGTTTCCCAAAATTGTGTGTGATAAAGCAAGATTTAACTGCTTTCCTTTAATATGGAGAGCCACCATAAGTCTCATGGAGTTCACCAAAAGGAAATGGCAAGTCCTGCACGTAGGGAGGGTTAACCCCAAAGTACGGTTACATGCTGTCAGAAAGCAGATGAAGCAAGGCTCTTTTTCTTGATGCCCAGTGATAGGACCAGGGGAAATGGGAACAAACTGAAACAGAGGACATTTCTCCTGAACATCAGGAAGCATTGTTTTACTGTGAGGGTGACAGAGCACTGGCACAGGTTGCCCAGGGAGGTTGTGGAGTTTCCATCTCTGGAAATATTCAGAAATAGTCTGCACATGGTCATGGTGGCCCTGCTTGAGCAGGAGGGCTGGACCAGATGACCTCCAGAGGTCCCTTCCAACCTCAACCATTTTGTGATTCTATCAATATTAAAATATCAATTAGTTCCTCAAAATTCCTGTGAAGCTGGCTACCTAGCTCAGCAGACACCTGAAGCTTATGCATGTTGGCAATTGTGCAACACCTTGAGTCTCAGTAGTGTCCTCTTTGGAACCTTAACACCAGCAGGGTTTTAAATCCAAGTTCTTCTCTGAATTGGAATGGGCTAGAGCCAATGTAAGTGAGATACCTTATACGTACCATGTAGTTCAGTAATTAAGACATACACCTGGGAGAAAACAGCAGTACTTTCATATCAACTCTTCCTTAAGGTATTTAAGCCCCATCCTAAGTCACCAGCTTTCCTGAAAAGGTATTTGGAGACACTCTCCATGCATCTATGAAACTCACTAGGAAACCACTGTTGGAAAGGTGTTCCAACATTCAGTAACTTTGGTGGATTGAGACAGTAATTAAAAAAAAAAAAAAATTGACCCAATTTTAGAGTTTCTGACTCCATGATAACTTCATTATTTTTTCAAGATTTTTGCATTTTGTTGTTGAAGTCACAGGGTCATCCCCACACCATAAAAATGACACTGTCATAGTGTACATTTATCCACCGATCCTTGCATCATCATTCATCAAGTTCCTGAACCACAAAACTGTTTCATCTGCATAATAATTATTTAAATCATATCAGAAGAGGGACAGGGATGAAATCATTCACAAAAAACAAGCATGTTTTGCTGCTGCTCAGTATTTTTCTCATACTACTTTGGCCAGGTTCCTTGCTTTAATATTGTGGTTGATGTCTGTGAAACAGATTAATTGACACAGCACAATTAAGTGCAGGATTAAGCACTCAGTTTCAGATAATAAGCATAGGTACCACACACCTGGCAATTTTTGTTCTTGTAGGTCTGCAGGGAGGTTGGGTAATTCAGTGCCAATCTGGCTTTAATAATAATGCTCCCCATAGTATACTTAAATAGTATTAAAGGCACAGCACAAACTGACAAAAGCAAGGAAATTCAAAGTTATGACGGATACTGCCTTTCACTTAGCCAATTGTGCACAGTTACAGGTATTGCAGAACAAATCATTCAGTGACCTGAGAGCCTCCCTGTAATGGCTAAGTATAATGGAACAAGTCAAGCCTGGAGTATTATCCTTCACACTGGTTTTCCCTTTGCTTTTGTCAGTTTCTGTTATAATTTGGCTTTTAGCCCATTAATTTCCTGCATTTACGAAATGCTCCCTACGGAAGTAGCTGCCTGCCATGGGTATATGCAATCTGAGACTTCCTAAAGTATGTATTGTGTAATTACATATCAAGGTACCACTAGAGCAGCATTTATTATTTTATATTTCAATGACTATTATACTCTACACCATTTGCTACTGTGGCTTGCTCTCGTGGATAATTACACCATAAAGAAATCAGAAATGAGATTTTCCATATGTTTGAAGTTACCCAGTTAGTGATCATACTGTATCACTTGTCATAATCAATAAAGTTTACCAGAACGTAAGTTAATTTTCTGAAATAAATGTCCAGTTACATTGATGAGATTGGCTGTTGACACTGATTGGCAGACAGAAGTGGGTCTTTCTGGCAAAATTGAAATGTAATAGTTATTGAAAAATGTGAGCAATAAAAAGCTACAGTTCTCCTTTAAAATTTAATAAATACAAAGATATCTATGTCTAAAACTGCTATCTTGTTTAGCTACCAAGGGGGTCTGAATGGAAGCAAAATGGAAAAAGTGTACTGCTTATTTAGAAGGGCAAAATAAAACCTCATGACTTTTTACCCTTGTAATATATACACTTTTTGTTCTATCCATCTGCTATGCCACCAGTTGTACTTAGTGCATATTGTATATGCAGTGTACATGAATATTAAGAAGGAACAGGTAAGAAAATGTATTAAGTGTTGTCAGTTAGTTATGGTAGGAGACAATCAGCTAACAGATTTGCAGAGACAGGCGGATCTTCTCAGGAGGATCAACGAGTTTAAGAGAAGCTGGGATGACACATGGTTGCTGTTAGCCTCAGCAGGAGTGACAGCAGAGGGGGAGGAGGGCTGGCTGTGCGCACAGCAGGTAGAGCTTGAGGCAACATGCCCGTTGTTTTTCTACATGAGATGCTGATATCCAGACTAAAGATAAAAAAGAGACCGCTGCACAAGTAGTTTTGTAGCCTAATTTAATCCAAATGGTTGTGTAGCACGATGAAAGTGTAAAATAAAAATCAGTAGGGGAAACACTAAAAGCTATTTGCTCAAGATGATCTAGAAGAAAAGATCTTTTGCCAGACCTCATAATTAACAGACCTTTTTCTCTGTGTAGGGTCCTTGCAAGTCTTCTCTCCCTGGATACATGACCTAACTGAGACCAGGCCTACTTAATTTGTAGGGTAGATGATTGAAATTATTTGTTTATTGGGTCCTTTTATAGCCTGTCCCACCTAATTCTTCTGCTTCTTTTCTTGATCTATGTAAAATAGAAGCACTTTCACTCCCTGTTGACACTTGTCTGTAGTCCTTGCTTTGCAATGAAAAACTCACCAGTTAGCACACCTCCTTCATGATCATGCAGTCCTTATCCACTTCTAGGGGAAAAAACAGAAAGAAAACCAAACCAACCAAACAAAAAAAACCCCAAAACCTAAACAACATTGACACAACGCTGTAGCATTTCTTCTCATCACTGCTTAGCAACTCCGATAAAGCTTGAGAGCTTTTAACAACCATGTTTGACAGATGGGAAACTACAGCTCTCCAGAACAAGACTTTAAAAACAGTTTCTCTCATTTGGATGTTGCTGCCCCAGGAATTGCTGTTCCTCTTGTGATAATTTCTTTGTTATGTGGATGAAGACTCGCAACTTCATTCTCTGCAGTGCTGATATCTCTTCAGATTCTACATTGCGGGTCACAATGACACAGGTGTAGTTCAATCTTTCTGCTAAGGCTTCTAAGAACAGTCAAACACTATTGCTAATGCAGAGGAACTGCAAATCCTGGAGATAATTCAGGTTTCAGATGCACTGAATCGTGTTGCAGGGAAAACCTCAGTTCAAATAGTTTAACTTAAATTAGGTTCAAAGCAGTTTAGTGATATATTAACATGTAATTAACAAGCAATCAGTGAGCTATATATTCAGGATCAATATCAGTAATACAACAGCAGACCACAATGCTAGACACTTACAAAATACTAATAAGCATCCTACAAGTTTCTAAACACCCTTCTATATCTAAACACTGTCCCTGTCCCTGTCAGTTCAGGTTGTGAACACCCTGGCAGCAGGGTATGAGGAAAGCCCCCACAAGGTCCCCTGCACCCCGCAGTCACGTGTCTGGGTGCTGACAGCCCAACGCTGGGTACAGGCTGCTCCCAGCACCCCTCTGTGAGGCTGTGCAGCCCTGTCTGGGCTGGGGTCAGGTCCTTAACATGACCATTTTTAGAGCAAACACCCTCCAGACAGTTTTGTCTATGTTCATACATATTGTGGTCACTCATTATTATTTATATGTTATCCAAGCTATCTGCCAAAGGTGAGTGTAGAGGCAAACTTACCAAATGCCTGTTGAAGCCTCCCAATTCTCTTGCTATTAATGTTTGAGGAAATGCACAGCAACTGGACTTCACCTGGTTTAGACATCGCCGTTCTATTTGACACAATGAATGCTGACCAATGCGCATAGTCATAGACCATGGCTGTCACTCTCCGTCAGTTCAGCTGGAAGCGTGTCTGCTTATTTCAGGACCAAAACTGATTCATGAACTGGCATTTTTACTCTACAAAGTGATTTAGACAAGTGATGGTCCTCTATAATTCTAGCATTGCCATATAAAAGAAGCCAATTTGAAACTGTTGTGCAGTATTTTCTTTGTAGCTTGAAAACCAAGATTTTAATCCTGCCTGTGTCCCTGATTCAAAGCTTCTAACTTTGGAATTGGAAAAGTCTGCTGTAAATGTAGTCTCCTCTACAGGAAAACATACTGTTGCCAAATTGACGTCACTGTCAGTCAAAGCAGTGCAAAGCAGTGAGTGATATGAAGAAATGCACAACATTTTCTCTTATACCTGTTCATATCAATATTACACATGAATTTTCTGTTTCTCAGAAATATTTCAGAAAGTTTTGTCTTTACCTCCGGAACTCCACAAAAATATTCTTATATAAATAATAACTGTAAAGATGATTAATGTATCACATGTCAATATCTTAACAATTTCCTAATCCAAACCTAAGTTTTCAAATCCCCTTTAATTTAGCAGATGAATATCAAATCCCTATGGAGGACACATCAAAAGATCTTTGAATGCAACAAGAGTTATTTATAACTTTTAGAACAGGCTAAGGGCCTTCTTAGAGAGTAAACAGCCGACTCGACATCATGTGTTTCAAAATAAAATTTAAAAAAGACAAGTGACCTAAGATTCCTATTTTAATACATTTCTTAATTGTTATGCTTCTTGAAGTCTATGAAAATACATCACTTCTTTGGTTAAAATAATGAGTAAAAAAGTTTATTTTTAAAAGCATTTTTTAAGCAAAGTATGCATACATTCATACCACTGGTGTAAGATATATTTTTGTCTTTTCAAGAGGACATTTGTTTAGAGTTGATATTCAGCAGAGCACCTGTTTTTAGCTGTATGGTTAATTAAAATATAACTATTATTTTAAGCTGAAGACTTCCTTTAGTATATAAAAATAAGGATAGATTTAGGCATAAGTCTTTGTATTTGTTAAATAAGGATCATATAGAATAGCTTTTTAAATGTATTCTGCTAAACTATTCTCATGATAAGGTCAGTGGGATAAAATGGTTGCTTAGTAGTGATTGTCATTGCCATTGCTGGAAATGTTTGCTCTTAAAAATTTTGAAAAGCTAATTTCAAACCTATTGTTACGCAAAATAATATGAGACTTAAAATCAAGATTGCACAGGACTAATGGTTCTTTACCATTAAAGTTGTCTGTTTATAATATATTAGAGATAAAATGTTTTTCTTTGTAATTCAGATGTCCCTCTCAAAAATAATAATATTAAATAACTACCTTCCACAATTTTTTTCTCTTCTTAGCAACAGTTCTTTCAGTAACACTAGTCAATGTCCTTCTGCCTATATTACATCTTTAATACGCTTCCTTTTTTTTTCCCAAAATAAGTGTTTGTAACGCAAATGGATTTCTGTATAAAATTAAGCCCTGTACATGCATTGCTACTTCATGTTCTCAAAGACATTTTGTCATTTCTCATATTGTCATTTACAGACAAGTTCAGCAATATGAATATATCTTGTCATATCCTTTCTGGTGCCAGTGTTTCTTAAAGAAAAACAAGTATGAGGTTACTTACAATAAGAAACTCTTTTCTGCTGTCACTGGTGGTCTTAGGAATAGCAGAACCTCTTACACTTATTTCATAATTGTCATGGTTTAGCTTTATCTGGCAATTAAGTACCACCCAGTCACCCACTCACCTCCCACCCTCCAGGATGAGAGTCTGAGGAAAATACAAGGAAAGCTTGTAAACTTGAGATAAGAACTATTTAATAATATAAATGTAAATTACAAGGATACTAACAATACTTTTACTAATAAGTACTTAAAACCAGAAAAAAATGGAATATATGATATAGTAGCTCAACATGCGCTGACTGACACACACCCAGGTCTCAAAGCAGCAAACAGCTGTGGAGTCCAAGAG
This sequence comes from Rhynochetos jubatus, assembly GCA_027574665.1. Classification (NCBI taxonomy): domain Eukaryota; kingdom Metazoa; phylum Chordata; class Aves; order Eurypygiformes; family Rhynochetidae; genus Rhynochetos; species Rhynochetos jubatus. The sequence continues at coordinate 100,570,197 of CM050649.1, read as the reverse complement.
CCCCAGAGCAGGATTAAACACCTACCCCCCCACCCCACCCTCGACTCCTCAAACCACTTAAAACATACTGCTCTGCCAACAACCGCATCAAGAGCTAACAAAAGCAGCTAGTGACCAGTTTCAGCTATCAGCTAGCCCAAAAGCCTTAACGATCCCCTTCAGGCCACCTCCCACCTCAGAACTGTGCATGTGCATACCCAGCCTGACCAGTGAGCCTGACGTATCAAGGAATGAAAACAAATCTCTCAGTAGCTCTGGGCCAGCCAGCTCTGTGTAGGAGTCAAGTTCGTTCCTGCCTCGAACCAGCACAATAATTAATATTTTGCTTAAAAAAAAAAATGAAATGCTAAGGGCCACAATCCACATAAATTCCAATAACGACACTTGTAGTTGTAATATTAACTTGATATTATTCCACAAAGAATGTTAAGAACTTTTTCAGTTAAGTAAAAAAGAAATCTGGGGAAAGACTTAAGAAAAGAGTGTAGTACCATCTATTAAAACAGAAATAAAAATTTTATGAATGTTATATATATAGCATTTTTGTAATAACTGTTTCTGAAGCTCCCACTTTTGAGCTGGCAGAAAAAAGCCCATTGATTAATGATTTCATAACTAATTAAATGGATTAGGATAGAATACAAAAGTGACAGAAATATCTTAAAAGGGTAATGTCTGCCAGTTCATCCTCTTGCGGTACAATATTATTTCAAAATACGCTATTCAGTCTTGTTTTAAATGATTTAAGCAATAAGAGCTGCCCTATTATATATTTGACACAGCTTTATAACTGAGCATCTCTTTCATGGTTTTCAGAAAATGCAGTTTTATTCTTATTCCTTAATAATCTCTTCATCACTCTAAAAATGCCCCTTTTCTTGTAGCCTTTGAAGCAGGATTTTTCCTACTGCTATCCTACTTGTAATCAACAGTTTAATCATGCTCTTTGTTTCTAATCCTTCTGGTTGTTCTCAATATTTACAGTTCCATAGCTGTCAGTTCTCTGGCTTTATGTTTCTGTTTACATATACAATATATAAATACCAATAATAGCCCTTTTCTTCTTCCCCATATTATACCATGTTTTCTACTAAATAAGTCCTCCCTTTCATTATTATTGTCAGTTTTGGGCCTTCCTAGATGCCTTTTATGTTGGTGCTTTGTAACATTATATTCGAAAGTCAACAAGTTCTGTGATGTACACTTGTAAATTCTTCCCAAGTCCTTCTTACTATTATTGCTGCTTATTTGGAATAAGAGAGAAGGAGCTTTTAGGCCTATCTTTGGGAATGTTTATAAAAATTAATTAAAGTAATCTGAGACATTTTATGGCTGTTCTTTAATCACAGGTTTGCAGTTACCTACAAGCTTTCCTAGGCCTTTGATATGTATATATGTATATATATGCACATATATATGTATATATATACACACAAATGGTCAGGAGCTTAGTTGGATTAAGAAAGTACTAGGAAATTGTACAGGACTACATGTCTTTTAAATAATAAATAATAAAAAAAAAAAAAAAGCAACTAAATCAAAACCAAATAAAACAGAAAACAAACCCAAGAAATTAATTTGGAACAAATAATAAAAGTAATTAGAGGACATAGGAAAAAAACCCCAAACAAACAAAATCAGAGATGGAAGAACCTCTTTTTAACTCTCTAGCTCATAAATTCACTAATTTTCCAGGAGAACAGAACTACAAACACCCTTTTTTCCTAATCTGAAACACTGGACTGAAGATTAGCTTCTATTTTAAATGAAGTTCTTTGATTTACATTACTGTATGTTCAGAAAAATAGAGCTTGGATGCTATGTGCTTCTTCCCAGTCTGTGAAGGTGTTTAATCACCAGGTTATTGAATCATTCTCTTTTTCACTCTCTCATGTCTAAATTGTGTTGTGTCAGGGAAAATTATTTTAGCGAGAGCAAGTTAAACAGTCACAGAGGAAAATAACTGCAGAATGACCTAAGTTTATTTGTGACTCTCACCTGAAAAATTTTAATATCTTGTTCTTGAGCTATTAACTTTTTAAAATATTTTAAGATTCTGTGTGTTTGTTACCTTGTTTTCTCTTTTATTTCTTTTTCTTTCTAAATTGGTGCTAAGAATTAGTTAATAATTAGACATCTATTGCACCTAAAGTGCAAGCTAGGTAGGCTTCTTTCTCCAGTAACTTTAACATCCAGTTTAGCAGATAGACTAAGCCTCAAGGGTGGGCAAGCAGACCAATCAAGCACAGCCAACAGAACTTCAGGCTAGATACTAAGATTTTGTTCCTTTTGACAATAATAAGTAAACCCTTATAGAAGTAGCAATACAGTTCAAGATATCAGCATGGTTAACTCTGCACACCTGACTTTGAAGAGAAGTGGTGCTTTTGCAACTAAGTGAGGTTTATTACAGTCTGACATGCCCATGGCAACAGTAACCTCATCTATGGATGTAGTTGTGGCAAATTTTTATTATCCTCCACACGGCGAAATTATGTGATCCCAATTGCAAAGGATAGTTTTTTGTTTTCTTTAATTTGAACACATCAATGGATATTTTCTTAAATAACCTGTTCATCATGTAACCACTTATTCTCATATAAACTGGACATCTTTCAATCATATTTTCTCAGATAACCTATTATTCTGTGAATGACCTGTCAGGATATGTTTTTCTTCAGATGTACTTTCATATTCCTGGAAGAAATTATATCTTACTGATGTTTTTTCCGAGTGTTCCAGTCAGTTTTAATACATTCTTCATCATACATGCATTCTTACTTTAGCTAAAGACTTTTCAGTGTCTCTGTAAGGTTGCATAAAAATAATAAAGCATTATAAATAATACCTTTCTAAATATTTATTAACATCTTAACACCTATGTAACTATAACAATGTTAAAGGTAGTTATCAAATTGTTTACTGACATTTTTTAATATCCTTCAGCCTATTAACACCTTCTACTTTCATCTGCACCTCACCCAAAAATCATCTTTCACTGATTCTGAAAGTGTATAATTTTGTTTTGGTCTCATATTGCTTTCTTTCATTTGTAGACCATACTGGGTTTTTTTCTGTTTCTTTCTGATTTTGTTGTTACTTTTAATCCAGGTAGACTCTCAATAACATCAGCATCAAAGCTTGGTATAATTTGTCTTGCAATCTTCTAGTCCTCTTCATGATATATAAGAGTAAGATGCTTCTTTTAGCTCATGGCCCCATACAAAACCATCTTTCTTCCTGTCTCCTCTTTTTCTTCTTGTTTTCCTTGCTTGCTGATAATTACCTCTGTAATAAACCAAGATTAGAATGATTTTCTTAAATTATTGTGATAGCACATTGAGTTTCATATAGTTTACTTCTAAATTTCACATTTAAAAAAGTGATAAAAATGGACAATAAAAAAAGTCTTGAATGTTAGAAGTGTGACATACCATTTTTAGTGCAGATTTCCCACAACATGTGTATTATTGCTTGTATCACTTATCATCTGAGTTGTCTGTAAATTTGTGGCTGTGATTCTTTTCTTGAGCAGGATATGTATTTTGCAGTTCTAATCATAGGAAAACATTTTTTTGTTTATTAAGATATCTCCCTTAGAACCTGAAAATTATAGCTAAAAAATAAGTATGTGGTTAATTTTAGATTAAAAATTTTAGTTATATATTTAGTAACTAATGAGTATTATGAGCAGAAGAATGAATAGATGCTTTGGCCCTTCGTATCTTGAAACAAGTAAACCTGGCAAATAGAAAGGAGTATGCATGGGCTGTGACAGATCTCTTAGAACATGTCATGCTTTAACCCTGGTTGGTAACCAAGTACCACACAGCTCCTCGCTCACCCTCCTCACTCCAGTAGAATGGGGGAGAGAATTGGAAGGGTAAGAGTAAGAAAGCTTGTGGGTTGAGACAAAAACATTCCAATGATGGAAAGGGAAAGGGAAAGGGAAAGGAAAGAAGGAAAGGAAAGGAAAGGAAAGGAAAGGAAAGGAAAGGAAAGGAAAGGAAAGGAAAGGAAAGGAAAGGAAAGGAAAGGAAAGGAAAGGAAAGGAAAGGAAAGGAAAGGAAAGGAAAGGAAAGGAAAGGAAAGGAAAGGAAAGGAAAGGAAAGGAAAGGAAAGGAAAGGAAAGGAAAAATAATTAGATTCATGATTCTAATAGTTGTATTAAATTGTAATGAAAACAACAAAATTAGAGAGGGAAACCAAAACCCGGGAAAAACAACTGATGCAACAACCCACAACCTGCCAACTGATGCCCAGCGAGTCCCTGATCAGCAATTGCTGTCCCCCCATCCAACTTTCCCTAGTCTATAATACTAAGCATGATGTCATATGACATGGAATGTCCCTTTGGCCACTTTGGGCCTGCTGTCCCATCTATGGTCCCTCCCAGCTTCTTGTGCACCTCCTTGCTGGCAGATCATGGGAAGCTGAAAAGTCCTTGACTTAGCACAAGCAGCACTTAGCAACAAACAGAACTTCAATGTTTTATCACATCATTCTCATGCTAAATTCAAAACACAGCACTATACCTACTACTAGGAGGAAAATTAACTCTATCCCAGCTGAAACCAGGACAGTACAAAACAAATCCTTTGCAAGTCATTGCTAGGCTACCCTCCATAATATTTGAAAAGTCCTGGAAAACAGGAGAGGTGCCTGAGTACTAAAGGAAAGACAATGCTAATCCAGTCTTCAAAAAAGGTAAGAAGGAGGACCCAGGTAACTGTAGGCCGGTCAGCCTCACCTTCATCCCTGGAAAGGTGATGGAACAGCTTGTTCTTGGTGTCATCTCAAAGCATGTTGGGGAAATGAAGCTTATCGTGAGTAGTCAGCATGGATTCAACACGGGCAAGTCATGCTTGACCAATGTGATAGGTTTTTATGATGGCATCACTAGATGGATAGATGAGGGGAAGGCAGTGGATGTGGTCTACCTTGACTTCAGCAAAGCTTTTGACATAGTCTCCATGACATCCTCTTAGACAAGCTTAGGAAGTGTAGACTGGACCATTGAGTGGTGAGTTGGATTGGAAACTGGATGAAGGAAAGAGCTCAGAGGGTTGTGGTCAATGAGGCAGTTTAGTTGGAAGCCTGTGGCTAGTGGCATCCCCCAGGTGCCGGTGCTGGGTCCAGCCATATTCAATATATTCATCAATGACCTGGACGAACGGATAGAATGTACTTTCAGCAAGTTTCCTGATGATACCAAACTGGGAGGAGTGGCTGCCACGCCAGAAGTCTGTGCTGCCATCCAGCGTGACCTGGACAGGCTGAAGAGCTGGGCAGGGAGAAATCTAATGAAATTCAATAAGGGCAAGTGTAAAGTGCTGCATCTGGGGAAGAGCAACCCCATGTATCAGTACAGGTTGGGGGCTGATCTGCTGGAGGACAGCTCTGGGAAAAAGGACCTTGGAGTCCTAGTGGACAACAGGATGAGCATGAACCAACAGTGTGCCCTCTCAGCCAAGAAGGCCGATGGCACCCTGGGATGCATTAAGAGCATGGACAGCAGGTTGAAGGAAGATATCCTCTCCCTCTACTCTGCAATGGTGAGGCCTCACCTGGAGTACTGTGTCCAGTTCTGGGCTCCTCAGTTCCAGAAGGACAAGGAGCTACTGCAGAGGGTCCAGCACATGGCCACTAAGATGATTAAGGGCCTGGAGGACCATCCATATGATGAAAGGCTGAGAGAGCTGGGTCTGTTTAGCTTGGAGAAGAGGAGGCTGAAGGGGGGGACCTTATCAATGCTTACAAAGATCTGAAAGGTGGGTGTTGGGAGGATGGGCCAGGCTCTTCTCAGTGGTGTCCAGTGACAGGACTAGGGGCAACGGCCATACACTGGAAAACAGAAGGTTCAACCTGAACATGAGGAAATACTTCTTCCGTGTGAGGGTGACAGAGCACTGAGACAGGCTGCCCAGAGAGGTGGTGGAGTCTCCTTCCCTGGGGACTTTCAAAGGCTGCTTGGACCTGTTTTTGTGTGATCTGCTCTAGGTGATCCTGCTCTGGCAGGGGGGTTTGGACTAGATGATCTATAGAGGTCCCTTCCAACCCCTACCATTCTGTGTGAAATCTGTGAAAACGTATTTCAAGTCTGCATATCAATAATAATAAAAAAGTTTTGTGATTGTTAAAATGGAAAAAAAGCGATTAATTTTTTCTGTTTATACAGTCAGTTACATACACATTTCTCAACATAATTTTGGAAGCCTTAAAGTGTTATATGCAAACTAGAACTTTTTGTGATGAAAGAAATTAATTTTTCTCACTTCAAAGATGACATGCAGATGTACTACATAAATGGAATAGCTTAACTAAAGACATATATTAAATCAGAGAATAAATAGGACCTGTGCATGTGTCAATCCCAGATGAAGCCAAAGGCACTATGATGAGAGCCATGGGTAAAACAGAGGAATAATAGTTCATGAATTCTGTCCCATTGTGTAAGTGAGACTCCATGCACCATGAGTAAGAGTTTTCAAATACTTTCTGATTTGCATATTTGTCAACATTTTTTGAGGAACCCTATGCATTATCATACAAAATAAGAAAAGTTTAATCTGCATGTTCAAAATAATACAAATCACCTTTGCAGTGTAGTGGTGTTTCTCTGGTCAGAAATTCAAAGAACAAATGTGTCTTGCTCTGGAAACTGGTTCAGGAATGAAATGCTGCAGTACACTTCATCAAGACCATGCCAAACAATTATCCAGCATGGTGCAATCCAGAGCCAAGAAAGCTCATATTCTGAAATAGGATGGGTAACTAAGCAGCCTAGAATGGCCAGCTGGCCCCATTCACTATGGGAGTTAGAGCTATGGCACGTATGTAGCAGCCATTTGTCAAAGATGACTGACTTGTGTATCTAAGACACTCTTTACAACTAGGAAGACTTCTTCAGGAGAATATTTCTGGAAAAAAAAATCTTCAGCAGAGTTTCCAAATTCCATAGAAAATGCATTGTAGTTGTTAGCTACTTTGTCAAGTGCCCAGCTCAATGTTCTTGGCCATTAGCTAAGAAGTGCCAGGCATACAGAAGTGAGCAAAGGCTGTGTATACGAAATTGCTAAGATTTTAACACCAAGGAGACTGTTAGAATTAGTTAATCTGATTTATTTCATGTAATACAGGCCGGAGAAACACAGTGACTGTGTTGCTAACTTCTCTTTGATGTTTTTTTCTAGTTTAATTTTGAAACTAAAAGCAATAGAGAATGCATTGCTTTCCTAGGGAAGCTGTTCTGTTAAGATCTCTCTGAAATGACCTTTATATCTAGTCTAATTTACCTAACTTTGCCTTCAAACCACTGCATCTCATTAGGCCTAATGCCACGAAGTTTCTCAATTAGGCATTTGTAGATTGTTATGCAGTCATGTCCTTGAAGAAATTCAATACATGAAGCTTCTGCAGCTTCTCTGCATGAGGCATTTCCCCCAGCCTTCTTAATTCCAGTAATTATTTTCAAACCTTTCTGAAATTGTCAACATCTTTTCTAAAGTCCAACCACCAGAACTTGTCATAGCAGTCAACTAATAGCTTCATTAATATCATATAGCAGTGCAGAAATATTTTTCTTCTTTCACAGTCAGAGATGAAGTTTGATATCTGAATCGCATCTGAGTAACAAAATTCTGTTGGTTAGCTTTAAGAAGCACTGACTCAAGGTTTCTCACATGCAAAGTCAAAATAGAGGGTTTGACACCTATGAGGATGAAAGAAGGAGGTACATAGGGAGAGACCAAACTGGAAATAAGGATCAGAGTGAAAACCTTAGGAGGATCATGTTAGCTGTAGCCAGTGCCAGTTGGAAGGCAGGGTTGTAGGTGCAAATGCCACAGGAAGTTTAAAAGTAATTTTTCAAATTTGGCAGCTCTACCCTCTACTATATATTCTTCCTCCTTCTTTCTGGAAGCAGCAGGGGTAGAAACCAACTTCAGTTTCCAGTGCACAGGTAAAGAAGAAAGCAGACCTCTACTGTTTTTAAAAGTCTGTGGAGACTGCAACTTGGACAAGCATCTAGTTGTTGGATCAGCTCGGATCCTACTAGTGTTATTCCAACACAATCTTTCAACCCTTCATATTAAAAAGTAGTGTTAAAATGTAATTCACTCCACTAAACAATACATCTTACCTTAATGTGTTTATCTGAATTACCTATTTATTATTTATTGCCACTTTAACAAGTCTGGTATCTTCAGTAATTTTAGTCGCTGTTTATTTATATTTTCTTCTCAACTACCAATATAAACAGAGAATAACCTTGGACTGAGAAATTAATGTATGACATCAGAGGGACGTCCATCCATAGTGACTAATATTTTCTTATATACAGTTTGTTATTGCAACCTAGTATGAGAGACAATTATGTGCACATAAAATGTGGATATCTTCCTTTTATAGTAGATATTTTTTAAAACCAGTCATGTGATGTGAAGACAAATACCCTACAGAATATTCAATATTTTATTCAGCATACTGACCTTTATCAAATAAGTTTGTAATCTTATAAAAAGCACTAAATAGTTCGTATAGCAAGGCTTATTTTCCATTAAAACTCATTGGCTGACATCAATTTTGAATGTTACTGACTCTTAATTATTTACTGATTGTATCTAAATCAGCTTTTTGATAACTGTCTGAGATTGATATCAAACTAGCTGTCCTTTAATTTCCTCTCATATAACCTTTTAAAACAACAGTACAGCATTTCAGCTGTTTCCAAATCCTCTGTGAGTTTTCTACTATTCCTCTTTGAAAACATCTATTTTAAACAGCTGATGGACATTTCTGGATAATTCCTTTTATGGTCTTAGATCTGAATGTTCTGCATTTTATAAATGCTTAACTTCATTAGATTTTTATTAGTCTTTGTAATAAATCTAATGATCAATATGAAATCTGATACCTTTTGTTGTATTAGGTTTTTTTTTTTTGTTGCTGCTGTTGTTTTCCTGTTGATGCAGAACATAAATATTTATTAAATACTTCTGCATCTTCTGCATTGTGATACATAATCTTGGCATCTCTGTTTAGTATCTGTCATAACACTATCAGTAAAAGTCATGAGATGTGATTCTGCTGTATGTACATCAGAAGTACATATACTTCATACATATTTCTTTTAGCCATATACCTTCACTGATATTTGTTTAGCTACCCTTATCAACTGCCTGCATTAATTAGCTATCATATTTTACACATCACTTCTTCTTCTTCTTAAAAAAACTCAGTATTTGGTCTTTAAAAATGCAGCAACACAAAGATGTAACAGGCTCTTCTTTTAATTCAAATATTTTTAGTAAATATTAGTGAAGAAAATATATGTGTTTAGGACACCTGAAAAAGCATCTTAAACAAGTTTCAGTCATACATACATATGTGTATGTGTATATGGTGTAACTGTGCATATATGAATATACAAAGAAAGATATTTTCTCTAATGTTTTTTCATCCATAACTTCTCTTCCAGTTTTTGGGTCATAAAATGGTTTGGGTTGGAAGGGACCTTAAAGACCATCCAGTTCCAACACCCCTGCCATGGGCAGGGACACCCTCCACTAGACCAGGTTGCTCAAAGCCTCATCCAGCCTGGACACTTCCAGGGATGAGGCATCCACAGCTTCTTTGGGCAACCTGTGCCAGTGCCTCACCATCCTCATAGTGAATAAGAGACACTGCATTTAAAAAAATGTGCCAAGGTTATACAGTACTTCTTAATATATATTCTTCTTGCATAAACATAGGAATTAGATATTATTCATTTAACCACTCTTCCTTAAAGTCCAAGCCCTGTATAAAAAGTTTTTCTGATCCAATAACGTAGAAAATATAAATTATATAGAAATAGTAAAAGATAAGTGTTTACAATAGACAGAGACTGTTCATATAAAGAAAAACATATACAAATATGGAAGAGGGAATAATATACAGCAAAACTGATGAAATTCATTTGGGACAGGCTATGGTTTGTTTGAACACTTTTTGATGTTCCAACATAAATTGCTTTCATTAAATATCAGCAGTCTCACTTAATAAAGAAGATAGTAACAACTAAAAGAAACACTAGTGACATAAGAATGTAGGGTCCCTGAACTGAATCCTATTTGCCAGTAAATTGTATCACTCTACCTGAATTGCCTAAATCACTGGGAAATAGTTTTAGAAATGAAACGAGACCTCAGCCTTTGCCAAGTTGATGATAAAGCAGACTTGTAAATGTGCAATTTGGCTACTGCCTATGTTATTCTTTGCTATTTTTTCCTGACTGAACATGAGACAGTCTTTCATATGGGTGAGAGGGAAAATGGGAATGGTGGAAAAGAAAGTATCCGGGATTTTTGCATTGTGTGAATATTTCCCTGCTCAAAAGCTGCATTGATGCATTCCCAGAACACAGAATTTTGATTTATATTGTAACATGACACAAAATTAACAACTTGAAATTAAAAATTCTTACCTAATTTCCCTCTAATTCAGCATTAAGATTCAGATTTATATTTCCACAATTAATTTCTACAGTCCCTGTGGTGCTTAAAGTTTATCCTACCTCCTCAGAACAGTAAAGCAAAAGAACTAAGGAGAAAATGATGCAGCACACTTAAAATATCTATTTTTAATTTAAAAATAGGTCTAGGATATTAAAAACTGTAAATAAGTATGTTTTCACAACCACTCAAGTAGCTTAATGTTTGTAGTACAAAAATAGCCTTCTACAACACAGTACATCAGCAACAGTTCATTCCAAATGTTGTAGATAATTAATCTAATTTTCCCTCTGCTTCATTTTGTGTTCTATTAGTTTTCTTATTCAAACTTTCAAGTCACAAATCTAATTTAAAGCCTCTTAACTGGTCTAATGTGGTAATGTGTTCCATCTGCGTGCAGTGTCTAGCAGTGAGTGATAGGGACAGAATACTGATTTGCCTCCCAGTGTGCACAATGCTCAATAAATAAATAATATATTACCTGTGCTCACCATTACTCGACTACAGAAGCTGTCAAAAGCAACAGAAAAGATGGATGCAAGTTTAAAACACATAACAGAATTAACTGAAGCAGGGATGGGTAGGAGAGACAGAAGAAAAGAGGGAGGCAGAGAGAGATAAACAGTACAGTTTGACACAGAATGGCAATTATTCTGTTAACGTGGCTAACTATTTATAGCTGAACAAGTAACATATATTAGGCCACATACTGATTAATGGCTAAATACTAAATATTTCTTTGTAACATTTTTCCTTCTGTGTGTGCTTTCATTTCTTTATCGTGAAATATAGAATTTCTTCATATAGTGTTAGCTTCTGTTTGTTTAATTATTCACTTTCAGAATCCTTTTTTATTTTTTTTTTTTTTACACATTGATTTTCTTCTCTTGTTTGGTTTTGCTTCCCTACAGTGTGTGGAGGGAGTTTCTTTACTTTAGGAGCTTTAACTTTCATACAACAGAAAAGTCCAATTAAATAATTGTAACGTTGCTAAGTTTTACTTCTATCTTCTATACAGTCATTTAAGCTTGTGGAAACTCCATTGTGGTCAATGAAGTCACACTGGTGCGAAACTGGCATCTGGAAGATTACATTGAAAGTTGTGGTATTACAGAGAATTATGCAGATAAGTGTGTATGTATAACAGAAAAAGAGAAGGTGTGCAGGATATATATGGTAAAATACAAAAGTCTGAGCATAAATAAAGGATGAAAAGATAATGTGAGGGAAAAAAAAAAAAAGAAAAAATCCCATGAAATTGAAGTGTCCTGGATTATTAAAATAATATTTTGTAGAAAATGTCATTACAATTTTGTTTAAATTTAATGCAATTTACCAGACCATAAAGAACTCTTCAGAATAAATGGCTGGTTTCCAGGCACAGCTACTATGCTGCTGATTACAATACATTCTGACATTTATGACAGTTTTATAATTCTTGTATTCTGTACCTGGCTGTGCTCTGAAGTGTCTCTACTTTGCTGAAGGCTTTCTCCTGGGAAATGGCACTAAAGTTTTGCGGACTGAGAGGAAAATAAAACAGTTTGACTGAAAAATAGTATTACTATATAATGCAAGCCTGTTGCTAATTTGCCTATAACTGTTTAAAATGAGTATTCATTTTATAAATACAAATACTTATGTAAATTTATTGTCACAAAAAAAAAAAAAACAGGTTCAATAATAGATATTCTCATATGAGTAAACCTGCCAATATGAGTAAGGACTTGCCAGATCAATGCATAGACCCTTAAGTAAAATAGTACTATTGCAAGAGTAACCCCACTGATGATTTATGAAGAGTAAGATTCATAAGGAAAAAAAGGAAAAATGGCAAAAGAACAGGTAAGAAGAAATAGGGAGGCATGAAAGAAATTTTGCTACACAGACTTGGACCTTTATGTAGGACAGTACTGAAAACACCATTTAACCATGTCTTCAAATGTTTCACAAAATGTATATAACAAAAATATTATTGATGTGATTCAGAGGATGTTTACTGTGTTTTCATTAGAGAAAGAACAAGTTGAAGCATTTCTATAACTATTTGGCTAATAGTGGTTTAATGTTTTCAATAAAAATATTAAGAAAAAATCAATTGAAAATGTAATGAAAATTGGCATAATAATAATCAAGAGTATTTTTTAATTTTTCTGTCAAAGGACACTTGTGACTGAAATATTTCAGCTGAAAATTGTTGACCAGCTCTAAGAAAAATACTTTGAATATTTGTCTGTGTTTGCCTACACGCACGTAGGGCTGCAAGGAGCCAAAGTTCTGGCTTAACTGTGAAACTTGAATCAAACATACTGTCCACTGAGCATCCAGACAGGGAGAGGGAGACAGAGTGAAAAAGATTCAAATGGGCTTAAAGGCAGTGCAGAACATTCTGCTTTGCAGGCAGAATTTTTATGCTTGCCAATATTTAGGGTACAGAGCCAAAACTGCATTAATTCCCTGTAATATTATAATCTTGTCACCCTCTCCCTTCAATGCGAGTGAGGAAAGCCTTAAACCCAATGACAAATCTACACCTTCCTCTGCTCTGCTATCTGTGTTTACTGCAGAGGGTTATTAAAGAGGTACTCCTGGCAACCCTTTACCCCTGAACTGCCATGCTAATCAAACTGTAGATTGTCCTGAAAAGGTTTCATTTCTAGAGTGCTGCTCCATTTCAGAGTGCTGGCTGAGAGAGATAATGCAATCATCTGTAGTGCTGCAGAAAAACAGGTTTAAATTGTAATCACACAAGAACCCCTAAATTAAATGAGTTCAGTCTGGTCTGTACACAGATGGAAGGAAGACCTCTCTGTACCTCTGGAGTATTTAAGGAGATATTATTAGTGAATGATAGAGTTGGTGACATTTTTTCCCTGTATTAGTACCACACAGGTATCATGCTAGATGGAACCCTATTGCTAGAGATGTCATCTTTCAGATAAAACATAAAAACAAGGTCCTGAACATAACTGGCCATTAAAAACTGTATGGTGTTTCTTATAATGTTCTCTTGGCCAAATCTGAAGTGTGTAATTACATTCTGCTTGCCTTAATTAACCCTGAAGTGAAATGTATGTTGTTCTTCTCATCCTAACAGCTCTGTAATGCAGCTTTAATCCATACTCAATGTTCACAGAGTACTGAAAAAAAAAGTCAAAAAAATCTATATACAATTATTAAGAACATATAAAATACCTAATAACTGAAAGTTATCAGCAGAAGCTCCCTTGGCTCCAAGTCAGATCCACCTCTGCCCACAGCTGAACCAGTCAGCGCCTGGTGGGGAAACACAAAGAGAAGTGGCAGCCCAAGTGGAAAGGGAGTGAAGAGAGGAGTTGGAGAGGATTAGCATGGAGAGAGGAGTGGGATGTGAAAGTGACAAGAAGGCAGACGCTGTCACAGTGCAGAAAGGCAGGAGGAGGTGGGCTGGAGCAGAGTTTCTCCTGCAGCCTGTGGTGAGAGAGCAGGCTGTGCCCCTGCAGCCATGGAGGGTCATCAAGGAGCAGAGACCCACCTGCAGCCCAGGGAAGACCCCAGGCAGGAGCAGGCAGCTGTGCCCAAAGAGCCTCTGACTCTTAGAAGCGCATACCAGAGGAGTCTGCTCATGAAGGAACACATGCCCAAGGAAGTGGCTCGCGCTAGAGCAGTTACGAGGATAAAACTGCAGCCTCTGGGGAGGATTCCTGCCAGGGGTATTTGTGGAGGACTGTCTCCCATGGGAGGGACCCCAAACAAGATCAGGGGTAGAGTGTGAGGAGTTCTCCTGCCCAAGGAGATAGGAGCAGCAGAAACAACGTGTGGTGAACTGGCTGGGAAACCCTCATCCCGCACCCCCCTGTGCTGCTGGACGAGGTAGCCCAGGAAGAAGGGAGGGGGAAGGTTTTTAACGTCTGTTTTATTTTGTCTCTCTTTGCCCTACTCTGGTTTGATTGGTACCTAATTAAATGTATTCTTCTTCCCCAAGTCGGACCTGTTTTGCCGGTGACGATAATGGCTGAGTGATCCCTCTCTATCCTTGCCTCAGGCCACGAACTTTCCTTGAATTTTCTCCTCCATATTCCACCTGAGAGAGGAGTGAGCAAGCAGCCTTGTGGTCTGTTCTTCCTGGCTGGGCCTAAACCACAACAATGTTGTACTGGAATATCAGGGTTGAAAGTACTCTTGGTCATTTTATAGCACATAATGGAAAACCTGCTCTTACTAATACAAAAGGAAAGGACGGGATAGTACATCAGGGTTTGATCTTACCTTTGCATTCAGTAGGAATTTTAAGTATGTGTCAGTCTTGCTCAGTTGTAACCACTAGTCACAGAGTTCATAAGGAAAAACATATTCATAGAATCATAGAATAATAGAATGGTTAGGGTTGGAAGGGGCCTTAAAGATCATCTAGTTCCAAGCCCCCTGCCACGGGCAGGGATGTGGGAGATTTCTTACAGGAGAACAGATATGTTGGTGAACAAAGCAACACAGAGCTGGAGTAGGCAGCAAACTGCCTGCACGGCCTTGAAGCATACTTGAGAATGATAAAGGAAGAAACAAAGATAAAGGGGATCAGCAAATTCTTGGCAGAGAAAAGCAGAGTATGGGATAGCCAATCATGTATTAGCTTAGAGCACCTGGACAGCTTATGGCAAAACAGATGTAACGAATCAACTTGCATATGTGTGCATGGACAGATAAAAATACTGTATATAAGCGCAGCCAACGAGGTAATAAATGGCTTCATATTATAACTCTAATAGAGTTGTCTTGGAGTCCACACCATCCGCCTTGTCACAGGGACACCCTTCACTACACCAGGTTGCTCAAAGCTTCATCCAACCTGGCCTTGAAGACAGCCAGGGATGGGGTGTCCACAAATTCTTTGGGCAACCTGTTCCAGTGCCTCACCACCTTCTCTGTGAAGACTTTCTTCCTGATATCTAATCTAAATCTCCCTGCTTTCAGTTTAAACCCATTACCCCTTGCCCTGTCACTACAGACCCTTGTAAACACCCCACCCCCACCCCCTTCAGTTTCCTTGTAGGCCCCCTTCAGGTACTGGAAGGCTGCTATAAGGTCTCCCTGGAGCCTTCTCTTCTCCAGGCTGAACAAGCCCATTTCTCTCAGCCTTTCTTCAGAGGAGAGGTGCTCCAGCCCTCTCTGGCCCCCCTCTGGACTCGTTCCAACTGGTCCATATCCTTCTTATGTTGAGGGCTCCACAGCTGGACACAGTACTCCAGGTGGGGTCTTACAAGAGCAGAGTAGATGGGGAGAATCACCTCCCTCGACCTGAATAAATATTCCTTTATTCAATTTTTGCACAGACCCATATATATGTTATATGGACTGCATTCATTTTGAATATATTCATGCAAATAGAAGAATCTAATTATAGGCATCAGCCACACTTGTCAGCATTGCTTGGGTCATTCAATCAACTTTTTTCTTCTGTCCATGAACACTACAATAAGCCTTAACTAAAAATCAATCAGAATGGGTCCAATTCACCCTTTTGGGTCTCAAAACAATAGCTATGGGCTTCTCTTACAACCTTTTTTGACAGTTCCCTTAGGAGTATTGCAAGACAGATTACCCACTTTAGGAAAACGAAAGGAAAGAAAACCCCTCAAATGAACAAATAAACAGAAATGGAGAAAACCTGCACTGAAACACAGTTGCTGAGGCAGCACTGAGACACTCAGAGAAGTGCCTCTGTGCAAAGCAAAATGTGCTGTGTAATTCCACCTCTCAGATGTGCTTAGCAAAGAATTTCCACATGAGCTTCTGTACTTTTCAGGCTTCGTTTTTGAACTGCTACCCACAGTTTCTCTGTTACCAGCTGATAAAGCACCTGTAAAATTTAGTAGCTGAATCATATATTCTTTTGTCTTCATTGTGGAATCGCATCACCACTTACCTTTCGCAACATGGTGCTAAAGATCCCACATAATGGAGTCAGTTGTACAGCTGAAATGTCATCTGCTATGCAACCTCTCGTCTGCCTTAATGATGCATAATCAACAGATTTCATTAATGAAGACACTTCTCAGAATTTATCCTAACAGTATGTATTTTGGAAAGTTCATGGAAGCTCTTGTCACATCCATTTCTATTTCATGCTAGTGATACAGCACTTACACAATATTTGAAAAATTTTTGAGAAAATAAAAATGTGAGAGGTTCCTGTTATGGAAGAGTGTTTCACAACTTCAGTATTCTTGAATATATATAATAATTCCATAGGAAATCCCTGTGTCTGCAAAGCTACCAGAAGCTTGAAGACAGAAAGAGGTGGAATTTTTCTTGAGACTACACAAGAAAATACTGTTTTCCTAGGGAGAAGGAATTTGCATTAAAGATCAAGCAGGTTGAAACGCTTGTGGATTAAATTACTACACCTATTGATTATTAAAAAAGAAAAAATGCAGCTAGAAAAGAACTAAAGAACCACAAATGCAAGTCAGCTGGAGTATTAGTAACACCAATTTGATCTTGTAATACTAGTTAAAAGGTAGCTCCATTAGTCATGTAGATTTGATTTAAGTGGTGTACCTGGGAGCACAAATAACCCTCAGCAAGAGATACAATCACTTCTTAACCCTGGTTCTCTGAATATATTTTTAAATAAACATCCAATGTTAAGATCAGTGCTATGCAAAATTAACATGCTATCAAAGCCAGACTGTCTTTGTTTTCAGAGAACACGTGAAAGTCAGCTTGTGACAACTTTCGGTTGTTAAAAGCCCCATGATACTTTTTTAAGAGGCAGAGTGTTAATTTTCAATTGTCTTTTGAAATCAAGTGTGGGTACTTATATTCGTTCTATTTTAGAAGTCACAACTGTTCTTTAAATTGATTACAGTATAGTTTTCTTCTTCTCTTAAAGATCAAGATAGGGTATGTTATTCAGCATCTACCAGGTTCTTATGCATGTGATTGCATTTTACTTACATTGAGTTCATATTTTAAACCAGATCTACAAAATAGTATTGAACTTTGCGAACCAAATTATATCAACAGGAATCTTTACATTGATTTCTGCTGGTTTTGGATGATTCCCTTTTGGAATAATAAGATAAAACAGGATGACAAGAAACAAAGCTAAAAACATGTCTCCACTGAAATTAACAACAGTTTTTTGAGTGATTTCAATGCAGCCTGCCTTTCATCCAAAGAGTTTTTGGTTTACTTTGGTTTGTTATATGGGAGAAGAATGAAAGGTGTTAATAAGAAGAAATTACGGTGTCTGCTGTTAACAAGTATTGCAAATTTAGTTCATTTTGGCACTGGCAGAGTACATGAAATCTAAGCAGGTACTATGTAAATATAGTTTTTAAACCATGCAATAGTGACTAAAAATTAAACTCCCTTTTCTGAAGGGAAGGAGAAAAAGCATACTTTAAATCTACATCTCACAAGATTAACATGTAAATGAAGGGACAATTTAAAGAAGAAATTTAAAATAAATAAAATTTATCTTCACTAGAAAAAAAATAAAATTCCTGGAAAAAGTTTATTCATGATACAAAAGTTAATAAAAGGTCATTTAATAAACAGTGCAACAGATAGCAACATAGTAATGCAAAAAAAAACCCCAAACCCCAAAACACCTTCTTAAAAATCTCAAATGCTAACAGGAAAAGAATTAGATTAATGTATGAGATTCATCCCAAAGCACTTTATCAGTGCTGTCAATGGAAGTGTTTAATACAACCAAAAGCTTTAATGAAAATCTCATCTGACAACTGACCCCAGTGGAAAAAATTATAACAAATGGAGGAGGGACTAAAGTATTAATATTTTATAGAATTATAAATCACAACAAAAGGACAGATATATACTGATAATGGAAAGATAACATTAGATTCTATTTCCAGCTACCTCAGGGACGCTGAGAACAAATACGCCGTGCATTAACTCATTTGTCTACTGCTATATATGGTGTAGAAGGAAACATACTGAACCAATATATCTCTTAGTTTGGATAAAAAAAAAAAAAAAAGATATGTTCATTAAAAATAACATTTCTTAACAATGTAACACAGACCCGAAAGAAAAGAAAACAGAATAGAAGGAACTCAGGGCCATTCTTGTTGAACAACAGAAAATTCTGTTGGATGAATGCCCTTACAGCCAACCTGTTACTCCACTCCTTGGTGTGGGAAGGAATGTTGTCCCTGACATGTCGTCCCTGACATGCCACAATCAAACACGGGAAGGAGGGTGGACTGGAATACACAAACCTCCATCCAGTCGCTAACAGCCAGAGAAATCCATGTGGGAAACTGCTGGGGCAGCGCAGTCCTTGTGAGCTTGGGGTTGATTCAGACCCATCTTTACTCAGGACTGGGGGAGGATGGATGATTACTTTGAGTTTGCCAGCAGCAGTTAGTACTTTGAATCACAGAAAGAAGTTACAAACTGGAGTTAAAATACTGTGTGTCTCTTATCCTGCATCCCTTTTTTGACATTATATACATATATTATATATGATTAAGTAACTTTTTTACTATTACTCCCTGTTATAAACTTTTTCTTTCAAAAGCTTACTGAAAAAATTAGGATTTTCTGTAATGTCACAGGATGGTTATTACTTAGGTGATGTGGTGTTATGAAGCAGTCATATAAAAAATGCTAATTTTACGGTGAACATGAGTCTAAATCTTCTGTCTGAAATGGTATGTTTAAAATGACAACTCTTTTACATTTATATGTTGCATTCCTCCATGTAGTTGGTATGATTTACAGTTATTTATGTAGAGATGTGCTTATTATACTGATTGTATATTTACTGTTTTATTCTTCTTAGCACCACTTTCAGTGCCTATAAAGCTGTGGGAACATGAACTAGATTTTTCTTTTTTATGCTTACAAACAATCAAGAAATTATTAACAAAGCTCCACTTGTAGAATTTAAATAGTGTCAGAATTTGACTTGCAGATCTCAGGATGAATTTGCAAGGTTGACTGTCAGAATAGGTTTTTGGTTTTTTAAAACTTGTCAACAGAGTACACTTAAGACAGACTTAATGAGAGACAACACACAGAGAATCCAATTATACATTTTTTACAGATTGCTTATTGGAGTATAAGTATGCTTTAATAGCATACACAAAGTCAAAGAGCCCACATAAGAATAGTCAAGATAATTGAGGACGAATTTATTCAGAGGATACAGAAATTAAGACATAGAACCTTACCTTAGGAGCTGCCACCTGGGAATTATTTTCAGACTAGCTAGGACATGGGGATTACAGATGGGCAAGAGGAGTGGGCAGCATCAGAATTTAAGAAAGGCCCAGGAAATCAGCGCTTTCGTCTATATGAAAATAAACCCAGGCTCTTAAAATACTTAATGTACTTAGGATTCTGGATTAGAAAACTGTCAGAGCACATACTCTTCTCTGCACTTTAGATGTCTTCCTATGGCTGTCAAGATATAAGACTCTTATTTCAGTTTTACTGTGGGTCTTGTAAGACTGCAGAGATCGTGGAACAAAAGCATTCGAAAGGTAGCTGTTCTGGGAACTGGCATTTTTAACAGCTGCCCGTCCTCTCTAACAGTTGTGAAGGGTATGGTTACTCTTAATCTAATTACTTAATAGTTTATTACTTTTGTGAAGTTTGAGTCCCATCAGGCAAAGAAGCGTCTAGGTCCCAGTTTAGAGAAAATAATACAAACTTCCCCCTCCATCCTGGAATACCACAGGTCTCTCAAACATCAATGTACCATTTTGTGGGCCCCATGTGGCTTTAACTGTAAAATATCCATTTAAATCCTTAGTTCAGCCAGGATACCAGATCTGTACATATGCAGCAGAAAAGTTTCTGAAGTTTCAACAAGATTTCTAAGGAAAGCTACAATGTCTGTAGTCTCACAGGCCCTAATCAGATTAGGAAGAGTAGAAATTTGTGTTTGTTCTTTTGTTGTACTTTGGATATATGTTCGGAGTTTGGTGATAGTTCAGATCTTGACTGGGGAATGTTAGGACTCTGATGTGATAAGCATTTTACAAACACAACATTGTCAAGCCATCCATCTCCCTAAGCACAGACACTTCTAGTAATTCAAAGATGAAATACAGAAGAGGAATACAACAAGGTAGACAAGTACAAGAAAAGGGGATCATCTGGTCATCTTTATCAGGAATTTTTTAAAGAGAGGTCTCGAAGATGAAGAGTATCAAAAGAACATAATAGTCTTGTATACATTTATATGAAGCTCCTCCCAAATGTTCAGAAAGGCAGCATTTGAAAATTGAAGTAATAGGGAAGGAAGGCTGCCATAATGGTGTTTTGGGAGGGGAAAGTAAGGACTGTCTTTTAGATGTGAGCTTGAGTTGATAGATATTCATGAAAGGATGTCAGGCAGGCTGACCAATATTTTAGTCTGAAATATTAAAGAGAGAAAGTTTTGGGAGTCATAAATACATAAAAAGATGAGTGAAGTTTTGATGACATTAAAGCATCAGCACACACAGTTGCTACATCATGCAAGCTGATGTTTGTCACTTTTGTTTTGTATATTGGAAAGGAAGCAACAAAATAATCTTTGGCATAAGTGCAAAACAAAGCAAAACAAACCAAAACAAACAAAAAAAATCTGTACTCATTGGCATCACAGTAAATCTCACTGTTCTGGAGGAAGCCTTATGGCACAACTGGGTAATCAAAAACTTTGACAAGTGAACACAAGCCAGGAACTATAATCATTCCACATTTTGAAAGCCGGACATGAGTCTGCTATAGAGATGGACATATCCTCAGACTCATACTAACTCCAAAATTCATCTACTCCTTTTTCTTTAGTCTAGAGAAACCTCCATTCACTTGGATTTCAAAGTCCTGTCCTGTAATTAGATGCTTTTAATAAATCCCTTTAATAAAAAACACCAAAAGGCAATTCCAAAACTGATTAGTCTATCTGAGACATGAGAGAACATGACTGCATTAGGACATGTGGATGTCCTGTGTTCAGCTCCCTTTCTCTCTTCAGATGCTCCAAATCCTCCTCTCTGATTTCTGGAAAAGTGCAGAGATTCTAGGGAGCTACACAGGTCACTGTGCTGAACTTTTCCAGCAAAAGCAATTGCTGTCCATGGAACAGTTCTGTATTTGTTGTCTCAAACACGCTTTGGTGGGATTTTCTAGCTGGCAGTGCTTGTACAGAACACAGGGTGCTTCACTGTGCTCTGTAGAAGAGCTTTGTGGTTTTGGTTTTGTAACTGAATGTTTTTCTCCAGGACACATACATATAGATAAATAAATAAAGTTCTATAGAAGGTTTAGTTTGTTTGTTTATAACTGTTATTTTTACTTTTTGATCACATGCAAGATAATATTAACAGTTTACTAAATCTGCAGTTTACTCAACTAAACCTTTTGTGTAAGAACGTTTAAATTATTTAGGTTTGCATATGTAACATAGGTTTACAACCTATGCAAAGAATATTTAGATACTACTCTGTGTCAGAATCCCTCCAGCAATGTACTTACTGTTGTTCATAATTATAATACAAAGAGACAGACGTTTAGCTATTATTTTTTTTCTTTTTTCTCCCTACCCAGGTTCAGTGAATGAGCTTCAAACACATTTTTACTTCTTCCATACATATGATCCAATACATAACATTCTTCCTTGCCAGGCAATCTTGCTGGGCTACTCCTACTTGCTCTGGGCTACTCCTCTCTTTCACTTGACACATACGCATACAAACTGCGTGAAGTTCTTCCATCTCAACATTTTATTTTTATCTTTTAAAAAATTCTCACATCCTTATCAGGAAACCCCATATCTACTATTTTAAGTTTTTTCCAGTTTCTCTTAGAACGAAATTGGAACATATATATCCACTTACAATTCAGCCCATATTATAGTACTATTCTCAGGAAGATGACTAACATGATGAATAAATATAAAATTCTAATAAAAACTGTCACTATTAAGGAGATATTGTTCATTAGTAATGACAATAGTCAACATAATGAATTGGCTTGGTTTTAATCTATGTATGTATTTGTCTATTTTTGCTATTGCAGAAACAGTGGCTTTTTAATAACTTTCAAGTCTGCAGTGATCTTAAGGAAAATACACTGTGTTCTCAATATTAAAATTATAAGCAGTGTGCTTGGTTAATTGTTACAGATGCTACAGCACGGCAAGTAATTTTACACATTTGTAAAATAATGTCACAGGCTAAGAGGATTTACTGCTATTTATAAAATTTTCAGAATAAAAGCAAAGAAGTATTGTTAGAAGTATGGCTGGAATGAGTGTTAAAATTTCTGAAGTTTCATGAGGGTCACAAAGATAACTCTGTCCTGGCAGAAGATTAGGATTCTTATGTCCAGACAGTTCTTAAGATTATCATAAACTCTGATAAATGGGCATGTGTTACCTCAAATTACCTCCAACATACTATTCACTGCAGTGACTGTAAGCTTGGTTTCTTCTCAATTAGGGGCCTGCTAACTAAGCCTACTTCTAAATAGAATAAAAAGTACCACAGTCTGATCAAGAGCCACAGGATAAAATGACATTGATGGGTTAGTGCATGTGACTGAAGGATCCCTCGCCCTGTAGCAAATATGTCATGGACACCACTAACTGGGGCAATGTAAAATAGAGGAAAGGTGTAGTAGAACAGTTACATAAGTAAGGATATTTTGGTTTCCAGTGTACTAGCTTATCTGAGTCAAGATGAATCTGAGATGGATTGAAACTACGGTACAATCAAGATTCCCAGAATATCTGATAAATGTGTTTTAAACTGTGACTTGGATAACATTTTGAAATCTGTAACAATTATTTATAAAATATTTATATGTTAGTAATCAACTACTTTATGCAATAGTCAAACATTAAAATTTAAAATGAGATTTAATTCTGATGTTTGCATTTTATGATGATATTGAAACAACTTTTTTGTTCCAGAAATTGAAGGTACAAGGTGGATTTTTAGAATAGAATTAAATTATTTTTTTAAAAATGTGTACTAAATAGCCAAGGATTTAATAATTTCCACTTTTTGTAGACTACAGTGTTAAGTTTATTTCAAAAATCCATGCTATCTGTTAGTCTTTAAGGGTTTCAGTGAAGACACATGTTTTGCTTCAGTGTTTTGACATAAAGTTAGTACAAGTTAATTAATTACAACATGCATATTTGTTGTGACAAAGTTGCTTTGCTAAATTAAAAACCTAGGACCTTTATTATGTCAATCATAATAGGTTTTCTGCACAGAAACGATTTCAAATATTAGGATCACTGACTATTAAAGTTTGTTTCTGGCACATTGTCTTTAAATGCCTCTATTATTTGTGGTATATATGATATAAAATAAGGGTCAGATTTATCAGCTGGGTTAGATCATGTAATTAAACTGACCAGTCTCTAAGACTTTCTTGCTCCAGACTTTTCTCCTTGTCTCTGAATAGTTGTACTGGTGAAGCTTGGGGTAAAGGCAGCTCTAAGTACCTCAGCCTTTTCCACGCACTGTGTCCAGGGCCTGCACCCCACTCAGTAGTGGGGCCATATTTTCCCTACTCATCACTATGTTTTTTATAAATTATGGAAGTATTTTATGTTCTAAAGAAACTTTTTTGAGCTCGACATCCCTTGCTAGATTCAGCTCCAACATGAATCTTTAACTTGGCTTTAATGGACTTACTTTAATCAAATAAGTAATATTTTAAAGTTGCTGGCACAGAAATGCTCTAAAGCTTTATGAAAAATGCATAGTGCAAAATCTTGCAATATTTGTCAATAGAATTCATTACCAGCTTCTATTCCATTTTCAGCTGATCAAAACAACCATTCCTGTAATCATTCTAAGTTTTGGTTGCAGAAATTGCTGAAATGGCAGCAGCTTCAGGACCTGGTCGATACTGAACAATTTCAGTACTTGCAATATACGGAACCGCCCACTGATCTGTTTATAGGTGGAATTACAGGAAAGGAGCACCTGATAGTCATGAGATGTTTTTCAGAAAGTTAATTATCAGCTAAATCTAAACATAAATATATATAAAGATAAAAGAACAATGCATAACCATGAACAATGTTCTGTAGAAAATGAGAAGTGTTCAATATGTAGTCTAGGTCAATTTTAGTATCACTTAGCCTGAGGAAAAGAGAATAGTATAGGAAATTAGTGGTGGATACTGAAGATGATCCTGTCATCAAAAAACTTGACTGGAAAGACACACCACCTTTTATTCTGTATCATACTGTTGATATGTGCATTCTGTTGGATACTAGCACTGGTACCATTTTAAATGTATAAACTCAGTAGGAATCGTAATTTGTATTTTTGTGTTACATGTTGAAATGGCAACTAGAGTCTCTTGTCAGTTTTTTGTTGTATTTAATGAGCATCTTTACATTTAAACTAATTATCTTTTTCAACTTCTCTTCTGAAGTAGCCCTGAAGCTCAATTTTTAGTATATGCTGAAGTCCCTTTGATTCCAATGACCTCTGCATCATTCTAAATACACTTAATGCAGCAGAAATGATCCCCTTTTCTTTTCTCTGCTGATGGCATAACATTTGCATTATTTGTAATGTTCATAATCCGTTTTTTGCATATTCTCATTAGTGTTCTTATTAGTGGATTTGCAGATGTAATTCTATTAATTTTGTATGGTCAATGCAAGGTACTGTTACAGTTTTACAAGAGATTAGGGATCCAATTCTGCTAAATCCTTGAGACACAGAAGAGATAAAGCTTAGAAGAAAGGGAGGAAGTATGTATTTTAACAAATATTTCATATTATAGCATGTACTAAATACAAAATAACATCATCATCCTCTAATATCTTGAAATCTTGTGTGTTTTCTCAACCTTCCTTTACAACAAAGTTCTGGAACTTCTTCTCTGCAATTTTTATTTTAAGACATTTGGATTTGGGGTTGGATCTTAGTAAGTGAACCGTGAATTCTCTACATTGACTGAAACAACTTTGTAAAATTTTACATGTTAATTGTTCTAGGCAAGTATTTTATATGCATACACGTAATTTATTATTTTATTTTTATTTTTGTGAGGAGAAAATAGAATTATAATTAATATTTTATTTCCCCAGATCATGGTAGCTGTAAACACACAGAACTGGAAAAAATTCTGATTGGGAAGTGGATTTAAGACATACTATTTGCCCTTCTAATAGTCTACATATACCCCCTGTTATGTCCATGCTGAAAACAAATAAGTAAAACATTCTTTCATTTATTTCTAAAAAGAAAAGTAAAATATTGTCTTCCTTATAAGTACATGCAATTTAATGTACAGCAACGTATGAGGAATTTTGGCAGTAAAAGATCTAATCTACTATTAATACAAAGTAGTAAAACTTCCCTAAAACTGAATGACTTTTATACAGTTAATATTTCAGTTCTAATGTATTTGCAGGCTTTTTGTATGTGTTTTTACTTCTTTCGATTCATTAGGTCCTCTGTTGCAGTCATGAGATTGCAATGGCTGTCCAGTGGAATGGCTTCTCAGACATCTTAGACTGTAGCTGGTTCCAGCCTGAGAATTGGTCGCGTTGTATCTGTGAAAGTTTGTATGTATGACAAGAAAAGATAAAATACATGAGCAAAGAACTAAAACTTTGTACAAAATGTACTAAAATATCTGAACTAATTCCTTCATTTGTGAGAAATCCTTCATTAGTGAGAACAGTTACTTGATCCATGATGACCATTGCAGCCCTGAGGACCTGGGGGTACTGGTGGATGAGAAGCTGATGATGAGCCAGCAGTGTGCTCTGACAGCCCAGAAAGCCAACTGTATCTTGCACTGCATCAGAAATGTGGCCAGTAGGTTGATGGAGGCTATTCTTCCCCTCTGCTCTGCTCTTGTAAGACCCCACCTGGAGTACTGTGTCCAGCTGTGGAACCCTCAGCATAAGAAGGATATTGACCAGTTGGAACGAGTCCAGAGGAGGGCCACGAAGATGATCAGAGGTCTGGAGCCCCTCTGCTGTGGGGACAGGCTGAGAGAATTGGGCTTGTTCAGCCTGGAGAAAAGAAGGCTCCGGGGAGACCTTATAGCAGCCTTCCAGTACCTGAAGGGGGTCTACAGGGAAGCTGGGGTGGGGGGCTTTTTACAAGGGCCTGTAGTGACAGGACAAGGGGTAATGGGTTTAAACTGAAAGCAGGGAGATTTAGATTAGATATCAGGAAGAAATTCTGCACAGAGAGGGTGGTGAAACACTGGAACAGGTTGCCCAAAGAAGTTGTGGATGCCCCATCCCTGGCTGTCTTCAAGGCCAGGCTGGATGAGTCTCTGAGCAACCTGGTGTAGTGGAGGGTGTCCCTGCCCATGTCAGGGAGTTGGAACTAGATGATCTTTAAGGTCCCTTCCGAGCCTAACCATTCTATGATTCTATGACTACCATGAGACAAAAATCCTGTCTATAGCTATATCATTTAATCTTACTTACATAGTACTCATATCATCTTTATCATCACCAATTTAGTAAAAGTGGATGGGAATATTATTTAGGACATTTTCGTTTGAGAATCACAATCCCACTCTCTCTTTTGAAGACTAATATGTGGTTTAAGGACAGAATTCACTTTCTTAAATAGATATCTAAAGTAGGTCAGATGAATCATACTCCTGTGTGCCTATTTCTCTTTGTTGTCTGTAAATCCTCAGATGACTAGTATAGTTAAAAAGGAAATGTATCCCATTCAGCATACATATATTGGCATAAAAAATTATTGCCTAGGTAATATCTGAACTATGTAGGGAACTTCCAGGAGCATGTTGCCTAAACCAAGAAAGCAAAGTCCCTACCTCAGAAGGGAAACAGGTTGTACAGTTATTCCAGGCTCTCACTCTTAGTGTACTTTTCTGCTCTGAACTGATACTGTGAAACTGACAAAGATCTGCCTTCCTCAGCTTCAGTCCTGAAGAAACTGAGTTGTCTGTTATATAGTCATAGAAAAGTGTTGTGAAAGAACTTGTGAGATGGCATCTTAGTCTACTTCTTCTATCCTGATGAAGTATTAATATGCCTATAACATTCCTGACAGATGTTTATTTAGCCTGCTTTAAAGATTATGCTTTTGTGGATATTCATGAGAGAACTCACAGTTTTATCAAGAAGCCTGTTGTCCCTGTGCTTTATTATCCTTTTCAATATGTTTGTATTGCTACACTTTAAGCCCTTTGATTTTGGCTCTAATCTTACAGGATAGGACCTGGACAATGGTTTACATCTTCTTCCTTGCAATAACTTTCATATGTGTTTGAAGGATTCTCTTAGTATTTTTTCTCAAGATTAGTCGCACTAATTCTAATCTTGTCTTGTATGTGATGTTTTCTTAAACCTCTGATCAACAAGAAAAATCAAGATGTTTCCTCAGCGAGGAAAAAAAAATATCCTAAAGCCATAATGAACATTGCAGCTCTGAAGTCTCATTTTCCTAGAATGACCAGTGTACAAAGGAACTGTATCTCAGGAAAACAATCAGGTGAAATTTCCCAAAGCAGTTTCTTGACTAAGATAGAAGGTGAAAAAGAAGTTATTCAAAAGTTCCAACTACATCTTCTGCCATTCATGGGTAAATTTAAACACAGTTTATAGAAAAATTGTGCTGCTCTTGTTGAATATCTATGTAATGAATTGCCTTTGACAGGTTGACAGGTGCACACACCGCTGTTCTCACATTCCCCCTCCTCAGAAGGACAGAGGGAGAAAACAAGATGAAAAACTTGTGGGTCAAGATAAAGGCGGTTTAATATTAATATATATATATATATATATATATAAGTTAAAAAAAAAAAATTGTTCACATGAAGAAGCAAAGACAAAAGAAAAAAAAATTATTCCCTACTTCTCATCAGCAGGTCATGTCCAGGCACTTCCTGAGAAGCAGAGCCTCAAGTTGTATAACAGTTGTTTTGAGGTCTCAAGTTGCATAACGGTTGCTTTGGGAGATAAATGCCTTAATAATTAATGCCTTCCTTCCACATACCCTTTTCTCTTAGCTTTTATTGCTCAGCATGACGTCATATGTCATGGAATATCCCTTTGGTCTGTTTGGTTTGTCAGTGTGGGACACGGGGGTTGGAACTAGATGATCTTTAAGCTCCCTTCCAACCCAAAGCATTCTATGATTCTATGATGATTCTATGGTTGAGCTGTCCTGGCTGTGTCTCCTCCCAGCCTCTTGCCTCTTGTCCATCATCAGCATACTGACCTCTGCTGGGGTGTGTGTTGTGGATCAGATAGACAGCCTGATGTTGTGTAAGCACTGCTTAGCAGTAGCCAAAACACCGGAATGTTATGATCACTGTTGTAACTACCAATACAATGCACAACATATTGGCTGTTATGAGAAAAGTTAACTCCATCCCAGCCAGACCTAGTATAATCTATAAGAACCTGATCAGATAGTATTGCACCATGACACATACAAACTGGAGAATTAAAAGGTATTTTGTGTTGTCACATTACTAATCAGATTTAATTATGCCTAATGGAATGGATTTAAGTATGATGTTGTTTAACATCAAATGTCTCTATATCCACAGTAGTGTGTTCTCACTAAGGCAGCCATTGGTTGGCACTGAGGATTAGTTCTGAGTCATTCTCTTCTAATTTATCTTTCTTTGTTCTAATTGTCAGATTATGATAGAACACAAGTTTTAAGTTATATGTGGAAGAGGCTTCTTAGTTTATGTTAGGAGTGATATAGCTATTCAGAAAAATAATACACTTATGAGTCAGAAGGTACCACACAGAATTTATTGGAAATGAGTCCTGGATCAGATCAGATAGTTAGACAAAATGAGAAATTCATGATTTGCAGCAAAGGGTAGAAAAAGACCTACAAGCATTGGAAACATGTAATTGATAATGTGTTGCACATTACAAGGTTTGCAAATGGTGTTCTTTTACACCAGAATCACTTGCCAGCTCTTTTCCAAGAAGCTACATGACTAATAAATTAGAACAAAATATGAAGAAAATGATTGAGAGGCAAAGAGAGGAGCTGAATGTGAGTGCTAACTGAAAAAAATAAAGAATAAGCTAAGAAAATAAAAGAAAATGCAAAAGACTGATGATGATTAAATACAATGAGAGAATAAAAAATGAACAGAAACGAAAGAAAATTAATGAGTGGAAAAATAAGGAGATAAAAACATAATTAAAAGATTCAAAGACCTAACATAGAAAGAAGATATCTTCCCCTAAACATGATGAAAGGAGTAAGAGGACAAAGAAAAGAAATACTAAAAGTAACTATGAATGTAAAAGAAACTAACATCAATGTGATGAGACTGAATAAGCCTGAGACATCTTGAGAAATGCTTATATTTTATGATACAATTAACTCAAAAGAAACGTAATTTAAAGGGTTTTTTGGTTTGTTTTGTCATCATATTTGTGTTGTTTTTCCCAAGCTAATGAGAAATAGTTTGGGTACAGAAATGTTGAATCAGAGGACACATTTAACTTAGAAGATGACAAGAAGAAAATATGGCACATTATTACTCTCTTAGGTTCAGAGTGCTGCTGGTTAGAAGGAAATCAATGAAGACAAAAAAAGTCCCTGGTCAGTTTTCCTATCAATAGTAGTCTCCTTCCTCTTCTTTTATATTGTGGGCCTAAGCCAATGCTTAAAAAAAGTTTATATTTCATTAAAAAATATAATTATAATTATTATACTGTATTATTCAAGTTATTGTTTGTTATGCCACATTCTTGTTGCAGCTGCTGAACATTTGTGAAAATGTTCTCAATTCCAAAAGTTTCACAGATATTAGCACAAGAGAATATTTATTTTAAAAATCCTACCAGAGAGCATAAATTATTTACTATTCATTATTCACTATTCAACATTTGTTATTCATTATTCATTCATATACCACAGCAATGAGCTGCTCCATTATAAGAGTGTAAATGGATAGATGCTATAGCTTAAATAGTTTCAGTCCTTCAATTAGATAGAAGAAGTAATATCATGATGATGTAGATGACTAATCCCACAACATGAATATTGAACAGTGAATAGTCTAATTTAACGTTTTAGAAACAGACTGCAGACCAGAACTTGTTTGTCCAAATTATTTGTCCAATACTTACAAATAACTAGATATCAAGACTGACTTCTGAATGATTCATGAAAACAGAAAACAAGGCTAAAGGCCTATTTCAAAACCCTTTAAAATCAATTGAAAGATCCCCACCAATTTGAACTAACTTTTGGATAAGTTCTCCAAATGTGCAATTGATATTATTTACAGTAAATATTTGTTGTGGTTCAACCGTATTTGGTAACCAAGCACCACACATTCACTTGCCCACTCTCCCTCCCCCACCCTGTGGGATAGGGGAGACAATGGGAAGGGCAAAAGTTAACACAGCTCGTGGGTAGAGACAGGCATAGCTTAATGATTGAAGTAAAATAAAATAATCATCATCATCATAATAATAGAATCACAGAATGGTTTGGGTTGGAAGGGACCTTAAAGATCATCTAGTTCCTACCCCACTGCCATGGGCAGGGACACCTTCCACTAGTTGCTCAGAGTCTCATCCAGCCTGGCCTTGAACACTCCCAGGGATGGGGCATCTACAACTTCTCTGGACAACCTGTTCCAGTGCCTTACCGCCCAATCTGTGAAGAATTTTTTCCTTTTATCTTATCTGATCTACCCTCTTTCAGTTTAAATCCATTACTCCTTGTCTTACAATAGTAAATTGTAATAAAAGGAAAGCAACAAAAAGAGAGAGATAAACCAAACCCCAGGAAAAACAAGTTATACAACTGGAACCAGCCAACAGATGCCCAGCCAGTCCCAGAGCAGCATTTTCTGCTCCCCCAGCCAACTACCCCTAGTTTATGTACTGAGTGCCTAACCTGGAAGCATGACATCATATGGTATGGAATGTTCCTTTGGCCATATTGAGTCAGCTGTCCTTCCTATGGCCCCTCCCAGTTTACTGTGCACCTCCTCGCTGGCAGATCATGGTCAGCTGAAAAGTCCTTGACTTAGCACAAGCACCACTTAGAAACAACATGTGAATAATATTACATTATTCTCATGCTAAATCCAAAACCAGCTACTAGGAGGAGAATTAATTCTATCCCAACTGAAACCAGGACAGTATTCCAGACACGCAATGCTTCATCACACATGTTTAATAATAATTTTGTTCTATATGGAAAAGTTAAAAGATGGAGTCTCATTCCTCCGAAAGATAGTATTTAGCAAAACTCTGGCACTGTACCTTTTTCCTTATACCTTTCATTTCCACTTATGCTAAAAATAAAAAAAGAAGAAGAAAAAGAAACAGTGTTACCATGGAGGGAAAAAAAAAGAAAAAACCTGCTGCCTTTTTAAAATCAAAGAGAAGACAAACCATTTTTGCCTATGTACCTCTAAAAATAAATACGTGACATTATAAAAGAGCATCTAACACGTATGCATTCATCTTGATCTGTTGGGCTGACTATGGCTAGTATAGTCTGGGTGCAATTTGCACAGTTGAGCAGTGAAAGTAGCTCACTGGTTTTGATCTTTCCATACTCTAAGACAAACATGTCAATTACAGTTTGTTTTCTTGAAGCCAAAACTGTGGTGTTTTGCATTGTTTAGTACAGTAAATACTGAAAGAATTTGATGTTTGTTCTGAAGAGCTTACGATCTAATTGATCTTCACATAAGGAAAATGAAAAGGTCTTGCACTGAAGTTTATGGAACTACTACACTGATTAGAGTCCAATTCAAGATCTATGATGAAAGCTTTCCTTTTGATCTGTACACCAAAAAGATTATTCAGAAGCAGAGTGATATCTAAGAGACTAAGTGTTTTTGCTAAACTGTGTCAACAACTTTTCTTTAAAGCTTAGAGAAAATGCAATAGTGGATAGGATTCATCCTCAAGCATCAGTTAGAACTCTGGATGTTTTGTATATTGTCTCTTTAAAGCATGGAGCAGCAGAAAAGCACAAGTTAATAGCTACAGCCAAAAGATTTAAAATAAAACTTGAGAACTTGAGAACTTGACAATCTTTTGATGACCTCTTCGATTTTAATAGATAAGCATGTAGTACTTCACACAGTTAACATAAATAATAGTACTACTAAAAACCAATTTTCTTTTTCTACTCTTGCTTCCATCTTTTTCAAAACATGGTGATTCATGATGCAGTTCTTGAATTTCATTAAGATAATCATGCATTGCTTAGGAGCTGCCCTCATTAAATAAAAATGACCTATTTTCATAGGAATGAAATTAATTTACCAAGATCATTATTTTCTTCTAAAATCAAAAAAGTTACCATCAGAAAACAAACACCTGCAGTGAATTTCCAAGATTTGTTCAGATTTCTTTTTTAAGTTCATTACTCCATTAGGCCTCATCAGAACTGGTTTCCAAGTTACTCTGTATATTCAATTTTCCTTCATGTGGGAATCAGGAACAACCATCAATGGAAATACAATGTAAAACTATAAGTTTTCTAATACTTGCTGTAACTTCAGAGTACAGCTTTGCAAATATTTTGGATTGTTCTGAAACAAAAAAACCAAGCAAACCATTTGGGGTAATTCAACCAAAAGACAGGCAGTTAGCAGTGGAAGAAAAATACAGTTTTGATAAGTTCACAAAACAGTTTTGATAGGTCTTCACTATCTCAAATATACACTGATTTTTACATTCCAGTTTGCAGAGAAAGCAGGACCAGTTGTGTGAAATACAGATCATTAGCTGATTCTTAAGGTCCCTTTCAAGCCAAACCATTCTATGACTCTAAATAGAACTAATATACAGCCAGGATACAGTTCCTTTGTATCCTTTACTAGTATGATCAATTTAGACTGGCGTTTAATTCAGAAGGCTAGAACAGACACTGTATTTTGGTTTAACTGATCCGTGGAAAAAACAGCTGTTTGCTTTAGAGTGAAAAGGTGAGAGAATCCATTAGTAATAACAGTGGGATTCACAGATTTTATGCTGTACTGTTTTGAAGAATGAGGGTCTATTAACAGGCTAGAATATGGCAGACTTGTGTTGCAGTCTGTGTAAGACTTCAAAGGAAGCAAAAGCTGCTTGCGTGGGAATAGAAAAGGAATGTATTTAATTTCAAGACAAGCCTCACAAAAAATGAAATACTCCAGTTTCTTCACTTGTCCACTTTTAATCATTAACATAAGAAAGACGTTTAAAGTAATGTTTAAAACTAGTGATACCAGAATATTTCAGTAAATTCACCTGTGCTTTTCATACATAACAACTTTAAATTCTCCTTCGAGTTACAGAGAATGATAAAACTGCATTCAAAGATGTTTTTTTTTATCAGACGATGAAAAAATAACCCTCATTTGGAAATGTTGGGGTGAAAAAGCTTTTGATTTTGAGACTGGAATGTCATTTGAGATATATTTCTTGTGTAACTGGTAGATATTTAAATGCATCAAATCACAGTTTTATTAATGTTATTGATTTTCTTGTTGACTTAAGAATATAAGAGTTTAATTTATGACCTTGCTACATGTGGGACAGGAACTGAGACAGGAAGAACGTTACAAAACAGCAAGATACCTGGAATTCATCCTGAAATATTAATTATACATCTGGCAGTACAAAAATCCTGATTCACAGCCCATTGAAATAAATTAATTATGTATCTGGCAGACTCCATAATCCACTGAAGCCAAAGGAAGTCTTAGGAGTCTTTGACTCCATTGGGCTCTGCAACAAACTGCAGGAGGAGGAGCAGAATTAGGCAGGGAGGAGCAGATCACCAGCCTTGCTGTGATTAGAGCAAATTCAAATCAGGGAGACAAAAGCAGCAAGGGCAGTGTGTAAACATCCTCAGGCCCTCAGAAATGTGTCTCTAACTCAGGACTGAAGAGGAAGGGGACTGTCACCCATTGAATTTGTAAGTAAGTGACATATGTATTTTCATCCTCTATAAATCTCAGTGAGAGGTGGTCAAGGAGTTTAAAAAAAATAGCGTCCTGGTGAC
This sequence comes from Rhynochetos jubatus, assembly GCA_027574665.1. NCBI lineage: Eukaryota > Metazoa > Chordata > Aves > Eurypygiformes > Rhynochetidae > Rhynochetos > Rhynochetos jubatus. Next base: position 100,535,723 of record CM050649.1, on the reverse strand, counting down.
AGTATAAAGGTATGAAATCTCACCTTAGTTGCTGGGGTATGATCAAACCCAAGTTTCAGCAGGAGTTTCCCCAGCAATGTATCCTCCAAAACTCTCATCAAGTCTCTCCCTAGCGGTCCTGGGTAGTAAGCATGTAGTAAGCCTAATTGAATGATGACAGATAAAAGCTGAGTGTCTTTCCTGTTACTGAAAGACATGGTCAGATTATTGAGACGCTCATACCAAACCAGAGAAAGCCTTTTTGCAGACACATCTGGTGTCCTTGAGCCACACTTGTTGTTGTAGCCTGTTTGGCTGTTGTTAAAAAGCTAAAAGGCTGTTTTGAAGGCTAAAATTTAAATCAGTTGGACATTCCTGAGAGCTGAAGTAGCAGTTAGAATTAGAAATATCTTGAAACAGTAAAAAACAAGAACAGAATTAAGATGAGCACAAGCTCATTCGAGATTGTTCTGCTCTTTCCTGCTTGTGCACTCCTTGCACATAATTCTCCTTCTTTACTGGATAATGATCAAAGAAGCTCCTTTGCTCTGTGCCTCTGAAAGTCAAATGGAGATGAAGTGAAGCACAGTATAATGCCTTTGCAGTACTGAACCTCTCAGATGTTTGCAGAAGAAGAAAACTTGAGTAGTGTTTCATTCAGTGCTACCACCACAATATATAAAATGTTTTCTCTTTGGTTTTGGTTTTGGTTTTTGTATGTATGTCTGTATATAGATGAGACATACAAACATACCTATACATGGTAATTTTTTATGTCTACACATAGATACACTCTGAGAATGGACAGTTATAAAACCCTAAAATATACATATAGAAATATAGGAGATTTAAAAAAAAAAAAAAAAGCAACAAAACTAGACAATAAATATTGCTGATCTCAGTGTGTGCTGGTTTTGGTTGGAAAGAGTTACTTTTCTTCACAGTAACTTGTTTGGGGCTATCTATTGGATTTGTGATGATGTCACGCTCAACAGTAAAAGCTGTGGAAAGAAGAAGAAAAGGGCGAACATTCTGAGTGACAGCATTTGTCTTCCCAAGTAACCATTAGATGTGATGGCTTTCCTGGATATAGTGGAACACCTGCCTGCCAGTGGAAATAGGTAATGAATTCCTTGTATTGCTTTGCTTGCGTGCATTGCTTTTGCTTTATCTATTAAACTCTTTATCTCCACCCATGGGTATTCTCATTTTCACCTTCTGATTCTCTCCCCAGCCCAGTGGAGGGGATTGAGTAATTGGCTGTGTGGGGCTGAGCTGCCTACTGGGGTTAAACCATGACACAAAGTTAGGGCAGAAAGTTGAACTAAATTAAATTGATACAGTATAATGCAGTATGTCCCTGTGCCTCCCATATCCATGGAAGAAGAGTGGGTCGCAACTTTACCCAGGACAAGGGTAATCCTGACAACCCTCTTATCCTTTTACACAACAACAGCAGCAGCAGAAATGAAGGGAAAACAATGATTCTCAGAAACGGAAGGGATCGAGCTGGATTGTTTCTTACCCACTTCAACACCAAAAGTTTATGAGACATCCCTTAATTTTTTTGTTAGATAACAGATATTTTTTACAATGTTATACACACAGCACGGTGAAATAAAAAAAATAAAAAAAAAAAAAAAAAGGAAAAAAACAGTTGTAAGGTTCATTGTAATGACTATGAAAAATAGGAAGCTTCCAGGAAGATTTTTAACAGTCAAACAGAGTAAGAAATATTGATGGGAGATCAACCATAACCATAAGAAGAATGAGAGATTATTAACAGGGAAAGTCTATGGTAATTATTATTTAGGTTGTTTGTTCTGTGTTTTTGAAGATGGATAATTTCTAGTTTTTCTTAAGAATAAAAAGCTAAATCTGCTGTCTTGTTGAATCTGGTTTGCGAGGGTTTTGTTGTTTGCTTGTTTGGGGTTTTTTTTGGGTGGTGGTGGTGCAAAATTATCATCCTATATAAAATTATGCTAATTATCATTATTGGAAGTATTACAAATGTGCAAATGTAAACATACTTTGTTGAATAATGGTTGCATTATAAACTTATAAAAATAGGAAAAAATAATTTTAAGGGAAAAAATGTGATATTGTGGGTTTCTTTTAAATAAATAATTTTAATATTTAGAATATTTTTCCTATGGAATGTATGGAGATGCTAAATACAAATCAATTATCATAAATACTTCAGGTTTAGATTACTACTTTTTAAAAAATAAATACATAGACATTGTCGTTCTTCTAATAGTCTTGATTCAGATTTCAGTTTTCTGAAAGAAAAGGTTTCTGAATTTTTAAAAAATGTTTTGAGCAGTTTTATCTACCACTTATATAACAAGAGACTGTTATAAGGCCCTGATCTTCTTTGATGTTATTTATCAGTGACATAACTACAACTAAATAATGAAATTGAATTACATCAGGATTTAACTAATACAATGATAATGCTATTACCTGCACCTAAAGACAACTACTCAGTTTTTCTGAGACTGAAATTAAACATACATTGAGGAAAGCTTTCAGAAGGCTCATAGCTGAATCAATGATATTACAAGCACAAAAGTCCTGAGGTTCTGTTTTAGATCTCCCTCAAAACTAATTCTTAAAATTTTCCATATGAGAACAATGTGTAATAAATACGTAAGAGGTAGTGGATAGTACATCTATGAAATGGCTTTTCTTTATGTATCTGTCTCATTAATTTTTACATCTTCTGAAGCAGATCATGACCTTGCTCTACACAGTACTACTTATTCTGCTACAGGATGACGGCTAAGTATTTTATACAAAAATATATTTTTAAAAATCTGAGTGCAAAACCATGGGTTCTCACTTCTCCTGGCAACACAGCAAAGTTTAAAATCCAAGGATTTTATGCTAAAATACTATGCTCTAATTATCAATGAATTATATCACCTTGCTATTCACTATATTTTATGACTGTTGCTTCATTTTTCATTATATTTGTTATGTATTAACACAGAAAAATAGAAATAGCTGAATACTAAGAGAAATGTAAGATCTATTAAAGAACTAACTTAGGAACATGAATCTGTTGAACATTGAAAAGTTACAAAATTTAATTTAGCAAATGCCAACACCAGTATTAAAAAAGTAACAGTTTCCATCCCTTCCATGTATTGGTTCCCTCTGAGGATTGTAAATATAAATGTAAATGCTTTGCTAATGATTTTGAATAAAGCTAAAATCAAAGATGAAATCACGAGAATAACTTACACTAACCAAACAAGAAATTATAACAAATCACACCATGTCAATGCTCCAGTGCCGTAATGATTTTAAATTAGAAAAGCAACATTTACAAAACAGGTTGCTCATTTAACATTTTTAGGATGTGTCAATAAGACCACTTTTGACGTGAAACAGCCTATTTATTTTGATTAAAGGAAAATCTCTCAATGAAAAAACACATGAGCAAATACCTGAGGAGTTCTTGACCTGTTCAGTGCCTAGAGCATTCCTGCATATCACAAGTGTTTGAGAAAGAAGCAAATAATGCTGGAGGATCTGGGAAAAAAAAAAAAAAAAAAGAATCTACAAAATGTGTTTTGTAGATAGCCTGTTGAGGTTAGTAAATAATACTGTTCCAACTAGAGATCTTATTTACTCCTTGGCTTCACTGTAGGTATTTACAATGTGACACTTGATGGATGGTAAGAGTGCTATCTCTTACTGAAATAAGCTTTCTAATGAGTCATTCATGCTGAGTAAGGCAGATATCAAACAATGCTCAACAAAGATTAGCTGGTTGCCAGGGTTTTGTTTTGGGTTTTTTTCCTGTGGAAACCAGTCATCTCTATGAAGGACTCTGGGCATGAGTTAGTTACTTCCCTTCTGATGCACACATTATGTCTTTGGAGACATTTTCAGGCAAGAGAAATATAATTCATAACAGTGATAAAAGGACTATATCAATACAGTGCAACAGGTACTACTCTACTAAGTATAAATGTGTTATACTTGCTATGTTGATTTACTTTGGCTGTTACAAAGTCTCTAAACTGACCTTGTAAGGAGGTGCGTTGGATGAGGAGCCTATCCCTTCAGGGACAGTTTAGTTAGTTGTAGTGTAGAAGTTAATAAAAAGTAAAATCTTATATAAAAATAAATTACCTCAAGGAAAATATGAAGAACCAAAGCATCATATTACTTAGTATCACATTAAAAGTACAATATATGTGTAAAGGTCACATGCTTTTTTTTTTTTTTTTCCCCAGAAAATTATGACTATACCAATACCAAAAACTTCTTTCTGAATAAAAAGGGTTTATTTTTCTTCAGATATATTTTTTTGTCGTTTTGTTTTTCAGCTGCAAGCCAAACAATTTGGTTTGTAAACATGAAAATATTCAAATACTTACTTAATTCAACGTGATATAGTTATAATAGATATAATTTTGTCAGTAGGTATGAGCTGAGAAAGTAGGTATTTAAGATAATCAGATTATTGACCCAAGTCATGGTAACATCTGAGGCTGATCTAATTTTAAACAAGCCCAGAAGGAAAGTAGAAAGCCCCTGACATTATGCAAGAATATGACCAAAAATTTGGTGTCTTTTAGGACACCTGGAATAGTTGTATTGAAAGTAAGTAGTTATATTCACACTATTTAAAGGATAGATTTCTTAATAACACTAACATAGCTTTAACTACTACTTTAAATAACCAGAATTCTTATTTGTTTCAACCATCTTCAATCAATGTTTGCATGTTAACTGTCCAGTAACAGGAACAAGCTAGTCTGAAGATCCAGTAGAATATTATCTTTATTTGTGCTGAGATCTTGATAATTCATTTTTTTGGATCATAGGCACGAAAGCTTCCAATAAAGGTTCCTTTGCCATTGTAAAACTATTATCCTTTATTACATGAAGTTTGTTCCAGTCAGCAAGATCTTTTCATCAATTTGCAATAATATGCTCAGAAAATAAGAGTGAAGAAAAGTTGATGTGAATGCTGGAAGCAGATTATATCAGTATTATTTTCCTAAGATTAGGACACAAAGAATAAAACATATAATATTAGACAGAACACCCCTAGTTAACTAGACTTTTAAGAGATAGGCCAACATTCCCCACATTGTAAATCATTGAAAGACCCTGAGACCTGATGATAGCTACCATCTGACATAGTGGATGAGTCAGCTGTGCTTTTATTTCCATGTCACATCAATGTATTTATGGATAAAAATGCAATTCCATTATATCTCCTGTGGGCGACTGTATTTTGCTAACGTACATATTTACAACAACTTTCTTTTGTATGTATGAAAGAATCATCTGAGTGTGTTGGATAATCAGGTTCTGGAACTAAAAATGTCTGATTTATCTGACCAGTCGCAAATGATACAATTCAAATTGTGATGTTTGCCAATAATCCAAAGTGCAAACAACATCAATATCAACCATATGTTTATTTTTAAATATGACAAGACACATTTCAGTGTTATAAGAAATATACTTAAAATGTATACTTAAAGTATATTGCATATAGTGAACATATTAACAACATATAGTTCGTAACCTTATTTTCATTCTAAGGATGTTGTAAGAATAAATTCTTTAAACATTTAAACATTGATTTGCTGTGCATGGATCACATATATATATATATATAATATTTCCTAAGACAAGTTGCTTTAATCATACACTGGTTATAGGTCTCATGTATCAATGTTCCTAATACTCACATGCTAAGGGATCCCATATAATTCACGTGTTCTTTTTCCTCAGAAGTCTATGCTGTGTCTTACAGTTATGGCTGTACTCCCAAATAGAATAACAGAATCAAAGAATGGTTTGGGTTGGAAGGGACCTTAAAGCTCATATAGTTTCAACCCCCCTGCCATGGGCAGGGACACCCTCCACTGGACCAGGTTGCTCAAAGCCTCATCCAGCCTGGTCTTGAAGACAGCCAGGGATGGGGCATCCACAGCTTCTCTGGGCAACATGTTCCAGTGCCTCATCACCTTCTCCATGAAGAGCTTCTTCCTGATACCCAATCTAAATCTATCTGCTTTCAATTTAAACCCATTACCCCTTGTCCTATCACTACAGGCCCTTGTAAAAAACCTCCACCCCAGCTTCCTTGTAGGCCCCCTTCAGGTACTGAAAGGCTGCAATATGGTCTCCCTGGAGCCTTCTCTTCTTCATGGTTACATCTTCCTCTGCTACTTCAATTTTCTAGTGCTCTTGCTTTGCTCAAAAAGTACCTACATCAGTAAAACCATACCTATTTTCAGATGTGCATTTGTATATAATTTTCTCCTGCACCATCTGAGCAAATATCTGACTTGGCTAGCCCATCTGCACTTTCTTATTTCTGCTTCAATTTTTCACTTATTATTCCTACCTCATCTTCTCACCTCACAGCTCACAATTTTTTATAGTCCAAAATAGACCTTATTGTAGTTCTGTCACTTATTGTCAAAGAGATTATGCAAATGCATTTCTGGCCCCATATGAAGCTTCACTTTCTTCAAAGCAATACGACAGATGTGCTTATGGCTGGCAGCCATACCCTTAAGCCAAAGCAGTGATTGTTCCTGCCTGAACTGACTGGCCTTTTACCTGCATTGTGTTTTCACAGGTTTTTAAAACAGAGTGGAGATAGGTCTTAAACAAAAGGGCAAATGAGCACCAGCAGCAGATGAAGATAAATATCATCTATGGATTTACGTCTAGAAGAAGTCAAGAACTGGAATTAAGGGGCTAGAGAAGTTGATGATAAATAAATAGCATAAAAGAAAAATATGTTATATTACTTTTAATGAAAAAATGCATTCATTTTTACTTCCAATGACTTACTTTTAATGTTGTATTATTGTTATTTTTTTTTCCTTTCCAGACCATTACATTTTATATAGTTCTACATTATTTTACACATCTAAATGCTAGAATATCAGTGTCAAGCCCCTTAAGGAAGTTAAGTTTAACAATATAGCAAATTTACTAAATATATAACAAGTCCAAAAGTGTTTCTAGTGACACAGTATAATTACTATATTTATTTTGAGCTAGCTTGGTGTTCTTCCAGCTACCTTTGATTTTTACCAAGGTTCAATAACCTAGTATCTACCTTTGGACTTTCACTAATGCTAATTTAAGATGCTTTCTGTTTAGAAACCACTATCAAGTTCTGTGCAGAGCTTTACATCTGACATGTTAATATACAGTTTCTATATTATGGTCTGCTAAAATCTGTCTGTCTTACTCTTATTTCCTACCTACCTTAGTCAAATCTAAGTCTTCCTCCTTTTTATTAGTACATACGTGGTTTTGCATAATTTGTCTGGCCTTCTGAGAAGATAGTACTGCACTACGTGTGCACCCCACACATGCACTAAAACAGCAATGTGAAAGGTCCCATAGTGAGTGAACCTCAGGTGTTCTTACTGAAGTGTAAGTTTTAGTTTTAACATTTGTATAACTTAGGTAGAAAGAAGTTCTGCTTAAATACACACTGCAGCTCAGTTCCTGATTTCTTGGTTTTCAAGTAATTTTGTTTATATTTTTTCTGTATGAAGTAATTTTCACTACGCAGAATAAAAATTATCAAAGTCCCATAGTCTGAGAGTGTCAATACTATTTTTTTTTTTTCATTTTATTTCAGTGGTGCAGATAAATCCAGAGCAGATTTATTTGTGTAGGTAATGGAAGAGAGATTTTTCTCCTGCAATGGATCTAGGTGTTGAAGCAACACCACAAACGAGACAAAAGATTGAAGCTCTGTAGAAAGATAAGAAAGAATATTCTCTCCCTTAAAAGAGAGCCAGGGGACAAGGCTTTTTAAAATAGAGAAGAAGAGTTAGAGAAAGGAAGCATTACTTTTTTATAACTAAGAGAAATGGAACTGAGTTGGTAACTAAGACTCAATTTTTCTGAAAATTTTAACATAAAGGACTTGCCCTAGATCACATATAGCATTTCTGGCATAGCTAAGCCCAGATTTCCTGAGAACCCTCAGTAGGAGAATTCCTCTAATTTAAAAACATCCTGATTTATCTTCTGAAAATCCAACTGCTAAGAAACCACTTCTTAACATCCTTCTGAAAATCCAGCCAAAGATTCTTACTTGCTCTGTTTTGCATCTACATATTTCACAGATGAGTGCAAAATCCTTTTCCTTAGCCCATGTAATACACTGCATTTCTTTCTAGACAGTAGCCTCAGCCAGTGAATATTATCAGTCCTGAGTTCATTACTACATTTCACTCATGTGGACTGAACTCTGTGAGCCACTTTTCAGCTCATAAGCTTCTTCTCTCCAAATCCTTTTGAGTATGTTAGCTCTGTTATTACACTTATGGCACAACAGCAGAATTTTTAAGGAAGCTTTAGTTGTGGACATGTTTAAAATTTTATCCTATAAAAAGTAATATATAAATTAAATCAGAGTGATCTTAATAGGGAAACAGAGAAAATTTTTCTACCTGACATCACTTCTGTGATATCCTCAATGTGCTTATTTAATGAAAGAGTAAGATATGATTTATCTGTAGTCACTATCTGTTAATAACTGCAAACCCTATTTCTTTATACATTACTAAATAAAACATATAAAAAAGAAATAAATTCTCCCTTACCATTTTACATTTGTTGGGGAAAAATGAGACAGATGGAGGTAGTTTGTTTTTCAAAATCACATGTAAAGAAGACTTTTTTGTTTGGCTGTTTATTTGCTGTGTAGTTGGGGGGTTTTTGGTTTTTTTTTTGGGTTTTTGTTTGCTTGAGTTTTTTTGGGGTTTTTTTGTTGTTTTTTTTTTTTTTAAGAAAAAGCAAGTTAAAGCACTATGTGACAGCCTTTCTTGTCATGTAAGAAGGGATACACATCACAAAAAAATCAGGTAAATAATCTCACCTAGTTTTCCATTCTTTCTTTATAATCACTGAAGATAAAGGTAACTCTAGAGGACAATTTTTCCTAAATATTTTGCCTTGAGGGTTTTTTTTATCAGCAGAAGCTGGTCGAAACCTACATTTCCACTGGAAGTTATGATCCTGCACTTTTTGCACCTTACTCTTTGGCCAGTCTATTTTTCTCTCTTTCCAGACTTTTCAATATAACACTCACTGACTTGTGGAGTCAATTGAGCAGCCTGGTGATCTGCCCCTGAACATGTGTATTTTTCCAACCACCTTCTTGTTAACGCAAGACTACAGACCAGTATTAAGGAATCATCATAAAACATGTCAAAGGCCAGAAGCGGGGCGGGGGGGGGGGGGGGGGGGGGGGGGGGAGGGAATTTACCATCAGAAACAGCCTGATCTTGAACCGAACCAATTAACAAAATTATTTAATTAAACAACTATGCCATAAAATTTAAGCCAGCATGACTGAGGGCTTCTGCCAAAAAGTAAGCAGTCTTATCCTTAACTTCGGCTCCAGAATCAATTCTTACTGCTCTACGGAAGAGGCTCATCTTAAAGCTAACCCAGCAGAACAGTGATTTGTTTTCAAGCTGCTCAGTCAAACTGGCTGCTTAAATCCTTTTGCTGGCACAAGAACAAGGAACCACAGAGACAGGTGGGAAGAAGTTGAAGAACCCCTTTCAGCAGCAACTTGTTCAGAGGTTCAAATCCAGTGATAGTGGAACAGTCTGAAATATCTCTGCTGGAGTAAAATGAAGCATGCTCCAGAAAGACTCTCCACTAACTCTCTCCAAAGAGAGAAACCATACAACTTGTTTAGATTAGAATTTCAGTCTTTAGTCATTCCTATTGAATTCAGTGACTCAGGCACCACTATCCAAGGCTGCAGATGTCAGCTGAGATCTTAATATTATAAATTTGAGATCCAAATGAGATTATTCATATCCTAAAGTTAATATGGCCCAAGTTCTGACAGGACTACATTCTCTGAGGTTGATTTGTTTGAGGTTTGGTTTGGTTTGGGGTTTTTTTTGAAAATAGGGTATAAGCTGTAAGCTTCTTTAAGGGGGTATTATTGATGCTGCAATATTCCCAGTAGAATTCACTGGTTCCTTTGCATAAACAAAGTGACCCAGTTGCAATAAACAACTTGAAATATCAGGGTTTAGTCAATTATCTGGATACAATCAGATGACCTTGTTCTTTCTTCCCTGTCTTTCAGAAATGTATTAAATCTGCTCTTACAGAGGCAGTTTAATATTAACCTTAGTCTTTTTTGCCCTCCCTTTTTCTTTGCTCTATTCTGTTCTGCAACTTCTATAGAATATTACAGATGTCGTGTTTTCTCAAACCAAAACCTAAATCCTTATGGATGATGTGAAATAATTCAATTATACGAGAAAATTATTGAGATTTAGGAATTGTAGGAAATATAATGTTGAGATGTAGTGTATTTTTATGACTTGCACTCTAAGAGTTCAGTATGCAAAAAAAGTATTTAAGAGAATCAAGTTTCATTCAAATTTAAATTGGTCTGAAATTCCATTTTTTATTCTGTAAAGGGACTTGTTGTGTGCTCACTATGCTGTGGAAAAAAAAAACCAATATAAATGCAATGGCAATAGGATAGATCTTTGTGCATGTCACAATACTTCGTAAGAAGAGTTTGTCTACATGTATTGAATAGTCTTCTATTGACTATAGTTAAAGTGGGGTTGCAGACTAAGCAAATAATATTGATGTTAATCTTTGGGGTTTTATTTAAGAATAGAGTGAATTAATATTTTTAAATAGACTGGGAAAATATCTGGAAAAAATGTATTTATACGTTTGAGAAAAACTTAAACAAGGTAGTAATAATTTTCTAAATTTTAGGTTTTCATCAGAACTTTGTTAATGTTTTGAGAATGCGATGGTTTTATATGGGTGTCAGCAAAGCCCCCACACAGCCACATGCTCACTCACCCAAAGGGATGGGGAAGAGAATCAGGACAAAAGCAAGGAAAGCTTGTGGGTCAAGATAATAATAAATTGAAAGAGGAAGAAATAAGTGATAGAAAAGCAATCATTCACCACCAGTAGACTGATGCCCAGACACTCTGCAAGTAACTTCAGAAAAACTCCACACCCAGTTTAATTTCTGGGCATGAGGTTACATGGTATGCAATATCCCTTTGGTCAGTTGAGATCATCTGCCTGGGCTGTGTCCTCCCCCATCTCCTTGCATACCCCCAGCCTATCTCTGGGTCAGCAGAGCAAGAAACAAAGGCCTTGAAGCTGTGCAAGCACTGTTCCACAGTAACTAAAATGGGTGTGTTGTCAACACTGTTTTGGTCACCAATCTAATACACACCACCATATGAGATGCTATGACGAAAATCATCTCCATACCGGTCAGACCCAATACAGAAAGTTTGGAAGATAGTGCTGAGATGCATATAATCACAAATCCTTCAAAATACACTTATGTTATTAAGAGGGATACCGAATGAAATATATAATTCTAATGTCACAAAAATTATCTAGACTTTTTGCCTTTGTAAGAATGTAAGATCACTATTAATATATTTCCTTTATATTTAATGTATTTAAGTATGTATCTTTAGAGGAAAAATTGTATCCTTTCAGAATGGAGCTATGGTTAGCATCTACAAGAAGTTTAATCTGGCCAGTCTTAGATATATGTCTCATGAAAGGCATTGCTCTCTGAAGATATCTCTCTCCGATGGGTATAAAAGGAGCCTGTGGCAAGGTAAGGTATCTTTAAGTTAGTTTTTGTGTTAGTTGAATCCCATTTGATGTACACATAAGGCTTCAAAAACAACAAAAGGACAAGTCAGGAAGGAGAAAAGTTTACTGCTGCTTGCAGCTGGGACGTGAATTGGAAAAGCTTGCTCCTGTGCATTTCAGCCCTTGGCTCAGCCACAAGCACTCCATCCCATCATTGTGGAGATGATAATTTAGTGCTGTCATCACAAATAACTTCAGTTTCACAAGCATGGGGAATGATCTCTCTTGTGGATTTTACTACTCTGAAATGCTTTCAGTATTCCTGGTTACAGATGAAATGATTAAAAAATGTCCCCCTTCTGGAAGCGTGGGTTTCCAAACTACGGCCTTCACAACTGGATGTTTCACTATGAATGAAATAACCAATGCTTGTAGTCTCTGTGAATGGGCAACAGCAATCTACTCCTTCTGCTAATCTCAGAAAACACATACATATTCCGATAACCAAAGCAATTTACTCATCTCTTATGGGACTTGAACACTCAGCAGTAAACAAATGGCAATACTTATTAACAATCCTGATTTACCATGAGTTTGGCTGAGAAAGTATCATTAAAAAGAGGAGCATAGTTTAGTCTCTTTTTCCTTAAATTAACATTTGTTTATTATGAGTTTGTATATAGGCATCATTAGCTTCTCTGCTGAGATAATTACTGCTTTTAGAAAAGAGTTGTATTTACATAGTTAAATTGTGAAGCTGGATGGGAAGCTTCAAGACGATCTATACTGGTGAGGAAAATGAGTAGATTACACAAGTGGAGGGTAAGTATAATTGATTCAGAAAAGTAGACTAAAAAACCAAACTAAACACATTACATTTTACATATCATACACAACACACTGGCCCTTCTTGTCATCAGAGCAATGTGTACTGCAATAATAGTGTGTGAGGCTCATTAGATTGCCAGATTTCTTAAGGACTGCTTTGTGCTGTGACAATTAGAAGCCATAACAGTTAGGGATTCAGAAATGAGACCTTAGGACAGCAAGAAGCTAAGCCATCTTTCTGTCTGCTCTTTTGTTTTGGACTTAGCTTGTGCCAAATGTAAGCCTGATCAGAAAAAATCTCTATGCTCAGAACTGGATTAAAGATTTATCTCTTTACCTTTTTTTTTTTTTTTTTTTTTTTACTGATGGGAAGAGTTCAGTATGGGCAGGCAGGGATTGAAGAAGAAAAGAATAATAAGAAGAAACAGGCAGTGACAAAGAAAGAAAAAGAGATGAAAAGATAATTTGAACAAACATTTCATTTTCATTTATAAAGAAAAGTGAGAAATATATTATTCTTTGTGTAGCAGCACAGGTAATTTGACCTGTGTGGGTTATCACAATGGTGGGTATGTCATTTGCTGTTACACTGGTTACATAAAAATGTGTATGCTATTTTTTTTGGTGGTAGTTTATATTTCTCTCACATCAAAGTGATGAGATTCCCTTTGTATTTTGCTTTTATTTTTATCCCAGTATGAGACTGCATTAAACTATCTAGTTCCTTTTGATTTTCTGAAGTATATTTTGAACTTCTGCTTCAAATTACATTCTGATTCCACAAAATGACTGTTAGTTTAATTTCAATTGTTCTTCAACATTTATACTACACTTACAAGATTACTGGGAATTTGACCCAGGGAAAAATATGCACTTCCAACATGTAATTGGGATAATTTCAGAGACATGTATCAGCGAAGCCAATAGCCCAAGTGGGACCGGACTTTGATACACACACTCATTTTACAGCTCCACATTTTTTTCCAGGAAGTCCAGTAGAAGTGAATGGACATGATTTTGATATATTTTTCTTTATGTGCTGAATAATAAATTACTCTGTCAGTTTTACATGCCTGGTTCCCAGAATAAGATAATTCAGTGTTTCATGGAAATCTGCTTGAGCGAAAATTAAATACGTCATTTTTCTGTTCTGCTCTTCATTGATCTGGAAAACAACTAGTTGCTGTTCTTTCAATAGCTATGCTTTATGAATTTGAAAACTGGTATTATGGCTGAAACCAGCCTCCAGTTTTCTAGATCAAACAATTCAAGTTTCTTTAATCTTTTTTTTTTCATATAGGTCTCATTTTATAAGCATATAAAATTTGTCTTACAAATCTTACAATCCACAACATCTAAGTATCTCACAAGTTTGTGTAGTTTCTCTAATTTCTTCATTTTTTTTAAGGACTCCAAAACAAGACAAAATGAGACTATTAAAAGCTTTACTTTTCACATACCCTAGAGATACAATTCAGAACATCTATGTTTCATTTTCTTTGTCATATAAGAAGGAAAAATAGTTTCTGAGGGCAATGGATACTCTTTCAAGAAAGACACTTTAGAGAGATTATAAACAATCCACAGGTTTTGTTTTAAGGATTTATTATTGTTGAGAGGAGAGGAAATATTTAGCTTCCTCGTTTACAGCCATTTTCTTACTATACCTCAAAATAAGTTTTACTATTTTGATTGATTTTGGTGGTTTTATTCAGGTTTACCTTGATTAATCATATCTCCATTTTAGATTTCCACGTTTGGTTTCTTTTTAATGCAGTATTTCTCCTACATTTATATTGAATGTACTCTTATCAGGTTCAGCCCATTTCCCTATTTGATCATGATCATTCTAAGTTCTAATACTATTCTTTATATATTTTATAATCCTTCCGAGATTGGTGACAGCCAATGTATTTAAGAGGGCTATTCTGTTTCACCATACAAAACATAGATGTGAATAAAAAATAGTATTTTTTTCCAAGACAGGTTCATTGGATATGCAGTGTAATCAAGTGTTAGAAATGCTAGCACTACTGCTATTTGTTTTGAGTAAATTATGTTCAAAATCAAAACGGGTGTATTTGTAAACCAAGGAATCAATGCTGTAGAGGCTGCATTCCTGAGAACGCCTTTGAATAGTACTACATTAGTCTAGCTATCCATAACAAAGTACTGCATTGTGGAGTGGAGGTATGCCCTGGGTGTATTTTTCCAGTTTGCAAAGACACATTTCATGAATGGGATTTTTTAATATTTGTTTATATATTTATTTATATATTTTCAACCGGCTGTGCATCCACTTTATAATCACGACATCTAGAACACATTTCTCTGATTTGCTTATAAGTTTACATCAACCGCATTTGCTAAATAAAGATTCCTTTGGATTTCTATCAAATCTATCTCATCCTTCTCACCTCTCAAAAAATGAAATTTTAGTTAGACAGTTTTCTGTTGACAAATCTGTAATTTCTGATTCATATCTTACTATTGAATTAGTTAGCAGTATCTTTCTGTGTGTTGTTTTTATGTTCATTAGTATAGTTCTTCTCTTCCCCTTTACTGAAAGCTGGTTTACCTGAGGAGTATCATTCCTAGTTCTCTAATAACTAAATGAAACCTCCCCATTCCTCAAAGATTATAAGTAGCAGTTGAGAGATAACGATGAGAAGTCCTGTAATTGCACTAGTACAAATTTATTTAAGCCCTGAAGTCTTAAATATTTCTAGCTTTAGCTTAGTACTCTTTAAACTGTTTTCTCTCTTTCCATTTTCTCCTATGTCTGTACCTACATGTTGTTAATTTTAGTTGTGTTGAGCCTCTGGCAATAATCAGCCTTTATCAGGAAGTCTCAGGAAAAAAAATGGTGGTGGGTGGTAGTATTTCAACCTCTTATGTATTATCTGTTATATCTGCTATAATTCAATCAGCATTAGGTTTAGGGTGCTGCAGAAAGCTACATTGTGCCTCATAGGACTCCATGAGGCACTAGCTCAATACTGACCAAGTAAGGAAATACCTATACTGCTTTTAAAGTTGTGAATAAGATTTGTTTGAATTCAATGGGAATCTTTACAGTGATGTCAGCAGAGTTTGGAACAAGAATTTAGAACAAGGTACTGGACCAGTCTTTAAGTACAAAATGTATATCAGAATTTCAACTTCCAATTCGCTTCCAACCTTGGAAGCATCAATTATTGCTGATTTCTAGATTTCCCATGGCTAAGTTTACTGAATATCCCAATGAACCTTTCTTTACCACTTCCTCTCCCTCATACACATGTTTTTTCCAATCCTTAATCAAGGAGCCACAGGAAATAGCAGCAACAGACATAGCAACTAAACTTGCAGTCTCAAGATTGCTCCAGACACTTAGGCTGCTACTGAAAGAAGGTGACATAGGGAAGACAGTTGCTGTATGATGGCAACATGATGGCAGTCCCTGTCAATTCTGAGAAGAAAGGATAATGCAACTTCAGCAAAGTGTCGCATCCTTATCCCATCAGCAGTGCTCGCAAATACACAGCAACCACAGCAAGACTGTGTTGGGTGTGGGAGTCTGGGTAAATGGATATGTTTGGATGTTAAGATAAGGAATATTGATCAGACAGTTTTTTCTTATCTTTTCCAAGATAGTCTGTGCACTAGACAGAATCATCCTGAGGTCAAGGGCCAGACCCAGACCAGGTGACCAGTTAGTCCAGACAGATCCATAATCTGGTTAATATGGCCTTCTGAAGAAAGATGGCACTTTGGATCTGCTCTGACAAAGAAAAGTAACCAGTTTATACTAGGTAGGTGGAATGACTGTAGATATATGAAGCACCATAGGAAACTCTTTCTTTCTTGGTAGAAAAGACTTTTCATATTCTCTGAATCTTGAAAGAAATTATATTCAGAATTCCAGGAGTACAGGCCTTTACATGTAAAATACAGGAAATTGTGTGTGCAGGTAACATATATTTTCCTTAAAGAAACTTAAGCATCAGTAAGCCATGTATTGCCAGGGAGTGTTCTTGTGTGCTGAGCTCAGCTCTCTGTACTGTTAATTACTAGAATGATCTCTGATAAGCTTTTGGCCTAAGTAAATGTTTCCTCTCTTAAAATATTTCTGTCTATACTTCACGTGCTATCACAGGGATCATCTCTAACAACTGTTTTAGATGTGACCACCATCTTTGGAGGATCTGGGAATGCAGTTATAAGGATGCAGGTTATTCTGTGCTGGTTGTCATTAGTGTCAGGAATGTTTATAGGCATTACTTCTTCCAATACTACAGGTATGGCCCTACAGTTCCATTAATGAAGAGACAAGGCTTCCTCCAATATCAGCTCTCAAAACTTTGTCTTTGTTCAACTAATTTCACTATTTTTTTCTTTCCAGTCTTCTTCTTTTATATAGAAATCTAAAGTCTACCATTTTTCCGTGAGCCTACTAGTGATAATTGTCTAATCAGAATTGACCTGTTCATTTCAGACTGGAACAAAAAAGACATCAAACAAATATATACTTTCAGTGCAAATGATTAGTAGCAACCCTCTCTTGCTGAATAGCTGAATCCTCTTTCACTAGTCTTCATACACAATTGTAATTAAAAAAGAAACCTGTGTTTCCTTGGTTGGTAGACTGTAGAATTCTCTTGTAATGAAAAAGATTACAGGAAAAGGTATACATATGAATGCAGATGTTATGAATCTTTGAGTAAAAATTAGTAATAGGGTTTTGAAACATTAAGCAAAATAAAAACAACAGAAAAAACCATACTTTTTAATTCTCAGATTCCAAAAAGCAAAGATTAGGGTGCATTGAGAGACGGGAAAAAACAAAACAACAACAAAAAACCCCTCTCAGCAGATTTACCACATTTTTTTCCCACATTTCTTTTTTTTTTCGCTTCCCTTCCTTTCAGTTTACAGTTAATTTTTGGCTTAACCCTTTGGCTTCTGTTTTTACTGTAGCTTCAGAGCTGAACAACACATGACAGTTTCCTTTATAATTGTTAGAACACATACTGTTTAAGAGACAGTTACTATGCCAAGTACATGACACAGTAATGTAGATTTTTTTTTTTTTCTTTTTCTACTTGCTATTATGGAAACCGCTGAAGCAAGGAAAATAATCAGAATATGAGGGGAGTAATACTTATTCCATGTACTTTTTTATGTTATATAATAATGGTAGATTGTCTTTAGAGATGAAACCAAATAACTATCTTTATATCTTTGGTAAGAAATACCAATATTGCCTACACAGAGTGAGAGATACCATTTATGGCAATTTTACTCTCACATGGCTTTACAAGCAGCAAGGTAGGCATAGAAACTAATGGAAGAGAGACAATAGCATTGCAAATGTATTATATGTCAAGATAAAATGGGCCTTTGCATGAACATCAAAGATATTTTTCAAGCCTGGGGAAAATGCAGTGGGAGAAATCCAAACTCTCATTTGGGCCTAGTTTAAATGACTGCATGTTGTCAAAGATGACCATACAAAGAAATACATGCATGTTGTTCTCTAGGTTTTGACGGAGTGAAGCACAATCTAAGAAGCCACAGTTTACTCTCTACCCATGCAGCAGAATGATGAATAAGAAGAAAATAACAGAACGTGCTTCAGCATACTCCAGGTCTGTCATGAAAATGAACGGCTGGGAGGTAAGTATTGGTTGAGATCAGCTTCTGAAATGCTCAGTTCTGCTGGGTCTGTGAGGCAAGCTGACAAGGAGAATTGTGTGCCTCAGGGAGCACTGACACAATTCCTGCAAGATGGACAATGCCTGGAGTGGTAAACCAGGGCAAAACTGCATCAATACCTGAATTTAAAAGGAAAAAGCCAGGGGAGATAAGAAAGCAAAGGTAAGAAAACCTGAACGTAGCAATTGAAAAAGTTAACACATATGAAATAAAATAAAATCATCCAATAAATGTCAGACTGTGTGGACCAGATGTCAGAAATAAAATATAACTTAATAACTGAAATATATATTTTAACATAGATGGCTTCATGCTGCAAAAATCAGTTCAGGGCTTTGCAGGTGTAGGGTCTTGGTTTACCTTGTTAGACACAAGCATCATCTTCGGAGAGGATGGACTTACTGTAATAATAACTATAAATAACCAACATAATTAAGGAGTAACTCCATTGAAAACAGCCAATTCACATCAGTATGTTATAACTAACCATGAGAATAAAATCAGATTTCTGCTTCTACATTGGGGTTTGGATTCTGAGTCACACAGAACAATAGCATACAAGGGCTTAATGCCAGCTTTTGGTTGAGGCTTATATGTACTAGTCAACCTATTTAATATGGTTTCACTGAGTTATATGTAGAGAAAAGAAATGGTTTCAAACCCAGAAACGGTGTTTAACACCCTACTCTTTTCACCATAGATTTGTAAATATATTTCAGTATGTATATGTATCCCTAATCATTACTGCCTGATTCTTTTTTTTTTTTTTTTTTTGTTAAATTTGTATGCGGATCTCATTCAGAACAGAGGTGTTGGTATGCAAAATCATATAGCATTTTTTACAAAAATTCTCTTTCCTATTCTTAGGGGAAAAAGACAATAATGATAAGAAAATGGTTGATAACATTGATTTAGAAAAGGTGGTAGACTGCATTCTACAACAAGTAAAAGTTATCCGCATGTATCCCCAGTAGGAAGCTGTCTGAGTGTGGACACTTAACTTTGCTCTTACCTTCTCAGTTGGGAATATAATACATTGATGAGACAGTGTAAGGAAGCTGTCAGTTCTTGCTGTTTCTATTCTGTAGTTAAACAGAAAACTTTATTCACCACTTTGTATCTCGAACTCTACATATATCAAGAATTAATAACAAATAAATAAAGAATTTAAGCAGCACACTGGCCTAGAATGTGCCTCAAGGCAATCACTTCATGGAAGTAAACAGATGTATCAGGATTGCACCACCTCCTGTTTCAAACTCCCTCCCCCAGTTTACAGACACAGCACACTGTTTCACAAACGCAAAAAGTTTATTTTTGGAACTGACAGAATGCCTTCCTTTCACAAGGCATGGAAACACATACAGCAATGATCTGGCTAGAATATTCATTTGGTGAAGACTATTGCAGTTCAGCAAATTAGATTTCAGCACCCCTAAAATATTGCTTATGAATGGGTGTCAAACCCTAACCTCAAGTATCTCTAATGAGACCAATTCCACTTCACCTTCTGCCACTCAGTCTTTTCCCTGACCATTAGCATAGCTTTTAAGTTTTTCCTAATATTTAATCCAAAATTCTCTTCCGCAACTGGAGCCCATTACTCTTCTTTCTGTTCTAACTGACTAAGGGAAGTAATTGGTCCCTGACTTCCTTAAAATACAGCTTTTCAGATTCAAGGACAATTATATGTCTTTCCAGTCTTCTTCGGATGTAGAATGAACATGCCCAGTTCACTTAGTCTTTTCTTAAATGTCTTCTTTTTCAAACCTTTTTTGTTTCTTTGTCTCTCCTCTGAGATCTCTCAAGATTTTTTTATTTTTTTTTTTTAAATCTGCTGCCCAAAACTGTGTGTAGAATTCCAACTCAGTCTTCAGTCCAGACTAGCATGGAGCACAGCATAACCATTTTTCCTGCTTTACTTTTTTAATAATACTTTTAAAAGGACTAGAAAAGGGAGGGGGGGGGGGGGGGGGGGGAGGGAAGGTGGGAAGAGATGCTAGTTCTCTAACCTCTGCCTTTTAGAGATGTAAGGATAAGAGAATATTTATCTGCCCAGGTGTTGGTAGTGGGGGATGCAGGAGTTACCTCTGTGAGAAGCTCTCTGTCAGGGCTGCCGTGTGCCGTACACAGATGATTCCAGGAGAAAGAGGTGCTCCGCCTACCAGAGCAGATAGTCCCTTCAGCTTGTTGGAGAGACCACAATGTAGGCATGAAAAGAACTATGAGGTGAGAGAATCAGCAGAAAGAAACCTCTGTGTACTGACTGTAATCCCCCCACCCTATCCCCTGCACCACTTGAGGTAGGGAGAGGAGTCTGAAGAAAAGGAATGAAGTTGATCCTGGGAAAGAAGAGAGGGAAAGTTATTCTTTTATTGTTTGAGTTTTTGTTTTCCTCTCCCTGAATCATTAATTAAATATTTATTTTCCTTGGCAACAAATTAATTTTCCTCAGGTTTTCTTCAGGTTTCTTTTGCCCACAATGATACTTGATAAGTTATCTCCTTATCATGATCTTGAGCCTCTTCTTCTTGTTTTTCCTTGCCATCCCCCTGGGGGAGTTAGGGAGCAAAGGAGCAGCTGGGTGGTCATTTACCTATTTGCTAAACCTAACTTAGCACATTGTGGTAGACTTTTTTAGGTTGAATTATGTGTATTTTATTTTGTTTCTTATATTTAGATCCTTTCAAATGAGAAATAGTTATATGTAAACACAACAAAATTTTCATGGCAAACACACTGAAAAAAAGATGTCTTGAGTGAGAGCTCATAGAATTATCTTATTAAAAATAAAAATAAAGGAAAAAATCAATTAATAGACTTCATCACTGTACAGTGATGAAAATAACCCATATTGTGAATATAACTCATGTTTTGACAGCTACTTGAATATGTCACTATAACCAAAGAAGAAATTGCCTGTGCATACATCTACAACAGTATTTTACTTTGAATCCGAGAACTATTTCTGCAGTAAATCTCCTAATCATATCCATTTCCTGTACTTAGGTTCTCATTCTGGAAAATACACATTTAATCCATTCAGATAAAAATAAACTCAAAATTGTGTTCCAGGAGTCCAATGCGCTCCCACTCCAGGATGGTATTCAGTCCAGGGGACTAGAAAAAAAATACTTATAAGTAAAGCATCCAAACTGTATATAGGGCAGATAGTGGGCCTGCAGCATCATTTTTTTTTTTTGACCAAAACATCTGCTCCTGTTATGCTTTGCTACTTGCTGATATCCCTATAACTCTTAGAAATGTAGAATCATTTAGGGTGGAAAAGGCCTCTAAGTTCATTGAGTCCAGCTGTAAACCTAACACTAAGTACCCCACTAAACCATGTTCCTAAGCATCACATCTACATGTGTTTTAAATACCTCCAGAAACAGTGACTCAGTGACTTCCCTATGCAGACTGTTCCAATGCCTGAAAACCTTTTCAGTGAAGAAATTTTTCCTAATATTCAATTTAAACCTCTCCTAGCACCACTTGATGCCATTTCTTCTTGTCCTATCACTTGTCCCTTGGGAGAAGAAACCAACACCCACCTCTCTACAACCTCCTTTGAGGCAGTTGTAGAGAGCAAGATTCTCTTACTAAGAAAATATTAGTTCTTCCCTTCCTTTAACAGTTCAGTCCAAAATGAGGAAAAGAGTTTTATTCATAAGACATACTGATGATCTTTCAAGTAAATATCCAGAAGAGAGAATGAAATTACATCCTCAGAATGGGAAATGATGAAATTGCTGGCTGCTGATTTCTGTTTATTATATATCCTCTCTATATGTATGACAGCTTTGATAAAACACTGATGGAGTTTTTTTGTTTGGTTTGGTTCAGTTCAGTTTCTCAGGAAATGGTACCCATTAGGCTGCTTGAAGTTGATCATCAAAGGTTTATGACACCCATGAAGGTTCCCATGTGGACTTCCATCTAGGGATTTCAACATCTACACTTGAAGTCAACATGATGTGTGGACTGCCTGACATTCAGGGATCACTGAGGCTATCTGGCAATACAGATGCATAAATGAATTAATAAAGCATTCACCAAAGGCTGTAAATTCCAGTGGCTGGAATTGTTTTGTTCCTTCTGTCTGTTTCTAATCATCATTTTGGTCAAAACTATTGGTGAACAAAAAAATTCCCTATATCTCTGAGGTTATGAAGACTTCCTCATTGTGGTCTAGTTGTGTGCTTTCCCAAACCTGAAGGACTACTAGGTACTGTCTAATATTTCCTGATTCCTGCAGATGTGATCTGGGGCAACCACTTCTGATCCCTCTTTTCATCATAACCTACTAGATTTCCTCCTCTGTTATGCATATATATAAAACTGATCACATAACAGTCTGTAGAACTTACTTATAATGCACAACAGGAAGCTTCATTTACACATTTTTATGTTAATTAATTAAATATGTGGTGCCATGCTTATTTTACTCATACCTTTACTTGTTTTACTTAATTCAGTTGTTAAGATCGTTTTAGGCATTGTCATGTATGTTATTTTGATGCTCTAATTCCACTTGAATTTTCTCATGTATCATATATACTGACTATCAATCCCTGAATTTCTGCTTAGGATCAGAGATGAGAAAAGAAGAAGGTAATTATCTCAGATGACAGATTTTGTTTTGATGAGGTAAAAACACCCTTGTTTCTATTTTATTCTGGTCAGGATTTCTGAGAGAGTCAGCAAGGGTTGAGAGGGCTGCCCCAGGAGTAGGCTATGTCATGGTTTTTGTTTTGGCCTCTGTAATATTCCCACTTAAGGGAATATTAACACGTTAGGTCCTTTGTACAACATTTCTCTTTGTCAGCATCTTGCTTTGAGTCTTCTGTCCTTATCCTCAAAAAATGACACTTGGCATACGACTACAGTGGCTTGGGGATTGGATGGATTCATCTTCTGTTTGTCATTCAGTAACAGCTTCATGTTCAATCCTTCACATGTCTAAAGATGATACTGAAGCGGAAAAAAATTTTTTTGACATTGGAGGTCCTTTATTTGTTAAAATATGATAGCTGATACTCACAGGTCCATGTTTTTTCCAATTTTGATATTCAACATTTAACTGTTTGGTGTTTTTTTTTTTAATTCCATGCAATCACTAGTCCTAAACATAGAGAGTTCTTGAACAGGTAATATTTTTATTTACCCACAGATTTGTAGAACTTGAAAAGAACCAAAGAAAACCAATACTAATAATATTGCCATAATTACATAGGTTTTAATAACATAACAAATATAAATAATAGCACACACAAATATATGTGTATATACAGATATAGATACAAATAAGGATATGCATAATCTTTTAATAAACCATTTATATACTGTATATCATGTGTGATAAAAATTTGTTGAGATTGCCAGGAACCCACATATGAGGAAACATCAGTGGGGACCATCTGCTGAAAGATTTCCATTATGCCATCAAAAGATGTTATCAGTGGCCTTGAAAATGAAAGGCAAAATGGACTATCAACACATATGGCCATTTTTTGATCAGTTTGAATGGAAACTTGAGAGGAACTAATGGAGAACATAAGAGTTCTTTCTATTAATGGACAATCTCTCATGAACATCATCACAACAGGCATAATATTATTGAGGATTTTATATGATGAATGGGATAGATTGAAAGGAGATAAGTTCTTTAAAAAAAGGATGCCTAACCATGTTCGTAATCTTTAAAGGATTTAAAAAAATCTACCTGTTTACTGTCATAGAAACTCTCTGTATAGATAATAAAAATACATTCAGAGCAGACATTTTCTGGAATTATCATATCTCTAATATGTCTGAAACACAAACAAATCTCATAACAAAGCTTGTCTATCAAAGCGCACTATGCTTTTTTTCAGATAGAAATCATAATTATAAATCATTTCTAATGCTGATATACAGCATAGAGTTAGAATAATCAGGTTTTGTGATCCGTATGTCTGATGAATATCTAATCAATGGATTGCCCACAGGCCACTTGATGTATCAGAGAGAACACAAAATAATACAGTTTCTGGAAGAAATTTTATTCAAACACAATAAAAATAACTTTTATTTGAAGTTTTTGACACTGTCTCCCATAAGATCCTCATGACAAGCTGTTGTATAAGCTGGATAAACAGGAAATGTGTGTTGAGAACTCGCTGAATGGCCAGGCCCGGAGGGTGGTGATCAATGGCATGAAGTTAAATTAGAGGCCTAAACATCGATACTAGGGCCAGTACTATGTAAAATCTTCATTAATTAATAGGATGATGGGTCAGAATGTATTCTTATTGAGTTTTCAGGTAATTCTGAAACTCAGAAGAATGTCTGATGTCCCAGATGGTTGTCCTTCTATGCAGAGGAACCGTGACAAGTTGGAGAAATAGTCTAACAGGGACCTTATGCAGTTCAAAACAGGAAAATTCAAAGTCTTTTATCTGGGGAGGAATAACTCCATAAAACTGTACAGGCTTGGGTCTGACAAGCTGGAAAGGAGCTTTGCAGAAAAAGACCTGGGGATGGACAATAAGCTAACCATGAGCCAGCAATGCACCCTTGCAGTAAAGAAAACCAAGTTACACTGCATTACAAAGACTGTTGGCAGCAGGTCAGGTGAGGTGATCCTTCCCTTCCTCTCAGCACTGGTGAGACACATCTGGAGTGCTGGGTCTAAGTTCTGAGAACTACAGCACAAAAGAGACATGGACATACTAGGACAAGTCCAGCAAAGTGCCACAGAGATAAAGAAGGGATTTTTAATATAAGGAAAGGCTGAGAGAGCTGGGACTGTTCAGCATGAAGAGGAGAAGGCTCAGTGGAATCTTGTCAACAAGGATAAACACCTGAGGTGAGACACTAAAGAAGACGTTGTTCTCATTCACATCCAGTGACAAGATGAGAGGCAACGGGCACAAATTGAGATAGAGAAAAACTCAGTCAAAAAAAAAAAATAAAAGAAAGATACCATAATGGGCCAACACTGGAATATTCAGAGAGCTTGCGGACTCTCAATCTCTGAAAATATTCAAAATCTGACTGGAGATGATCCTGAGGAACCTGCTCTCTCTGTTGAGTAGACAACTTGAAGGAGACAACTTCCAGATGTATTTTACCAACCTCCATGATCCTGTACACCATTGCTGTCCACTGCTCCTATCTCCTTGTCTGAGTTTTATATGTGTTTTGTTGAAAAAAAGTCTAAATGTTTTGCATTCTTAATTACAAAAATTCTGTTGTGCATATCTCGTGTCCATGCTGAAAATGTTTAGAGGTTATGGGTGGGTACCAACTCAAGTATAAGTCAACAATGTGTTTTCAGTGTAAATAAGAGAAGCTACATATTTGGCTGCTGTGTTGGGTTTCTGTGCTGGGGGCTTTTGCTAGCAAGGGAAGGACCAAAACAGTGGCTCCTGAGAGAAACTTCCCTGCCTTTGAATCAGACCTGCCTCTGGTCATGGCTGAACCAGACAGCATCTCTGTGAAATAACGTATTTAAGAGGGGGAAAACACAAAAAGAGAAGCAGCACTGGAAGGGTAAACAGAGTGGAGAGAATTGGTGTGAAGAGGGGAGTGGGACATGAAGGAGACAATAAGGCAGACACAAAAACTCAGTGCAGAAAGGCAGGAAGATGTAGGCTGGAACAGAGGTTTCCCTGCAGACCATGGTGAGAGGGCAGGCTGTGCCTCTGCAGCCATGGAGGGTCACTGAGGAGCAGAGATCCAACTGCAGCCCTGTGGGGGACCCCAGGCCAGAGTAGGCGGCTGTGCCCAAAATGCCTATGACTCCGTGGGAAGCCTGTGCGGGAGCAGTCTGTTCCTCAAGGACCACATGCCCATGGAAAGGACCCATGATGGACCAGTTAGAGGAGAAAACTGCAGACTGTGGAAAGGACACATGTCAAGGAGGTTCAGGGAGGACTTTTTCCCGTGGGAGGGACCCCAGGCAGCAGCAGAGAAAGAGTGTGAGTTCTTTCCCTGTGACGAGGAAGGAGTGGCAGAGACAAGGTGTGGTGAAGTAACTGGGAAACTCCCATCCCCCACCCTCCTGTGCAGCTGGGTGGGGGAGGAGGTAGCCCAGGAAGAAAGGAGGGGTGGAAGGAAGGTTTTTAAGGTCTGTTTTGTTTTGTCTCTCATTACCTTACTTTGAATTTGATTGGTAACTAATTAAATTGATTTCTCTTCCCCAAGTCAAGTCTGTTTTGCCCATGATCATAATGGGTGAGTGATCCCTCTCTGTTCTTGTTTCAGTTCATGAAGCTTTAATTATACTTTCTCTTTCACATCCCACTGGGGAGAAGAGTGAGCAAGTGACCACATGTAGAGTACTGGATGCTTTTGGGTTAATCCAGTTGAAGGTGGATGTGGAGAATATCCAAGGACTTCTATCAAAATGGTGAAGGCACAGTACATGCCCTGTGAAGAGAGATCCAAAGAGGTAAATTCAGTCTAATGATGAGACGAGTAAGGGGCAATCTAGGTGTTTCACACAACCATTTTAATGGCACCTTACAGAGATGATGGAGTTAGCTCTCTCAGTAGTACCAGATAATGCAAAAAGGGGCAAATTTGCAAGCAACTTTACAAAACTTGTCACTGTGATTGAAACATAATAGCAAAGGTAACTTCTATGAGAAACATTTCCAAACGTGCACAGAAAACTAAGTAGGTGTTGAAGTCATGGAGTTATACATGTGATAATAAACTCCTCCATTTTAGGCTTTCAAGTTAAAAAAAGTCCCTATATAATGCAGGAAAACACATTGATCCTCATCTTTATGGATACTTAAGATTATGGTAATTCCTAAAATTTGGCTGAAATTGCTGAAGACTTTTTATCTTAAATATTTCATCAGCACTTGGAACATGAAAAAAAGTGAGAAACAGTGCAAGTTTCTGCTAGAATAATCAACAGATAAATATTTGTGGCCTAAATATTATAGTACATGCAAGTAACTTCATATAGAATGTTCAAATTTGGTCTTTGGAGAGCTGACAGTTCATTCCTTACAGTTTAGAGCATCATAAACATATGCACTGCATATTTATGAAGGTGGCACAACAGTAGTGAGATGAAACTGCAGGAAAAACATTTGCACCAAGAACCAACACATCCATTTTTATTTCTGATGACAGTGAAAATCTTGCTACTGGAGATTACCTGAGAAACTCTAAGGGATTTTTTTTTTTCCCCCTCATAAATTTCAGTATGGCAGGCTGCCAAGTGGTCAATCCACAATGTTTTTGAGCGATGGAATGTTGCATCAGTTTACAGTTGGGTGATTTTTTTGATCAGCTGGTAAAACGGAGAGTATGCATATTTCTTGGAGAACAATCACATGGAACGATACAGAATTCAAATTTGGACAATTATTCAGATACATCAAAGCATTATTGAATAAAAATTTTCTGTGTCTGCCATTTCTAATATGTGAAATATGTAAGTTATGTAAACTTGAAATTACTACACAGACTGTTCTGTATACATGTCTATGTAGACGTCTCTTCTTACTGAAGACTCTTGACTGCAGCAGACTGATCCTGCTGTGGGCAAAATAAAAATGCTGTTTCTTTCTCCTTCACTTTTACTTTTACAGCTAATCTGATATATGGCAGTAGGTCACGAGTCAAAGGCTATATTACTGCAGGCAATGAAGACAATATCTGACATCAATGTCCAAGCTTCACTGAGCTCGCTATGCAGTGCGTACAATTTTGAAGTGAAAGGGATACTTCATACTAAGGTTCTTATGACTACCTAGAGTTCTTTATAACCTCAGATGTCTTATAATGAGATAAATCATGATGAGCAACTTCTAAGGAGGCCCAGTGTCATTGCTGGAGAGAAGACTGCTAATTTCAAACCTGGCCTATGAACAAACACCAATATTATCTGATACTTCTGCATGGAGTTTTGACGCAAGATAAAAAGGTCTCATTCTGGTTCTGAATTAGCTTACTTTGAATCGTCTTCATGCAGCTCCCACTGGGTCATACATATCTGAACAAGCTCATAATGGACTGTTGTTAGACCACATGGACTTTAGTTGGACCGTGATTATTCTTTGCTTTTCCAAATAACACTACACAGTCTTTTCATAGTATTGACTAAGAGAAACATGACATTTTGAAAATGCGACTGTATTTTGCCAGAAGATGTATAAATGCAGAAATTAAACTCAGAAAATTTATAATAAATTAATTGTGACTATGCATTGCTAGGTGAACAATTATTCTCAGACTTACTCAGACCACACATCGTATCAAGCATCATTTCATCCCAAGAGTCACATAACAATTATTAGTCCATCCACTTTGAAGTACAATGCACCTTAGGCTGTTTGGGTGATGCTCTGTCTCATATTTATAAAACATAGATGGGAGCTATGAAGTGACTATCTAGCAGGTTTAGAGGTGAGTAGTAGAGGACCTGATGTCTGCTTAAATGCATACATATATTGTGCTTTATTCACCCTTTGGGCTAGCTCACTACAATGGAGAGAGTTCATCTCTTGGTTGCGAGGGTTCAAAAAGGGAATACTGGTTTATCCTACATCTGAACTCCAGTTAGTGTATAGGCAGCAATGCAAATATTAAAGGGCTACAGATCAAGCAAGTAAAAAGAAATGTGACCTATGACATGGAAGTAGACATCTGGGAAAAAGGAATCCTGGATTTCTGATTCTGATTGTGTTGATGAAGCTATTTCATTATCTCATTGGATACAAAACAGAAAGAGATGAAATGTGTATTTCCATGTTTTTAATGGAACTTTAAGAAACTTCATACATTGTACCTAGAACAAATGTAATCAATAGATAACTTTGTGCCTTCAGCAGGACCATTATTCAATTCCATCTAAACATACTTAGCAAGTCATATATTTGATTTCATATAGAAAAAAAGAAAACCCCTGTGCCTCGGTCACTAGAACACACCAGGTTATTCATGCCAGCTGTTAGTTCTTTGCTATGTAAATAGCAAGGTATTCCAGAATTCTAATAGGACATACTGCAATGGTAGCAGTAGTGAATTCTACTTTGGGAGTGAACAGGCCAAGCTTGTCAACTAGAAATGCTAAATTATCTAGATAGAGTTAATTCCATTTACAATCTTTCTATTCTTTTCATAGATATGTTCATGTGTCCAGTAAATACATGTTTAAATTGAAGAAATTTAATGCAGACAACTGATACAATTCAGAAGATGAACATCTTAAAAATATTTTTTTTTCATATCAAACTGCCATTCCGCTTTACTGATCTAGAATATGTAGGTTCTTGTTTTATGAACAAAATGAAAAAACACATTCATTCAAGATCACTCATCAGAATTCTCTCAACCAGATTTAAAGCACCATTTCAATATCTTCCTCCTCCATTTCTGTACTCTCTTCCCTTGAACAGTTGCACTTCTCTAAAATGAATTATATAGATGATCTTTTTAACAGCAGGTACTTACCACACTAAAGTGTATGAAAAAACTCTAACATTTATAACCAAATTTAAATTAATATTTCTGTTATAAATTTGCCCCCCTAAGCACACTTTCTTTATTTCCAGTGGTTATACCGTACGCTTTCATTACCATTAATAATGTTCTTCTATAAATGATGGTAGGTGTACTGCTGACCAGTTCGCTATTTCCCCTCACCTCACCTCGTCTAATCACACACGCATCTTAAATAATTCGGTGCGTGTTTCCAGTGGAGTAAGAAAAAATCTGTTTCCTTTTCCAGGCCTTTCATGTTCCACTATATTAACATTTGTATGTAACCATGAGAAAAAAAATAAAGTAGAGCAAATGTGAATTTAGACAAAGAACTTCCAAAAAAACTCCTTCTACCTACCCTACAATCATTTTTCAACTTTACTTTTTGACTTCTGCAGAACTCCTAGAGGTTTCTGGACACTTAGAGCAATATGAATTAAAATTTGGATGGACAATAACTTGCTGCTGTTGGCTTGTCAGGAGTACAGTTAAACACTAAAAGCATTTAATTCAAGTCCAGAGGAAAGAACACATGAATCTTCAAAAGAAATTATGCTTTGAAACATGAACTTCCACTGACATCAGTTCCATGGAAAGTGGAAATGACTAGAACAGTCTCTCTAGAGGTCAGCATTTGTGCAAGACTGGAAGCTCAAGAAATTAATGTGATCAAAATATATTATAATGCCTATTATTCAGTGTTCCTGTGCTGGGTTTAGTCAGGAAAGAGTTAATTCTACCATGGCTGCTGGGAAGCTGTGCTCCTGGATGCTGAGAGAAGTACTGATAAGTTCTTAGCTGGCACTGGGGAATGCCTGCACCAGATTCAGGGTCTTTCTCTGCTTCTGACACTGCAGCTGCATTCCCAGCTTTCACTGTCTCACTACAGGCAGTGTAGGGGACACACAGTTCAGACAGCTGACCCAAACGGACCAAGGAAGTATTTCATTCCATAGTATGTCATGCTCGGGGCATAGTTGAGGAGGGGGTCCAGAAGCCATTACTCTCTCACTCTCTTACTTTTTGGCTTCTGTACACTTCCTAACACACCCCTGACTCCCGTGTTAGCTGTTTTGTTAACTCCTGTGCTGCTCCTTCCTGAGGGAGTTGGTTGGTTTGTTCAGTTTTCCCACTTATGCTATTGTGGATAGGGTTCATTCAGAAGATGCTGCAACAGCTGTTGGGCTCTGGCCCTCGGGCTGCAGCTCTCAGGCTCTCTGGCTCTGACTCACTACTCTGCACCTGGTTGTACATTGGTCAGTGGGTGGTGAGAAACTGTATCGTATTGTATCATATGTTTTATTTTCTACTATTTTAATTACTTATTATTAGTAGTATTTGTATATATTAATTTAGATTTAATTAGTAAATAGTTCTTATCTCAGTTTTACAAACTTCCTTATTTCTTTTTCCCCCAATTCTTTCCCTCCACTGGAGGAGGGGAGGGAGGGATTTGTGAAAGTGTCTTTGTGGCATTTTGCTAGTCGGAGATAAACCACAACAGTTGCCATGCTGCAGTACTTATAGGTAAATGTAAGAAATGTCAAGGAAAAGTATGAAAATGGTGTGGATTTGGATTCTAAAAGTGGGAGAGATTAAGGTTGTGAATTATCCCCAGCCCTGACAGTAGCATTTGAAAACTTGTATGTGTCTTTCTACATTGGTTGGATGCTTAATACATAATTCTTTCCAGTGGTTTACAAGGATTAAATTAGGAGAAAAGTCATAAAAATCTCTAAAATAAGAGAGAAGCTTGCAGAAATTTCATCTCAGGAAAGCAATTTCTATTTAAAGAGTATGCTTGTTTTGAAGGAGTGTTTCTCTTAACTGTTTTTTGTTCTGACAAAATAGTACCATGTTGAACAAAAGCTATTATGTAGTTGATATTGCCCTCTCAGATCTGAAGTGAATGGACATTCACCTAGGTGAATTAAAAATTAACTTTGACCTGCTGGGGTAACTGGTGCCAGGGAATAATTCATCAGGGAGGTTAGGATAGGTACTAATCTAAACTAATAAAAAAAGTCATTACCATCCTGAGAAAGCTTGTGGGTGGATGAAACTGAACTGTTCTTGATGTTCCATAAGTGTCAGAAGGAATCTACAAAATACTTAAGGTTTATTTCCTTCAACCGAGCCTCTATGTATATGTTGCAATATTTTCTTAATTAGAGGGTTTTTTGGGGGGTTAAATATCTTGAGATGTTAAAAAAAAAAAAATCTAGCTTTCCAGAAACAATGTATCTTAAGGGAAAAAAAAAAAAAAAAAAAAAAGGCAAGCTGAAAAAATATAACTTGAGAGAAAAATGGATAAAAAAGCATTGAGAGGCAAGCTGTTGTCAAGTTGACTCGTCAATACCCCTTTCTAGCACATATTCATTAATTACCCATCTGCCCAGTCAGTGAGAGAAGTTTTCTGTGAGGATATTTTCAAAGACAGACCCTACAGTACTGTGATGCACTTCTTCAGTCATACCATCATTCACCAATGAGGTTTAAGCTGGTAAAGAAAACCCAGTGCTATGAACAAATATCTACCACCACCAAGAAAGTTTTGAAATAATGGGTCATATAACATTATGGTATAATGTTAGCTGCTAATTCCAATTATATAATGTGAATCTTAAAATGTAATTTTTAAATGTGTATAGGTAACGTCTATCATGAATCCCTCATGCTTTGACTGCTCAGGATCCATAGAAGATAGGAAGTCCCTATTCAGGACCTCTGCCCTTTCTAAGGTTTAGGTAATGTGAATGAATGTCATCATATCTATTTTCTGGATTAAGTACTTCAATGATATAGCCTTTTTTGAGGTGAAAAGCTGGGACACAGTTTGTTAAGATATACATTTGGAATAAATCTATTACTGTTGTAATGTTTACTTTTTTTGTTCAGCATTTTGAGAAGAAGGGTACAGACACTGCATAATTTCTGATCTAGGTGTGGATGCATGAATTTTATTATTCCCTTATGTTTTAGAGGTACCTGTCCCAAGCACTTTTTGGAAATATCCACAATCTGACAATGGAGTTAACTTCTACTGTATTGAACAGTTTTGGATCCCTGTAATGATATAAAAATCTTGTACAATACCTGAAGCTAGAAATGATGTTTATATTTGCAATGCTTCAGTTTTTCTTCAGTTCCTGCTGTAGCCATTCATCAAGTCATTCCTGCATTTTCAGCCCAACACTTCCATCAAATGGGAAAGGTCACAAAGAAATGTTCACCTTGTATTTATTTTTTGTAGTTTTGGTTTACTTTTAACAGCTACTGTATATTATGTCTAGCATACACTTCATGAAGTGCAGTCACTGAAAATTTATAAAGCTTTTATTCTCCACAGCATTCTCTGTCTTATGGCTGTACTACTTCTTACTTAGTTGAGGCCTTATTTCTTGCTAATCTGTCAGTGCTCAGGCCTATCAACATTATTATAGCATATTTTATATTCATTTATAGGCAACTTGGTAAAACTACGTTCTGTATGTTACTCTTTTTCTGTCTTTTTGGATAACAGTAATAATAATATTTCTGTAATATTTAGAGGTGTCAACATTTTAGGAATCTATTTTCCTAATAATCTTAGTGTTTGTAAAACCAAGGACTTGCCTGAAATAGTTCATAATACAACATAAATGAATGGAGGAAACAAACAATGGACTGAGGAGTTTTACCTACCACCATAGAGCTTCTAAGCAGAAGATAAAAAATAGTATCTTGGACATGTGAATGGTCTTGCCATTCTTTAATTTAAGGAACTAACTATTCAGGAATCTTGCTTTTCTGGTGGCTGTATCTCATTGTGGCTGCATTTTGAATTTTGGAGATCCTGCTGAGCCATTAGGTCGAACATTCTCAGTACTCATAATAAAGCTCTGGGAGCCATTATGTAATTCAGGTTTCATATTTGTTTAGATTTGGCTGGGATCCCTTTTATTTAGTTTGTTTGGTGCAAGTGATCTTATTTTATTGAACCTGATTATGTAGTAGGTGATGATTGAGGTTAAGGTAATGACAGCTTTCTGCACAATCCAAAGAAAAAGAAAAAGGTGGAAGAAGAGAAAAGAAAAATTAATAGAACATCTTGAATTTCTTTTATTCTTGACAGGATAAAAATATTAGCCTTATATTAAACATCATTATAACATTATCAGCAATGCTTATAAAAGTGAGAAACAGATAAAATTTAGCCCACTAAAAAGACTATCAAGGAACTCAAGGAAATAAGACAGTTTTGGCATACCACTTCAGTTACTCATGCTCAGTGTTCAGGGAAAATGGCTGAACTGTGGGATCAAAAGCTGTTCTAGTTAATTAATTGTGGGCCTATTTAACATGTTCATTAGAGCAAGAAGTTTAGTATTTGGCAAGTCATTACACTCATTCTGTTATTTAAGCCTATGCAATGAAGACCTTTGTGAAATTTGACGGTGTAAAAAACTGACATGAGAATATGTTTGGAGGGTTTAGGATTAAAGAAAAGTTTACAATCTCTGTATTACTGAATGCTATTTATCTCTATCCTTTCCTTTTTTAAGCATGAGAAGAATATGCAGCAGACACAGAAACACTCAGGGATATAGCTCCCAGTTTTATCACAAAAAGAAAAACAACAACAACACAAGAATAATTAACTGTAAAGTTTGCAAAAGCTCTGTATGCACATCATGGTTTATTGATATGGTTTAGGCAAACAGCCAAGCTATATAGTTTTTGGCTTGCAATAACAAAACAACAACAAAGAAAGAAAGAATGATTTAATAGATACTTACCTCTTTCAATATGACTTCCCAGTATTCCTCAGGAAATTAGTGCCAAGTTTCTTATAGACAGGTCCCAGTTATGACTCCTCACCTGCACTTGCTCTTTTTAGTTCCACTGTGCTTCACCATAAGTACAGAAATTATTTATATTTCCGCTAACTTAGAGGAACTAAAAAGCCTCTCATTTACATTTCAAATTCTCCGGAGACTTGTGTATCCCAGATGCTTGCTTCTTTTTCTCCTACAATGACTCCTGTGGAAGAGGTCAGCTGTACTCTTGTAGTCTGTTCTTTTAAATACTTCTTTTCTGACTCATAGTAATGAATAAGACTAAATAAGGACAGATAAGACTATGTTTTTCTGCTTTTCTTAGATAAACCAGAGAGTTCCTTTCTGTTCTCCTTTGCCTAAGAATCTAAAATGTATGTATGTGTTTGACTCCATGAAGCCATTCACATGTATCTGAGTTTTATATAATCTACACCATTCAGTAATATACTTGCAGGTGTAAGAACTACTGGATAAAATTTCACAAAACCAAGCAACAGCATGCTTGGCATGTGTGTCTGTGTGTGGAAGTCTTAGGTATGCATCGCAAAATCTCCACAGACACGTGAAGAATGCAAAACTCCATTAGCTTTCCCTACAGTAGTTTTACTCAAATCTCTGAGACAGAAGCCTCTATAATTAATCTTATGGGTTGTTACAATTTCAGCTGCAGCATGAAACTTTGAAAGAGATTCTAAAATTATTAACAGTCTAATTGTATGTATTTGAATTTTAAATATCCTTATTGGTCTGAATTATGAGTTTTATTACGGCCAGACTGGAACATTTAATTACAGTAAATGGAGGCTGTCCTTGTCATGCTTGCAAAAAATGTCCCTTAACCCAAGCAGTCAGCAGCTGTTTCCACTGCTGCTGGGTACAACGTTTTCTGCACCATCAATTCTTACACCTGCAGGAGCTGATCACTCATGGGTGTTGTCCTCTTTTTTCACTTTTCCACCCTGAAAAGATATTGGAGCAAACTTTACACTGAAACTGTGAACAGTGATGTTGACTTCAGTTCAGAAAAGAGTTTGAACCAAGAAGAATCACAAGTGCTTCCTTTGGACTAAAATTCAAACTATATTACAAATTATATGTGCTGAAAGTCAAATTCCAAAACAGTGGTAGACTGATTTAGATAATTTTATTAATTTTATTAGGAAATATTTTATTTGCCTACAGTATTATATATTTTTTTAAATGATGGAAAAAAAATTAAAAAGGGAAATGTAATAAGCATTAACTGGGGATTTTCCTTTTTTTTTTTTTTTTTTTTGGTTAGTAACCTGAGCAAGCAGCCTTTTATCACTTTTTTTTTTTCTCTAGAAGTCCAGACCGCCTTCCTATTTATCACTACTAGAGAGGATTGGACACTAGAAAAAGAAAAAAAAAACCTTAGAAAAATGAGACAAAAAGCAGTGTCATCTTATACGTAGTAGGCAAAGTTGTACTTTTCTTATAGAGTACACTGAGCTTGTATTTTGTTTGTTTTTCTCTGAAAGGGGATGTCTACTAAGAGCAATGCAGTTATTTGCATAAATTGCTTTAACCCCATACCAAAAATCCATTATATTAAAATGTTAATCTCTTCTTGCTGGTGAACTAGACTACATGACATCATAATTACCATTAAATATTTTAGAAACTGTGTAATAGATTCCTATAATAAGAAGGAGGACAGGAGGATAAGAAAGCAGGGAAGAAGGAAGGCAGGAAGGGAGGGAATCAAGCAAGGGAGGACACAAGGGAAGAGCAATCCTTCAGGTAAATTAATGTAAGTAACTAAAGGTTAGTAAAACTGCTTAGTTATCTACAGTGACCACATTGTTATTTTCTCTTAGTAAAAGGTAAAGGAAATCATTATTAGGATGATGCAAGTTCTAATACATATTTTATGGATGGACATAAAGACACTATGTGGGATTCAGCTGATTGTGTCCTAATTTGAATCTCAGCTAAAACTCCTATCCATCATAGTATTCTGGGCATATTAAAAACCAAACTAAGCCACCACCACCAAAAGTAATTCCAAAACCAAAGCAACAACAACTCCTTCCAAATGAAATGAAACAGAAGGGGGTGAGGGGGGGAAACCCACAACAAAAAAACAACAAACCAAACCACTAAAACCAGAAACAAAGGCCCCACAGAGCTAGAGATCAGGAAATAGTTTACAGTGTCAATGTAGAGAGTTAATGTTTCTAATGAGAGCTTGATTAAACTCAAGACAAGGGGCTGATTAGTAATCAAATGGAGTCAAGATGGTCCATGCACATTCAACCTTATTTTAAGCTCTTTAATGACTTGTTTAAGAATTTAGGCTGCATCCTTAGGTTCCCCCAAGACAGACAAAAATTTCTCTAGCCTAGAAATTGCTTAACTTTGTAGGAGCACACCCACTCCTGTGTACTGCCGGTCTCTATTCCCTGAATGTAGGGCAAGCATAAAAATATCTAGATTGCAAAGTAAAAGCAGGCTGTGAAGAAAACTTTTCCTTGTGATCAAGGGGTACAGGATGTCTTGCATCATGCTGTTGAGAAGCAGCAGCATTGTTACTTAGGAAAAAATAGAGACTTATGAAATAAAGCCATGAAGTCAGCTAACAGATTAATAATGTTTAATTAAACATTTAATTAAACAATTCCCCCCAGCTCTCTGTCATTTGCTAATATAGTTAAATAACTGTACTGTAGATTCAACTCTTGCTCTTGAGGGACAACCCTTCTGACTGAGATGGGGCTAAACAACAAATAAAGGAAGAGCATAAGAGCATATACCTGAAAGAGAGCAGGGAAACTTTACTCAGAAAAAAAGAAATCTGTCTAAACCAGAATTCTAAAAGCAGTGTAGAGAAAGGTGGAGTATGTGGTAGATGAAGCACTAAAACACTCATGAAATTATCCTTAAAGTCACCTACCCTTATTATTTCTGATTTTATCCTGAAGTTTTGTGAGTATCAGCTAAGCACTTTTCACTGCTTAATTTTTCCTCTCTGTTGGCTTTAATTAAGGTTGCCCTTGGGGCAGACTCTTCAGCCTGACAAATTTCAAAGTACGCTTTTTAAGCAAGTGAACCTTTCTCATAAAAGAACAGCTTTTCCTGATATTATATTTCATATGATGGGCAAGAATAATCTTATGTATTTCTTAGCAATCAGTTTGCATGCAAATACATTCAGGAAACATGAGAGGGTGTGGGGAAAAATACTTGAGAAGAAACGAAAACAAAAATGTAGGTGGTTACTTGGTACTTATTGTGATGCTAATCTCTTAATTGGCTTTGAAAATAACCCAGAGTTTATTGTACTTTTGACTAATATTCGGCTAATCCAAGAAGAATGAGAATAATCTTTTTTTCAATAAGGAAGAGCTTGAGAACCAAAAGAAAACTAGCTTGCCCCTGATACAGAATGTCAGTACTGTAATTAATAAGTCAGTTTTCAGAATCAAGAACATCACAGTGATAATAGGCATCTCCTATCACAACATCCAAAATGACACAGTAAGTTAGAAACACAAGGCAATTTTACCTATCACATAGCATTTCTTGTTATCTTAAGAACCTTAATACATTCTGACAGTCTGTCATCAAGCAATCCAGTTTCAGGATAGCTATTCTGGCTTAAGTTTTCATAGCAGCTGGAGCCCCACACAAAGAAAACCCACTGCACTAAAATCACTATTCTTCCTGCTAATGTACTCCACAGGTTACCAATATGAAAAGCAGTTACACTTTTTAATTTTAATATTCTGATTAAACTATCACATACTGTTTGTATGATGAAAAACCTGGGTTTTTAAAAAAAAAATCTGCTTCATTGCTTCTTTATTTTTATTGTGTTCACATTAGGTGAAATCAAGAGATGTGTGTCAAATCTTTGCTTTCACATATTCTACATTGTGTTTAAATAGTAATATAATTAAGAGCTAACTGGAACAAGTTTGTCATTTAGTGGCATGCTTTTATCTGTTTATTTCCTATGCTATACTTCAAAAGTCTTTGGTTTCTGTCTTCTGCCTTGTAAATGAACTACACATTCATGCAATCTTGTTGTTTTAAGTCTAGATTGAGAGACATACATTTTTATTCCTGTATGTGGGCTAGGTATTAAAACTTCCAAAACAGTTAATTATATTGTCAAGACAGTAAAGGAAATCCGTACATCTACCCAGCTCACTGTTGAGCTATACATAGAGTCAGCTAAATATCTCCCAGGTCAATAGCCCTCACATAGGTTAGAATTACCATTTCAGGAAACATGATGTTTGAATCATCTCCACTGGTCTTGCAAATATGACAGAGGACCTATAGAAGATTTTTGTTTATGTGGTAGATGGAGACCAGATAGGAATGTCTAGAATGTGCACAGCAGCAAGCATGTCCAGTGTGCACATTGTGACACATCCATTTCACCTGAGTTTCCACTGAGTATAATGACAGCAGAAATATATACAAGTTAACATTATGACACCTACATATATTGTCTAGAGACTGCTATATTTGGACACTTTCAAGCTGAAGCTAAATTTCTGTTGTTGTATTAGAGTTGTTTTTTAAAACAATAATACTGTCTATAGATTGTAATTAATTAAATTACAGTCAAATGTTTCTCATGCCTTTCTGTTACCTGTACCTAATTTTCATTCTTGAAGTCTCACCTCTTCTCTCCTAGTGCAATCCTTTTCTATCTAAATATTTTTTCCTAATTTTTTCATTTTTCCATAATTCTTCATGTCTACAAATCTTATCTCTTGAAGAGTTTCATACAGTTTTTCTTTTCGTCTTTTTTCAAACTCCAGAAACTCGAGTGTCTTGAAAAACAATTCCACTCTGTCATTGATTTCCTTCTTAGTTATTATTTTCTAAACTTTTTCTTTTATTTGGACCTAAACTTCCCAGTATACACTAGAAACACTATCTACATCTGTGCAGATAAATATGAATTAGTTTAATATGGTAGGGAAAAGAATAAATTTAATCTTTAAAAGAATTACTTAGGGACTCCAGTCATCCTCTACTTCATAGTCATTCATTCATGCAGTACAATAACTGTTTGGTTTTGGTTGTTTATTGGTTTATTGCTTGGTTGTGATTTTGTTTTGTTTTGTTTTGTTTTGGGGTTTTTGGTGTCTGTTTCCCCCCCCCCCCCCCCCCCCCTAAAACTAAAGAAAATTAAATTACATATCAGATCTTATAGAAGAGATAATAATATACTGAATTACATTTTCAAGCAAT
Source organism: Rhynochetos jubatus (assembly GCA_027574665.1). Taxonomy (NCBI): domain Eukaryota; kingdom Metazoa; phylum Chordata; class Aves; order Eurypygiformes; family Rhynochetidae; genus Rhynochetos; species Rhynochetos jubatus. The sequence goes on along the minus strand of CM050649.1, from coordinate 100,496,040 downwards.
GTATAAATATGCTTTGAAACCATGCAGCAAATAGAATGTTTTATTAAAAAAATATTCTGAGGCAAAGATACCAATTGGAAATCTAGATTTTGAGAAATTTTGGTTCTAGATGTAATCTTAGGAATTCAGCTCTGATTCTGCTTTATGTAGGTGGAGCAGAAACGCACTTTTGGCTTGAAGGATAGAAGAGAACAGATGTGAACAATGCAGAAAGAAGCTTCCAACCATGAATATTAGTGTAAAGGAGACTATCAGTAAAATGTGAAGTAATTGCTGCTTTCATTAGAAAATACCCTTATTTTCATATAAAAATACAAAGGTAGGAGTACTGGCAAAACTCTTCACTATTCACTCAAGCATTTCTTTGTTACTTTTTATTTCATCTTCAGGCACCCATCTAGAGGCAATAAAATTGTCAAACACAGTAAATAACTGAATGTCATTTAGCTCAGCCATCTGATAAATACTTGAAAAAGGCATAGTAGCAGTAAGAGCTGGCATTAAAAGATTCACAAACGTATATAATTTATAATATGAAAAACTTCTGACAGCTTTGGCCAATGGGGGGGGGGGGGGGGGGGGGGCGGGGCACGGAATGTATGTTACACCAAGGACAAAACTTTTTCTACACTGTATGTATTACTTGTGATCAGAATCAAGAAATCATAGAATCTAGTAGCTTGAGAGGGACACCTTAAGGCCATCTAGACCACTTTCACACTCAAAATAAGGTCACCTTTAACATCAGACTGTAGCAACAAAAGGATAAAGATTTTGCAGCAGGAGTTTATATGGTTTTTGTAAAAGGAACTTGAAAACTTTGTAATTTCAAATTACTACACTGAAGTTAGACTAAGTTCCTAACCCCAATGCAAACAGCACACAGCTATAAATCTTACGTTATAATGCTGATTAATAATAAATTAATGCATAGTTATGCTTGACAGTAGGAATTTTAAAGATAAATAGGAATTCAATATAAGTATGTATAGCACACAGAACTGGAAATGTTGGCTTTATCACATTTAGTTTAGTCTACAAGATTCTGTAAACTAATATTTAAGGAAACTTTGATATTCAATATAGTTATTGTATGGAAATTAAGATAAAATGTGTGAGGTCATGCTGATTTTCTCACTGTTTTCCCACCTTTACAGAAAAAAAGGTTCAGTTTACTTTGTTTGCTTTTAATAGTTTATAACTGTTTCAGTAATTATCCTTGTCTCTCCTAGACGGTCAAGCCCCAGTTAACTTTCAGTAATACATTTTCTACTACACACAAAAACTAAGAAAAAAGAAGAATTCATGACCTGGTACCAGAAACAGAGGAAAGAATTAATCTATATAGATGTGCTTTTATTTTATATATACCTTATATGTATGTATGTATCCATATATGGCTGATTTTACAGCAGTTTCTTTGAAGTTCATCTTTGGAAACAACAATATCCTTGGAAAAATCTAATTCCTTGGAAATAAGGAGTCTTGGAGGTTCAGAGTGAGATGAATGGGGCAATTCATACAACTCTGAGGCTTTATTCTATTTTTCTGTTTGCCTCAGGCAAAGGACAATTCATCAGTTTACAGTGTCTTCATGTGTTTGAGTTTATATTTCTTGAAAACATATAGGATAGAAATACAATTAAAAAAAACTTAGGATCATGGAAAACAAATTTTTAGGGAGTGTTGAATTTCAGAGTCATGGGAAACACACAGTTCTATTTACACCAAATCATACAGGAATGCATTGAGGGGACTTAAACCTAGAAATTGCTTTATAATTCTTCCAAAGAGTGTGGGAGCATGACAAAAAAGCACTGAGTTATACTCAGCACTCAATTTTCATCACCTTTTTTGTTGTAAATCTTTTTCAACCTCTTTCAGCCCTTCTTTGATGTAAACGTTTATCTTTTTTAAGACCATAAAATAAGAAAAAGAAATAATCAAATTGTGTTGAGAAAATATTACTGAAAAATTGAATATGCTAGACAAAAAGCATTTTGCTTTTAAGGACTAAAGTACAGACACTGTCATGTATCTTCAACATAATAGTCTGTGACTCGAAGGTAATATGCAATGAGTGTGATGCAGAGGTTGTTATGGTTTCAGGGGCTTCTATGACTTTTACTGAATGTAAAAGCCTACAAACAAATACGTTAGACCTCATCCTGGAGCTATAACTCACAGAATGAGATGGTCTCCTCATATAGTGCAAATATGTGTATACGTGTGTACCTTTATATTAAAACCAAAACTATTTTGCCTTCCCATACAAAGAAAGCTAATCTTGCTGCCTATATGCTTCCAAGAAAAAATGGTTTTTTGCTAAATAATAAAGAAGTATTTCAAATTCTGGTTTAAAGGAATGTTTCCGAAGTTAGAGACAGCATGCATGCTATTGGCATTCAGTGGGACTTTGGGTACCTAACTACCCTTCATGCTTTTGAAAGACTCTTTTTTTCTCCTGGTTATTCTAAGTAAATCAAAGTAAAAGGAAAGTTTCTCATTTTCTTCATGCTGTAAAGGTTTGAATTTTTTCCCACTGGTGACAACATAAAAATCTGTTGACTTCTGGCTTGAGGACAAGACCCTGAAGTCCCTTCCTTCCTACAACATGCACCATTTCCTTTAATACATTCATCTTTCACAAAATGCTCACAGTTCATATTTGTATAGTGTACCAGTAAATAAACTATCTTTCCTATGGATTCATCATCACTATTAGCACAGAGTTCTAGATTGTATTATTGTATCTCTAAACTTTAATTTAGCATTTTGGTAGTTTTTTCTCTGATTTACTAAGTAGGCTATTATAGTGTACAAAATACTCTTCCTGACCCATAATCCCTTTCTACATCATCCTTGCCATACACTCACATAATATTTTTGAAATAACTTTCTTTCTCCTAAGTATCTTGTAAAGGTAGAGTGAGAAGGAAAAACTAAAACATAAAAAGAGGGGAGCATACAGTGAAAATCCACACTAAATACCATGAAGTATTTGACTTTTTTCCCACAAAAACTGCCCTTTTCACTCTGCAGTATTGACTGCATGTTCTTGAAGTAACAGAAACAAGGACTGTAACTTAAATTATTGCTATTCCTGGCCCCTTCCTCTCCTTGACATACTGTTTTGTATCAAATTGCTTGATTATCTTCTCATTCATGGAAGAAAATACTCAGTTCCAGATGAATAAAACTGATTTTATCCAGTCAATGGCATTACAAGACTTTAATATTCATAATATTTGGATTGAGCATGAGGCTGAATGAAATTGATACCAAAAATATAATTCAGGATTTTATATTATTTTTTATTAGCATGTTTTGCTTCTTTAGTAAAAGGTAACAGTAGCACCATTTTGTTTCCTGTTAGTAGGTCTACATTTATGAACTGAAAGTACATTTTTGAGGGCACACAGCAGTTTCTGAAAAGAATATATATGATAAACTAAAAATATTCTAGCAATGAGCAGTAGTTAAAAACCAATTATCATTCAAAACTAAAGAGAAAATGGGCAGTAAGATCACAAATACTACAGATCTCTCATATCTGACTTAGATGTGATACTCTTTTTATATAACTGTTATGCATTGTATGTTGTAAAAATTAATATTTAAATATTATCAATTATCACTAATAAAAGACCTTAACTCTCAAAAAATTCAGAAGTGAATAGTTCTGTATTTCAAGTTGATTTTGCATTATTTTTTTTAGTTAGTCATGGAGAGGTGTTGAGTAAAGGTATTGCAAGAATTGCCTTGGGATTTTTGTTAATGTTTTAAGGTATTGTTAATATTTGGAGAACTAAATAATACGGAACTTAGACGTGACAGATATGTGCTCTGTGCCCACGCCTGTCAGTCATCTAAAATTTGTGATTTGGTCCTGAATGCAACTGCTATCCTCAGCCCAATGAGATATGAGGTTTATGCCCCTCACATCATTTAATATAGATTTTAAACTGCAAAATTATAGAATACTTAAGGTTAGAGGGGACCTCATGACATCATCTAGTCCAGTTACTTCCTCCAAACACAGCACAGATGGCAAACTTCCTCCTCAGTTTCACTGTTAATCCATAGCCAGCACTTTAAAAGAAGTGATTATTAACACATATGGTGGTTGTGAAATGCAGTATTTCTTCCACTTTTCAGCCTTTCCAGTATAGGAATGACATTGAGAAACTGAAGATAGCCCTGAAGAGCCACCAGATTTTGAAGTGGCTGGAGTACACAGTATATTACAAAGAGAGTCTGAGTCAGTGGGCTTTATTCAGTTCAGAGAACAGATGGCTAAGGGGTCAACTTAATATTGTCTTCCACTATTGAATGTCTGTTTATAGAGATACACAGCAAAAGTATGAGAAGAATGAACGCAATTACATCAAGGAAAATTTCCTTTTGTGATTAAGAAAACAACAACAACAAAAACACAAAGTGGTCAGACTGGGGCAACTTCCCTCAGAGATTCTGAAGTGTCCTTGCTCAGACATTTTCATAATTCTGATGACAATTCCTGGCAAAACTTAACTATAATTGAAATTTTTCCTGATCTAATCAGGTAGCTTATGTTCCCTTCCAACCTACATTGTTCTATGGTTTCACAATTTAACAAATGTTACAAATTATGAGGGAGGAACTGTAGCCATACCAAAATCTTCACAGACTCTGGAGATAGAAGGCACAAACTGTACATTCTGTGAGGCTCCTAACAGGTGGGATTCAGGAGCAATTTACAGATAGAGGATAGCAATCACTCTCAATCTGTCTCTATGCTTCCATGTAACAATTGCCCATGATGACTGTGGTCAGTTTTATGGCAAAATCCCTGATAGCTTGCCCTGAAGGAAGTGAACCAGGTGACTTCCAAAAGTTTCCACTCTTATGCCAAAAACTTGAAAAAGGTGAGTGAGACAAAAGGAAACCTAACTAAGGAGTGACATTCAACTTTTTTGTATTACATTATTGCTGTAAACCCTAAATTTGCTGAGTTGGTATACCGCATATACTATCAAATAGTGTGCCATTTTAATATCAGATCCTCTTCCTCTGATTAAACATATAAATGTTAACTTGCTCTTGTATGCTGTTCTGGAATAAAATTGCTAGTTTCCTCCAAAACAAAATCAGATGAAATTCTAAGGAGAGTTGCAGCATAAGCTTCTGGAAATGTTTATCTCTGTCACTGACTATAGAGAATACCTTGGGGTTTTTGATATTAGTGTTATGAGAGATTAATGCCATCCAAGTTGACTGCTTCAAACATACCCTTTCTCTATGATGGACACTACCAGTATAAGCAGTAAGATGTATCCAACAATAGAAAAAATCAGTGTGTGACTGATGCAAGAAAAGATTTATCAAGAATCTGGTTATCTGTGTTCTAGATAAAGTCTATTTTTCTTTGTTTTCTCAATTATACTGAGCATAGTCAGAATATTTGGAGGAGTCTAAGTGACTAAGCAAACATAAATTACTGTCAATTATTTGTAGAATATGCAGGAAATTTTGGAAAGTGATTATTTAGAAATACAGTGTTTCCTTTCCTTTTATCCTTCCCCTTTTCCATTCCTCTTTCATTGTCTTGCCTTGCCTTCCTTTCCCTTGCATTTTTCTGTGAGGTGGATCTTTGCTAGTGAAAATGTTTCTCCTTTTCATTTTTTAAGCAGAGCTGTTCTTAAATCTGTTACAACTTGTCTATGGAGCCATATGGATTTCCATATGGCATTTCTTTTGATGACCGTGCCATATTCAATATCTTACCCATATGCATGTCTATGTAACCAAGTGTTTTATCTTTAATTATTTCCTTCACTGATGTGTATAAGATAACTCTGAGTGTATTAGCACATTTCTGCTTTATTCTGTCTATCATTGTATTGGAGGATAGCATGTTCACACATTATTTAATTGGCTAGTTAATTCATCTAAGAGAAGATGTGGCAATATGAAATGTCTTCTGTAATGAGTAGCATGAAAATGTTCTCCTTGGTACTGACCATTTTATTGCCATAAATTGGCAAGTTGAAATTTGTCTTAAAGAATTTAAAGAACTAACTTGGAGAATGTTGGAATCTATGTAAAAACAATATTAAGGAAGATTTTTGATGTCTAATATTGTTTACATGACTCAGGAATGTCAATATCCAAGAGAAACATTTGTTCAGAGTACAATAAGCAGAGGGGGTGCATCTTTTTTTGATGAAATAAGCATGACTTCCAATAAGGCATTAATAGAAAAATGTAGGTTGAAATACTTGTGAATGTGTAAACCTCATAATGTCAAAATTCATTGACAAAGTTCAGCCAAAATTCATTGCTTGCTTTATACAAGTAGATGCTGTTATGGTTTCATATCATGACATTTCTCTACCAAAGTAAGGAAACAAAGGAAACTTGTCATTTTCTATGAGGCTAGATGCAATTAAAGGGTATCAAATAAATATGAATATATAAATGAGAACTAGAACTGTTGTCTTGTATTTATCATAAGCCTTGTCTATTTTTGTATATTTTTTTTTTTATAAGATAGTTTTGGGTCCCTATTAAAAACCTTCAGATATATAAGATAGACTTTTCTCTTAGAAATCTATTATAGGATAGATTGATTCTTACTTTTGAAAGATCATAGATGTCTATATTTATTTGCCAAGGAAAAAAACTATCTGGTTGCAAAATAAAAATTAAGTCTATTCCTAGTATCATGGTTTCCAAATTCTAGAATAAATTATTATTTTAAAAATCTTATTATATTCAAAAGGTAAAGAAGAAAAATGTCATCATTACTAATATTTTCCTGTGATTATAGTAAAATTTAATGACTTAAAAAGGTAGTAAGAATGACTCATAGACCCAGTCTTTTGCCTTTTCATTCTGAAGTTATGCGTGCAAACAGTGTAGTGTTAGGAGCAGGCAGAAGCCATTCACCAGGTCTCTTTTCCTCTGAGCAGGGAACAGTTTCTTCAAGGAAGATTAGTGTCACAGTTTGATTCTGAGGATAGGAGCTATGATGTGTTCTTGATTTAAGCTTGCATTCAGACTTGGAATAGAAAAAAATAAATCGTTGCAGTTACAGAAATACATAAATATTAAAAAAAAATTAAAGTATTGCTTGAAATTTAAGTTTTTACTTGTTTCTAGGAAGCACAGAAGATCATATCTTGTGAAGAGATAAATAAAATAAAATAAACATTTTAAAGATAAATAGAAACAAGAAAGAAAAAAGTTATAGTAAAAAAAAAGTTTGGGAAAATTCAGTTTGGAAATACTTGGAACACCTCATGTACATGCACACATTGTAAAGCTGACTTTTTCATGCATGAAGATTGCTTACTGTGCATGTACGTAGTCAGTAAACTTTTACTGTAACAGCTTCAATTTTGAATGCAGTGCAATGCTTTACTGCTCAGTACTGCATTGATCCACACAGCAATACTGAATACATATTTATGATGAGAGAAGGTTAATGGTCTTCCAAAACTGCCATTTTATTTTAATCTTTAATTAATTCCATAGAAGAGATAATATAAAACTTCTTCTGACTTGTGTGTGAGTTTCTTGTTTGTTTAGGGTATTTTTTTCCTTTGGTTAGGTTGGTTTGTTTGTTTTTCCCCTTTGTGTTTATAGCAATACCAGGACTAAAATCTCAAAAATACATATTCTCAAATAGTTTGTTTGTCTAAATATTAGCCCATTAATATATAAACCTTCTGTCATGGTTTAACTCCAGTCAGAAACTAAGCACCACACAGCTGCTCACTCAATTCTGTCCTCCCTCAGTGGAATGGGGAGAAAATTGGAGGAAAAGGTAAGATAATTCATGCGTTGAGATAAGAACAGTTTAAGAATTTAAAATATAATAAATTAAATAATTGTATTACTACTACTACAATAATAGGTAATGATAATATTAGTAATACTACTACTACTAATGATAATCATAGAATCATAGAATGGTTTGGGTTGGAAGGGACCTTCAAGAACATCTAGTTCCAAACCCCATGCCATGGGCAGGGACAACCTCCACTAGACCAGGTTGCTCAAAGCCTCATCCAGCCTGGCCTTGAAGACAGCCAAGGATGGGGCACCCACAACTTCTTTGGGTAACCAGTTCCAGTGCCTCACCACCCACTCCGTGAAGAATTTCTCCCTCATATCTAATCTAAATCTCCCTGCTTTCAGTTTAAGCCCATTACCCCTTGCCCTGTCACTACAGGCCCTTGTAAAAAGCCCCCCACCAGTTTCCTTGTAGGCCTTTTTCAGGTACTGGAAGGCTGCAATAAGGTCTCCCCGGAGCCTTCTCTTCTCCAGGCTGAACAAGCCCAATTCTCTCAGCCTTTCTTCAGGGGAGAGGTGCTCCAGCCCTCTGATCATCTTTGTAGCCTTCCTCTGGACACATTCCAACTGGTCCATATCCTTCTTATGCTGAGGACTCCACAGCTGGACACAGTACTCCAAGTGGGGTCTTACAAGAGCAGAGTAGAGGGGGAGAATCCCCTCCCTCGACCTGCTGGCCACACTTCTGATGCAGCCCAGGATACAATTGGCTTTCTGGGCTGCCAGCACACACTGCCAGCTCATGTTCAGCTTCTCATCCACCAGTACCCCCAGGTCCTTCTCCTCTGGGCTGCTCTCAATCCATTCACCACCCAGTCTGTAGTTGTAGTTGGGATTGCTCCGACCCAGGTGTAGGACCTTGCACTTGGCCTTGTTGAACTCCATGAGGTTGGCAGAGGCCCACCTCTCCAGCCTGTCCAGGTCTCTCCGGATGACATCCCTTCCTTTGAGCGTGTCAACTGCACCACAGAGCTCGCTATCATCAGCAAACTTGCTGGGGGTGCACTCAATGCCATCGTCTGTGTCACTGATGAAGATGTTAAACAAGACCAGTCCCAACACCGACCCCTGAGGTACGCTGCTCGTCACTGGCCTCCACTCTGACATTGAGCCACTGACCACAACTCTCTGAGTGCGACCAGCCAGCCAGTTCTTTATCCATCTAGCGGTGCATCCGTCAAATCCATGCCTCTCCAGTTTAGAGACAAGGATGTCATGTGGGACGGTATTGAAGGCTTTGCGCAAGTTCAGGTAGATGACGTCAGTTGGCTGTCCTCTATCCACCAAGGTCATGACCCCATCATAGAAGGCCACCATATTTGTCAGGCATGATCTGCCCTTGGTGAAGCCATGTTGGCTGTCATCAATCGCCTCCTCATTCTCCATGTGCCTTAGCATGATTTCCAGGAGGATCTGCTCCATGATCTTGCCAGGCACAGAAGTGAGACTGATTGGCCTGTAGTTTCCCAGGTCCTCCTTTTTTTTCTTTTTTAAAGATGGGGGTTATGTTTCCCTTTTTCCAGTCAATGGAAACTTCACCAGACCACCACGACTTCTTGAATATGATGGATAGAGGTTTCACAGCCTCATCCGCCAGTTCTCTCAAGACCCGTGGATGTATTCCATCAGGTCCCACGGACTTGTGCACCTTCAGGTTCCTAAGATGTTCCTAAACCTGATCCTCACTGACCATGGGTGGCTCTCCATTCTCCTAGTTCCTGCCCTTGTCTTCCATGATTCTGGGAGTACGGCTTGTGCCCTTGACATTGAAGACTGAGGCAAAAAAAGCGTTGAGCACCTCAGCCTTGTCCATGTCCCAAGAAACCAACTCTCCTGTTTACTTCCGCAGAGGGCCCACATTTTCCTTGATCTTCTTTTTATCCCCAATGTACATATAGAAGCCCTTCTTGTTGGCCTTGATGTCCCTGGACAGGTTTAATTCTGATGGGGCTTTGGCTTTCCTAACCTGATCTCTGACGTCTCGGACAACTTCCCTGTAATCAGCCCAGGCTACCTGTCCTTGCTTCCACCCACTATAGGCTGGGATTTTTTTTGTTTTACTTTGTCCAGGAGCTGCTGTTCATCCATGCAGGACTATTTCAGGATTTTAAAAATGTAAGTTATCTCAAAAGAAGAAAAAAACACATACCTATAACATTTGGAAAGGGAATTTTTATGTATTGACTTGTGTAATAATTACCTTCTTTTTCTTCATAATGAATTCTATTTAGTATTTATGAGAAGAGAAAGACCAGAAAGATGCTTGTGTTGTGTGCATACACAATATATAAGCTCCTGAAAATCTTTAAAGGACAACAAAACACACTAGATCTCTCTTATTTTCTTTTCACACTGCCTCTAATGCTGTGCAATTACATAACCAACGATAGTGTTTCATTATCTAAGACCTGTATTCAGTTGTGTTTAAAAAAAAAGAAAAAAGAAGAAAAAAAAAAAAAAACAAACACACACACCTGTATAGTGAAGGTGTAAGATCAGGTCCAAATACTGGGGATTACATCTCAATTTATATTTATGACATTTTTTGGTTTATTTTCTTTTCTTTTGTTTTTTATTTAAAAATTATCCTGCATCTATTTTTGCTAAGAGGAAAAAAGGAAAATGGAGGTGGGAAAAGTTAGAGAGAATGAGAGAGAAATATAGCAGGTGACACTATAAATTTACAACCTTTTATTCAGTTTTTATCTGAAAAAGAACTGTCCTTACCGCAGTGCTTGCAGCCTGAAATGCACTCCATCATTCCACTCTGAACTCTGATAAGTCCAGATGTGTGATGGCCTTCAGCTCTAAATCAGGCTATGTACTTCTAACGTGACCTTCCCGTAGGCACCACAATGATATCTCTGTCTCTGACTGCACAAACTGAATCAAGGTACTTCAGACACGTCTTCCTTAGCAACTTTACATATAGTATGGAAGAATGGACATCAAAGATTTTTTAATTTCTGACTTACCCATTTCCCACCTTGGATTGTAATACTAATGATGTGTTTATTCTCTAGATCTGAACAATCAAAGGACTAAAAAAAAGTAGAAGAATATACTATTGTGCATTCCAGTCATGGCAACTGAATAAATAGCATACAAACTTCAGAAAACACTTTAGCTGCATTTATAATCTCATTCAAGGTACGAAACATACCATGATAAAGTAGCAGTAGAATGCTCTTATTTCCATAAGGTTCTTGATTGGTTTTATTATATTTTTAACTTCATTGTCTTGACAATTTTACTGCAGCATTTTTAAAATTCATAATCTGTATAGTTCTGGACAAAGTCATGAGAACAAAAATTTACGAAGTTTAGAGACTGCTGCTTCTTTAGTAGCCAAGTCCTTTTTAAATGAACATATTAACTTTTTTTTCAAACAAATAATTAACACACACTTACTCTTTTACAAGAATTCAGTTAAAGCCAAGCACTGTGGGAACACAACTATAGTTTTTCGTTCATGTTCTCTTCAGTGGGAAGTAATTTTGGCAAACATACTAGATTTAAAAATCATTCATTGCATCCTTAGATTCTCCAGACTTCCAAGATGAAGACATGGATAGAAAATAAAGGTTCTTGAGGTTATGATAACCTCTGACTAGTTGCTTGTGCTGATCTCCACCTGAGCTAGTGAGGAACGTTCTGTGGGAAACAGTGTTCCCTACCACTTTCATCTACATCTACTTTCTGTGCTTCAATCTGATGCTTGAATTAATTGAAAGCTTTATGCAGCAAATAGCGACATGAAGATTTGCTCACAGAAGCGCTGGTATCTCAGTGAAATTTCAGTGACTTTTGTCATTTTAGCTTCAGGATAGAAATTCTAATTATAACAACAATAAAAACTTCTCAAAAAACTCAACTCATTTTATCCTCATTTTAAAAGGCTTCTCAGTCTCTTAAATGGGATTCACCTTTTTTTGTAAGTATTTGTACCCACCAGGTTGCAAAATGACAAATCTGCTCTATACCTTGGTGGCTGGACTCTGTCATGAGATAGATAGAAAACTAAGACAAAGCTATAGCAGTATATTTATTCCACATTAATAGAAGGCAGGATACTTTCTTCTTGAGAGAGCAAGCTTGAGCTCTTCCTTCCTTCTACTCTTCAGAAAAAACGAACTATTAGGAGACTGGTTATTTTATTTTTCTCTTTTGTCAAAAATGGGAAAGTTAGTGCTAAAATTTAGGACAAGAGTCTCAGGTAAAGCTTTAGTCAGTTGACTAGTCTAGTGTCTTGTTTGTTGTAAGACACTTCAAAAGGTTTTTGTTTCATCTGACTGCAGAGCAAGAACATTTATTAAACATTACAGATGATGTTGTGTAGGAAAAATAAATAAAAAAAAAAAAAGGCATTTCTTGCCACACTCTTAATTGCTTCATAAAGCTGTATAGGCTGTGCAATACAATACTGGTTCCTAGTGCCCCTGAGTACTGCCTGTTCTGTTTATTTTTCATTTACGCCCTCCAGGTTTCACAATAGATCAGAGGACAATAACATTTTTAACTGTTACGCTAATATGGAATTATGATGGCTAATTCCTTCTCAGATAGTTAAATTCCAGACATTTAAGTCCTGTTTTGTAAATAGCAGTCATGAATGTATTGAATATTTACCACTTCAAATAGCATGTGGCCTTATGTAGTCACACATGTTATTATAATATAATGTGTGGAAAGCTGCAGTAATTTTTGTATACCTTAATTCAAGGCAAATGCTATGACTAAGTACTAAAATATTATTGCATATATGTTTTATGTGCATTACAAACACTAAACAATGATTTAGCTGGGTTTTCCCTAGAATGTAAGATTACTTCTGAAATTTGTATATGATGAACACACAATAATGATAGATATATTAAAGTGATGTATTAAACCACAAGAAGTTATATTTTTACTTAAAAGTAATTTAAACCTATAAATATAGTGTGTGCACAGATGAGCCCAGTCTTTGCAAACAATAATCACTTGCTGTTTAATTTTCCTGGGCTGCACTGCTTCATACCTTGACCCGAAGAGCCATTTCAGCTATCTTCCCTACCCCCATATGCTTGACATTTTGTTCATTAAGACTGGCTTTCCTGATCGTCACAATACAAGATAAACTGTTGTATTAAGAGGAAATGATGGTGTCGCCTCTCCATAATTGAATCTGGAAGATGTATCTGCTGTTCTTTAGAATGACATATTCGGGAAGCCAAATAATCAACCTCAAGGGAACAGCTTTCTGTGCCTGAGAGATTCAGGTCGCCTAATACTTCACCACAGTTTTTTGTGCAGAAAATGTGAAGTTTTTGTCAAAACAAGCCAACTCACCTGATAAATAATCATGTCATATAGAAATATATGTTTTTGCTAAAAATGCTTTAAAAATAAGGTTTAAGGTACTAATTCAGAGAGAATGGGATATAGAATGGTCTATTCATCACTCTCTGTTGTCTTGCAAAGGCTATGTTCCAGGACTAAACTTCAAGTGCTCTTTTCTTTTGCTTTGTTTTCCCCCTACAAGGGATAGGGACCATAAAAGGAGTGATACTTAATCAGTGTTTAGAAAATAAGTCCTTATGTAAAAATACAACGTGGGTGTTTTTTTTAAGTATAGATGAAACAAACACTTATTGTAGTATGCATTTCTTGTATAGGAAATGATCAAGGACATCCAGACAGGATTATTTCCATTCCAAGTTCTCCAGCCTTGAAAAAACACAATGCTGCTGCCAATGACAGTAACCAGTAAGAGATATGTAACACAATCTTCATGGAATTTTAGAAAACAATTAGAATTTCTTTTAATTTCCATGTGAATATTTGCATACACAAAAAATTCTAGAATTTTTTTTTTTTTTTGTTAATTTGGGGTAATTTGTTTTGTTGGGGGTTTTTTTTGGATGGTGTTTATGGTGGTTTTGTGGTGTTTTGTTTTTGGTGGTTTTTTTTTTTTTCAGATTCATATTGTGGTTATTTAGAAACAGGTAAGTTTTAGCTATTGCACTCTGGATTGCTTTATATTTTCTTTGTAGTAAATTAAAACTGCACAAGCCTTAACAATTTTTAACTTTACATGTTGCCTAAACCGTCTTTCCTTTCAGAATTTCAGTTTTATTATTAGGCATATAAACAAAAGAAAAATGTGTGATTTGATTCTAAAAACTTTGATGTTAATAGAAAGCATAAGAAAAAAATGTGTTAATAGACTGAAATGTGAATATCATGTTATATCACAGTATAAAAGATGGAGATTTTCAGAAAGAACTGCTAGCTTTTTGCTCTCTGACCTGTGGAAGACAAGTAGAGTTAGAAATCAGTAATTTGTGACTTATATTTACTCCTTTACTGATATATACATTGCTACCTCTTTTATTTGATGTTATGATGGATAATCAATTTCATTTTTCTCACCCTATTTCCCTATCTCATCACAATGAACTGCATAGTATACAAAACAAGTACCTTGCTCATTCAACACTGTACCAAAATTTACTTTCTTTCACAGCAAGAATCTCTAAGATTTCATACTCATTCTCTTGCTCTCTTTTTCTCTCTTTTTTTTTTTTTCACTCAGTTTCCCTCCCTGTAGCTTTTTTTCCTACTTGTTTTATCCCTTTGCCATAAAGATATTTTCCTATTATTATTTTGTTTCTTGCCCTTCTTCTTCTCTTTAAAAAGAACTTGGTTTTCCCTCTTTCAAATGCATTATCATTGCATATATTCAGAAACTTCTTGAGAAACAAAACCTATTGTGATAAAACAAAAAAATCCAGTCTTGCAAAGTTGTAGTCTTAGGCCAACAGATAACATCTATTCAATGTCAAGAGTGAGCATCTCTAAACAGAAAGGTCTGTATGACAGAATTTTATGGTGCATAATCTTATTTTTGCTAGCCTAAAAATTGTTCCATATGTCTTACAGTTTACCCCTTTCCAGGTTATTTCAACTGATGTTCAAAGAAAAACCAGTTCTCCTCATACATCTCACCTTCACACAGTCACAGAGTCACAGAATGACTGAGGATGGAAGGGATATTTGGAGAGTTTTCTGGTCTAACCCCTTTGCTCCATCAGGGCCACCTACAACTAGTGGCCTAGGACCATGTCCAGACAGCTTTTCCATATCTCCAACGATGGACATAACCTCCATAACCTACACAGGCAACCTGTCATCCTCACAGTGACACTGTATGTCACTCTCACAGTGAAAAAGTGTTTCCTGATGTTCAGGTGGAACCTCCCATAGTTCACTTTGTGCCCATTGCCCCTGGTCCTGTCACTTGGCACCACTAAAGAGTCTGGATCTGTTTTCTTTAGGTCATCCCTTCAGGTGTTTATAGACATTGATGAGATCCCTCCTGAGCCTTTTCTGCTCCAGGCTGAACAGTCCCAGCTGTCTCAGCCTTTTCTCACAGGAAAGATGGCCATATTATTCCATCATTTTTGTGACCCTTTGTTGGACTCTCCCCAGTATGTCTATGTTAATCTTATTCTGAGAAGACCAGAACTGGGAACAGGACTCCAAATGCAGCCTCACCAGGACTTAATAAATGGGAAGGGTCGCTGCTCTTGAACTGCTGGTAGTACTTTGCTTAATGCAGCACAGGGTATCACTGGCCTTCTTTGCACCAAGGACACATTCCTGGCACCTGTTCAACCTGGTGTGCACCTCAACACCAAAGCCTTTTCTGCAAAGCTGCTTTTCATCAGTGTGGCTCCTAGCATATACTGGTGCCCCGGGGTTGTTTCTTCCAGTGTGCAGGACTTTGCACTTGTCTTTGTTGAACTTCACAAGATTTCTCTCAGCCCACTTCTCCCACTTGTAAAGGTCATTATGGATGTCAGAATGACTCTCTGGTGTATCAGCCACTCCTCCCAGTTTTGTGTCAGCAGCAAACTTGCTGAGGTGCACTCTGTCGCATCATCCATATCATTAATTATAAATTATTATAAAATTAAGAAGGACTTCTATGGCTTCAGGTTCAACTCCGTCATGCTACAGGCATATATATATGACACAATCCTATTTATAACCTGATCCAGATTCTAAGTTAAATGGGGCTGGGTGCAGTATTGATTCCTAGAGTACACTGTTAGTCATTGCCCTCCAGCTAGACTTTGTGCCATTGATTGCCTGACTCTAGGCCCAGGCATTCAGCCAGGTTTTATCCCACCTCACTGGAAGACAGCATGTCAGGTATTAAAGAAACACAGATAGACAATGATGTCTACCACTCTCCACTCATACATTAAGCTAGTCACTTCATCATACAAGTTATCAAATTGGTCAAGCATGACTTCACTCTTGGTGAAGCATTGGCGACTACTCCTGATGATTTTCCTGTCCTTCGTGTGCCTGGAAGTGGATGCCAGGATTAACTCCGCATCGCCTTCACAGACTTATAAGACTCTCTTGAAGAAAAAGACAGTGCTGCTCTTTTGAGTGACTACCAGTGTGAAGTCAGAGAATTTTGTCTCTGACTCCAACAGTGAAGCACTTCTTGTTGAGTGGAAGATGTAAGACAGCTACACTTCCTGAAATATCAGTTTCTATGTGTATGCCATGTAGCTAAATAGCAATACTGGCAGATATATAGGGTTTCATTGTTGACTCAATTTACAGAAAAACTGAAAAAACTCTTGCATTTCAGAGAAATGTGATATCAAATGACTTGGAATGTTGCAGATTTTTATTTCATCACTTCCTTGTTTACCTTGTGTCTTAGCTTTGCACCAGCTAGTCTATGTTTTGCTTCACCCTATAGCACATCAAGCTGCATAGGTAGTGCCAGCCCAGGACCTGCGGCATGGCAGGACCGGCGGGGAGGGGGTGGGGATCTGAGTGAAGAGGCTTGTGGTTGGACACGACCCTGGGAAGGGGAAGGGTCTGAGGGGGCTTCCGGCCGAGGGGCCTGGGGGTTTGTTTGTTGTGGGACCTCGTGGCGAGTGGTTGGTGCTCTGGGCAGAACCAGCGTCTTGCCGGGCAGATCGGTCTGGGAGTCGGGGTTTGAAAGTTTTTTTTCCTCTCTTTTACTCTCTCGGCCTCCGGGCGGTTTTGGGGGGGGCGTTGCTCCCTTCGGGTGGGGTTTTCTTTCCTTTTTTCCCTTCTTGGGGTGGGATCCTGTATCATTTGTTCTACCCTCTTGCTCCGTTCCTTACATTATTCATTAGCACTAGCATTGTTAGTAACTCCCTAAGTTTCATTTATATAATTAAATAGTTCTTATCTCAACTCCTATGGGCTTTTCCTGGTTTGTTCCTCCGACCCTTCCTCACCGGGAGGAGGGGGGGGGGGGGGGCCGGGGTTGTAGAGAAGGCTTGTCAAACTACGACACCTTGATAACTACGTGTTGCATACCCCTGGCCCAAAATATGCAAATGTCTTCAGTTCAATAAAATACTAAGCTTTGAGTAACTGAAACTTATAAAAATCATATTAAAATATTTTGCATATCATGCTTTTAAATAAACAAATCTAAAAATTCAAAATGGAAGTGTTTGTCTTGCCCATAATACCTAACCCTAGAGGCAATTAATCATCTGAAAGGAGGAATGTTTTTCAGATATGTTTTCTTATGAAATTTAAAAGCTGTTTCCAGCAGTATTACTTTTAAGGCACAATTTTTTATTTCTAGTGCATATTTTATACTTTTAGTGTGTTCCATGCCTGAAGACTTTAATGGCTGGTGAAATACTTTGCCCACATCAGGTTTCAGCATCTGCTTTGTTATCCTTCTAGTCTTTTCAGGTGAAAGGAAGACAGTACAAGATCTTAAAAGAAAAATAAACTGTTAATGGAAATAAAGTGTGAAAAGTGAAAAAGATTCACTGTTTCCATACCCAAAAGCTCTTTTTAATGTGTTTTATGTGTGGAGGAAGGAGAAGTGAATGAAATGTCTTCACACACTTACACACGAGATCATAAAGGAGCCTGGAATAATGGAGAAATATGTTGCTTTAGTGTCGGTATTATAAAACTAAGCATATGATTGTGCCATGAATGTAGTCTCTTATAAAGAATAATTTCCTGTATTATCATAAAAAAGTATGATAGTCCATTAATATCCATCCATATCTCTGCCTTTCTGATGCAGATGCACTAATGTGTTTGCAGGGGTTTTGAATAATGTTAAAGAGGATAGATGTGCTAAATAAAGACTTTCCAAAGGGAACTTTATCCTCCAGTTGCTCCTAGTATTCTAGATACTTTCTTTCTGAATTGTATTGACCATTATTGGTGACAAGGTATTACAGGATATGCATCAGCACACTGATCTTTAATCTTAAATTCTTATGAATGTCATATGAAGCTGAAAGACCTATGATGTGCTTGGCTTTTTTCTATTCTGTGAAATACGAACTCTCCCTCTGTACACTGTCTTTCCTCATATTTTGTATTCTAGTTTTCATTTTGATTAGTCTCAAATAACCCAGTTAGATCATGTTTCACTTTAAAGCATGGAATGTTTCAAATATTTTTTTGAAGATCTTATTGAAACTTTAAAGGAAAAAACAAAACAAAATAAAATACAAAACTAATCCAAAGACAGTGTCAAAAACTATTGTTGCTAAATCAGTAGATACCAAATAAAGTACTAATTATTATATAATAATACACAATATTTAAAGTAACTAAAAGTAAAAAAAAATATGGCTAGTTTGTAAAATATATTTCTATAAGCTATCGGAAATATATGACTTGAATTTTTAAATCTGCTGTGTTGGGTTAACTTTGACTGGTTGCCAGATACCCACCAACCTGCCTTCTCACCACTTCTTCAAGAGGACATGGGGACAAACTAAACTAAAATTGAGATGTTTGTGGGTCAAGATCATAGAATCATAGAATGGTTTGGGTTGGAAGAGACCTTAAAGATCATCCAGTTCCAACGCCCTGCCATGGGCAGGGACACCTTCCACTAGACCAGGCTGATCAAAGCCTCAGCCAGCCTGGAATGGGACATCCACAGCTTCTTTGGGCAACTTGTTCCAGTGCCTCACCACCCACTCCGTGAAGAACTTCTTCCTGATATCTAATCTAAACCTCCCCACTTTCAATTTAAACCCATTACCCCTTGTCCTGTCACTACAGGCCCTTGTAAAAAATCGTCCCCAGCCCCCCTCACCAGTTTCCTTGTAGGCCCCCTTCAGGTACTGGAAGGCTGCAATAAGGTCTCCCCGGAGCCTTCTCTTCTCCAGGCTGAACAAGCCCAATTCTCTCAGCCTTTCTTCAGAGGAGAGGTGATCTAGCCCTCTGATCATCTTTGTAGCCCTCCTCTGGACTCGTTCCAACTGGTCCATATCCTTCTTATGCTGAGGGGTCCACAGCTGGACACAGTACTCCAGGTGGGGTCTTACAAGAGCAGAGTAGAGGGGAAGAATCCCCTCCATCAACCTACTGGCCACACTAAAGATAGAGAGATAGCCTAACACTTAAAGTCATGAACAAACAAAACTCAGCTAAAAGGGAAGAATTATTTAATTTATCATTGTCTTAGCTTTGCACCAGCTAATCTATGTTTTGCTTCACGCCATAACACATCAAGCTGGATAGGTGGTGCCAGCCCGGGGCCCACGGCACTGCAGGACCAGTGGGGAGGGGGTGGGGATGTGGGTGGAAAGGCTTGTGGTTGGGCACGACCCTGGGAAAGGGAAGGGTCTGAGGGGGTTTCCGGCCAAGGAGGCTGGGGGTTTGTTTGTTGTGGGACCTCGTGGTGAGTGGTTAGTGCTCTGGGCAGAGCCAGCGTCTTGCTGGGCAGATCGGTCTAGGAGTCGGGGTTTGAAAGTTTTTTTTCTTCTCTCTTACTCTCTCGGCCCCTGGGCGGTTTCGTGGGGTGTTTGCTCTCTTCAGGTGCGTTTTCTTTCTTTTTTTCCCTTCTCGGGGTGAGATCCTGTATCATTTGTTCTACCTTTTTCCTCTGTTCCTTAAATTACTCATTAGCACTAGCATTGTTAGTAACTCCCTAAGTTTCATTTATATAATTAAATAGTTCTTATCTCAGCTCCTACGGGCTTTTCCTCAGTTTGTTTCTCTGACCCTTCCTCACCGGGGTGGAGGGGTGGGGGGGGGGGGGGTGTGGGGGTGTGGTAGAGCGGCTGGTCATGATAAAACCAGGACAATCATCAAATAATGTACATTTGGAAAGTGAAAGAAAAAATATTCCCCCCACACCTTTCTAGGCTCAATTTCAATCTTTCTTTAATGATTCCTCTACCTCCTCCCTCATCAGCAACACAGAATCATGGATAATGGTGGTTATGGTCAACCTGTAAGAGTTCCTTTCTGCCAATCCTTCCTCCCCACATTCTTCCACATCTCCAGTGTGGAGTCCTCCACAGGCTACAGTGTGGATACCTGCTCCACCATGATCTTCTCCACAGACTGCAGAGAAATATATGTTATGGAACCTACAGCACCTCCTCCCTCTCTTTCTTCTCCAAACATAGTGTCCACAGGAATATCTCTCACACTTTTTATCCCTCATTCCTCACTGACATGCAATGTTTTGCCCTTTGTTAAGTATGTTTTCCTCCAGGTGATTGGCTGTTGAGGTAACAAGTGTCTTACAGTGAGTAATTTCTAACTGGCTGGAACTGGTCAGAACCAGCTCTGTCTGGTTCTAGCCAGCAGCCTCTGGCCTCTCCTCATGGACACTACCCCTGATGATTCTATGAAAGCTGAGGTAGTCAACAGCTTCTTTGCCTCGGTCTTCATTGTCAGTGTCTTTTCCCACACCTACCACAGAGACTGGATTGACTGCAAGACAGGGATAGAAGGAATGATGTCCCTACTGTAAGACCAGAAAAGGTTCGTGATCACCTGAGGAACCTGAAGATACATAAGTCAATGGGACCTGATAAGATGCAACCCAGGGTCCTGAAAGACTTGGCTGATGTAGTTGCAAAACCACTCTTCATAATATTTGAAAAATCATGGCAGTCAGGTGAAGTCCCTGGTTACTGGGAAAAAAAAAAAAAAAAAAAAGAGTATCAGAATCATAACATCATAGAATGGTTAGGGTTGGAAGGGACATTAAAGATCATCTAGTTCCAACACCCCTGCCATTAGTAAGGACACCTACCACTAGACAAGGTTGCTCAAAACCTCATCCAGCCTGGCCTTGAACACTTCCAGGGATGGGGCATCCACAACTTCTCTGGGCAATGTGTTCCCGTGTGTTACCACCCATTCTGTGAAGAATTTCCTCTAGATATTTAAACTAAATCTACCTGCTTTCAGTTTAAACCCATTACCCCTCATCTTGTCACTACAGGCCCCCATAAAAAGACCCCCTCCAGCTTCCTTGTAGCCCCCCTTCAGGTACTGGAAGGTGTTATAAGGTCTCCCCGAAGCCTTCTCTTCTCCAGGCTGAACAAGCCCAACTCTCTCAGCCTTTTTTCCTAGGAGAGGTGCTCCAGCCCTCTGATCAGCTTCGTGGCCTCCTCTGGATTAGCTCCAGCCAATCAGTATCCTTCTTACGTTGGGAGCCTCAGAGCTGGACGCAGTACTGCAGGTGAGGTCTCACGAGAGCACAGTAGAGGGGAAGAATCTTCTCCCTTGATCTACTGGCCACACTTCTCCTGATGCAGAGCAGGATACAGTTGGCTTTCTGGGCTACCAATGCACACTGCTGGCTCATGTCCACCTTTTCATCCACCACTTTCCCCAAGTCCTCCTCAGGGCTGCTCTCAATCCATTCTCCACCCAGCCTGTACTAGTGCTTGGAAACATTGCACTCATTTTTAAAAGGAGTACAAAGGAGGACTCTGGGAACTACCGACCTGTCAGCTACACCTTTCGTCATGGGAAAATCATGGAGCAGATCATTCCAGAGGCTATGCTAAGGCACACAGACAACAGGAAGGGGATTCAAGACAGACAGTATGGCTTCACTATGGGCAAGTCCTGCCTGACTAAACTAGTGGTCTTATATGATGGAATGACTACATCAGGGGACAAGGGAAGAGATACAGACATCATCTATCTGGTCTTCTGTAAGGCATTTGACATGATCACCCACAATATCCTTCTCCCTAGATTGGAAAGATACGGATTTGATCAATTGACTTTTCAGTGGACTAGGAATTGGCTGGATGGTTACATCCAGAGGGTAATGGTCAACCTCTCACTGTCCAGATGAAGATCAGTGATGAGTGATGTCCCTCAGGGGTCCATACTGGGACCAGTACTCTTTAATATCTTCATCAGTTACACAGATGGCAGGATCGAGTTCACTCTCAGCAAAATTTCAGACAACCTGAACTAGTGGAAGATGTCCCTGTTCACTAGAGGGTGTTTGGAGTAGATAACCATTAAAGGTCCTTTTAATACAAACCCTTCTATGATTCTAAATATATTAATGTTCACTTTCGTATAAGTAATACACGTTTTTTTACATTAGTTACATTGACAAAAACATGAAAGTTAAACTTTTAAATGAAGTAGTACAATTTTATTTTATATCAAAATCCTCAATGCGCCCAAACACTGGAAGGTGATCATTAACTAATGAAAAATGTGTATTATACATGATATATTTTAATTGATACAGTGTCTAAAAGCAGCTGAGATTTAATACATCTTGAGAAACTACTTGATATGCATCTAAACATTACATAAAGACAATATAATCAGCATTAACCTATATAAATTTCCTCCTGTTCATTACATTTATCATGTCAACCTGAAAGGAAGTTGCAGAGACATGGTTGTTTGTCTCTTCTCCCAAACGACAACTGATAGGACAAGAGGAAATGTAAGTTTGCAGATAACGCCATGTTGGGTGGCAGTGTTCGTCTGCCAGAGGTAGGCAGAATCTTCAAAGGGATTTGGACAGGATGGATCAATGGGCTATGGCCAAGTGTATGAGGTTCTACAAGAACAAATGCTGGGTTCTGAACATGGGTCAAAACAACCCCATGCAACACTACAGGCTTGGAAATGAGTGGCTGGAAAACCACAGTGGACTGTTGGAAAAGGACCTTGGAGTGTTATTCAACAGCCAGCTGAATATGAGCTGGCAGTGTTCCCAGATGGCCAAGAAGGCCAACGGCATCCTAGCCTGCATGAGGAACAGTGTGGCCAGCAGGACTAGGGAAGTGATTGTCCCTCTGTACTCATCACTGCTGAGGCTGCACCTTGAATACTGTGTTCAGGTTTGTGCCCTTCCCTATAAGAAAACACTGAGGGGCTGGAGCGTGTCCATAGAAGGGCAACAAAGATGGTGTTGGTTCTACAGCAGAAATTGTTTAGCCTGGAGAAATAGAGGCTCAGGGGGCACTTTATCATTCTCTACAGCTACCTGAAAGGAGATTGTAGTGAGGTGGGTGTTGGTCTCCTCCCAACTGATGAGTTATAGGAGAAGAGGAAAGTTCTGCCAGGAATGGTTTAGATTGGATAATAGGCAAAATTTCTTCACTGAAAAATCTATTGGGCATTGGAATGGGCTGCCCATGGTGGTGGTTGAGTCACCATCCCTGGAGGTATTTAAGGGAACTGTAGAAGAGGTGCTGAAAAACATGGTTTAATGGCAAACTTGGCAGCTAGTTGGACTTGATGATGTTAAAAGTCTTTTCCAACCTAAATGATTCTATGAGTCTATATCTTTCTTTAGATTACATCACTCTAAAGGTATAAACTACAAAAAAACACACACAGAGAAGGTAAGAATGGTTTGGAAACCAGCAACCAAGTATCAGCTTTTTGTTTCAAAACCCAACAGTATCAACAATATACAGCTTATAGTAATGTTTATTAGAACAAATTAAAAATATATAGTTATATAGAATTAAATTAAATTATAATTATGAAATTGGGAAAAATAATGTAAAGTAGTATTGATATGAATTCACACAATAAAGCAAAATCCTGTTTGTCGTTTGGCATCCTACCTAATATATTTAATCTTATTAGCCCATGTCTCTCTCCCGAAAGCAATTGTTATATTGGCACATTTTTTAATTGTGGTGCATGCATGAATGTGCACTGTATGCAGAACATTAACATTTCCTTATGGTTATCCAGACCTTTATCAATTTGGGGATCATTGCACTCCTGATAGCTCCTACTAAGTTAAAATAATTTCCAGACTAGTATTTCATGTTCAGTGCTTACACTGTCTTCATTTTACTTCATTCTGTGCCAAAATAAGTTATTTCCAAATTCTTATTCACAGAAACAAACAAACAAACAAACAAACAAACAAAAGAGATATATTTTATCAAAGAAACAGAAGCAACAGAAGCAACAGTAAGGCTTCTAAGGTTTTTCAATAATTTGGGTGTGACAGATGAAGGTGGTAGTGTTAGAAGTTATATGAACATGGAAGAGATGAGACAGTGATTCGTGTGCCTTCTCATTATTCCTTTCTTCTACTTCATTTGTTTTTTCTTGTTTGATTCTTTGTCTCTAGGTGTTGTCACATTTTCCTTTAATTACCACATTTTCATAGAATCATAGAATCTTTTAAGTTGGAAGAGACCTTTAAGATCATCAAAACCAACCGTAATCTTAACACTGCTTAGGTGTTCTCTTTCCTTTTCTCCTATCACTATTTGTGAAGAGGTAAGAATTCACACTGACTGGGGCACTGTAACTTACTCTGCCGACAACTACTGGTATTACCTATATGGGCCTATGCTGTCACCAGATGTCCAGTCTTTTCTGTGGTGTTACCAGAACACAGGTGCAGGTGCTTTTAACTTCTTCCAGGAGGAAGAATAATGTGTTTCTTATTTTAGATTCACTGAGCTAAAAGGTTTTGTATCTGAAATCCTTAAAGTATCTGAGTCATCCACATGGAACATGACAACCATGATCTCAGATAGATTGATTTCAAATTGATCTCAAGTTTCAAATTGCAACAGAATCATAGAATCATCTAGGTTGGATCATAGACTCCAACTGAAAACCTAACACTGCCAAGTACATCACTTAACAAGTTTCTAAGTAAGTGTCACATTGACATTTCTTTTAAATACCTCCAGAGATGGTGACTCAACAACCTCCCTGGGCAGCCCGTTCTAATGCCCGATAACCCCTTCAGTTAAGAGTTTTTTCCTAATTTCCAACCTAAACATCCCCTGGCACAACTTGAGGCTGTTACCTCTTGTCTTATCACATGTCACCTGAGAGAAGAGACCAATACCCACCTCTCTTCAACCTCCTTTCAGGTAGTTGTAGAGAGCGATATATTGTCCCCTGAGCCTCCTCTTCTTCAAGTTAAACAACCCCAGTTCCCTCAGATGCTCCTCACAGGAGTTGTGCTCTGGACCCTTCACCAGCTTTGTTGTTCTTCTATGGACATGTTCCTGCAACTCAATGTTTTTCTTGAAGTGAGGGGCCCAAAACTGAACACAGAATTTGAGGTCCGGCCTCAGCATTGTGAGTACAGGGGGACAATCACTTGCCTAGTCCTGCTCGCCACACTGTTCCTGGTGCATGCCAAGGTTCCATTGTCATTCTTGATAACCTGTGCACACTACCAGTTCCTATTCAGCCAGCTGTTGACCGACATCTCTAGGTCCTTTTCCTCTGGGCATATTTCCAGCCACTTGTCCCCAAGCCTGTAGCCTTGCATGGGGTTATTGTGACCAAAGTGCAAGACCCAGCACTTGGCCTTGTTGAACCTCATACAAGTGGCCTCAGACCATTGATCCAGCCTATCTGGATCTCTCTGGAGGGCCTTCCTACCTTCTAGCAGTTAACACTACCACCCAACTTGGTGTCATTGGCAAAGTTACTGTGGGTGAGCTCAATCCCCTCATCCAGCTCATTGGTAAAGATATTAAGTAGAACTGGCCCCAGTACTGATCCATGGGGAACACCCCTTGTGACTGGCCACCAACTGGATTTAAATGCATTCACCACAACTCCTTGGGCTTGGACATCCAGCCAGTTTTTCACACAGCAAAGACATCTAATGTGTGAGCAACTGATCTCACTCAAGATCATTATTAGTTCTTAATGCATTGTAGAGATACTTTGCATGTTGAAGTCCTCATTTAAAAGCTTTTAGGTGCTGACTCCCATTTTTAGACTCTGGCTCATAAGGTTGTTTATGCATGTATACAGTACTGAATAGAGCAGATTTAAGTTTAACAATAAGTGTAATTTTCTACTGACCTTTAGTAATAACGAGTAAGTACCCCATTTGTAATAGGGCATGACACATTCCTCATCTCATCTACTTCTTAACTGTCCTAACTGAAAGAAAAAAACTACTAGGGACAAACTCTCTATCCTTCCTAATAATCTGGTCTAGAAATACATCTCCATGTGGGGTAGGAAATGTATCTAGAGTCTCATTCATGCTCTTAATTGTGCTTGGGTTCTGCAAAGAACAGTTCCTCACATTGCAGATGGAGAATGAAATTACTTGGTAGGTTATTTCAGATGTAATAAGCTCTCAAATTCCTTTAACATGGTTGCATCCTTAGAATTGATGTTCATGAAGCAATGCCTTTAAATTTAATTTTCTATTTTCATTTAAACATTTTTGTTCTGTATAGATCATTATAGCTTCTGAAAAGTTCATTTGTGTTTTAATAATCCATATTAGTTCTTGGCATCTGCAGCAGGATCATGCTGTGAAATCTTAATTCTTATGTTATTATGAAAAACTAGTTTTGTTCACTTAAAAAAATCTCATTTAGTTTCTTTATAAATGCTTTTTGCCTTAATCACTGAAAGATCTCCAGGCAGATTATATCAAATTACTTTATTTTTCTCACTAATATAGGCAAAGAATACCTAAAATTGCACAGAATTTATTTATGTTACTTCCTATGGAAAACACTCAGCACCTTCAAAACAAAATTAAGGAAAAAAACAATGAACTGAATCATGTTAGAAACATATACACACAAAATTCATGTTGCATAAAGTTAGATAATATATGCTTGTTATTGGATGCATTTTAAAGCAGGTTCTGCCAAAGTTTTCTTCTGAAGGAACTGTGATGAGTCTGTATACTGTTCAATGCATCAGATCTTAAATTCAGTTTCCAGTACACAAATTTATAGAAAAGAAAAATAAATGTTCAGCACTCTATCATTCTAACATTCTATCAATCAGATTTATAGATTGACTTCTTACGAGTAACATGTACATACATTTCTATATGATCTTAAACTTAGATTGTGCAGAACAGTATCTTGCAATAAAACAGAATAAAATAAAGCCTAAAAAAGGTCAATAAGCAAACCTTTTGATGAAAAAAAAAATTATTAAAGGAAATTACATATTAATTTCTTTCAGTTACAAGTTAGTTCCCCAGAACAATTATTGTAAGCAGTTATATTACTATAGGAAGTGATTCATAAGGTCTGAAGTCACAAGATTTAAAGTCACAAGCAAGCCAGGTATGCTAATGTTGGGTTCATAATTAAATAGAATTTTTAGAGCTCTTGAAAGACTGAAATTCAACTTCCTAAAATCATGCTCTTGTCCTGGACACAAGAAGAAATTGTTATTTGTTATATTGTACCCACAATGTAATGTTTTTTTTTAATGATAGTGAGAAATAGATTTAAAAATATTACAATAGTAGCATTCAATCTCAACAAAAGTACAGAACAGTACCTGAAAAAGCTGGTTTCATGTTGATTAAAAACCTGAACGGAATACCTTCCACTTACATTTGTCAGGCTCTGTATATGTAGATTCAGTAAAATTCTGTCTTGGGGAGACTCCACAAGCTTGATCAGGGACTAACATGTCTTTGTTGTAAGAACAGCACAATTAATTATGAAGGGGATAGTATTTATCAAATATTTTACAGTTAAACAAAAATGAATGAAACAACTTGTGCTGGATTCAGTCAGGAAAGGGTTAATTCCCTTTACTCTGATTGCCAGGGAACTGTGTTGCTGGACACTAAGAAAAACACTGATAAGGCCTCAGCTGGTGCTGGGGAGGGCCTGTACTGAACTCAAGGTCTTTTGTCTGCTTCGGATACTGTAGCTGACCCAGACTGACCAAGGAAGTATTTCATTCCATAGTACATCATGTTCCGGTCTCTTGGGCGGGGAAGGGGTTCTGGTAGCCATTACTCTTCCCTTTTACTCTCTCCCTTACTCCCTTGCTCGTCTATGCCCATGCACTTGCTGACCCTCCTGCATTAGCTGCTTTGCTAACTCCTGTGCTGGCTCGTTTGTGAGGGAGTTGGTGGGTTGTTTTGAGTTTTCTGGCCGTATTATCGGTGATAGGGTTCGCTGGGAATCTGCTGCATTAGCTTCCGGGCTCCGGCCTTCAGGCTGAGGCTCTCGGGCTGCGATCACTCTCGGGCTGTGACTCTCGGGCTCTCTGGGTCTGATTTTCATCACTCAACATCTGGGTGTGCATTGGTCAGTGGATGGTGGGAAATTGTATCATATTGTATATATTGTATCATATGTTTCATTTTCTACTACTTTAATTATTTATTATTAGTAGTGTCTGTATGTATTGATTTAGATTTAATTAATAAATAATTCTTATCTCAATTTTATGAGCTTCCTTATTTGTTTTTCCTCTGATTCTTCCCCTCCACTGGAGGAGGGGAGGGGGATTTGTGAGAGTGGCTTCGTGGTATTTTGCTAGCCAGAGTTAAACCATGACACAACTAAAACAAGACAAGGGAAAAAAAAAAAAAAGAAAGAACAAGATGAACAGTACATCTTGGAATAGTAATAGTCATAAAGTATATTAGAATATGAATATTAAGATTCACTGATGTTGAAATTGGACCTTTATGTTGGGATTAATTTCAATTAATATCACCGCCAGAGTAGATATTTAGCCTAGTTAGACATCTAACAACCAGTAAGACTCTTCGCTAATCAAGACCTTACGTGTAATAAACAGAAGAAAAGGGATCAGCTTTGAGGAGTGACCATCCCATCTCTGAATCGCTTTTTTTTTCTGGTCCCCCCACCAAACTACATAAGAAGTCTGTGAGATTAGTTTTCTTATTAAGGTTTAAGCTTTTAAATAGCTGTTGATAAGGCAATTAATCCTATTCTTTCCTCTTGTTGGTTAATTAGCCTCTAACTGGATGATTTTACTGGGGTCATCATTGCTTTATATCTGTCTTAACAGAGTTGCAAAATCATAGAAGAAATTAAACTGTGGAGGTCAATGCCATCCAGTTTGACTGGTTTTATTCTGCTTTGCCATCATAGTATCAATAAGTTATCTTATTTGTTTGTCTGGTCTTAAATTTCAGTAAGGCATTTTTTCACTTTAATAAATTGAATGTTTTGGGTATCATCCTGGTCTTGGTAGTGGGGGCTGTAGAGGTGGCCTCTGTGAGGAGAGGCCAGGGCTGCCCTGTGTCAGACACAACTGGTTCCAGACAGCTCCAATAGGCCCACAACAGGCCATGGTTGAGCCGCTCAGGCAAGGTGGTGGCACATCAAGGAAAACACATCTGAGAAAAGGCAAAACACCGCACGACTGTGAGAGCAGGGAAAATGCGTGAGAAACAGCCCTGTGGACACTATGGTCAGAGAAGAATCATGGAAGAGCTGCTCCAGATGCTGGAGCAGACATTCCTCTGCAGTCTCTGAGGAGGACCAAAGTGGAGCAGTTATTTCCCTGCAGCCCATGGAGAACCCTGTGCTGGAGCAGTCACCTATTTCCTGAAGGAACGCAGCCTGTGGGAAGGACCCATGATGGAGCAACGGAAACATGTGAGGAGTAAGGAGCAGCACAGAGGGACTGTTATGGACTGACCCCAATCCCCTATTGTCCATCCTACCCATGGGTGCACAGGTGGAGAGGTTGGGAACAAAGATGTGAGATTAAGCCTGGAAAAGCAGTAGGTGAAAGTTCATGTTTTACTTTTGTCTTTGTTCCTCACTATCCCACAGTTTTAATTGACAATAAATGAATTTAGTTTTCCCTAAGTTAAGTCTGTTTTACCTATATGGTAGGCAATCTCCCTCTCTTTATCTAAAGCCCCAAGTTTTTTCATCTCATATTCTTCAATTGTTCTGTTGAGCATCCGGAGTGAGAGAGCAGCTGGGTGGGCATCTGGTAGCCAGTCAAGGTCAACTCATCACAATGATAAGAAGAAAAGAAAGCAAGCAGAGACTACAAAGAACATACTTGTTTAGTTGCTTGGCTCTTTTTTTTTTTTTTTTTCATGAATGCAAAATGACAGACTTGGGATCTAAATTAAAGAAACTATGATAGACAAATTAAATTGAGTAGTTCTTATATTAGTCCTATTGCAAACTTATATAGTAGTAGAAAGAAATTACCTAGAAATATATATTCAATGTGAACTTTCAAAGCTTCAATTCAGGCACTGAGTTTAAACTTAGCTATAACCTTGGAAAACCTTTGGTTTTCCAGCAAGCTTTCAGAATTTTCAGTCTTTGAAACTATATAGTTATTTAATTATGGTTACAATGTTCTTTCAAATAAGTAACTTTTATAGTTCCTACTAGACAGAATGAAACACAATGTTGCATGTTACATGGGTATATTCTTTATTATAACCCACCCCCAGAAGTATAGAACTAGTACTGTGTAGTCTGAGAAATGTTTCGGGGAAATGTAAATTGAAGTTGGGTTTTAACTTAAAGGTTGGCAAGTTCATAAGCTTGCTTGCTGCAAATGCCAGACTATTTAACCAAAATGTAATCTTTACATAGTTGTTTTCCTCCAAACATCCATGGATTCTCTTAGTTTGTTTTTATTTGTTATGTGTTATTTAGAAGAATAAAGAGAAGAAAAAGCATAAAGAAGAAATTTACCTGGCTGCATTCCTAATTTCTACAACTGAAAAAACAAGCAAATATATAATCATATATATATAATCATCAGTGCATATAAAATTTAAATATCATCTTCTTTGGTGTTGTTCACAACACTGGGACAAACTAAACGTGATACAAAGTATTCAACATACGTGCAATGTAGTTTAACAAAGTCTATATTGACTGAAATATAAACTGATATTCTGAGAAATCTCTAGCAGTACTTTCTCAAATACATCCATGACTAACACCAGCACCACGTTATCCCCTTGTTGGTAGGACAGTGTACAAATTCAGAAAATTGGATAAAGAACTAGCTTGATGGTCACACTCAGAGGCCTGTGGTCAATGGCTCAATGCCTGAGTGGAGACCAGTGAAGAGTGGTGTTCCTCAGGAGTCAATACTGGGACTGGTACTGTTTAACATCTTTGTCAGCGACGTGGCCGGTGGGATTGAGTGCACCCTCAGCAAGTTTGTTGATGACACCAAGCTGTGTGACGCAGTCAACATTCCGAAGGGGAGGGATGCCATCCAAACAGAACTTGACAGGTTGGAGAAGTGGGCCTGTGTCAATCTCAAGAAGTTCAACAAGGCCAAGTGCAAAGTCCTGCACATGGTTCGGGGCAATCCCAAGAACAACATGCAGGGCGGAGAATGGATCGAGAGCAGCCCTGAGGAGAAGAACTTGGAGGTACTGGTGGATGAAAAGCTGGACATGAGCCAGCAGTGTGAGCTGACAGCCCAGAAAGCCAACCGTATCCTGGGCTGTATGAAGAGAAGCATAGCCAACACATCGAAGGAGGTGATTCCCCCTCTCTACTCTGCTCTTGTAAGACCCCACCTGGAGTACTGCATCCAGCTCTAGGTCCCCCAACATAAGGATATGGAGCAATTTGAATGAGCCTAGAGGAGAGCCATGAAGATGATCAGAGGGCTAGATCACCTCTCCTCTGAAGAAAGGCTGAGAGAATTGGGCTTGTTCAGCCTGGAGAAGAGAAGGCTCCAGGGAGACCTTATTGCAGCCTTACAGTACCTGAAGGGGGCCTACAAGGAAACTGGAGGGTGACTTTTTAGAAAGGCCTGTAGTGACAGGACATGGAGTAGTGGATTTAAACTGAAAGTGGGGAGGTTTAGATTAGATATGAGGAAGAAATTCTTCCCAGAGAGTGTGATGAGGCACTGCAACAAGTTACCCAGAGAAGCTGTGGATGACCCCTCCCCGGAAATATTCAAGGCCAAGCTGGATGAGGCTTTGAGCAGCCTGGTCTAGTGGAGGGTGTCCCTGCCCTTGGCAGGGTGTTGGAACTAGATGATCTTGAAGGTCCATTCCAACCTAAGCCATTCTAGGATTCTAGGATAAATAGTTCAACTTGGTGGATTGATCAATTTTTTTTAAAATGTAAAATCTCCTTTAGAGCTAAGTAAAATGCAGAGATAATGAAAATATAAATTAGGTAATTTAAAGGTCAAACCCATTTTATGTCAGTGATCTGAATGTCAAATCTACCTTTTCCTTAAGTTTTAGTTTCTTTATCCTCCCAAATTTATCTGTCCATTCTTTAACTTTGACAATTTTCTTTCTGTAGTATGACTTTGACATGTTTTTTCACAGTTTCTTACATCTTCTACCACTTTCTTTCAAGTAAAACAACAATTGAATTTCTCTTTTTCAGCTTGCTTTCTTATTTTCTCATTTTTTTTCCCTGTTCTTTTCAGGAACAGAAAATACATTCTAGAGAATTTAGATTCTATACAGAACACAGTCAAGTATTTATTTTCCTTTCCTTAAATAATCCCAGGTGATTTTAGTTTTTATTATGTGTTCTTATTAGCTGATATATTCAGTAGCTTATCTCTTCATTCACTCTGTTACTTCTTTTGATTTTTTCCCCATATTTTCATTATATTTTCCCATTGTTTCAGGGTATTTGTTTTCCTCCATTTTTCATGAATAAGCAAAGAAAAACTCCAAGTTCTGCAGGTAAAACAGAATAACTTCAAACAGGATAGTATAAAGTCTGACTGAATGATCAATCTCTGCAAAATAACCCGTGGATGTCCTGGTGGGCTGTGAGTCAGACATGAGGCAGTTCATCCTTTTGGTGGTGAAAACCGACCACTTACAGAGTTATATTGCTAAGAAGATACATTGCAATTCAAGGGAATGGATTATTTATCCTTATTTGATATTTGTGATGCCTCAATTAGAGCACTTTCTCTCTCTGTGCCCCCCCCCAGTACACAAGACGGTTAGGGAGCTGTTTCATATGAAACATTTCATGAGGACAGATTGAGGGAATCATGTTAGACTGCATGTAAGAAGGCTCAAGGAAGTTCTAACCATGGTCTTCTACCACCTAGAGTGTTAAAATATAGAAAGGGCTAGACTGGCCACAGATTAAACATGAATGTCCATCTTTTGGATGACAGCCTCTATAAGCCATTGGGATGGAGCCTTCGGGAAGGTGTCATATTGTACCCTGAATGGATGACCCAAGAACCTCACAGAGAAAGGCACAGAGAAAATGACACACTTTTCCAACAGTATCGAACACAAATAATGAATCAAAAAATAAATCAAATCATATTAATATTCTCCTTTGAAGAACTTGGCACATTTCTTAGATGAGCTAGCAGTGTCAAATATTGCTGAGGGATCCACAAACATAAAAATGGATGCATACCCTCTATGTATTGACAGTATGAATTATCCATCAGTGTCATTAATGTATTTATCTGAATTTAGATCATGCTGAGTCCCAAGTATTAGCTTCAGTTGTAGAAATATGTTAACTCTTATTTTTGCTTATAAATAAGCAGTTTTTCAACTAAGTGGTGCTTAGCTTTTTCAGGATCTCCAATGATAGTTGAATTGTCTTGTGTTTAAAACACAAAGAAAATGAAATGAGAATTTTATTGTCTTGAAAAATTTGTACAATTTATATAGATGTGTCACCTTACTGTATTTTTTTTTGATTATATTCTTTTTTGGAAGTAAGATGATTTGTATTTATCACTTGTCACTGATAACCTATCTCTAATGCACTGGTCGGTTCTCAGTGTTTATTAGAATCCGTTTTTAGTTCTTTACCTGCCTTTGTAAAATGGAGAATGCTTGCTGAACCATAAAGCAAAACAATAACATTCCAATCCTATCAGCTCCTTTTTCATATAAGCCTCCTTCCATTCTTTCTATGCTCTCAGAAAGGATGAGAAAGATAAATAAAGGAGTTCAGATAAATAGTTAAATCTACTTCATTAGTAGCATTGGAAGATATTGTTGTCTGAATCAAAAGTAAAAACAAATTGTGATACTTGCCATCAATGTTCTAACCTGTATTGTTTGTATAAACATCTCTTTAAACTGGATAAAATATTTTTTTTAGGTTTTAAATTCTTTTTTCAACTTACTCTAATTGGGCAAACCGCCATCATCTTGACAATTGCCCTTGACTACTATTATTTTCTTGGCAACAGAGGTGTTCTTGCACAGTGTGCAACAGAGCAGGAGATGTAATTCCAGGGAGGATTTCAAGTGACTAATTCCAAGAGCAAAAGGCAAAGGAAGCATTTCATCGAATGAAATGGTGACAAATTTTTGTTTGTAAGTTACAGTGGAAATATCAGAGAATGCAGAGCAGTCAATGCAGAGCAGCACATACTCCATGTACAAAGGAATATATTACTTTATGACAAAATTACAGTCGTTTGTATTCTCAGCAAGCAATGGTGTTAACTGATGTGAATTAACAAGAAATTAAAGTAGGTGCCATGAAAATTCTTTTTATTTTACATCTTCTTTTCTGTACTTGTCGTGTATTCTGTAAACTGCAAAGATCTCCTTTCATGTAGCAGTTTAAACTGCACAAAAGGTCCAGGGTCCTGCTTTGTGACTGTCTAATGTTTTTCAAAATTTTGCTGGTGTGTTTTTTCTGAAATTAAGCAGCCCACACAGAACTAAACCCTTGTTCACATTCTGCATTTTTTCAAGTAAGTCTATTTCTATAAAGATTTGGGGTTGAAAATTGTTTGGAACATTGTCTCCTATATGTTTACTGAACTCCAAAAAGTCAAGACTAGCATTTTCTCATGATACCATTCCTTATCCCTTTCTATCAGCATGGTACTCACCTCTCCTTAGCTGTTCATTGCCAGGTGCACACTGATCCCTGTTTTGGTCTTCCATTCTTCTAGAAAAAAGAAAAACAAACACAAAAATCTTTGGTGCTGCATGGTAAACTAGGTCAGAGAAATTATCTAGTATAAACTACTTTGGGGAAAAAAAGAGAGAGAACAGGAAAGCAAGGCAAGACACATTTCAGGGTAGGATGATAAGATATACAAAAAGCACGCATAACACTATACCTTCAGAAGCAGGAAGTTCTGATACAATCTTTCCTTCCATCAAGTTCCTGTGCTCTTTATCCATTTGAAACAAAAGAATATAGCTGTGAAATATTACACAAAATAGGAATAATACTTCTAACACTATTTTCACAGAGGAAAAAAAGTGTAAAAAAAATATAGAGGCTCAAGGTCACCTGTAGAAATTTTATTTTCTTATATGTCATCTTGCAGCCTAGTATCTGGGAGAAATTCTACAAGCCATATTGAAGAAAACGTGTTTCTGAATATCCTGGCCAGGGGCTGTTGTCATAAGCATTTCCAAATTACTGTATCTACAAAGCACTGAATTAATTAGGCATGATATATTTTTGGCATGTGACTGCATACAATGTAGCACGATGTCATGAAATCTACCAGCCTGAACTACACTGTTTGCAGAGGTGACAGTCTCATGGGAATATTTTAGTCGCTGAATGTATACAATTTACCTTGAAAGTAAACTGCTAGCTCTCACTAATGCAACCTCTTTTCTCTCACTCTTCCAGTAGCCAAGCCTGATAGCTGTCTGCTATTGTTTTTCTTCTTCCACACCCCCCCCTCCACCCCGCCTTGTGCATCACAATTCGCTGCACAAGTTAATAAGAAACAATCAAATAAAAATGTCCCAGCTAAACTCCCAGAAGCTACGTAAAAACTAGAAAAGAATCTGAGATAGCTACAGTGTAATACACAGGAATGGATGAGAAATAATTTAATTTCATTGTATGCCAGCTTTGAAATACCAAGAACACATGCATACATATCTGCATATATCTGTATATGTTTCACGTATATGTATTTGTGTTCATGCAAATGTATTCTTTTCCCTCTTCATGGACTTGCCAAAGTACTTAATGTGTAAATATTTTAGGAAAGAAATGACAGTATGTACAGTGGTTAGATGAAAGAAAGGATCTAGTTTGTTTCAGAGCAGAGTTCTATAGTGTTAACAATTACTGTTTCAAAATGGTGATCTCAACAATATCAACCCTGTAATTTTAAAACGAATTTTGCAACTGATGAGCTACTTCGTACTGTGACTCCATGACCACTGTACAGAATCGATGGTATATATAACTGAAGTACTAAATTTCACAGCAATTGTCCTGTATAACATTACCTAAAAAACGTCATTCCTAAGACAGATATGTATATAGATGTTGAACTCAAGAAAATGAAAAATTTCTCAAAGTTGATTGATTTATCTAAATTGATACTAAACTTTAAGAAATTTTATTTTATGGGTTTTAATTATTATAATTTGCTAAACAGGTACACAATAACCCATATTTCTAAAGAAAGATTATTTAAAATTATATATTTTACAGGAGCATGTTATCTTTTAATACATTCAGGAAAGAAAATTATGACAGTAAATTTAATGTTTCATTTTAAAGAAGCAAAAATGCATCACTTAATGGTATTGTTTCACACTATTTTATACAGTAGAAGCATCTAATATTCTATATACCTTTTTTTATTATAATATTTTTGCATAGAATGTGAATCATTCATGTTTCAGGCTGAGACAAATGTGGAAGAAAAAACATTTTTCTGAAGAATGGATTTTATTTGGTTTTTTCTACCAATTAAATACCATAGTTTCTTTCTTCTAAACTACAGTGTTACTAAGACTTAGAAATTATCAAGGTGAATCATATCTTGATACTTTGAATCATACTAAACAACGAGACTTATAATGTCACTGCATGTTTTTACCATTGCTGTTACAATTATTATGAATAACATGAATGTGAAGTACAATAGTGTAAGTGGACATTTTTGTGTTGTTCTAACCATATATGGCATAAGGATAGAAGAACAGAATAAGAGAGAAATAGATGCAGCAGATCAACAAGCGTATAGACATGTAAGCAATTGGATAGCATTGTTTAGCATGTAACGGTCTAGGTTAGTAATAGTCTTATTAGATCTGCTTCCTAACTGTTGCCAAGTCTTTCATGTGTCTCAACAAGATTCTTTGTTATACATTATAATAAATTGTCTCAGTGGACACATACAGACATTTATGTAAACAACAGAAGAAAATAAAAAAAGATCTTCGAAAAGCTAATGAGAGAGCAGTAGAGGCTGGTTTCATTGACATGATAAAGGTAAACATTAACATCTTCATCCCATATGAAAAATCCTAGGTTCCTTTAATGGGACGTGGGTAGTTTACTTCTAATGTATTGAGGAACAAGAAGTCAAAAGAAGGCTATGGGAAGAATGATATTATCTAAGTAGTATGGTCAAAAATAAAATTTTAAATCATGTACATACTGCAAGAGTGCTAGGGTCAAAGAAGGATAGCTGTCATACAGATATAAACTACTTGATGATTTTAGCTGTGTGAAAACAAAAAAGTCTGTTACAGTTGTTATGAATGTAGAATGTGTTATGAATGTAGAATGTGTAGACTCAGATGGATGTGCAAAACCAGAATAAAGATGAAGTCATTTTGCACGATATGCAGGCTTCTGTGACGAGGTGAGTTACAGTCCTTTACAGTTATTAGAACTGCAGTGGGAATTAGTGTCTGCTTCTATACTTGCAACATCCAAAAAATTACATTAAACCCAGTGGATGGCAGGTGTTGCTGGAACAGAAATACTTCTGAAAATCTAAAAATCTATTTGCTAAAGATCATCAAGACGAAGTACAATTTGTGAAGCTTGTACTATAAAAGAAACTTTACAATGTTATTTTTCTACAGTCCACTTTATCCTCACTAAAGTCATTAAATTAAACTTCTTTTGTCTTGTACCAATATATGAAATATGAACGGATTGCATGAGGTGATATACAACTGCTAGAGGACTCAAACATTAAAAAACAAACAAACATACAAACAAACAAAAAACCCCAACAAAACAGTCTCCTTTGCTTCTAAGTAAAAGCTTTTGTCACAGCCATAAATGAACAAGTATAGAGAGATATGAAATAAAATGGTACATTTGATGAAAAGATACATCTGAGTCAGGATGCACCATCAGGATTCAAAAAGAACTACTCTAAAATGATACATTTTCAATAAACACATACACTGTCTATTATTTAATTTTTAAAACAAAGATTACAGATTTAATCGTGTACAGATTGTCATATATATGTTTAAAAACCCTTCAAAAGGGTAGTTTTTTCCAGGTAATATCTCTGGACACATTGCCGTTATGACTCAGACAACACTGCAGTATAAGACACTTCCATTTTCACCTGTGGGTAACTGAAAGAGGGATTTTTCCAGTGTATGTTGAAAAAAAAAAAAAAAAAAAAGAAACAATTGAGCCTTAAGGAGACTGATGAGGAGGAAGGAGTGGAAGGAGTGGATAATAATCATTCCAGTACAGTGTGTCTGAGTGACAGACCAAATGGCTGTCTGTTAATATGAGTACACAGGGAAGAATGAAATGGGGTAAGGTTGGGAAAAAGAGAAAAGCTCAGTTTTTTGAATGCTAAGTGTTGAAAATTAAATGGGAAACCAAGATATTATGTCATGAAATACTGGATGAAAATGGAATCAAGAATGGGGTAATAGATTTGTTCATTGTCATCATGTTCAAAGTCATATAGCTCAAGATGGTGGTAAGGCAGAGGAAGAAAAATGAATCTCTGAAGAACAAAATCTCATTAAAAGACAGACATGGGAAAAAGAACAACTAAAGGGTATTTTGAAGAAAAAGCTGGAAATGGAGGGGGAAAATCACCAGAAGTACAGTCTAACAGAATCCAATTAATGTTTTCAGTACTTTGCTAACACTTTTCTTGGCTAGTATGTACTATTTCAGTGCAATCTGGTGTACAGTCTGGAAATCACAGGTTTATCAAATTAATGAGTATTAATATTGACATAAATCTGGAAAAGAAAAACTATTGTCAAGGAAAGTTGTGCTGACAAGCCGGGAATGGCTGTTATTTCTACCTAACGATAACAAGTTTTTAAAAACCTGTTTTTCTTGGGATCTTTTTTTTTTTTTTGAGATATATACCTGTATATTAATTGGTATCTCCCCTTCCTGCTTCCATGTGCTGCCTATTGCCACATGGATTCACTTTTGGCATATGCTCTGCCAGATATTAAGTGGTTGTTACTACTTTAAGTGAGCACTGCTGTTTGAAACTAAATGGAGAGCACAGAGACTAACTAGGATTGGCTACCTAAGTGCATTTAGTCAAAGATATATTTGACATATGCATAACCTTTCTGCTTCACATCACTTATGGGCCAGGGTGGGGCAGGAGAGATACAGAATAGCTGCTTCTGGTTGGCTGAAATTCCCACGACACCTAGTGATTGGGTGTAGATGTTACCATGGCAACTATTTCACCATTAACAGACTAGCTGTAAGGGAGTCATTTAAGCATAGGCAGAGTTTAAATGGGCCCAACCCTCTGCCAAACTACCATTGTGGCCTGTGTTGTGCTGCATTTCTGCCAAGATCACAGCTTTTTTTTTTTTTTGCTGTGGCTTCATATCTATCTTCTTTCTAGTCTTTCTATAGCTGGTACATTTAAAATACACAATAAGTGCAACATACATTGTATCCCTGAATAGCCAAACAGACCCTACAGCCTGCACTGAGACCCCAGGTGTTAGTATAACATGAAGAAGTCAGTAATATTGTTCTCTTCCACACTCAAGTTCATGGAGTTATCTGTTCTTTTGCAATGTAATTCAGTGTATTCTGCTTTGTCACTGAGTGTTGTCTTTATCCTTATGTCGTTGCTGGATTGAGCAAAACATAAGGTCAAACATCTTAGAAAAATGACACATGGAGAGGTGGTATTTTCTGCTGTTAATACTAGAATATTACATAACTCCTGTTAAATTTTATTCTAGGGTTATACCAAGGATGCTGGTTTATCACTAATCACTGTCCTTAGTTTAAACTGCACCAAAAAAACCTTGTGTTTAAATATTATTTCTTGTGCTTTGGACACTTTCAAATCTGACTGGAATTAGAGAAGCATGTACCTTCAAGTGCTGACAGAGCTGCAGCAAACAAGGAAGCAAACAGTCAGTCTCAAATACTCAATCTCAGTGAAGAACTCTGCCACAGAGAAGGAGCATTTATACTGCAAATAGTGGTAGCTCATCAGAGTCATCCATTTTCTGTTTCTGTAGCTATTTATCTGCAAACTTTGGCATTCACTAAAAGGCAGTAAAGAAAATGGGACAGGTAGGAAACATAAAGGAAGACCCTAATGTACAATGCAAGTAAAGATACAGTAGTTGAGAAAGATACCTTGGGCTCTTGATTTGACTGGAATAAATTGCCCCAATGACCAAAATGACTCTTCAGTTCATGGAATAACTTTGAAGAGTTGAGATTTACATGCTACTGCTGAGAAGGTACTAAAACCTGAGTTGCCAGTGTCTGTTGCTGGTCCTCCAATTCACCTAGGGGTAATACTGAATTGAGTGTGAAATACAGTCCCATAAAACATTAGAGGGATGACACCTTTAAATATTCAAGTTAGATGTAAAGCCTGTTGAGGAAGCCTTCTTAGTCTACCTACAGGAGGCATCACACTCACAAGTGTGATGTTGGGGCACTTCAACCATCCCAACATTTGTTGGAAAAGCAGGACAGAAAGCTGTAGGCAATCCAGAAGATTCCTAGAGTATGTTGAGGATGGCACCTTAAGACAGGTAATAGACAGCCTTACCAGAAGGGGTGTGATACCAAACTGTTGGTCACTAACAGAAGGCAGCTAAATGGTGACATCAAGACTGGAGGCAGTCTGGGCTGTGGTGATCATGCACTGGTGGAGTTCACAGTCCTGAGAGGTATGGGTAAGGTGAAGAGTAAAGTCAGAAGCCTGGATTTTAGGAAAGCAAGCTTCCAGCTCTTCAAGGAGTCAGTTAATAGGATCCCCTGGGAAACTGCCCTCAGGGACAAGGGATCAGAATAGAGCTGGTAGATCTTTAGGGATGATTTCCATAAACTGCAAGAGCTCTTGATCCCCATGTGTAAGAAATCAGGAAAGAAAGGCAAGAAATCAGCATGGATGAGTTGAGACCTGCTAAACCAAAGGACAAGGAGGAAACACCCAGGTAGTGGAAGCAGGGACAGGTATTTAGGAAGAGTATAGGGACACTGACTAGTTGTGTAGTAATCAAGTCAGGATAGCCAAGGGACAGCTGGAAGTGAACTTTGCAAAGGTAGCAAAGAATAATAAAAGGTGATTCTACAGGTATGCCAGTCATAAGAGGAAGATCAAAGAAAGAGAATCCCCTTGAAGAACAGGACTGGCAAACTGATAACAATGGATGAGGAGAAGGCTGAGGTACTTAACAGCTTCTTTGTCTCAGTCTTGACTGACAATATCTTTTCCCACACCTCTTGCATGGATGGACAACAAGATGAGGATGGGACGAGCAAAGTCCCTCCCACTGTAAGATCCGGTTTGAGAACACCTGAGGAACCTAACATACATAAGCCTATGGGACCTGATGAGATACATCCCAGGGTCCTGAGGGAATTGGCTGATGCAGTTGCCAGACCACTCTCCATAATATTTGAAAAGTCATGGCAGTGAAGTCCCTGGATACTGGAGGGACTTTTTTAATCCAATTTTTTTTTTTTTTAAAGGGTAGAGAGGAAGACCCTGGAAACTACCAATCTGTCAGCCACACCTCTGTGCCTTGGAAGGTCATCCCAGAAGCTATGCTAAGGCACATAGACAACAGGAAGGTGATTCAAGACAGCCAACATGGCTTCACCAAGGGCAAGTCCTGCCTGACTAAACTAGTGGCCTTCTATTATGGAGTGACTACATCAGGGGACAAGGGAAGAGGTACACATGTCTCCTATCTGGACTTCTGTAAGGTCTTTGACATGGTCTCTCACAATATCTTTCTCTTTAAATTGGAGAAATATGGTCTTGATGGATGGACTGTTCAGTGGATAAGGAATTGGCTGGATGGTTACCTCCAGAGGGTAGTGGTCAACCACTCACTGTCCAGATGGAGATCAGTGATGAGTCGTGTCCCTCAGAGGTCCATACTGGGACCAGTACTCTTTAATATCTTCATCAATAACACAGACAGCAGGATCATGTGCACCCCATCAAGTTTTTAGGCATCCCCAAACTGAGTGGGGTTATTGACATGCCTCAGGGATGAGATGTCATCCAGAGAGACCAGGTAAAGCTTGAGAAGTGGGCCCATGTAAACCTGATGCTCAACAAGACCAAGACTGGGTCCTACACCTGAGTCAGTGCAACACCCTGGTATCAATACAGGTTTGAGGATGAAGGGATTGACAGCAGTCCTGCCAAGAAGGACTTGGTTCTATTAGTGAATGAAAAGCTGGACATGAGCTGGCAATGTGTGGTCCCAGGCGACAAGGTCAGTCATATCCTGGGCTGCATCAGTATGGCCAGAGGAGTGAGGGGGTAATTATCCCCCTCTCTTTTGCTCTCATGAGACTCCACATGGAGTACTGCATTCAGCTGTTGTGCCACCAATGCAAGAAAAACATGGATCTGTTAGAGTGAGTCATGAGGAGGGCCAGGAAGATGATCAGAGGGCTGGAGCATCTTTCCTATGGGGACAAGATGTGAGAGTTGGAGTTGTTCATCCTGGAGAAGAGAAGGCTCTGGGGAGACCTTATAGCAGCCTTCCAGTACCTGAAGGGGCCTACAGGAAAGCTGGAGGGGGACTTTTTACAAGGGCATGTAGTGATAAGACAAGGGGTAAATGATTTTAAACATAAAAACTGAATTTAAACTGAATAAGGGTAAATTTAGAGTAGATATAAGGAAGAAATTCTTCATTTTGAGGGTAGTGAGACACTAGAACAGGTTGCCCAGAGAGGTGGTAGATCCCCAACCCTCTAAACATTCAAGGCTAGGTTGGATGGAACTTTGAGCAACCTGATCTAGTTGAAGATATCCATGCTCATTGCAGGGTGATTGGAGTAGATGGCCTTTAAATGTCCCTTCCAACCCAAACCATTCTATTCTTCTATGTGTAGAAGTCCAAGGTTCTCCTATAATTAAAATATACTGAGATACTTCTACACTTGGTGATTTAGTTCCTTTTAAAATTCACTCCTTTGTGGTCCTTCTTTGATATTAACTGCAAAGAATCTTGGGTATGTCCATTCCTTGCTTAAATATTTCTTTTAAATGAGCTGAAACTGCACTGGAAGGGTCTGATTTTTGGATGTGATAGGTTATTTTTTTTATCTTTAAACCCAAATTATATTTTAAAGTAAATTTTATAGATGGAATGACATTTTTTGCATATGTCTGTGTTTATGTATTCTTTAAAGTAAAAATATATGCTCTGCCTTTTAGAGGTTGGTAGTGGGAGCCCTTTCTTTGTATTTTCTCCTTGGAGTTTTTAAGCTACGTTTTTAAGATTTCTTAGTAGTCCCTTTATTGTTTATTTTAGTTATATTTCTATTTAAATCATCATGAGAACTTAGGCTAGCAGTGATTGTTTCAAAAACTCTCCACATAAAGTCACACCTAAATTTAAAGCTCTGCAAGAAAACCATTATTAAGAGAGCTTAGTGAAAAAAAAAAAAAAACAAAAAACCAACTTCTAAAAATTACTGCTGAGGAGGCTTGTAAAGATCATGCTGAGCTGTAGGTCAAAAAGCCCAACCCATTGACAAGTGCTAGAGTTAGGGAATTCACTTATCCTGGTAGGTGGCTACTTCTCTTCACTCAGCCCTTTTGACATTGTTCTCTTATGTCATGTGGACATATGCAGTAAGGTGATATAAGGGGCAGACTTTTCCTGTGCTTATCTGTAGGTAGTGGATGTATGGAGACTTGTTACTGCTTAATCGGCTACTTTATTTGCACTTACCGAACAAGTTCACATCATATAAAGTGAAGTGTGGGTGAGAAGGGACTCGTACTAACTAGGTAAATTGTTTGGAATGCTTCCTTTCCAACCTTCACAACCCTACTGAATGAGGTAATATTTCACTCAAGCCTTATCCAGGCTCCTGTCCTTCCATGGTGCATTGCAAATGGCATGACTCCAAGTAAAAACACAGACTCCAGCTGAATATTTAAAGATTAATATTCTTTATTCTCTGTATATATCATAGTAACAACCAAAAAGAAAAGCAGAATAGCGATGCACCAATAAGAAAGGAAAGATAGCAGAATAGTGATGCACCAGTTCATTACTGTAAAGAAAGACAGTGATTAAGAAAAGGATACATCATCAATTACTACCTCAAAACTATCATCCGGGTTCACAGATCATCTGGGAAGCCCTCAGCAGCTGGCCCCAGGAGAACTGC
Source organism: Rhynochetos jubatus (assembly GCA_027574665.1). Lineage (NCBI taxonomy): Eukaryota > Metazoa > Chordata > Aves > Eurypygiformes > Rhynochetidae > Rhynochetos > Rhynochetos jubatus. Next base: position 100,451,794 of record CM050649.1, on the reverse strand, counting down.
GGTAATTGGGAAAGTCCTATGCGGTACGACCACACAAAGGTGAGCCTTCAAAAGTCAGACCGAGGGTCTCCTGCTTTCATAGCAAGTAAGAAACACCTCATATAAGTCTTTTGGGCACAAATCCTGTGAACGTGCAGACTGTCATGCTCCCATTATCAACCCCACCCAGAAGACTGGCCAGGTGCCCAGGATGAGACTGAGAATCAAGACATGTCCAGTTGGCACACAGTATGATATTGTCCAGATGCTATGTTACCATTCTCAGAGGTGGATAAATATAGAAGCAGTAATCAATCATGAGCAGTAATGAACTATTTTCACTACACATGGTCTGTCATTTTTAAGGTTGGAGCTACAACCCATTTAAGTTTTATTTCTGAAGTTTATATAGATGACATAGTTAAAACTAACACACGCGTTATGTACAAGTAAGGCATTTTCCTAAGACAGTATAGAATCTAAGCATCTTTTTTCTTAGTCATGGTAATGAAAGAAAAGTACTATAAGATGAAAACATCGACATTAACTTGTCAAAGACTTGACTGATGAGACACTGCAAGTACGGCTGAAAATCCAGGTGAGAATGCATGTAAAGAATCAATTATCTAATGGTCATCAGTATATGTTGAAAAACCGACAAATTGTGTCTATTTTGTGGTTTTTAGGAATAAAGGGAGAAATCTAAGCTAAACTCTGGACACAACTGACTTTTAGTACAGGCAGGGTAAAACAGAGCCTATACATTCATGTAAGCATAACTGACACAAAACTTTGTAGGAAGTCATAATCAAAGGTTAAGACAGACATGTGGTGCATTCATGTCTCTCTTTTCAATATTGTGGAGAAGGTGAGACTGTGTAATGTGCTAGGGAACTGTGGCCCAATACTGTTATGTAATTTAATAGCTTCTAGTCATCAACCTGCATGTGCTTTCAATAAGCCCATATTTTCACATTGTCCACTGACTTTGTCCACCTTCTCTCATGTGCCTGTACAGCTGCACAACCTTTACATGTGCTGGACCTCATGCTGTTTAGAGCTTAGGTTTGCTTGCAGCTACAGCAGTACTTGTAAGGTAAAAACAACCAAATAAATAAATAAAAAACGTAGCACTTTCTGAGAGAGAGAGAAATTACAGAATTGAGATTTGGAGGTAGATTGTGCAGCTAGAGAGCTGGTAATGTGCCTATTATTTACACGTGTTTTGTGATATGCATAATCAGAAGCACAGGACCTGGAAGGTGCATTTGCCCTTCTCACTTTGTTTTAAAGTTGTAGTAACAGCCCAACTGTATTCAACAATTACAGTGTTAATTGTGCTTGAAGTGAACAAACTCATCTACTCTTTCATTAAAGAATTAACTTTTCCAATTAAAGTTTGGCTTTCCTTAGTCCATTTACATAGATATCATCCTAAAACAAATAGAAGAACGATTTATTACTGTTATAGCTTTCTGAAACATAATCAGCTTTCTGAACTCAGCCTATCCTGTGTCAGAGTTACTGAAATAAAACTTGTAACAAAATTGGTTAGACAGATTTAGGAAAAAAAGAAGTTCAGCATTAGTTGTATAGTGAGATACTCAATAGCCAGGTTACAAAACAATTTGTAGTCACTAAAATGTTGATCTTTCAATAGTCATTGTCTAGGAAAGTCAAGTGTATTTATGTATCAAATTAATTCTATTACAGAGCACATACTTCTGTGTGCCTTTTTAAAATACATTAAGTCCTGATGTCTTCTGCATTTATGCTGCTGATAATTAACTTAAATATGGATTAAACATTTTTGACTTATAATTTCCATAAAATCTTCACCTTACCCAATTAAAGAAGAAATGACAGTGATGCTATCCATAAAGCTCTGACTAACAATCCACAAAATGTAAACTGTAGGATGCAATTATTATTTTAGTAGAAAAGTGTTGCAAAGAAGCTTGCAAGGCACTAAGTGATACCAAACAAAGGTTTACTCAGTGAGAGGTGCTTTATCTTATTTATTCATCTTTGGTACATATGAGAGTAGAAGATGCAATAGACAGTGATGTATTTTAGACAATCCAGGTGGGAACAGTGACACTGAACATTTACTGTAGAAATGTTCTCTTATGCAAATCTTATCTACCTATCTTTATATTGTGCTATCACAATAATATCTTACCTGTATAATGCCCTTGTAAAGCATGATAGCCCCATTTTAATGGTCGGAAATAATTTATTTACGATAGATTTCTTAGGTAAAATATGGAAGTTAGATTGAATTTTTATCTTCTAAGACTTCAGTTTCTTACTTAACCAGTAGTTCATCTTTCCTTACATAGTTATTTATAATTAAATATAGATCAAATAATTAATGAGATAGCTGAAAGTGTAGTAGTTGTTTTTGTCTTGTAGAAAGGCTGAATAAAGTATTCTTCCACCAGGTTCAACACCCATAGCTGTGAATCTTCTGTAGATCAGGGACAAGTGGCTTTCAGTTTTATTGATGTGGTTTTCAGTCAACTCTCTTCTTCTGTTCATCAGTGTTTAACTTAGAAATAGAAATCACAACAGAATCAGAAGGGATGGAGCTTGGAAAAAGCTCTCCTGTTTGGTTTTGGTTTTTTTTTTTTTTTCTGGAAAATGTTGAAATTCTTTCTTCTTCTGAAACAGATATTTATTTTTGCTAAGACCTTCATACTTTCTTCAGCGTTCCTATATGTCACCATCTTTCATTCAGGTGTTCTGCATTTCAGTACAAAGAAATCTTTTTATTGCTCAAAAATTCCCAACATTTCAGCTTTTCTGTAACCATTTTTGAAAGTTTCCATAAAAACCTTGGCATTCAAAAAGGTCTAGCAATTTCCCAGGGTGGCAATTATTTCGGTACCAGCCCATGACATTGAAATTCACCTTTGTTTTGACAAACTGATTTCATTCAGCTGAGTGTTTAAATCTGTCATAGTAAGGAATACATCCACAGAATTGTCTCATCTCAGAAGTGCATTGGGACCTTACAGGAGAAATGGGAAGTACGCACGCTTCAGAACTAATGGCGTATTTCAGTGGAAGTGTATAAAAATAGCTAGAAAGGGGTATGATAGTAGGAAAATCTGTACTACTAAGGTGGTTATAAGCTGCTGTCCTCACAGCAGTGTGGTGAGGCAAACAAGCACTACTCTTCCCATTATACAATTACAGAACAAACCACTAGAATCATAGAATCATAGTATCATAATTTGGGTTGGAAGGGACCATAAAATCCTTGAGTTCCAACTCCCTGACCTTGGGCAGGGACACCCTCCACTAGACCAGATTGCTCAAAGCCTCATCCAGCCTGACCTTGAAGACAGCCAGGGATGGGGCATCCACAACTTCTCTGGGCAACCTGTTTCAATGCCTTACCACCCTCTCCGTGACGATCTTCCTGATATCCCATCTAAACCTCCCTGCTTTCAATTTAAAGGCATTACACCTTTTCCTAGCACTACAGGCCCTTGTAAAAAGACACCCCCCCAGCTCTCTTGTAGGCCCCCTTCAGGTACTGGAAAGCTGCTATAAAGGTCTCTGCAGAGCTTTCTCTTCTCCAGGTTGAACAAGCACAACTGTGTTAGCCTGTCTCCATAAGAGATGTGTTCCAGCCTTCTGATCATCTTCATGGCTTTCCTCTGGACTTAATACAACACTCAAGCTCTCTCTGAGAAGTAGGCCAATGTCCTAGGATGAGTAGTTTTGTGTATACTAGTAATTGACACAGTGAACCTCTTTTCTTCTCAGTTTAGGTTAAGGGAAAAAACACCAAACTAACCACACCAAAACCAAACAAAAATCCCACAGGTAATTACCACTGAGGAACAAGTGAAAAATACTGTGTGCGCAATCTCACAGAAAGGAAAATCTACCAATGCAAAGTTCAGTTAATGTTCACATTCTCTTAACAAGTTTTAGAAATTTAGCTGAGACTCCCTGAAGCTTGATGTTTCTACTCCTTTTTTCTCTTTCAACTTTCTGTATTTCACTGAAGTTCCTCATTTAACAATCGTCTTACCATAAGGTCAATAGAAAGAAAAAAATCTTCAGATGTTAGTCAGACCAGCTAAATTCTTAAGTCATTTTCTAGATGAGACTCTTTCTCTTTCCACTGACTACAGAAAAAGAGTTTAGGAAACTACAGTCTCAGCTTATAGTGAGACACATGTCCTTTATCATAGTTGTCTAGAAGTCAGATGCTTAGGTCTGAGATAATCAATCGAGAGTTCTTCTCTAGCCACTATAGAGCAGTGTGTGCTTCTTTAAGGCAATGAATCTTATACTAAAAAAGAACATCTGAAATAGATCTGACGAATCAGCCTCTTAACATTCTTTATTCTTGTCACTGAATATGAAGGGAGCCTATGGTGACTAGCCCAAAGTTAAAATCATAGATATAGAAAATTACATTAAATGAATTGCCCTTCTGTTAGGTGGCTAAAACCATGTAAGATAAATTACTGTTTTGCACCTGGCTGAAATGGAGTCAACTTTCCCCATAGCAGCCCATATAGTGCTGTGCTTTGTATTTATATCTTCAGTGGTGTTGATAACACATAAATATTTTGGCTACTGCTGAGGAGTGCTAACACAGCATCGAGGCTACCTCTACAACCTAGGGCTGGTAGACTGGGGGTGTGCAAGAGGTTGGGAAGGAACACATCCAGGACAGCTGACCCAAACTGACCAAAGAGTTATTCCATAGCATATAAGAAAATAATGGTTTTTTGCTGGTTTTGTTTTTGGTTGGGTTGAGTTGGTTGTTGGTTTGGGGTTTTTTTGTTGTTTTTTTTGTTCTTTTTTGCTTTTTTTTGTTTTGTTTTGTTTTGTTTTTTAACTATTGCTTCCATGTACAGCCTCAGCTTTTCTTTATGAAGCTGTCTTTATCTTGACCCATGAGGTTTTCATCTTATTTTCTGCCCCTGTCCTGCTGAGGAAGAGGACTGATGGAGAAGCTTGGTGGGCACCTAGCAGCCTGCCAACATCAACCCACCACAATTGCCATTCAAAAATTTTTATTCAGCTCCCTTTAAAATAAATTAAAATCTCTTCACTGCTTTTAATAATTTTCAATTCTGAACTCAAAGTATTTAGAATGTTATTTCTTGTGGTGCTTTTTCATTGCTGACTGCAGACAGAGTTGCACCTGCATGTAATGTGCACAGTGTTTGTTCTTTGTCTAAGAGCTAACACACTTTAAGCAGTTAGGCTGAAACACATAACTAAAATTGAGGAACATTATGGCTTGTAATGTGGTACTTGACATCATTTTTGATACAGTATAAACTAGATATAAATAAAAGTCACAAATTACTAAAACATTTATTGTCAGCAGTGCTAGATAAAGGGGAAAAGTGATGTATTCACTGTTTATGTGGTGAGAGACTGAAAAGATATAGAAAGCAGTATTATTAAGGAGGAAGACAGCAACAGGTGAAACATCTTTTTCTTAGTTGAATTCAAACTGGTGGGAATACAAAATATGAAAATTTATTTTTCAGTAACATTTTCAGTCGGCCAGTTTTATTCAATATCTCAGAATCAGAAGGCTGATCTATAGAAATGTAAATTACTGCATTAAAAGAATAAACTAAAGTGTAGTATAGTTTTATCACATGCTTGAATTAAAATCAGTGAAAATATTTTTCAGATGTAAAAATAATATGGGGTTTTTTCCTCTTTTTTAGCCTCTTTTAGTTTTGCATTATTCCATACTTCGTATTTTAGCATGGAACATAAGTAAAATGAAAACACCGTCAGGAGTTACTAAAAAGTACAAAAGAATATTTCTGGCCTTCTTATACAGACAGAAGCACTTTGGATAATTTGAATAAGTTTCAGATAAGCAGCCATATTTTTGGGTGCTCATTAGAGCTTGGTGAATAATTTATAACAAATAATTTAGTTGATGAATTTTAACTCTCTTCAGCTCACAAATTGTCCATGAACAGATTGTGATTTTCCTAAATTAGCTCATTATTCACAATCATTCAGTGAATAATTCCTGTGAATAATACTTTCTCTGTAGCTAGTTTGTGGCTACTTGTTGTAAACAGTTAACTTCTGTTGTGGTATACCTCCGGCTAGCCAAATACCACTTACACACTGTTTGGATATACAAATCCTGTAGAATATTTCTACTTAACTGCAATGTTTGAAATAAAATGACCAGGAATAATAATAATAAAAAAATAAAATTCTATACAATACATGCACTTTCTACCCTAAGTTTCAGTTCTGTGTCCATCACTGTAATATTCAGAAGATGGCCTACAAAATTAAGTTAATTTTCACATACACCTAAAGGGTGGCAAATCATCCCTTACTGAAAAGATCTTGAGAAGTTTCTGAAACTGTTCATTTCCTGGACTCCTTTAATTTAGTGTTCACCCATTCATTGTGAGTGGGTTACATCAGCCAGGATCATACTGAAATGTGAAATCAAATGGAGTATCTATGCAGTAACAGTAAAATCTTTCAAATGTTTAAGGATATAGATGGATTAATTTTCCAGGTTGAATTAATAAATTGTATCAAGGTTTTTAAGTTTGACTTGTCTTTCGTAATCTTGATGTTGGATTTTAATGTATAAGGTCAATGCTGCATGAATGATCTATTTTGAATTTTGAAAAAAAAAAAAATAGCTCAGTATGTAAATCACATCTTTTGGAAGTAAAAGAGGAGGAGCAGAAATATGTGTCTAAGTAAGTAACTTATGTCCTTTTATTGTTAGTATATTCTCAATTTCTTTGAACTGTAAAAATGTCTAAATTATCATTTAGACTATATGACTACTCTTATGCTAATATTTACTTAATAAAGTTGATGGAAAAACATTGTTTTCATTATATTCTTTTTTCTTCTTTGCATATTCCTGTTTTTTATTAAAAATTAAAATTGTTATTAAACCCTTGTTTAGTTTGAATGCTGTGTCAAAATGTTCTCACATATCAGTATTTTCTTGCTGAGGAGAAACGATCAAATTTTAAGTATTTTTTAAGTGAATCAGCAATTTTATTTATTTGAAAGGAATGTACAACGTGAATTGTCTAAACACACGCATTAACAAGCAAGAGGAAACTTCCACAGCAGGAGTTGTGTTTAAGTGAATAATCGACTTAATTCCCTCTTCCTTAGCTTCTTTCAGGAACACTGATGCTTTTGAAGCTTCCTTGCTGCTTTTTCTATCAGCTTTAGTTTCCCAGACACCTAGAAAAATTATCTTTCTTCTGACACTAAGAACCTTAATTTGCCATATGTTTGTCCTGGAAAAATGGCACAGGTTGGAAAGCTCAGGTTATATTCAAGTCTCTGTCCCTGTGCTCTGTATCTCAAATTAGTTTAGAACTTGCATTACATGGAAAGATTTAATAAATGAAAACTCCTTAAATAAAAGTTACCTGTAAGGAAATGACTACATACTGTAAGAGATTCCACAACACTGTTCAGATTTTTCCAAGGTTTGATTGTAGAAATTAATTCAACTTTGATTTGAGTAACAATTGCAAGATCAAGTCTCCAGTTCTAAGTGATATTTTTGCATACAATAGGCTATCCATCCATTGTTATATTTAATCAGAAACATATAATCATGGAACACTGTCAGTGTAAAAAGGTACATTTTAATTTGCACACATTTATTTTTCACATGCAAAAAGTTCATGTTGTGCATTAGATCATAATATCTATCAGCTTCAGAAAACTCAACAGTGCTGTAACATTCTCTGTCACTTCTTATTACATTCAAGTACTTACTTTGTTTTCTGTGCAGAACCTCTTCTCTATAACTGTGTAGTAATGGGTATGTTTCATCATGGATAATCACTCAGAAACTTTCAACAAATTATCGCATAAAACTTTCATTTATACCCTTTATGCCAAAAAGATAGTATTTTTCAGAAAAGCATCAGCAAACTCAGAAAACCTGAATCACAAAAAGAAATTAGTCATTCACTAGGACCTTAAACCAATATTAATAGGATGGGTTTTTCAGAAATTATTTAGAATTAATGTCCTTTACATTAATGATGCAATTTTTATATTTAATCTTAAATATTTGGTTTTACTTATGATTATTATTTAATTTTCTTATCTGTGTTTCTACAGGAAATGTCTCATAGGTTCCTAAGTTCAAAAATAATGTCTAAAACCCTTTTTTGTGAGAGTTTCTCTGTGTAATGCTATATTGCAATGATGTGAATCATGAGATCCCAGTTTACTGTGTAGATTATGTCCAAAACATCATTCCACAAAGAACAAAATTGCCACCTATTCACTGTTGAATAAACCTTCACTGGCACAGCCTGAAAGAAGGAAAGTCTGGCAGTACAATTAAGAAGAAAAAGAAAATAAAAAAAAAGACAAAAACGTAAAAACAAAAGAGGCAAGCCAAGAGAGTTTTGGAGAGAGCAAAATATATACATCCACTCAGAAATATAAGCCTATGAGGTCTGCTTACTTTATAGAACTATTTCCTTAGCCTGAGTAAAGACATATATTTTTTACAACATGAACTGAAGGGATGACAGGAAGTCAACGAGTTTTTAAGTAGTATACTTAAATAAGAATCTACACTCCCTGAAGTCAACAAATATTTCAAACAATGAATGAGTGCATATTCCACTCCTGTCTCATTGCAAAAGGGGGAAAAAGAACCAAATAAGAACATGAAGAAAAATTAGTTGTCAGGTTAATTCTCAGGGCATGGAAATCAATGATTTCTTTTATGCTTTTTCCTTTAATGTTTTAGCAGAAGCACTTGCTTTCTCCCCATGATTTGGAGTTAGCTGGTATTATTGACATATCCACAGAAAGGCTGTAAATTAAAAAATATATAAAACTTGGCAATGAATTTATTTAGGGGAGCTTTTGATTGTCAAGGACATTTGAGACAGTTTGCTCATTTTAGGCTATAGAATTTAAAGACATGAAAGGCTGGGAATAGATTTGTTTGTTTGTTGTTTGTTTATTTTTTTCCTAGCACAATGCATGATAGACCTAGTATAATTCCTTTTTCTTTTTAAATTTTTATGCCTCATACTATACAGCATACCTGTCCTCAGAAAATCCCATGCTGTACAGGCGAGATACAGTCTGTAGCACCCACTGCATCTTCAACTTCCAAGTCTTTTTCCTAGTATCAGATTCATTATTATATAGTAACTTGCTGTAACAGCAGTGTATACTAGACACTGAGTGCTATCCTCAATTATGTATATGTTCTCTTTTGTTTATGACAATGTGGCTATTTTTTTCCCAAAACATATGTTAGCCCTTCCTGTGTGCCAGAAAAAGGGTAAAAATGAACCACATGTTTAACATGAAAGAAGAAAATTACAAGTACATCCTTCAGTGCATGCAAGATTCAGTAGGATCCAAAGAAAAGAAGCCAGTGGACAGGAAGATTTTATATCTAAAGAATCTCTGCAAAAGATTTTATCTTTAAGTTTCAAGGATATAGAAAAGCTGACATTCTGTACTTCAGAAAATCCAGCCAGGTATGATTGTTCAACAGGACACGTGAAGTATAGCTATTTGCATTTTCTACATAGCTAAAACATGATGTAGTCTGAAGTCACAGACTAAAATCAGGTTCTCATAATGTATTTTTTCAAGTCACTAAGGAAAGTCAAAAGCACCTCCTATAGGACCATTCCAACTTGCTGCTCTACAGTCAAGGTCTTTCCTGGGACCATATTTTATGAGTCAGGCCCTTTATTTTGCTAGCAACAATGTCCAAACAACTATTAAGTCTTCTTGACCTATAATGATTACTGATTACCATCAATAAAACTTTCATTCTTTTAATTGAAAAGGTTTTACTGTATACAATATTTCTTAGATCTGTTTTAGAAAATTCAGTAAAAGTGCTTCATTTCCTCTTCATTTTCTGAATATGTTCATTAACATTCCTTTGAAATACCTGCTATTGTTGATATCCCAGTGATCCAGAGTCTCACTAGTGTCAGAATCACTCTATTGACTACAAGAAAGAGCAACATACTGTTATTTCCCTTCCCAAAACTTTCAATCTGTGACTAACCATAGGGTTTTATTTTTCTCAGATGAACACCTATTCAGTGAGCTAATGTAGGAAAAGATTGTTAGCCAGCTTGTAGCTATTATGGTGATTCAGAAGGTACATGTCATCACTTGACGCATCTTTCGTAACTCATCAAACGTAAGAAGCAATGCTTGATTAGACTCTGACTGTTGTAAGCAGGGATATGTTTGGTTGCCATCATTCAGTGCAGGTATCAGCATAATTGTTAAATTGTTATCTGCTATGAAGTTAGGAGATTTTAGTTTATTACAGTGCGCTCCCGATTCAGCTATTTAGATCAAAACAAACATTACTGTATTTGTTGTGATTAGTATTAGTTTTTAATATTCTTCTCATTTATTGTATCCAGGACCCAGTATTTTGCAAAGGAGGTGATACAAACCACTGATAGATTGTTGAGACAGCACAATAGGTGGTCTGAATTCAACAGTTGTTCATGGAAGGAAATTCCTTGAATATAGCCTGAATTGCACAAATCTGAATTTTTTAGGGAATTACATAAATGCAGTTGGACTGACTGAGTATATTTTGTTTGCTGCACTGGTGGAGCTATCTGTTTTCTGAGAAGCTAAATTTGCACACTGTTTGAGCACTGATCAGAAGAAAATTACACAAGAATTTCTTTAAAACTACCTTTATACTCCCTACTCTCCAACTAGTTACAACTGTTGTAATAATTCTGTTTACTTTTATGCTATCAAATTTTGGGTCTGGATAATACATCTACAAATACAGTTGGAAACCAGAAATCCTTCCTATAGGATTTACCCATAAAAGTCCTTCTGGAAAAATCATCGAAGTTACATAAGGAAGCTTTCCTTTAGGAAAACTAAAAAAATTTTTGAAAAGATATTGCAACCATGTATATATCTCTATCTTCCTCTTGAAAGAATTATATTACATAATGGTTTACACATAGCAGATCTTTTTTATTCAATGTAGTATTTCTCACATTTATTTGTGTCAGATATATGTACAGTCGTAAAATATTTGACTATAATATCCTGACATAATGTGTTCTATAGGTTGACTTATGAGTCTTGTAAGAAAGTGTAATATAATGATTAAGGATTGATTTATAATTTAAGTTCCTATTGGAGTCTGTGTAATCAAAAATGTTCTCAAATATTTATAAGAAAATTTCTTTGTGTATGCAATTGATTTAAGGAAACTAGCTCTTACATGTTGCTTTGAGTCCCCTAGTCATTGAAGAATGAAAGCAGTAATTCCCTACTAGTTTTGATCTCTGCTCTTTCCCAAGAATCAAAGAAATATTGACCCTACTGTTGAGTTACTGCCATAACTTATGGCATGGTTTTTGGTGGTGGTGGTTTCTTCTATTTTAACCAAGCTCTCATTCCTAAGCTATTTGCACACTTCAAGTTAAATTCTGGGAGTAATGTAGTGAATTTAGCATATCAGCTCTGGGAAGTAAAAAACTTACATTGCCCTTACCTTTCCTGTGAAGGCTATAGACATTGACGCATATATGCAAGGTCAAGAGCTACTGCTGAGAGGCATTCCACCTATGTATCTTGTTGAAAGTGTGGGTATGATAGCAGATCTCCAGGTATGACCCCTATACATCTGAAGTATTATAACAGAACATATCTACATGAGTAAGATGTAAGACTTTCCCCTCTCAGTTTTAAATGTATATCTACATATCTAAGCATATAGATAAACATATGAATCTTAATAAGTAATACCCATAGAGTTCACTTTGAGTGTCTGTGTAAAAATTTCTGTCTTTGTGTTCTTTTTCCTTTGGTAAATCAACTTTTTCTTCAATAAAGAAACTGTTGGTCTGCTTTCAGCAAAGCACTTAATAAAGATGTATGAAAATAAGGAAAATCTTCATGAAACACTGAAATACATAAGTTAGTTATATTTTATCAGTGTTTGAAGTGTAACATCATTTTCCTTTCTTGTGATTATTTTCTTATTTCCCAAAGGAATCAAAAGTCTATGATTTCCTTCCTTCCTTCCTTCCTTCCTTCCTTCCTTCCTTCCTTCCTTCCTTCCTTCCTTCCTTCCTTCCTTCCTTCCTTCCTTCCTTCCTTCCTTCCTTCCTTCCTTCCTTCCTTCCTTCCTTCCTTCCTTCCTTCCTTCCTTCCTTCCTTCCTTCCTTCCTTCCTTCCTTCCTTCCTTCCTTCCTTCCTTCCTTCCTTCCTTCCTTCCTTCCTTCCTTCCTTCCTTCCTTCCTTCCTTCCTTCCTTCCTTCCTTCCTTCCCCATTATTTTGTAAAGAAGAATTTAAAAAAGAAAAAAAACCCCTTAATTATTTAAGCCATTGTTTAATGACCATATAAGCACAAAATAATTATCTAGTTATTTTTCCATATAAAGTGAAAGCCTTATTACAGAACCCGAAAGCACTTTATAAAGTAATTGCTTTTGAAATACTTGGTAACTTCAGTTATAATTGCTAAGTAATTTGCAAAATATGTAATTACAATAGGCCATATGTTCTTATGTCTTGTGTGCTACACAATGTGGAAGTGTGTCAAAAAAGTGACTCAGAATACCTAAAAGAGAGTAGAAGTACCTGAGTATTATAAATATTAAAATGTCTTATATAGAAGTCTGAGCACAGTCTAGAGTACTTTTACTGATAAGCAACAGAAGTCAGTGCTACCGGAAAGGTGGGAGGAGCCAGCTAGGAAGTATTTTGTACCATATGTCTGCTTCACAACCCACTGAAGAAATGTCAGAAGAACATTGCAAGTTAATATTGCCTGAGACAGTGATAACTTACAATGCACTGACAACACAGATTGCAGATGGCCAAATTACCACTACAAACACCTTCTGGCACCTGACAGCTCACCAGATGTTGGTGGGTGTCATTTGCTACTTAATCATGTACCTGAGGAGAGATTATGGAGTTTCTATCCAGGATCCTGTGGTATACATGTTAGTAAACAATCAATGATTCTGATGCAGGAATTCAACACAGTGCCAGGGTAAATAGTGTCATGTATGTGTGCTGATGCCCTGGTGAAGTACTTCTACTGCCTTACAGAACAGATACCAGACTGGCTAAACTGATTGCTTTACAGTAGTAACCTTATTAAAAATAAGGTTAAGGAAATATCTTAATACCAAATGACACATTTATAAGGTTGCAGAATAGTGAACCAAAAACTTCTCCCACATAGGTTTGTGGAAATATCCCTGTAAAATGGAGACTTTCATTCCTTCCATTCAGAAATAGTTAGTGTATTTGCATGCGGCCATGTAATTGGAGTTGTTTGTCAGCTTTAGATTTTTAATGTAAGTGAATTCTTACTGCTGAATAAATATTCTTCTAGAAATCTGAGAGTGAGAATATTCCAAAGTATCCTGGGAATTATACATGTGTTTGCTTTTCCTTTTCTATTTTAATATTTTATCCAAACTTTTAAAATTATTTTAATCCTGTCTCCCAGTTGTGAGCTTATTCAAGATTTGCCTGCCTTTAGCCATAAAATAAAATTAAAAAAAAAAGCTCTGCAGACATCATAGAAACCAAATCACATAGCAACAGAACACCAAGCTTTTCATGAGCTTTAGTGCTTTCAGCATGTACTCCCTACTGACTTTATTTTATAGGTATTTACACAGACTATTTTAATACGTGGCGTAAAAGGCTTCAGAATTATTATCCAGCTTGCAGGGAAAAATAGCACATAATGAACTCTGAGAATTTAGTCATATACATTTTTGTGGTTCACAGATTCTTTTAATTTTCCTACCTAATGTTCCTAAGTGAATACTATAGTCTTTTCATTCACATAGCATTGAATACAACAAAAGAAAATTTCGATCCTAGAAGCAATGTTTGGTTAGATGCCAGATGAAAAATTAGGAACAAAAGTTTTATCTGTAATAAAGAATAAATTACTTGGATTTAGATTAATACAATATTAGTATAGACCATAGTAAGACAGCTTGAAAGAGAGAAGTGATAGTAAAATGCAAAAAGTGAGAAATAAACTTGTCATTGTGTTGGACATGAAAGAACCTCTGTATGGACATCTGATACTGATTTTACACAGCAACTGGGAACCTATGTAGATGAGAAGATGAGGGTATGTAAGTGGAGATGAATGTCCTAGTCTAGTACCAGCAAGAAACCACACAGAAGCTGAAAAAGAGCACAGAGACCCGGATTCTACTGCAGTTACACAAAAAATTTAAGTAGTTTTCCTTACCTGTAGCTTTGCATATGTAGAGTCCTCATAAATTTAGAACAATCTGTATATTTTATAGTAAAAATCATACAGCTTGTAACTGGTGACCCAGTGTCACTGTACTTGTTCTTTAGGGTATGCATTTAAACTGAAATAATGAGATATTGTAATTGTGAAAATGTATTTGCCTAGCTATTTTAAGCTACTAGTTGTTAAATTAACTAATAAACTCAACGGTGAGTTGTCCATGAATCAGCTAGTCATGTTTATTAGGTGATAACTCGTCTTCCAGTTAGACAGTCAAGGCTGGCCCAGTTGGTGATTGTTGAGCTTTTACACAACCAACTGCCGAGCTTACTGGGGGGTAACAGCCCTTGTTTTATGTAGATCAAAATGTAGGCCAAATCTTCAGTCAGTGTAATTAATTTATATAAGCATAGGTAGATTATGCTTATCCCCTTAATCATAGGGAAGGCCACACAGTATAAAGTGATATAAAATCACACGTTAAATTCAATGAAATAATCCAAAATAATGAGCTGGAGGAAAAATTAAGAGGAAACTATAATTGGTCATGGACCTAATGCATATTGTGTTTGCATCTTACATAATTCGTTCAGTTCCTGTTAGGTCATCTTTAGTCCATCTAGAACTAAAACTGATGCAAATTGCAGTAAGGATTATCTGGTCTGTGGGATGGATCCTGTTTGAAGAAACAAATGTTATTGCAATTGTTCATCTTGCAAAGGAGGTAAAGGAAAAGAGTAGACCTGATCTAATCAAGAATGTCACTGAGAAGATAAATTGGAAATGATAATTTTGAATTTCTGAGAACTGCAAAACTAGGAATAGGATGTGGAAATTTAGTGAGAATGCTTGGAAACATTTTCCACAAAACCTGTAATTAAATTATGTAATTTACTTTCCAAAGAAGTAAAAACTACCCTGGAGTTCAATAGGAAGTTAGACAAATTGCTGAAAGACTAATCTGTAGATAACTATTACAGGTTATCATCCAGATGCAACTTTGGGCTTGTGAAGTTCCTACATCACTGATCACAGAAAGCAAGGAGAGGGAAATAGTCGTTTAATACTTGCCCTGCTCTTTTTACCCTTTCCCTAACCATCTGTTCTAAGCGGTTGCTGGAGATGGTATACTTGGCTAGATGGGCCTTCAGCCTCATCCAGTACAGCTGTTCTTACATTCTTTTGTATTTATATAAATGGTTAGTATTGAATAATGAGCAACAAGGGGATAAATACATGGTAGAACTGAGCAGATGTCCAGATTTAAACTGAATGTTCATGAACTGTTACGAGAATCACGGATTCTAGTCCTGGGAGACTATTGTATGGAGTTAGGAAACGGAAAACACTTTTTCAGAAAAAGTCTATTGCTGCTGTAAAACAGTAAATGTTGACAATGATGTGTAAAGATGTCTTCCTATGGCATGACAAATGTTTGGATTCTTTTAGTGATTCATGCTAGATCTCTGTTTTTTTAACATTTGTCCACGTAATGGTTTACAAAATGTTTTCGTATAGTTTTTTAGTATGTGGACCAATAAAACATAGAGTAATAAAAATCATTCTCTACTAATATCTAAGAAAAATATTTTCTATACAATTTTCCAGGCCAACAATTACTACATTATATTGTCTCTTCCATGAGTAATGCAGTGAAGTAATAGAAGATGAAATCTCTTATATTAGCAGTATCAATTATTCTTTTTTTATACTCAGAATTTATATATATGAACATGCAGGATAATGCACTCTCATAAGCTACATTTGTTTGAATCTGATATTGAACTAGAGTGTGCTAGGCAGTTGCAGATCATTTGTCCAGGACAAGGCAAAGAACCTTCACAGAATCACAAAAAGACTGAGGATGGAAAAGACCTCTGAAGGTCTCCTGGTCCAACTCCCCTGCTCAAGCATGGCCATCTAGACTCAGTTGCCCAGGATTATGTCCAGACATCTTGTCAATATCTCCAAGGATGGAGACTCCAAAATCTCTGGAAAAACTTTGCCAACACTCTCACACGTTCACAATGAAAAAGTGTTTGCTGGTGTTCAGAAGTAATCTCCTGTGTATCACTTTGTGTCCATTGCCTCTGGTCCTGTCCCCGGGGAACAATGAAAAGAGCTTGACTCCCTCCTCTTTACATCATCCCTTCAGGTATTTATAAACATTGATAATATCCCTCTGAGCCTTCTCTTATGCAGGGTGACCAGTCTCAGCACTCTCAGCTTTATCTCATATAGGATCTATTCTTGTCCCTGCACTATCCATGTGGCCTTTCATTGGACTTCTCCACTATGTCCCCATCAATAATTTATTGAGGAGCCAAGAACTTTACACAGAACTGCAGGTATGGATCAGTGCTGAATAAAGGGGAAGGATCCCCACCCCTGATCTGCTGGGAATACTTGTCCTAATGCAACCTGGGATACAATTAGATGTCTTTGCAGCAAGGCACATTACTGGCTCATGTTCAATCTGGTGTCCACCAAGACATCTAAGGAATTTTCTGCTAATCTGCTTTTCAGCTGGACAGCTCCCAGGGAAAAAAGGAGGACCTGGGAAACTACAGGCCAGTCTGTCTCACATCTGTGTTTGGCAAGATCATGGAGCAGATCCTCCTGGAAATCATGCTAAAGCATATGGAGAATGAGGAGGCGATTGGTGACAGCCAACATGGCTTCACCAAGGGCAGATCATGCCTGACAAATATGGTGGCCTTCTATGATGGGGTCATGACCTTGGTGGATAGAGGACAGCCAACTGACGTCATCTACCTGGACTTGTGCAAAGCCTTCAATACCCTCCCACACAACATCCTTGTCTCTAAACTGGAGAGGCATGGATTTGACAGATGCACCGTTTGATGGATAAAGAACTGGCTGGCTGGTCACACTCAGAGAGTTGTGGCCAATGGGTCAATGTTTGAGTGGAGACCAGTGACGAGCGGCGTTCCTCAGGGGTCGGTGTTGGGACCAGTCCTGTTTAACATCTTCATCAGTGACACAGACGATGGCATCGAGTGCACCCTCAGCAAGTTTGCTGACAACAGAAAGCTGTGTGATGCAGTCGACATGCTGGAAGGAAGGGATGCCATCCAGAGGGACCTGGACAGGCTAGAGAGGTGGGCCTCTGCCAACCTCATGGAGTTCAACAAGGCCAAGTGCAAGGTCCTGCACCTGGGCCGGGGCAATCCCAACTACAAGAACAGGCTGGGTGGAGAATGGATTGAGAGCAGCCCTGAGGAGAATGACCTGGGGGTACTGGTGGATGAGAAGCTGAACATGAGCTGGCAGTGTGCGCTGGCAGCCCAGAAAGCCAACCGTGTCCTGGGCTGTATCAGGAGAAATGTGGTCAGCAGGTCGAGGGAGAGGATTCTCCCCCTCTACTCTGCTCTTGTGAGACCCCACCTGGAGTACTGTGTCCAGCTGTGGAGCCGTCAGCATAAGAAGGATATTGATCAGTTGGAATGAGTCCAGAGGAGAGCCACAAAGCTGATCAGAGGGCTGGAGCACCTCTCCTCTGAAGAAAGGCTGAGAGAGTTGGGCTTGTTCAGCCTGGAAAAGAGAAGGCTTTTGGGAGATCTTATTGCAGCCTTCCAGTACCTGAAGGGGGCCTACAAGGAAACTGGTGGGGGGCTTTTTGCAAGGAGCTGTAGTGACAGGCCAAGGGGTAATGGGTTTAAACTGAAAGCAGGGAGATTTAGATTAGGTATCAGGAAGAAATTCTTCACGGAGAGGCTGGTGAAGCAGTGCAACAGGTTGTCCATAGAAGTTGTGGATGCCCCATCCCTGAAATTGTCCAAGGCCAGATTGGATGAGGCTTTGAGCAACCTGGTCTAGCGGAGAGTGTCCCTGACCATGGCAGGGATTTTGGAACTAGATGATCTTTAAGGTCCCTTCCAATCCTAACCATTCTATGATTCTATGGTTCTGTGTGCTGGTGCATGAAATACTTCCTCTGCAGGTGCAGGAGTTTACACTTCTCCTTTTTGAACTTCATGAAGTTCCTCTCAGCCCATTTCTCTAGCCTGTCAAAGTCCCTCTGAATGGCAACATGACCCTCTGGCATATCAACCACTGGTCCTAGTTTTGTTTCATCAGCAGACTTACTGAGGCTTACCCTGTCCCAACGCCCAGATAATTAAAGAAGATGTAAAGCAGGACTGGAGTCAATATTGATCCCTAGGGTACACCACTAGTCCCTGGCCTCCAGCTAGACTTCCCACCACTGATGAGTATGCTCTGGGTCAAACCGTTCATCCAGTTTTCAGTCCACCTCAGTATCTGCTTAACTATCCGACACACCATAAGATTCTCTGTAAGGGTCTTGTGGGAGACATTGTCACAGGCATTACTGAAGTCCAGGTAGCCAATGCCCATTGATTTCCTCTCATATACCAAGGCAGTCAAACCTTGTTTTCAGGTTAAAGGACCAGCTGCAGAAACTAGCTAGTCATAATGGGACTGAAAATACAAGTGGCTATTACTTCTGATTTCACTTTCCTGGATTTTTCTTCAGACTTATAAGGAGTTAGTGTATAGGTCTTATAGATTCCTTATTGTGCCAGATTATGCAGCTTTAGAAGGGCAGATATTAAAAGCTCTAGTTCCTCTGAAGGACAAACCTGACAGGTTTCACAGCTCTACAGTAAACCTACAGAGACTTTGAGTCTCTGTGTTCAGTTGACACCATACACTGCATTCTTTCACAGCATTAGAGCTCTGGGTACCACTACATTCTCTCTAGCTCCCTCAGAAGAAACCTGAGGGAGCTAGAGTAAAAACAGTTAACTGTAAAACCATCAGGTTTTACTTACCCAACAATCTTCTAATTACAATATTTAAATTATCCTTATGCCTAGTGCAACTTCTTGCCTATCAAATTTCATTATTTCTTCTTTCTTCCTTTCCACATCTTCAAATATATTTCATCTGACTGTCTTATTTTACTTTTCACTGAATTAAATAAACAATCAAGCAAATAAACAAATAAATGTATATAGAAGAGACAGAAATTTGAATCACCGTATCATTCAGTTTGGAAGGACCTCTTAAGGCCAGCTAGTCCATCTCCTCCTGTTCAAAGTAGGGTCAGAGAGAGCAGGTTTTCTATGATTACTTCCAACTGGATTTCTTCCTATATCTAAGGATGGAGATTCTAAAACCTCTTTAGGGAACCTGTTCCAGTGTTTGACCACCTTCACAGTAAAAAGTGTTTTCTTTTTTTCCTATGGAATTTTGTGTATTTTAGTTTGTGTCCACTTCATGTATGATGTCAATAAGCACTACTGAGAAAAGTCTAGCTCATTTTTCTTCATTACCTCCCTTTAGATATTATTTTACATTAATGAGATCCCCTGAACCTTCTCCAGGATGAACAGCCCCAGCTCCGTCAGCCTTATCCCATATAAAAGATGCTCCAGTCCCTGAATAAGTTTTGCTCTAGCATTATTTGATCCCTTAAGCTTATATCTTTCTTGTAGTGAGAAACCAGAAATGAAACCAGCCCAGCAGGTGCAGCCTTACCAGTACTGAATGGAGTGGAAGAATCCCCCCCCTCAAACGGCTGGCAGCACTCCTAATGCAACCCAGGAGGTTGTTGACATCATTTGCTGTAAGGGTGTATTGCTGGGTCATAGCTTGGTCCACCAGGACCCCAAGATCCTTCTTGGCTACGTTCAAAACAGCTGTCCTCCTGCATTTACTGGTGCATGGGGTTATTCTTCCCCACATACAGGACTCATTTACCCTTGTTGAAATTCAGAAGGCTCCTCTGCAGCCTATTTGAATCTGAATGGTGGCATAACTGTTTGGTGTATAAACCACTCCTCCCGGTTTTGTACCATCTGCAAACTTGCTGAAGCTTCACTCCATCCCATCATTCAAGTAATTAATGAAGACATTGAAGGGTATTGGACTCAGGATTGACTCTGGTTAAACTGCTAGTGAGTGCCTCCAGTGGTACTTTGTGTCACTGATCACAACCCTCTGGGCCCAGTCATTCAGCTAGTTTTTAATTCATCTCACTGTCAACTTATCTAAACCTTGCTTTGTCAGTTTGTCTGTGATGATGTTACGTGAGACAGTGTCAAAGGCTTTTATCAAGTCAAGGTAAACAATATCTGCTGCTCTGCCCTCAACCACCAAGCCACTTACATCATTATAGAAGTCTATCAAGTGGGTCAATCATGATTTTGCCTTCATAGATCTATGCTGATTACTCGCAGTTAATTCCTTGTCTTTCATGTGCCTGGAAAAGCTTTCTAGGAAGGTTTTTTTCATCATCTTCCCAGGGACTCAGTTGAGGCTGACTGGCCTGTTGTTCCCCAAACCTTCCTTCTTGAGTATAGGAGTGATATTTTTTTCTCTTTTTGTCTTTAGGTACCTCTCCCAGTGACTATGACCATTGAAAGGTAATCAAGAGTAGCCTTGCAATCACACCAGCCAGCTCCCATTGGGCCCCATTGACTTAAGTATAACCAATTTAGTGAAGTGTTCCTTGACTTGGTCATCCTCTGCTGATGATAAATTTTCATATCCTCAGTAGTAAAATCAGAACAGATAAATCTGTATATTCATGAAATATACTGTTTACAATTCCTTTCTCCTAAGCAATGTAGGTGGATCCTTTTCCTATCTTTTGTCATATGGTAGGAGAACATTTGAGTCCTTTTACTCATCTTGAGCTATCTCCAGGTGATAAATATTTTCCATGGTTCTTCTCAGAATTACTTCTCTTTTCTTCTAAGAATGTCCATGCCTAAATTAGCACCCTTGGAAGTCCAACAGCTATTTGGATATTATCTAAATGTAATGTGTGATAAAGAGGCTGAAGTAAAATATTTATGAAGCAGAAAATACAGTATCTGACATAATGCCAGAAAGTGTCTAAGGTCAGGATCACCCTAGAGATGAACAGAACATAAGAGAAGAGCAAGCAGGCTCTGAAACAAGTGCTGCATTCAGAGGAAACAACAAATTCTAAGATTTCTATTATATAGTCAAGAGCCTTTGGCTATATGATCTGGTACCTGACATCTGACCTGTTATGGCTTTGACCAAGTATCTATCACAAAGAAATCAATCTTTCTTTATTAGTAAGAAGCGTGGCAGGTGTTTAATTCACTATAGTTCTCTAATCAGTGTCTGAAAAAGTTTTTTTCTCATAATTTGGACTTGGTGCTTTTAGTTATGATCAAAGCTCCTTTATTTGTATTTCTTGCCTAACAGAATTAGTATGTTAATTCTGTGTGCATTTCTGTCAAAAGAAAAAAATAAAAATATTATTTTGCCTCTTCAGCTCTGTTAGCCAACTAAACTGATATTTTTAGTTACAGTACAATTGCTATCTCACACTCAGCTGAAGTGGACTTCACTGAATTCTGGATTTCTTTGCTAGAATGAGTGATTTTCCTATAAAAGGGCTTTGATGCTTAATAAATTCAGAGACTTCTAAAGCCAAAACAAGTAAAAAAGTCTTTCCATTTCTAGGAACAAAACCACTATCACATTATAATATGCTACAGTTCCCTTGGAAAAACTACAACTATCGTTTAAGGTTTCATTTTCTCACATACTAACTAAAATGTATGGTGTTGTGTGTAAAAAATAAAATTATAAATCACTTCCAAACTTGGTAATTGTGCACTTACTGTATGTTGAATCAGAGCTGCCTACTGCTATACTGAATACCCTACTGACTAGCACACAGTTCAGTTTCATGTGCATTTTTTTGAAAGTCAAAAAACATTAGGTAGATTCTGTGATGATCATATATTAAATGGAAAAGCTGTAATTATTTTTCAAAAATACAACCTTTATTTCTTTTGAGGATGAACAAGGCAAAAAGGAAAACAACTTGATTTTTGTATCCCACATTACATTTACTTTAAAACATTTTTCCAGTGTAAACTAGGCAAATAGTCTTCTTAAGATCAGAAGCTATATCAAATACTAAAATCTAAACTTTACTGTGATATCATTACCATTGAAAGACTCAGAAGTCCTCCTCAGCATTTAATGGGAACATTAAACTCTATGAAGCCTGAGATCTTTTAGAAATTTGTCTCTGAATTTTAGCTTGTCATTTTTCTAGGAAGTATCCCACTTAGGAGGGATTCATTTGGGCTTGATTTATAGGGTGGTATGATGACATAGGCTTGACAGAAGGATGAGTTGAGAAGTTAAGCCATTAGTCTCAAATTTCATCCTTGTCACTCCCAGCTCTAAAAAGCAGCTTGCATTTTCCAGAACACACCATTTTCAGAATAATTCCATTTAGCTTTTCTTCGGTTTGTCATTTCAAACACAAGGCCTTTAAAATATTAATCTCTGAACATCTTTCTCTTATGGCCTGTATTATCTGTCTCTCTGTCTCTTCAAACCTATCTGTATCTGTATCTCATACTTACACATACCTTGTGATAAACACTGGAAAACATGGAATGCTAACAGAAAAAGGCAATGTCCCTGACAAAGACTACCTCAACTGAAAAAATTCTGCTTGCTGCAGCATTAAGAGAGTAAGTCTGCAAGCACTTGGAGTCATTCTTAACACATATTAACAACTAATCCTCAATGGGTGTTTACAAATCTCTTAATCTTCATAGAGGGATTTCCTTTTCCTACTTTCCCACAATAGGAGAGGTTTAGGAATTTAAAGACTAGAATGCACTAATAACTGTTTCACCTTACTTTCCCTTTAGCAATTATATGTTCTTTTGTTTAGCTTTTAGATGCCATATATGCACTAAGTATATTCCAACTTTTTTCAGAAATTGATTTTAGCTGAAAAATGTTATGGCTTTAGTATTAAAAGGTAGCTGCTTCAGTCTCTGTTTAGAAGCTCATGTAAAAACACCTAAATTTTTCAGAGATCTCTATCATCAGCATTAATCTATTGACTCACGCTTATGTGCTTAATATCCTTGCATGGGGGGAGGTCAACATCTTTAAGGCTAGCTATGTATAAACCATTTTTAGAGGTCAGACAAATTAGATAATATACAAACTTACCAAATGCAAAATCATAAATCTCAGTACATAAAGGCTAAACCCACGCAAAAGTTTTTAATAAAAACTCTGCCTTATACTGAAGTTTCCAGTTTTATGAAATTGAAATAATTTTAAAGCCCATGTAAACAACAAAAGAAAATTATTAAATCCTATTTAGGTCAGGTCTTCTTTTTATGATATATCAGTCACAAAGACATAAAATAGCAAGTACAGTCCTATCAATAAGGTACTAATCAAGTGTTTCTTTGTTCTCTCTAGAGTGGTAATCCTCTTCTGAAGCCTCTGCTAACTTCACTCCTTTGCTCTCTCTCTTTGACTCTTGAAAGGAAGTTTGTCTGACTGCAGAACAAAATCCTCTCACATGAAGGTGGGCCACACTGAGCTGGCCATATGTTTTCTGTGTGCAAATGGTTTAAGTTTGGAGAGCTTCAGGAAGTATCTAGACTCAGGTTGTTTATTATGAGAATTGGCAGGTTTCTTTTGGTATGTCCCCCAGGTACCTGAACCACTACTGACAGTACCTCAGTTTGATCTGCTTCTCATGCTGCAGGATAAGCATTTGCTCCAAATACCTTTCTTTTCGGCCACTCTTTTTTCCAAACCATACTGAGATGCTCATCCCTATGGGTTCTAACCACTGCAGCTTTTCTAGACAGGATAATGCCTGGACACCAGTGTCTTCTGAAGTTTTCTCCAAAAACACAGGTGTCTGCCATCACTGTGCCAGGGTAATTACAGTTCATGGTATACTGAACAGAGGTACATAAACCAGAATTAAAACAAAACGAAACAAAACAAAACACCACACCACAGAGCTTTACTTTCAGCCGCTGTTTGGGCAGTCCTGGAAACTGTTGTACTTGGCAATGGTTGGAATCAGTTGTGCTGTCTCCCAAACACATTGCCAGCATGTCCTCTGAGTCCAGTGTCTGAAGTTTCTTCTTCCAGTCACTCCCGGATTTCTTCTCCCACTCTCAGTAGATAGTGCTGACTCAACGAGGGAATGTGTGTTTCTAGTCATAGCTAGGAAATTGTTTATGAAGAATCCCGGTATCCCCCACTGTGCACAATACAGTCTGATGGGATTGAGTTGTGCTGCAGGCCATGAAGATGGACTAGAATGTTACTTAGGTCCAGGATCTAGTGGGCCCAAGTAGCAGGATATTAAATTCAGTCAGATCCCTACAATCTCTGATTTTGGATTTCAACCTACTTCTCATCTGACTTCTCATCATATAGCTACCATCAAAGATTTTAAAATGTCAGATCAGTATAGGTTTATGGCATGATATCTCTCTGGCTCATAGAATGCAAGTTCTATCAGAAAATGCATGCTGCTTCATTCACACCCTCTTCCTATTCCCCAGGCAGCTGATTAAATCCCACTCAAAACAGTACTGTTTTTATACTTCATATATCTTATCCTGCCATCTTATATAGCATTTGAGAAAGCATAATTTCAATAAGGCTAAGGGCTGGGTAGAAGACTTGGGGAAGACTGGCTGGAAAGCTGTAAGGCAGTAAAAGGACCTGTGCATGTTAGTCTACAGCCAGCTGAAATGGGCCGGCCGTGTGTCCGTGTTGCCGAGAAGACCAATGGCACCATGGCTTGTTTCAGAAATAGTGTGGCCAGCAGGACTGGGAAGGTGGTTGTCTCCCTTTCACTCAGTACTGGTTAGGTCACACCACAAATACTGTGTTAAGTTTTGGGCCCCTCGACACAAGAAAGACATTGAGGTACTGGAGCGTGTCCAGAGAAAGGAAACAAAGCTAGTGAAGGGTCTAGAGAACAAGCCCTTTAAGAAGCAGTTGAGGGAGCTGGAGTTGTTTAGTCTGGAGAAGAAGAGGCTCAGGGGAGACCTTATCACTTTCTGCAACTACCTGAAAGGAAGTTGTAGTGAGGTAGTTGTTGGTCTCTTTTCCCAAGTAACAAGTGATAGGATGAGAACAAATGGCCCCAAGTTTCACCAGGGAAGGTTTAGATTGGATAAAAAAAAAAAATCACTGCAAAAGTTGTCAGGCATTGGAACAGTCTCCCAAGGAAGTGGTTAAGTCACCATCCCTGGATGTGTTTAAAAGATGTGTAGATATTGTGTTTAGGGACATGGTTTGCTGGGGGATTTGGAAGTGCTAGATTAAAGGTTGGACTTCATCTTTTCCAGCCTAAACATTTCTATTTTTCTATGATTAAGCACTAGTCCTGCCTAAAAACAGAACAAAGGTCAACATCTCAAATAGGCCTTGTGAAAAGCTGGTGTTCAAGAGACTTTATACAGGAAGGTTTCTTGACAGGGATCAGTGATTTCTCTTTGGCGTGTTTCCCCTGTTTCTGCACAGGCATGGAGGATGTCAGTGTTCAAGTATGGTATTCTTTACTTTCCCAAAGACTCCTGTATTTTAGAATTTCTAATTAGATTTGGAAATGTAGTCTTTAGTTTCAAAGTCTTAGTTCCTCCTGAGCAAACTGGGATGAGGATATATTCTTATCTCTCAAACGTATTACATAGATAAAATGCTATGAAGATTCAGAGGTGTTAAGACATTATGGTAATGGGGCCTTTGACGGTTTTGCTATCATCTCTGTTATTATGACCTTGTAGAAGAGGCAGGAGTGCCACACTGGGTTAGTGGTACAGAATAGTATATTAATAATAGATTTTTGTCTCATTTTCTCATTCACTCTGAAAGGCTTCCACTTAGAAGATCTAAACAACTCCTTCATATCACTAGCTTTCTTCTTAATATATTAATAAGATCAGAGCTTGGAGAATACCAAAAAAAAAAAAAAAAAAAGAGAGAGATAAATGCACCACTCTTCATTTGAATTTTTAAATAAATTCACTTTGACTGATTTTGAATCCCTGTGGTGCGTGCTTTCCATGTGTATTTTAGCAAATAGGGTAACAGGAAGACACATCTAGTAAAATGGTTCAGTTTCAGGAACAGTTGTAGGATATATACAGAAAATGATTCACAAATTCACAACTGTTCAAACAGGAAACAATTCTACGTTGACTATAAATATTATGCTTATCCAGTAAAGGAACAGAATACATTTGATGTGAAATGCTGAGATGATCTGTTAGACCTAGAGCACTTCACAAAAGATGTTGTATACCTCCCACAGAGCACAGTACTTCACAGGATTTTGAAAAGTTGACAAAATATTATGTGAGATATCTTTTACTTCTTGAATAAAAGCCTATAGAATTTGTGATTTTTCTGAACTAGAAGACCCTGACTATCAAGGTGGTATCACTGGCTTTTACATCTATTTTAACGCCTCTTTGCAATTCAGAATCATAGCAAGTGGCAACAGTCAAAATAAAATTTGGATAAAAACATACAAAGCTTAAGTGAGTTCCTGAATCCTGGAAAGGGTTCAGGTGTGTTATAGATTGAGAATGTGTCAAAAATATATTTATGGCCCTATGAGGCCTGCATACAAAATTTTTTCTAGTTTATTCAAAATTCATACTATTCAGTTTTTGCTTGTTCCAAATCTGTTTAGTAAACAAGAATCATTTTTGAATGATACGTTCTAAAATCAAATTTAAGGGTAAACTTAATTATGTCCACAGATGGTGAAGCATAATTGATGACAGTATGTCAATGTAAACTGGAACTAACTGTGTCTAAAACATATCATCACTATCAACAACATAACAACATTATGAATATTTTAAATGACTACTTTGTAAAAAGTATGTGCTGGCTAAGTCTGCTTGTCTCCATAAATGGCCTAGTGTATGTCAACTATTTTTGTTTACATGAGTTTCTTTTTCATTGGTTACTACAAATCCTGCTTTTATTATTGTTGCAAAGAATCATCAGGGTAAATATTTTGGTAGGAAAAGGAAAATACAGAGACTATATTTTTCATTAAACAGTAATTGGGACACTTCCACCTGATTTTCACAGGAATTGAGCAAGAAAAATAAAATTAAAAAAAAAACAAACAAACAAACAACACAACACCAAAAAACCCAACATAAACTTTCTGCATGATTTACCATAACCAGAAGTGAAATTCTTTATTGTTATTATTTCATGTGATAGCATCTATTTTCCATTTACATAAGACAGAGTGAATGTTACAGTAGAAGAGTATAGGCATCTTGTGCTGGTTTTAGCTAAAACAGGACACATCTCCAAAGGGAAGGTAGACCATTTGTTCATTATATGACCACAGCCCTTACAAGAGAAATTCCATTTCAGTAGCCTGAACATTATGTATGATTACCAGGCTTATGTGTTGCCAAAGAAACTCTCCTTATGCTTTTCATTCATCATAAAGCTGTGAAACTTGAAAAGCTTTGCTACTATACAATTTTAGTTTGTTACTTTAAAATATAGATTTCTCTTTTTATGATGAGTGTGTTTTAACATTGCACAGAAGACTGGTAGAAGACAAGAACACTCATTCTCAGATAGACTTTGCTCTGACTAGCTGGGGTGTGGGCATGGCCTAGGGTCCTTGTCAAGAAACTTTAATGTCACCCTACCCTGGTTCTTCAGGTAAAACATTAGGGTGTTAAATTTTCGTAATCTCAGATAATTCTTGTCTGTTTAGGAGATGATTGTAAGAAGCATGTAGCCTTTACCATGTTCCTATAAACTGCATGCTAATTCAGAGTAATCACAGGGAAAATAGAATCTGATTCTATAAATCATTACAAATCTGATGTTCCTTGTCCACATCCTCTCATATAAATAACTGAACAAAGCAGACATTTTCTCTGTAAGGAGCCCACATAAGGAAGGTCCATAATAATGGCATAGACTGAAAAAAATACACATAAGAAACAAAAAATGTTACATTCTTATCTTTGAAAACCTATCTATATCCATCACATCTCCCAAAGACAGCTTCTAATTGGACCTGTTGCCAATACAAAAGATGTTTGTTACTATCAACATGTCAGTGATTTTGTGCTATGTAGCTCTGAAGCAGCTGCTGCTGTTCCCAGGTGGATGGTATGGTACATGATAGGGAAAATGTTTCAGAAGCATTTGTAAGCTGCCATTGCCCATGCAAGTTGATACAAACAGCTGATTATTACAGTATCTTCCCTCCACCCCTACACTTCCATTTGCTGGGGCCTTACTCCCCTAAGAATGAAAAAGAAGGATTTTTGTGGATTCTCTGGATAGCAGCAAGGCTTCCATAATGTCCACCTTGAAATGTAGAAGACAACATGGGATTGGTTTGTAGTGTTAATGCATGAGTGTGTTTAGGGAAATTATGTTTTAATTTAAATAGATTTTCTGTATTTTTTATTATTAATAGTATGCTTTTTTTTATGTTATACTTGTTTCCTGCCAGAGGGAAATTTAGATTTCATGAAGCAATTACAAGAAACACTCAGTCAGAAATAAGTTAACAAGAAAGTGGAACACTTTACAACTATGAATACCTGAATAATTAAAAAAAAAAGAAAAATAAAAAAGAAAAATAATAATATGCAATGAAAATATGAGAACTCTGGGAAAACCATTGAAGTAAACATTTCACTACAAGAAGAAATTCAATAGGCTAGTGCATTTTCCTCTGAAAAGAGGATGTCCAGTGGATGTGCTACTCATTCAATTGTATCCCTGAGACTTCTGTGAACATAAGTTCATGCATCCTTGTTTAAATTGATTTTTTCTGGGACTACAAAACAGCAGCAAATTAAAGCAGTTATCTCATATGTTCTGCTCGTGTTATGCTGTGACAATATCAACTGTAATAATAATAATAAAAAAGAAATTAATTTAACATCCATTATGAAATCTATGTTTAAAACAAACAATGACACCACAACATAAAATATCTAAGTCCATTTTTATTACCCTACATTCCGCATTCAATGGATGAGATGATTTGATGTTAACCTATGTCAGAATTAAAGCAATAAGACTTCTTCTCAAATTCAGATTAAAGCAATTTTTCAAAAGTTTATTGATGTACTGGGTTTATGGGCCAAGGTTTTGGTAGCAGTGGGAGCTGCAGAGGTGGCATCTGTGAGAAGAGACTGGGACCTGTCCCCATGTCTGACAGAGCTGACTCCTAAATCGACCCACTGCTGACCAAATCTGAGCTGGTGGCATATCCTTAATAATATATTTAAATAAGGGTAAAAATGTTACACAGAAGCTGTGAGAGAGGCATGAGAAAAATGTGAAATAACCCTGCAGACACTAAGGAGAAGAAGGAGGAGGTTGGAGGTGCTCCAGGTACCAGAGCAAGATTCCCTTGCAGCCCCTGGTGAAGACCATGGTGAGGCAGGCTGTTCCCAAGTGGCCCATGGATGACCAGAGTGGAGCAGGTATTCACACTGCAGCTTGTGGAAGATCTCACACCAGAGCAGGTAGAGATGCCCTGAAGCAAGATGCAGTGTATTGAGAACCATAAAAAGAACAAGCTTCTGGAAAGACCTGTGACCCATGGAAAGGATCCCACGCTGGAGCAGGTTTTCTGACAGAAACTGTGGCCCTGTGGGGGATCCATGTTGAAGCAGTCTGTTCCTGAAGGACTGCACCCTGTGGAAAGGATCCAGGATGGAACAGCTCTTGAAGAACTGCAGGTTGTGGAATGTACCCACACACTAGAGCAGTAGAAGCATGAGTAAGAAGTGGCAGAGGCGAAGTGTTATGAACAGCCCATCCCCCCTGTGCCACTCAAGGAAGAGAGGAAACAGCAGAGTCAGGAACAGGAATAAAGGAGTGAAGATGAGCTTGGGGAGAAGGGTGGGAAGTGGGGAGAAGGCTTTTTTTTCATTGTCTTTGTTTTCTCACCTTCCTACTATATTTTTAATTAACAGTAAATTACACTACTCTTCCCCAGATTAAGCTTCTTTTTCCTGCAATGATGTGGTGTATTTACTGACCCCATTTCTGAATCATTCTACAGTCTTAGGAATTCCCATCAAGCCTTGATCATTATGCAATGAGTCTGGTGGTTAAGTGTCATTTGACCATAAAACTCTCTTGTGTAGCTAAGGTGGGAAATGGCACTGACTGTACTAGGAATTTGGTTGCCTGGGCCAAGGTGGGGAATGAGAACTGGAATAACAGATCAACCCCTGACAGCCCTGGATCAGTAACTCGGGTAGATAGGTAACACAGTTACTAAAAATGTGAGAATTCCAGTAATTACCAACCTGCATTGTGGCTAGGATGGAAATTTACTGCTGCCTAAAGCCAATCATCTCACAACCCTATAAAACAGTGGGTTTAAGTGAAGTCCTTGGAGCTCTCCTTGGGCTGCCACCAGCATCTCCCTCTGAGTGGAATACCTCTCAAAGCTTGTGAACTCTTAAGTCTGCAAAGTTTGGAGGACCATCGCCAAAGACTAATGACAGAACCTGGGCTGAAATCCCCACTCCTTGAGGCTCAACCCTCACCTACTGGGAAATGCAATGCCTTTTGACATGAATATGTCACTGATATCAAGGGGAATTTTTAACAGGTATATTTTTATATATTTATCTATATATGTGTGTGTATGCAATTTGATTTTAAAAACCTTGTTAAGTGTTTAACTAAGTTGTTGTGTTAATTCATCAATAATTAATTTCTGCTAGAAAATCATGTAATTATGATCTTTTGAAATCAACACTTCTGATGTGAAGTATATGATAATGTCGTGGCTTAACTCTGGCTATCAAAATACCATGAAGCTCTCATGGTATCATAAATCACCCCTCCCCTCCTCCAGCAGAAGGGGAGAATTGGAAGTAAAGGAACAAGGAAGCTCATAAAATTAAGAACTATTTACTAATTGAATCTAAATGACTACATATACAAATTCTACTAATAATAAGTAATTAAAATTGTAGAAAATAAAACACATGATACAATACAATACAATTATGATACAATTCTTCACCACCCACCAACCAATGCACAAGCAGATGCTAACAA
Organism: Rhynochetos jubatus; assembly: GCA_027574665.1. Lineage (NCBI taxonomy): Eukaryota > Metazoa > Chordata > Aves > Eurypygiformes > Rhynochetidae > Rhynochetos > Rhynochetos jubatus. The sequence continues at coordinate 100,420,598 of CM050649.1, read as the reverse complement.
GTGAGAGACAGAGAGACCCAGGGCTGCAGCCTGAGAACGATCACAGCCTAAGAGCTGCAGCAGAAGAGTTGTAGCAGAAGAGTTGAGCCCAAGAGCTGTTACAGAAGATTCCAAGTGAATCCTATCAGCAATAGCATGACCAGTAAAACTAATCAAACCCACCAACTCCCTCACAAATGAGTCAGCACAGCAGTTAGTAAAGCAGCTAACGCAGGAGCCAGGGGGAGTGTTAGCAAGTGTACGGAAGTAAAAGAGAGAGTGTAATGGCTCCCAGACCCCCTCCTCGCCTATGCCCTGAGCATGACTATAACGGAATGAAATACTTCCTTGGTCAGTTCGGGTCAGCTGTCTGAACTGTGTGTCCCCTACACTGCCTGTAGCAAGACAGCGAGAGCTGGGAACACAGCTGCAGTATCAGAAGGGGAGAAAGACCTTGAATTCAGTGCAGGCATTCCCCAGCACCAGCTAAGACCTTATCGGTACTTCTCTCAGCATCCAGGAGCACTGCTTCATAGCAGCCACGATAAAGAGAGTTAACTCTTTCCTGACTGAACCTAACACAGATAAAAAAATCTATTTGCTGAAATTTTATTTCTCAGTCTCATTGCAAATTCATGTCAGTCATGTATTTTGGCATTGGCTGAATTATCTTCTGGAGCTTCTTACTGACTTTACAGGGCACCTATGGTGACAATCTTAGACTAACCTATCTTTCTAAATGACTGAAGTTACAAAGAGAATTTGCTGAGTCTTGTAGATCCTTTGTAGAATTGAACAGAATTGGTTTTAAATTACTCGTATCTCATAGGGGACTATTGGACATTTTTTCTAAAAGGCTGTCTTCTGGAGGGTGCAGTAGTGTTTCATTCTGTCAGATCTCTTATTTTGCCTGACAGTCACAGCTGCATGGATGATCAGAAAACCTGAGATGGGAATTCATCAAGGACTAGCTTTGTGAGGATTGGTTCAAACAGAAGTTTAGGGAAATGAATTTCATCCCTATGCATGAGCCATCACATACAACAGTCATGATAAGGATCTTCAGTAAGAAATCCAGCTTATTTTGTCTATCCTTACTACTTCCCAATGTTCATTCCGTAACATGAGCTCAGCTGGGAAAGGGAGCATTGTCTTTACTACTGACATCCAGTAAGTTAAGCACTCTGTACTTCATGAGCTTCAGGCAAGACATGAGGGAAATGCAGCCCAATGAAATCAGTACAGGGTTAGGAGTTCCTCACTTCAAATTCCAGCTCTCTTAATGACTTGATTTGTGTCCTGCCACAACATGCTTATCACTGTCAGTTTCTTAATAAGAAGCTTCTCTGAAAAGGGTAGTAACATTTTTTTTTCATCTTCATATGAGTGATCTGAGTACATACCAATGGTAATTTGCAATCATTCTGAAATCAAAAACCTATACGTTGTGAATAGAATTATGATTGATAAAACTATTAGTTGCATTTCATTCCTTGATTATGTGTTCACTAACAGAAATACAGATTTTTTCTGAAATTTTACACATCAAATTTAGTAGACTATTATCTACTCTGATTGAGTACCATGATATTGGGAGAAACTTTCTTTACTAGATTCTCGTACCTAGCTAAAATCCGGTTATTCTATGTACAAATTCTGGGTGAGTTTAAGTAAGTTGAAGATGAAAATACTAAGTGTACAAGAAGGTTTCTGATGAATGTCACTTAGTTGTGACACTGTGGAAGAAAGAGTTATTGGCAATGTGGAAACTTAAACAATAAATAAATTTTAAAAATCCAAAATTTCATTAACATTCTGATATTCTATTGCATGATTTTTAAAAAATGCAGGTTAGTTTTCATCTTTAGTATGTGAAATACCTAAATTACATGTATAAATGTCATTGACTTTGGTAGTCTTGTTTCCTTTAAAAGTCATTATGTGATAGCTGTCTTTTGATAAAGTGTCATTTCACACTTTTTGACATAATTGGAGTAAATAGCAAAGAAAAAGATGAACACACTGTACCATCATATGTGATGAATACATTCTATTCTGCAAGCACTGACAAAGAAACAAATAAAAACATATGAAGAAAAGTTTCTTTTCCAATTCTGATAATTTAAACAGTCAAATGTTTTTGAATATTTTAACTGAAAGTGACCACTGAAATGCTGAATCGATTACAAAATTTTGCAAGCAAGAGAAGTTTTCAACCACCTCATTTTTCCTCTGTTTTGTAGGCATTAGATCTATAGGCTCTGAAATTATCACTTGCTAGCATAGGTTTTTGGAAGAACATTATGTTTATACTAGTAACTACCCTAGACAAATCCCTTAGAAATTTACTGAGGAAATAATTCAGATCCCTGTTAATTAAATTATAGTTTGTTTTAAGCAAATATCTCATATTTAACGGAAGACATAACAAAATTTGTGACCTGGAGCTGACTTACTTGCATGTATCCAGAGGGCCAGTATTTTAACCAATTGTACTGTCCCATCTTTTCTGGCAGATGCAGTCTGTTTTTCTGGTTCATATATCACTGTTCTATTCTGGGTTCGTCTGTCCTTAATGTTCAATACAAAAGCTAATTATTGTGCTAAGCAGCTTTTCTAAAGGATTTGCTTTTGCATCTTTGATGCTTCATGAACAGAATGGCAAATTAAAACAAAGATAAATGATCCAAAATCGAAACAATTGTTCTACTTATCATTTAATAATAAACACAAGGCTTTTTTTAAGAGAACATATATATTCAAATACATTTACAGGTCTGCTATTCTACAACTCATGCATCACCTCCTTACAATTTTTTTTTCAGTAATAGCTATGTAATGAGTCATTTAGGATACATCTTACTAAATGGTTCTAAACTATATAGGTTCTCATACCACACTCATCACCACAGTATCTGAGCACTTTCCAGTAGTGCATTAAGCAATGTGACTAACATCTGCCACATATATTGTTCTCTCACAATTTCCTCAGGGGGACAACTATGTGCAGTGGACTGTTTTGTTTTGGATTTATTTATTTTTTAGTCAGTCCATGACTTGGAGGTTATTTAGTCTGCAGAGGGTCACACAGATGAAGTAAAGATTATTGTAAGCCACAGAATGGTCACAGAAAAATATAAACCAGGATAACACACCTTGCAATGAGGTGTTGAAATGAATGTCCCAAACATTTTTCTATTGATATTTTTAACTTGCACATACCCAAAAATCTTCTTTCTGCAGCATCACCTTTAGAAATTATGAAAAATTTTGCTCCTATTGGGTGAGTGAAACCTAATCTTTTAGACTAAGCAAATCTCAATATACATCTGGAGCTTTCATATTTCACATCTGAGACTGATCTAGACAGTTTACGTGTGTCTTGTCTGGGAATAATTTGCAATTGACTTAAGCAGCTAGCTTGGATTATATTGCAAATGTAGGGACCCAAGTCAGGATCACACTGACAGAGTATTTTATGTTCCTTTCCATTCAGGACCACATATAAACTTAACTATTGGCTTTCTCATTTGAAGACAATAAACATGAAGCAGATGCCTGCAAGTAAGCATGTGTTTAAGTACTCTTTTGTTCCCATGAAGCAGGGTATAAAGACAGTAAAAAACCTATTTACATCCTTTATCCCATTTCTCAGACCATGTGTAGTTCACATATGCTTCCCTCATGGCAGATTTGATAGGATTTCTTTTCCAGTTGTTTGAAGTGGTTCAAAGTAAGATTCAGTTACTTCTTCACAGTACAATTGCATAGCTTAGGTGATCTTAACTGTCTCTCTGTTGCCTCTGAGCTCATTCTTAGACTTCTTTGCTCCTTCTTTGTTTCCTTCTGTGATAAAGCAACAAATTTTTAAGACAATAGATTACTTTTCCATCTTAGGGGAGGGAGGTAAATTTAACATGAGAAGACACTTGTATTCATGAGTTAGAAGGCTACAGTCTTGACAGTCAGTGTCACTAGAAGGCAGGTGGGTCGGGAGTTTCATACAGTGCTGTGTGTTTCCAAGGTCTAATCAGAGCATCAAAAAATGTGTGTACATAAGAATTTCACGGAACTGCCCTAAAGCACATTAACACTTTGTTTACTTCTTTATTCTGAGTAATAGAAACATACTTTGTCTTATTTACCTCATTCATTTCTGAAAAAAGATAGTTTATTCCCTTTCTTTCCCTTGGCTAATCTGAGACCTCCTTTGCAAATGGTTTTCTCACTGCCATGTTCCTTGTTTAAGTGCTCTAGAATCAAGTATTTGACTCTTTCCCTAAGTGCTGTGGTGCCTGTGTGCTTTCTAAACCATAGAAGGGAAGAACAAAGGACAGAGGAGCCTTTCAGTGTGAGGGTTAGTTGAAAAGATAATTGGCAAATTTCTGGACATGTATTCAGCAAACTAGAAGAGTGAAGAAAATAGAGACTTTTGAATCCAGAGGGACCTGGACAGGCTGGAGAGGTGGGCCTCTGCCAACCTTATGGAGTTCAACAAGGCCAAGTGCAAGGCCCTGCACACGGGTTGGGACAATCCCAACTACAAGTACAGACTGGGTGGAGAATGGATTGAGAGCATCCCTGAGGAGAATGACCTGGGGGTACTGGTGGATGAGAAGCTGAACATGAGCTGGCAGTGTGTGCTGGCAGCCCAGAAAGCCAATCGTATCCTGGGCTGTATCAGAAGTGTGGCCAGCAGGTCGAGGGAGGGGATTCTCCCCCTCTACTCTGCTCTTGTGAGACCCCACCTGGAGTACCGTGTCCAGCTGTGGAGCCCTCAGATTAAGGATATCGACCACTTGGAATGAGTCCAGAGGAGAGCCTCAAAGATGATCAGAGGGCTGGAGCACCTCTCCTAGGAAGAAAGGCTGAGAGAATTGGGCTTGTTCAGCCTGGAAAAGAGAAGGCTTTGGGGAGATCTTATCACAGCCTTCCAGTACCTGAAGGGGGCCTACAAGGAAACTGGTGGGGGGCTTTTTACAAGGGTCTGTGGTGAAAGGACAAGGGGTAATGGGCTTAAACTGAAAGCAGGGAGATTTAGATTAGGTATCAGGAAGAAATTCTTCACAGAGAGGCTGGTGAAGCAGTGCAACAGGTTGCCCAAAGAAGCTGTGGATGCCCCATCCCTGGGAGTGTTCAAGGCCAGGCTGGATGAGGCTTGGAGCAACCTGGTGTAGTGGAGGGTGTCCCTGCCCATGGCAGGGGGGTTGGAACTAGTTAATCTTTAAGGTCGCTTCCAACCCTAACCATTCTATGATTCTATGAATCAAATGATTATTTAAGATGTGCTCCATTGTACATACTAATAAAAAATCATTGTTTATATTAATTTAAGTAAAATTTATGGCATCACTGATGATATTTATCAGCATGATACTGCTATGGAAGTTTAGCTAATGAGAAAAATAAAGAATCCCTGTGCAGTTTCAAATTGCTTAGCAGAAAGGATTTATTGCAAAATTTCAAATTTGTTTTCAAGCAATATAATGTAAAATATGCAAAATATTTTTTATACTGATTCACATTTATATGCTTTACCTATATGTGTTACAGAGTCCGGACTCATTAATACTTAATTTGAAGAGGTAGAAAACCACATAAAAATAAGTAATTTAAATGCCATTATTCAAAATGAACAGGGTAATTACAGATATCAAAGAAGACCATCAAGCATTGACTTTGGGATACCTGAGAAATCCAGGAGTGAAGTAGACATGTTCAGGGAGGTGTATATTTCTGATTAATTTTTACTGGTCAAAATCCACAGAACTACTGCTATTTTTACTGCACATGTTTTCAAATGAAATCCAGTTTAATCAAAGCTATCCAGAATTATATAGTGATATAATGTGACGTGCTGGGTTCAGTCAGGAAAGGGTTAACTCCCTTTACTCTGGTTGCCAGGGAACTATGTTGCTGGACACTAAGAAAAACATTGATAAGGCCTCAGCTGGTGCTGGGGATGGCCTGTACTGAACTCAAGGTCTTTTGTCCGCTTCAGATACTGTAGCTGACCCAGACTAACCAAGGAAGTATTTCATTCCATAGTACATCATGTTCCGGTCTCTTGGGTGAGGAAGAGGGTCCAGTAGCCATTACTCTTCCCTTCTCTCTCTCCTTTACTCCCTTCCTCATCTCTCTGGGCAACTTGCTAACCCTCCTGTGTTAGCTGCTTTGCTAACTCCTGTGCTGGCTCCTTCGTGTGGGAGCTGGTGGATTGTTTTGAGTTTTCTGGCCGTGTTATCAGTGATAGTGTTTGCTCAGAATCTGCTGCATTAGCTCCCGGGCTCCAGCCTTCAGGCTGAGTCTCTTGGGCTGTGGTTCTCAGGCTCTCTGGGTCTGATTTTCATCTCTCAGCATCTGGGTGTGCATTGATCAGTGGATGGTGGGAAATTGTATCTTATTGTATCATATTGTATATATATTGTATCATATGTTTTATTTTCTACTATTTTAAGTATTTATCATTAGTAGTATCTGTATATATTGATTTAAGTTTAATTAGTAAATAGTTCTTATCTCAATTTTACAAGCTTCCTTGTTTCTTTCTCCTCCGATTCTTCCCCTGCACTGGAGGAGGGGAGGGGGATTCGTGAGAGTGGCTTCATGGTATTTTGCTAGCCGGAGTTAAACCACGATAGATGTGCTTAAAAAAAAAGTTGGAATTGGAATATCCTATAAGCACTGAAAGAAACTGTCAACCTGCCAAGATGAAGGCCTATAAGAAGAGGACAAAAGCCTTAAGAAAGTGAGAGAGAATTCTGTCAAACACAGCCAGATGTACTATCTATACTTGCAAAGGGAGGAACACATGAGAGTGGAAGAGAACAAATTGTCAGAAATTGTGTATCCTGTTTATCATGTAAATTTTTCCACATTGGTCTATTAAGTATACTACATATATGTGTTTGTGTGTACATATGTGTATATATGCACATGTGTGCATATCTGTCCACATACACTAGGCTATATTCTAAGTCTTTTTTGAGATATCATGAAAAATACCTTTGAAGAATGACATCACTTTCGCAAATTTCATTTTTGTCCTTGCTTAGGACTCTCCTTGGTATTAGTTTAATACTCGTCATCTTAACTTAAATGTTATTATTTTAATAAAAATATTAGTTTCGAGATGACTATTCAGGGAGTTACAGTTGGTGAAAACAGCAATAAAATTTTCTTAGCTCCTTGATTATGTCTAATCAAGATTTAAACTTAGTTGTGATATTCAGTGTTTTCACTGAGATTTAGTATGGTATAAGGAAAGTGTTCCTGATGACGTGCTGTCACAATAATCATCACTGTTATTAGGACAGGGAAAATGTTTTATGGTGGAAAAATGTTCTGTCAAAAATATCAATTCAATACATATAAAATTTCACAGAAATACATTGATTTTGTTTAATTTTCATGGAAAAATGTGTTTCTGGTGTAAAATTCAAAGTTATTTGAAGGTTTTTGTTTTATTATGTGTCCTGCAATACTTATAGGATAACACAGTTTAAAAATAGTGTTATAACTGAATAGACACAGTGATGAAGCTCAAACAAGCTGAGGCTTTTAACCCAATCCTACCTGATATCAGAAATTAATACTAGCAAATATTACTATTTATTTTTACCTAATAAATTTTCATTAAAATTATTGCAATTTGATATATTTAAAACAGTTTCTCAATGTTTTAACTTTTTAACTTAGTAATGGGAAAATAAAGTTTTCCCTACAATATTCATGTAAGTGTTCTCATAGTATGTTGATCAACATAAAATTAGAAAATAGAATTCTTCTTTGCTGACTATTTGTTTAGAGATGTTACAGAAGTGTATGAAAAATTTACTTTTCTCCTCTCAAGACAGTTTAAGGTGATTTCCTTATAGAATTATGGAATCATAGAATCATGGAATGGTTTGGGTTGGAAGGGACCTTAAAGATCACTTAGTTCCAACTCCCCTGCCATGGGCAGGGACACCCTCCACTGGACCAGGTTGCTCAAAGCCTCATCCAGCCTGGTCTCGAAGACAGCCAGGGATGGGGCATCCACAGCTTCTTTGGACAACCTGTTACAGTGCTTCACCACCTCCCTGTGAAGAATTTCTTCCTGATATCTAACCTAAATCTCCCTGCTTTCAGTTTAAGCCCATTACCCCTTGTTCTGTCACTACAGGGCCTTGTAAAAAGCCCCACCCCAGCTTCCCTGTAGGGCCCCTTCAGCTACTGGAAGGCTGCAATAAGATCTCCCTGAAGCCTTCTCCAGGCTGAACAAGCCCAATTCTATCAGCCTTTCTTCCTAGGAGAAGTGCTCCAGCCCTCTGATCATCTTCATGGCCTCCTCTGCACTTGCTTCAGCTGGTCTATATCCTTTTTATGCTGAGGGCTCCACAACTGGACACAGTACTCCAGTTTGGGTCTCACAAGGACAGAGTAGAGGGGAAGAATCGTCTCCCTCGACTGATCTTATGTTCTGATCTTTTATTTGCAATTATGCTGATGAAGAATATTGAGGAAAAAAGAGATGGGATGACCTCTCAAATTATAACTAGTTCTGGAAAAAACATAGACAATGTGCGTAATATGTTTTCATTTAGATAATTAACTCTTTTATTATGTATTTGCACAATGTATAATGAGGCTTTATATTATACTTAAACAAAAATGCAATACCTTTTAATTGGTAATGACTAGAAGAGAATAATAATTTTATTAACTACAATACTGTAGTTAATTATTTCAATTTTTGAAGAGTTACTCTATCTAATTACAGAGACCAAAAATTATTTTTCTTTCTTCATGTTTGCAAATCAACCTCTTTTTTGCTTTTAATTATTATTGCTATTGTGTTTTTTGAGGATTTTTCAAGATGTACATTTAATTTTCCTCATGAACCTCTCACTGATAAAGAGAGGCACTCAGTAATATACATTCTCAGTTTTAGTTATAGGCAGAACACCTTGAAATTCCTTTAGGTGTTGATTCCAGAAGTTCATTGTTATTTGCTTCTAAATGTGATGAAAATATTTAGCTACATATGGTACTGCAGATGAATTAAAAGGCAGGTTACATGCTATTGGCCAACATATGCATAATTTGCCCTTTCCTTTATCTTTCTTTTTTCCTTTTCCCTTTCCTTTCCTTTTTTCCCTGTCTCTTTCCTTCTTCCAAATGTATTGGAATATTTGGAAAATATATTGGCAAATTTGCTATGCTTTCTTGAATGAGAATAATTTCACTAGCAAAGATAATATGTCATGTATCGAGGTCCAAATTCATTACTTTCCACAAAACTGATTTGTTATTGTTTGTTAACAAAAGTAAAGGTAGTATAATGAATTTTAGATTTACAGATCTAAAGCAATGTCATTTTCAATATAAAAGCAATTCCAACTGTAAAAAATTTACATAGCAGTTACTTTAGGAAAAGTCAGCTTGATCAGGAAAAAAAAACAAAACAAAACAAAAAACTGTTTAATTTTCAGCATATGCCTTAGTTGAGCAGCTTTGAGACTTCACTCATTATTTGACTTCAGAAAACTACAGAACTGCTGTCTCATAAAGCTCAATATGTCAACAGAGTGATTCAGCATCACAGTATGTTCCTGGCAAACAAGAGTTTTCTTCTACTCTTCATGTTTTCAGTTTGCATCTTGGGTAGTGGTGGTATTATTAGCATATACAAAGATGCCTTTCTCATCTCAGGTAATGTTCAGCTCTCCAATGATGCCTTTCTGTTTATACAATACATGTCTCCTTCTATCTTATACCTCAAAGGATGATGCTGACAAGAAATACTGTGTATGATTAAGTAATTTCATACCTCTAGCAGCTCATGAAAGGTTCTCTATTAAAAAAAAAACCTCTGACAAAATTAAGGAAAAAACAAACTCCCTGCCCCAGAAATGAAATTCCCTCTAATGAAAATACCTAGTTGTTAGTAAGCTAGCTAGCAAGCATGAGCTAAAATATTTGTATAAGATTACATGTTACGAGGCTAAACAGACTCTACGGGATATAAAAAAAAAATCCAGTAAGACAGAGAATCTAACTAACATTTATTATTTCTCAGAATATGCAAGATTAAAGGAGCTTCCCCATGCCTCTGCTCTTGTCCTATCCTTAGGTTTCCCATGGCATGAGAAAGAGACTGTGTTTGCAGTTCCTTCCTGGTTCTGTCTTGCTTGTCAAGAAAAATTATAATATGGGAGAAGACATCATGAACACAAAACAAAACCAGAAAAAATCCTCACTAAGGTGTTACGTGTGGTATTCATCTTCTCTGAGACAGATAGTCTTCCTATCCAGCCATAGGACTATGGATGTATGACTTGGTTAATTTCCATGTGGTATGCCATGGAATTCTTCTCTATTTTGTCATTCTTCTTATGTTCACTGGCCTTCTTATGTTCACTTTCCTGCTTTTCTTTTCCATTTACCACTTTTTCCTTTCTCTCTCTCCAGTCATTAACCCAATGCTGGTACAAAACTTGCTGGAATGTTACTGACTTCTAAGTGGTTACTACATTTTGGATAGCCCAAGAAAAAGCTTTTTCTTTTAATATTTAGTTGAGATTTTTTTTCAGAATTGAGAGCTGTGTACACAATCTTAAATGATTACTGAGCAAGCTAACTCTGGAATTAGCTCATGAAAAAAAATTTATTTAATTAAACTCCATATAGTATAAAAACTAATCCTAATAATAATGGTGGCAGGCAATTACAAGCTGAGGCATGGGGTGGGCATGCTATGATAGCCATATTGATTTTCTGAAGAAAGTTACATTGTCTTATATGGCCAAAAAAGACTTTACAAATACTAAATCAGAGAGATCTGTCTCATAGTCCACCTCAGTTGCTGACATTCTTCCACATTCATTAGTTTGCTTCTTCATATGGTGTCAGCCTTTATTGCTGCAATGTGCAGAACGATAATGTTCATCCCATTCACATGTATGAATTTCACCTGGACACAGGAACACTTTTCCTCTCTTTCCTCTGTCTCAGGCTTCTGTATAAGGATATGAAGGCTACCATGACACTGAAATTGAGTTGCTCACATTGAATAAAGATATTTGGGCTTTTGTCCAGTCTTCAGCTGTCCTGCTGCTCCTTGACTTTAACCATTTCCTGGAAGTGATATTAATTTTAATTAAGGGATTCATAGAAAGAAGAGGTTGAAGTATGTTATTTAGGATTTCTTCCCAAATGCAAAATTGTTTCCTGCAGTGCATGTGCATGGGTGGGTGGTTTTATTTTATTTATTTTATTATTTTTTTATAAAAACCTTTGTGTGTGTTTATGTGTGTTTTTACTTTCCCATAGTCATCAGAAGGCCTAAGTAGGGTAGGGATATAGTATAGACACTATAGTTTACAAAGCCCTGGCTTGCTGACAGATGAATTGCGATGGCAGCTTGAGAGCTTGGTCTATTAAACATCATGAGGGGATGGGTGGTATCGAGGGTCTCTCTAGATTTGCACATCCTTCATCTGATTCCTTAAGCTTTCCAAGAGAAAAATTCATTAGGGAGATTAAGTGCAAGAAGAAATGTCTGACATGACAACTAAGTGCATTGGATTTTTTCCCATTTGCCCAGCTCTGATACCTCAGTATTAAATGGATCAGGTCATAGGAATGGCCTTCTGAAATGTGTAAACTATTTAATGCTCCAGCTTGGGCACAGCGCATTCAGTATTGACAAATGCAGCCAGCTTTCAGAAAAGCAGCCTGCACCTGCTAAAGTACAACTTGTCTATCTGACATCAAAGCTTTGAAGAGTGCTTCTTCATGTGGCCTATGTAGTACATTGTGAATAATTATCTTTTTAACCTGCTTGAAACAAGACTGTAGCATCTGATCATGCACAAGTCTCAAGTTTTCTGAACTCTCTCAAGTCTGATTCCACACTGATTCTAATTTGTAGATTAAAACTGAATAAAGCAACAAGCATTATGAGTATTCTGATTTTTTCCCATGTTTTGTTCCACATGTACCCAAACTTAAATATAATCTGTAAAATGACGAATGTAGGCAGATATGTCAATTATGAGGTAGATGAAACATCTGTCTTAAAAATATTAACAATGGTGAGACCAACCTCTTATTTCTAGAAGGCAATATGTAAGACCATGTTCTGTTTAGACACAAATAAAAAAATATTTATTCCAGATTTTTCTATCTGAAGCTTTCACAAGCAAGGTAATGGCATGCATCAAGTTTGATCCTGAGCATGATATGTCTTCTTTCTTTCCTAATTGCACCTTGCCTGGATCTTTAATAATGTACCATACCTTTGAAGCAGGTTAGTTTCCTGGAGATAAAACGTCTCTTCATATCTGTTCTGAAGGAAAAAATTAAATAGATGCACTTCATTTGTATAGGAAGCTCTATTATATTTGGCTAGATATGTGTGGCTTTTATGCAAGAATAATTGGAGATAAAACTCATGTAAGGGCACTGAACATTTCAGGTGTAAAAAAAGAAAAAAACACATCAAAAGAAAATACAGACCCATATTCTGTGGATAGTAAGGTGGAAACTGAATTGTGTCTTAGGTGGTTGATTCATTCTGGTTTTCATTTATTATAGGGTAAGATTCATTTAATTCATATTTAATAGGTTTACAGTCACAGGAGCACTAAGGAAACACCTGAGATGCTTACAGAGGTCATCAGACCTTTGAAGAGGGTTGCTTAAATTACAAGTGTGATCCGTAGAACTGAAATAAAAAAGGTTGCAGTGAATCTAGATACTGAGAGGATCTTACTAAAACAAAGTAAATGATGAAAGAGGGGGCCAAAGACATTAACCTATGTGACAGGGAGGACTGCGATAACCGAAATGCTCAAGATTCTACTTCAAGAGTTATACTGGCACATATTTAATAAGTTATATTGTCAGGTGAGAAGTAGTAAAACATCTCAACTTTACAAAGTGTGTGCCTTCATCGTTAAAGAGGCATGGACCATTTGCCATTTCTTTAATATTGTGCTGAGGGCAAAAAGGAAGGAAGAGGTGTCAGAGCACTATCTCAGCCTTGTTTTTATTCTTATTCTTTTATCATTTACCTGCTATCTGGAGAAGTCAGTGAGGTGCACTTCCTGGAAACTAGCTATTTCAGAACTAGTATGGAGTCACTGTGAAGGAAGAGAGTTTTGAACCCCTTCGGTGGCGATGTATTATGTGATCTGTTCTTTGCTTGGTGAAGTCAAAGTCCTCTGTGTTACAACTTTTAAGTTCTAATCTAGTTGTTAGAAATTTCTATTATTTTGGTTCCCCTTTGTGTAAGCCATCTGAATGTTTCAAACATCATATGGAGTATGGGGCATCTAAAATAAGGAGGAACTACATGGATAACTGTCAAAATTCTGAAAGAAGGATTTTCCAGCTCTGAGTAATGAATACAGACTGGAGTGACTGGGTCCAGACAGACTAAGCAGTAGTCTGAGGAGTGAAAATATGCCCATGAGGTTCAAGTGGATTAGTGTCCACGCCCAGTGACACCAGTCAGTGTGGTATTTTCCCTTGCTTCACATGACACTTTGAATTCAGATAACAGATGTATCTGTACCTGTATAGCCTTTTATTGGGTGAATGGAGAATTATTTTGGGTAATATCTGTTTGGTATTTGTAGAAGTGCCTGTTACACTGTTAAGAGTAACTGCTAGTCAGATGCCTTGGTAGACAAAGAAGTTCACCTACTAAATAAATTTCAGCTAAGGTATTTTAAAATTAAGATTCATGAATTTGGTTATACTTTTTCTGCGTCTTGTTCAGTTGACAAGCCTGAAGGAAGCTAGCTTATCTCCAGTACAGAAACCTCACTATCTCAGAAAAAGAGCGTATCATCTGTGCTGAAACGATGAACTTATTTGAATGTGAAGGTATTTTCACATAACTGAAGTAATTTTGTTTCTTCAGTCACTGCATTCTCATGTCTGAGCAGTTTTATCAGGTTGCTGACTGCTGTAAACATATTCTTGTTATTCTCTATGGAAAAGGGCAATGGGACAGAGGACCATAATCTATAGATATAGCCCAGGGCAACAATAAGATGTTTTTTCGAAGACTAAAGAATCTGGATTAGTTATTCTAGTGTCAAAAGCATTTGCTTAGCAGTCTGTTTCAGATATGATGGAGGGTTAGCAAAGAAATTAGTTTGATTGACTAAGTTAAAACCTATAAATTACTACTCAAAAGATTAAAAAAAAAAAAAGTTTGCCATAATTTCTGAGGGTAGTACATCCTCAAGTATGGGTTGTTTTGCTTTCCACTTACCTCTAGTCTATGCAACTGCACCTAGCTATTTAGACATACCTAGCAGTACACTAAGTCACAGCGCATACAGAACCTATATCCTATGCAAGTAAATGCCATCTGGGCTATAACACCAGCAAATTATACAACTTGGATATTCAGCATTCAGAATACCTCAGAGCTGCTCTCAGTACACAGTATAGATACAGTGAAATCCCTGGAGGGAAGAGGGTCCCAAGAAAGCTGGTTAATACTCAAGGATCACCTCCTCCAAGCTCAGGAGCAATATGTCACTACAAAGAAGAAGTCAGCAAAAATGCCAAGGGTTCAGCATGCATGAAGAAGGAGCTCCTGGACAAACTCAAACACAAAAAGGAAGCCTACAGAAGGTAGGACAGATAGCCTGGGAGGATGTCTTAGCTTTGCACCAGTTAGTCTATATTTTTGCACCAGTTAGTCTATATTTTGTTTCACCCCATAATACACCAAGCTGGATAGTGGTGCCAGCCCAGGGCCCGCGGCACTGCAGGATCGGCGGGGAGGGTGTGGGGATGTGGATGGAAAGGGTTACGGTTGGGTGTGACCCCAGAAGGGGGAAGGGTCTGAGGGGGCTTCCGGCCAAGGGGGCAGAGGGTTTCTTTGTTGTGGGGACCTCTCCGCGCAAAGAGAGTGTCTTGCCGGGCAGATCGGTCTAGGAGTTGGGGTTTGAAAGTTTTTTTTACCTTTTACTCTCCCTGCTCTCGGCCCCCGGGCGGTTTTGTAGGGAGGTTGCTCCCTTCTGGTTGTTTTTTGTTGTTTGGTTTTGGTTGGGTTTTTTTTCCCCTTCTCGGGGTGGGATCCTGTATCATTTGTTCTACCTCTTTTCTCTGTTTCTTAAATTACTCATTAGCACTAGCATTGTTAGTAACTCCCTAAGTTTCATTTATATAATTAAATAGTTCTTATCTCAGCTCCTACGGGCTTTTCCTCGGTTTGTTCCTCTGACCCTTCCTCACTGGGGAAGGGGGGGGGGGGGGGGGGGGGGACGAGTGGGAGGCAGCTGGTTGCTGAAACCACGACAGAGGAATACAGAGAAAGTGTCCAAGTAGCCACAGAGCAAGTTAGGAAGCTAAAGCTCTGATAGAATTAAACCTTGTAAGGGATGTCATGGACAACAAGAAAAGCTTCTATAGGTACATTGATGACAAAAGGAAGATTAGAAAAAATGTGGGCCCTCTCCAGAAGAAAGCAGGAGACCTGGTTACACAAGATATGGAGAAGGCTGAGGTACTGAACAAATATTTGCCACAGTTTTCAGTGGCAAGTGCTCAAGTCACACTGCCCAAGTCACAGAAGGCAAAGACAGGGAGTGGGGAAATGGAGAACTGCCCACTGTAGGACAAGATCAAATTTGAGACCATCAAAGGAACCTGAAGGTATACAAGTCCATGGGACCTGATAAGATGTGTTTGTGGGTCCTGAAGGAACTGGCAGATGAAGTTGCCAAGCCACTATCCATCATATCTGGGGAGAAGTGACAGTCCAGTGAAGTTACCACTGACTGGAAAAAGGGAAACAACTTTCATTAAGAAGGGAAAAATGGAAGACCTGGGGAACTACAGACCAGTCAGTTTCACTTCTGTTCCTGGCAAGATCATGGAGAAGATCCTTCTGGAAGCTATGGTAAGGCATGTGGAAAAGAAGGAGGTGACTGGTGACATCCAACATGGCTTAACTAAAGGCAAATTGTGTGTGACAAATTTGGTGGCCTTCTAGGACAAGGTTAGTGGACAAAGAAAGGGCAACTGATGACATGTACCTTCACTTTCGTAAAACATTTGAAACTGTCCTACACAACATACTCACTTCATAACTGGAAAGACATGAATTGACAGGCAGACCACTGGGTGGATAAGGAATCAGCTGGATGGTTGCACTCAAAGGGTTTCAGTTAACAGCTCAATGTCCAAGTGAAGACTAGTGTTGAGTGACATTCCTCAGGGGTCAGATTTGACACAGGCTCACTTTAAAATCTTTGTTGGTGACATGGACAGTAGGAATGAGTGCACACTCAACAAGTTTGCCAATGACATGAAGCTGTGTGGTGTGGTCGACACGCTGGAGGGAAGGGATGCCATCCAAAGGGACCTTGACAGGCTGAAGAGGTGGGCCTGTGCCAACCTCATGGAGTTCAACAAAGCCAAGTGCAATGTCCTGGACATGCTTTGGGGCAATCCCAAGCACAAATATGGGCTGAGAAGAGAAGACATAGAGACCAGCCCAGAGAACACCAGAGGTACTGGTGTATGAGAAGCTGAACATGAGCCAGCAATGTGCGCTTACAGTCTAAAAATCCAGCCCTATCATGGGCTGCATCAAATGAAGCATGGCCATTCAAGCGGGGGATGTGATGCTCCCCCTCTACTCTCCTCTTGTGAGACCCCACATGCAGTACTGCATCCAGCTCTGGAGCCCTCAGCCTGTTGGAGTGAGTCCAGATGAGGGACACCAAGATGATCAGAGGACTAGAGCAACTTTTCTATAGAGAGAGACTGAGACAGTTGGGGTTGCTCTGCCTGGAGAAGAGAAGGCTCTGGGGAGAACCTATAGCAGCCTTCCAGTACCCGAAGGGGGCCTACAAGAAAGCTGTAGAGAGACTTTTCACAAGGGTATGTAGTGACAGGACAAGGGATAACGTTTAAATTGACAGTTGGTAGATTTAGATTGGATATCAGGAAAAAATTCTTCATGGAGAGGGTGGTGAGGCACTGCAACATGTTGCTCAGAGAAGTTGTGGATAACACATCCCTGAATGTGTTCAAGACCAGATTGGATGGGGCTTTTAGCAACCTGGTCTAGCAGAAGGTGACCCTGACCACAGCATGGGCGTTGGAGGCAGGTGATCTTTAAGATCCTTTCCAATCCAAATCACTGTATGATTCTATGGTCTTTCAGTCCACCCTGAGAGAGCATTGATGTTTTGTTTTCATTTGTTTATGATTAACTTTACTAGAACAATCATGACACCCCATACCAGAATATGATATTATCAACTGAAAATTCAAAACCTTCTAATTTCATTTGAAAAATTGAGGACGTAACCTATGCCCAAGACACCATTGCCTAATACTTACTAATGAACTGCTGTAGGGTTTGCTTTGTATTTGTTTAGTATTGAAAGTCAGATTTGTTTCACTCAGTAGCAGGCACCTGTAGATAGCTATAACCGGTGTTTCATTCCAGTATCTGCAAGTGGCATATCTCCTGTGGTGCTCTGAATTTGGTGTGTTGATATAACAATAACAGATTCCTTTATATGACATGTATTTGTTAGTAAATTGCCACAGTTTAAGGATTTGTGTGATTATATTAGCAAAACTGGAATTTGGAGCAGTATTTCTTTTTTATTCTATTTTTTGTTGACACATTTCATTTTATCTTATTTTTTAAACAAACATCTGTTCGTATGTATAATTTCTGATTTACAGTGACAAGGCTATACCTTTATTTAATTTAGGGAAAATTGCTGAATGTTCTTTAAGCAAAACCACAAAAATTGTGGACACTTCTGCTGAGAAATATAAGTCACCATTGCATAATAATAACATGTAGTTATTGCCCAAATGATGATTTATTTTTTTATTGGGTTTGTGTCTTAAAATATACCTGTTCATAAAATCATGTCAAAACTATAATAAAATTTTCTAGACAGAATGTTTATTAATCTGATGTCAGTAATCATCATGTTAAGGATTAAAAAGTACTTCCTATGAAATTTTAATTTCTAGAAATAAGGACAGTTGCAAATAACTTAAGTTAAGAAATTAAGGTAAGGTAGAACACGTACTACCTTAGCACAACCTGAAATATTTAGAGGCTCTGAGATGAACATACCAGCCACTCTGGCCCTGGTACTTTCTGAAAGTGAAAACCGTGAGTCTAGTGAATTGTCACATGCCATAACTTCCAAGTTTAATTCACCTCTGATAATATAGTGATGAGATGCTCTTCAAGATTTAATATTCCTAAATTTAGATGTCAGTATCTTACACTTCAGACATTTCCACTGCCCATAGTGGAAGTTCAGAAACTTCTCTCATATGTAAATATGGATGTGTAAGTGTCTTGCACTGAATCCCATCCAATCAGACTTAAATTCTATAAACTCCAGCTATTTTGCTGTTTCAGATTGTCTCAAGAAGAGTAAAATGTAACTGAGAAACCGAGAAGCAAAACCATTTGTTAAAATCAGTTTATACTAAAGAACATTTTTAATGTTCTTTAGAAACTGAGTTGCTAATCTGTGCTTACCTTTAAAAACATACATATATGTGTCCTGTATATACATGTCCTTCATTAACATGTTTGCAGTGCTTTGTTAGCTAAAATTGTCACTGAGTTATGGCATTCCTTGTTACAAAGCAAAGACAGAACTGGAAGCACATTTCTTAACTATTTCTGCCTTTTCTGTATGGTTTGTCTGTGCAAGATCTGAAGGCAGGCTTCCTCTGTCTAAATGTCGACATCTTCTTCTGAAAATCTATGCCAAAACTAATTTCCCTAATCATTCTTAATATATTCCTTTATGCTACTATAGAGAGAGAAAGAACCACTTGTAGGGAACAATTAATCTCAGCTTAAAATAGAAAGAACAAATTGCTTCCTAAAAATGCTTATTTGCTTCACTTGGAGGAACTATAAAGAGATTTTAGGGAGAGTGTCTCAGATGTAGACTTCCATATTACAGACAACTATGGTGAGATGATTTTCACTCTCAGTATCAATATAAATAGCTGCATCACCATTTGTGTGAATATCTGTGCACAGAGAGCTTGTATACTTAAGTTTAGGTACATTAAAGACCCACATAATGAAATTATAACATTTAGATGGGAAAGTTATGGCAGTTTCATAGCAAAGCAACTTTCTAGATCACTTTGATGTGAAATTTCAAAAGTACAGGTTTGGTTCTAACCATGGATTTTTGTCTGCTTTCCTAATCCACAGTGTTTATAGCTCTCATGGAAAAAGATAAGAGTGGAACGTCAGTGCAGTGACTTTTCAGAACTCAATAGAAACTCATTGCTGTTATGTAGCTAAATATATACACACATCACATGAACACCTACATCCATACTTCCCTCACACATGTGAAAAAAGAGATATATACATTCCGAGGCAGTATTTATTGCAATACAGAGTTCTCACCTCTAAATCCTTAATTGCTTAAAATGAAGGCTAACACCTTACCTTCTCCTTCAAGTACAACATTAATTGGTTATTGGAACTCCCAGTGAGCTTCTTATAACCATGGTTGCTTGCATGAACATTGTTCCCTTTTGTCCTAAGGGAAAACATGTCACGTGGTATCTGGTATTATTGTTTGACATTTTCGTTTTCTTTTGCTCATCTCATGATATTTCTCATTTTTCTCTTTTAAACTTACCAAGGCATGTCTTTCCCATTCTTTGTCCAAATTCTGCTTTTCTTATTCTGATTGCTCTTTGGGGTTTTATGTTGGTTTGTTTTATCTGTTAATGTTCTGTGTAATATTTTGCTGTGATTTTCTTCATGTTCTCCACATGCGTGATTTGAAACGTTTGACTACTTTAGCTATATAGACAGGAATTGAATGTTTTCTTAGATGGACAGAAGTGAAATTGAATTGTCCATCAAAGCAACGACACCTGTGTAGTTACGTTAATAGGCATGCAGATTTTTTGCAGGTATAATGCAGGCATTATTTAAATTATTACTTTATTATAGATACATTTTTAATCCCTGCATATCAATAGATAAGAGGTTTCTGTACTGCTACAAACTGATGGGTTTTTTTATGTCAAAGGAATGCCCTTTTGCCTATTTCCTTAGTACTGTTTTGATCAGTGAGAAGGCTTAGTGTAAATAAAGACATGCATAAAGCTGTGAAAGTGGATCTTTTTTGGAAGACTGTAATGTCTCAGAATCTGTGTACAGATATATTGTACAGAATTTTAGAATAATACACTGACTCACCTGCCAATACCACATCTTTTTGTAGGTGTTGCCCTGCTACACTGACTGGTGATCTTTCGTGCTGCTTCTTGGATGTCCAGAAATCCTGTAAAACGGCAGAATGACATACTGAGCAAATCTTCAGTAAGCAGCACATGTTCAGTCAATTTTATTTGTCCTCGAGGCAACAGTACATGTGATATGGAACCATATTGTGCAGGCACAGTATATCTCACAGATATAAAACATTTTCAACTAGGTGCCTGCACAGCAGATTTGTGGTGACATGCATTGAATCAACTATTTACAGGCTTGCAGTTCTTATTGATAGTCCTCTACTGGTCACAGGTTATATATTTTGTTGCTATTTTTGCTGTCACAAATTAGGTGATTTAAGTTATCTGTCTAAAATTTTGATAGGTTAATGTCAAATAAGATTCCTAATGATGATATAGATTCAGATTTAATTGTGAAGTCATGGTTTTATCCCTATTTCAAGGATAATTACTTTTGATAACACAAAACTGCTCATCATAAAACATTATGGGCTTTATTTTGGTATTGAGGTTCATAACATTGAGCTGAACATATTAATTTTCACCTGAAGGTACCAAATATAAGAGAGGTAGGGTGCAAACATAGAATGGATAATAGCCAAAGCAGACTGCCTATAGCAAATGTGTGATGACCTGTTCCTCTGAACTGTTCCTGAAGCTGGGTACCTACATCTCAGGTTTACAGGTAGATGCTTCTACGAAACAAAAATGCAGAGATCTAAACATCTTCCACCTTTAGAAAAACAACACAAGTTTTGTTTAAAAATGTGTCTTGTCTCTTCCACAATAACTTGTCTCTTTTTTAGCCAATGACAGTTTAGGCTAAAATTCATAAAGAGCCCAGGAAAGAGAATACTCATGTCCTTTTCTGTTACCAGAAAGACAGCTCTGTTTTCAAGTCTGAACAGTCAAGTTCCCTCTAATCTCTTGTCCTTCCTGCCCTGTGATGTTATTGCTTTCCTCTACAAGGTTTTTCAGATTTTATTCTTTTATCTTATGTAGTAGGCAGCAAACAAATGAAACAGGGTATACATATTTTTAAATGTTTCCTTTTGCAACTGCTCTACTTTTCATGGAATAATTAAAAATTCATTGGTTTTAAGAGACAGAATAAATGTCACTCTATATCTCATGGCACATCAGTGTAGTCTTGCTTCCAGACTCATTTTCAATGCTGATTAGTTTCAATGAATTTAAGGGCTTTTGAAAAGGCTGTTGGGGCCTCTCTTATGTTCTACACACCTACCTACACTTTAAACTCTGACTTATGATTTCACTTTCTCTAAAACAAGAGCCAGGATTCTGACACTACAAATAAAAAATTAAAAGTTTACATGAAGGAGTAGTACACAACAATTAGGTAATTTAGCTACTAAATAAGACCAGGATAAATTCTAACCACAATCACAATGTTATAAATCTAGACTAGTTCTATTGAAGACAATGAAGTTATTCAGAATTTATGGTGCTTTTTTTTTTTAACATATCTTCAGAAAAAAACCATTTTCTACAACTACTATGCGCTTTATATTACAGCAACATCAGCCATATAAGAAAACAGTAATTTATGGGTTTTTTTAGAGAAAACCTTAAATCATATTTGTACAGGTACTTTATGCTGAAGTTGGTTTTCTTACAGGAGTAAAGCATGTTACTGTTACAGGGCAATAGGGACATTACTTGCATCTTTAACATATTAAGTGAGGAATTAAAAATAGATTAAATTAGTAGCTTAGAGGACATAGATGATAGAACTATGTATGTTCATAGTTTTTACTCTTAATTACATTTTAAACTGTTATATCTTAATGTCAACATAATCTCTAATGTAGAGGGAATTTCAGTGTAAAAGAAGTACATGATTTTTCGTAGCACCCCATATATCTTACAATATAGATAAAACCACTTGCTAAGCAGCAAGGAAAATGTGTCACACTGCATTGGCTGTGGAAAGAAAGCTCTACCATGCAAGAATGGACTGACAAGAATAAAGAGATATGGCAGACAAAATCACATCTGTCTTGAACTTTCAAACTAAGTCCTTTACAACAGAACGGTTGCCATGCCACATCACTGTTACTCTGCATACATTTTTATTTCTGCTTCTCTTTTTGGTTTTTTTGGTTACTTTTTAATTTACGACGAGAACTGATTTTTTGCTCTTTATTAACATAGAACCTTATTCTAAAAAGTCCAGAACAAGACTTAGTTGACAGAAATTGAGAGTGCTCAGGTCTGAGCAGAGAAAGGGAATGCATTAGAGTTGAACTGGACAAAATATGTCTTCTAGCATTTTCATCATACTGAAAATATAGTGGAACCTGATTTAAGACAGACTTTTCCTTTTTTACTCCAGTGAAAGTGTACTACATTCAAAGTCAGAATAACAGTGATGAATCAGACCTTTCAATATTAGAAACAAAACCAGTGCAGGAGGCCAGTGACTCCTAAGTTTATGGAGAGCTGAATACACTGAACTTGACAGTTATACTAGCGTAAAGATGTAACATTACACCTGTGAATTAAGCAGAAAATTAATCTTACATTTATTTTAATACACATTTGAAGTAAAATTGTGCCTTTTGCACTGTATTTGCCTATTTCATCATAATTTCTTTCAATGCCTATTAGTAAACTTTTTTTTTTTTTTCATGATTTGTTGGGATTATTGCTTAGCAGTCAGTGCCATGGCCTGCCCCTTACAGGTACACATCAGTATCACAGTAGCTACCCCCTGTAGACAGGTTGCTATGCTGAAGCCTTAAAGGCAGAAGTGCAGCAGAAGGGTTCTTCCTGTGTCTCAGAGAACACTGGGAGATTTATTTATGTATTTTACTCCAAGGAGGTATTGTACCTCACAGAGGCACTGCTGGGGTAATGAACTTCACAGTACATGTTTTAGAGGAAAGGAGCTTAGCCTTTCCTCTAAAGCAAAATCTAGAAACAAACACACACACACACAGACAATGCCTTAAAAAAACCCAAAAAACCCACAAAAATAACCAAACAAAAAACCCCCAACAATAATAATAAATAATTAAAGAAAAAAAAACAAACAAACAAACAAAAAGAAACCCAAACAAAACCAAAACAAAGCAAAAAAAGGCAACCAAAGTCCTGTTACAAGCATCTTTGTTCTTCAGGGAACAGATTACTGTCAATTCCCCAGGCTGGTTTCTCATTGTTGTGAAGCATCCTGCCAGGTTTTGTCAGGTGAAGTATACAAGTGACTGATGGTAAGCAGCACGATTCTCATCACAACAATGAATGTGGCAGGTCAGGAAATTCCACACTGAATAAATCCCTTGTTCAGTCAGAAATATTAACTAGAGTTATAAATACTGATGGCACTGGATGGATTCTACTGGCAAACAACCTTGTTCTGCTTTACTGAACATTTGTAGTTTGGATCAAACCCTTGTTTTCAATGAAGTGAACAGTAAAATTCCCCTTGACTTTAGAAAAATTACATTATAACTTCTCTTCTCATAACTCAAGGATATTGTACAAAGTCCAAGAGTTCTAAATATATATTGGAATTTATTGGCAATATTGGTAATATTATGGTAATAGTTAAGTGGTCTTTGTCTGTGGACAACTACTTTTTTCTAGTGTCTGCCATCTTACTTAAGTTCAGATAATCTTTTCCTTTCATCTCATACATGACATGAAGAGAAATATTAGCAACCACAGACACAAGACAATTTGTTTGTAGTCTGTGTTTGTATTTATTCTATTTGTTTGCAGTCTATGCTGTTCCCACAACACCCCATTTTATTTTCTCTCCCTTCAGAAAGCCAGAGTAATAACACAGGAGTAGAGATGTCAGTAATAGAATATTCTGCATCTTCATCTATTTTGCTGAAGTATTTATTTCACCTCTGCTTTCCTCAGTTTTATTGAAAAGGTATTATTGGAAAAGTAATATACAGTAAGAAAGAATGGTTTTGTTTCACAGTTTCTTTTTCTTCCTTGCTTCAGCTGTTAGAAGGATTTTGTAGCAGGAGAATATTTTTCTTCAAACAGAGATTCAAAAGTTTTATTGTATCCTTTCTTGGCATTTTTAAATAATTGCTGTAACTTAGCTGTTTGCAAAGACATGAGTGGGATTTCTCTGTGTACAGTTCCACAGCTTTAATAAATCAATCTATAGCTGTTTGTTAAATCCTTGGCAGGATGTGGTGACTCTTTTTAAAACATTAGTATGAGGTACAGTAAATCAGAATTATGTTAACTAATATTTTTAATAACTTTTCTTTTTCAGAACAATTAATAAATTTTTAATCAATGAAAATTGGAAATATTCAATTAAAGCTCAGTTCTGGTCATGTTTACATTAAAACCATCAAATGCATATCAACATATCTATCAAGTAAATTATTTTCATTTATTTCTTACAATGTAAATGTAATCATGAAAATTAGCAAACAGAAAGTTTCACTTACACAACCTCAGAGTCTTGAACATATAAACTCATTCATATTTGAGAAAGTTTAATGAAGTTGTGGGAAGAGGAAATCCATATATCGTATCTGATTTAATACAAACTTTTTGGTGGTTGCCTGATTTACACTGAGACTAGTATCATGGTTTCTCTTCAAAGATTTTCAGATCTATAAAAACAGTCCAAAAAAGTGTACTAAAAGGTGTGTCCATTTTGCTAGGTTAAAAATGTTCTTTAATTTCTCCTTCTATATAACGTACTGAATTTCTTTTTTAATTTTCTATTTTTATGAAATTTATGAGTCATTCATCAAAAATGTATGAATTATATATGTTTCAGAAGTACTATTTTCAACTCAATATTTTCAGTTAGAGAACATTTTGTCTCTTAACAGTTTCATCATGACAGGACCTTATATTAACTAATAAAATAGCCACAAAAAATAGGCTTTTAAGATTAAAGAAAAGACAAAACCATTTATACTATTTTTATCATATATGTATATTGCTATTTTACAATAATTTAGTTAACTTTAAACAACAATCAACAAAGCCATATTGTTGCATTTCTGTTTCTGGTTTTGCTGGTAGTGTGACAGATGACTTAAGCTGTCTGTAATTAATGGGTATATTCTTAATATTGTCGAAAGAATATTTTAAAATTGAATGTTAGAACTAAATTATCTTCTTTTAACCTTTTGGTAGTATGACTTCATGGTGATACCTCAAGATTAAGAAAAAAGTTAAATACTCTGAAACTAAAAGGAGATTTTGAGGTGAAATGTTTTGGAATAGGTTGAAAAAGAAAACAGGAATGGACAGTTGTTTTACTAAGGCAAGCCTTGAAGAAAAAAGTTTTGCAGAAATGAGAAAAATAACAGATCTGATATGTACTGGGAAACTCAGGTGTACCTTGCACTAAAATGTATATGACAATCTCTAGCAATACAATGGGTGGTTATGTGCTTTGACTGGCATTTATGCCTGTTAGTGTCTCTTTTTTCACTTTCCCCAAATCCAAGGGATTTTTATAGTGATAGGATAGAGCTATGCTTTCAAATACCCATAATCTTCAGTTCTCATGCCTAACACTTTTCAGAAATTATGGTCGAGTTAAATAGAATGTCAGAAGTCACATTTTGATATTCAGCTGCAAAACAGAAAATTACAGTGTAATTTTCATACACAGCAAAATAGCTGAATCATTTCTTTAAGCAGAAAAATTAGTTCAGCCTTAACAACAAAATGTAATAACTTCTAAAATGTGGTTTTCTATTAAATTTTTAAAAGAGAATAAATTTTTATTATGTTCATATCCTTTGGGGCATACACATTCTGACTGTAATTAAAAGGCCTCAAGGCTTGAAGACTGTATGTTCCCCTCCTTTCAGTTCCATCTTAGATGCCCACAACAGTATCCCCCATCTTAGCATGTACAATGTACTCTAACTCATACATCCATCTAAGGTCTCTCAGTGGTCCATTTTCAGAGAGAAATAGGTCAGGAGGGTAGCAGAGGGTGATAACTGGTCCTAGTGATTTTTATGTTTCAGTCACTGTTGCTAGGAAGTATTTGAGTTGGGAAAGACAATATACTATTTTCTGGATGTGTCAGACCAATGATTATCATTTAATACTCCGTTCCCTGCGGTCTTTTCTATGGAACAAAGGGCATTGACTCTTGTGAACGTTAATAATCGATACAGCTTACTCTATTCAGAGCAATTTCAGTGGCTAATAAGGTTACTGCTATCTGTATTTCAGTACTGTTTTTGTCTGTTAGTAACATTTAGCTGCATGATTAAACAAGCCCTTTGTTTTCCTCCCTCTCTCCAGATGGGTACTTGGCTCAGTATGACCCAAAAACAATTAGGTAAGTGATGTTGCTGTGCTATTTGCATCTGACCTTAGATGCCAAATATCCTGTATGCCAACACAGAGCTCAGATGAGCCTATACACATTGTGTGTGGGCCCTGAACTCTCTCAACTACACTTCTGATTTCCCCTATGAAATAACTAAGGTCTTGTTTGCCCAGTAAAATAATTTAGTTTTTCTGCCAGACGTGACTTTTACATACCTGTGAAGAATTGCTCAGAATGGCAGCAAGGTTCTGCTCTGAGAACATGGGAGATTCACATGAAAGTTCTGGTTAATTGAACCCAAACCTCTAATTGAATCTGCAGGAGCTGGATCACTGACAACTAAAGTGAGTCCAACTGCCAGGTTTAATTCAGCAGTCTTATGAACCACTCACTTCAATATGTGCAGCTCCTACACATCGTCTGAATAATGCATATCTATGGAGGCAGATAACCTTTGTGCAGCCTTAAATCTGCGTTGCCTTAAGTCTGGTTACTCAGCTATAGTCTCCGATGGACACATAGAAGTGAAATGCATCTTCAAATAAATTGTTTCAGTGACGCTTCTGTGCTCACAAGACACTTCCTACAAGAACTCTAAAGCCAGTGCAAGTTTTCAAACAATTAAAAAGGAAATTACTTAAATCAACAACAATAACAAGGAAATGTTCTAGAAGTGAAACTTCATGCTCAACTTTGGAGCTTTTGGAAGTTCCTCAAAGCCTTCGACCTCTGTAAAAATCTTCACTCTGTGAAGACCACACTATAGAGGTTTTTTTTTTTCCTTAGAATTTACTTTGATCTAGCATTTTATTTTGGTTTTCCTTATACTTGTAATAGCTTCAAGCATGACATACACCATTTTTGTCTCTTTTTTCCTGTTTCCTTTTATGCTTTATTCTATTTCCTCATTCTGTCACAAACTACAGTATAATTCAACTACTGTGTTGAATAAAGCATGCTACAAAACACTGCATTAGTCTACTAATGTTCACTTTTCAATTATGCTGTTGTAACATTAAATGTAATAGCAACAAGTCCAAGCATCCGTGTTGAGGAATGTACTTATCTTTTGCTGAAGGATAGACTGCATAACAGGGAAAATGGCTATCATCTTAATACGTGACAGAACAATATATGTTCTATCACACAGCTTTTTTTCCACTACAGATTTCAATGCTTCCATTTATGTAAGAGAAAATGAAGTCAAATACATAAAAGCTCTTTCAATCACGCAAACAGAAACAAAGACAACCTTTTTTAATAAGTGTGATTCCATCTGGTCTGTTGTTTTACATGAGAGAAGAATCTTCAATGGTTTGTTGTTAACTTCTGATCCCAGAAGAACCAACATCATCTTACTTCTTTCCCTAATCCATGGCAATTGAATTTCAGATAAGAAGGAGACTATCTCCTTGTGACCCATATTTAGCTAGGATAAAGCTGTTTTATAAAGAACATGCAAGAAATCCTATTACGCTTCTTGGATTGTGATCTGTTCCAATGTGTCTCATTTGTCAAACTGAAGAAAAGTTCTCTTTTCTCTTCCCATTCCAATCGTATGCAAATAATTTGTAGGATTTATTCCCCTTTTCATAGTACATTTGTTCATTAAGCTTTAACACATTGTCTGTGTTATTCACCACAAAGCTTTTAGTTCTCTCTGTTTAATCAAAAGTTGGAGGGTCCTAGGGTACCTGCTTTTTATGTTGCTTATTTCATCTCATTAACTTCCTTTTCTAATTTACACTGATACTCAAGATATATTTTTGTACTGCTGCTGCAGCTAAGCAAATTATTCTACCCCTCATGACTGTTTTGGCAGCTTCCCACAAAACACCCAGGCTAGTTTCTTGGTTTTTATTGATATTAATTTATTCTGAAATTGTCTTCATCTGTTGCACAAATGCTGCAGCTTTAATTAGAGAGTTGTTAAATCTCCATACTTCAGATCTCCTGTAATTCAGTATAACATCCAGAGACATAGACAACAGAAAATTATCAGGCAAAGCTGGATTTCAAATACCAGATGGTTACATGTTACGATGTATCCTCATAAATAAATAAAAAGAATCCTGGTTTAATGTAGTGGAACTAAAGTATAAAAGGTACTGGATTGTCTGTTTCAGTGTAGCTGCTGGTATGGATCAATGAGGACTAAATCTTTGCTATAGTCTTTACTCACTTCACTTTCAAATTGTTATTTACTAACAAAGATCAAATCTCACATTCTTGTTTCAAAGTAAAGAATAACTAAAATCTTAATCTATTACAGCTCCTGGAAACACATGCCATTAGGTAAGAAAGGATCAAGAAATAAACAATTTGAAAAGTGGGCAAAATACAGTTTTGCAGTTGTAACAAGGCTACCTGTCATAATCTTTTGCATTATTCCCATTTTAGAATAAAATAATTGATGAAACAAACAAAAAAAAAAAATAGATCCTTCATCCCCATACTACTTTTAAAATTAGAAATTGTACTAAAAGTAATGGACCTTTTATAATGTGGCTGACTTGACAAAAATAGGCAAGATGACAAACAGAAGGATAATTAAAACATATATAAATTTTGTGTTCTCAAAAGCCGCAGACAGTTGTGTTGTTAGATGTGCTCTACCATGTGTTATACTTTTTATTCTGATCTTACAATTTCTCAGCGGTAACATACTATGCAATCTTAATTCAGTTTCAAAATATGGATTTAAAAAACCTACACCAAAACATATTTTTTATTATTTAAATAAATAAATAAGTTATAGAGAAACAAATTAATTTAATTAACATATTTGGGAAGTATTCTGAGCCCAACGTTAAACAGAGGAGATGCACTGAAGTATAGGAAATAATTGTAAGAAATACTTTCGTACTGCTGAAATGGTTTTAAGTATGTTAATCCTATAGTATTATTAGTATAATTAGAATACTACTTCAGAACAAGAATATTTAGAAAAACACATTTTAAATATCAGTCATAATAAATAATAAAGATTGTATAGACTACTGATTAATTGCAGCACATAGTCTTTTTGTACATACTTCATATTTAAGCCTGTATTAGTTTTTACAAAACCTTCAGCTTCTCAGGTAGTTTCTTCATCTCTTCGGTTAGGGAGCTTCAGGGAGCTGCTACAGAATTCCCTTGTAAGACACCAAAGCCTCTGAGGATATCACAAACGGTACCAGGGACCAACATGAGGGCAGTTTGGTAGTGTTCTTGGAGACTAACTAGGTGGGATGTCCAATGTTTGAATGGTTTAAATCACGTGCAATGAACCTCACCCAGAAATTTTCACTCAGAAAATTGGAATATACTACATTCCTTATGGAAAATGTAGCCTGTAAACTAAATGAATTTGAATTTTATCAGTCAACTGTCACATCCCTTTTCACAATAATCTTCTATTTTTTTAGTCCTCAGAAATGCAGGACCTGAACTTAGCATCCATCATACACAGGTGCATGACATCTGCTGTGCAAGACCATGACCGAGGCTAAGAGTAGGTATTTGTAATCTTAAACATCTTTAGGAATTGTCCAAGTGTGACAAATGCTTAAAATAACAGTTTTAGATACTCCTCACATTTACTACCTATTTTCCATATAAATCTAGTAATATAACCACCAAATGTATTGCTGTGGAGACTGATTTCAAGATATAATTTGTCCTGGGTAATTTTTTGCATAGAGATCCTGTTGTTCTCTATCAGTTTGGTAACTATTCTTTCCTCCTTGTGTTACCAGTATTTTCTAGTTCACAACTGCAGGGGTGAAAGATGACCTTAATCTGAAAAAGTTTATTTCTTGGGAAGCTCTTCATACTCTGGGGTGTACACTTGCGAAAGGGAGTGAACCACTGACCACAGAAGGCAGGCTTAAATTAGTGCATATCCTCAGGGTAAACCTCCTGTTCTCTGCACTTGCCTGAAGCCAACACAGTTCTCCAGCTTTACTTAGTGGTGCAAACTAACCCAATTTCTACCCTCATGTATCTAAATAACATCTAGGTGAGGACACTTTCCCAAACAATGTTCAAAACTTCGGCTAATACATATATACACCTGTCCACCACTATGCCACCGGACCGACTTTGGCTTAAGCTTAGCATAGTTCATACTAACAGACATTCACAATGTTAACTTTTAGGTTTTAACAGTAAAGTATTAGTAATTTTATATATATATATATATATACACACATGGAAATAGAATACTGCGAAATGTGTTTTTGTGTTTTTAGTGCTAGATTTGGTTTGTTTCTCCAAAAGAGGTTTCAACATCATAAGATATTTTGGAAACATTTTCTTATGTATCTAAAACCCCCCAAAATACTACTCATAAACTATTATTTAAAAGGTGTTTTTCATATGTTTGGGGGTTGTTGTTTGGTTGTTTGTTGGTTTTTCTTGTTATTTTCCCCCAAGTCTGCTGGGTCATCTGGTACTTTTTCATTGATTCCAAAATTATTTCACTGATTTCAGATGAATGGATCCATGTGGGCATTTTTTTTTTCTTTTCCCCAGATGGAATGTATAAATAGCAGTTCCAGTTAAGTAAGTTCTGCAACAGAAAAATTACATCATTCTGTGATAATTGGTGAATATCTATCATCATAGCTGCATAGCTGTAGATATCAAATACTTTTCTATTTCAAAGTGGGCTGCTTTTATAATTTATATAGACTTCCTTCCTTCCTTCCTTCCTTCCTTCCTTCCTTCCTTCCTTCCTTCCTTCCTTCCTTCCTTCCTTCCTTCCTTCCTTCCTTCCTTCCTTCCTTCCTTCCTTCCTTCCTTCCTTCCTTCCTTCCTTCCTTCCTTCCTTCCTTCCTTCCTTCCTTCCTTCCTTCCTTCCTTCCTTCCTTCCTTCCTTCCTTCCTTCCTTCCTTCCTTCCTTCCTTCCTTCCTTCCTTCCTTCCTTCCTTCCTTCCTTCCTTCCTTCCTTCCTTCCTTCCTTCCTTCCTTCCTTCCTTCCTTCCTTCCTTCCTTCCTTCCTTCCTTCCTTCCTTCCTTCCTTCCTTCCTTCCTTCCTTCCTTCCTTCCTTCCTTCCTTCCTTCCTTCCTTCCTTCCTTCCTTCCTCCCTCCCTCCCTCCCTCCCTCCCTCCCTCCCTTCCCTTCCCTTCCCTTCCCTTCCCTTCCCTTCCCTTCCCTTCCCTTCCCTTCCCTTCCCTTCCCTTCCCTTCCCTTCCCTTCCCTTCCCTTCCCTTCCCTTCCCTTCCCTTCCCTTCCCTTCCCTTCCCTTCCCTTCCCTTCCCTTCCCTTCCCTTCCCTGAATTGATAACAAAAATATGGCCCTGATGATAGTGTATTTTGACTCATAGAATCAAGACGACATAAGCAACAACAGTACAATATCTTCATTGTCCTATTATTCTCCTTACAATTCCTCAGAGATAATGCAAAAAAGGTCCCCCAAACCAGGACAAAAAAGTAAGTATGGGTATGGGTCTAAAGTGAGACTTCAGATGAATTTAAACACCCAAACTGTGGTCCTTTAGATTCTACAGCGGTTCCTGGAAAGTTTCTGAGAAATTCCTGAAAAGCCTCATTTACAACTATGAATTTC
This sequence comes from Rhynochetos jubatus, assembly GCA_027574665.1. Classification (NCBI taxonomy): domain Eukaryota; kingdom Metazoa; phylum Chordata; class Aves; order Eurypygiformes; family Rhynochetidae; genus Rhynochetos; species Rhynochetos jubatus. Next base: position 100,388,477 of record CM050649.1, on the reverse strand, counting down.
ATTACATATACATATTCTGCATGTGCACATACTTGGAAATACCTTTATCCCATAGTTAATGTTAAGCAGAGTGTGTGACTCATACTGTTATTGAAGGACTTGATAGGAGAGGGAAAGGAGGAATTTCTAGTAGTCACACTTAATACATGAAAAAGGACTAAATCTCACGTCTCTCTACATTGGACTAGAAATCCAAGTTCAAGTGATTATAGTTGGGAAAAAACATCTTGGACTAACCAAGTTTTAATTATTTAAAGAACAGAGGAACAGATGGGAGAAGCAGGATGAAAAGCTGCAGGACTCTGGTATGAGAAATAACGTGAGGGTTGGACTACTTGTACAGAAGAAGAAAACAGGGGAATCTTCTCCCTGATATTTCTTCACAGTTAGTATATTGGCTTTGGAGTCTGTATGTCATGAAACTACTCTGTAGAAGGCTTGGTGACCTTTACTGCTTGTGACAAAGTCACTACATCACTGAAAACTGTAATACTCTTGATTTCGTTGGTGTTTTTTTGGTAGGGTTTGTTTTTTTTTTTTTTTTTGTGGTGGTGGTGGTGGTGATTTTTTTGGTTTGGTTTTGTTTGTTTGGCTGGTTTGTTGGGCTTTTTCAGTTTTGAACCTTAAAGATCTTAAGAAAATTCTGGACCAATTTTTGGGTGGAGATTAGTCTTCATACTGCCTAAGGTTCTTATGTTACAAACATAACTCATGCCAGTAATAAGTGATGAAACAACCCGCAGAGAGCAACGTGTCTTTATTAATTTTTGTGATTCATGTAAATATTCTGAAAATTTATCTCAATACCTCTTATATAAGGAACATATATTGTTCAAGAAAATTATCGCCATTATATGATTTGACTCCATGTTGTAGAAACTTCAAGTTAGGTATACAGGTTGTGGTTTCTTTGCATTAGTGTCTTAATTTTTAGCAAAACCCAAGAAGATTTAGTCATATGGCTTCTTGGTCAATTGCCTTAACAGAGACATCTGAAACCATACAAGACATAAAAGGGTAGGTATCCGTGATATCTGCATGTGTTTGGAAATGCCTCAATGAACCTACAAGAGAGCCAAAACATTTAGAACACTAGTTGGAAGCCAAGTGGGACACCTTAAAACCTCTAAGATAAGCATGGTACATGTAGATGACTGAACTAAGCCTGATAAAGAAAATGTATTCCAGAAAGCTGTTGAGTTCATAAAACATAGGTGTCTTATATCAGGGAGAGGTGAATAGATCTCAAAACTTCATAAACTGTGTTGGCTAGACTGCACTAGAAACTTACACACCTCAATAGAGTCCATAAATAACATAGGCATCTGCACTTACATAACTTCATTTAGATATCAGCACTCTGTAGTTAAATGCCAACCTTCGTGATTCAACAGGAAAACTCCTAAGAGAAAATGACATAAGTTCCTGCATAGGAAGACTTCATTTCTGAAATGCTCTTTCATGCAAGCCTGATGAGGTTCTCAAGTAGCATGAAATTTAAGGAATTAAATATTTAATGATTCAGAATTTTCAGTCACTGGAAAAGATCTGTCATTCCCTCGTATTTAGCTAACTGCAGAGTAATCTCTGCAGAGGAAATTTCAAGGACTTCTCACATTTCCATTTTTCCAAGTTATAAAATATAATGAAATTGTAAAATCTCAAAGAAAATTGAAATGTTTACTCAAGAAGGAGATAAGGTTTACAGCAGTGCTTCTTATCCATGAATCTGAAGAGTGAAGATTTAACATATTTATGTGATGATTTTTTAGAACTATTATTAATTTCCTAAAAGACCAAGGATAAACATGGAGAGTGCAGATGGATGATGTAAGAGAAACCCAGAAGTATTTATTTTCTTTTTATCTGACTCATTTCTCCAGTATCAATTAATTCTGGAACTACTCTGGAAAGTTATTAGCCATGCACTGCTGGAACAATTGACCCAACAGGATCACCACAAGAAAATCTGCAGAATTACACACAGACATAAAGCTGACCCAGTATCTACTGTCATCATAAAACTCCAAAACATAAGACTTGCTTTTTTTTCTTCTTTGAAACTGAACAGCAAGACACAATCAAAGAATTTCTCAGGAGGATGGAGAATCCCAAATGTGCATTGCAGAGAGGCAGTATCACACTCTTTCCTTGAAGTTCAGCACTGTCAGCCAAAGTTAGATGTTTGAGAGGCAGTTTTATTCTGGGAAGTATTCCAGATTCATTTATGAGAAAGTGAATTGTTCTATGACCAGCATATGCTAAACCATCTATTGTGCACAGGGTAAGGGATATTCTTGCATTTCATACTTGACTCCATAACCTCAAATGAATAAATACATACCGTGTACAGAGCAAATACCACTTCAAGAGCACATTGCAGCGCTGAATCTTCTCTCTGACTAAACACCAGCTGGTAAGTCACTCAAGTTTAGGCAGAGTTGAGTTTGTTGTTGTATTGTTGTGGGTTTTTTCCCCAGTGCTAGTCAGAGTGGGGATTATGTATATTACTGATACATTAAATAATTTTGCCTGATACTACTATATATTTTTGACAGACAAATGGTAAAGAAGTAATGTGATTAACTGAAAAGAGCAGCCCATCTTTGATCTAATGATAGAAAGTTCAGGTTATTCATATGCTCAATTGCACTCTAAATTATACCCTAATACTGAGCTACTTGGTTACAGGAACTATCACACCCTCTTTGCTTGTCTTGCACTTAATTTCCAGAAACTTGGAAATATTTTCATTCAATCTTATCCATACAGTGCACATCCTCAACAATAAAGGACATGTTTAATCAAATTTTATGATTCCAGGTCTTGCTGTTTGTTCCAACACACCTTAAGTCAAGGACATCTTATGAAGTTCAACTCCAAGTAAACATACCTATTAAAAGCACTCAAAATGTTATGAGGATACTTCAACTTTCTTTCTGGCAGGAAAAAGTTACTTCACAGATCTTTTGATTATTACAGGTGTGTGGATTAAAGGTCAAAGCCACAGACCACTTTATTTTAAAATTGATGAGATTCACATCATTCCAGTTATTTTCCTTCCAAATTCAGCTATTACCTCTCTTTGTGTCATAGTACAGACAGACTCTTCTGACATAGTCTTTGCAGTACTATAAAACCTAGTAAACCAGTAGCAAACCATTGATTCAGCTGCTTTCTTCCCTGCAGCCTATTGAAATCCTCTTAAGGGTTTTATGCTTATGAAGATCACTATAATATCCAGCTGCCTTCCACCACACTATTTAGGAAAAGGGAATTTTTAATTACTTGATTGGTTTTTTAGAGTTGAAGAACATTTTGGGTAAATGTGAGACAGAAAAGTGATAAAGACAAGCCATTAATAATAAAATTATTTTAATTTCATTTTCAATTCAAAAATTTTCATAAGCAAAAAATATTGTAAAGAAGGGTCTTAAAGTGATTCCTAAATATAAATTTCCATATTATACGTCTTGGACTCTTTCAGCTTTTACACACAAATCACTTTCAGATGTTAGAAAACCAAAGCAGGTCAACAAACCCATTTCACCCTCACTCTAAAATTAGTAAGTAGATGGTCACCTTTCTCTTCACTGTAGGTTTGAAAGCAAAATCTAAACTGTAAGTAACTAATAAGGTTTGATAAAGAAAAAAATCATTAAGGTACTTCATTAATTTTAATTACAGCAAATGTAAAGGAATTGCATGTTATATCACACAATATAAAAAAGAATAAAGATAGATATTAGGAGTATTGTCTCTTTTCCAGAGCAGTTCAAAAGCAAGGGAAAAGCAACACAGCATGAGTTAGGCAAAGTTAAGATCATTCATGTGGTGTTACTTATCAAAATGTCAAGCATAACCTGAAAACTTCCTGCCAGCAGTCCCAAAATGTCACAAAAAGAGAAGCTTACCAGGCAATGCAGAACCTTTTGCTTTAGACAGAGGTGTGATTTGAGTTCAGGCCTGTGAGCAAAGAAACAGTGTTTTAATGCAAGCCTTGAGACCAAATACTCTTTGTAGTGTTGGATGGAACCCTTAGTCCTCTGTAGCATTTCTTGCAGAACAGTATGAAAAGAATAATATTTGTCTGAAAGTGCAGTTCCCCAGATCACTTATCTAGTGGGACAAAATAATTGTTGAGCTAAGCAAACAGAATTCCATTAATATGAGTACAACTGCACTTGCTTACCACAACACTGTATTTAATACTGTAGGGATAAATGCCTTGGATAATCATAAAATCATAGAATCGTCTAGGTTGGAAAAGACCTTTAAAACCATCAGGTCCAACAGTTTACCTAGCACTGCCACTGTCCACCATTAAACCATGTCTCTAATCACCACACCTACACATCTCTTAAATACCTCCAGGGGTGGTGACTCAACCACCACCCTGGTCACCCTGCCTGTCTAAAGCTTGACAACTCTTTTGGTGAAGAAATTTTTCCTTATCACCAATCAAATCCTCCCCTGTCACAACTTGAGGATTTTTCCTCTTTTCTTGTCACTTGGCACTTGGGAGAAGAGACCAACACCCACCTCACTACAACCTCCTTTCATGTAGTTGTAGAAAGAGATAAGGTGTCCCCTGAGCCTCCTCTTCTCCAGGCTAAGCAACCCCAGTTCCCTCAGCCACTCCTCACAGGATTTGTGTTGCAGACCCTTCACCAGCTTCATTGTCCTTCTCTGGACATGCTCTAGCACCTCAATGTCTTTCTTGTGGTGAGGGGCCCCTTCTTCCAAACCTCATAAACTCTCTTTTTTTTTCCCTGAGTTCTAGCCAAAGCTGTCTGTTCAATCAGGATGGTCTTCTTCCCCACTAGCTCATCTTCTGTCACATGGGGTTGGCCTGCTCCGGCACCTTTAAGATTTCATTCTTGAAGAATAATGCAGAGCCTTCCTGGGACTCCTTTGCCCTTCAGGACTTGCCTCCCAAGGGACAATGTCAACCAGGCTCCAAAACCTGAGAAAGTCTGCTGTACAGAATTCCAAGGTAGCTTTTCTGTTGACCCTTCTCTGAGAACTGAAAACTCTATTGTTTTGTGATTGCTATGACACAGACAGCATCCAAATGTCACATCACCCACATGTCCTTCTCTGTTCACAAACAACAGGTCCAGCAGGGCACCTTCCATAATTGTCTCACCAGCTGTGTCAGAAAGCTGAAGTTCCTTCCACACACTCCAGGAACCTCCTAGCCTGTTTCCTCTCTGCTGTATTACATTTTCAGCAGACATCTGGTAAGTTGAAGTCCTCCACAAAAAAAAGATTTAACAATTGTGAGACTTTTCCCAGCTGCTTATAGAATATTTCATCTGTATCTTCATCCAGGCTGAGTGGTCTAAAACAGACTCCCACCATGATATCTGTCTTGATGGACTTCCTCCTGACTCTCACCCATAAACACACATCTGTGTCATCATCTTCATTAGGCTCTAAACAATTGAAACACTCCCTGACATACATACAGGGCAAACCCATTGCCTCTCCTTCCTTGCCTATCCCTTCTGAAGAGTTTACAACCATCCATTGCAGCACTCCAGTTGTGAAAGTCATCCCACCATGTTACTGTGATAGCAACTATATCATAGATTTTCTGCTGCACAATGGCTTTGAGCTCCACCTGTTTGTTGCCCATACTGCATGCATTGGTGTAGGTGCACATTACCTGGCTAATGGCCCTGACACCTTTTTAGAGGGAGAAATCCTAATTCTTATATCACCATTCTCATGTATTTCCATGGTATCTGACACACCAATAGCCCTTTGCTGCCGCATGGATGTGCATCTCCTTTCCTCCACTGAGTTGGCAGTCTAAAGGAACTTGCTAACACACCATCCCTCAAAGATTGGTGAGCTGCCTCCAGGCTTCCCTCTAGAGAGCCTGGTTTTATCACTTTACCCCTTTCAAATCTATTTTAAAGCTCTTTCAAGGACCCCTGCTAACTCCTGTGCGAAGATCCTTTTCCCTTTTTGATACAGGTTACCCCATCTGTTGCCAGTGGTCCTGATATAGTGTAAACTGACCCATGATCAGAAAAAACAAAATTCTGCCAATGACACCAAACTCAGGGCCAGGTGTTGATCTGCTCTCTCTTCCTGTTTCTTCTCTCATCATTCCCTGCCAATGGAAGGGTAGAAGAGAACACAACTTGTGCTCCTGATCCCTCAACCAGTTGTCCTAAGGCCCAGAAGTCTCTCTTGATTGCCCTTGGACTTCCTATCGTAACTTCATCACTACCTAGCTGAAAAATCAATAGTGGATAGTAGTCCAAGGGACCAGGGTAGGAAGCTTTCCCTTCACATCTTTAACCTGGGCCTCAGGAAGGCAGCACTTCCTTAAGAAGTAGGTCTGGTCTGCATATTGGGCCTTCTGTTCACTTCAGAAGAGAGTCTATTTTTCTTTATGGAGACAGTTTTGATGCAGGACATAGGCTGACCTAACCTCGCTGACACCTCAAAGCTAGATGAACAATCATTCCTGTCCTTGTTTGGTTCAACCTTCAAAGCCTCATACCTATTGTGCAAAGGCACATGGGAATGTGAGGTAATCACAGAGGAGATGTGCATGCTGTGCCAGGTGGCAATCTTTTGCCATTGGGCCCTATCTGTTAAGTCACTGTGTTCAGGCAGTGTCGTGGTTTAACTCCGGCTAGCAAAATACCACGAAGCCGCTCTCACAAATCCCCCTCCCCTCCTTCGGTGGAGGGGAAGAATCAGAGGAAAAAGAAATAAGGAAGCTCGTAAAACTGAGATAAGAACTATTTACTACTAATAATAAATAATTAAAATGGTAGAAAATAAAACAGATTATACAATATATACAATATGATACAATTTCCCACCATCCACTGACCAATGCACACCCAGATGCTGAGTGATGAAAATCAGACCCAGAGAGCCTGAAAACCACAGCCCGAGAGCGATCACAGCCTGAGAGCCGCAGCCTGAAGGCTGGAGCCTGGGAGCTAACGCAGCAGATTCTGAACAAACCCTAAAAATACTCTAAACAACCCACCAGCTCCCACATGAACAAGGCAGCACAGGAGTTAGCAAAGCAGCTAACGCAGGAGGGTTAGCAAGTGCCTGGGAGTAGACAAGCAAGGGAGTAAGGGAGAGAGAGAGAAGGGAAGAGTAACGGCTACCGGAACCCCTTCCTCACCCAAGAGACTGGAACACGATGTACTATGGAATGAAATACTTCCTTGGTTAGTCTGTGTCAGCTACAGTATCCAAAGTGGACAAAAGACCTCGAATTCAGTACAGGTCATCCCCAGCACCAGCTGAGGCCTTACCAATGTTTTTCTTAGCGTCATCCAGCAACATAGTTCCCTGGTAACCAGAGTAAACGGAGTTTACCCTTTCCTGACTGAACCCAGCACATTCTCCACCCCTTATTTCATATCATTTACGTCACGCTTCAGCTCCATACTCTCCATAAATTCACATGAAACAGCTTCCCCTTTCCCATCCCATCGCACACAGAGATCATTCCCTTAGTCTATGAACCATATTGGCAAAATGTCCATTAGTCCATGACTTTGGGTTCTATCAGGTGGTCACTCAGGACAGGAAAGGTGGAGTGTTGCGTGGGATCGTTGGGTGCTGATGCCAGCTCAGGTCAGGCCACTACTGCCCTTCTGACAAGGCTGGACCTCTATATATTCAGGTGATCTCTGCCAGAGTGATTCCTACAACACAGAGCTCAGAACAAGGGTTATTTGCAGTGGTTAATGTCCATCATGCAATTTGGTTCATGGGCTAGTTTCACTAAGAATCAAATCTTCTTGAGGCACACATTGGACTTGCCCATCTTCTCTCATTACCCACCAAGTACACCCAGGTCCTTGAGAAAAAGCAACCCCACGGATGGGTTTTCCTTTGCCCAAGGCAGAAAGAATCCAGACTGTTTTCCCCAGCATACTTTTCACATGCACTACAGGGACTTTATCTCCTTCCACAGTGCATAGAAGTTTTGACTTGGCAGGGCCAGCACAGTTGGCAGATCCTCTTGTGTTGACTAACCAGGTGGCCTTTGTCAAATGTGTACCCCAATTTTTAAAAGTTCCACCCCCCCATTGCCCTCAGGGTGGTCTTTAACAGCCCATTGCATTGCTTGACCTTCCCTGAGACAGGTGTATGATAGAGGATGTGATACACCTACTCAATGCCGTGCTCTTTGGCCCAAGTGTCTATGAGGCTGTTTCGGAAATGAGTTCCATTATCTGATTCAATCTTTTCCGGGGTGCCGTGTCGCCACAGGACTTGCCTTTCAAGGCCCAAGATAGTATTTCGGGCAGTGGCATGGGACACCAGATTTGTTTCCAGCCACCTGGTGGTTGCCCCCACCATTGTGAGCACATGGCACTTGCCTTGGCAGGTTTTGGGGAGGGTGATGTAGTCAACCTGCCAGGCCTCCCCATATTTATATTTCAGCCGTTGCCCCCCATACCAAACAGGCTTCACCCTCTTGGCTTGTTTGATGGCAGCACGTCTCGCATTCATGAATGACCTGCGCAATAGCGTCCATGGTCAAGTCCACCCCTCGGTCACGAGCCCATCTGTACATGGCGTCTCTCCCTTGGTGGCCCGAGGTGTCATGGGTCCACCTAGCCATGAACAGCTCACCTTTATGTTGCCAGTCCAGATCTACCTGAGCCACTGCAATCTTAGCAGGTTGATGCACCTGCTGGTTGTATCGATGTTCTTCAGTAGCTTGACTTCTGGGTACATGGGCATCGACATGACGCACCTTGACGACCAGGTTGTCTAGATGGGAAGCAATGTCCTGCCATAGCGCGGCAGACCAGATGGGTTTGCCTCGGCGCTGCCAGTTGCTCTTTTTCCACTGCTGTAGCCACCCCCACAGAGCATTAGCCACCATCCATGAGTCAGTGTAGAGATAAAGCACTGGCCATTTCTCTCATTGAGCAATGTCCAAAGCCAGCTGGATGGCTTTTACCTCCGCAAATTGACTCAATTCACCTTGGCCTTCTGCAGTCTTTGCAACTTGTCGGGGTGGGACTCCACACAGCAGCTTTCCACCTCCGATGTTTCCCTACAATGTGGCAGGACCCATCAGTAAGCAGGGCATATTGCTTCTCATTGTCTGGCAATTGGTTGTACAAAGGGGTTTCTTCAGCCCGTGTCACCTCTTCCTCTGGTGACATTCCAAAGTCTTTACCTTGTGGCCAGTCCATGATCACTTCTAAGATTCCTGGGTGACTGGGATTTTGTATGCGAGCTTGTTGTGTGATCAGGGCAGCCCACTTACTCCACGTATCATCGGTGGCATGATGAGTGGAGGAGATTCTGACTTTGAACATCCAGCCCAGCACTGGTAGTCGAGGTGCCAGGAGGAGCTGTGTTTCAGTTCCAACCACTTCTGAGGCAGATCGAATTCCCTCATAAGCTGACAGTATCTCTTTTTAGGTTGGAGTGCAGCGGACCTCAGACCCTCTATATCCCCGGCTCCAAAATCCTAGGAGTCGACCTCGGGTCTACCCTGGTTCTTTCTGCCAGAGGTTCCAGGTAGGGCCATTCTCCCCAGCTGCAGTGTAGAGTACATTCTTTATCTCTGGCCTTGTTCGGACTGGTCCAAGGGCTACTGCATGCACGATCTCCTGCTTGATCTGTTCAAAGGCTTGTTGCTGCTCAGGGCCCCATTTGAAATCATTTTTCCTCTGGGTCACTGCATAGAGATGGCTTAAAATTTGGCTGTAATTTGGAATATGCATCCTCCAGAAACCTATGATGCCTAGGAAAGTTTGTGTTTCCTTTTTGCTCATTGGTGGGGACATAGCTGTGATTTTGTTGATCACATCCATCAGGATCTGGTGACGTCATTCTTGCCACTTTATTCCTAAGAACTGGATCTCTCGTGCAGGTCCCTTGAACTTACTTTGCTTTATGGCAAAACTGGCTTTCAGGAGGATTTGGATGATCTTCTTCCCTTTCTCAAAACCTTCATCTGCTCTGTCGCCCCATACAATGATGTCATCAATGTACTATAGATATTTGGGAGCTGCACCCTGTTCCAGTGAGGTCTGGATCAGTCCATGGCAGATGGTAGGACTGTGTTTCCACCCCTGGGGCAGCCAATTCCAGGTGTATTGGATGCCCCTCCAAGTGAAAACAAACTGTGGCCTGCACTCTGCTGCCAAAGAAATGGAGGAAAAGACATTAGCAAAGTCAATCATGGCATACCACTTGGCTGCCTTTGACTCCAGCTCATATTGGAGTTCCAGCATGTCCGGCACGGCAGCACTCAGTGATGGCGTGACTTCATTCAGGCCACAATTGTCGACTGTCAGTCTCCATTCTCCATCAGACTTATGCACTGGCCAGATGGGGCTGTTAAAGGGTGAGCGGGTTTTGCTGATCACCCCTTGGCTCTCCAGCTGACGAATCAGCTTCTGGACGGGAAGCAAAGAGTCTCTGTTAGTACGGTACTGCCGCCGATGCACTGTTGTAGTGGCAATTGGCACCTATTGATCTACAACCTTTAGCAATCCCACAACAGAAGGGTCCTGTGAGAGACCAGGCAAGACAGACAGCTGCTCAATTTCATCAGTCTCTAAAGCAGCTATCCCAAAAGCCCACCAGTACCCTTTCGGGTCCTTAAAGTACCCTCTCTTAAGGTAGTCTATGCCAAAGATGCATGGGGCATCTGGGCCAGTCACAATGGGATGCTTTAGCCACTCCTTCCCAGTCAGGCTTATCTCAGCCTCCAACGCAGTCAGTTGTTGGGAACCCCCAGTCACACCAGAAATGTTGATGGGTTGTACCCCCTTACAGCTTGATGGCATGAGGGTACACTGTGCACCCATGTCTACTAGAGCTCTGTACTCCTGGAGCTCTGATGTGCCAGGCCATTGAATCCACACAGTCCAATAAACATGGTTGTCCCTTTCCTCCACCTGGCTGGAGGCAGGATCCCTCTACAAGTGATCTGATTCACAGTCACTCATGTCTTGGAGAAATGGATTATTGCTCCAGTGCTGTTTGGCTACAGGAGCAACAGTTTTCTTAGAAGAGTCCGTACTTGTGAGCTTTTTTCCCTTTCAGTTCACATACTCATTCCTCTACGTAGGAGGTAAGTTTTCCATCCCACTTCCTCATGTCCTCTCCGTGGTCAAGTAGGTAAAACCACAGGGCACGGTGTGATGGTTACCTTTTATATTCCTGTCTTTGAGGAAAGGAATGCTTCCTCCTAATTGCTGAGACACTGGCTCATGCAGTTGGGGATTGGAACATCTCTTTTCTGAACTGCTTAAACTCCTTGGACAGTTCCTCTATAGCTGAGGCACAGGCCCGCATGGGGGAAGAAACAGTGTCCTCATATCCCCAGAACTTTTGAACCAAGTCCTCCACTAGAGGATAGGGAATGCTCTGTATCATGTGTCCTGTCTTCCTGTTGGGCCTTTGTCATGGAACATAGGGTGTGATTCCAGTGGTCTGTCTCTCTTTCTTACTCCCTGATACTCCTCAACCTCCTCACATACTCCCAGAGCTTTGTTACTAAGTGAAGTTCCTCTAGCTGGGTGTACCTCCCACATCTGTGCTCACTGCGGCAGGCTGGTACTGGTGTCAGCCCAGGGCACAGCCTTCAGGCAGACACCTGGGTGGCAGAGTGTTCCCAGTGGAGGTCTGTCTGGGAGACTGCACCAGTTGCGTAAGTAAGTAAATTAATAAACAAACACTATTTTTTCTTGTTTCATCCTTATGTGATATATTCAGACAACTGCTGTTCAAAACACTGATAACAATGAGTATACAAGATATAGATCAGAGGCATGGAATTTTTTATTTAACAAACTTTGTTGCCATTATTTTCCCTGCTTCTGAATTTCTTGCAAAAATAAACCAGGATTTCCTGGCATTTATTTTCTTGAAATATTTTTATAAATAATTCTTATTCTCTGTCTTTAGTATGATGACTTGATTCCATGTATCATCAAATATGATTATGACACTAAGTTATTTTTCTTCGTCTCATTATTCTTTCATATTGTTTCTATTCCGTGACTGGATAAATGAAACATTAGAAAAATAAAAATATAAAAACCTGTTTATATATGAGCTAGACTGAAGTAATAGTGACTACCAAGCTCAACTGCTTACCTTAAATATCTGGAAGTTGTGATCCTAAGCCAAGCTAGACATCTTAGCTATCTTGTTTACGCAGTGAAGAAATATAGCAACCCTAAGGGGCAGTTCCTCTGACATGCCTTAAGGTAATACAATCAAATGAATTGTCTTCTGAAAGTTCTCTCCATTGACTAATTGGATCTGCAACACATATACACACCTGTTAAATCCAATTTAGGTGCCATGCCTCCTGTGCTCTAGTTGCTAGTCCAGAACAGCACAAGTGTTTGTAGGTCACACACCATGTCTGCCAAAGCTGTGAGAAAATAGCACTACAGCACCTACTTTTGGCCTGGTGTGATTAATTCTGTTGCAGGCATAAAACTTAAATAAAACTAATATGGAGCTAATGAAGGTGAAATATGGGCTGTGATGAGACATACTGACAAGAATCTGCATTATGATACACACTATACAGTGTGAAGTTAATTGACTACACAAGGCTAGCATACCTTTCCCTTTTTATATCAGCTCTAAAAATCATAAATTCCCACTCCCTGTAGATTAAAATCTCAATTACAAATGTTTGTTTCACATTGAAGAATATATACTTCTTTAAAATCTCTACAAGATTTTAGGTTGAGAACAGCACATAGTACTCAGGTTTGTATAAAACAAACACCATATCTCTTTCAAAATTTATTATCATCTACTTCATGGAACTCTGGAAATAATTTGAGAAATACATTGCACTGCTTCAAAAATCAAGAACAAGTAATGACCACCAACAATTTCATTTGAAAAAGCCTGTAAATCTTCAGGGATGGTGTTTGGGAAAATGGTGTGTTTCTTATATTCCATATTTCTCTGAGAAAGCAGAGCATTCTCATATGCCCTTTATTCCTCTATGTGCTTAATGTATTCCTGGCAATGGATTGTTGCAATAAATTCTGTCTCCCTCAGGTGCTACTGTTCCATGAAGAAGGAAAAAAAAAAAAAAAGACATTAGCCTCTCTCCTTCTAGACCAGAAAATAATATCTTTGACCACTGGAAATGTATGTGAAAGGTAGTCAGTCATCAGCTTACTTTCTCTTTTTATGAACAGTATCTCAGTGGGCACTAAAGGTTTTAATGCTGCATGAAATATATGAGAGGAATTAACATCTAAGGCAGCCTGACTTCTATTTCTATTTCTAATTTTGCTAATTTCTTATTAACAATTTTAATCATACAGGAGTATGTGAGGGGAAATCAACACATGAGTTCTTTAAGCACTGTCCCCATACTGATAAGCAATAGAAGACTCTAAGCTATTATTTTCTTGACAACACTGGACAGAAGTAATGATGGGGACTAGCTGACAGTGCAGCAGGGACATTTATAATCAGATGCATAAAGCCTGGAGGGATGGCTTGGGCACTCAAGCCCCTCCAATATTTATGTTTGGTATTAAACACTTCAAGTGAAGATAATGATTTTGGCTCATTGCCCTTTCCCAATATTTTGAAACATCCATGCACCCATGGTCATAATAAAGGCAAAATTAACTTCATTGCAAATAGAGAGGAAGAGTTGCAATTTGAAAAAAAAAAAAAAGAAACATCACACTTAAAAGAGCTATGCAGATATTATGATTCTATACTACTTTTTAAGGAATGTTTTCAAACATTTAAGTCCATCTTCTACTCATGGGATAAACAGATAAATTAATATGGTCTTTCTCATCCTGCAATAATTCTGCTAAAGAGTGGCAAAAGGCTGTCACTAAACACAAATGTCAATATCCTCAATAAGGGCAGTAGTAATTACAGCTCTACATTTTGGTGGTTTCTAAGTAAGTTCACTGTTTATGAATAAAATACTATGACTTATCTCAGAGTAATGTTCATTTCACTGAGGTTGAAAACCTTCTTTTCTTTTAAAACCAATAAGAAACCAGTTGGTCGTTGGTATTTTTCCTCAGTCTCAACTGCTGATAACCATGGTATAGATAAACTACCACCTTACGAAAACTATTTTAAAAATTACTTATCTTAGCAAGTACAAAGTCATTTTCACTAAATAAAGAATTAAGAAATATTCCTATAAAAGCAGAAAAAAGTTCAAAACCTACACTGAATGTTTTACAGACTGAACATGAGATGAAGCTGTTAAGGGACATAGCATTGTGAAAGTAATGTAACAGAATCTTAATTAATCAGGATATATAAGGAGAGGAGTTGTTTAGCTTATGAGAAGCTGACTTCCACTAACACTTTTTCCCCTCACAGACAGTTCTAGCAATTCCTTTTGTAGAGCTTCTGGAGCTATATTCTGCTTCACTGTTAGACCCTGGAAAAAGACGATGAGTACCTGGAAATGTTGAAATATTGATATTTAAAGTGAGAATAACCATTGTGTATTTTGTCTTCCTTTCTCGAAAATTATATTTTTATTTTTTGAATAACAGCTTGCAAAGCCAAGTTTCGCTGTTTTGATTTCCTGAATTATAAACTCTGACAAAATGTAGCTTCTTGTAGTTAAAAAAAAATAAATAAGTAAATAATTCTAACTAAATAAAATAATTTAACAAAATCAGTTAAAGGTATGACAAGAAAACTGCCTTGACATCTGTGTAACCTTTACAATTGATTAGTACCAAATAGGAAAAAACATACTGTTTAACATCTTCGTCAGTGACATGGACTATGGCATCGAGTGCACCCTCAGCAAATGCTGACGACAGCAAGCTGTGTGGTGCGGTCAACATGCTGGAAGGATGGGATGCCATCCAGAGGGACTTTGACAAGCTGAAGAGGTGGGCCTCTGCCAACCTCATGGAGTTCAACAAGGCCAAGTGCAAGGTCCTGCACCTGGGTCGGGGCAATCCCAAATACAAGTACAGGCTGGGTGGTGAATGGATCGAGAGCAACCCTGAGGAGAAGGATGTGTGGGGTAATGGTGGATGAAAAGACAGATATGAGACACAGTGTGCGCTGGCAGCCCAGAAAGCCAACCGTGTCCTGGGCTGTATCAGGAGAAGTGTGGCCAGCAGGTCGAGGGAGAGGATTCTACCCCTGTACTCTGCACTTGTAAGACCCAAACTGGAGTACTGTGTCCAGCTGTGGAGCCCTCAGTTTAAGAAGGATATTGACCAGTTGGAACGAGTTCAGAGGAGGCCACAAAGATGGTCAGAGGGCTGGAGCACCTCTCCTCTGAAGAAAGGCTGAGAGAATTGGGCTTGTTCAGCCTGGAGAAGAGAAGGCTTTTGGGAGACCTTATTGCAGCCTTCCAGTAGCTGAAGGGGCCCTACAGGGAAGCTGGGGTGGGGCTTTTTACAAGGCCCTGTAGTGACAGAACAAGGGGTAATGGGTTTAAACTGAAAGTGGGGAAATTTAGATTAAATATGAGGAAGAAATTCTTCACAGGGAGGTGGTGAAGCACTGAAACAGGTTGTCCAGAGAAGTTGTGGATGCCCCATCCCTGGCTGTCTCCAAAGCCAGGCTGGATGAAGCTTTGAGCAACCTGGTCTAGCGGAGGTTGTCCCTGCCCATGGCAGGGGGCTTGGAACTAGATGATTCTTAGGTCCCTTCCAACCCAAACCATTCTGTGATTCTATGATTCTATAATGTTGTCCAAAAGGTAAGTCTTATTCTCCTGTCTCACAAAGCAGGAAAGCTGAATGTTTTTCGAACCAAAACTCATTCAGTTACAAGCTTTTTTATAGTTTACAATTAGACATTGTTATAAAACTGTCACTGTTATCAAATGTTTACTTTTTTTAAAAAAATAGTATACATAATCTGGATGATGCATTAAATATCAAGATATAGACTTCTATGATTAATATTCTAATTAGGAAGTTTTAAAACTTATGGTAAAATCTCTGTTCAGCAGTGGAATTTGTACCTTCTTTTAAACCAGTGAGGGCCAGTCAGTGTCAGTGATATAATATTGAAGAAGACAGATTTCAGATGTAATATTATGTAACAGCTCATAGATTCCTTTAAACTCACGTATAGAACTAATAACTGCTTCTTTCTTGTCTTCATTTCTGTGCCTTGATAACATCTGGAAATACTACTAGATCTTGTAAAAAATTCTAAATTAAAAAACCCTGACAGAGTTGTAAAGGCTTGAATTCGACACATACTCTGCATGCAGTTAAACAAATAAGCTCTCTGCAATTACCTTGTAGTCTCAACATTAACTCCTAAGTCTACCAATACAATCTTTGTAGATTAAGCAGTAAGATTAACTCCTGTATTCCCCAGACATTGCTATACTGAAATAAAAGAGGCAGGAGGAGTTGGGATAGTCCATTTGTAATGAATACATACAGATCCCAACAGAGAGACAATTTAATCATCAGAGAGATAGAAAAGTGTCTTTTCCAAGATACTAATGTATCACTGTATCATTGTCCTGTGATGTTTTTATCAGCTCTAGGTTATAATAAGAAAAAACAAACAAAAACCCAAAACCAACCAAAACCCCCATCTTAACTACAGAAAAAAATGTTTTGAAAGATCAATTAAATATTATTTTACTTAAAATATCAAGTTTCAAATCTATTGCCAACTGGTTTAAAGCCAAAGTCTAATTTCCTAAACTGCGTCAATAGAACACATTTAGTTTAGAACAAAGTCAAAGCAATTGGTTTCATTAGGGTTTTTAGAAGAGTATTTCTGAACTGTACAGGAGTAGTTTTATCACTTCTGATTAGAAAAGAGACAAGACCATGTTCAAAATAGAAACAAAGCTGTCTTCCCTGCAGGCCTCTGGAGAGTGATTTGGTCTATGTTAAATATTTGTCTTAGGATAAGGAAAATCCAACTCTTGATATTTCATTTTTCATCTTCATTAACTATAGAAAGAAGAATGTTAGAGTGATGATCTCAGTCACAGATGTCTAAGTTTCAGAAGTTCAGAGTTAAATGAAATGAATCCTGTCCAAGATGCACATTTTAGATACGACACATTTAGAGAATCATGGATACCTAGAGTGTAGACATCTGTGTGTAAGCTAGCTGACTAGCTATGGGCGTAAAACATTACTCCACACTTATAAACTTAAACAGAAGGAAAATCCTCTCATGGAGGTCACAAAATTTAGTTTTGTGCAGTTACTTCTTAGACACCTAGAACAAGGAACAAGCATATGGTTATTATATCTCAAATTGAAATTAAGGCTATTTCTGCAAGAACCTTCTGGTACTGTTCACTGTGGTTACAACAAGAGTTCATATTGCAGTAATTTGCAATGGGGAAAATCCATCTGTCTCTTTGGCGTGTCCTTTGAATACTTTTGAGTGTTTAAAAATATTTTGAACTGGTAAGATGCTAAAAACTCCAACTGCTGCAAAGCTAAGTTGGAAAATGTTTGTGCTAGAATTTATACTGTTAGTTTCTTGACATTAGACTTCCATGTCATGTGTTAATAGGAATTTCTAAGCATGAAATCATTAGTCATTTTGAAACATGAAGAAGAGACCAATCAATTCGATTACATGACCTGACTTGCTAAATTTCGGTTTTGCTTATATTAAAAAAAAAAACAAAACAAAAAAAAAAACAAAAAAAAACAAAAAAAAAAAAAAAAAAAAAAAAAACAAAAAACAAAAAAAAAAAAAACCCACAAAACTGAGGCACACCAGTAACCGAGCTACTCAGACAGGAAATACATGTAATATTGTACTTCATTCCTGTGGATTTCTATTCACTTTCACAAGGTGAGCAGTGTCAAATATATTGGATGGGTACACTAGAACTGACTGTGCAACCTAATGTTCCATCAGTTTCATAGGATATCAATTAAGACAGGTTACCACAGAAATTATGACAGAAAAAACTCCAGTGAGTTAGTTAATCATATTTACAAATGGCCCTGTCATATAATAGCTCAGTTTGGCCTTGGTTTCTTTGCATTTAAAAAGAACCATCACATTAAACCATTGATTCAGTAGACTTTTCAAAAACCTTTTACTCTATTTTATTACTTTATATTACACACATTTCCCTATAAGCACTTTTCTTACAAGTCTGTATGACCTTCTCCATTTTAAAATCCCCTTTGGGGATATTGTATATCTTGTCTCAAGTTTATAGGAAAGTATACATTTATCTGCATGAATATTGTGTTTTGCATCCACTGACTTACTTCAGTCTGTCAGCCATATAATAAGAAACTAGGCCTTCGGTTCTCCAACTGGTGTATCAAGGCTCAAAGCATCTCAATTCTTTAAATCAGTGTTCCCAAGGCAAAACTCTCCCCTTCCCCTTGCCATCATCTTCTGTTCTCCTTTATTCACAGTAAAAATTTTCTGAAAGCTGTGTCTTTCTCATAGATTAGTTAAAGGGCTAGAAGTGTCTAAGGTGCAACGGAAATACACAGTCTCATTTCTGATGTGAAGAAAAACAATAAGGTTGGATTTTCACCTGTCATGAAACATCATCTTGTCTGCCAACAATGATTCATTTAAACTCATCATGTACTTCTGCCTTCCATTTTTATTTATTCTATCAAAGGTGTGGCTAATAAGCACTTTCTTTCACTATACAGTTTGGTTTTGGGCTCTTTTATTAAATTATTAAGAAACAAAGTATTGTGGAGAACAAAATATAAGAGAGAAACTTTAGCAGTCCACCAGTTGTCATTGCATTGTGGATTCCTATCCAGAGTTCTAAACTTCATTTAATATTTAATTAAAATGGGAATTAGTCCTTGCCTTTTTCCCAGACTATGGTGAATAACATAATTTTATTTTGGGCCAGCGATGCACTTTGCTTTCACTTGTCCAGCATATAACCTTGGACATATAATTTGTGTACCACTGTATTACTAAGGCTTTAAAATGAACAAACAAACAGAAGTAATAAATAAAGTCATTTGAAAGTAAACAAAGGAAACAAATCTGCATTATTTTGCTGTGTTTACAAGACTGTGTTTTTTAAAGGTAAAATTGGTACATCAACAGGAGGCCTGAGTTAAAACATAGACACACATTCTAGCTGTTAAAGTTCAAGCCAGGATGGTGCTCTGAAATGTATAAGGATATTGGAAACAACCCACATTTTGTAGCTTTTCTGAGCATATTGCAGCAACAGCTGAATTGTTCAGCATGCTGATTTGGACAGCTGAGGATGAGTGGCTGGAACTAGAAGCCAGGGTCTCTCTTCTGTATATGGCTCTTCTCACTACCTGGCAAAAGGGAATACAAAATCCTTCCAGAAAAGTTTGAAGGCAGCAGCTTTCAGCTGCCATGTAACCTTTGTCTGTTGAGACTAAGGAAGTTCTTAGTTTCTACGTAATTCAGGCAAAAAATGTGTTTGATTCATACGCATTTTATAGATGTGACACATTACTTGACTCAAACTTTCATTCTATATAGGTTAGGCCTAATAATAGCTTCTAAGATCATCAGTCATACTTAGGTTAAGAGAAAGAAGCCTGATCAAAACTGATGTCCAAAACAACATGCATCTGGAGATGAAAGGCAGAGTGAAACATTCCTTGCTTTTCCTACCTTGAGATAGTTGTGCCATCATGATGTCTCCTTCTGGGATTTCTACCACATATGCTCCAAGACAAAGAAGTGTGAAATGTCTTGAGAATATTTCTTCACTTATATATTTACAACTATTATTATTTGAAGAGAAACCAGTCTGGGAGACAAGTGGGACCACTCAGAACAACCAGGAATACACTGTTGGGTTATTTAAGCAAAGATATAAAAAATTATACTGTTTTAACTTGGCTAAATACATGTTAAAAAAAAAAAATCAATACATTCTAAATTTAGGATGTATGATGTACAAAATCCACTATTAGTTTTATGTCATTTCTAGAGGTTTTTGCATCAGGACAGAAAGGTAGAACTTTAGGCCTTCATAAATAATTCTACTGGCTGCATTTCTTGTTTCACATTTTTCCTTAAGTAAATTACTGTAATTTCTTCTTATATTGATAAACATTATAATCATCACAATGAATACTGTTACAGTATGGTTTTGGTGCTTTCATGGAAAGCTGTTCACTTCAGGTTTGTAGAAAACTTGATCAATGGTGTGATTAAAATAATTAAAAAACATCTAATAATGTGCTGTGAAAAATATTCTTACTACCACTATTTCATGAAACTTTTATTCCCTTCATCTATCTGCTCTGTGCTGTAACTTAAAATTTTGAATATGTAACTCATAATAAATACTGTTTTCTTTAAATTTGTTTCCAAAGTTTATTAGTATTCATATCTGAGAGGAAGATTCTTCTTTATGCATGGACTTCTAAGAACTAAGAAACACAATGATGTTAGCAGTCATAGTCAATAACAAAAAGAACGGAATTGTTCATTATAGCTACCTATAATGTTAACTAGAGCAATATGGGTTGGCTGATTTTTCTTTCTTTTTTTTTTTTTATTTTTTTTAATTTTATTTTATTTTTTAAACCTAAGGTAAAAGGTTTTCTTTAGCAGAGAAGAAAAACCCATGAGTCTCACAGTTGAGCTGTGAGATCTGAGGACTATGGTAAACGTTTGCTAAGTACATGAGAGAACACACAGAGCTCTGTTTCAGTTGGTTCAACCACCTACTGTGTCAGTGGCTTAAAGTTAAGGAAGAAAGAAAATGTACCGAAACAAGGTGATGTTAGCCTACAAAAGGAAAGAGTTTTCACTCACCAAAATACTGGAAGGAGTGATCTGTAAAAAGTCATAAATATAGACTGACACCACTGTAGTCACTCCTGATCTCCAGAGAGGCAACAGTCATATTATTATAGCAGGATCATCGCACAAAATCCTGGGTTTGATTTTCTGTCATATTTCTGAAGAGTAGAAAATCCTTTTTTTAATGTCCCCTATTATTCTAAAGAACACCACCTTTGATTATATGGTACCTTTTATCTCTGAATACCAGCAAGCAGATCTGTTCTCACAATTCAGCTGGTGTTCTTTCAGAAAGCAGGTGTAGGTGGATAGTGAGAATGTTATTTCAGATATTAAAACAATGTCTGGCTGTAATATGAGAGGAACTGAGCAATAATTCCAGCCACTTTGCAATACAGGAGAAGTGTTAGCATTCTGTCAGCTTGTTTCATTACTTTCTTTTGAGCTATTAGCCATTCTGTAAACATCAGTTCATTATCATGTAAGACATTAAGTAACCAAAAAAAGTCCAGTTATTCTCAGCCGTACTACACAAATTCTACATAATCTATTTACTCATACTGCTCTTACTTTCCACACTGTTGGAAAAACTTTACATTTTTCTTTAGATGTTTTATATATATATTTATATATATATTTCTTTAAATATATATTTCTTTATATATTTTTCTTCAGTAAGTCATCATGCCATTGACTCTTTACCATGATTTTTTACTTTTGTGTTTACTTTTGTGCTACGTCACCCGAAGCTGAAGTAGCAGAAGGGTATTTCAGTTTCCAAACACACACTTGAAGTTCTAGCTTTGCAAATATAAAATTATGCCAGGCACCTTTTGGGGATTTATAATTTATGAAAATGCTTCACTATTTTGTCAACATAGTTGTGCACATAAATTCTATCTATCTATTGTGTCTCCATTGGGTTACAAATATTTTTTGATGGTAATCACACAGTAAGAATACAAGTAGAATTAAACTGGAAAATTAAGAAAACAACAGTACCAAGTCTTCCTTTTTCTCCTGAAATGAATGGCAGACACATCCAAATTTTCCTTAAACTGGAGAGATAACCAGTGAGTTGGTATGTTGACAGCATCTCTGAAGAGCCTGTTGAGCAGGAAATAAATGCCTAAGAAAGCAGCAGTGCTTAAGAGAAATATCTCTGTGGCCACTACTAATCAGGTGTAAATTCACAGATCATTTTTCCATGTAATCTATGAAAGATAAGATCAAAGCTCCATTTTAATGACATTAATAGTGTAGGAGGTAAAGGTTTTGCTGAACAGCAACACCTTATTTATCCCCATCTATTAACTACTCATATCAAGTTGCTCTTCTTCTATTACAAAACTCTGTTTTCAGTTGTAAATCAGCCTCCCATTATACCCAGCAAGGAAGACAGGTTCACTAGAATATTCAATATTCTCCCAATTTCCCTATTAGATTTCCCACAACTAATTAAAGTATGAAATTGTGTCTTCCAGCTATACAGTCTAAAACATTCATATCCCTCACCTTGTCTACTCAAAAATTAAGAAGTGTCTGTATGAGGGGCAGATGGTAGGAAATGAGCAAGGATGCATATGTAAATGCAATCCATGTACAAAAGAAAAGAAAGGGATGATCAAGTGCATTAAACTACTGCTTAACTGGGTTGGATGTGCTCCATTACACCACTCCCACCACCCCCACCCCACAACTCTAAAACATTACCTTTTTCATTAGAGTCATGAGTGAGTTCAACCTGAAATCTAACCAAATTAAGTTTCTTAGTTCCAAGAAAACAGCAATCCTTCATTATGAATGCAGAATATCAGCACATTTAGTCACTTTTAGCAGGAAAGCAGTAATCTAATAGCACTGGAAAAAGAGAGTCCATTCCTAATTTCAAAGATACGATCAATAAATTAGAGTTGCTTCAGCCATTAGGTACATAACTGTTGGAAAACCAGAGTACCAGAAAACTGTGTAGTTCATTGTGAAATAATTTTAGTTCTCTTATTAGTAATGGTGTCACAGTACTTCCATATAAGAAGCATATTATTTTCTTTTTTGCCATTAAAGAAGTTTTTATTTCTTTCTTCATTTGTGTTCTGGCCTAAAACTCTGCATGTCTCTCAAGAAAGAGAAATTGTAACTTCCCAAAATCCCCCACAAGAGCTGATTAATGCCATGTCCTACCACAAAAGGATAGGGGAAATTTCCACTGAAGTGGCTATTAAAGGAGCAAGAATAGTTGCTAGGAACACAGATTACACAGATTCAGAGTGCCATAAGAATCTGGCATATAAGAATATAAGAATCTCTATGTTATAGTGATGGTTGGAAAACATGACTTACATCTTGCATGCAAGGAAAATAACTGTGAAAAGAAAGATACAGTTTTGTATCCTTACTTGAACCCAGGCAGAACACTGACTGATTGCAATAGAATTTGCTGGAGTGGCTTTCTCAGGTAGAGGATGGAATTTTTTTTTAGACAAAGTGAAAAAACCCAGCATATTTGTCACAGCCATTATGGTCTTGGCTAAACTAATTTCATGAACTGCAAAAGAAAAGTGCAAGACAGTTCCAATCAAGCAGCATAAGAGTTTGAACTATATTTTCAGATGCCATGTTTGAATGTCTTTGTTGATAGTTGCTCTGCTACAATGGGGGTCTTTTCTCACTCAGAAAAGCAATTCTGAATCTATTAATCTAACATCAGTTTAACTCTTATTTAAATTTCCTCGGAAAAGTATTCTTTGAAAGATTTGGAATTCTTCTGTTACAGATGTATTAAAAAAACCAATAAAATCCACAACCAGCTCTATGTTTCTAGTAGCTCCACTATTTTCTGTAGATATATAATACCCGTTCTTTTTCATTTTTAGCTAGAGCATTTTTTTCCCCAAAATAATTGTTTTATACTCACAGTTCCAAACTCTTAACACACCTGATAATAAAATTAAAATAGAAAAAGAATGTTTAGCTCAATTTCCTCCATTTTTCTAATAGAGTAGTTTTGTAGAGGGAAGGGCAAATGTGAAGTGCATACTCACACACAGGTACGTACATACAAACATAAGAAATATATTATCTAAATACCTTTGAATTGTGCTGTGTAATTAATTTCCTCCTCCTTTCTACCTTATTCTCTTATTTCTTCCACATGAAACCTAGAAGTGCAAATGCCCCTTTAAAATGGCAGTAACTAAACACAAAAGCTGAACTGTGAGTTCTTTAGTTCAGTGACTGCACCTTTACTTAATTTCCTGGTCACTGTTGGAGCTGTGGCTCACTGTCCAGGGAGAAATCTAGGGGAGGGGGAAGGGCACTGTGCATGTTCTTCAGCAGAATTTGTGAGTTTTTGCCTTTGGCATTCAGGTTGGAATGTCCCTTCTGATTACAGTCTGCTCGAAAACTCCTGAGGATGTGACTGTACATTTCAAAAAACAGAGAAAGTAGATGTTACTTCAGATTACTTCTCCATTTTCTGAGTTAAGTATATGCTAGAATAATGCAAGGAGCTGTATTATACTTATTTTCTTTTTATTGTAATGCTAAATTGGTATACCTAAGTAGCACAGGAAACATAAAATATCATTAGAAAGACCCCCAACAGCAACTCTTAGCTTCCATAACTACACAAATATTTTTTTAAAACTTCTAAGAATGCAATTTCTTCCCTTTTGTCAAGTATTTTAAGCAAATTTTCTTTCACTGGAGGCTAGAGACCTTAATGAACAGGGATGATTTTTGCTTTTCTAGTTTAGCTTTCTTCTTAGTGCTAGTGTGTAATAATAGTGTCATGTTTCTACTATTTATTAGAACTAATTTCATATTCCTGCATGTTTCCTGATTATTCTCATATCTTCATTATCATATTAGGCCAGTTAAGTAGGCATTGTTTCCTCCTTTTATTTTTCAGTTTAGAACAACTATCAGTTTTACCACCTACATTCCTATATGTATTATAAGTGTCTCTGACAATTCAAAACTGCGTTGTAATGCACTCTTTGGGAAACCCGGTGCCAATTGAAAAATGTTGCCACTGATTTAAAAAAAATTCATCAATTATCCAGCTTCCAGAAAACAACTTGAAAATCTAAGAAATCTTTAGCCTTTGGAGATTGTGAAGATTAATGAAATTTAAAACATGCAAAATAAAGAAAAATGTAGATTTAATATAAATAATTTTCATTTCTACATTTAGAGACGCCTTAATGAAAATGGAACTTGGAAAACTTGCTGTCCCTTCTAGTAGAAACTCAGAGTTAAGCTACTTCTGAGTTTTAGGACATCTAACAGAGCTTGTGTTCCTTGGTCTCTTATGAACAAACTGGTCTTGTTTTACAGATAAAGGATACTTCTGTCTTCCTATAGATAACACTATGTGCACAAGTGAAGACATGTCATATATTGCTGTAACCATTCTCGTCATGAAGAATTTTGTGGTTGCATTTTTCAAGAATTCTTGTATCAAGAGGGAGCCTAGGGGAGCTGTGTGGGCACTGAGAGCTAAATGACCTGCAGGTAACAAATGCTGTTACATATATATTACTTTTCTGTGTGCCGTGAAAATGAGCCAACTAAAACCATAGCCTTTTATTGCTTTGTTAGTGGTTGCTATTTTTTTTAGTGGAAACCAGCCGTTGTAACATAAACAAATTACTGACTACTATTCAGCGTTCTACATGTCGACAAAATGCCTGTAGAATTTGCTTTAGCTGAAGATATAATCCTTCTGTCTTGCAAAAGAAAGCCCGTGCAATCATATAACAGTGGTTTAATATTTCCCATTAAAAGAGTTTGTGAACACTTCTTATCACATAAAGACAGAATGCAAATATGAAGCTGATCCCACTGTTCCTATGCAAAATCCCTTCAAATTCAATAGGAATTTTGTATAAGAGAAGACTGCAAGCTTAGACCAACACTAATAATGTTCAGTGATCTAAACAGGCAGTGAAGCTGCTCAAGATTTTTAAGAGGAGTAAACATACAGCATGCTCAGCAGACAGAAACTGGTATGTTTTCAGCTATAAATACCTGCAAGGCAGGCCAGCAGTTAACCTTGCAGATTAAAAAGAAAGAAGGAGCTACAGGAAGGATGCTAGTTGATCCATTCTGTCAAAATGCCAAATAGCTGTAACTCTTTGCTTTTGTATATTAAAACTTGCCCCAAGGCTTTTTTTCTTCTTTTATTTCCTTCTCTCCTTGTCTAAAACAACATGCTGGCTCCACTGCTGGACAAATGCAACTTCATACTCCTTCTGCAAAAAGAAATAAACAAACAGAAATGCTTTTATGGTAAGACTAACATCTGGTGTCAATAAGATTTTGAAGAGAATATGACTCTTGGAGAGAATTTCTTCACCTTTTCTCTGCAGTTAAAGATAGCACATATGCTTGAACTCTCTTAAATCTGTCAGATTGTGTTTATCCTCAACTTTCAATTTGTCTTAGAAAATACAATGTAAAAGAAAAAATCAAATTCATTAGTTCATAAAACATGTGTGTATTTTTGTGCCTACAATATTGACAGACTTTGGATGAGATTCCTGAAATTAAAATGTTTAGACAACCAGCTTCTTTCTGCAGGATAATACATTGGTTTTAAGATTAAAACAAAAGATAAAATTAATCTTTCTCTTAGTAATTCCCCTTAGTAAAGACAGTTTCTCATCTACTTTACTGCTGTTTCTGCTAGTATGTGCTCCAATATGTGGAAATGTTGGAATCTACAAAATGGAGACCTCTTTGACAGCTCTCAAAAATGTACATACTCAATGTCCATATAATGCAATTTTTACAGTCAAATAAGATGTTAATAATCCCTCTCTGAAGGTGTACTGATTGTTAGCATTACTTTTGTATGAGGCAAAATCATTCTCCACAAGTAAAGCACACATGTCCCTCAGATTTTTCTCATGTTTTGGAGGTGAGAATTCTAGGATCAGATGAGCTGTTTAGCTCAACCTTAAAACAAACCTCACCTAATACAGGAGGAAATACGAAGGCATTTATTCCCATGGATTACGTCAGTGGGAACTGAAAGCACTAGACTACTACTTGAAGTATTTTATTAGCCAACTCTGAAGAGCTGGTTATCATCTTTTCTATGCTGTTCATAGATGTAGTGAAAACACCGTCTGACGCAGAAAAGCTTTTTCAGGAGATAGTGCATTGTGCTGGGTTCAGTCAGGAAAGGGCTAACTCCCTTTACTCTGGTTGCCAGGGAACTCTGTTGCTGGACAGTAAATGAAAACATTGATAAGGCCTCAGCTGATGCTGGGGATGGCCTGTACTGAACTCAAGGTCTTTTGTCCGCTTCGGATACTGTAGCTGGCCCAGACTAACCAAGGAAGTATTTCATCCCAGAGTACGTCATGTTCCGGTCTCTTTGGGTGGGGAAGAGGGTCCGGTAGCCATTACTCTTCCCTTCTCTCTCTCTCCCTTACTCCCTTGCTTGTCTCTCTGGGCACTTGCTAACCCTCCTGCGTTAGCTGCTTCGCTAACTGCTGTGCTGGCTCCTTCGTGTGGGAGCTGGTGGATTGTTTTGAGTTTTCTGGCCGTGTTATCAGTGATAAGGTTTGCTCGGAATCTGCTGCGTAGGCTCCCGGGCTCCGGCCTTCAGGCCGCGGCTCTCGGGCTGCGATCGCTCTCAGGCTGTGGGTCTCGGGCTCTCTGGGTCTGATTTTCATCCCTCAACATCTGGGTGTGCATTGGTCAGTGGATGGAGGGAAATTGTATTAGATTGTATCATATTGTATATATTGTACTATATGTTTTATTTTCTACTATTTTAATTATTTATTATTAGTAGTATTTGTATATATTGATTTAGATTTAATTAGTAAATAGTTCTTATCTCAATTTTACCAGCTTCCTTATTTCTTTTTCCTCCGATTCTTCCCCTCCACTGGAGGAGGGGAGGGGGATTTGTGAGAGCGGCTTCATGGTATTTTGCTAGCTGGAGTTAAACCACAACATGCATCTTCCGTCACGTAAATTAATGAAATATAATCCAGTTCTGAAGAAATGTATGTTTGATCTGGGTAGTTTGTGTTATAATTCATCTTTCCCTCATAACAAGAATCTTTTCAATACAGAGTTTTGAAGGAAAACAAATTAAAATATTCATCATTGGACACTTTCAAAATTAAATTTAAAAAATATTCTCAGCAGTGAATTCTGATAACATGGATGTCAAGCAGAATAGCAAACTTAAATATCTCCTAATCTGTCATCAATTTTACTGATAACGTTTTTTTTGTTTCACAGCCCTGACTGGAGTGCTCATAGATGATTAACCTGCTGAGGTAGGTTAAAAAACAGTCAAGAATGATATTAACTAATAGATAGAGAAATTCCCACAAAACAGGTTCTGAAAAGGAAAGAAAAAAAAAATCATTTTATTCTGAAGTCTGACTGATGAAAATTACACTGTTCACTATTTGAAAGAACTACAGAGGGACAATTACTATATGGGACATATGTTAAGAGGGTTTTGCTTATGCTGGTTTTAAGACAAAACATAAAATATATTTTAATTTTTTTCACATAATATATACTTTATGAATCCCCAAAAAAGTTAAAAAGATGTAAAAAAAAAAACAAAAAACAACTTATCTCTGGCATAATTTAAAATGAATGTAAGATTAGCCAAAATAATACTTACCGCAGTAGCTGATAAAATATAATTCCAAGGGAGTTGTTAAAAATGTTAATAAATGCTGTGTTTAACAATCCTAATGAATTTACATTCCTTCATTTTTTCCATCCATTTTTAATTCTGACCTCCAATAATTGGCTATATAAAATCAATTATTTTCCCATAAATTGTTTGACGTTAGCCAGGTGTCTATGAGGAATGACCGTAACATTGGCTTCTATCTCTTTTCACATAGGTGTCCCAGTTGGGGCCATTGTCTGTAAACCAGAAAAATGAAGAAAAGTTAAGCCTGGTACAAAGTATCTCACTTCTAAAGGTGGTATCCAGGAGTTAGGCTTTGATCTATAGAATGGTTCAGCAGACCACTGTACTATACCAGAAGGTGTGTAAGAAACTTTAGAATTTTGATGACTGATACCAATTCTTGTTACTTCATTTTGTTATATTCCATATTTGCATGTGTGTTTATATTTATAAAAAATATCCCTGTTTCAAATTAAATAGCAGTCAAATGTATTTTAGCAAGATGATAACATTTCTTTTTCTTACATGTTGTTAATATGCATTCAAAAAAGTAACATTTTAAAAGCAGAAACTATCAAAGAAACACTGGTGTGTTTCATGGGATTGCATTTCCTTCTAAAATCTATATAATTCTGTTGACCGATGGTGGTGCTTGTGAGAATTCTACCTCAATATTTTCATTAAGTAGAATTGGTTAACATGGTATATAGTTTTGAAGTTATGAGATTATTATTCTTGTCAGTATTGTGACCTAGAATTGATGCAAGGACATTGAATTTATTTTTTCCAGTTGGTATGAGAGCAGACACCTATGGCTTATTTAGCAAAAAAATTAATATGCAACTGGTTTATTGGAATGTCATAGAATCATAGAATGGTTTGAGTTCGAAGGGACCTTAAAGATGCCATGGGCAGGGACAACTTCCACTAGACCAGGTTGCTCAGAGCCTCATCCAGCCTGGCCTTGAACACTCCCAGGGATGGGGCATCCACAGCTTCCCTGGGCAACCTGTTCCAGTGTTTCACCATCTACTCCATGAAGAATATCTTCCTGATATCTAATCTAAATCTCCCTGCTTTCAATTTAAACCCATTAACTCTTGTCCTGTCATGACAGGCCCTTGTAAAATGTCAACCCCTCCAGCTTTCTTGTAGGCTCCTTCAGGTGTTGGAAAGCTGCTATAAGGTCTCCATGGAACCTTCTCTTCTCCAGGTTGAACAAGCCCAACTTGCTCAGTCTTTCTTCAGAGGAGAGGTGCTTCAGCCCTCTGATCATCTTCATGGCCTCCCCTGGACTTGCTCTAACCAGTTGATATCCTTCTTATGTTGGGGGCTCCAGAGCTGGACGCAGTACTCCAGGTGGGGTCTCATGAGAGCAGAGAAGAAAGGAAGAATCACCTGCTTCCACCCGCTGGCCACAATTCTCTGGATACAGCCCAGGATATGGTTGGCCATCTGGGCTGCCAGCACACACTATCAGCTCACATCCAGTTTTTCATCCATCGGTACACCCAGATCCTCCTCAGGGCTGCTCTCAAGCCATTCTCTGCCCAGCCTGTACTTGTGCTTGGGATTGCCCCAACCCATGTGGGCATCATATCAAGGAGCAAATTCTCACCATATCAAGGAGTAAATCCACATACTACAGAGAATTCAAAAGAGAAACATCTAAATTATTTGTGACTGAATAATGAAAGTACTATGAAAGACTTGAGATGGGTCTGCTTAATTTAACATGAAAAGTCTTAAATAGCAATTTTAGCATCATGTATAATATGTATATGGGAAATAAAAACTAGTCTAATGGGTGTTGATAAATTAGTTTCTGTCCCAGAAACTGTTGTTTTGTTTTTTTTTTTTTTCCTACTGGAAATGTTAAAATAATTTTGGAATTTTGTAAGTGACACTTTTTTCTCTGACTGTATTTGCATGAGGAAATGCGAAAAATCCACAACCAATCACAGCCAGAAAAGAACAGTTGTTTGGTAAGATGAATCTGAGTTATTTGTTTATTTGCAAACCAGAAACACAAATTCTTGGCATTTCTTGCTCTTATATGCCTATCTATAGTACACAGAGAAGTATCATAATGCACAGTGCTTAACTTTACTATGGGAAAAGTGAAAAATGAATGTCTGAACATGCAATCATGTAAACATAGTACCTATTACCTCCTTCCAAATTTATTGAGAAAATAGTAATTTATTTCTATGTTTTTGGGCTTATCTTTTGTTGGTTGGTTGGTTGGTTTGTTTTAATTACACATCTTGAAGCATGCATCACAGAGGTAATATCAAGATAAAATAAGAAGACCTGTTAATTCACAGTCATAGATCAGCTCCCACCTATTGTGTTAGTCACATAGCACTTCTATTGGGATTTTTCCTTGTTCACGTATACTGTGACTGTATTATTTTCAGTGCCAAACTATTTTTCATACTGTGTTTATGACGTAAAATGTAAAAACTATGGTCCCTTGTAATTTCATTATGCAGCATTGGCACAACGTTTTTATCCAAGAGAAGAGTAAGGCAGAACATTGCAGGTGGATCATCCCTCAAAAGACTCCTTTCAGCTATCTTCACTGACCACTGTGTTTGTGTAATGACAGAAGGGCAGGAAAAAAAAACCCAAACTATTCTCACAATCAACAGGCAAAGGGACAAACTAAAAGACTGTGTATTGTTTTACATGACAAGGTTTTGGTAGTGCAGGGGCTACAAGGATGACCTCTGTGAGAGGCTCTTAGAAGTTTTCCCTATGAGCTTTTCCTATGTCCAAAAGAGCCTATGCCAGCCTATGCCAGCCTATGCCAAGATAGACCTGCCACTGGTCAAGGCTGAGCCCATCAGCGGGAGTGGTAGCATCTCTGTGACAAGATTTTTAAGAAAGGGGGAAAAACCTGTGCAACACCAGCAGCAGTTAGTGGAGAAAGCAGTGAGAATATGTAAGAGGACCAAATCTGCGGACACCCAGGTCGGTGGAGTAGGAGGGGGAGGAGGTGCTCCAGGCACCAGAGCAGAGCTTCCCCTGCAGTCAGCGGTGAGAGGGCAGGATGTGGCTCTGCAGCCATGGAGTGTCACGGGGGAGCAGACACCCACCTGCAGCCTGTGGAGGACCCAACGCCAGAGCAGTGGATGCATCCAAAATAGTCTGTGACCCTGTGAGAAGCCTGTGCTGGACTTATGAACCTGTGGAGAGAAGAGCCCAGGCTGGAGAAGGTTTGCTGGCAGGACTTGAGACGTCGTGGGGGACCCACCTTGGAGCAGTCTGTTCCTGAAGAACTGTACCCCATGGAAAGGAAAAACCCTACAGCAGTTTGTGAAGAACTGTATCCCGTGGGAAAGACTCATATTGGAGAAGTCTGTGGAGATCTGTATCCTGTGGGAGGGAACCCACACTGGAGCAGGGGCAGAGTGTGAGGAGTCCTCCCCTTGAGGAGCAAGGAGCGGCAGAGAAAATATGTGATGAACTGACCACAACCCCCATTCCCTGCTCCCCTGCACTGCTGGAGGGAAGGACATAGAGAAAAATGGGAGTGAAGGTAAGTCTGGGAAGCAGGGAGGGGTGCGGAGAATATTTTTTAAGATTTGGGTTTATTTTCTCATTACCCTGGTCTGTTTTGATTGGTAATCAATTAGATTAATTTTTCCCAAGTTGAATCTGTATTGCCTGTGAAGGTATTTGGTGAGTGATCTCTCCCTGTCCTTATCTCAACCCACAAGCGCTTTGTTATAATTCCTTTCCCCTATCCAGCCGAAGAGGGAAGTGATAGACCAGCTTGGTGAGCACCTGGCCTCCAGCAAGTGTCAACCTGCCACCAAGTCTAAAGTAGAACTCCCTTTGCTTGATATCATTACATGTTTCTTGCTTAGATTGTCAGAGCTGTGTTTCAAATCCAAAATAACATGTTCAATAATCCAAATTTCTGCCACAGATGCAAATTGCAGTTAGTGGAAATACTGTTACTTTGTATGTAGTGCTCTTTATAATGGACCGCTAATTTCCTGTATTATTTGTCAAGTATTTGTTGAACATATATTGAAGTATGGAATTAATGAGATTAAAGGACATTAAAAACTGATTTTTAATAGAATCATATAATTAGGAAAGAATCTATTTTTCACATTCTGAATGCCTGGTACTGGCTTATAATAATGACATGGATTGTTGCAAGCAATTTTAAATATTGGAAGCTTACATTAGCATGTAAAAGTCTAAGGGAAAACTCGAAAAATTTGTTAAAAGAAACAGCTTAGTTTATCCAAGAAGATTAATTTTGGGCTATTTTTCTCCCTCTTTTTAAATTTTCTTTTCTTTTACTTTGCTACTATAAAAATGTGGTTATTTGTTATGAACTGTTCCTTGCCCATGTGGCATCTGTTCATCACATATGTGCTGGTTTCAGAAAGGAAATCATTAACTTTCTCCACAGTGGGGAAGTGGGCCCAGGCTGGCTAAAGGGGTGTTTCATTCCAGGGTATGTCTTGCTCAGTATACATGCCAAAGTACTTAGGTGGGAAGTGGCCTGCAGGAATTCATTAAGGCTTTTGTTAGCTTCTTAGTGGGTGAGTCCTTAACTCTTTTGTTAGTGGCTCATGGTTGTTAGTGGTGCGGTGTTTCTTTCCTTAGTGGGTTGGAGCTGCCTGTTTCCTGGATCAGCTGTTACTCTCAGGCTATGGTTCTGGGGGCTCTTGGGCTTGGACTCTCACTCCTCGAGACCTGGCTGTGAGTCAGACAGCGGGTGATGAGCAATTGTATCATTTGTTATATTTTCTATTATTTTAACTACTTATTAGGAGTATTGTTAATATTAGTATTATCACTATAATTTTCATTTCTATTAAATTATTAAATAGTTCTTATCTCAACTTTACAAGCTTCCTTGTCTCTTCCTCCCACTCTCCTCCTCAACTGGAGGAGGGGTTATGTGTGAACAGCTGCATGGTACTTCTAGCCGAGGTCAAACCATGACAACATAGTAGACATAGTATGTTCCATATTATGTCTGAAACAGCTGATTATTGGATTAAAGATAGTTCCTGATAGTACTACCTGAGAACTTGAGAAACTTACTTCTTTTGAATACTCACCCTAGAAAGAGAACTTTTCAACGGATCTTTCATTGCCATATTATTTTTGTGAACTCAATTACTAATTGATACATCTATTAATATTTTCAGTCATTGTTTACGTGCGCATAATATGTAATCCAAAGGTCTCATTAAAATATTTTCATAGAATCATTTTGGCTGGAAAAGACCCTAAAAATTACCTAGTTCTAACCCCTCTGTCATGGGCAGGGACATCTTCCACTATACCAGGTTGTTCAAAGCCTCATCCAGCCTGTCCTTGAACACTTCAAGTGAGGGAGCATCCACAGCTTCTCTGGGCAAGCTGTTCCAATGTCTCACCACGCTCACTGTGAGGAACTTCTTCCTTATATCTTATCTAAATCTACCCTCTTTCATTTAAACACATTACCCCTTGTCTTGTCACTACATGCCTCTGTAAAAAGTCCCTCTCCAGCTTTCCTGTAGGCCCCTTTCAGGTACTGGATGGGCTGTGACAAGGTTTCCCCAGAACCTTCTCTTCTCCATGTTGAAAAATCCTGACTCTCTCAAACTGTCCTCATACAAGAGGTGCTCCAGCCCCCCAGTCCTCCTGTGGACTTCCTCTAACACGGCCATGTCTTTCCTGTGCTTCCTATGGGGGGAGAATCACCTCCTTCGATTGGCTGGTCATGCTGCTTTTCATGCAGTCCAGGATATGGTTGGCTTTCTGGGCTGGAAGTGCACACTGCCGGCTCATGTTGAGCTTCTCATCAACCAACACCCTGAAGTCCTTCTCCTTAGAGCTGCTGTCAATCCATTCTTTGCCCAGCCTCTATTTGTGTTTGGGATTGCCCTGACGCATGTCCAGGACCTTGCACTTGGCCTTGTTGAACTTCATGGGGTTCAAATGTGCTCACCTCTCAAACCTCTGAATGACACCCCTTCCCTCCAGCATGTAAACGACACCACACAAACTTGCTGAGGTTGCACTTCATCCCGCTGTCCTTGTTGCCGACAAAGATGTGGAACAGTATCATTCCCAATACCAACCCCTGAGGAGCACTGCTCATCAGAGGTCTCCACATAGATATTGAGCCATTGACTACAACTCTCTGAGTGCAACCATCCAGGCAACTCTTTATCCACTGAGTGGTCATCCATCAATTCCATATCTCTGTTTTTTAGAGACAAGAATGTCATGTGGGACAGTGTCAAATGCTTTGCACAAGTCCACATAGAGGACATCAGTTTGTCTTCCCTTTTCCTACCAATGTCATGACCCCATCGTAGAAGGTCAACAATTTTTCAGGCATGATCTGTCTGGTGAAGCCATGTTGGCTGTCACCAATCATCTTCTCATTTTCCATTAGCATAGTTTCTAGGGCAATCTGCTCCATGATCCTGTCAGGCACAGAGGGTTGACTGACTGGCCTGTAGCTCTCTGGATCTTATATTTATCCTTATTAAAATTGTGGGTTATAGCTCCCATTTTCCAGTCAGTGGGAAGTTCACCAGACTGCCATGACTTCTCAGATATGATGGATAGGGGCTCAGAAACAACATCTGTGAGTTCCCTCAGAACCACAGGTGCATCTTATCAGGTCCCAAGGACTTGTGCACCTTCAGGTTCTTTTGGTGGTTTCAAGCTGATCTTTTCTTAGAGTGGGCAGTTCTTCATTCTCCCACTCCTTGTCCGCTGTGGCTTGGGCAGTGTGGCTTGAGCACTTGCAGATGAAGACAGAGGCCAAAAACTTCTGGAATACATAAGCCTTCTCAATATCCCAAGTATCCATGTCTCTCTCTTCCTTCTAGAGAGGGTTGTGGTTTAACCGCAGCCAGCAACTCACCACCACATAGTCACTCACTTATTTGATGAGGGAGAGATTTGGAAAATTGAGAAAAATTTTTAAAGCAAAAGCCATGCAAGAAGCAAAGCAAAACAAGGAATTAATTCCCTACTTTCCATCAGCAGGCAGATGCAGTCATGTCCAGGATATCAGGGCTCCATCAGGCATAACAATCTCTTGGGAAGACAAATGCCAGAAGAGACATTCTTTTCCCTCTTCTTCCACCAGCTTTTTATTGTTGAGCATGTCGTCGTATGGTATGGAATACCCCTTTGGTCAGTTGGGATCAGCTCTCTCAGCTATATCTCCTCCCAGCTTCTCATGCACCCCAGACTACTCACTGATTTGATGACATGAGAAGCAGCAATGGCCTTGACTGTGTTTTCGATAAAGAAAACATCCCTATATATCAACACTATTTTCAGCACAAATCCAAAACATAGCCCCATACTAGCTACTTTGAAGAAAATTAACTTCATGCCAGACAAAACCAGCACAGATATATGTATAAGTGTTAAGGTGGACTTTATGAATGCTCAGTGTGGAGCACAGCCAAGAGAGATTGCTTTGTGAATCCTCATGTACCGTTTTATTCGATCTGTGATACACAATTTTTTTTTAAGTATCCTAGGGTACATTTATATGTGCACAAAGGTAACAAAGTAAATCACCAGGCTTATATTTGCATATAAGAATAACCAATACATGATAATCATAATCATATTCATAATCATAATCATCATAATGGCCCACAAACATAAAAGATTGAAACTGCATGTTCTAGTTTACTTATTTGCATTCAGACCTTTTTTTCTTGCTTTTGAAAAGATATTTTGAATTACTAGACATTCCTTCAATACATCATTGCTTTTAATGAAAGGATTAATGTCTTGTTCCTAATATTTCCCTGATAAATGCTGTTACTTACTTATGTTTAAAGCCTTTTTCTGTTTCATGATACTTCTTTTTTCACAATTCGTACTATTTTCCCTTTTTTGTTTTATTCTCTTTGTTTTTTATTTTTTACTTTTATACAACTGTATCTCTCCACATAGATAAGAGTTTTTATGCAACTATAGGTGTATCCCTAATTATCCTTTCAAAATTATATAATGTCTGTAAGGGCCCAGGTTTGGAAAAGCTAAATAGTAGATAAATGCTTGGTCTAAGGAATGCTTGGCCTACCTAGGTACTGGTAGTCTGTATTAGGTGAAAAAACATGTGTTCAGTGCTGAGTTATGTGGGAACCTGATCAGCTATGTAATGAAAAATGGTGTCCACTTTGAGGAGTCTTGTGTCTAAACAAAAAAGATGGAAAAGATGCAGAGACAGAGAAAAAAAATGAGGTATGCTCTATGATCACAAGATCTGTGAGTGCTATGGGTCCAGGATGCCCCCTTCCCAGCCTTTTGACATACTCACTACAAAAGGCACTTTACAGCCTAGTTAGTGCCGTATTTTTGAGGAAAGGGTGCCCTAAAGGCATAAAAAAGTAACAGAAAAGAGGATTTCATTTTCAAAGGCTAAGTTGTATTAAAGGATTTTTTTTTTTTTTTTTTAATGAAGAAGCATAAGCTTCATCGTAATCTACAAACATCAAAACCAAAATGAGATATTTAAAGATTTCTTGTGGATGGCAATAATTACAACAGATTCAGCTGCATTTTTTTTCTTAGGGCACAACAGTGTTTTAAATTAATAATATTTATATGCTAGAGAATGAATAAAAATGAAGAAAAAAAAAATTTTAAAACAGATAATTGTCTTCATAAGGAATGTTTTTCTTCCTTAGACTACTGAAGTGTATTGAGATGTATCATTTTAGCATAGTGTGCTTCATTATTCCTCACATTTGTTCATGTCCTACTTAATCCTATCTATTCATTATAGATTCGCTCATACCCTTTCCTTTGTGATGAGTCATGGTAAGAGTGGCACCGAATGTCTTGTATTCTTTGTTCTGTGGAGCCATTGTAATATATACTGGATCCTTGCATCATTATTTTATTACTTCACAGCATGGAATAAATGCCCCAAAGAAATGCGCTTATCCATTGGGTAGTATTTCTAGACAAATAATATGTATTCAAGGAAAACAAGGATTTGTTTTCCTCTTGAGTAATTGTAATCAAACTATTGGAACTGCCACAGGTGAAGTTCTGTTTGTTGCCAACAGGTCTTCACTACTTGAAGCTAGTATGTTGAACATGCAATCCTCCTCCCAGGGTTTCAGCTGTCTGTGATCCAAAATATTATTTGGACACAATACAGCTGTGTAACTTTAGTTTAAATTTCTGAGAAGAAGGAGATGAGAAAAAGCAGAGAGAAAGCATACAAGCTTAAGCCATGCAAAATAGCAAAAGTAAAAATGCAGATAAAGATGAGATAGTTTAGAGAGAAGCAGCAAGTATTTAAATGCTATTAATACACAAGGATTAAAAAACACTGGAATAAAAAGTGTTACAATCCAAAATGAGTCAGAAGAAGAGCATCTCACCCTTAAAATGGATTGGCCTCTTTCTTTGAATCCCTTCGCTGTCTGTCTGACCAGTGTCTGCAGCGTTAAATTGGAGGGTGATGAGATTAACATTTAACTTAATTAATAGTTTATTAGTCTTGCCTGTCTTGTCTGAGTATCAGCCAATAGTTGTTTCATAAACTTGCATGGCATATATCCTGGTTATGGCATCTGTTTGGATACAGCTGATGGAAAAAATGTGACACAGAAGGGAAAGGTGACAGAAAGATAAAACCTGTGCTCTTGTTAGTGTGATTCTTAACATGGTGTCTGATCAAGCTATAGATATTTTCTTCTATTTTAGAATGTCTCTTGGTTCTGTATTATAACTCATACTTTTAAATAAGCATGTACCTCTCAGTACTGTGAGGTAATGTTATCACAAATGTGTGGTTAACTGTTCGTTTGCCCAGTTTATCATTAGAATGCAATTTTTTTTTTTTTTTCATACTAATGGTTTGTGTTCTCAGAAAAATACAGGTTTTGGTATACTTCTATATATCAGGAAAAATAAAAATTTTATTCTACCAGACTAAAAATTGCATTAATGCTGGTATGATTCGGAGGCCTTCAACATGTGATGGGTTGACCTTCCATGAATGCCAGGTGCCCATCAAAGCCACTCTTTAATCCTCTCCTCAAATGAGCAGGGTAAAGAAAATATAACAAAGAGAAAAGGACAGAGGGAGATCATTCACCAGTTAATGCCCTGGGCAAAACAGACTCAACTTGAGGAAAATTAACCTAATTAATTACTAAACAAATCAAAGCAGGGTAATGGTAAAATAAACTCAAATCTTAAAAAATCTTCCCCCCACACCTCCCTTCTTCCGCAGGCTCACCTTCACTCCCATTTTTCTCTAAGTCCTCCCCTCCAGCAGTGCAGTTGGACAGGGAATGGGAGTTGTGGTCAGTTCATCACATATTGTCTCTGCTGCTCCTTCCTCCTCAGGAGGAGGACTCCTCACACTATTTTCCTGCTTCAGTGTGCGGTCCCTCTCACAGGAGACAGTCCTTCATGAACTTTTGGAACATGGGTCTTCCCACAGACTAAAGTTCTTTACAAACTGCTCCAGCGTGCATCCCCTGTGGTGTCAAAAGTCCTGCCAGCAAACCTGCTCCAGCCTGGACTCCTCTCTTCATGAGCTCACAGCTACTACCAGAAGCCTGCTCCAGCATGGGCTTCCCATAGGGTCACAGCCTCCTTCAGGCATCCACCTGCTTCAGCATGGGATCCTTCCCAGTCTGCAGGTGGGTCTCTGCTCCCCCATGACCTTCCATGACTGCAGAGGCACATCCTGCCCTCTCACCATGGGCTGCACCACTGGCTGCAGGGGAACCTCTGCTCTGGTGCCTGGAGCACCTCCTCCTTCTTCACTGACTTTCATGTCTGCAGAGTTGTTACTCTCACATATTCACACTCCTTTCTCTGGCTATGTATGTCCCTTATCAGATATAGGGGAAGCTTCTTGCAGCTTCTTATAGAAGCCGCCCATATAGCCACTCACACACAGACTATCAAAACCTTGCCACACAAACCCAATACACGACAGAAAGCCTCCTGAAGTCTGACACAGCAAATAAGATGTGTCTGATTAATTGAACCTTGAAGTTACCAGCTTATAAAAAGTATTTATTCCACTAATGTGTTACAAGAATATATTTTACTTTCATGCACATTTCATTCTGTACAGTTATATTAGTATCGTTTCATTATGAAGCATTGCATGCTACATTGCTCTTTTGTGGTTCATGTAAACTATTTTCTTCTTTCCTGTCTCGTTTTAATGAGTGCATGATAACTTTGGTATAAATAGAAAGTTGCAATAGATAAAGAAGGAAGACAACCTGGTCCAGTTTTACTTCAGGTCACTAATAACAACAACAGAATGCAGCTTGCTAGGGAGAAAAACCTGTCATTCTCCTTAGTAGTCACAGACATTATACAATTGGTATTGATGCACTCACTACTTAAGATTTCCTCATTGCAAAGAATAAAAGCTGCTAAAATTCTCTGTAGGCAACTGAAATCATGGCACCATAAGTTTAAATTCTCATTAAAGAAGTAAAAGCAATTTGTGTCCCTAGGTCGGGAGAGCACATTCTAAACCAAATTGAACTATGGTTGATTTTGCACCATCTGAAACTGATGTGACAATACAATGGAGGTGCCTGAGCAATAGTGAAATTATTCACTGGTGGGTTTTTTAACACTTTATGCACTGTATCTTTATTTCACTTTATTGATTTTGTTCACAACATTAAGAAGAAGCTCTGGAGATTTCAGGTCTGTAACTAAGACTTTTTTACCTAAAACATATGTATCAAAAATAATTGAATTTAAGAAAGAAAAAAAAAAAAAAAAGAAACAGGCAGATAATTAGAGAACAGAAATACTATTTGATATTCTATGTCATCCACCACAGAATTGAAAAGACTAATTCTGGATATCTTTTACACCATAAACATCTTACAAAAAATTCTACACTTCTAGGCAGATCATTGAATAACACAAGTCTTTCAGACTCAGTAACTAGCTAGTGTTAGGATGTTACTACACTAAGCCAGCACTACATTTGTTAGACTAGATAAATACTGTCAACAAGGAGCAAAGCTGTTCAAATGTCTTATTTTTCACATTCTGTTTTGTATTTTCAGGTCCAGGCTGGTAGTAATATGTACTCCCTTAGTAATTCATTGAAACTTGCGCAAATGTATAAAACGTATAAATGTTATAGTTTCTAAGTCTTGTGTATTAGATTATTAAGGTAGAATTTCACCCTTAACAAGTGTTAACAATTGTTAAATCTAGTAAGGTACTACAGTAATCTTCCCAGCTGCTACTGATAGTTTACAGATTATAATGAATACTCTTTTGTATAAGCTATTTCATTCTACCTTCTTTACTTTCCTGCCATGCCTATATTTCTCCTGGTTTTGTGAATATGTAATAGAGAAGTGAAGTCTATTTTCTGACACTTCCTGCTCCACCTCTTCAACTTTTTCCTTGGTACATTTATGGTATGCAAAACCATTAGATTTCTTTATTTATACTTAGTAATACCTTCTTCTCTGTGTTTTTTAAAAGTCAACAAGTGATACTTAGAGTTTAAGAGGTTAAAAAATATTTACCTAGCCCATTCTATTAAGATTAATTTTTGTTGCATTTCGTCATGTCTGAAAGGGACAAAAATAAGATAGTCACTGAGTTTACAGGAAAGTAAGACAGCTCTTGCATAGTGTATAGCTATGCATGTTAGCATAGCTAGCAAAAAGTTTGGAAAGTGAAAAGAACTGAGAGTAGATGATTAATCCTTCAGCTGCTGAATGATGTGCCATATACAATGCATCAATGAAATATGTTTCTCTAGTACAGCCTGACATAGCTGGTGTACTCTGACATTTCCTTCAAATGCATGGACGTTCATTTGAAAGCTATTGCCAGAGGTAGAACTGTAGCTTTCACATTTAGATTTGTGATGGCTGGGACTCAGAAGGTTTGGAATTTTGGTTTGATTGAGATGAGCAACTAAATGTTCACAGGTTCAGCTGAAGCTTATTAGGACTACACAAGTCCCTCAAGTCTGTAAAATTGGGGCAGAAGTCTGAAAAGTGGCTTTCTTGTCAAAAATTTAGCAATCTCAGACTTAGGAGAAAATGCCATGAGAACAGCTTTTCACAATATTTTGGCACCTCTGCTTCCAGCCCCAGACATAACATGGCATTGAAAGAGCACATAGAAGCATAGCCCCTGACTGAATTAAAAAAGAAAGTTCTTTGTGTTTAAGAAGTGAGACAATCTTCACCAATCTCTGGGAATATTGTTTTCCCTCTCTTGAACTCATTATCCAGTCTTTAGACAGGCTCTGGAGAAAAAAGATGCACACGTATTAACATATTTCATTATCTAGAAAGTAGTAATGGTTTTAGTCCTTGAGTAAACTCATCTTTTAATATGATGAAAAGCTACATCTTTATTCTGCAGTTAGTTCTTTAAAAGCATGTGACAGTGTAAGTTAATGGGACAGTCTTGTTTTTCTCAAACAGCCATGCTGCTGTAAGCATTTGTGCTGAAATGTCAACACGACATTTCATTTTTGGTATTTTTTTAATGTTCCACTTCAGTTGCTAAGTCAAAACCAGGAAACAATGACTATTTCACTCTGCTCTTCTTCACCCAGATCTAGTTACTTTTCAGTCAAGTAAAAATAATTAAAACCAAAATCAATGGTTTGAATTTCAAAAAACTGTTACACCCTGATTGACTAAGATTTGGGGATGTGGATTATGCATTTACCATCACATAGCACTCAAAGAGGAGGGACTTAATTGTGAGCCCCACAATTCACAGAGATTTCCAGCAAATGATTTCCTGTGCTCTGTATGATACCCTTATGTACATGGACCATCCCAGTTCTGTTCTGCATTGTCTCTTCTATGTCCCCAAACATATCTCTGTAATAGTTGTAATGGATATTATCATATAATTTAATACCATAGGAGTTATAGAAAAGAATAAATGGATTTGAAAGTTGTATTTTGTTCACTAAGGACACAGAGATAAATTCTATAGTAGCTTAGATCTGAAGAAGAAAAAAAAAGGCTCTTTAGAGCCTTAGAAAGAACACTCGCAGTTGAATCAAGAAAATAGCTGAAAGCAGTGGGGTAAAAAAAGAGAAAATTTTGATCTGCAATATCCAGATACAAAAAATAGCATTTATCTTAGGGGTTTTTTATCCTATTCAACATTAATATGTGACGTTTCTATTGAAATTTGATATATAGTATTGAATACAGTGTCATGTGAATCTAAATAGATAATAAAAACTCCCAAAGTTTTACATAAGGTTATTTACTTTATGTTTCATTTTATATGTAGTATGAGTGGATGCCAAACATCCAGACTTTTGTTGAACGCTATGTTATGCAGTTTATCCAAAATATTTTTGCTAGATTCACACCCACTGCTTGATAGCATATTCAAGGTTTTATGGCCCTCTCTAGGAAACAAAATATAT
Source organism: Rhynochetos jubatus (assembly GCA_027574665.1). NCBI lineage: Eukaryota > Metazoa > Chordata > Aves > Eurypygiformes > Rhynochetidae > Rhynochetos > Rhynochetos jubatus. The sequence continues at coordinate 100,345,617 of CM050649.1, read as the reverse complement.
GTAGCATACTGTAACATGTTGTGCTGGGTTCAGTCAGGAAAGGGTTAACTCCCTTTACTGTGGGTTCTAGGAAGCACTGATAAGGTCTCAGCTGGCGCTGGGCCTGTACTGCATTCAAGGTCACTTTTGATCACATTCCCAGCTCTCACTGTCTCACGAGCAGCATAGCGGACAGTCCAGAGAGCTGACCCAGACTAACCAAGGAAGTATTTCATTCCATAGTACATCATGTTCCAGGTCTTGGGTGGGAAAGGGGTCTGGTAGCCATTACTCTTACTCTCTCCCTTAGTCCCTTGCTCATCTACTCCCAGGCACTTGTTAACCCTCCTGCGTTAGCTGTTTTGCTAACTCCTGTGTTGGCTTGTTTGTGAGGGAGTTGATGAGTTGTTTAGAGTTCCTGACCATGCTATCACTGATAGGGTTTGTTCGGAATCTGCTGCATCAGCTCCCGGGCTCCAGCCCTCGGGCTGCAGCTCTCAAGCTGCGATCGCTCCCAGGCTGTGGTTCTTGGGCTCTCTGGGTCTGACTCACTACTCAGCATCTGGGTGTGCATTTATATATTGTATCATATGTTTTACTTTCTACTATTTTAATTATTTATTATTTTTTATTAGTAGTAAATAGTTCCTATCTCAATTTTACGAGCTTCCTTATTTCTTTTTCCTCCGATTCTTCCCCTCCACAGGAGGAGGGGAGGAGGATTTGTGAGAGTGGCTTCATGGTATTTTGCTAGCTGGAGTTAACGAACGACACATGTGCAGGTTAGAAGAAAAAGAGCTTATATATACATTTGAAAAAAGACAGATAGGTTCTTTCAGTAAGTAAGAAGCCAGTTGCCTGTGAGGAAATCCTAATATGTTACAACAAAGGAACAAGGCCAGTGGCATCCTGGGATGCATTAAGAAGAGCGTGGCCAGCAGGTCGAGGGAAGTTTTCTTTGGTCAGACTTAGGTGTGGAACAGCAAGTCGTAAAAAGGAAGAATGAAGGTACTGGCTGACTCCATGAGATACTGAGGATAAACTTAGATAATTCTTCAGATAATCAGAAAATATTTCATTACACTCCTTCAGAAAATCTTTATTATATCTTATAATCAGGAAAATAGATATCCGTGAATGTTTCATTTTCCCGTTTTAATTTTTTTTAACTTTTTTGTTTATGATCTTAGAAATCAGATATATACATGAAATAAAAAGAAAAAACCTACGGCTGCAGGATAATGCTGTTTGCAGAGACAACTCCCTGACTACTTACAATAATATTTTGGAAGTAAGCATTTTTCTCACCAAATAAAAATTATTAAATAGATGGAGAAAAAAAAAAAAAAACAAAAAAACAAAAACGCCACAGCACACTACAATTCTTTTATTAGTCAAAACAAGAATGGTAATTAATAGGTCTCTCAGGAAATCCTGGTCAGTCCTTACAAAATGTTTATAAATAGTCCAGAAGTATTTTCAGCGAGTAACATTTATCATAATTTTAATTTACGATTTTAAAAGTGATTCTTGGTCTAAGAGTTAAAAAGAAAAGAGGCTGACCAATATGCTGTTGTTTCTTTTAAAATTTAATTAAATCACAATAAAGAGAAAAAAACCTACAGCTTTAGCAAGAATGTTCAGACACTCTGCACTTATTTTATCAAGGCTTACAGATTTGCACAAAGAAGCTGTTTATAATAAATAATTTCTCAAGAGAAAATGTAATGCGATCAGCCAAAAACTGAATTCTCATATAAAAGAGAAAGGAGAAAAAAAAAAGAAGAAAAAACATGTCCAATAAAGTAATTAGTTACATAAAAAAACCCAGCAAAACTAGTTCTTATCTCTTTCTTTCTTAAACATGCTAATACAACAGAAAAGTCCACCTAATTTGATTTCTGAGCTAAACATAAGACCACTGCTAGTAACTTTAATTCACATACTTGAAATTTTGCAGGAAAATCAGATAGGATGAGGCAAATAAGGTGTTAGAAATGTAAAAACATAGGAAGCAGAAAACAATTGTATGTCATTTCCAGGGTAAGCATGGCAGCGGGGGGGAAATAAATGATGAAGGACTTGGAGTCAAAAACTGCTATTACTTTTGGCCGTGATTGTCTTAATAACGTTGTATGTCAGAAAAGTGTGACTTAGGAATACTGCAACTTCTGCTACCTTTAAGTGTGTTACTCTAAATTGTCTAATTTCAAACAATGGAGTGTCTCATTTTGAATTTTTGATAGCTTCGGTATTCCAAAAGATGTTGGAAAAAAGAGGGTCATGCTACCAGTTACCCTGAATTCAAGTCTGAATTTCTTTGGTCAATCTAAATTTTCTCCAGTATATATCTGGATGCTACACTCAAGACAGGGCTCATTTAGACCAGGTTTCTCAGTTTCTTTTTCAGTGTGAAATCTCCTTCTTTGGAGATTTCTGCATCTTATCTGAATTGCTTATCGGAGCAGCCTGGGTTTTTTACCTCATTCATTGTGATTTTTCCAGCATAATATCTAATTAGGACTGCCCTTGGTTCATCTTGGGTCTATTGCACTTCCCCGTATATTTGTGCACCTCAGAATATTCTGACCCTGTCTTTCCTGATGAGGTAGATGAATACAGTAGTTCATCAAAATGTTTCCCAGAGATGCAATGTGGCCTTAATTACACAAAAAGAATAATCTGAGTCTATCCTAGAAACACAAAGTTATTATGAATCAAGACTGTGTGAGATATATGTGTCACTGACTGTACATGCACATATACTGTCAGTATATACTGGTGCTAGAAAAGAAACTTGTGTGTGGTAGCAACACCATAAATTAAGACTCATGAGAAGTTGTAAAATACATGAGAATTTACGAGCAGAAAGAGAACTGGAGTTCATCGTTCCTTACCAGCCCTGGAACAAAATAAGAATGGCTCCTTTCACTAAAACTGAAAAAGCCACCTTGTTATTCAGGCTACTCCTCAGGCTCATGACAGCTAGGTGATTTGTCAGATGTGATCACTGCAAAGAAGCACTTCATTGAACGTGGCATATGAAATGAGGTATAGGTTGTACATGATAAATTTCAGGTTACTTATGCCAAGTTGGTCAAACCTATCAAGTCGAGGTTCAGTTATCTTCCATCACCACCTACCACTCCAGGCAAATGGAAAAACTGAAACAGCAGGTAAAGTTACCAACACTCAATTAAAGAAAGATGCCAGAAGAACAGAAAATAGTGTATATGACAAAGAATTCTTAAATCAATCATACAGAGTATATCAGCAGGAGTATGTTAAAATTCCTGATGTCAAGAGAGAGAAATGCACTGATGCCAGTTGCCTTAGTATGTCAGATTTAGAAGAAGAAAAAGACAAATTCACTAAGGCAAAATACTGGGCAAAAGTCCAGCGGTAAAATACCAATTGGGTCTTCCCACTCTCAGATGACTTCTTTATAACTATTTCTTTGAGAGCAAGCTACTTGTGCTAGCCAGATGAATCCCTATTTCATAATGGAACACTGGATAGACTTCTAATTCACTGTTGTCCCAAATATCCCTTTACTAACAACAAAACTGTGAATGTAATGAAATTTCTGCTTACACACTTTCTGCTGAGACACAACAACCAGCATAGTCATGTAACAGGTTGACAAATCATAGAGAGGAGAATAGGATCTTAAAATGCTAATATGGCCTTCATAGGAGACCAAATTGCAAGACAGACTCCTGACTTAACTCTAAGCAATTGAACCCACTGAAAAAAGAACCTTAAACTACATGCTACCAAGTTTTTGGATCTTTTTTCTTTCTAGATGCAATAATAAATAACTTCCCCACAGGAGCATTATAGTATGATTATAGTATCATGTGTACTAGTTTGGAGAACCACATTTCCAGCTGATAGCTTCTGTCAGAGAAGATCAAACTGACGGAAAAGTCGAAGCATTTCAGTGTTTTGAATCCTTTCTTTCATAACTTTGAACAACCAACCAAACAAACAAACAAAACAAGACAGAAAACGCAATTGTTAAACATAAGATGAAAGCATAAGAATAAAGCAGCAAAAGTTGTCAGCTGACAGCACAGTGTGAATTAGTACAAAATTACTAATACTTTAGGAATACTGAAAGTTAATGGATTATGATCTTCAAATGTTACATCTAAATTACCTGAGCCAAGAGGAGAGGAAGGGAAAAGTGAAACACCTAAAAAATAAAAAGATGGCACAAGCCTGTATTAATATTATGAAAAAGAAAATGCGGGTTCTCTAATTCATAAATGATGCTGTTAAAACTTTATCACTCATTTACCTAAAACCAGACATAATAACATTTTTTTCTTATTGTCGGAAAACAAAATAGACAATGAGAAAGAAGAATGCAACGTATTTTATTTTTCATGCAGTCTTGAACAAAGCCACTTAAAATGGCTGCTAAGAAAGTTAAACGGTTTACATAGATTATAAATTATCTAACAGAAAGAGAGGTGTAGTCCATTTTCTCTTTGCCAATAGTCTCATAGTGAGTATCAACGGTGTCTTTTAATGCTATATGTAATATTTTATGTTTTAATATTAATAGTAAGAATATTCAAAAAGCGAATTGCATGTTTTGATGACACGCCACCCTTCATTTTAATAATGATTTGAGTACTCTGACTAATTTCGTAAGAGAATATGGTGTCAGTAATTGTGAATCAAAGCATGTTGGAAATGAAATTTTGGACCTGAGAGTCAAAGTAGGTTGGAAACTCATTGTGGAGAACTAAGAAACACATTAAAAATACAATGCAGTTAAAAATAGTAATAGAAAACAAAACAAACAAAAAAGGTGTGTGAATGGAATTGGAAGGACAGACCTTGTTTCCTCCTACCATATGCACATGTTCACCTGGTGTTTCACAATCTGCCACTACATAATGATTTGAGAGTCATCCAAACTTTGCACAATGCTGATACTGCTTCCTCTGTACCAAAATATTTGAAACTTTCAAAAAACTCTTCCTGATAAGGTGAACTGAAGAAAGCACCACCTTTTTACAAGAAGCAGAATTTGATATGGAGTACACTGAAGATAAGCAGAACATTCAACTACTTTCATGTAATTTCCACCTTGAGACGGGTGTTGATGGGCATGAATAAGTCTAAGGCTACTTCATTAGAAATTTAGGGTATAAGAGAGGTTGGTTTTGTTGCAGACTTCCTTTTCATCCACACTTCAGGTATAAAGGTGTGAAACCAAGGTAGCAGTGCAAATTGGGAAGCCATCAAGACCAATCCCCTAGCAGTGGGGATGATAGGTTCTCCAGGCTTCTGCCATGCATAGGGTTCTATTACGTGTAGCAACTGGTTTGAACTTCATTATTAGTAAAGAAGCAATGCAGATCTGCAGTTCTAAAATAACAACAAAGGACTTCTAATCAAATGCCTTTCTTTCCTTTTTACATTATTCCATTAAGCACACACTCTATGAATACCTACACTAGAAAAATAACACTGGATAATATTGATATATAATGACCAAGTTTTAACAATAAGACTTGACACTGCATTACTGAAGTGCATTATTAAAGGATACTAATGGCATACTTCAACATCAAAGAGATAAATATTTGAAATTATTTTACAATCTTTATTATTTTGTTAATTATCATAGAATCATGGAATGGTTTGTGTTGGAAGGGACCTTTAAGATTACCTAGTTCCAACCCCACTGCCATGGGCAAGGACACCCTACACTAGACCAGGTTGCTCAGAGCCTCATCCAGCCTGGCCTTAAACAACGCCAGGGATGGGGCATCCACAACTTATTTGAGCAACCTGTTCCAGTGCTTCACCACCCTCTCCATGAAGAATTTCTTCCTCCTATCTAACCTAAATCTACCCCGTTTCAATTTAAACCCATTAGCTCTTGTCCTGCCACTACAGGCCCTTGTAAAAAGTCCCCCTCCAACTTCCTTGTAGGCTCCTTCAGGTACTGGAAGGCTGCAATAAGGTCTCCTGGAAGCCTTCTCTTTTCCGGGTGGAACAAGCCCAATTCTCTCAGCTTTTCTTCCTAGGAGAGGTGCTCCAGCCCTCTGAGCATCTTTGTGGCCTTCCTCTGGAGTCACTCCAACCAGTCAACATCCTTCTGATATTGAAGGCTCCAGAGCTGGACATGGTACTCCAGGTGGGGTCTCACGAGAGCAGAGTAGAGTGGGAGAATCACCTCCCTCAACCTGCTGGCCATGCTTCTCTGAATAGAGCCAAGGATACGGCTGGCTTTCTGGGGATACGGTTGACCTTATGGGTGAATAATTAAATGTAATTAGATGAGCCTTTGGAACATAAAACTTGCTGAATGTTCAAGAAGACTGTGAGGGAGGGCAGAGCATGTCTGGAAGAAAATGAACTCCAGGGTCATGGAAAGCTATGCAACTTATAGAAGAAAAGTATTTCATTTAAGTTGTCAACATGTGAGAACAATGATCTATCAGTAATGTAGTAAAATATCAAAGGTTCATATATGAAAAAGTATTATAATTGTGTATAGAAATAAACACTTCACAGTGTTTGAAGCACAATTATTATGATTGGAAATATTCATGTGTTAAAACATTTGTAAGTTTTGACATTGTGTTACTACTGTTTAAGAGAAGCTTTAGAAGCCTTAGATTTTCTGGGCTGATGCAGAGAAGATTGAGTGTCTGCCATGAACATTAAAGATTACTCCCTGTCACAGGCTCAAAGTTAAAAACATCACGTATACTGAGTCTGCTCAAACGTCCATCAAGAAATCTCTCTAAGTCTGCAGTTAGATTTTGATTTAGATATAATTCCATTGGATAACCCTTTGCTCAAGACAGATCTTTAACACAGGATTTTTAAGAACCCCATCCATTTTCTCTATATAATACATGTTCTCTGTAGCTGACAATTTTTCACTATTGCCTATGCTAACAATTCATAAGTTTTGATATTAAAAAGTGATTAATTAAGTGAACTGGTTCAGCATCATAGAAATAGTACTTTCAGGACTACTTATTAATATCTAGTACTCTTATTCAGGTATTTATGACTTACTGTTTGTTTGTTGTTTTTTTTTTTTTTTTTTTCATTTAATACAGATAGATGAAACTTTCAGTTACAGCAAGGATTTGGTTTTGCATCAAGCAGATAAACCACCCAAAGATGGTTTCTACCCTGATCAGTACTAAATACACTACCAATATTGAGAAAGTCCCCATGTGTACAATACACCTACACAGGCTCCTCTGAGGAGTCTGTGGTATGCCATTGATTCAGAAGCTCAGCAGCAAAGAGAAAGTGGCAAGTGACCAGCTCATCATCTCTTTCATTTCATACCAAATCATCCATTAAGGGCTGCAGGTGGAGGGTGTGCTAAAGTACAATATCTGCATGTCCATTCAGCTACTGTTTCTCAACTGCAGGTAAGAAAAATAGGGTCTTGACATATTGTCTTATAATATGTCCACTCTCTATTAGACTTGGCTACACTTGGCACTGCTTATATGAGGCTTTGAGAGGGTGAGCGAGTCTTGCTGATCTCTCATTGGGTCTCCAATTGACAAATCAACTTATAGATGGGAATCAGCAAGTCTTGGTTGGTCTGATATTGCTGCCAGTGCACTGTTGTGGTATTAATTGGCACATGTTGTTCTTCAGCCTTCAGCAGTCCCACAACAAAAGGGCCTTCCAAGAGACCAGGCAAAGTAGACAGCTACTCAATTTCTTTCATCTCCAAAGCAGCTATACCAAAAGCCCACTGGTACAATTTGGGGTCCTTAAAATACCCTCTCTCGAGATAATCTATGCTAAGGATGCACAAAACATCTGAGCCAGTCACCAGGGGTTGCCTTTGCCTTTCCTTCCCAGTCAGACTTATTTCAGCCTCCAACACAGTCAGTTCTTGAGATCCCTCAGTCACACCAGAAATGCTAACAGGTTGTCCACCTCTATAGCTTGATGTCATGAGGGTACACTGTGCACAAGTGTCTAACAGAAGCTTATACTCCTGTGGGTTTCATGTGCCACACCATGAAACCCACACAATCTAGTAAACCCAGTTGGAGGCACAGCCCCTCTAGAATTGATCGTAAGATTCTCTACTTACTCCTTGTAAAACTGGTTTCAAATTCTTTCTTATTGTCGTAGTTTCACGACTAGCCGATTATACCACTCTGCCCCACGCCGCCCCCCCCCCCCCCCTTCTCCCGATGAGGAAGGGTCAGAGGAACAAACTGAGGAAAAGCCTGTAGAAGTTGAGATAAGAACTATTTAATTTTATAAATGAAACTTAGGGAGTTATTAACAATGCTAGTGCTAATGAGTAATTTAAGGAACGGAGGAAGAGGGTAGAACAAATGATACAGGATTCCACCCCAAGAAGGGAAAAAAGGAAAGAAAACCCACCCGAAGAGAGCAAACCCCCCACGACACCGCCTGGGAGCCGAGTGAGTAAGAGAGAGAAAAAAACTTTCAAACCCCGACTCCTAGACCGATCTGCCCGGCAAGACGCTGGCTCTGCCCGGAGCACCAACCATTCGCCACGAGCTCCCACCACAACCAAACCCCCAGCCCCTTCGGCCGGAAGCCCCCTCAGACCCTTCCCCTTCCCAGGGTCGTGTCCAATCACAAGCCTTTCCACCCATATCCCCACCCCCTCCCCACTGGTCCCGCAGTGTGGCGGGCCCCGGGCTGGCACCACCTATGCAGCTTGATGTGTTATGGGGTGAAGCAAAACATAGACTAGCTGGTGCAAAGCTACGACACTTATGAGATCAGAAGTCATATCAGCCCTTTCTCTCCATCTGAAAAACTGCCCACTGGAGACTGGATTAGCAATTTTCCTGAAAGAACACCCACTTGTGATTGTTTTTCCTTGCAACTCATGTACCCATGTCTATAGGATTGAGGTAGGTTTGCCATCACACTTCCTCATATCTGCTCTGTGGTCACACAAGTAAAAACATAGGGTGCTGTGTGGTGTGTAGGCAAGATAACCTCTCTCTTGAGCAGAAGAATGTTTAGTCATAATAGCTGAGATACTGGTCTGTACAGCTGGGGAGTAGGACCTATCCTCTAAATTGCTGGACATCCCGGGATGCTCTCCACAGTTGAGAGGAGTGATGAAGAGAGATTTTCTTCATATTCCCAGAGCTGGCTAGCCAATTCATCCATTGGCGGTCCCTCTCTAACTTTCCAGGTCATTACTGCCAATTCATTGGCATACTACTATGCTGCACTCTCTAGAAATTTCCGCCATATGGGTCATATGCACTGAACCTCATATGGATATTTGGGTAACTGTTTGTTGTCCAGGTCACCATAAATCACCACCAGTATGGCTGATTCCCTCAGGTACTGGATACCACTTTCCATGATGGTTGATTTCCCTGGGCAACTTATACTATCTTCTTTGAAGGGATACATTTCCTTCATGTTTGACATGAGTCACCTCCAGCACTTGAGGGCTTGTGCCCTTTTTCCAATCACTTTGTCAATGCTGTCTTCCTTAGAAAGGGATCCCAGCTGCTTAGCTTCCCTACCCTATAATTTCAGGTTGCTGGCCCTATTGTACCACCATCTGAGCAGCCAGGTGACACTGTGCTCACCTGGATGACTGCTGAAATATTTTTGCATATCTCGCAGCTAAATCAGAGACAGGGATCAGGTGGTTTCCATCTCATTTATGAGTTCTTCCTCTCCACATGATGGCCCTGCCTTTTCATCATCTCTTACTAAATGAGCTGACTTTTACTTACAGGATTTCTTTTTGAGTATAGGGATGACTGATACTGGCATGGGTTGGCTCCCTGGTTAAGCTACAGTTGCAGCAGCTGGACTAGCCACAGTGCCTGTCACAGGGTTTAAAGCAGCCACAGTGTCTGTCATGCTGTTTTCCCTCTCTTCTCTTTAAGGGTGCTGCATAATATCAAGTAGTGTTTGGTAGATACTAGTGAGGCCCAGCAAAATGCAGTAATTTGTACCTGTTTGGAATAACTACAGCTTTTTTTTTTTTTTTTTTTTAATTTTAAGGCATTCTATCACTTCATTAGAATCCTGTAATTGTTTGGGAGTAAAGTTACAGACCATTGGAGGGGAAAAGTTCTCTAAGTACCTGCCTGTACTCTCCCACATGCTATGCCACTCATCATCCTACAGCCTTGTAGGATATTTAAAAATATTTGTTTAAACTTAAGCAAGATCTGAAACACATTCAGGAGACATAGCAATAGAAGTATGCTGGCTTGAGCATCCCAAGGATATTCAAAATTCTCAAGAGCTCATGTAACTAGCCTGAAAGAGTAAGGGAAACTGAAAGAGTGGGGGAAGGCATCCTCCTTTGTCTTCCCATAGATTGATTCTCCAAGAAGAAAAGGTGAAGAGCATGATTAGTAATCCTTTCCAAGTGTTGGCACCTGAGGTATGAAGATGACAGCAATATCAAGTACAAAAACCAGATTAGTCTCTTGAACAGTAATGTTATTTTATCATATGCCAACGTAACACAGTACAGCAAAAATTTTAATCCTGATCCATCTCCCAGAAGTGATAAACAACACTGCAGAGAATACCTACAGCATATGAGGATTGTGCTGGGTTTAGTCAGGAAAGAGTTAACTCTCTTTACAGTGGCTGCTAGGAGGCTGTGTTCCTAAATTTATACTGAGGTAAGTACTGATAACGTCTTAGCTGACACTGGATAATGCCTGCACCAAACTCAAGGTCTCTCTCAGCTTCTGATACTGCAGCTGTGTTCCTAGCCCTCTCTCACTACAGGCAGTGTGGGGGGGACACAGTTCAGAAAGCTGACCCAAACTGACCAAATGAGTATTTCATTCCATAGCATGTCATGCTCAGGGAATTGGCAGGAAGGATGGCTGGGAGCTATTACTCTCTCTCTTTTACTTCCTTGCACTTGCTAAAACTCTAAGTCCCTCATTAGCTGCTTTGCTAACTCCTTTGCTGACTTGTTAATGAGTTGGTGGGTTTGTTAGTTTTCCTGGTCTTGCTATGGCTGATAGGGTTCACTCAGACTCTGCTGCGATCACACTTGGTCTCCAGCTCTCGGGCTCCAGGTCTCGGGTTTTCTGGCTCTGCCGCTCACTACTCGGGACCTGGTTGTGCATTGGTTGGTGGCTGGTGAGCAATTGTATCTTAATTGTGCCATATTGTATAATATCTTTTATTTTTTATTCTTTTAATTACTTAGTAGTTGTAGTATATGGATATATTTATTTATATTTAATTAGTAAATTGTTTTTATCACAATTTTACAACCTTCCTTGCCTTTTTCCTCTGATTCTCCCCCTCTGCTGGAGAAGGAGAGAGTAGATCTGTGAGAGCAGCTTCGTGGTATCTTGATAGCTGGAATTAAACTACAACATGATTTACATAACACAACCATGTGAACAGATAAAACAACATTGTAATCAGTGACTATTAAACTCATATTGTGAATGTTTATAACAAATTCATTTTATGCTCTGGTCAGATGTGTCATTGTCTCAACCATTCATGCCCCACACTGGGTGTCAAAAAACACTGTTGTGTTTTAACCCCAGTCAGTAAGCAAGCATCACACAGCTGTTTGCTCACCTCACCCCTCCCCAAGTGGGATGGGGCAGAGAATGAAAGGAAAAAGATGAGAACTTGTGGGCTGAGTTAAGAACAGTTTAGTAATTGAAAATAAATTAAATAAAATAATTATACTAATTAATACTACTGCTAATAAAATGTAATGAAAATACTACTATTACTAATATGTAAAGAAAAAAAGAAGGAAAAAGGAAAAGAAAAAAAAAAATATACAATGACTCACCACTGGTCGACTAATGCCCAGCCAGTCCCCAAACAGTTATTCCCTTTCTGTCCCACTGTCCCAATTTATATACCAAGTGTGATGTTTGATGGTATGAAATGTCCCTTTGGTCATTTGGTCAGATATGCAGGCTGTGTCCCATCCCAGCTTCTTGTAGAGAAGAATCTCAGAACACATGTACAGCATGAGAAACTGAAAAAGTCCTTTATTTGATATAAACATTATTTAGCAGCAGCTAAAACAATCAGTACGTTACCAATATTCTTCCCAGCACAAATCCAAAGCATAGACTCATACTAGCTACTGTGAGGAAAATTAACTATTCTAAATAAAATCAGCACCCAGTGTTACTTAATGAATATATATAAAACCCTGAAAAGCTAGTCAGGAAAATTAAATCGTTCTGAAATATGTATGGTTCCACAGATATTTTGTTTTTAGCTTTCAGTAAGACCATATAGACCACATCCATCAAAATGATTTAGGAACAGAATATTTGACTCTTCCCTAAGCTTTGTTAAGCTTGTTGAGTTTGTGAAGACCTCTAATTTTACCCTCATGTTACCAACAATTTTGATTTTTTTTTTTTTTTCTTCCCCCACACGGGTTCTACCCACTTTTTTATGTCTTTACCACCTTATAACTCAGTTACTGGTATTTGCTAGGCTGCACCTGAATGTAAAAGACTAAGAATCAGGACGTAGCATGCAGCTGTCTATATACAATCCAAAACCAGAAGAAAATGAAATAAAACTTTAAGGACAGAAAAAAAAAAAAAAAAGAAAAGGAAAAGCCCAAAACTTAATAAAACCCACCACCACCAACAACAAAAAGAATGCTTGAAAACAGTAGAAAACATATACTGTTTCTCAGAACATATGTTTTTCCTTAATTGGTAATGGATTTCCAGACTGAATGCAATTGTTATACAAGGGAATGGATGTAAAATAAACCACTCATGCTCACACAGAGGGTAACATATTCTATCTTTGAATTATGTATTCAGTATATTTTTACCTGTTTCATCTGTCAAAGGTAAACAAATATGTTTTATAAGGAACACTTGTTTAAGGCATATATGGGCAACATAGTATAGCATAACGTTGCAGAGCATATTCAGTTGTCATGAATTAATGGCATCACATATAGTACATCTTTAAATGCATTTTTATGTTGAAGATCTGTATAGCTTAATGCCAAGCTTCATGTTTATCCTGAAAAATAAAACAATACTCTCAGAACCCTTATGGGTTTGGATTAGTTGTGTATTCTTTCCTTCCTTACTATGTTTTCTGAAATATATTGTTTGATATATTTTATCAAAACCTTGGGTCTTATATTGATTTTATTTAAGGATTATGGTTCATCTAACTTCAAAGTTGTTATCTTGGGTCTCTAAAATTTCTGAAATAACTTGCCAAGTTTTGGGAAAAAAAGGTAGCATAATTTTGCAACAGACACAGTCTTGTATGTACTGCTCTACAAGGAAATCGTTTGCTTGTAGAATTTGGTAATTTAACCAGGTCTCAAAATAAACATTTCTAAAAGTAATAATTACTTATAACAAAAAGGATTGTTTAAAAAATAACTCAAGTTTTGCTGTTGTTTTGGGGTTTTTTTTGTTTGTTTGTTTTGGTTTGGTTGTGGGTTTTTTTGTTTGATTTTTTTTAGTGGTTTTTTTTTGTTGTTGTTGTTGTTGGTTTTTTGTTTTTGTTTTTTTTTAATTTCCCTGCTTTTCTCTTTTCTGCTGAAATAAGACAACTTCTAAGCTCGGGCATTTTATTTTTATGTTTAAACAGATGGCTAATAAAAGCTTATGCCACTCAAACATCTCACCTAACCATTAATCTTCATTTCAGAGCAAGTGCTGCACATTAGTTGGCAGAATTCTATAGGGAGTATGTGAAAGAAAATCCCATATACGTCGTCTCCTTCAATTTATAAGTTTACTTTTACTTTATCCTACTGCAGCTTTACTTTTTAAAACAAAGTAGAAAAGAAAGGACTAGGAAGTGTTGGGAACAGATGGACAGTGAAGGAAAAATAGCTGGAGCTGAAGTGAAAAATCTCAGTGTACTAATAATAATTCTGACTTTTAATTGGTGATGATGTATCTAAAATATACTTCTTTTCTTTCTTTTCATTACAGTGAAGTCCCTCATAAGAAGAAATACTATCTACAAATTCTAATAAAACTTTGCAAATTTGGAAATGATAATGACAAGAACAAAAAACATTTTGACATCCATTTCTGCACTATAAATATATTTTGAGGTTAAAACACAGAAGGCATTTGGATAGGATAATAATAAATTAAGCTTACTAGTTATGTGGGTCAGGTTGAAAAGGAAGTGATTGTTAGAAAAGTCTATAACTAAAATATGATGAAATTAATAAGCTTTGCTTGTTTGAAAAAAGGCAAACTTCATATATCTATGGTTTTTATTTTTTTTTTTTTTTTTTTTTTTCTGTACTGAAAAAAACATTGTTTAGGGAATTACGGACAGCGTTTCCTGGTTTTGGGTTTTGTTTTTAGACCTCCAGAGATTCTTCTGCTAACTAGGACTTGACAGACTATTTTCATTAAATTCTTGAATCATTATTGTTTTAATATAGTGTTACTATTTTCTTCCCAATTTGTTCTTTTTTTTTTTTTTTTTCTCTAAAAAGAATAGAATATGCAGTTCAGAATTCAGTTTGTGCAACCTAAGCTCAAGGTTCATTAAATAACAGATCACTAATAATGGCCTTTCTCCTCCATTTCTTCTTATGTAGCATGTCTTCAAACCATAGAATCATGGAATCATAGAATTCTAGAATCCTAGAATCCTAGATTGGAATGTACTTCAAAGATCATCTGATCTAGACAAGATGGTCCAGCACCCTGTCCAGCTGAATCTTAGAAATTTCCAATCCTGGTGTGCTCCACAGAAATCCAAAATCTATTCAGCATCACAGATCAGCAATTCACAAAACACTGACAGACCTTGTACCAACTCTGCAGGTATATATCTGTTAGAAGAAAGCAGGAAGACAAGGCCTATGTAAAAGACTTTCTGTATCTGGTAATGCATAAATTTAATGTCTGGTTTTGAGATTATTAAATGTTAATGTGAGAGAACTGGGGCTTCCAGCAGCTCAGTGTTTCAGCTCATGGCTGAAACAGGTTTTTGGCTTTCATCAAAAAGTAAATGTGACACTCAGACTACACATGATTCAATTCCTGGTTGTGTTTGTACTGTTCTGAAGGAATAATAGGTTCACATCTTTTGTTAAAGATTTCCCAGAAGTCCCTCTTCAGCTGCTTTGCAACAGTCTGCAGCATAGAAGAGTGTATTCTAGCTGTCCTCTGATAATGTCATCCATAGGGATAATATTGAAGAAATCAAAGGGGTCTACTGACTTTGATCTGCCCCAGGCCAAAAAAATCAAAACACAACCCCAAAAATATGTATTGCCAGGTTTTTATTTCTTCTTGTAGAGGATAGTTTCTGTAGCTACGCTTTTGCTTTAGAGAGTGAAAAAGGGCACTGAAGAAGGTAGAATACTCAGTTTGATAGTAGATATTTCAAAATTAGGAGAAGGCAATCCAAGCTTTGGAGTGTCCCGATATTTCTACTAATATTTGTTTATTTCTCATAAAACAATGTGCTGTGAAAGCTAACCAAATCTACTTTTCCTCAAAGAACGTTGTCTAAATATTAATTAAACATAAGGCTTGTTTAGTTGGTACTTTGAAGTCCTTATCAATTCACGGAATTAGAGCCCATCAAGAATAAAACCTCAAACATAGTTTGATATCAACCCAGTTTGATAGGGATATTTGCTTGTTTTCTTTTTTCTTTTCAAGGAATATATATTATTGTAGCCTTGTTTCAGTTTCCTTACAAATAATAGAATCATAGAGTCATTCAGCTAAGAAAAGACTTTTAGGATCATAAAGTCCATCCATTAACCTTACTCTGCCAAGTCCACCACTAAGCCATGTCCCTAAGCACAACATTTATGTGTCTTTTAAATACCTCCAGGGATGATGACTCAACCCCTTTCCTCAGCAGCCTGTTCCAATGTTTGACAACCCATTCAGTAAAGGAATTTTTCCTGTATAACAAATCTAAGTCTTCCCTGGTGCAACTGGATGCTGTTTCCTCTCTTCCTGTCACTTGTTACTTAGGAGACCAACACTCACCTTGCTACAACCGTCTTTCAGGTAGTTGTAAAAAGGTCTCCATTGAGCCTTCTTTTCTCTAGGCTAAACAACCCCAATTCCCTCAACCAGTGTTCATAAAATCTCTAGATCCTTCACCAGCTTTGTTGCCCTTCTCTGGACACAGTATAGCACCTCAATGTCAAAGTGAGGGGCCCAAAACTGAACACAGCATTCAAGGTGTGCCCTCACCAGTGCTGAGTAAAAGGGGGACAATCCCTTCCCCACTCCTGCTGGCCACAATATTTCGAATACAAGCCAGGATACTGTTGGCCTTCCTGGCCACCAGGGCACACTGCTGGCTCATATTCAGACGCCTGTCGACAAACAGCCCCAGGTCCTTTTCCACCAGGCAGCTTTCCAGCCACTGGTCCCCAAACTTTTAGTATTGCATGGGGTTGTTGTGACCCAAGAGTAGAACCTGGCCCTTGGCCTTGTTGAACCTCGTATAATTGGCCTTGGTCCATTAATCCAGCCTGTCAAGGTCCCTCTGTATTTCCTTCCTTCCCTCACACAGATCAACACTCCTGCCCAACATGGTGTCTTCTGTAAACTTACTGAGGGTGCACTCGAAGCCCTCATCCAGGTCATTGATAAAGATATAGGGCAGAACTGACCCCAGTACTCAGCCCTGGGGAATGCCACTTGGAACTGACCTCTAATTGGCCTGTAGTCCCTCATATCCACCTTCTGGCCCTTCCTGTAGACGGACAGCACAATTCATAAAGTAATAGAATGGTTAGGGTTGGAAGGGACCTTAAAGGTCATCTAGTTCCAATCCCCCTGCCGCAGGCAGGGACACCCTCCACTAGACCTGGTTGTCTAAAGCCTCATCCAGCCTGGCTTTGAAGACAGCCAGGGATGGGGCATCCACAACTTCTCTGGGCAACCTGTTCCAGTGTTTCACCACCCTCCCCGTGAAGAATTTCTTCCTCATATCTAATCTAAATCTCCCTGCTTTCAGTTTAAACCCATTACCCCTTGTCCTGTCACCACAGACCCTTGTAAAAAGCCCCACCCCAGCTTCCCTGTAGGGCCCCTTCAGGTACTGGAAGGCTGCAATAAGGTCTCCCCGAAGCCTTCTCTTCTCCAGGCTGAACAAGCCCAATTCTCTCAGCCTGCCCCCACAGCAGAGGTGCTCCAGTCCCCTGATCATCTTTGTGGCCCTCCTCTGGACTCATTCCAACTGGTCCATATCCTTCTTATGCTGAGGGGTCCACAGCTGGACACAGTACTCCAGGAGGGGTCTCACAAGAGCAGAGTAGAGGGGGAGAATCAACTCCCTCAACCTGCTGGCCACACTCCTCCTGATACAGCCCAGGACATGGTTGGCTTTCTGGGCTGCCAGCACACACTGCTGGCTCAAGTTCAGCTTCTCATCCACTAGTACCCCCAGGTCCTTCTCCTCAGGGCTGCTCTCAACCCATTCTCCACCCAGTCTGTACTTGTAGTTGGGATTGCCCCAACCCAAGTGCAGGGCCTTGCACTTGGCCTTGTTGAACTCCATGAGGTTGGCAGAGGCCCACCTCTCCAGCCTGTCCAGGTCCCTCTGGATGGCATCCCTTCCTTCCAGAATGTTGACCACACCACACAGCTTGCTGTTGTCAGCAAACTTGCTGAGGGTGCACTCGATGCCATCATCCGTGCCACTGACAAAACAGGACTGGTCCCAACACCGACCCCTGAGGAACGCCGTTTGTCACTGGCCTCCACTCTGACATTGAGCCACTGACCACAACTCTCTGAGTGCGACCAGCCAGCCAGTTCTTTATCTATCGAGCGGTGCATCCTTCAAGTCCAGGCCTCTCCAGTTTAGAGACAAGGATGTCGTGTGGGACAGTATCGAAGGCTTTGCACAAGTCCAGGTAGATGACCTCGATTGCTCATCCTCTATCCACCAAGGTCGTGACCCCATCGTAGAAGGCCACCATATGAGTCAGACATGATTTGCCCTTTGTGAAGCCATGTTGCCTGTCACCAATCACCTCCTCATTGTCCATGTGCCTTAACATGATTTCCAGGAGGATCTGCTCCATGATCTTGCCAGGCACAGAGGTGAGACTGACTGGTCTGTGGTTTTCCTGGGTCCTCTTTTTTCCCTTTTTAAAGATGGGGGTTATGTTTCCCCTTTTCCAGTCAGTGGGAACTTTACCAGTGTGCCACGACTTTTCAAATATGATGGATGGAGGTTTTGCAGCCTCATGCGCCAGTTCTTTCACGACCTGTGGATGTATTCCATCAGGTCCCATGGACTTGTTCACCTTCAGGTTCCTGAGATGTTCTCAAACCTGATCCTCAGTGACCATGGGTGGCTGTCCATTCTCCCAGTTCTTGCCCTTGCCTTCCATGACTCTTCGGGTACGGCTTGCACCCTTGACAGTGAAGACCGAGTCAACTGGGACCTCCCCAGTTAGCCAGGACTGCTGATGGAAAGCGGCCTGGTGAGCACTTCCTCCACCTTCCTCAGTACCCTCCAGGGATCCCATCCAGCTGCCTAGAACTGCATGTGTCTTATGTGGTGTAGAAGGTCCCTAACCATTTCCCCTTGGGTTATGGGGGCTTCATTCTTCTCCCCGCCCCTGTCTTCCAGGTCAGGGGACTGCTTAACCAGAAAACAACTGGTCTTACCATTGAAGACTGAGGCAAAGATGGCATTAAATACCTCAGCCATTTCCTCATCCTTTGTCATTGTTTACCCCTGCATCCAGTAAAAGATAGAGTTTCTCCTTAGCCCACCTTTTGTTGCTAATACATTTATAGAAAAAAATTGAATTACGTTTTACAATAGTTGCCAGATTAAGTTCTATTGGGCTTTGCCACTTCTAATTTTCCTTTTGCTTAGCCTCACAACATCCCTGTAGTCCTCCTGAGTTGCTTATCCCTTCTTCCAAAGCTCATAAACTCTCCTTTTTTTTTTTTCTGAGTTGCAGCCAAAGCTTTCTGTTCAAATGTAATAATAAAGAGAATAAATTCATATATATATATTTATTGGCAGATAATATTTTAAAACTTAAAATGTGTCAGCTTAATGATCTCTAGGAAGTTTTTAAGGTAGTAACATATGAGTAGAAATACTGCTTTCTGCCATTGTGTATGTTGGAAAAACTTAAGTACAAAGATACTATAGTTTCAAAAAACATATATTTGTTATGAAAGCAAAATATTAGTCTTTTAGAGTGCTTAATATAAAACACACCGTGTAAATTTTCTGATTAATCAGTGTGTAGGTTGATAGAGGTGTGATGGTACCAAAGAAGTAGGGTTTTTTCTGATTAGATGGTATTTAGAAGGCAATGTGGTTTTAATACACTCCTCTGATCCCCATTTCTAGATTTATGCTCCCACCCATGACTTTAATTTGGAGTTATTTATATCTCACAATATGCAGATTTAAATGCACCCTGTTTGCAAAATTGTTGTATTATGAAAACCCACTATCAGAAGAGGGTAAATTAATTCTCCCCATTTTGTTTTTGTGGCTTTTGTATCTGATGTGGAACTTAACTCTGACATATAACACACCTTATTGTCTAAAAATCTCCTTCTATTAATATAATTGCATTGCTCTACGTTATAAAAGTGTGTTTTAAGAACAACGCATTTAGTCTTCATATCAGTTCCCATTTCTTTTTGAAATTCAACTCAAAAAATCAATAAGTAAATAGCCTGAGTAAAAATGAATCTTATGCATTTTGTTAACCTAATAATTTTTGTTTAATTATGCAAGTCTCTTGCATACTCCTTATGCTTGTAGTCTTTCAAGTTATCAAGGGACCTGAACTAGCACTTCCTGAAGCAAGATACATGTCTACTATTGCTGTAAACTACAGTAGCATTTAACAGATCAGCTTTTTTGTGGATAAGAATACATAGAACCTCTCTGTTTGCAGGACTGATGAGTAAAGGATGAATAAATATACTTCTCTGAATGGATGTCCTTCAGGAGAATCTAATTATTTAACTTGGTCACTTAAATAAGTGATGGATAATTATATTAATTTTTTTATGAGTATTCAGAAAAAAATATACAAAAGACTGCAAGATCAACTTTGACCTGGCTGTTTTGTTCTGGGAGGATCCAATATCCCAGATTTAAGAAACTAAGCAGTCATTTACTATTGGCGTCAAGGATTCACAGATTCACAGATTCATAGAGTGTTAGGAGTTGGAAGCAACCTCTAGATATCATCTAGTCCAACCCCCCTGCCAGAGCAGGATCACCTTGAGTAGATCACGCAGGAACAAGTGCAGGCAGCTTTAGAAAGTCTTCAGAGAAGGAGACTCCACCACCTCTCTCGGCAGCCTGTTCCAGTGTTCTGTCACCCTCACAGTGAAAAATGTTTCCTCATGTCCAGGTTGA
Organism: Rhynochetos jubatus; assembly: GCA_027574665.1. Lineage (NCBI taxonomy): Eukaryota > Metazoa > Chordata > Aves > Eurypygiformes > Rhynochetidae > Rhynochetos > Rhynochetos jubatus. The sequence goes on along the minus strand of CM050649.1, from coordinate 100,325,256 downwards.
ACCTACTGTTGTCCAGTTTATGGCCCTTGCCCCTAGTCCTGTCACTGAACACCACTGAGAAGAGCCTGGTCCCATCTTCCTGACACCCACAGGTGTGACAGATTTATATTTTTTATATATAGTCTAGACTTAAAATAGTCAAATATGTACTAAAATTGCTTACTAATAACAGCAATGAAACTAAAATGCACATTTTATATATGGATGTATATACTTATATTAAAAAAATCACTGAAATAGAAGTTTTATTTTCTTATTCTAGAACTGCACAATAAGTGTAAATCGTTCAATTTCTTATAATTACAGCGTCTTATTTGAATCCTCAAACAGAGGTTGAGGTACAAGCAGGGGGTAATTCTTAAACATAGTGAATGTTATTAGCAGGCTGTTTGTTAATTTACAAAACAGTAAAGTCATGAGTTGTGATAAGGGTGTAGATATTTGGTATTCAGTGAGAAATGCAGAATCAGCACTTTTCAGGGAAATGCAAGTATCCCCCTGCAGATGACATATAGTTTTCTTCATTTGCATTATACAGATTTCATCTTTAGGTAGGATACTTTAGATAACCAAGATATATATGCATCCAGCTCTGGAACCCTCAACATAAGAAGCATATCGACCGGTTGGATCAAGTCCAGAGGAGGGTCACGAAGATGATCAGAGGGTTGGAGCACCTCTCCTATAGGGACAGGCTGAGAGAGTTGGGGTTGTTCAGCCTGGAGAAGAGAAGGCTCTGGGGAGACTTTATAGCAGCCTTCTAGTACCTGAAGGAGCCTACAAGAAAGCTGGAGGGGACTTTTTACAAGGGCCTGTAGTGGCAGGACAAGGGGCAATGGCTTTAAACTGAAAGTGGATAGATTTCAATTGGATATCAGGAAGAAGTTCTTCCCAGAGAGGGTGGTGGAAGCACCGGAACAGGTTGACCAGAGAAGCTGTAGATGCCCTAGCCCTGGAATTATTCAAGACCAGGCTGGATGAAGCTTTAAACAACCTGAGCTAGTGGAAGGTGTCCTTCCTCATGGCAGGGGGGTTGGAACTAGATGATCTTTAAGGTCCCTTCCAGCTCAAACCATTCCATAATTCTATGATATATCCAGAACAAGAATTACTGTAGCAGGATATTGTTTTGATCTTTTTTTGGCTCTTTCTAGCAAAGCAAGCTTCTGATGCCTGGTGGGAGACATCATCACTTAAAAATACAATATAAACTAAATATTTTTAGGTATGGCCCTCTGGAACAGTATCTGGAGGTGTATACAATTCTAGTAAAATAAATGCAACAGCTTACTAAATATTATATATGGAAAATGAAACCTGCCTCCCTAATACATAGTAATAAATACTTCATTAATAAATACATCAGTAATTATTAACATTCTTTACCTTCTTCTAGAAATATAAGTAGTTTGATCTGTGGTGGGGTTTATTTGCATAGTATAACAAGTGTTGTCTATCTTTTCCATAATAAAGTACATCTTTCATACATTCTTAGTTACAGCTAAAGTGTAATTCAGACTTATTAGAGAAAAATATCTCAAAAGTACCATATACCAGAAGTGTGTGTCTAATAGACTTGGTTCCTACTTTTGAAATTCTAACTGCCTTTGGACCTTAGCTGATATATGCTTATCCATCTATTTATTTGTGTGACTATTACTATTATATAGAACTATATATTGATCGATTGATTTAAAAAAAACGTTTTGTGAATTTTTTTTTTTTGACAATTTTCTCAGATTGAAGAATTTCTGTTCAGAATCAAAAAATTCAAGGCTTATAAAGGGATAGGAAACTCACCTACCCATTGATTTAAGGAGTCTTTCTTTCCTTCACACTTGACTGCATATACCTTTACTCATTCATCTAAATTGCATTGCTGCAGAAGACCAATTTGTTGGCCTAAACCATACAGTTTCCTAATTCCTTTAGAGGATGAGCACAGTTGTCACAAAAGACACAGGAACTTGAGTCTACAGCACAGCTGACAGATCCGCTAAAAACTGGAGATTGATTGGTTTAGGCTGATATTCCATATCTACTTTTCATGAAATTTTCATGTGAAAAGTAGTATTTTCCAAACATGCATAGTTATTATATTTATATCTCTACATGATGTGAACACTGATATATAAATATATACATATGTCTGTATGTATATATATGTGTGTATAAAACAGGATTATAGCAACATGTCCCACCTTGTTCTAAATGAGACCACCTCTTCCAAATTATATTTTTCCCTGTTACATTATGCTAATACAGGTGTGATGAAAAGATGTAGGTTGACAGGGCATCATTGGTTAGACAGTGGTGTTCTAATGAAAAATCCCAGAAAAGGTCTTGATTTTCATCATGTAATTTCCTAACACATCTCCTTAATGCACTTTTCTAACATTCCCATGTGTTGTGGTTTAACCTTGACCAGCAATAAAATTGCCACTTGCTCACCTCCCCACCTCCATCTCCCAGTGGAGGAGGTGAGTCAGAGGAAAAGACAAGGAAGATTGTAAATTTGAGATAAGAACTATTAAATAATTTAATACAAATGGAAATTATAGTAATAATACTAGTATGAACAATACTGTTACTAATAAGTAATTAAAATAATTGAAAATAGAACATATGATACAATAGCTCACCACCTACTGACTGACTCACAGCCAGGTCCTGAGTGACAATAATCAGACACTGAGAGCCCGCAGAGCCAGAGCTCGAGGGTGACAACCCGATAGAGAAAAGGTCAGTCACCTCCCAAACCACTAATGAATGAACCCACCTCACCGCTAACAACCGCACCAAGAGCTAACAAAGGAGTTAAAAACTGAGCTATGAAGCTAGCAAAGGCCTTAATGATCCCCCAGGCCACTTCCTGTCTAGGAACTGAGCATGTCTATTGAACATCCTCTTTCCAAGTTATTATTTTATCCAACTGGAGAAAATTAACTCTTTCCTGCCTGAAACCAGCACAGCATTCCATGGGTCATTTATGCTGTACCCTAAGAAATGTCACAAAGTTTATTTAATTTGGGGACTGTGATGAGAACAAATATTTGTGATGAAGAATTCTTGGAGGCAGGATGTGTTATAACTGACATTCTTAGGTGGAGTGAGGTTTGCTAATGGTTTGATTTTATTGCTATATCTTTAATTTGCTTTATTTTTGTGACTCCTTTAAGTATCCATGTGACTATATATTATCAGTAAATTAGAGTCTGAGCAGCAGAGCTTTCACGAAAGGTGTGTGTATACTATAAATAGATATGTATGATTAAAAAATTATGATCATGGTGTCAAGACCCAAAGTACACCCACAGGCTCTATAACCTCTTTCCCAGTGTCTCAGGAAATTTTTCAGATCTTCACACTAAAATGCTCCAAGTTTTCAAAACCTTGCTGAATCTTACTAAAAATTAATTAAAGGACTTGGAAAAAGTTCAGCATTTAATCATACTAAAAGTTAAGGATGCCTTTTAAATCTTTCCTCTGATCCCACTGCAGAGCATAAAAATTGTTTCAGAACATATTTCTCACAAGTCTGAGGACTGCAGTTTCAAAATCTCTGGCCTTAATGTTAGTTAATGTTTTTAGTTTTCTTGTGGACAAACACTCTCAGCATAAACACCATCACAATTGGTAATCATGATGACTGCCTCAGCAGGACAGCCAGAGAGTTAATGGACATGAAAGCTGAAACGGTTCAAGTTGAGATGCACAGCTCTATCCTGTTGGTAGAACACTTCTGTTATTTCAAAGGGCTGCAGATGTAATCTTTTATTTGAGTTACAGGCAAGAGCTTGTTCCTTGGTTTTGTCTTAACAAAGGAAAATGAGCATTTGTAGGGATAGGAAATGAGTTTTCTGGCTACTGTTTTTCTGTGGTAAATGATATATTACTAACGTAATTGCTAAATCCCAATGTCTTTGGAATTATAGCTTATGGCATACAATATGATAGATTTGGGTAATAAGAAGATATGTTAACTTATTTTATATACCACAAATGTCACATAGTCAGAAGTTAAAAAGTATTAGTAAAATGTAGCATACACAAGTGAGCAAGAACATTTTAGAAAGAAGTAATTTGATGTAGTTTTCCATGTCACAGTAGGTCTGAACATAAACCTTCTCTGTGCAACCCAGAAGCTTTAAGCAGAAAAGCTTGATGTGTGTGGGGGGCAGCTGAAGGCAAAACATATAGTGCCTGAGGCAATCAGCAGTATCTCTGAATCCTCTTGAATATTTCTGAAAATGCAGTAATTCAAGTGTGTTATGAAAACTTACATGAACTTCACTCCAGTTAGAAGAGTAAAAGGTGGCATTGCCTCATTTCTGCGTGATAAGCAGAATTGTATTTGTCACCCAACGGACACAGGAATTTGTCAAAGCAATCTCATGCCCTCATGCCTCAGATGAAATATCTGGGAAAGGAAAATATTTATCATCCCTGGTATTTCTACACCAGTCGAGAGCTCAGAGAACATTACTGAAAATGAAGGCCATTAGCATTGCTTTTTTTCTTCAGAGAGCACACCCAAACATTAGTCAAGGAGCCAAGAAGTGGATGCATGGCACTCTGTTCTGTAATGAAGGCTGGTCACTGAAATTGCTTTTAGAAATGAACAGGATCTTGAATAACAGAGATTTTGTGGTTTTCTTTCTTTCTTAGCAGTGGATGTCAACAAGACACTGCCTGCAGTATCTTTAGCCCAGGAACCTGCTTCCCAGCTGCTGGAGCTCAGGCTGGTGCCCTGGTGCCTCAGGGTATCTGCTCAGGCTGAGGGATGTGACTGCTGCACTCCTGTTTGCAGATACAACTAGCAGAGAAGCTACTGATCAGGCAGCGTGACCAAAGAAGTTTGTTTCTGGCTGTTGTCTTTGTTAATACGAATTGGTCATGTTTTATACCTCTGTGTCTTTGTCTCCCTCCTTTTCCTTATCCTCACAACTGAGAAAATAAACGTTTACATGCTCCAGGTATACATACTAATTAGTAAGAATGACCAGGTTTGTTCTTCTCAGGACCTCCCTTATCATGTGATGGTCAGGTCTGCCTCTGTGTGTTCTGCTTTATGGGTCCTTGATCAGAGTCCCTTCATAGAGCAGACATTCTCCATCCACATACCCTTACACTGTCCATTTCAGAAGAAAGCTCCTATAAAACACCAACAGGAAGTTCTAGCCTCAAAAAATTGCTGGAAACATCACTGAAAGTAAATACCAAGGCATTGGCCAAAGCAGCAAAGAAGAAAAAACCCAAACCAATACAAAATTGCAAACCAAACTTTTTGGTGTAAACAAGAGAAGGGAAACATTAAAGAGAAAAGCTAATTTCACACATACTGGGAATGATAAAAATAGTATTAGAGGAATAATATTAGATAAAATTATATTAGAATCATACTAGAAAAAAACTACAGCTATTTATTTTAGTTACTTTAAGGTGAGTGTAATGAAATTCCCATGTAAATAAATTTAAAGATTTTTTTATTATTTTTCCACAATTACCCTCAACACTGAAATTAACCAATCTGTGCCCCCCAACGCCCCAATATATTGTGTTTGCCTAGGGCTTTCAGATGGCTGATAGATAACATGACAAAGAACTGTCTTCTATGCTGGATTCTAAGCTCTGTCCACTATGTCAGCTCTTAACTGGTGTCACTTCCATTTTCACTGGAACAGGCAAACACTGTGCTTTTCTCTGTTAGAAGCTTTCTATCTTGCTTTTCCTTATGCGATGACTGAAATATAGCTCATTCTGATTCAGCAGTGATAAAATGGAAATACCCTTGTAAGAGCTGATACTCCTCGTATAAGATATTTTTGAATTGAGAGAAGATTGTCAGAAGGAAATAACAAATTTAAGTTTAAATTCTGTGGTTTCTTTCTTAGTCTTTGGCATCTTTAATACCTAAGATAAACTGTAAAGGGGGAGTCAGAGGGGAGACGAGGAAAAATTTGGCAATGCTAGGAAAAAAAAGAAATAAAAAAAAAAAAAGGAAAAACAGAAGGGAAAAAAGAGATAAAAGAGAAGCAAGAAAAGACAATAGAAGGAAGATATCTTATATTCCAAACCAGATATTTCTGTAATCAGTTGCATTTTTAGAACTGAATTCCACTGACTTCCAGCAACATCCCATAGAAGGGAAAGAGTAGAAGGGTAGAAGAGTCAGAGTAGGAGGTATAAGGGTTAATAACTGAAATAATAGGATCCACTGAAACCATTCATTTTCCACCAGCAGAAAAGAGATGTAAGTATGTCTGCAAATAAGACACATATGAAGATGGTGAACGGTGATTAAAAAGAATTTTCAGGAATATGTGAGATGTAATAGGGTACAGGCAATAGCTTCTTATAGGTATCTTCTACACGGCTTTTTTAATAGAATTCATAATCAAAATAAAAGAACTTCTAAAACTTCTAAGTATAACCCCCCCACTTACTGGCATTTTGTACTTTTGGAACGTCTTAACTTGTTGAAAACTGTGCAGGTATCTAAAATATTTTTTGGTGTCTTCCTCCTCTAAAAATCATAACATAGATAAATCTTCTGTACCTTTCAGCTAAAAACTGAAACAGAACTGAAGGTATTGCAGTAGAAGAATGAACAGTGTTAAGGGGCTGAAGACATAACTGTTTATCTTTAGTCACATGACCAAGATACACCAAACCTTTCCCAGCAAATTAAAATTGTGTCAGAAATGAAGAGAAATTCACATTGCATGTATGCAAATTGGACTATGATGTGTGATTATATGGAAAGCGTTTTTCAGGTCCAAGATCAGCAAGTGTTTTTTCTTAGATATTTAAGTAATACCAAGATTATCATTCAGCAGATATCAATGCAATAAAAATTTGACCTAGTCTCTGATGTCAAGATTGAAATCCTAACTGTTCATTTACAGTTCTTTTCAGCTGTTTGAAAATTTTTTATGGACCTGATAATCTTTGCCTGATAAAAAGTTATTTGAAGTTGAGCAGCACTGATCAAGGACTTCTAAGCTCTCGACAAAGAATTTCAAAATTCTTTTAATTATTTTCAATATGCATGGTTTTTTCTCTCTTGCTAGATTAATTCCTTCCTTATAAAAGAAAAATATTAAGCTGCCATACTTACATAATATATTAATATTTGAATTACTGGTATGTTCTCTGTTCTCAAACGCAACCCCGCAATTACTCAGAACGTCAGGAAAAGGAAAAGATGGTACATAGTGTTTACAGAAATCAAATCCAACAAATAAGAGAAGTTTGAAGTTCTTTTACTTCACTGAAATACTCACTGAAAGAGACTTTTTCACTACTGAAAAGGCTATTATCAACATTAACAGCAATAAGAAATGGCATAAGATTTTTCAAAGAAGAATTCAAATTTTCAACCTAAAGCTTGGAGTTTTCAAAGTGTCAAAGATTTATGTATTTTTTTCTTTTATTTTAATGTCAATTTACCTTTTCCTCTTCCGTGTTAGAACCTGTAAGGAAGCTTTTTGAAAAAGATAAATTTTTAACATAAAGTTCAGCAGGCAGATTTCAGGCCAATGAAACAATGAAGAACTTAAAAACCACAGCAACAGGGTCTTATGGGGAAATATAAAGATATATTTATAACTGATGGCACAGTTACTTGGTCTTTACTCTAGTAAAGTATTGCACAGTATTTGCACAATAGATCCCTTTCATTACTGTAGTCTGAATAAATTTTTGTAATACAATAAACAAACAAATAATAACAAATGAGGAGTATGCAGGGAGGAAAACAAATATAAAGTCCTATGATGTTATTTTTAATCCTATGATATCTAAAATTGCTTTTTAAACAATGCTGTAACATTCAGGATATGTACAGAAATAATCTAAAAGTTGATGAGATTCTCAAGGGTGAATTTTATGCAAGTATTCTGTTTGCTAAGGGAGAATACATCAAATGCTGTGCAAGCATATTTAAATTTGCAAGGTGAAGAATAACAGTAATCTGTGCAAATGAGCTTACAATCCTTAAATTCAGTTTTAAAGGCAAGATGTAATTGAACACTATTTTCTCAATTTTAGCTGCACTGCTGATGAACCTCACTGACCACTTCTGGCATAGATTAGGTTTCCTTCTGAGATGAAGTCAGCAATATCAAATTCTGTAATTTAGTTGTATCCCATTATTAAAGATATAACAAGGATTATACTACATGTTATTATTGTTTTATGTCATGTTATAGAACGTTATGTTCTATCAGTGCACGAGAAATCTCTGTTGGGAAAGGACATAGTAATGATAATGTACAGCTGGGCAAGCAACCAGCTTTGGGAATATCTTGAAGGCCAAAACTGTAGGTAGAAATTTTTGACAGCTGGAAAAATAATACAGAAATGTTCAGGTATCTATAACAGCAAAAAATTTTCCTAATTTTCCTCGTTTTTTGAAAGGTGAAAAAAAGATAGCTTTCACAGATTCAAACCTTGAATTAATATTTATCTTACAAAACATTTTATGGAACACAGGATGCAGAACTGTGCTAATGAAATGTTTTAGCTGACTCCTCGGTTGGGTCCTTCTCTTAGTTTTTGAAATGTGGTCTTACCAACACCCTGTTGTGCCATGATGCTATTACCTCACGAAAAAATCCCCACATATTGGGAAAAGAGAACTGGAAGGGAAAAGGAAAATTTAAGGTAAAACTGCCAAAAAAAAAAAAAAAAAAAAGAGATGAGTTTCTGAGATACACTTTACCAAAACAATTCCTTTTGAAACTGAATTCTGCAATGCAAATGCTGTCAAAGGATGAACTCTGAGAAGGAAATATTTGACAACTTCATTCACGTAATATATGGGTTTATAAATGGTGTTCAAATTTAGGGGTAGAAAGTTAGAAATTGCTTTGATGAGAGTTATGCATGTTAGAAATCAAATAATACATCATTAAGATGAAAAATATTAATACCTTCATTATCACAAACCCTGCAAATAACTACACAGTTAGAAATAGAAGTTTTAAGTTTGTAGTGATTAAGCTTTCATTTGATAAAAGGCAATTTAACCTTAACAGTTTATAGAACTCTTTCTCACTAAAGATATTTAAAATTAATATAGAGAAAACAGATTAATGAGCTACCAGCCTTCAGATCTGTCAGAAATATGACTAGAAAAGAAGAATAACAATTACTGTAGGCACCAGCCCCAGGGACAGTCTCAGCATTTAATATAACTGAGCTTAAACTGTACCCACTATTTTAACCTTTCTCATATTTATGCTTACAATGAAAGTTTGAAGAAATATTGGACAAGACTTGACACAGAACAGTCAGGGGCTGAAGAAATGCCCAGGCATATGTCAAATGGAATTGATTAGACATGTATATTTTGCTCCTTTCTATACTATAGTGGGGCTGATATACTGAGTAAAGTTAGATATGCCATTTTGAACTCACTACAATGTCCAAGTCTTTCTCATGCAGCTGAACAGCTATGCTTCATATCCTCCATGAGGCACACTTTAGGAGCGGCAGTCAAAGGCCAGATAGGGTACCCCATATTTAGATAGCTGAGACAAGTCCATATGTTGAAAGTAGAAGCCTACAACTAGCCACAAACTGGAACTGAATTTCAGTCCTGCTACTCTTCATGTCTTTTACATCTACTAGAAGATTACTGAACATAAACCCTAAGAAACATATCAGCAATTAGAGGTTTATCAATAACTCTGTTTTTCTAAAAATTTTCATAAGCGGAGATTTTTACTTTTAGTTGTACTGAAAACAAAATTATTTAAGAATATAATTAAATCATATAAATTATAAAACAAAAGATGTAGAAGAGAAAGGTCATGAACTTGCTTTGAGCAGAGTTTCTAAAGATAATAATAAAAAAAAAAAGGACGCTAACTCACAGGGATCTCTAAAAGGCTATAATATCAACAAAATTGAGGACCATAGAGAAAGATTCAGATAGACTGTTTCTATTGAAAGGGGAGCAAGGAAGGAGAAAGTAAAACAAGCTACATGATTGGAGATACTCAGTAACCATCTCAGCAGGATGTAAAAATAAAAAATCCCTCTATTTATTTATTTATTTTTAATACTTAGAGAAAAGGATTAAAGTTAATAAAATTACTAGATTTGTAAAGACTGTTAGTTGAAATAAAACCACTGACAGGTTGCTAAAGGAAAGAAAAGTCAAATCCAACCAGTATAGACAACAATAACTAATCAGCATAGCTGAAGTCTTTTTTAGAAAAAGATTAATCTTTCTGTATGAGGAAACTAAGGGGAAAGACCTACTGCATGGGAGGTTTCATTCAAAGAGATGAGGAAGTTCACAGGTGCAAAGATCTCTGTAACTATGACAACAGTGAGAAGCTCTTTGGGGAGGTATAAAGCCAGGAGCTTGGCTGCCTATCACTGCCTCCACCAAAATGAGACTCAAAGCCTAGTAAAGAACTGATTTTTTAAAAAAATTTACTTGTTGCACATTCCAAAGTATTCCAAGCCAGTTCCAGGCAAAAATTAATCAAAATGTCAGTGAAAAAAAATAGAGAAAAATGCTTTGGGTCAATTTTTGGGGTTTTTTTCTGGGTTTTTTTTTTTGTTGTTGTTGTTTTGTTTTGGTTTTTTTTCTTAAATCAAAGCAAATATTTTCTCTTGATCTTGACTATTTAAATATTCTTAAAAATAGAAAAACAGGAAAAAAATGCACAAACACAAAAATTCTAAAGATTGTTTGGTTTTTTTTTTTTTGGAGGGGAGAGGGGGAATTTCCTGATACAGATAATCTGTATGCATTTAGAAATTGTTTTCATTTTGTAAAAACTGCATTTTTCATGACAAAAAAAAAATTTGTTGAGAGACTTTCACTTACTTCTAGCCTGATGTGTATTTGTAGTTTACAAACTGCAGAAAGAAATTTTCTCTTCAACACCCCAATAAAAATGATAGACTTTTAATCATTATTTTTCAACTTTCAGCTGATGTAACCTAAACCTGATTTATTGATAGGCAAAATAGTAAGACTTAAAAATAACGCATCTTACTTCTGAGTTCGTGAGTCTGCAACTAGGAAGTAACAACTATGTATGTTAAAATAGCCTGATTCATCATCTTCAAAGAGGCTAGTTGTAAAGAGGGACAGAGTAAATTATATTTCATTATAAACATGATTTTATGTTTCCAAAGTTGTGCTTTAGGGTTTGCTATATGTTAACAATTCTACTTTGTAAGTCAGCGATGAACATGCATCCATTATCAAATTTTAGAAAACCAGTATTCAATCTCAATACGACTGAAAGATATAAAAAAAGGACTGGTTTCCTAATACTACAGGTAACCTGGTTTATGATAATTTCTTAATTTAAGCGTTCCTTTTAATCTCTTATTTTAAACCATAAGAAAAATTTTTGTTTAAAGAAATGTTTATTGGACATTCAATGGAAATGTCTTTTGATCTACATAAAGAAATTTGCATGAGTCATGATATAAACATGTGTGTGTATACATAACATAAAATCTTTAATGATTACCAAAACCTTCCATCAAGAAATTTATTTTGCTATTTTAACAGTAAAAATAATTGAAAAAAAAGTGCTTTTAAAAAAAAAATCTTACTATTTAGAAACATTTTATGAACAAAGGCGGTCCAACTGTGGAGCTTGCTTGCAATAAATAATAGATATTGCTGTGAGTATTCAATAAGCAATACAATAAGCAATATGCTTAAATATCATGAAAGTTATTTCACCTTTAGGGTTAAGATCATGAGCTACTCTTGTTTGAACTAAAGGCCTAGGCCCATTAATTTGCAGGCTTAGAAGTCTGATTAAATATGCAGTACAGTCAGATGGTGGGTATGGAAACTCATGCCCTAGAGATGATGGTCTCAAAACAAAATTCTGGAGAATTTAAATGTTACCAGGATTAATATACAAAAAGGAATGTACCTATATATTTCTTAATACCTTTCTGTATGGAGGAACAGATAAGTTCTTCAGTAATTGCAATGTTTGTTTCAAAGCACATCCCACTTAGATTAATATTAAATCATATGCCTAGCCTTTTGGTATAATGTGCAGTCTTCATTCCCCCTTTTATCCCCTCCTTCTACTACATTTAACTGTGAGACAGAATTTAAAAGACATCATTAATCTTGTTGAAACCAACATTTTATTAGAACTGTATGCATCTTCATTAATAGTCACCTCCAAATAGCTTTTTGTTTCAACAGACAGAGTGTTCAACTCTAGACTCATTGATTACTTTCTTTCATGGGCTTTTCTCTTGAATGTAGAATTCTTCTTTTTTGAGACACACCACTAGTTGTTTGCCTGCTTTTAGCACTCAACTGATCTGAAGAGGCATACAATACAGGGGTATTCATACTTTTAAATTCATATTTTCTTTTTGTTCTACTTGCATTTCATGTTTTTCAGTTTGAATCTGATTCATGCCTCAATACATGTTCCCCTCACTCATTGAATTGGTAATGACCTTTTACGGCTTACACATTTAAGGCTGTTTTATGAGGTTGGTTCTCACCATGCATTTCTCAAGGTCTGCTACCTCATGGTGTATTCTCAAAGTGGTAAATTGTGAGAGATTTCATTTTAATTTTGTGACACTGGCACTGCAGTTGTAGATATAGAAGATATAATATGTAAAAAGTATATAAAGTGTATCTAGAGTTTAAAGATAGTACCTGGTGTTGTTACTCTGCTGGTGCAAGACTTTACACTTCTCCTTGTTGAATTTCATGAGGTACCTGTCATCTCTTTTCTCCAGCCTGTCAATGTCTCTCTGGATAGCAGGACAACATTCTGGTCTATCAGTCACGCCTCCCAGTTTTGTGTCATCAGGAAACTTGCTGAAGATGCACTCTGCCACTTCATCCAGATCATGTAACATGTTTCATAAAGTTTTTAACCATTTGAGCAATATCTTTTCTTTAGATTTCCTGACAAATACAAAACTCTTAGTTATTTGGTTTAGGACATCAAAAATACATTAAAAAATATCAGTTGAAGGCAGGACAGATTGTATGTGTTTATTTCACAGTATTACAAACTCAGTATTATGCCAAAAGAAGAAGACATTATTGATCTTGCCATGCAGAAATAAATGTGAAGTAGATGTTATGTGGTTCCATAATGACATGATGTATTCATTGCTCAAATTCAGAACAGTACATGACCCACCATCCAAAACAAAGGTGCAAAAGTAATTTTCTTCATAGAATAGCCTTTCTTTATATACACTTTGAGGCCACATTGTTGAAAGCATCCATGAGAGAGGAAAAAAAAAAAAAAAAAAAGAAATAGGGTCTGATGGCTCTCTTAACATTTCTTTTTGCTGTATTTTAAGGTGTTTATCATTATTACAAGAAATGAAAAGCTAGAAATCACAGAAGACAATGAGAAAGAGAAATAGTGGGAAGACCTATCTAAAAAGAATTAAAGACAAGATAATGGGTACTGCTTTTAGAGAAAAACAGAATTGGAAAAAGGGATGAAAGAAGTGAGTAGAAACAGAAAGTGTTATGAAAAGAGATGACATTAACAGCAAGAAAGATCAACAGGCATGTGATAGTTTATGATTCCAACAGAAGATGGAAAAGGAAAGTCTGAAGACCTTTGTTCCCTGTAAGTCCAGCTAATGGAGTTTTGGAAACCTGTTCTTCAGGATCAAAACTAGGTCTTAATTTGATTTGATTTGATTTGATGTGACTTTCTTCAGAGGCCAAATTCACTGTTACATTCCAGTTTTCCTTCTTGATCGGTAAAACTGGATATATCAATAATTTTCATGATCACTGTAAGGCAGGCTAGTAAAAAAATGTCACTGGTAGCTACATTATGAGAATTCATTTTGTGCAAAGGTGTACTGAAACCAATTAATTTAAATATTCAGCCTTCTTGATTTTTTTTTTAACTGAATATTAAACAATAGGAAAAAAATAACACTCATCTACTCTTCTTAATCTATTAATCTTGCCATCTTCAAAGGGATATGTGAAATGTAAATCAGATATGATTTTGGCTTAATGGAGAAAATCCTATAATTCTTCAGAGGAAGTTCCTTCATTCAGAAACGTTCTTTGCAAGCTGGTGCTGTTTTAACAGTTCATAGGAAGCATGAAAGGAGGAGAGCAAGCCTTATAATCTGTAAGAGTTAAATTCTTTTTTTTTTACTATTGTTGTTGTTTGTGCTCTATGTTTTGTTAAAGAATCTCTAAGAACTTCCTACTGAGGGGAGAATCTTTTTTCATTTCTAGATATTACGGTAATGCATAAGAAAAATCACTCCTCTAGAAAGTCTATAGTCACAATAGATCTGCACCCAGACAACCAGCAAAGAAATATCTTAAAAGTCAGGCATTTTGTATCTGATTTTTCTTATTATTCTTTCTTTAAATATTTCTATAAACTATTTCCTGACATTAGTCTTAATCTAAGTACTTCACAGATGTAAAGAAAACATCAGCTCAAGATAATCCTAAAAGAAATCTTTCAAGGCACTGCAAATTTTACCATATTATCAACAAGTTTTTTTGCTTTGAAAAGCTATTTGAACTCCTTGCTTATTTTTTGCATCATTAAAATAATCCGCTGACAATTTTAGATTGCATATTGTCATTTTACTCTTTTCTATTGAGGTTTCAGGGATTTAAAAAAAACTTTAATAGCATTTAATTAAAATTACAAAGGCTAATTTAATTATTATAAAGCTTAAAGATCATGTATAAAAAGGGTACTAAAAATACCATATTTTATTCTGAGCATTTATATTTAAGTGGGACAAATCCAAATGTCCTATATTTCTCTTAGCATGGAATATAGGCAGAGCTGAGATCCCAAGACCTCAGGCAGAAATTCAGACTTTCTGCCAGACAATGAAGACATTCAAAAATCAAGAGGCCCTTCCTTTGGTAAGTGAAAATGTTCTTCAAGACCACTAAAGATATGTATTATTGCATCCTTTTTTTTTTTTTTTTCTCCTCTCGCGGAGCCTATCTCACCCTCGCACTCGATTACAATCTATATTTAGCCAAAGATTTTCTTAGACATTGATTGCATCTCCAGTATAGCCTGAATCACTAGTCTTACCCTAAGCATGATGAACGCAAATATGATTGCACTGAAACTCATTAAAAGTAGAGATGGACACATTTTTTTTTCTTTTTGCATAATAAGCTCATGATTAAAGCATTTGCCCCTCAGAAAGTGAATGTGTGTGGAACACATTATCCACCACACTGCAGGGCATATTAGAAAGAAATATTTTCCTGCTGAAATTACGTCTTTGTTCAGCCGGGGCTCCAGTATCCATAAAGCCAGAAGGATAAAAAGTAACAGGTTAGGGCCATGAGACAAAAAAGACAGGAAATTCCTTTTTTTCTGATCCCTCTCCTAGAATGATACTGATTCCTAACCAGAGCTGATCTGTTGTGGGATGTATAAAAATTTTTTCGGTAGAATGGTAATAAATGGTACAAAAGAAGCATGTGTAGTTTTGAAAAGTAGTAGAAACCATCTAATTTGTATAGATGCTTACTTTATGCACTGAAAATTCAAGTTGTCTTTTTAAATATTTTTCAAGTTCTTTCATGTTACATATTTTTAAATTATTTAATATTCTTTTTCCTAATTTGTTTTTTTGCAAAACTATTTCCTTTGATCAGAATCCTTTGAAAAGTTTGGATGTTATTCTTGTTCTATGACACATCTTATGCTATTGCACATACACATACATATAAAATCCTACCCATACATAAAACCACACTTATTAAGTACTGGAAAGCAGTCAAACTACTTAAATGCCTATGTAGTATTGTTATAGCTAAATTTTGCCGGCTATTGGTCATCCAGTCCCCTAGTGGGGTTGGGAATGTCACAGCCCTATAGATATAAGGTTGCTTTGGATCTGTGTGCACAGATGCAGTGGATAGTGAGGATGAGAACATATTCCTGTGACCCTTTTTGGTGACTAACTCCAGCGACAATGAACTGATCACTTTTCTTGATTTTCTTAGGAGTAACAGAGCATATTCATTTCTTCACATATTAGGTTTCTTGGTTCCTCTGGCAAGCATTGCTCATTTGATCCTCAAGAAGTCTCTAGTTAATTTAGTGAGCTTTTAGTCAGATAGCATCTCTCTCTCCCCCCCTAAACCATACATACATGATAGGCACATACACATGGACATAAACCCTGAACAAATCTCTGTAATGTCTTGGATGACAAGTTCAGGTCTAATCTTTTGCCTTAAAAAGGATTCATCAGAATTATAAAAAGGTTAACAAAAATGTTCATATGTATGCAATAACTTCTGCAGAAGGAATGATTAAGTAGACAATGAGTTTTCAGTCTGGAAAATGAGACGACTATAGGGATATATCTATAACTATATGAAAGTCATGGAGCAGGTGAATAGAGAAAAATTGCTCTCTTCCTTTAAAACAAGTAGTAAATAAATGAATATGATAGATGGCCGGTTCAAAAGACAGAAATAGGTACTTCCATGTGCAGTGTGTAGTTAAATTACAGAGTTCAGAGCTGTCAATACTAAAATTTTATGTGGTTTCAGAAAGGAATTGGGCAAAATCATGGAACAAAACCAACAGATGTTAAAGACAAAAATACTGATCTGCTGGAGGCTGGAAAGGTGTTCTGGGAAGATGCCACCCAGCACTTGCTCTGCTCTTTTATATTCTCATATGGTTTTGCATGCTCTTACGAAGTACTTGAACTCTGCTACTGACAGATGAGTACTAGATGGGTATTTGATGTCACCGATGTTACTGTTTCCATGTTTTTACATGTATTTCAAAATTGAGACATAAATTAACTTTACAATTTATATTGTTCTTATGCACCCTGAATATGCACAAAAAATATGCAAATGTTTTTACTTTATTCTTTTTATCTTAAAATAAATTAAGGGGCAGAGTCAAATTACCAGGAGCAAGACTTCCACAATAACTTACCAAGCTGTATTTTTTGCATCATAAATAAATCTATCAAATATCTTTCTTAGTAATCAACATAAAAATGACAGTTACAATGTAATTTTGGGTTTAGATTCAAGTTGGGTTATATAATAATTGCATTAACAAAAAATAAGATGCAGGTGTTTGAAACATAACCTCTACAAACTGTAGAGCAGAAGTTACAGAAAAAAAAATCTAGAACTGCTAGAACAAAAATTCCATATGTTGTTAAGAGTGGACTGTGAAATAAAAGTTAATATTTGCCCTCCAGTGTCATCTTGCTTCCCTTGTGTAAGTGGTACGTTACCTTTGTTAAATTGATGGAATCTCTGATTACATATGATGCGAAGGCACAGCAAAACATGTTTAATTGCAGAAGTTTATGAGAGTATGTTCAATGACTTACTGTGATTATATCTAAAGGTACAGTTCACACCCAAAGCATTCCTGAAAATATCTAAAGGCATAAATCATCCTGAAGGTTTTGAAGGTCATTGTATATTATCCATGATCCCTAAAGATAATTTTATGTAGTTTGGTTATTTTTTTTCTTGCTGGTTTTTTTTGGTGGTTTGGTTTGGTTGTTTTTGTTTGTTGTTTTTTTTTTTTTTTTTTTTAAACCATGCTTACCTCCATGGAAAACCAAACAGTTAATGATTAAGCATTTGTCTGTACACTGTTAACACAGGTCAAGCTTCCTAGTTTCACTGAAATGAACACCCAGTTTTACATCTGAAAATCTGAATCAATTATGTAAATGTTTAGGTTATTTAGCTGTCTGTAAGTGATGTATCTTCCTTTTCCTTTTGTCTGAGCTGAACTGTACAGTTGTGTAAAGATTGCAAAGCATGTTTTATATGCAGCTTCTGGAAGTCTTTCTATTCTGATGTGTGGACTACACTAAAAATGTGTTAAATCCTCCATAATGGGTATAAAACCATTGTAGGTAAAAACATACACCATTTATTAAGCTAAAATCAGTGGCATTTCATGAGAATCTAATAACTTTTTGTGAAAGGTTAGGGATTTCTGAGCCTTACCAAAAGTTCAAAAACAGGGATAAAATTGCAGTAGGAAATTTTTTTTTTTATTAAAAGCAGAGGTATTCATGTGTTCCATGGTACACATGTATAAGGTAGGGGTATATTATGGGCTTGGACACATGCAATTTTAATTAGGCTGGAAGGCTGAAAGTCCATAGATCTTTTTACTTGACTTCTAATTTCAAATACCAGGTAGTAGAGGTTGCTGCTTTAGCTCATTTTAATTGTATCTTTTCTGAGAAATACAAAACTCTAGGAAAAATAATTATAAGATGCCATTCTATTCTACTGATTGTTGTAACTGAATATGTGTCTGTGTGTTATACAAATTAAGGAACTAGAGATCATTGTGACAAGCATCTTCAGTAGACTGAGAAATCAGACCAGTTTTGAACTTTTAAACAGAACTTTACTAAATTAATTAATTAATATCACCCTTTATGCATGGCATTAATGATGATGATGATGAAATTATTAGTCTTTAACATTCAAATCACCTCTGAGTACAAAATAACACAGAAGTGATGCCGCATTCTTGGTGCTGATGACTGCAGTCCTTGATGGTCCTTGGTCACTGAGGTCAGGGTCATCATACCTGAGAACTCATTGATGAGAGAAGCCAGAACTGAAGTGGTCTTTTCTTCTTTCTTCTCTGCTTTTCCTTCCTTATGCCTGTTGTTTTTTATGCTATTCCCCCTCCCAACCATTCCAAACAATAAAGGGAGGGTTCATCTGCTCCTGATGATGCTTACCCTGTTTGTGGTTTTGTCAGTCAATATCCTGACATATTTGGAAAGATGTTCTGCTTATTCTCAGTCCCTTGTACTCATCTTGTCCTCTGTCTGGCAATGTTTTAACATTTGCGAGGGAGCATTTGAAAATCTGTGTGTCTCATTTTACCACACATAACTTTCTTTGCCCCTTTAACAGGCGAATCACTTGCATACTTCTGCCAAATGCTTATATATTATATCTGACTATGACATCACAGGTATTACAAAATGCATAGGCACTGTTGTTAGTTACACTATTCTAGTACATTTATGTATAGGTCCAAGATAAACTAATATTAATTATACTCTGATGAATATATTCAAAATTTATGTGTCACAGACCTCTGGTCTGGTTACATGATTTTTTTTGATCTGTCCAACTTCCTTCCAAAGGTTCATCCAGGGTGCAGCAACATCAGTGTTATGAGTGTTTTAACTGACATCAGGGGTATGCCACTGAAATGAGTATTCCAATTATTTGGGGTTTTTTTTCTTGTTTGGCTTGCACAACGGAGAAGTGACAACTAACATGCACAAGCAGGATTGCTTTCAGACAAAACTAAAAATGAAAGTGCAGTCCAGGAGCACACCTAATGCATTATGGTAAGAAAAGGTCATTCAGTCCCTCAGACTTGGCTCGCATCAGAGTATGATACAGCTTAGAGGGGAGTTCTGGGTATCATCGTGTCCAGACCCCTGCTCAAAGCAGAAGCAACTCAGATCAGGTTGCTCAGTCCCTTGTTCAGTGAATATTTCCAAGGACGGAGATCACAATCTGTTTCAGAGTAGGATTACCCTTGTTATTGGGGCAGGGCAAAAAAAAAAAAAAAAATCCTTAATAATTAATCAGAATTACTCTTGTTGCATCTTGTGTCTGTTGCCTCCTGCTTTAACATTATTAACCTCTGTGAAGGATTTGCCTCTATCTTTTCTATATTCTCCTGTTAAATATTTGAAAGCAACAATGAGGTTTCCTCTGGTCTTCTTTTCTTAAGAATTAACAAATCCAGTTCTCTCAGCTTTTCCTTGCATGCACTAGAGCTAATCAAACTGTTACATTTACACAGAAAATTTTGCTCTGCAGAGCCTCACCTTTTTGAATAATATTACTTGTTTCAATAACCCAATCTGGACCTAGACCTTAGGATTTTTGAAGGATCTAAACACATCTCTTCCACTAAAGATATTTACATTCTAAATTTTAAAATACCTAATGGGGTAGAGAAAGGTCATGAAGAATCTTCTACTACCACACTCTGACTAATATTGTAAGAGCCTTTCTCTAGTTATACCTAATTCTGAAGGAGTCAGAATCATTTCAGAGTTCTTTAAGAACATATAACAACTACACAGAGTTCCGTAGTTCATTAGTGTTTTAGTTCTTTTTCACCTTCTTGCAACTATATTTTTTAAAAAAATCAGTAAAATTATATTATTTGGAAAAAAAAAATAATAGAGATTGTTGCTGCACAGTACAACCCTAGGTGGTTAGTTGTTTTCTGTTCAGTCTGTTGTTCAATAGAAAGTAGATCAGAGCTACAGGAATAACCAGAGAAGAAGAGAAATCTTCAACAGCCTCTTACGTTCAGCCTTCCTTCCTGTAACTCTGATTTTTAAAAGAGGGCTAAATTAGTAAGTTCAATATGATTAACATTATTTATTACAATTCATGAATAATAAATACCTGAAGAGTTTGCCATTCATTTGGATACGCTAAGAAATCTAGTGCACAAACTAGTGTTTTCTAAAGCATGAGTAATAAAGCCAAAGGCTAGCCTTTTGTAATCGCTCCAAGATGAACAGGTAATGAACATTGAGCAAAATATTTCCCATGTCCTGACCTGTGTAGCTATGTGCAAGGCTGCCACAGGTAAAGTCCATTCATCAGCACAATAAAATATTCTTAATTGCAAAGGCAGTTAACCACTGACTCATCTTTAAAAAGGATGTGATAAATTTTTCATGCCTTAAAGCCTCTGAATCACAAATACATATATTTCCATAAGATTGCCTAAGAAGCAGATTGCACTGGTTAAAATTTCACAAGGTGTGATCTCTCTATCAGTTTAAAATTGTGGGATTTTAAGGTTTTATGGTTGGTTGGTTGTTTCCATGTCCCCCTAAATAGCTGTTTAAGTACTGTGAATAAAAACTTGTTCCCAACATACTGACTTTGGTTTCACTTTGGAAAAGGGAATTCATGAGACTTAATTATGGTTTTAAATTAAAACACGGACGTTACTTTTCCTGTAAAAATACTCAATGTAAACAATTTACAAATCAATACACACTTCTTCAAGCTAAAGAACATCAAGCATGAAGGTTAGACACTGAATTACATAACTAAATCATTAAAGCAATTAAAACATTACCATGCTTAAAATATTATATATTAAAGTATTATGACATTATAATAGTAATAGCATCAACTTCTAACAGATATCACATGCACACCAGGAGCACTATGACCTTTTGTCACTGTACAAAAACCTTTCGAGCACTGGCACCACAACATTTACCAGTGTGCCATTTACTTGTGCCCCTGTCTTTCAACTGACCCTAATCTGTATTCATGCAGAATAAGAAAGATTTCATTCAGATTCTTAATGCATTCAGCATCCTGCTTACAGTAAATGTTTTACAAGATCAGGATCTCACCAAATATAGTGATAGATATTGTTGGCCTCTTTTTTTGAAGGATATGCATGTACCATTTAAATCATGTGGTAAGATTCAATACCTTTAGAAATTTTACACTTTATATAGGAGAGGTTAGCCAAAAGATATAAATCTTGATCACTGTGACAAAAGCCACTAATTAGCCCATAAACTAAGCCCTCAGTTATAGTACTCTTTCACAGTATTTATATTCTGACTTTCAAGAAATAAATTATTTTATAAAATGGCAAGTTTCTTTAATAAATTATTATTTAAACAAGATACTTAATAATTCTAATAAGCCTGTCAAACTTGGTATTTTTTTTTTTTTCTGTTTCTACTACATAATGAAGTCTTTCCTGTGACTACAGCACACACAAGCAGAATTTTTAGATGAGAGACCTAATTTTGGCAGGTCTAGGTCTAAGTCCTCTGGTTCTCAGGAGTCTTCATTTCAGGTTCTATTAGCAATGTACAATGCTAACTCATGTCCAAGCATATCCGAGAAATCCCTCCTGGGGTATTTAGATATGTCACTTTGAAGAATACTGAAATGAGCAAGAACAGGGCCTTTTCTATTTTTTCTTTGATTCTTTTAAATTCATTGCTCTGACATAACCTTTGAAATAGATATAGCTATATGAAGGGAGTGAAGGAAAAAAAGGCGAGTTTTATGAAAAAAGAAAGCAAAGATAATTATATTTAAATCCT
Organism: Rhynochetos jubatus; assembly: GCA_027574665.1. Classification (NCBI taxonomy): domain Eukaryota; kingdom Metazoa; phylum Chordata; class Aves; order Eurypygiformes; family Rhynochetidae; genus Rhynochetos; species Rhynochetos jubatus. The sequence goes on along the minus strand of CM050649.1, from coordinate 100,303,104 downwards.
GCTAAGAATGAAATCCCACTGATTTTAATGGGATCAGAATTGGGCCCCACATCTCATCTAGTTAAACCTCAATATTGTGACAAAAATGGTCATTGTTTTGAGACCAGTTAAATACTTGAAGTGGGGTCATGCATGCATAGCATGATGAGCTTCATTCTAAGCTCTGAATTTCTTTGCATTAAGTCAGGTAATTTGTAGTATTTGAACAGCTTCTGCAGTTGAAATTGAACTGCCTTTTTAACATCTAAATGAACAGTAGGAATAGCTCAGTATTGAAGAATGTACCGTAAACTGCTGAGCAAAGGATAGAAATACGAGAATAAATAGGTTTTTGAAACTGATTGTTTAGCTTAATGAAGAATTAAAAAATACAAAATAAAGGAAACTTTCCTATGTATTCATGCTGCTCATAATCTGTGACCAAATCCCACTTCACACTCCTTCTGTTTTGTTTTGTAGAAAAAGAAAAAAAATAAAATCACTGGAGTCGCATCAGAAAAGAGTGGTTGGTTGCTAGGAGGTGAGATGGGGAAGTAGAATTTGATAAAGCAGTAAAATTCTCTTGTTGCACCAGATAAATCATGCTAAGTAGTAACGTTGCATAAAGACATGCCTACTGTCTCCCAAGAAGACAATTGTTGCTCCAGCATCTTTTATTTTGGGTTTCACAAATACCAATTGAAAAAAGAGCTCCACAGAAAAAAACTTGATTTATTCCCACATGTTCTCATATTTGAGATTAAATCAGACTGGGCAGCTGTATGGAGCAAAAGTGTTCTAATTCTATGTCATCTGAACATGTCCCTTTGTAAACTTCACGTTCACCAACGGGAGGAAAACAACGCATAGACAAAGAGAGACACACAGTTCTGGCTCTGCCAATCTAGACTGTGACTGATATTAATGATCTGGAACTGGTGACATCCCTATAACAAAATGGGTATATGATGTATGTGGAGATCAACTGCGAATGTGGAAATAAGACTGATGGTGGGTTTTTTTCACCTATTATTGTTACATTACGACACAGAAACACCACTGTTCAGGATGGAGTTGCCTAAAACAAGTGGCAGGGAGGAAAGGGAAAAAAAAAAAAAAAAAAAAGAAAAAGGAACTAAAAAACATCCTTCCAGAGATTTTCAAAAGCAAATGGAGTGTTTAATTATTCAAGGTAAAGACGTTGCCTTATTTTGTCTTGTTGCTGCCATCAAGGAGGCATTCTGTCTTAAAACATGCTTAGTTAAGCTATCATACTTTACACATTACCTTTGTCTTCAGGTAGTAGATGGTTTTTTTTATCTTTCACAAGGAGTAACAATAATTTTAAGCCTTTTTCAGGATGGTATTTAGAAATTTTTTTAGTGCTCTAAAGAAAAACATTATAATGAATATTAACTTACGGGAATTGATAATATAAGCTGGAAAGGGATATTCATCGTCATTGTGGATAAGCTCATGTTTATTCTCCATGAAATCAATAGAATAAAGTTACTAGCATGCATAACTATTTGCTAGATATAAATTATAGTTAGAAACTTTGATGTTACATAGTGCTGGTATCACAAGAAGATTTCTGTAAGCTAAAATTAAATTTTACAGAATTAAGAGTTATCTTAGAAATACATTTTCTAATATTATCCTCCTTCAGAAACCCTACAATGTTCATGATTGTAACTTTATTTGAATAGAAGAGACTGGAAATACTAACTGTATAAAGTAACTCACGTACACAGTCAATAACAAAATGGAACTTCTAGGAGAGCTTCAACTCCTAATGGACATCTTGGGTCTTATCAAGATCAAGATAAATAGAGGAGGTTAGTATGTGCATTGAAACATGTTTTAATAGTTCACTTTTCATCCTCCTAATCCATCACTTAGATTTACACACTTGCTAGTACAGAGTTTTCATAGCCAATAAGTAATAGCAGTTCAAAAGTCTTTATTTCAGAGTTTTTAATGTGTTATTGACAAAGAAAAAAACTTTAAAGTGTTTTCTATGATGATGTGTTAGAGTACAGTCTTCTAAGACAGTGATCACTAGAAATTGAGAATGTTCTCTTTTAACTCAAATATTAATGGTCTGTATTTTCTGAAGCAGAAAGTTACACGTTCTGTTTCCCATGATGAATTAGGGTTGTTCAAAAGATCACTGTGCAGGATGCATATGTGTTGCCATGGATCATTACAGCAGTCTGTCATGTGAATGTGGGTTTAAATAAGTTTTACAACACTTTATTTAACAGGTTATAATAAATAATGGACCTCATGAACCTTGTATGAAATCTTACACTCCTAATGACTTATTTATATTTATAGAAAACTGCAACCTATGTAGGTAAATCCCAATTCAATATTTTCAATGTTCTAGTTTATAAACTGCAAGTATTACTTAATGATTTTATATTAATAACATAATTGGGTGATTATTCTGAAACATATCTGTTATTTATCTTCCTCCTAGTTTTAATGCATATAAGTAGCATTTATGCTCTAGAACGTGAAAATACAAGGAAAATGTTAACCATTACCTGTTTCAAGGAGTAACATGAAATTATTATGCTAACTGTGGTCTTGATATTCACTACTGAATACGGTTGCTGCAACAATAATAATTTTTGTCTGTAAATATTAAGAAGTAAGGGAAACTAATAAAACTTTTCTTACTGTTTGCCACCCCAATCCATACTTTTAGTCCGGTTTAATCTAAATCATTAACATATATCTATAAAAGGTGTGTCCCTTTCTTTTCACAATTGTACATTTTAACACAGTTAGACAAGCAAAATTCCAGGGTGGTTTTTGAGGAATATCTATTCAAAATGAAAATGTATCTATAAATGCATAAATATATTTTTTTTTTTTTAATTTACATCATAATATCATTCAAATGCATTACTGCCCAATGCCTATAATGATTTCAAAGAGATCCCAAATAGACAAGAATCATGTTCCATCCATAAGGTTCTCACTTCCTTCTGTCTATCATTTATTCTTTAATGTAAAATTTAATCTTTATTGCTTATAGCTGAATATGTAACATAATACTTGATTATTGTTTATGGGGAAAAAAAGCAAAATAATTTAGTGCTATGATGTGTGCTGCCTGGGTAGAGCCCCAGAGAAGTCATCAGGGTTCAGAGTGGGTAAATGAATATGCTCATATACAGCCTTTGGGCTCTGGAAGATTATTTGCCAAGTATATTATATTAAAATTCTGGCAAGTATCAGTTCTTTAACACATCAGCATCAGAGTTCCATAAAAGTTCATAATTTATCTCTTGAGGGGGAGTCATTTTAGACTATAGTAATGTATTTCATCATTATCATAAATGAATATTTCATTCCCCCAAAATTATTGTATAATTTATGGAGTAAGATACCACCAAGTGCACATGTACATGTACTAACTCATACTTCAGAGTTTCCCATTTATTACATTGGGTTCTAAGTCTGTCAAAATAAATAATGAAAATATGCTTTAACCTCACAGATACTGCTCTATCTATATCTTAAGTAAAGAAAAAAGATGAAACATATGTATTTTTAACCATATTTTGCACATAGTAGTAAAATCACTTCATATGCTATAAAGGATATAAGCCTTGCCAAATCATGCAAAGACTACAAGGCAAGCTGATTTTTTTTTTTTTTTCAGTTGTAAATTGCCAATGCTTCTCTCATTTATAGGTAAGAAATATACACGTACTCTTTGTGTTCTGCTTATGTTCACATTAGTGCTGTCCAGTTATTCATGCTGAGGTGACATATGAAAAGTGAAGTTGGCCTTGAGCTGCAGTTTTGGGTCATTTCTGCTGCTACAGAGCTCTCAATATGATTGGAATGGTTACTAGCTTGATCAGGGATGACAATATTGAAAATGTATGTTTGTGTCTTTCAACACTGAAAACAAACCATTAAGTCTAGGTTTGATCCCACTGGAAACTGATAGATGTTAACAGAAAGGAGAATAAATATTGTTGCAGTTTTTCAGTGCTCCGCAGATACTGAAAACCTAAGGATAGAAATTGCAGCTGGCTTGTGGGCTGATGAGAACATTGTGCCCAGTTTATATTACAGAGCATTTGTTAACTAACACAAACTTCTTCCACACATAACAATATGTAATGAGGTAGTTGGAAGAACACTCCAATTTTTTTTGCTTTGTTTTTCTTACAGTTTTTGGAAATAGACTGTTAGCTTTAATCTTATTCTACAAATCAATGCAATCAAGTTATAAGTTAGTTCTTTATCAATCCTTTCTTATAGCAGCACAAGATTCATCTTTTGTGGAACTTTTTTAATCCTTTTCCATACCACTATTGAGAAGATTATTTATTATGGATAAGGAAATGATTGATGCTGAGCCTACCAGATATGTGATTCTGTTTTTCGTCTTTCTCTTGTCTCTTGGTTTTAATAACAATAAAATCTCTGTACTATTCAGCCACTGATATTTTTTACCATTTATTTGGCACTCCTGGAATTCTAAAAACATCAATCTCTAATATCACAAGTAATTCACCTAGTAGAAATAGTCAGCTTTTCTACACTTTTTTTTTACAAAATCATTAGACAATTTACCATGCATTCTTAGACATTTCATTTGTACAATATTTATTATCTAACACTTTTACTCCGTTTCTTTTGCATCCTTGGAGATCACTAAACAATATCCAATATCTTTACCATTTCTCAACAGTGGGGGTGGAAATGGCACTAATAATAATGTAATAAATATATCTGTGTTTGCATAAATCCTCATAATTTTAGTACTAATAGTTTTCTAATGTCTAAGCTATTTCTTTATTTTCCTGTCAGACATTTGAATACCAAAATATGTAGAAGCATAGACAATGGACATCAATGTTCTTTATCTCATATGTATGTATTAGTATGTAACTTTTCTGAAATTGCCTGTGTGTGGTAATTCTATCCAACACATTAAGAAAGACAAACCTGTCTCATAACTTTGTGAAAGCTTTTCAGAACCCCACAGATGCACCACAAACAACCAGAAAACATCCCAGGCCTCCATGAGATGGTTGCACAGCATTTAAATATTTAATATTTCTATTAATATGGTATAAAACCACTGTACATGGTGGTCAAAACAGAGCTTAAATTTATACAATAATATTTCTGAAATTTGTTTAAACTATTATAACTAAAATCTGTGTTTGATTATTTAAGCTACTTCACAAGACTATTTGTAGTTTTTTACAAGTTTTTTTAGCTTGGTTGTGCTTTTCTCTCTGCTTCTGCATGAATTGTTGTACTTCACTACTACTTTTCTATTTAATTTGAAGTATGTTTCCTATTCCACAAATTCAAGTTTCTTTGTTATTTAGAAAATATTACATGCACACAACATTATAAGGCACTGGATAGATTTTTAAGGGACTTGAACACATTCATCTTAAGTAAAATGTAAAGTAAAAACATTTTTGGAAACTTTAGGGAGGATTATTTCAACATGTTTTTTTATTCTAGAAAAGAATAAGAAATATTTTTCAAACATTTTAAAATATATCCCCCTTTTTGTTTATCTCTTTTATGACACTTTATGAGGCTAGAATGGTGAGCTGGTTTTTGTTATTTTTTTACAAATATATATTTATTATGGTAACTGAACAGTTTGTGGCTTATACAGGAGAACTTGCAAACCTTCATGACCTTCAGTGTAGGGGATAAAAGTCTACATTAGGGAGCAGTACAGAAGGAAGATAGTGTTTCTATTCAAAAAGAACTATAGTGTGAAACACCTTTTTCAAACTTAAGTGAAAAAGGATACAATGTTATTTTTCCCTTAAATGCTGCTTGAATTTATAATGCAATAATGATATGCAATGTAAAATCTACTCCTAACATCCTTTACAGTCCAGAACAAAATTTTAAAAAGGTTAGATGAGGGTCTTTCTATGATGATTGAGTAATTTTATGCACATGAATTTCCCAGTTGGGTTTTAAGATAAGACCATGCATTAAGCCTACTTAAAGACCATTAAGTGACTCTGTGAAATAAGCAAGCATTGCTATGCCTGTACCACTGCTGGAGAGACTTAAACAGAAATTGAATAAATGACCTGTCTGTGTAGGTTCCTGAAATAGACCTCTCTTTCCACTTCAAGTATTGTGTTCCAGCTGCAGTACTATCTTACCTCTGCAAGAAAGAAAACAGTATTTTGAGCAAAATATAATGAAATTGTGAAACTCACTGCTGTAGAAGACTGACCCAAATAGCTTGCTGAAATTCAGAATGAGACTGGACACTAACAAGACAGTGGCCATCAGAAGTGATCCTCTTGTTCCACTTTCTTTTAGCGGAATACGAGGGGATAGTGCCCTAGTGCCTAAACATCCTCCTGAGTTCTCCAAGAGCAACTCAAGTTCCTTACCTTCTAACATGGTTTCACCCTCAGAGTAATTAAAGTTATTGAGGGTGGTATTCAGTTTGATTAAGAAATTATATTCAGCTGCCCACAATGCCTTTTGAGAAACTCTAGAGTATTCCAAACATTCTAGTTGACAGATTTGACAAAAAAAAAAAAAAAAAAAAAAAAAAAAAAAAAAATAGAAGATCTGTGTCTTTCAGGAGTCTTTAGCATTTTCTTAGATATTTTAGGTATCTCAACTGCCAATAGATGTCAGTGCATTGGGTGTCTAAATATAGAGGTCTACTATGTACCAGTGTTTACTGCATGTCAGTGTCTTCATGTAAATGAGGTGTATAAATTTCTGTTGTAGTCAGGGTAAATCTAGAGCTCCAAGGGCAGTTTTCCAGGAGGTTTTGAAGACTTCATGCATCCCCTGTCACGTCTTCCTGCCCTGTGTGGGTGGCCATATAGCCTAGGTGGTTTCAAATTACATGTTATGCCACAATATAGGAACCCAGATGAAGTCCTGGAAATTTTTCCTGATGGTCTGAAAGTCTCATGGGTAACTTCAGTAACCTATATGTACAGGGACGTATCTTCTATGAAGCACTTCTCTGTCATGGAGTTTAAGTTTCTCTTTGTTCCCTTTCCCAGCTATTCTTACATTCCTGTTTTTACAGTAGTGTCCAGCTTTGAAGATAACCAAAAGCATATAGATTCAGACCACGTATCATCTCAGGATGGGAGAGACCTGGAATTCATATTATACTGAATGGACAACCGTTTAAGTTAAATCTGTATTGCAGAAACACTATACAGGATGCTGCTTATGCTATTTTCTGTTTCAATAAGTTTCTGCATTCAAAAAAATACTGGAAAACTGCTTTTGAGTGGAAGGGGGTATTTAGCATTTCTCTCCACAACTAGTGTAGAGTAATGAATATATCTTGCTGGATTTGTGCAAAGCATTTGACATTGTCCCACACAACATCCTTGTCTCTAAATTGGAGAGATATGGATTTGACGGATGGACCTGTCCATGGATAAAGAACTGGCTTGATAGTGGCACACTGAGAGTTGTGATCAATGGCTTGACATCTGAGTGGAGACCAGTGATGAGCAGGGTTCCTCAGGGATTGGTATTGGGACCGGTACTGTTTAACGTCATCTTCAGTGACATGGACAGTGGCCATTGAGTGCACCCTCAGCAAGTTTGCTGATGACAGTGAGCTGTGTGGTGTGGTCAACACGCTGGAAGGAAGGGATACCATCCAGAGGGAGCTGGAGAGGCTGGAGAGGTGGGCCTCTGCCAAACTCATGAAGTTCACAAAGTCAATTGCTAGGTCCTGCACATCCTTTGGGGCAATGACAATCATAAGTACTGGCTGGGTGGAGAATGGATTGAGAGAAGCCTTGAGGTGAGGGACTTGGGAGTACTGGTGGATGAAAAGTGGGACATGAGCCAGCAGTGCACTGGCAGATCAGAAAGCCACCTATATACTGGGCTGTATCCAGAGAAGCATGGCCAGCAGGTCAAGGGGGGTGATTTTCCCCCTCTACTCTGCTCTCATGAGAGCCCACCTGGAGTACTGCATCCAGCTCTGGAGCCCTCAACAAAAGAAAGACATAAACCTCTTGGAGTGAGTCCAGAGGAAGGCCAGGAAGATGACCTGGAGGGCTGGAGCACCTCTCCTCTGAAAAAAGACAGAGAATTGGGCTTGTTCTGTCTGGAGAAGAGAAGGCTCTGGGGAGACTTTATGGCAACTTTCCAATACATGAAAGAGTCTACAAGAAAGCTGGAGGGGGAGATTTTACAAACGTGTGTAGTGACAGGACAAGGGGTAGTGGGTTTAAACTGATATTAGAAAAAATTCTTTAGAGGGAGGGTGGTGAGGCACTGAAACAGGTTGCTCAGAGAAGCTGTGGATGCCCCATCCCTGACGTTGTTCAAGGCCAGGCTGGATGAGGCTTTGAGCAACCTGGTCGAGTGGAGGGTGTCCCTGCCCATGGCAGGGGGGTTGGAACTAGATGATCTTTAAAGTCATAGAATCATAGAATGGTTTAAGTTAGAAGGGACTTTAACATCCCATTCTATGATTGTAATACTGTGGATGGCTTTCTGCTCATATAGGTACTTGTCTCCATTTTCCTTATTTCAAACTGAGGATCTTGTTACCCTTTTAAACAGGTATAATTTGTGTATTGTTATGTAGTTAATGTAGGGTGTATCTGTGTATTCTTTTAAATATAGGTACAGTATGTCCCATGCAAGTTTTTTTACAATTCATCAACTATAATTAGAATTGAAAAAAATGATAGGTGGATGGTTGGTTCACTCTAATGTTCAGGTCTGATTTAAAAAGTGAAAAAAAACCCTCACATCCTTACCTTATTCATTGGCTAGATTACTGTATTGTACAGATGACACTAGTTACCCTGGACTGCATTATTTCAATGACATGACCTTTAGAGTCTTCATCCTCTTCGAAAGGATCTTCCAAAGAGCAATGTTACATATTACTTTCTACTGCTCTTTTTCCAAGGGAAAAATGAGTTTCTTTAATTTATTGAGATCATTTTCCCTGTGAAGCTCTCATGGCAAGTTTCTGGTCCTCTGCAAAAATGCATTTGTTCTTGATTAATTGCAATTTGGGGAGTAAAGTCATGTACTCTGTTCTGTTGGGCCTGAATTCTGATTCTGGTACTTAAATCCATAGATGTACTGTATCTAGATGGACAGTAAGATTCTTAATATTTTGTGTGTGTGTGTAGCTTTTTTTTCCATTTTTTTTCTATATAATGATTTGATTTTCTTAGAACGATTTTTAAAAATGTTATGGTCCAAAATATTTGTCTCTAAGACTATGCATAGTAAGCATATTATCAAGGTATATACCGCTGTTATTTAACATTTATATTAGTCCTTTTTGTTATATTAGCTCTTTCTACTTCATTTCTGTGATAGTCTGTTTCGGAAAAAAAATTTCAACTACTAAATTTTCCCATTTTCCTAGAATGAATCCATTTTGAATATTCTAAAGATTTTTGCTTTTTCATTTTTCATGCAGGCAGAAAGTAAATCTCACATGCCATGGCAATATGTTTTAATTCAGAAATTACTTCTGTGACTGATGTATATTTTTAATTAATAAAGGGAAGCCATCATCCTACCTATTTTACTTGTGTCAGTGCACCAGCTCCTTTCTCTGTAGAGTTATAAACATTGTGAATTTAAACTGGAAATATCCTGTCCTTAATTTTTATTTAATTCTGTTTTTTCTCTATGTTTTATCAAAACTGATTTTACTATAAACATAAATAAGGCAGATTGATAGAAATGGAGAAAAGAGGTGACATATATATATGTGCGCAATTATATGTAGGAGTGTTCCATTCCCACGTTCTGCTGCTTTTGGATGGAATAGAGATTATTTTCTTCATAGCAGCTAGTTTTGGATATGTTTTGGATTTGTCAAGTCCTTTTCTGCTCCTCACACCACCCCACCAGAAGGTAGGCATGGGGTGCACAATTTGGGAGGGAATACAGCCAAGATGGCTCATCCAAACTGACCAAAAGGATATTCCATACCATATGATGTCATGCTCAGCATATAAAGCTGGGAGAAGAAGAAAAGGGGGGGTGTTTGGAGTGATGGCGTTTGTCTTCCCAAGTAACCATTTCATGTGATGAAGCCCTGCTTTCCTGTAAGTGGCTGAACACCTGCCTGCTGATGGGAAGTGGTGAATGAATTCCTTTTTTGGCTTTGCTTGCATTCACAGCTTTTGCTTTATCTATGAAAATGTCTTTATATCAACCCAGAAGTTTTTACTCTTTTGATTCTCTTCCCCATCCTGCCAGTGTCAAGGGGAGTGAGCAAGCATCTGTGTGCTGCTTAGTTGCCAGTTGGGGTTAAATGACGACACACATCTAGTCCTATGATGGAGATGTATCTTCAAGCTGGATTACATGAAAAGACATTGAACATTAATTGGAAAAAGAATTCATTGTCCAGCCACAAGACATTTCTAAAGGTTCTTCAAATCTTTAATCTGAAATACAGAAGTGAAATTTAATAAATAAAACCCCAAAACCAAAAAAAAAAAACCACACCCAAAACAAAACCCCACACTCAACCAGGCCAAAGAAAACCTGCCAACCAATCAAATACCCAACCAACTAGTCAACCAAAACCAACAACCAAACCCCAAACCAATGATCTTTTCTAGGAGTACATGTTTCAATAATTCTACAGAAGTGGATGATGTTGATAGGTTACTAGCACAGAAGGCTAATAATCTTTTTCCTCTATATTCCTTGCCATTGCTTTGCTGATTCTACATCAAAATATAATTTGATACTAAGAAAACCAGAATTAGAAAAAGCAAATATTTGGAAAAGAGGAAAGAAAAATGAAAACACTGTCCTTAACATTTATGTTCTGTCTGCTTGCTTTTGTGTATATTTTTGTTTTGTGATTGGAATATAAACAAAGGTGGTTTTCTGAGAACATAGGCAATAATCACTATGATCTAATGACACAAACACAATCTAATGGCACTTTGCCTTGTAGAGAGGTGATTGTATGATACTTCAATTTAGATTTAAAAGGTAAAATACTAGTTTCTTTTGAGTTATTTTTTATGTATTTACTGGTTGAACAACAAAAATATTTATTTTGTTTCTGTTTTCCATTTTTTTCTTCACCCAACAATCTGAATTTTGAACTCTGTTATTCCTTTCCTAATTTTTTCTAGCATGGATACTCTTTAATTATATATCCTTTTACAAGGGGATAGTTGTCAAGGAAATGTTTACAATTTCAGTCTTCCTTTGCAAGTATTTTCTTCTCCTGTCCATCATATAATTGTCTCTGAGAACTGGTAAACCTTTATAAAATACTTCTTACTAGTACTTCAAAATCCTGCAAAATAAATAAATAAATACATATATACATAAAGGAAGTAATGCAAAAGAAATAATAAATATGTAAGGCTCTTGTTGCCACAGGAAGAGAGTTGTGTTACTATCATACTATTGCAGTCATTGGGTAGTGAAGCTGAATAATAGGAGCAGTCTACATGTAACATACCAGATTTTAGACCTGATTTTAAGGCTAGCAAGAAACATTGATGTATAGTAGGGAATAAAGTCTTGAGTGAGAGGGAATATTATACACCTCAAAGAAGGTTTAGAAAGATCAAAGGAGCCATTACTGGGCCAGTATTCAAGCAGCAGGAAGGGAAATATGGTGTTCGTAATTCGTCCAGATATTGTGGAAAAAGGTAGTGATGTGATTTATAATGCAAAGCAAAAATCTTAAAATCAATAGCTTGCTTTACTGGTATTCACAATAGTGCCTGTAAACATGGGGTGGAGAGGTTAATTAATCCATTTAAGAGTCTGCATTTTGAATTCATTTGAGGTTTTCTGCAGTAAGCTGGAAGACCAGTTTACAAATCTCTATTTGGGAGATAACAGAAGCAGGTATCAATAGCTTCGAACTGATGTGTAAGTGGATCAATTGCTATATGTAAATCTGGTTTTAATGACAGTTAGGAAACTTTGGTCATGTTATTTGAATGTTTTTTGAATGGTAGAACAGATTCAGATAAGTCTTACCAACCTAATGTAACACTTCAGAATTACACTGATTTAAAACGAAATAAAAAATTAAACAAAAGTTTGGGAAAATACTTTCATGTTATTTTTAAACATTTCAGCTATCTCTTAAATCCAAGAAATAATTTTAAAATTTATAAATCCACCATAACATAATCAATTCATATTTGTACAGTGCACTAACTTGCTATATATTTTTATATTTTTTCAGTCAATAAAATATTTTAATCTGAAATTCTTAATAAACTAAAAATGTAACACCAAAGGTTTTATTCCGAAAGTCACCAAGAAACTTCACTTTAATCACAGTCACTCAAGGGATCAATAATCATAGTTTGATAATAATAATGCCATTTAATTATTGCTTGCATTCAGTCTGAAAAGATCAAGGATGAGAAATCTCATTTGTCCAGATGATTAAAAATGTTGTAATCAAGGTTTTACCACAATGGAGAGATGGATTTTCTTTTATGAATAAACATCTAGTTGGACAGCTTTTTCCATTTATGAGAAAGGGACTCCTATTCATATAAATCAGCATTTCAGGTAGGGAGTCACTGCAGTGTAAGTCTGCTATTGTGTGCTAAGAAATATGATGTGATGCAGGATCTGTTGTTTTGTTTGTTTCTGAGTGTGTACAGACTCTTAGAAAAGGAGGTGATTGAGGCAGTCAGCTTGCCTTCCTGGCAACATCAAGAGGTAGTGTCCAGCACTGCTGCTCAACACCCATACCACAAAATAATGAAATAAGGTAAGTCAACAAAAGAGATGATTGAAAATTTAAAAAAAACCCAATTTTTTTAAAAAATGTGGATGAAAAACTGTCTTTTTACTTTAGAGGTCATGCATTTCTAATCTAAATTATTCACATTTTCAGTCATATCTTTGAGGTTTTGGTGGGGTGAGGAAATTTGTTCCTTTGCAGGAAAAGCTGTTTTCACTGATGAATTTTTATATTAAAAAAAAAAATCTCCCAGACACTGAGATTCATCAAAAAAAATCCCCATCTGGCAACAGTTTGTTATGGAGCGATCAGTACAAGGAGAACACATATTATTATTCTGTTTTATAGGCTAAATCCTGACCATGCCATTTCAAACATTTCTTCACCCTCAGATTTCCTTAATCATACTGAGAAACACCCAGCAGGAATGTAAAAAGCACTGAAGAAACCTTAACTTGTTCTTTTCCTTTGTGTTTGAATGTTTATAATTTACTATACGAGTGCTAGCTTACGTCCTTCCACTTCCTGCTCATTCTCTGCTGTCTGAAATATCTAAAGTCTGTTCCTTCAAGATGTTTTTAAACTTCTGCTTGTTCTTTTCTTTTAAAAATAACAGTGTTGTTCCAGGTGACTCTTTAAGGAAATAAAAATTTATTGTTTATGCTTTTCTGATAAATTACAGGTCTGAGTACATTTTTTTTTTTTTTACTGAGTGAATAAGAAATAATGTGTTATGAATTTGATTTTTGCAGACAGAGAAAAACAAGCTGAGATTTGTGCAAAGTCTTTTGTCTGTACTGGAAGTTGTAGGACACATTCTTTCAAACGGATGAATTAACTCTTCTTGCATAAAATCAAAATAAAATGCTTTGGAAATAAATCCTTTGTGAAGTTCAAAAGAGATGGATTCTTCCATCTTGAAGCTGAGGATTGCCAAAAGAACTGACTGCAAATTGTCATGGCAGTCCTTGATTTTTTTGTGACCAGCTCAACTTCTGCTCCATATTGTTTTCAGATAGCTTGATTAGTCAATAAATTCATAGATTTGCTTTCTATATCACAATAGTCTTCCACTCTTCATCTCAAATTAGAAATGAGCTCATGTGTCCATGAATTACAGAATGAGCAAAAGTCAATGATATGACTTTTTCATTTCACTGCATTCTTGAAATGGTGATTTTGTACTGTTTCTGATGCAGAGAGAGAGAGTACTGAAAGTCAATAAAGCAGAATAAGTAAAAAAAATACACCTCCACATTTCCTAAAGGTTTCCATTTTCACTTACATATGCACCTTTATTAGTCCTAATGAACTCTATACAGATGTGAGCATCAGTGTCAGCCAGAGGAACAAAATGGTTACCAAGACAGTAAACATCCAGTCTCTGATCAACCACACTGGCAGTGGCTTGCAAGCAAACATAGCCAAAACATAACACACAGGAATGATCATTAAGACACATTCCTCTGAGCATGCAGATGGCAAGCACAGAGGTCAAAGAGCTGTGAATTCTGACTTGTTATTGTCTGGAGGTAAGAGAAGGACAAGCAAATACTTACAGAATATATTACAGATATATTACTTGCTTATTTATGTATAATATTTACCAAATATATTTGTTCAATGTCAATCAATATATTGATATTTTGATCAAGATCAATAAAACCTCCAAATTTATGGAAACTTAAAAAAAAACTTTTGTTTTTGTTTATATTTAGCAGAAAATTATGTAGAGAAGTGAGGACTCCAGATAGATGTTTGGAAAAATGCACTGTTTTGCTTTCCCTAAAGAAAATATTAAAATTTGTCAGTGTGCAGGAAAAAATAAATAATGGTAATTAATACAAACAATCCTCACCCCTTTAGCTGTTTAATTTTTTTTAAATTATGGGTTAGAAATTGTTATGCACTACCTTCCATTTACTTGGTGTTCATTTTCACAGAATGAAAATTGCTTTTGTCTTTCATTTATTCTATGCTTTGTTTGCTTGGATTTTTGAGGCGATAACTCTGGAGTAACTCTGTAAGGTAGACATAACTTCTATTCCTCACTGATAACATGAAGCAGAAACTGTAATGACACCACATTTGGTTTTATGTTGACAGAACAATTCCAACGAGTTTTTGAAATGTTCTCTTTTCTGCTTTGCTACCAGTTTGAGCATAGAAGCCATGTTGTAGGACTAGTTAATAGTTAAGCAGAAGTACAAGGAAATTCTCCAGGGGAATTCGAAGGTTTTGGAATATCAATGACATACCTGAAAGCTAACCTTTGTCTCAGTATTTACAGTTAAATTTATTGTTCTGAGAAAAAAAAAATCTTAAATCAAATTAAAATTGGTTGAGTAAGAATAATTATTTATTGTTAAACAGTTTTAGGATTATATTCAAAGATTACTGAATGCTTATTTGAAGAGGCAAATATAAACCAAAGCAGAGCTTTTTTTTTCTGTGGTGAAATCTAGTAATGTAATACTCTCGTGAGCATATGATGTGAATTTGGTAAGTAGCATTATACACTCATAAGGACAGTAAAGTTGCAATTTCAAGTTCCCAAAAAACAAAGAAACAGCAGAATATGAATCTTTCTTGTACTGTCAGACATGGCCTAAGGCTCAGACAAAACTTTGACATTCAGGCTGCCATTCTGTTTTCTGTAATAACTACCTATTTGTTTCCCTCTAACTTTATGTTTCTTTCTCTGTATATAAAGTACTAGCATATTTCTAAACCCTTCCCTTCGTTTCTAAACCTAGAGGGTCAAGGGACTGGTTTTCATTAATGTGATAACTTAATTAATTACCTTCCTACATGACACAGAGACTTAGGGAAAGTGTTGTAGCCACCTTACTAGGTGATCAGCATCACCTGTTTCTCATAACAGACTTCAAAACCATTCCTAAGACTGTAAATAAGCTTAATATTTTTAATTTTCTTCCTTCCAAAATTCTGTTTCACAAGATAAATTTTCCTACTTCTGGAGGCACAGGACAAATTCTACACCTGCATATCCAGAGATGGATATAGTATTGCCCCAGCCTTCCTAATGAAAATTATTCCAAACTAATGGGACTATTTGGAGATGAGACAGTAGAGCTGTATGCTCAATTACATGTGCAAAAGGAATATATTCATCACCCCACCACACCCTCTGTAATCAGAAAGAGCATCTTTATTTAAAACTGGGAAATACCTATATACATTCAGGATGGACAAAATCCAGAACTGTTCCAGAATACGAGATATTCTGAAAAGCAACAGGCTTTGGGACAGACCTAAACCAGTATCTTCGTCCTCCTCCTTCTCTTCATTAATATTGCCACACCTTTTTCCTGAATTAGCTAACTGAACCTGAGACAGGTTTTGCTCTTCAATACCACATTCACATGACAAAAATTCAGAAGGAAAAGCTTTCTTATTTTCCTTCTCCAGCTTTTTCTACATCAGAAAACAGCTGGTTAGCAGCCTTATACTGAAATGTCCTAGCTTCAGTGTTGTTCTCCGAATGAAACTTTAAAAAAGGTATCATCTCTCTACTGTTTCCATAAGTATTATCAAGAGCAGGGTTTATCCTGTTTTCTTTTTTCTTTTTCTATTTGGGACCTGCGAAAAGTAGTGTATCCCAGCATGAGCAGATAGAAAGGGAGATGGTTATTTCAGAAATGAAGTGAGAACGATGTATAATTGCTGTCTCATAAAAATATTACAGCCATCCAGTTCAAGGACTCTCAGGCAGATAGCCTGACTGTCCAGCTGTGCTAGACAAGTTCTCCAAAGGCTGCTGCTTTCTGTGAGCTTTCACTGAAGATGAGTAATGTTCTGATCAGGGACTGTGGACAACATCAAACAGATAAACAAAAGTTCAGTCACATAGAGAAGCCAGCATGAACTATGACTTCAAAGGTGGCACTGATCATCACCTCCTTGAGCCATCTGAAAGTTGGACTGCTGGACTAAGCCAGCTATCCAAACTCCTTCAAAAGTTAGCAGTAAAGAAGTGAACTGAATCAGTCATATATAATGAATGAACACTTATCTACATGTGGGAGATATTTATTTGTTTAACTCCAGTCTGAAATTTGACAGTCAAGTTAAATCTGTAACGTACATATGAAATAAGATGATTACTTTAGTTTCTGAGAAATTAATAAAACCCTGAAAAATATTTTTCAAAAATATTTATGCAGTTGGTAAAGATTCATAAAAGTATCTTATATGAAAAAACTTATACATAATATTTTCTTTAATGAAAAATTATTTCTTAATTAATTCAAGCTTATTTTTCACTACCTCTAATCGTAATTTCTAATGTTTTTAATTTACAACTGTAGTTTCATAAAGAAAAAATAAAGGGTTAATTTTCTATACATCAAAAGCATCAGCGATGAACTGAAAATCACACTGAAGAAATAAAGCAAAGATGACAACTATTTTTTCTAAGTGTGAATTGTTGTATAAGTATTTTTTAATCTCAAACATTTTTACTTTTTAAGGTACAACATGCAGAATTTTATCCTAAATCAAAAGGCTTTTATTCTGTGTTCTTTTAGAACAAGTTTGTAAAACGTGGAGAGTTTTAAAAAACCAGGTCAGTTACTATTACTGATATAGACAAAACAAGAAGTAGTGTCAATATTCAAGCTAGAAATAAAGAAATTTCTTGCTAGTGTTGAAGATAAAGATGAACGCAAATAGACTCATGGAAAGGAGTGGAGCAATTGGGGATTTCTCACCTACCAAGTACAGTTTGATTTAGGGCTTGGGGATGGGAAAAATGACTGCTCAAGATCATATCTAATTTTATTTTCTGTTATTCCACTTTTTAAGAGTTAAGAGCTTTCCTGTCCTCTCCTTCACCCCTCCCCCTCCTCCCTGAAAATTCATAGTTTTGAAATGTGTTCTTTCAGTGCCTGGAGACAGTGGTGGATATTTAAGCTCAATAAGACTAGACACACAATGGAAGAGTCAAGAGTTAAATATGGATAGGAAATAATTAATAAACTCTTAAACAGAGACTGAAAGGACAAGTCATTTCAGAAACTATTTTCACTGAGCAAACATTCAGGCACTGTTTGGTGTACTGGATTGATTTAGATTAGAAGTCAAGGTGGCCTGAGCTACACGCTAATAGCTAATAGCAAACATTCATATTCACTGTGATGGTAGAAACAAGTGAAACTTCAGAATCAAAAAAAAGCTACTTGAAAGTATCTTGTGTATGCCTTTGACCTCTGTGTAGTAGTAAGTGAAGAATCCACAGTGGCATATTTAGATATCAAACAATCACATTTAGTTACTGTTTACAAGAATTAGTTGCAAACATACACTGCTGCCTGCATACAGTCTGACAGCTTTAACATCTCTTATCTAGCCCTCTCTTCCTGACTTGCAGGGTGAGGATTTAAAGATGGAGCAGATACTGCTTTGGATCATCTAATTTGTCTGCACTCATTACAAATTTCCTTTCCTGCCTCTGAAAGAACTCAGTCTATTTTAAAAAGGGAATCTTTCAAGCACTGAGGTGTATCAAGAAGACTACAGCAACATCCCTCAGTAGCTGTAATCCTTCACTTCTGGATCCTTCCCTTTGAACTAACCAGTAAAACTCATTTTGGCTCAGGTGAGAAATTAATGAGTATACAGTTCTTTTTTTCCACAGTGTACTTGCATCTGTTACCTTTTGTAGGTATTTGTATATTTATTTTTATATAAATAATAATTCATTTATATGTGTGAACTGTGCATATATATTGTATGTGTTTCTATATAAATGGAAGTTTAAATATAAATCTAGGGTTAGAACTTAATAGGTAAGTAAGTTGGATAACTTTTTTTCCATATAACCAGACTAACATTAATAACTTTCCATTTCTTATACTTTAAAGAGACCTTCTGAAATTTTGACTGCAAGTTTTCATATTATGGAAAGTTATGGTCAGGACAAAATGCTGAATGAAGGTTATTTTATTACTACTGATCAATCTTTTAGCAATGATTCCTGTAAGGTAGTATATGCTTTCTCCTGTCTTGCTTTGTCCGATGTCAGGGCAGGCAGGCGGGCAGGCAGAAGACATAATGCAGAATGTTTTGCATAAAATATCTTTTTAAATATTTTCATCCATGTTCTCTTATTTACTGTCACTATCAGTAGTTTGTGTAAAATCCATCTTTTTAAATATTTTCTTCTGACAAAATACACATTTAAAGGAAACTATTATTAATAATTATAAGTGCGCTTCATTACTGAAGCCTCATTGTTCACTTCAAGGATTCTGAATGTATGGTTGCAGAGCATATACGGATCCATCAGCTCTAGGCTGCTTCTTGTCTTTTTATTC
Source organism: Rhynochetos jubatus (assembly GCA_027574665.1). NCBI lineage: Eukaryota > Metazoa > Chordata > Aves > Eurypygiformes > Rhynochetidae > Rhynochetos > Rhynochetos jubatus. The sequence continues at coordinate 100,284,045 of CM050649.1, read as the reverse complement.
GTTCAGTTAATGCGGCAGATTATGGCAATTAGCTTTTCTTCACTGTGTCAAAGCCTGTCTTGACTGAAGAGAACCTGGGAGAATCAGGAGTTGGAGAGCAGAAAGAAGAGAGATTTAAACAGGACTCAAGAGGTTGATGTTTATTTTAGTCTGCCATAAGGAGAACATTTTTCAGTAATTTTTAAGAAAAAAACCCTTTCATACCTTCTACACCTATTCCCAAACCTTGTAACACAAACATTTAAACTTGCTACACAGAATACCTTCTCTGTTAGTTATTGTAATTTAATATTTTGTTGTATTTATCAGTTTTTCTGACAATAAAACTTAAATGGTTAACTGAACGATAAGGACTTAAAAGTTTCCAGTGCACTTGAAAAAATTCTGTAATAACCTCACACAGACATTTAAAACTATGAAACAGACCTTTTGATAAAAACGTGCTTGAGAATCAATGCTTTTAAAATGTTCATAAAGTCACTTTGCTTCTCTTCCCCCAAGAGAATGATGAATGAAAAGTCCCTTTGAATTCTGCTCTTTTGTATTCCCTATCACCAATCAGCAAATGGAGGCAATCTAAATTAGCTATTCAGGAACAACTATTCCAGAAAAACTATTCCTGAACAAACACATGTGAGAACATTTCTTATTCTAGAACAGCAGTCCTTTATTTCTACTTGAAATAATCTGCCTTTTATCAAAATGGGAACAAATCACTCATGCTGAAATAAAGTCTATGGCTTGGACTGTTTGAAAATTGTTACTGAATTTTGCAACTTAATGGGAAACATCTTTAAATATAAACATGTTAATATTGCAATAGCTGTAGGTGGTGTATTAGCCCAATAGCAAACAAATCCAAAGCAGTTAAAAGGTTCAAAGCTGGAGAGCAGTTATAGCATAAACAGTTTCTAATCAATGTAAATGACTTCAAATTGTGGTCTGGAAATGGCAGTCAGAATGTGAAAGAAAGGTAACATGAACAGATTTCAACGTCTACAACAGGACATTCAGCTTTATGCATTTTACTAGACCTGAAACCCAGGGAAGTCAACGAGTCTCTGTATAGGGAATGTCAAAGCCATATTGTTTGGTTTACAACATTATTTCAGAATATATTGGACCTACTACAGGGCAACTTTCTTAGTCTGACTTTTTTAATTGTAATTTCAAACAGCCAAGTTGAACTAAAGCTATCATTTTTCACATTCACATTCAATGACAGTGGCTAACAAAAAAGGGAAAATACTTCTTAAGTCACCCATATACCTCCAGATCTCAAGATCATTTATTTCTTTTTCTCCAAAGCAGGTGGAACAATTTCAGAATTACACTATTAATGTTTTTTAGAGAAACCATTAAAATATTTAAACAAGAGAACTTTATATATTCTAGGGTATTAAATCAGAGATGCCTAATTAATTAAATTTCTAAATTTCCTTTCACATTAGCTGTCTTTGTGACTAATCTATGTCCAGTTAGAAAATCTGTTACATTAAGAATATTTTCTTTAAAATAAAATAAAATAATAATTTAAAAAAAAAGCTTTACTTTCAGAAAATAAATTTGCTCTCATCTGCATAATCATCCCTCTAGGTAGTTGGCTATTACTTCAAACTGTGGAGCCACATTATGTCTTGGTAATACACATACTCATTTTCTTGATTCAGACGTCCTCTGATTGCAACTACAAAAGCCTATCTATGTTATTTCAAGAGCTAACATCTCTTCATATCCCCCTGCAATTTGATTATCCTCTCAAGAAATAGCCTAGAACCTAAATTAATTGAACTTTTTGAATCAAAACTGTACCTGATTGAACTGATCTGTTACAAAAGAGCTGTTACTTTTTGTGTTTGACCTTTTCCGGTTGTACCTTCACTATAAAACATATCAATATATTGTAAAAGATAATAGCCCCAAGGTATAACAACATTGGAAAGATCTATGCTTATCAAACTACAGCAAAATAAGGAAAATTAGCTACTGTTTACATAAAAGAAATTAGATCAAGAGATTTGATGTGGCCCATTTTGTTTAGAGAAAGCAGTTACTGAGAAATAAACCAGGCTAAGTTCAAACAGTGAAAACAAAGGCAAAGTGAGTTTCAATGCAATTTAAACCAGCAAACATGAAAAAAAAAAAAAAAAGTCAAATCCCATAAACTTTCATGAAGTTATCTTTTCATTTGAAGGTGATTAAGTGTTTAAACAACATTAGAAACCTACAGGCTTAGGGTTTTCACAAATAAATACACTTTTAGGCCTTTATAACCTCACTATTTGGTTATTTTCTTTAGTAACTTCTGTGGTAGATATCTTCCAAGGCAATAATCAAAATTTTTTAATCAGTGTGATGAAAGAATGGCAGAATGAAAGCCATTAGATTGAATAATAGGTACTGTAGTAAGCTTCGATAGGACTAAACTACCTTTCTCGCCCAGATCCAACCACCCACTAGTGTTTTCCAGAGTTCACAGATGAAACACAGACAATACGCAGTGTGATAGATATCTTTTTGCCCATAAGAGGGCTACTGCTATTTAGACCTTATTACTCCTGAAAGCAATGCATCTGATTAAGCTCTTGGAAATTTTTGAGAGTAAGCATAAAACTTCTTTCTGTTCCTCCAACTAGTTCTTTTACATAACTTCATTTTATTAACATTACAGTCTTTTTCTCCAAAGCCTTTATGTAAGCATTCTGGTTTCATTAAGAGTTTTTTATCCTTTTTTTTTTTTTCCCCCCCTGTAATACATGCTTTCAGTGAAGTCTGAATTCTGAACTACTGGATAAGATTTTTTGCACAATCATATTGGAATAATTTTCTCTTGTAAAGATGACAACCCGGTCAGTAGACTGTTGTGGTTTAACTCTAGCTAGCAAAATACCACAAAGCCATATTCACAAATCCCCCCCTCCCCTCCACCAGCACAGGGGGAGAATCAGAGGAAAAAGAAACAAGGTTGTAAAATTAAGATAAGAACTATTTACTAATTAAATCTAAATTAATATATATGAATACTATTAATAATAATTAAAATAATAGAAAATAAAACATATGACACAATATGATAAAATTATTATACAATTGTTCACCACCCACTGACTGATGCACAACCAGGTGCTGAGTAGTGAGAGTCAGAGCCAGAGAGCTCAAGGGCCACAGCCCGAGAGTGATTGCAGCCTGAGAGATGCAGCCCAAGGGCTGAAGCCCCAGAGTGCAGCAGATTCCCAAGCATGATGTACTATGGAATGAAATACATCTATGGACAGTTTGGGTCAGCTGTCGGAACTGTGTGTCCCTTACACTGCCTGTAGAGAGACAGTGAGAGCTGGGAACGCAACTGCAGGGTCAGAAGCAAAGAAAGACCTTGAATTTGGTGCAGACATTCCCCAGCTCCTGCTAAGAACTTATCAGCATCCAGGAACACCACCACAGTAAAGACAGTTAACCCTTTTCCAACTAAACCCAGCACATAGAGAAAAAATAATCATTACAAAATACAGAGCAAAACTACTTCATGAAGTTCTGTAGTATAACAGCTATTACTAGAGAGAAGAAATCTGGCTGAAGAGCTGATCTTCCAAGAAAATAGTTCAATCACCTCAAAATTGCATAAACGTGAAAAATGTAGTTAGGACAAATCTGTCCAAACAGTAAGATTTAATGTTTTTGAGGGCAAAAACCTATGTGGATACATCTCCAATCTTTATCCTAACAACTCAGAATTACAAAAGCTTATGTAGTCCAGTGCATGACAGCCATGTTTTCAAAGATTACGAAGTGCCAGATGAAAGCCTACTCGCTCCTGCTTAGGAAGACTGGGCAGGCTGAAAAAGAGAACAATCCAGAGAGTAGATTTCCATTCACACTTACATTCAAAGATGTGAGGTACATGTCTCTGAGTGCTCTTCCATCATAGTGGGAGAGGAATAATAACTGCAGTCATCTCTTTAGCTTATTGATCTATGACATATAAAATCTATGGAAGCTCTGAAGTGTTGCTGACTTGCAAGTTAAAAAACCATCACCCTGTAATTTTACTCTATTTAAATTAGTTCTCTTATATAATTAGCTTTTATTTTTGTACTGGTTTTCTTGCCTTTAACAAAAAAAAAAACATAGGTCACAACAACAAAGAAAAAGTCTGAATTTATCTCTGAGGACTATTTCCTTCAGAATTCCTAGCTATCCTAGCTATCGTGTTGTTGCTGACATATAATTTCTAGGAAGAATTGGGATAAAATCTGAAAGATTCTCTCTTTTAGACCTGATCCAGAAATAAGAATCAATAGCACTGGCGCAGACCATTTCATGTATAATTATATCCACAATGAGCCTTTTTGGAAAGCTATGCTGGTTTTCTGCTGATTTTTTTTTTTTTTTTTTTTAAATTCATTTCCTCTAAAATAACACACAAACCCTCACAAATTATTATATAGAATTTCCTGTGTAAACCATTACTGAAAAAGTACATTTTGTTGTTATTCATAACGTACCACTGCATGGTTACATGATAAGATTTTAAAAAATAATAAGAAATACATTCCAAATTACTTTTTCACTCCATGTGCATGCATACTAACATTTACAAAGGTAAAGATGAAAAATTTGGTTTTGATTTGCTGTGTTTGAACTAAGAAATACACACCACAAGGTCCTTTTATAAAGACATACCCCAAACCTTTATGAGACGAATCAGTCTGAGTGCAAGAATAATGGTGGTAGCCTTCTCCAGGAAAATTTTATTATGGGTTCTACTTTCAGCAGCTTATTTATAATCCAACACAGGAGGTTACAACACATCTTTATATACGACACTATCTGCATTTGTGCTTCTGGTTACCTGCACATAGGTAACAGAATACTCATGAGATCTTGAATTTTGTGCAACAGCAAGAAATAATAAAAAGAAAATATAAAGTTGAAACTGAAGCTGATACTCCCCTCCAGCTTCCACCACCCCACCCCCCACCCCCCTCATCCCTCACAATGGGCTTTTTATTAATTTGCGATTCAGAAAGATATTTTACTTCTAAATGGAAACAATCAATGTAATTGAGGAAGGACTTTAGGACAGGAATAAGAAAAAAGAGAATAGTTTAATATGATAACAAAATCTGTTTTTCCAGGAAAAAAAGATCTTGCCATGCATTCCAGGAATGATACTGCAGTCTGTTCCAGACAGATGGATCCCTGTTGGCTAGATTAGAATTTTGATGCCTAAATAAGTAAGGAAGATATTGATTTTTGGGTATCACTGAATTAATTAGCAAAAATAATAAAGTATTACTTTATTATTATCAGCAGTCATGAGGTCTTCTAAACTAAGTAAATTTTTGCAATTAATTGTATGAGATGCAGGGAACCTCCTTAATAAACACTCAAAATTATTATGAAAGACAATGTTTACCCCCTTGTACTACTGCTGTGAAACAGCATAATAAATAGAAATAGGTTGCAGTTCACTAGGTGAGGTAGACTGAAAATCCATTAGATTAATTACTTCTCATAAGTATAATTATGTTTACAGTATGCTATATTTCTAGATGTTTAATGGCCTTCAAAAAAGTGCAAGGTACAATTAAAAACTTTATCTTGGAAGGCAATTCACTAAGCTTAAAAAGAAAAAAATATCTTCAAGGCAACACAGGCAACAGCAAGCTTCATTTTCCCTAATTTGTAACTCTGTTCTCTAAATTAAGAGCACACATTCTGCAAACCGTAGCTAACAGTGAAATCATGCTCAGGTCTAACAGTGAAAAATATGTGTTTGACAAAAATCTATAATCCTTTAAAGCGGACTGTCTCTTAGTGTGTCTAAACTGAGGGTGCTATTGTTGTTTATACTGGGTAAATACCTGGTTCAGTAGTTTTAAACAAGTGAAAATGCAATTACATATGTTATTGAGTTTACATATAGTGAGCAGTCATAAAGAGTAGACAAACTTGCATGGGGAGACAAGATGTAAGTTGGATTAATCCTGAAAATTGATTTAAAATAATATAAAAGTATAAATCAGAGCTAGAAGGGAGTTTGAGAAGTCATGAACAGAAAGAGGCTTACTCTGCAATAAGTTTGATGTCTGAAATTTCATAATCTGAATGATATGTGCTAAACTCTCCCTGTAATTAACAGAATTAAATATACACTCACAATGCATTATATTCTAAGAAAAAAATCAGATAGATAATATGTTTGAATCTACATCTCATTAAACCTATTTGTCCTCAGGGTGACTGTCATGTATTTTAGATATCTAACATTTTACAAGATTAAACCCACCTTTAAAAATCTTATACTGTTGACAAAATATGTCAAAATACTTTTTCTCAAATATTTGTTTAAATTTACCTGAAAAATCTCCTTTTTTTTTCTAACCTGTAATGATGGTATAGTGGTTCCAATAATATGTTACTCTAGACAAATCTATTTTGTTTCTTCAGCTTTGTTCACTGGGAAATACCATTTCAAGATCCTGGTGTACTCAGATACAGTCACACATAAAAAATCCAAAACCTTTCTCTGAAATTCCTTTTATAAAATTTTTAGTCTCTCATTTATATTATTTTTTTCACAGCATCCAACCTAACACATTCTTACAGCGTGCAGTTCTCTGAATGTTACACATCTGATAGATGCATTTTGCTAGATGAAGTTGGAGGCTGAAGCTCACTAGAGGTGGATCAAGAGAGTACCCACTGTACTTTGTGTACAGAGATACAAGATATTGCCATCTCTACCCCCTCTTAAATTTCATCATACTTGAGGCGATAGTTACTCTGGAATCACAGTTGAGTCACTACTTTTTCTAGAAAAATGGGTCAGGAAACAGGAAAACCTGACTTTCAGTGACGCAGAAGACAATGCAGAATACTGTGTACAAAAAAAAAAAAAAAAGGATCCTTAGTATTTTACAAAGGAAATTTCCTCCTCTCTGCATGCTTTCTTTTCCATCCCCAGTCTCCTGGGTTTTACTGGAAAAGAAACCAAGTGAAAGGGCAAGAAAGTACATGTGATTTGCTCCAGCTGGTACAGAAGATCAGATGGACAAGTAGGAAGGTAGGACACATTATAGATCATATTGTTCCTTCAGTTAGATACAGCCTTCGATGTTTAAGATCTTTGAAATCACAAATACAAAAGGATGCCTGCAAAATGATCAAACACTTTCTTAGCTCTGGCAAACAAGATCTTACTGCTTTGCAATTTTGTCTTGGAACAAGAATTAGAATTAGCCAGGGAGCAGGATCAGGAATCCTAGGTCTCACTATGCTAAACCAAATCAACATACTATTTTTCGATAACTGTTACTAATACAGTGATATTTCTGTACTCTCATATTTTAGCTTGATCAAAACTAAGTCTTGGGTCTCAGAGACTTTTGAAGTTATGTAGTTACTTGTCCTTTTATTCACATCTTTTCATTCAGATAACTGCCTTCATCCAGATATTCTGCCCTTACAGAATACTTCTTTAAAAGAAAGTTTGAGATGAGGCGTTTGTTGAGGAAAAAAAATAATTCAAAATAGAGGTGACTTTTTTAAAAAATAAATACTTAACTGATGACTGAAAAACAGGCAAACAGAAGAAAAAACAACACACAAACAAACCCAACCAACCGAAAAAAACTCCAAACAAACAAACAAAAAAACCCCAAACCACAAAGAAAGAAAGATCCATTCAGGTGTCTTTTATTTCTAAATATACCACTATTATTTCTCACCATTCTCCTTACACTTTAATGGGAGTATAGTAATACTCAATGTGTTTATTGACATTATAATCAGGCCACTCTCTTGTTTAGAGCTGCTGAATGCTTTAATATTCTGAAAATAAATTAATTTTAATTTGAGTACAGACAAAGCAGGCCATTGATGCTGCTCCTTGTCATAAAACTGTCTGTTAGTAGCAGTCTAAATTGACAAGTAATTGACCTCCTTGTGTCCCTCTCAGGAAAAATGTGAAAACTGACTTAACCAGGTTATGATATGCAATCACATTGATGTGGGGTATGTTTTGTCGTCTGATTGCACATGAATGTCAGATACATTTAGGATAAGCAGCAAAAAATAAAAGATACAGAAAAAGAACATCCTTCTTTTAGAAAATGTTTGTTATTTTTAGAATGTAAAGTCAGAAAAATGATGCTATAGACAACTAACAGGTTATACTCCTGTGAAAAATACTGCTCTTGCCTCCATTCATTAAAATAAAGAGTTCCTCACTAATTATTAAAACAAACCTTCAAATGATGTTGAGTTCTACTAATATCCCACCCTAGGATATTTTCACATCTTAGATTCTTCTAGTGCCATGTCTCCATAAATATGTTTAAAGTATACTCTCTTCCAAGCAAACTTAAGGATAATATACTGAAAGGATATTATTATTAAGGATATTATTATTAAGGATAATATACTGATTTATTATATCATATTGTGGTGCTCTGTTGCTACTGAAAATATATTTTTTTTAATAGTAAGGAATCTTTAATAAGAAACCAAATCTGGCATGTTCATTTCATATTTAGATATTATTATTCTAATTTATAATGCTCAACTTTGAAAACAGGCATTTGAAGAAGGCTATGATTAACTTCGGTATAAAACAAGGACCACAGAGAAAACACCATTGGTATGAACTGAGAAAAGGCCTTAATATGATAAATTGATACAATGTGTGAAAAATATGAATTCTAGACCTAGACAAATTGTCCATAGAAATATTCATGATTTAAAAATTACTTCAAATAAGTCTCTTCTATTAAAGAATAGAATAGAATAGAATAGAATAGAATAGAATAGAATAGAATAGAATAGAATAGAATAGAATAGTTCCAGTAGGAAGGGATCTACAACAAACATCTAGTCCAACTGCCTCACCAGTTCAAGGCTGACCAGGTTAAAGCAAATAATTAAGGTCATTGCCCAAACACCTCTTAAACTGTGACAGGCTTGGGGCATTGAGCACTTCTCTAGGAAGCCTGTTGCAGTGTTTGACCCCCCTCTTGGTAAAGAAATGGTTCCCAATGTCCAGTCAAAAACTTCCTTTGTGCAGCTTTGAACTATTCCCACTCATCCTGTCACTGGATACAAAGGAGCAGAGATCACCACCTCACTCTCCACTTTGCCTCCTCAGGAAACTGTAGAGAGCAATGAGGCCTCCCCTCAGCCTCCTTTTCTCCAAACTAGATAAGCCCAAAATCCTTAGCCACTCCTCATAGGACATTCCTTGCAGACCTTTGTTGACCTCCAATGGATGCATTCAAGGATCTTCAGATCTTTCTTACATAATGGAGCACATGCCTGAACACAGTATTTAAGCTGAGGCTGCACTGACACTGAATACAGAGGGATAATCACTTCTTTTGGCTGGCTGGTTATACCAGGTGGGATGCACTCCAGGATGAGGTTAGCCGTCTTGGCTGCCAGAGCACACTGTTGACTCATATTGAGCTTGCTGTCAACCAGCACCTCCAGATCCCTTTCTGTAGGGCCACTTTCCAGTCACTCCTCTTCTAGTTTATACTTGTACCTGGATTTGCTCTATCCCAGGTGAAGAATATGTCATTTGGACTTGTTAAATTTCATCCCATTAATCATAGCCCAATCTATCTAGATCCCACTGCAAGGCCTCTGGTCCCTCAGGAGTGTCAACAGAACCTCCCAATTTGTTATTGTCAGCCAGCCAGATGTAGCCCCATTCACAACAACACTTTGAGCTCTGCCTATGTTGTAGTTTAGTCTTGTCTGACAATTAAGTACCACTCAGTCACTCGACCACCTTCCTCTCCCCCTAGTGCAGAAGGAAAGTCGGAGAAGAAAAAAAAAAAGTTCATAAAAATTGAGATAAGTACTATTTAATAATATAAATGAAAATTATAGTGATACTAATATTAACAATAATACTACTACAAAGTAATTAACACAATAGAAAATAGAACATATGGTACAGTAGCTCACCATGCGCTAACTGGCACACATCCAGGTCCCAAAACAGTGAACAGTCCCTGAGCCTGAGAGCCCCAGAGCAGGGAGAATGCCCCAACCTCCCCCACTAACAAAAGACGGATTCTCTGCTTACAACCACCCCAAGAGCTAACAAAAGGAGCTAATGACCCAGCTATCAGCTAGCCAAAAGCCTTAAGGATCCTCCCACCCCAGGGCAACTTCGAACCTTCCAAACTTCTGCATGTGCACCCTGAGCCTGCCCACTGAGCCTGAGGTACCATAGAATGAAACAAAATCCCTCTGCAACTGTGGGACGGACAGCTCTGTGTAGAAGAGGAGCTTATTCCTGTCTGAAACCAGCACAGCCCATCAGCCAATTCTACACCCAGTATGCCATGAACCAACTCATCCCATATTTGGACAACTTGTCCAGGAGGATGCTGTGAGGGACCGTAACAAAAGCCTTACTAAAATAAGTAAGGCACCACCTTCCCTTCATCCACTAGATGGGTGACCTTATTATAGAAGAATATCAAATTTGTTAAACAAGTTTTTCCCTTTGTGAACCCATGTTGAGTGTTTCTGATGAATGCATTATTCTTTAAAAGCCTTTCAATTATTCTCAGTGTAACCCCCATAATTTTTCCAGAAACTGATATTAGACTAACAAGTCTGTAGAACCCTGGTTCTTCTTCCCTAATGCCTTTTTTGTAGATTTGCTAACTTCCAGTCAGTGGGGACCTTCCCAAACTCCCAAAACTTTTCCTAGATGATTGAGAGGGCTCCTTCCATAACATCTGCTAGCTCCTCCAGTACTCTGGGTTGAGTACCATAAGTCTCTATGGACTTGTGAACATGCAGCTGCTACAGCTGGTCACTTACAATTTCAGTGTTTACAAATGGAAAGTCATTGTTCCCACACTTGTGGTCCTCTGAGTCAGGGTACTGGGCAGCCCAAGCTCTGTCAATATTATTAAAGAATGAGGCAAAAAACACATTGAATGCTTTCACTTTTTCTTCATCCCTATGTCATAGTTTAGCCCTATCTGGCAATTAAGTACCACCAGTCGCTCTACCACTCCACACATCCTCCCCCCTCCCATTGGGGAAGGCTTGGAGGAAAAACAAGGGAGGCTTGTAAAAGTTGAGATAAAAACAATTTAATTATATAAATGAAATTTATGGGTTTACTAGCAATACTACTGCTAATAAGTAATTAAAAGAACAGAAAAATAAAACATATGATACAGGATCTCACCACCGGTGGACGGACACAGCCAGATTCCAAAACTGCAAGGCAAAGAAATTCAAATGGAGAGGAAAAGCCCCCTCCCTCAGCCCGGGAGTCGAAAGCAGGGAGAAAGAAACTTCCAACTCCCCATCCTAGATCAATTTCCCTGCCAAAAGAAGATAATTTCCCTTTTCTTCTAATCACCCACCTCAAGGTCCAAACAAAGACAGCATTGCCATCAGGAACCTCCTAGACAGCCCACACACACCTTCTGGATCAGGCCTCTTGTGGTCCCCTTTCACGCCTTGCCAAAAACGCACACCTAGCAAACTTCCCCAGTGCTGCTGGCTCCCAGCACTGTGGGTATGGGAGGTGACACTGGCCACTCAGCTTGATGTATCATGGAATGAAACAAAATCATGTTGGCTGGCCTTAGGAGAGCAGCTCATCCCTGCCTTGATGACCATCTTCAACAAGGGTAGGTACAGTGTTTTTGTTAGACCTCCTCTCACATACCTTAAAAAGCCCTTCTTGTTATCTGAAACAACACTATCCAGTTTCAGTTTTAACTGGGAATTGGCCTTTCGTGTGTTCTCCCTGTATATATGAACCACACCTCTGTAATCTTCCTGTGAAGCCTAATGTTGCTTCCAGAGACCATACAATTTCTTATTCCTTTGGAGCCCCACAAGGAATCGCCCTGTTCAGTAAAGCTAGTCTTCTGTCCCACTTGCCTGACTTACTACACAGTGGAATTTCCTGCTTGCCGAGTGGAATCGTCTGATAGACAAAAGTAGAACTTGGTGAATAAAAGACCACTTTTGGTCATCTCTTCCACACACTGGCCAGGGTTCCAATTGCTTAGGCTTTCTAGGTTCATATGGGCATAGAATACTTTTCCCAAAATAAAGGACACTGCTAAAAATTGATATGCTTTATGGTCAAACAGTAAGTGCTGTGACCATGTACTCTCAGGATATCTTAAGAGCTTTATGAATAGGCTGAGGACTACTCCCATGAATAAGGTCACTAGGACTCTCTTGTTGTGAAAGTGGAAGAAAGATGCTGGAAGAGAATATGAATGTTATAATTAAGTCTGTCAAAAATAGGCAAAAATGTTTAAATCCAATTTAAGTTTTCATGTTTTCCTTCTGGGGAAAAAAATCTCATCTTAAATAATGTATCTAGAATTACAGTATTGCTGAGGAAGGTGTAGAATTCAAAGCATATAAGACGTGAGGTTTTTTAACCACACACATTTGCGTAAGACTTCACTGTAGTCCTCATTAAATGGCATCAGAATTTCCTTCAGCCTGTCTTTGTCTTGTTTGTTTTGTACTGTTTTATCATCTTGCAGTATAAAACAAAAGATCGTGATTTTCTAATTATAAAACTAATTAACTCTCACAAAGTAAAGGACTTAGACTTCAGCTCTTGAGTTATTTCTGTAGGTGTAGAGCACAAAACAAACCACTATCTAATCTCAACCTCAAATTGTGTATTTAGGGAACAGGGACCTCCTCTTACTGGCCTAATTATAAAGTTTTATAAAATGTAAAAATAACTGTACTCGATTATATAGATATAGATTTCCTGCATGGTTTTCAAGTTTTTGTTCATTATATTTAATAAAGAAAATAAAATGTGTCTTGCCTTTATATAAAAGTATTATAATTGCAGCCACAGATTTGAATGTTATGTTCTCAAAATGACAATAGAAAAACATTAATGAGACTTGTGTTTTGAGTTTGTTGTATTTTTTTTGATAATTTTGTCAATTTTTCTTTACCCTCTCTTTTTATTTCTTTTTTAATTTTTTTTTCTTTAAGCGGCAAAGGCTTGCTCATACTTTAAAAATATAAAGCCCTGTTATGTCACATGATCAATACATACAATGTAGAAAGCTCTTTTATTAGTTGTTTGTAAATGTATAATTTGATATTCCTTTTGATAAGTTCCCTGTCCTTTCTTTCTTCTCCTTCACTGACTATTCACTTTATAACTTTTCTTTTATACTGTTGTGGATTTTATAATTGATTCTGTGAATGATGCTGGGTTAACAAATGCCTTGGAGATGGAAATGCTTTTGGTTTTTTGTTTGTTTGTTTGTTTGTTTGTTTTCAGAAAAGCAGTATATACTGTGTGTACATTTTTATGGGATTACTGTAATCTTTCTTCTATCTTTATTTCCTTGTTTTATTCTTTGAAAATCACTTTAAGGGGTCTTCAGAGATTGCCTCTTAATACAAATATCAGGAATATTTCTTAACACTTGACATCACCTGTTGTAAATGAGGTACACTGAAATCTACATATAGAAACCTAGACAAGTTTGAGTACTGCTCAATAAGAAGAAATTGGAGGGGAAGAAACCTGAGAACATACGTTTACAGGAACTTGGTTGGTTAGTTAATTATTTTTAATTTAAAAGAAATCTGTCATTTTAAGGAGAAATATATCAAATTTTAAAAATGCAATGAATTCATGAAACGTATAAATTTAAAAAAACAATGGAATGAAAGGAGAAGGACTGGATTGATAAAATAATTACATTTATAGGAAGTCACAAAAATATATGGATTTATGCAAATACCATGTTCTGGTCCTCTTTTTCACTTTCCTAAACAGTGAAAAAATAACTGGAATGAGCAGTCTTGTGCATTGTTACTGTACAGAAGACCAAACATTAGGGTAGTTTAAAAAATATAAACAGGAGTAAATTGGAATAGGTTTGTGAGAAAAGTATGTGACAACTTAAAAAAACCCTAGTGATAAAGGGTGCAAGGAAGTAATAAATCCTGACTCAGATATAAAATACACCTTTTTTTGCCTACAGATTTCCTTATTCTAAATGTCATGGATAGAAAACTCCAACACTACCAACTTTTTATAAAACTTGGTAAAACACAAACATAAAAACTTAATTTTTTTTTTGTTATGTTTTCACTGAAATACAGGCTGGGGTGGGCAGGGGTAAGACTTTAGAGGTTTCATTGTTACGGTTTTCCTAGTAAATTATTTAGTCGTGTGGTCAATTTCTGTATTTATGCTTAAAAAAAAAAAAAATTGGAGTACAAAATTTACTAAAATGTCAAATGCCTTTGATTTCATAAGTAATCTGAAAAAAATATGCCCCAGTCATGTCATTTGCATTTGATTAACAAAGACAACATAATCCAGTATGATCTTCTGTTATGAAGGATTAAATATTAATCCATAGAGGTTGTCAAACTATTTACAAGAATTTCTGTTTACTTCTGTGCAGTTGAAAAGTGTCATTTTGAAACTAAATATTTAATATAAGATAATAGAGAACTGGTATCCAGTTGCTCACTAGCAGCTCTTTCCTTTGCCTCTAGTTTAAATGACTACAGCTGTTTACAGCTTCAGTTTTAGACACCCAAGGCACTAAGTCACTTCTAAGAGTAATTAATTTCCCTGTATAGACTACTGAAAGCTTAATCTATACATATGCAAAAGCAAATAGCTGGGCCATTATTTTTAGACCAGTTAAGAAGAAGATAAAGAAACACTTGTTAAAGCAAAACCACTGTTGATAAAGAAGCCTTCAGGGTTAAAAAGAGGCAAAGTATGTCTTTCCAGAGACATAGAAGAAACAGGTAGAGAGAATAAATTTTCACAATGAAAAGCATTTCTTCTAGGACTCCACGTGAGACAAGCATATATCATATAGTAAAGCATAGTTGAACTGGAAACACAAATGAGAAACAAAAAAATCTGCAATGGAAAAATATATATGTTCTGAAAAAGATATGATTAGTAGTATAGACTGTAATGTTATACCAAACAAGTTTATTTGAGAGTGGCACATCTCATCTTGATTGCTTTGTAGTACTTGAGATGGTCACTAACATGTGTTATTTGGGTGACCTAAATATTATTTGATATTGTCGTGGTTTAACTCCGGCTAGCAAAATACCACGAAGCCGCTCTCACAAATCCGCCTCCCCTCCTCCAGTGGAGGGGAAGAATCGGAGGAAAAAGAAATAAGGAAGCTCGTAAAATTGAGATAAGAACTATTTACTAATTAAATCTAAATCAATATATACAGGTACTACTAATACTAAATAATTAAAATAGTAGAAAGTGAAACATACAGTACAATATATACAATATGATACAATATGATACAATTTCCCACCATCCACTGGCCAATGCACACCCAGATGTTGAGGAATGAAAATCAGACCCAGAGAGCCCGAGACCCACAGCCCGAGAGCAATCGCAGCCCGAGAGCCGCGGCCTGAAGGCCGGAGCCCGGGAGCCTACGCAGCAGATTCCGAGCAAACCTTATCACTGATAACACGGCCAGAAAACTCAAAACAATCCACCAGCTCCCACACAAATGAGCCAGCACAGGAGCTGGCAAAGCAGCTAACACAGGAGGGTTAGCAAGTGCCCGGAGGGACGAGAAAGGGAGTAAGGGAGAGAGAGAGAAGGGAAGAGTAATGGCTACCGGACCCTCTTCCCCACCCAAAAAGACCGGAACATGACGTACTATGGGATGAAATACTTCCTTGGTTAGTCTGGGTCAGCTACAGTATCCGAAGCGGACAAAAGACCTTGAGTTCAGTACAAGCCATCCCCAGCACCAGCTGAGGCCTTAGCAATGTTTTCACTTAGTGTCCAGCAACAGAGTTTCTTGGCAACCAGAGTAAAGGGAGTTAGCCCTTTCCTGACTGAACCCAGCACATATCTAAAAAATTCTTCTCCCTATTTTAATTTTGTTTAGAAAATAGAAGGTAAAAGTGTGTGGCAGTGACAGCACATTGTTAGAGAAGAAAATTTCTGATAAAAGACTAAAATATATAATTTTTAATAGTGATCCCAAAATACGCATCTTTTGCATTTAACTACAACTTTCATGAATATTCTTAATTTAAATAATGTTTAAAAAATATAAAAAGAGAGACAGGAGAAGTATGAGCTGCCATGCCATGTTGCAGTATCTATAGTGAAGAGGTAAAATCTAGACTCAGAAAATAACATGCATCAGCCTCTTTAGAGCAATCAGAGAGCA
This sequence comes from Rhynochetos jubatus, assembly GCA_027574665.1. Classification (NCBI taxonomy): domain Eukaryota; kingdom Metazoa; phylum Chordata; class Aves; order Eurypygiformes; family Rhynochetidae; genus Rhynochetos; species Rhynochetos jubatus. The sequence continues at coordinate 100,267,816 of CM050649.1, read as the reverse complement.
GAAAAGAGATGCCATTTATAATGAGTTGGAATATTATGTTACTTACTCTCTCAATCACCCAACCACTGCCTAGTGCCTACTTTCAAAGTACTGGAGAGGCTGAGATAGGAAGCTCAAATAGGCAGCCTGAATTGAACTTAGATTTAAAGATGGAGATTTCTGTTCCCATGGAACTTCACAGCTTCTAGTATCACTAAATGAGAAATTAAGGCTAAAACTATATTTTTTCCTTGAAACTAGCAAGAAAAAAAATGAAGTAAGAATAAGAAAACATAAAAAATAGAAAAATGAGAGCCAAAATAAATTACGATGTTAAGGTCAAATGTCTATTTAGAAGTGGATGAAAAACTGGAGGCGGCAGGAATGCTGCCTGGCTGGGACATCAAGGCCAACAAAAAGGGTTTCTATAGGTACATAGGGGATAAAAAGAATGTCAGAAAAAATGTAGGCCGTCTGTGGAAGGAAACAGGGGAACTGGTTTCCCAGGACATGGACAAGGCCGAGATACTCAGTGGTTTTTTTGTAGTCTTCACTGTCAAGGGCACAAGCCGTACCGCCAGTCACAGAAGACAAGGGAAAGAACTGGGAGAATGGACAGCCACCAATGGTCAGTGAGGATCAGCTTCGGGAACACCTCAGGAACCTGAAGGTGCACAAGTCCATGGGACATGGTGGAATACATCCACAGGTCCTGAAAAAACTGGCGGATGAGGCTGCGAAACCTCCATCCATCATATTCGAAAAGTCATGGCGATCTGGTGAAGTTCCCACTGACTGGAAAAGGGGAAACATAACCCCCCATCTTTAAAAAGGGAAAAAAAGAGGACCTGGGAAACCACAGGCCAGTCAGTCTCACCTCTGTGCCTGGCAAGATCTTGGAGCAGATCCTCCTGGAAATCATGTTAAGGCACATGGACAATGAGGAGCTGATTGGTGACAGCCAACATGGCTTCACCAAGGGCAAATCATGTCTGACTCATATGGTGGCCTTCTACAATGGGGTCACGACATTGGTGGATAGAGAACAGCCAACCGACATCATCTACCTGGACTTGTGCAAAGCCTTCGATACCGTCCTTCATGACATCCTTGTCTCTAAACTGGAGAGGCATGGATTTGACGGATGCACCGCTCGATGGATAAAGAATTGGCTTGTTGGTCTCACCCAGACAGATGTAGTCAATGGCTCAATGTCTGAGTGGAGACCAGTGACAAGTGGCATTCCACAGGGGTTGGTGTTGGGACCAGTCCTGTTTAACATCTTTATCAGTGACATGGATGATGGCATCGAGTGCACCCTCAGCAAGTTTGCTGATGACAGCAAGCTGTGTGGTGTGGTCAACATGATGGAGGGAAGGGATGTTTTCCAGAGGGACCTGGACAGACTGGACAGGTGTGCCTTTATCAACTTCATGAAGTTCAACAAGGTCAAGTGCAAGGTCCTGCACCTTTGTTGGGGCAATCCCAAGCACAGGTACAGGATGGGTGGAGAGTGGATCGAGAGTAGCCCAGAGAAGAAGAACTTGGGGGTACTGGTGGACGAGAAGCTGGACATGAGATGGCAGTGTGTGCTGGCAGCCCAGAACGCCAGGCATATCCTGGACTGTATCAGGAGAAGTGTGGTCAGCAGGTTGAGGGAGGTGATTCTCCCCCTCTACTCTGCTCTTGTGAGACCCCTCCTGGAGTACTGTGTCCAGATGTGGAACCCTTAGCATAAGAAAGATATTGACTGGCTGGAACGAGTCCAGAGGAGGACCACGATGATGCTCAGAGGGCTGGAACACCTCTGCTCTGGAGACAGGCTGAGAGAATTTGTCTTGTTCAGCCTGGAGAAGAGAAGGCTTCGGGGAGACTGTATATCAGCTTTCTAGTACCTGAAGGGAGCCTACAAGGAAGTTGGAGGGGGACTTTTTACAAGGGCGTGTCGTGACAGGACAAGGGGTAATGGGTTTAAGCTGAAAGCAGGGAGATTTAGATTAGACATGAGGCAGAGGTTCTTCACAGAGAGGGTGGGGAAACACTGGAACAGGTTGCCCAGAGAAGCTGTGGATGCCTCATCCCTGGAAGTGTTCAAGGCCAGGCTGGATGAGGCTTTGAGCAACCTGGTGTACTGCAGGGTGTCCCTGCCCATGGCAGGGGGGTTGGAACTAGATGATCTTTAAGGTCCCTTCCAACGCAAACCATTCTGTGATTCTATGATTATATGGAAAAATACAATGGAAGTCATCGTGCATGCCTATACTTCTAAAATCAGTTTAAACAAGACATTTTCTAGTAATTCACCTGTTTTTATGTATTTTTTCCAGTATGAACAGTTTCAGCAGTATGATACTACTAAATTATCACAATGTATTTAGAGAAAATGTTCCTTTCATGCACTTCAAGGTATCCCTTAAAAACAAACAAACAAACAAACAAACAAACCAAAAAAAGACAAAAAAACCCCACACACAGAAAAAAAAAAGAACCAAGAACCTTCACAGTCACTAATCTACTATATGGAAATAAAGTAATGGGATTTGATCACTATCAGAGGTTTTTCATTGAGTTAAATGAGTTGAGTGTTACTGAAAATGACTATGCTCGTCAATACAGCAGAACGTGGAAACACTTTTGTTGGTGTTATAGTTAGATGTCCTCATTGTGCTCATTGTGTTTGGTCGTGTCATTATCAAAACCTTTCCTCCAAAAATCCTAGTATTAACAGCTGCTTAAGACTGTATAGAAAACCAGCAGTCTGGACTAATTTTCTGTCTTGAATTTTAAATGGTTGGCCTCATAACTGAACGACAACCTCTAATTTCGATCTCCACTTCACAGCAGTGTTTCTGCCATATCTGAGAAAGATCTTTTACGTCTTCATTTTACACTTCAGCCATTTCACAGATATTCAGTTCATCTGGTTTAGGTGTCCGTTACCGTACTGTGACAATACATAATTCATAAAAATATGTTAAATCTAGTACGATTATTTCAAATATATGAAGGGATTTATTAATTCATTTCTAGAAAGATAATTTAACTGTAATCTGATTAAAAAAGAACATTTAAATAGATTAGTTATATTAGCTTTAGGAACAACTTTTCTATAGTATAGTTTTATTCTATAGTTTTATCACACATATAGGATCATTGAAAGTGCAATATTGCAGGAATTTGTAATGAAAAAGAAAATTTATCAACATGGGAAAAAGCTACCATTGGAATGTTGATGATTTCAAGTTTAAATTTTCACTTAATACACCATTTACATATGTATGTATATATGAGAAGTCATAAACATGCTCTTTAGTAATAATTTATGATGAAAACAATAATTTTAATCAGAAGCTTAAAAAAAGACAGATTATTAAATAACATATTTTCAGATTATTTTTAAAAATCTTTATCTTCAATATAAACCTTGGCCTTGCATTTCTGCAGGATTCTTTTTTTTAATAAAACAAATTAAGTAAGGATCTAGATTTCTCTGAGCATCTCCCAATGGTCTTAATGTATTCTGACAATATCAGCACTGAGTATTTTAATCTTTAGATAACTTCTTCCTTATTTATTTAACTTGACTTTGCCTTTTGTATAAACTGTTTTTCCAGTAGTGTCATGGCTCTCCTCCTTTGACTACTTCCTGAAAGGTGACAGTTGAAAGTAAATATTATTAATATAGCTAGAAAACAGTATAACTATGTTTCAAACTCTTTTTTTTTTTTTTCAGTTTCCTCCCATAGGTACCAGGAAATTTTAGATATCATGTTACCAAGAAAATAACAGCAAATTGGCAGAAGTCAGGAAAAGAAGAAGCGAGATTGGGAGCTGGAGGGAATGACTTCTGAGTAATGATGAATAGATCAAAAAATAAAAGAATTTAGCTAAACACTTACTAATGGGGGGTGAGACACACAAAAAGAGGGAGAGAAAAGAAATTATTTTTTATGGAAAACAAGAGAATTAATGAGATGAGATTAACAAATAGAAAATTTAGATTGAATATCAGTAGATACCCTTGCAGGGAGATGTATTAGATTTTGGAATAGTCTCCTAAAGGTAGTGGTAGAAAATTCATCATTTGATGTTTCCAACACTAGACAGGACAAAGCACGGGAAAAAAATATCATTGGAGAAACTCTTACCTTGACAGAGAGATGAAATGAATTATCTAATAGGCCTTTTCCATCTCTAACTTGTTTCTCTGAAAGTACAAGAAAAAACTAAATTTAATCTTCTCAGTGTCTTTTATTCTTTTATACATAAATTATCTTAATCTTTTCTGCACGTTTTCTGCCTCTTCTGTCTCCTTTAACACAGATTTAGAGTAGTGTTTAAAATGTTTTCATCCTAGTACCTCTTCTTCAATTATTGCAGGTTACTTTTAGTTCTGATATGAACAAAACATGAAAATGAATATTGTTTAGCTTAGTATGAGAGATGAGCGGGAATTTTAATATTTTTTCCCTTAGCATTTTCAGGATTTTCCATAACTTTTGTAACATTTTAACTTGCAGGCCCAGTGCAGATAAAATTTAAAATAATCTCTAATCACCTGCCATTTTTTGAACATTTTATTTAGAAATTGCTCAGGCAGGCATTTCAAGAATTCCAAGAGTGATACTGTTGAAAGAAAGAAAGAAAATGTTACTGAAATCTTTCAGACAGTATATTTTATTGTTTTCTTACTGTTGTTGATTTTGCTTGCGTTTATATGAACAGTTTTCTTTCAGCAAGGGGCAATGACAACAGATGTTTTATTCTCAATCATAGAACCATAGAATTTTTTGGTTTGGAAGGGACCTTAACGATCCCTGGTGCCCCCACAAGCAAGGACACCTTCCATCACACCAGGTTTCTCAAAGCCTCATCCAGCCTGGCCTCGACCACTTGCAGGGATGGGGCATCCACAGCTTCTCTGGGCAACCTGTTCCAGTGCTTCACCACCCTCTCCATGAAGAATTTCTTCCTTATGTCTAATCTAAATCTCCCCACCTTCAATTTAAACCCATTATCCCTTGTCCTGTCACTACAGGGCCTTGTAAAAAGCCCCCCACCAGGTTCCTTGTAGGCCCCCTTCAGGTACTAGAAGGTGCTATACAGTCTCCCTGAAACCTTCCCTTCTCCAGGATGAACAACCCCATCTCTCTCTGCCTGTCTTGAGAAGAGGTGCTCCAGCCCTCTGATCATCTTCATAGCCTTCTTCTGGACTTGTTCCAATAGGTCAATATCCTCCACATGTTGGAGGCCCTGGAGCTGAATGCAGAAATCCAGGTGGGGTCTCAAGAGGTGTGAGTGGAGAGGATGAATCACTTCCCTCAACCTGCTGGTTACACTGCTGTTGAAAGATACATACACTTGTTGTCATGAATTTACCCAGATACTGTACCATCTGTTCTCTCAAATAGTCCTCAGAGAGCCAAATGCCACAGGAGACTTGGAAGTGACATGCCACAAGAGACAGACCACAACATTTAGAGAAAGTGCTGAGAGAATCATGGTTTTGTCACCCATGTCAAAATGGAAAGCCATAAGGAGAGGAAAAAATATTTTTGTGATGTGCCAGATATACAAGTGGAATTAATAGTGTGATTAATTAAAAAAAAAAAAAAGTAGTTTCATTTATTGCTTTTAATGACTTAATTTTCTGAAAAAATTTAGTTGTTCTTGGAAACAAGAAAGCCAGGTGAGTTTGGCAAGTTTTGCTGCTGAGTTACTGAGCCTGAGAAAAAAAGTTCATCATACACGGGGTTATTAATTATTGCTAAATTGATGATACTCTGATTTATTGAAAGACTGACAATACTCTTTTTATTTACACAAATATTTATAGACCAGTTAAAAAGTGGAAAGTTTCTTTTTCTCTTTCATCAAACAGCAATAATAAGAATAGTTGAATACTATTTTTCTTTTAATTTAAAGAAAGCTAGGAGAACAAAACAAAATCTGATTTTAATTAGAAGTTGTTCACCATATTTTGAATAGCTAAAAACTTGCTCAAAAAATTGTGTCCAACATGCTGCGTAAATTGTTTAGCCCTGGCAAGAGATACTTCTTTCTACATACAAAAAAACCCCGAAAACCTAGAAGTTATGAGTTTGATGAGCTGTTTCATAACTTACTTTACTATTGTAATTGAATAAAGAATTCCAAGTCTCTTTAAGAGCTTAGAAAATTTCAAGATGGCATATCTTAGTATATGCTCCAGGCATGAGGAAGAGTGAATAGACTAAATAAATACTGTTCATAGTTTTAAGAATTTGCAGCCTTTCATAATAGCTACATTTATAGTAGAAAATATAATAGAGTAGAACATTTTCTCTGCTCCTGAAGGCAAGTGGCCAAGCATTTTCCTCTAATTGCTACATACAGTTAAATTCTCTTCTCTCCTTAAATAGAATTATTGCTATGTCGACACTTAGGGACAACATGGCTCATGAATGGCTGTCCCCCAGCCTGTTCCTAGGCAGTGTTAGGAGAACATTATCTGCAATAAACCAAAACTTAGAAAGTTGCCAGGTAGCCTGCTTCACTACTTTCCACTATGCAGATATTCAAGGTGTTCTGTATTTTTGGGTGGCCAGCTTGAAATAGCTTTGCTGTTACTAAAATTTTGAAAATGCCAAGCAGTAAGGCACTCAGCTCCTTAGAATTATCCACAGGATGTTTCAAAACGGTCACTTCAATTCACTCAGTTCTCTGAAAATTAGTTTGATAGGTTTTAGCACATATCTAAGTTTTCTCCTTAACACAATGCTTTGATATTTTGTGCCTTTTCTTTCAATTCATAAAACAGAATAAAACAGAGAAAAAGGAGGTTTTAAAATAAATAAATCAAAAGCAAAACATGAACAACAGAGAAAAATCTCAAAAGAATGCCTGATGTAATAATACTTGACACTCAATTACTCTGTAATTCTAGAAGATCCACTTCTGCAATGCTATCTATACACACGCATAAGTAGCTACCCTGATTAATGTTAGCACATGAATATGAAAAGAAGTAATGATGATTTCTACCTTTTTATAAAGGCCTGCCATATAAACTTGCTAAAAATATATGAATATTGCTGGCTGTTTAAGTGAGGATGGTACTTTAAAATGATAGTCAATTATTATTAATTCTTTTGATATTTACTGTAATATCATTAATCCAGAAGAGTTTTTTCGAAATTAGTGAAGATGTCATACAAATTTCTAACCATAATTGAACATTAATTACTTGGAACATTTCTAACAAATAAACTTAAGAATGCAGTATTGTGTTTCAATTTTCTGTGCACATAATAATGGGAAATATTTTGTTTCTTTTCAAAAATATAGGAAAATGAGTAGGAAGCTATATGGGTATAGTACTGTAGCTCCAGGCCACTGAAAGTCTAAGTCATGTACTCTTTATTGGTAAAATGTTCAGAACAGTGTTGAGAACCATCTCCAAGCATGCTGTTGGGAACTCTTATCTCTCTTGTCCAAATACTTCATGCTTGTTTTAACTAGGTACACTATTGCAGGGAGGCTGTAAAAGTTTTGGCAGCTTTTCTTGAATAATGATAGACAGGTTGCTTCAGGAATACAGATGTGACTTCCCAGTTGTGGTTATCTTGCTATAACATATGTGTAACTGGTCTGAAGTTCTTTTTGAGAAGGTTAGGCACAGACCTCATAATCATCTCTCTTGGGATGCTAGGAGAAGTCTTATATCAGCCTTTTACCCTGGGGTGACTTTCATTCAGAGAGACTTCATCAAACAGCCAAATTCTTAATATTTTCAGGAAGAAATGGCTGGACATGAAAAAAGACACAACTTCGCCTTCAGGTACTCACCTCATTCACAAGACAATTCATACTCATAATTTGCATGTTATCTTACATGGAAAGAAAAGCAGCTAAGATAGCTGAGAATTTTCTGTCAGTTTGGAAAAATCCCTTGAAATTCATATGATTGTGTAATAGCACTGATAGTAAAAAAGTCTCATTTAAAAATTAATAAATGTCAATTTTTTACAGAACTTTTTGGATTACATAAGAAAGATGAACAAGAAAATAATGAGTCCCATTGCATTCATCACTCCTTATTATTAAAATCAAAAAGCAAGTTGTTTTCCTGAATCGATTCTTAAAGCTTGTATTGAATTAGCAGTATTTAAAAAAAAAATAAAATCCACACCACACTGTACAGGGTAGAATGTTCATGACATTATTAAAAAATGGGAGTGATAAATACTGTGTCACTATCTTCCTGACAGTAAACAAGAAATTAATAGCTTTTCAATTAAAAACAAAAAGTAAAGATAGGTGGTGCAAAAAGAGTGACTACAGTGGTGAAAGCTAGGAAAAAACTAAATCTCTATGGAAAAGAGTGGTATTATGAAGTAAATACCATAACTTCTATGCATGGCTAGCGCACACCAGTGAGAAAGTTTAGGTGTGAGCAAGCATTTTGTTTGGGGATAAAATGTTACTTGAATCTTCAGTAAGTCAAATGCCTAATAATACTAAACCTATGAGATATGATAGGGTATGAAGTAAAATCCTTGCCATTAATATCTTCTCTATGTTTTGTATAACTTATTAAACACCAGGAAGATTTCAAATGCAATTATCTGACTAAACAATGTTCATATTCAAATTTTGGTCTGTGGTATAATTCTATTAAGTGATAGCAAAATAATGCAGCTGTTGAGATTTTCCTAATGACACGTCATATCATTTTCTTGTACTGTACTTCAGGGATGGGTAGCAGGTTTTAATGTTTTGTTTTGGTTTTTGCTTGTTTGTTTCATGTGTTTGAGTTTTATTCTTTCTTTTATATCTGGTTTTACTTGCATATAGCATAATCTTAAATAATACTGCCCTGATGAATTTATGGAAGGCAGTAAAATTTGAAGGTGTACAGACATTATTTTATATAACCGTAAATGTGTTTCAAGTCTATATAGTTTCATGGATATTGTTCAAAATTTTCAGTTTGGTCATTAAAGCAAAGAATTATTAATGTAAAATTCTGACATTCTTCTTTCCTCTGCAGGTGTTGAATGTTTTGTGTGACAATATCCACAGTTAAAGTTCATTTTTACTTCTAACTGAAAACAACAGAAAATAGCTAGTAAGTTGCAAAATATCTACTTCCAAGTAAAATTGTACTTATAAAGAAGAAAAATAAGATAGATGGATAAACCTTAAAATTAAGATAACTAACTGTAGATGTCTAACTGTTGGTGTGAACCTTTGAACTAAGGATCTAATGTTCTATTTAAGTCAATTGACTGCAGTTTCAGGGTACGATTGTCTAAATGTAGATGCCTGTGCTCTTTGAGGTCATGTAAAGTACTCAAGACACTTCTGCTTACCTCGTATTCATGAAACAGGACTTAATTTTGATGGGACAGCGGAAGACTACTAGGTACCCCCCAGCTCCTAAAAGTACTATTACTAATGCTTACAAAAAAAACCCAAACCAAACCAAAAGATTATGGAAATAGTTTGAATTTGTATATTTATTTTTAAGGGTTTTTTTAAGTTTTTTTTTTTTCTTTTTCACGTTTCCTTTAACTTCACTGTCTCCTGTATAGAGTTAATTTTCCTTTCAGGTGCACTTACAGAAAGTGTAAAACATTCATTTGGAATTAAATAGAAAAGCATTGAAAATTACTGTGTCTCATCTAACATGTTAAAAACAGATCCTAATTTTTTTTAAGAACAGTATAAGTAAACTCTCTCAAGGATATAAAGGACAAGGAAGACAGAAAACACAGCTTTTGACACCAGCCTTGTTTATAGCTCAAGAGACAATAACAATGACTTCACACACAACACAATTTGTGCTTGCAAATTCTTCAGACCTTTTTGAGCCAAGATCTGTCATCCTTAGGAAACCCAGCTGTATTCAGACATTGATCATGTGGGATTTTGTTAAGGTTGGTTTTTTGTTGGTTTTTTTTTTTTTTTTAATCCTTTATAAACCAAAGTAGTATCTGAATATATTTCTGGAACTACAACCATACAGCCTTTTTTCTGAAAATACTGAGGGTGTTTCTTAGACAATGCAGGCTTATTGGAATTCCTGACTCACTTACCAAACTACAGCACAGCCACCTGTCTGAGGAGCACCAGTAACTGGCGACAGGAGTTGGTGTGACTTTTGAAAATTTTATGACTGCTTACATATAATTGCTGAATTAATAGAATCTATTTTTCCTTTTACCACAGAAGCAGCTGTGGATCTCAGAATACCCAGAAATCTAGTTTACTGAAGCTTTTCTAGGTAGCTGAGCTATTCCTGGAGGATGTATAAGTGCAGACATTGTAAAACAGAGCTGAGAGCCTGGAACTGGGAAACCAGGTATCCTATTATTTACTTTTCACCACAGTAGAAGTCAGAGAGCTTTAAGACTGCCTTTTTAATTAGGAATTCAGAAGCTGACTGAGGAAAGAGTCAGAAAAATGGGGAGCCAGCTGACTGTGGAAACCTAGATGCTTTGGAGTTCCTAATCTAAAGACATTTCGATAATGAGAAACTTCACCATGTTTCTTAATATACAGTATAGAGCTAATTTGGATCCTAGATTCCATTGTCAGTGAAATGAAAATAATGAGTGACAGTACATTAACAGGTGAAAGTACTGATGTATGAAATATCTGGGCTTGTGTATTTAAATCAGTGAAATGATTGTGATGGAAGTGATAAAAGATTTGACATAGTAGGTCTGCAAAAAGAAAAAATTCACAATACATCGTTTTTCTTTTTTATATGGTTGCTGCTGAAAGAGGCACTCCCATTCAGACCATCTGTCCCCAGCTACATGGTCTCAGTGCCTTTGCTATGCACCTTTGAGTATTTGGATGGCCTTGAGAGAAGCAAGAGGGAATTGATTTGCTTGACAAATAACTACATTTTGTGCATTCTGTGTCTTGGGCTAGGTCCCCTGACTGATCACCATTTGACCTCATGATTGCTGAGAATGCAGAGAGAGTGTGCAAGAAGGGAAGAGAGTGAAAGAAGACAACACTTTTCCTGGTAGGCTGCACTTATGCCAGGTTAAACAACGATGCACCTATATCTGAAGTTAGTATTTCAGATCCTGTTCCATGCATAGCTTTAACTTATGTGATAATTTACAACACAAATGTCTCAGGATTGAAAGTATTGACTGCTGTGTAGTCTCAGAAGGATGGAGAGAAAAGGCTAAAAAGAATGAAAAAAAATAGGATCCTGGAGACAGACTGTGGTTGATTGGGGATTAATGGGAAAAGTTGCTATATGTCCATTAGCTGAGCCTTTCAAAATTAGACCTTTTGCACTGTCATAATGATAATTAATTTAGACAGATGTGACAAGGGTGGAAAGGAAGAAAGGGGGAAATGTCAGCAGCATAAGGGACAGAAGGAAGTTAGTATTTTTAACCAGGGCTAACAAAGAAGTGAGAAGTACCTAGCAGACAACTGATGACAAACACAAATTACCCTGCAGCTGGGAATGTGGGTTGACAGGAGGAAGCAAGTTCAGAAAATACTGGAGCAAGTGCTACTGCACAGTAAAAAGAATGGGTTTGAGGGTTACCTGAGTACCAGTTAACAATAAACAAAGGCTTCCTGAGCCTTTGGAGGATTTTCATGAGAGCAGCATGAAACTTATTTTTGGAAGGCTATCAGTAGCTTTGAATTTTGAAGGATTTTGTAGATCAGCCTTGTACTAAAAAACAATGCCCTAAATCACAGGATTGCACACTGATAACTATAGTCCTTAAGAAGTATCTTTGACTACTAAACACTAAAAGTGACACTGTGCTGTTACTATTAATCTAACAATTTATATGTCCATCCTTTTGAAATGTTAATATGAAAAAAAAGGACCTTCTCAGATTTCTCAAGTCAGTAAGTAAAAAGAATTGCTTAATCTGGCATGTTGTTAATATATATGAAGTTTACACCATTGTAGTTTGTGGATTTTAAGCAAATCCAAGAAACTGGGGACAAACGTATAAGATTTTCTATGTCATTAGGACAGATTTTATTTTTCTAATAGAAATTAAGAGTGGCAAGACATAAAAAATTCTTAGTACCCAGATAACATATTGCCCAACCAGATAATCAGTGTCAAGCAGTGTCAGGCAGATTTGAAAGGCTAAAGCAAGTCATGATGAATCAAACATCAGACTTCCTGCCACTCAGAAAGTACAACGTATGAAGCACTGAAAGCAAGATAGCATGCTTCAACCAAAGATAAACACTTTTTCCTTCAGATGTTCCAGAATGGATTTTTTTTTTTTTAATAATTTTTTCCCAATTACAAGTTACTTATATAGAGGCAGTTAGAAATTATAGAATAAACACACAAAGACAAAATGTGGTTGCAGTTTTTGTGGATGAGTTATTCAAGTGTTTTCTTCATGATAGGAAGAGGAATATATTATATAGTTGGAGCACAGACTTTGGTAAGACTGAAGCAGAAGATAGGAAAGATTATTTCAGAGCGGTTTTGGTAGTATGTTGCTGGAATTCACTGACCAGTTTGAAGAACAGTTACTGCTATGAATAATAACAGGAGTTTATTCTTGAAATTTGGAAGACTCCCTTTTCCTGATAGAGATGTGTTACACATACAGAAATAGTTTATTTTACAGGTAATGGAAATAATTCCCCTTTCCTGAAGTTTTCCTCCTATTATCAGATCTTAAAAAGTAGGAAGATAGATTTCACCCTAACTGCTTTTATGAAGAAGCTTTTTCTAACACATTTTCTGCCATGGAAAATACAAATGGGTTAGCTATTCAGTCTTTTGCCAACTCAGGATTTTTTTTTTTTTTCTCTCTGCTACTGATATTGCTGTGACTCTGTGTGCTGACTCTTTATTCTTCATTATAGTGTGCTAATTTATACAACATACTACAATTTTAAAAACTTATTTATTTAATTGTTGAAATTAAGGGTTGCTGTGCTATGTTAATATGTTAATTCAGACATGTTATTTTTCTTTTTGATTTTAATAGTTACCTGTGTATATCTATTAGCATAGTCCATCCTTCCAGGTGAAGACCCTAAACTTTTTCCTTACACTATAATTAAGTCTTTTTTTTTCTTTCTAATAATCCTGATTTTGACTTCTCTGAAGACAAGGCAATCACTTTCCCTACTCCATTAGCCTAATCTGTAAACTGATCTCTCACAAAATCTTTAGTTATGAATATCACATTCTGAATTTAACTTTCTTTTAAATATGTAGCTATTCAGCCATCCATTTAATCATGCACAATTGCCTACATTATTGAGTTAGAATCTGAAATCTCATTTTAAAGGCTTTTTGAGATTTTTATTTTGAATATATTTACTTTGCATGGCATGTTGTGATAACTTAATTGAATAGGCTAAATAATTTGTACAGCAATATACCATGTGAAAAAAAAAAAGTGTCACAGCAAAATATTTTCTTTACATGACAGGCAGTTAACTCTATCAAAACAATTTATGCCTAGAAGCATTAAGGGTACCAAAGGCAAATCACATATTACCTTTCTTTGCATATAGCAAAATAGTTTGCATGGAGCTAGGAAGATATTCCCTAAAGTACCAAAGATACTGAAACTACATAGAGAAACATCAAAGACATTAGAAGTAATTTTTATTGCCATATAGAAGCTGAAGGAAAGGGTAATAGTCAAGTCTTTCAATACCACCTTTGTCTTTCAAATAATAAATAACCCATTCTTCTCTTTTGAGAAGCACACTCAGGAGAGATGAAAGCTTAAATAAAACATTTTTCTTGCTGACAGAAGTATCTTTTTTTGTATAAAAATCAACCTAAAATAGAATGTGCATGCATTTTGTTTCTAATGCATTATGTAAATTGGATTATTAGAGATTGTTACTGAACTATAAAGAAGAAATAAGAAGAGCAGTGTTATTAATAGTAAGAGGAAATAATTGGATGAATTGACCATAGAACCTAGGAGTAACACTTAAAAGAAAACATAACAGCAAATATAACAAACATTAATATTATTTATGGGAAAGGTTTTCTTAAGTGGGATCAAAATATCCTAAAATTTTTCATATTAATCTGATAAATATGGATTAATTTTAACTTCATGAATGAGTCTTATAATAACAGGAATAAGTGTTCTGTTATTTGCTCGAACATCCACTGGATAGGATTGTCTTTTTCATCTCTTTCATTATTATTACAATGCATGGACAATGGTCTTGGTAGTAAATTTGATCTAAAAATCTCTTTATTCATTTAAGTATTTTCATTCACCTAAAAATTAACCTTTTAAAGGAAAAAAACAAATACAGTCCTTGTTCAAAAGATTTTACTGTCCAAATTTCAAGCATATGGAGAAGAGATTGCTGATTATTAAATTGATTTGGCTAATTTGCTTGAATTTCATGAGACTCAGCATGGTCTCATATACTCATATACGTAAAATTCATATATATAGTCTCATAGTATGATCTTTCTTGGTATGTTTTTCAGAACAGGTATATTGTAAGCCTGACATAAATGGTGAATGTTCCTCTTGTATTTATAGATTATGCAAATGTCAGCTCACAGATACCATTCAAATACTGTAAGTCTTTAAGCATAGCCAGAACGCAACCTCTACAACATGCAGGATCACATGCTCATACACAGCTGATTGGGTGCTGAAGTAGACTCAAGTCTTTTCATAGATTATAATTTTATAATTGACAGAAACAACTCTCTGTGGTTTAACACTTTTATTTTTTCTACAGTTTTACCTTATTCCAATTCATCATCTCACTGACAGTGACTGATACAGGTACTGTTTTCAGCTAATAGTATAGATACTTATTTGTAGGGAAGCAAATTTTTATGCTAAACTCTTCTGGACTGAGCCTTTTTATGCCTTTTAGTCTTATAGCTGAAGAAAATGGCCTTTTTTAATTTACAAGTGCAGATCTAGGTTTAGATAACCAAATGCTTTTCAATATTAAAGTGAGGTGGAAAGCATTTGAATTTATGGAAATTAATCTGTTCTCATGACTTCATAATAAGATTGATAAGAAATGTGCTGAGAATAATTCAAGTGAATTTTAAATATAACTGGAAGATGTAAAATTTAAATTATTGTAGTAATTCAAACTTTAGTAACTCTCAAGGAAATCTCATTTTAGTCTGAACTTTTAATTTTTAACACATATCTCATTTTACTGCTGAGATTTTTAAGTACTTACTACTGTCTTAAACTAATTTCTGGAAGAAAATGCAAATTTTACTTTTTTACATCCTGAGAAAGTCAGGAACAAGCTAGAATAATCTTGACAACTCCACTCTAAATGCATTCTTATACCTGTTTACATCATTGAAACAATAAAATCCTTAATACATTAAGTAACTTAGCTTCATAATATTTCTTTCTGGAGCCAGGACTGCAAACAAGTTTGGACAAACTGTTTGCACCTGTGAGAATGGATTAACAATAATATGAAAGGCTCAACCTTAATTAATCTTCATTTTCTGTCAGTTCTTTCTTAAGGTTAAGTATGCCACCAATTTCTTTAAGCCAGTACTCTTATTCTTTTTTTGTCCATTTGGAAATAGAAAAGAATTAGGCTTTGTTTACCAGCATATATGTTTATATATGTACAGATAACGAAATAATCCAAAAACACATCTGCAGTATAAATCATCTCTTAGATGAAAATGGCCACATCTAAATTACCCATCCTAAGTTTCCGAGTCTGCAGATAAAACCAGGAACTTTTAGAACCTGGATCTTTTAATCCTAACATAGTTGTGTGACTTAAATTCTTATGAATACTTGCCCTAAATTTACTTATTTCTCTCCGTCTGCCTGATAGGAAGGTGTGGGTTGTCTATATCACATACATGTCCATAACTGTTTAGGACTAAGTTAGATATGTCTGTGCTAATTTATACTATGCAATGTGGGTGTACATGAACAGAAATGTAGGTTTTTCAGAATGCCGTGGACTTGGATAAGGCCAAAGGTGAAACCCAGGTGTTAATATTGTCAAAATAGTGTAATTCTTTGAGCAGATGAAAACAGAAAGTAACCTATGTTCAGTTTATTCGTCCAAAGGCCTGAAAACCTGGTACAAAGACAGCCAACACCATTATGAGACATTGTAACACATGGGCTTCAGCTATTCCCATAGGCAGGAGCAGTCACAGAGGAAAATTGCCATGTATGAATCCTCAGAGGTTTTGTCTCAAACCTTACTGCCCCAGATCCATCATCTTTCTACTTCCTTAGACAGGTATGGCCGGTTATGTTAGCCTGGAGTGCAGAAACGTTCAGTTTTGGCTACATAACTGACAGAACCTGTCTGGGACTACCCAGACTTCCAGTGCAGAAAGACTAGACACTGGCTTCACAAGATTCCATAACACACACTGACACAGAGGAGTTTACTTTTTTCCAGTGTGTACAGCATGGAAATTTCTCAGAGAGAGAAAGTCCATTTTGGGCAAAAATTATGTAATTTTAACATCAAAGAGACGTGAAAGGTTATTGAACACCACCAGTTGAAGCAGCCAATAGATGGTGTTATTTTCTATTTTTCACCTGGGATGCTCAATAGATTATGGTGGTTTCTGTTCTCTCACACTAATTTTTGTTTCGAGGCTGTTTTCATGTTCTTGCCAAAGGCAGTTACCAATGGCAGGTCTTACTTTCTAGGGATGTTTTCCCCTTTTTCCAGACTATTTTCCCCCTTTTCAGACAATAAGTTGCCATTACAGTTCCTTGGTTTTGCATTTCTCAATGTTATCCCATAGTGTCCTCAGTTTCTGGGTACCCAGCTGTATTTCAAAGATGCCAGCTGCACTTTTCAAGGATGATTCTGGTTCCCAGGCTTAGTTCCCAGGCTGGTAGGCATTCTCTGTTCTAGTATTTCAACAGATATTTTTTTCTGTTCAGGTACTGTCCTCTTCTTAGCAAGTCATCTTTCTGGCTGTCCACATTCATAGCTTAAATGTCTTGGTCAAGTTATAGTGAAACAGAGGTTTCATCTATGACTTCACCTGTACACATTGGAAAAATAAATCCATTGGAGGACATGTGACTTTATACTGTTTCTGTTCCAAATAGCAGGCTGACTTGCAAAGTCTTAAGCTCTTCTTGCTGCTCAGCTGTTTTAGGAAAGAATGTGAAGAATGGTACATAAACTTATGTAATTCTCTTTTAAGTTGTTTTGAGGAAGAATTATGCTTCAGAAAGACATAATGGAGTTCTGCTCCAGAGAGGAGCCTTTATCAGGATTCAAGAGTTTTCTTGACTCATCACAAATTATGTTCTTTTCCCACTGTGCAGACTGTGCCCACAGTCCACTCTTTAACTGCCCAGTGGTATAGGTAAGAAAGAAAGGAAGAGTTATTAATTCCCCTGGGCCACTGCTCTCCGAGGAACTAACTGCTCTGTAAGATGAAGGGTCCTCAGTCCCCTTTCAAATGCTAAATCCAGCACAGTAATCACAAAGAAGAATCTAGGTTTTTCCATCAGTGTTAAGAAGAAATTATCATAATTTGCTAGAAGCTTGAGCTGTTCCATCAATCTCACAGAAAAAAAAAAAAAAAAAAAAGTGATCTTCAACACTTCATATATATGCAACAAAAAATACAAAACAGTAAACATATTCACTGATTTATTCCAGAAACCATGCATATATAGCACTTAAAAAAAGCAGGAAAAATGGTCCAATGTTATTTTGTTATGCTGCATGACAAAAGGGTTTTAAGTGTGTCCTTTAGGTACAGGTTAATTTGTCCAGGTGACATTGTTAATTCACATGCAGAATATGTTTTTCACAAGTATTTAGGATGAGAGAGGAGTTTCAAGATTCAGAGGTTGAAAGTACACAGCAAAGAAAATTGCAGAACCATTTTTGCTTACTTGTTCTCCTTTTACCTACACTTCTTAAACATTCTGGTGGGGTTTTTTTGTTATTGTTGGGTTTGGGTTTGATTTTTTTTTCTTTTCCTCATATTATGGAAATATTGCTAACAGCTGACAAAACATAGTAGTTTGTAAATAATCCCAGGCCATCACTTGCTGATCTGTGGAAACTCTGTATCTGGACTCTGTCACCAAGGTTCATTCTTTCTCCCTGTGCCCTAACAAGGGAGACTCTTTCACCTTGGACTGCTGTTTTGGCTGGAGAAACCATGCCCTCCTAAACCTCACAGCAGTGGCACAGGGACACCTCCAGAAAGAGGGTGGAACTGACTGCAGATGGCACTAGCATAGTAATGAAGCATCCAGGTAAACACCCACACATACTTGTGGCCAAAGCCATCTTGGTAAAGCTTCTGGAAAGACACTTGAGAGTAAAGGGCCCTGGGGGTCATGGTGGACACCAAGCTGAACAGGAGAAAGGGACATTCCATACCATATGATCTCATTCTCAGTATATAAATTAGGGGGAGTTGAACAGGAGAGAGTGATTGCTTGGGAGCTGTCTGGGTGTCAGTTGGTGGGTGGTGAACAATTGGATCATTTTGTCTTGGGTTCTGTTTCTCTCTCCCATTTTGTTGTTTGCCTTTTCATTAAAAATTATTATTATTATCATTATAGTTAGTTAATTTAGTTTAGTTTGGTTTGGTTTGGTTTGGTTTGGTTTGGTTTGGTTTGGTTTGGTTTGGTTTGGTTTATTTCAGTCATTGAACTGTTCTTAACCCACCAGCTTTCTTACCTTTGCCCTTTTAATTATTCCTGCATCCTATTATGGAGGGGAGGGTGAGCGAGCAGCTGTGTGGTGCCTGATTGCCAACAGGGGTTAAACCATGACAGTCATTCTTGGTGCCCAGTGTGGGGCTACAAGACACAAACCTAGAGGCATGGGTGCATGAGTTGCAAGGACAAATAATCACAAGTAGAGGGTTCTTCCAGGAAAAATTTTGCTCTGGTTGACAGTGAGCAATCCCCCAAACAAAGTAGAAGGACTGATCTTACTCTTTAATTTAATGAAGAGACTTCTTACTCATATTCACAAGAGATGAATAAATAATATTAAGACCAGGACTAGAAGGGTCCTGCCTCCATCTAGGTAGAGGAGAGGGGCAATAGGGTTTACTGGACTATGTGGATTCGATGGCCTGGCACATCAGAGCCACAGGAGTATAAGGCTCTAGTGGACACCGGTGCACAGTGTACTCTAATGACATTGAGCTATAAAGGGTCAGAACTCATCTTTATTTTTTGTGTGATCGGGGGGAACTCAACAGTGGACTGTTGGAGCAAATCCAAAGGAAGGTCATGAAGATGATCAGAGGGCTGGAGCACCTCTCCTATGGGGACAGGCTGAGAGAGTTGTGCTTGCTCAGCCTGGAGAAGAGAAGGCTCCGGAGAGACCTTCTAGCAGCCTTCCAGTGGCACCTCCATTGATTTACCAAACTTAGAAAAATCTCACATATAGTCCTGACTAGAGAGGCAAGCTTCTGATGACAGTTTAGGTAAAGGGGTATGAGTGGGATTAACCTTCTTTAGACCTTGGTACCTCAGGATCAAAGTACATATTTCCATTTTTGGAAGTCTTAACAGAATATTATTCACATCCTAATATTGATCCTGGAACTTTAGGTCTGTTCATGTAAAGGAAGACTTCATTTTAAATAAACACAAAACTTGTAACTTATTTGAAGCATAGTATCATAGAATCTGTTCTCCTCTTTTCCCAATTCTCTAGGAAAAAAAAAAAAAAAATCTGCATGTATTTTACTTAAAAGACAGTGATGCATCAAATCCATGAGGATTGCTAGTTCATTGGGGTTTTTGAAAATGAAAAAGTCAAGCCATTTTTCTTATGAGAAGTGTTTAGTCTTGACTCAGCTACTCTGTAAATATTTTTTCTCAGTTATAAGCAGTCACAAGGATTGATCTAACAAGGTGTTATAAAAGTAAACAGACTGACTGTACCATGTACCCTTGTATCACGGTATTTATTCATCCAAACTGAGGAACTGAGCAAAATGCAAAAACTGTCGTCCAGCTTGTACTCACTGTTTTCTTACTTCAGAAGTCACGATATGCAGTGAAGTGAAGGGTGGGTGCTGCTCTAGCCCTGGACTTGCCCTGAGACTGAGACAATCATAGAATCACAGAATGGTTTAGGTTGGAAGGGACCTTAAAGATCACCTATTTCCAACCCTCTGCCATGGGCAAGAATACCTTCCACTAGATCAGGTTTCTCAAATCCTCATCCAGCCTGGCCTTTAACACTTCCAGCAATGGAACATCCATATCTTTTATGGGCAACCTGTTCCAGTGCCTCACCACCCTCTCCATGAAGAATTTTTTCCTGGTATCTAATCTAAATCTACCCTCTTCCATTTTAAAGCCATTACCCCTTGTCCTATCACTACATGCACTTGTAAAAAGTCCACTTTCAGCTTTCTTATAGGTCCCTTCAAGTATTGGAAGGCTGCTATTAAGTATTGGAAGGCTCCGTGTAGCCTTCTCTTCTCCAACCTGTCCTCATAGGAGAGGTGCTCCAGCCCTCCAGATCATCTTCCTGGCCTTCCTCTGGACCCACTCCAAGAGGTTCATGTCTTTCTTTTGTTGAGGGCTCCAGAGCTGGATGCACTACTCCAGGTGGGGGTCTCACAAGATCAGAGTAGAGGGGGAGAATCCTCTCCCTCGACCTGCTGGCCACACTTCTGATACAGCCTAGGATATGGTTGACTTTCTGGGCTGCCTGCCCACACTGCCAGCTCATATTGATCTTTTCATCAACCAAAACTCCCAAGTCCTTCTCAGGGCTGTTCTCAATCCATTCTCCACCCTGTTTATATTTTGCTTGGGATTGCCCTGATGCATGTGTAAGACCTTGCACTTGACTTTGTTGAACTTCATGAGGTTGGCAGAGGTCCATATCTCCAGCCTGTGGCACCACACAGCTTGGTGTCATTGGCAAAATTGTTGAGGTTGAGCTCAATCCCCCTGTCCATGTCACTGACAAAGCTAAGAGACAATCAAAACTAAAACTGCAGAAGTGCCTCATATCCTCCAGTAAAGACCTGCCCATAGACAACCTTGCACTTCAGACTAGTGATCTTGAACTGGAAAATCTGATCAAAGGATAGTTGACATGCAAAATGCTCCCAATGCACAGTTATATTTAGAGGGAAAGAGTTTCTTCAGAGGGAATGGGTTTGTGCCAGTGTTTTGGTATAAATCTGAAGCTGCCACTACAAAGACAACAAAGGGTTGCTAATATGATTCACAGAATGGGTCTATCAACTGCAGGTTGACATTCAATACTGTTATATATAGAAATGCTTTATTTGGCCCCTAGGTAAAACAAACTAAAAAAAAAAAAAAATCAAATAAATAGAGAGAGGCAGAACTATTTTCATTTCTGAAAGATTCAAAACATAAGTATTGGTGGAATGAATGACAGATTTGTGAGATTATGGAAGAAGTGTCTGATCTCGGCTTCTACAAAAACATCTCCCTTTGGGCATTACATTTATATGCATGAGCATTATTTTATTTTCAGTAGCAGACAGGTTTCTAATAGAACATTTTAATAATTTCTAAGAACATGAATCCTGCAACTGATTGAAAGTCGAACCTTTAGCATTAGTAGTGTTGTGACATGCCAGAAAGATCAATAGAAAATGAGAGTTTTATAAATACAGGAGTGATTATGACTGTATTTGAACAAGATCCCAATACCAAGCAAACTGTGCTAAATAAATCTGTTTCAAATATGTATGAAGCAGAAAACTGTCAGCAGTTCAATAATTGTCTCCACATGCTTTACTTTTCATACAGATCAATTTACAACACACATTACATACAACTTTGGACTACCATTTGTTCATTTGCAGAACTGCCAATTCTATAGGTCTTGAAAATTGATACATCACAAAAACTGTTTATGAGGAAAACTGCAGTAGTGATCTTACATCTTTTATTTAAAAAAATTGTTTTCTTTTACATGACTCATCAAAATGACAGACAACTTATCTACTAGTTTTCTACATTATTTTTGTTGTTGTAAGGAAACCAAAACATTTTGAGACCTGACTGATGAGCAGCAGATACTTGTGCAAGTGAAAAAATTCACTATCATAAGATTAAGCATGAAGAGGCAATGTTTTGGAATGTAGGACCAGAATCTTCCCCTTTTCAGTTGAGTTAAACATTTTGTCAACATTATGTGAGCACACCCCACATCATGTAACTACTTTAAATGTAAATTGTGTAGAGATCTGTGAAAAATTCTTCTCATTCACACAAACAGATCAAATAGATAAATACTGGCCTTTCAGTAAAATGGTTACTGTTAGGTATCTGGGTTAACACTTGAGTGTTCTGAGGATTTAGGTTTACTTTTAGTCTTCTGATATATTTGCATAATTTCATGTCACTAATAATAGTGGTATAAAAGTAGCATATTAAAATAAACTAAGAAAGGTGTTTTGATTGGTAAGGAAGCCAATACTTGTTCATCCTCCCTTCATATCAAAGTGGAGATGCCCTGGAGGTCCTAAAGTTGGATCATTAGTGAAAAACTAACTCCTAACTTTGGGAATAGTTGAAGCTGAGAGATGAATGCATCTTCTCTGTCTGCAACTCATCTATTAAACTATTCTTCTACTTAAACTAATTCTTGTCTACTGACAATCAGGTTCCTCCTGCACAGAGTTGTTTTGAAAATGCATATTTCTTTTCTTCATGAAGATTTTTTCTCCAGAATTTTCTGATGTCATTTTTTTCTGATATGCATGACAATAATGTATAGTCTTAAGTCCGACTTTTAAACTTTATGGTCAAGAAAATGCATCTGTTGTGTCTCACATGTGATTGCATATTTAACAAGTCTTACATCTCATATCTACCATGTTGTTCGTTGTTGGTAATACATTGACAAAACAGTATCAGGTCTTTTCCCTTCTCCAGATCATACTGTTTAATGTTACTCTGTCTTCAACTTTACAGAATCATGGAATTCACATAGCACTGCCAAATCTACCACAAAACCATGTCCGACATAAGTGCCCCATTTACACATCTTTTAAACATCTCCAGGGATAGTGACCCAACAACTTCACTGGGCTGCCTGTTCTAATGCTTGACAACCCTTTCAGTGAAGAATTTTTTCCTAATATTTTTCCTTATATTTTCTCCTCTGGCAAAACTTGAGGTCATTTCCTCTTATCCTATCACTAGTTACTTCAGAAAAGAGAGCAACACCCACCTCCCTACAATATCCTTTTAAAGAGCAGTAAGATCTTCCCTCAGCTTCTTTTTCTTCAGGCAAAACAACCCTTGTTCCCTCAGCTGCTCCTCACAGAACTTGTTCTCTAGACCCTTCATCAGCTTTGTTGCTGTTCTATGAACAAAAGTGTATGTTTGCTACGTTAAAAACAAGCAAACAAAACCACTAACATTAAGCTATTGCTATTTTCTAGACTACAGAGCAATATCTTTTGTGTCTATATGATAAACAATTAACCTTTTGGTTAACAAGCTGTATTATCCTTTTAAAAAGGAACACATCTATTATGAAATGTGCAAGTAACTTCACAAATTAATCTAAACAGCATCGTAATTTTGAAGAAACTTTAAATGTCAGTAGTTTCAGAACAGCTCTGACTACTGACATCTCCTTTCAACCATTTAGGAAAAAATAAAAATCTTGTTGTCATCAAGCACTATATTTCTTCATTGGTGTTGCTAATTCTTTCACTTGTGTCCAATCACATTTCTTTTGTTTCATCCACACTGTGTCACCAAACAAGTTTTTAGCACTGTAGCACCAAGCACTTTTAATTTTACACAATACTGATAATAGAAACAATATAGTCTTCTCTGAAGAAAATACATTCCCTAAGTAAGAAGTGAAATTACTTTTTAATTTATTAAGCATTTAATATCAGATAGAAAAGTAAATTATAATAATGTTGAGATTTGGAGAAGTATTCTTCTAACAGAAGTATCTAAGACAAAAAAAGAGTGAAATTTCAGCTACATTAATAAGAAACCGGAAGTTCCCAATTTCCATGGTAAAGCATGAACCCTTCAAATCATTAGCTGCCAGTAAGTTTCAAGTCCTTAATGATCTGTTTTACATTCCCATGAGGTCAGTGTTATGCAAAGTTTAAAAAGCATAAGAGTGGCAGTTTATATAAATTCTGTTACTGTAGATTTTAATTTTCTGTTTGATCCACACAAATTTAATCTTCCCTTTCAGCTCATCATTTTAGTACTCTGGTATGAGCATATTAACTGAACATCATAATCCTAGACTCAATATGAATACTGATACTTCCATAATTAGGAATTGAAATAAATCAGTAGTCTAACTCTTGAATAGCTTCTGACCAGAAGCATGAAAGTTAATTGTATTAGTATTTGTCTTGTCAGTTCTTGAAGTTGGATGTCTAAACTCAGGTAAATATGATCTCCCTTGAGATACCTCTCAAAGAATCAACTCTCTCTCTAGACTGTGGAACTTAAATAGTTATCTCAGGATAGCCAGATCTCAACCTTAAATCAATATTTATATTCAGTTTCAGGTTGGTATTCAGAACGTTTATTTGAATCCTGAAAATAGGATAGCACGTTCAGTTGCTAAAACGAAACATTTTTTATACCCTATGGCCTATGCAGGCTCTAGTACTACTGTGCTAAGTGTTCCTATTGAAGTCCAGTAGGCTAAGAACTTCTCCTCTCAAAACTGTATGCCACTAACCACTGCTTTTTATTAAAAAAAGACAAAAATACAAACAAAAATCCCACAGTAATAATTGTCTAAAACATTCACAATGCATTTTGTACTTGCAATAATGCATCCAATTTACAGTGGTGGTTTTGAAAAAAATGCTTAAAACATATTCAGACTTTATATTCCACCTGAGCCATCACAATAGATGAGGAGTGAGTATTAGAGTTAAATTTATTGGCTAATTATTTACTCATGTAAAAATATTTAGTGGTGGGACACTGTATAGTAAAGTTTACTGACAAAACATGCAACTTAAGGGAAAATGTCTGAAACCCATATTTTGAAACCAAAACAACAGAAAGCCAAAGCTCTACTCACTTTAGACATGGCTATTCATACCAAAGCTCTATGAACCTGCTATGCTCAATTCACTTGCATTTCTGTTACAGTTGAGACATTATGCAGAAAGAAATTCAAGACTGAGGATTGCTTATCACCTTTGCTTGAAAGCATCTGTGGCTAACATGTACACAGGAACCTGCAGAGAGAGGAGTCTGAACTCTAAGAATTTCCATGACAAGGATTGTTTTCACTTATTTTCAATCTGAGCCTGAAAATGAAGATATTCCAAACACCTGGAAAAATGTTTGCTTTATTTGGCCCAAGATGATTTGCTGTGTGTCTGTGAAGTGTCTTTGTTAAGAAATAAATAAAACTTGAATGTTTTACTGAAATAGCATTTTGAAATAAAAATCTATTGTTTGGGGTTGATTTGGGACAGCTAATTGGATGGTTTAGACATTTGGTTTTTTGAGGAAGTATTTCAGTTACTCATTAATAAATGTCTCCACAAAGAAACAGAAGTTCACCTGAAAGTATTTTTTTTAAATCTTTTTTTTTTGAGAATCAGACAATATTTACTGCAAAAACATATTTTAACCCTACAAATTCCACTTCATAATTTCTGGGCACCTGTCAGTAACTGATTATAGTGCATACATAAAAAAGTTCTACTTCCAAAATTAAATATTTTTAATATCAATAAGGGTTTAATTTTCATCAGAATTCATTTTCTGTGGATTTTTTGCAGTGTGGAGCCTCTGGTGGCTTTCTGTAATTCTGCTCCAATGCAGCTTGATCCTGATACTATTTAACACATTGCTTTTGCATTAACTAATTGGTAGTCAGGTCCAGAAAATTAAAAATAAAAAATAACTATGTCAAAGATAGTAACCTAAAATGTATTTTTTGCTTCAGCTGAACTTTTGTTTAATAAAATCCAAGGACTATGGAAGAATGTCTTTTGTGTGGAAAAAAAAAAAAAAAAAAAAAGAAAAAATATAATAAGAATGGAAAGAAGAACCAGTTGAGGACATAATGTGTATTTTCTCCTTCTTGCATAATTGGCAGTTTTCAAAAAGTATTACTAAGAGTCTAAGATGGAAAATACTGTAATATGCTTTTAATACACTATCCCAAGCTACAAATGAACAAAATATTTTTGGGCCACTTCATAGAGCCTCAAAATATTTAAATGTTAGGAAATCCTATATCAATGCATTGCAAAATTCCAGTCCCATTTTTCTGCTCTGACTCATCTCTAAGTATGTTGATGCCTTTTGAACTACCTTATATGTTCATGTGAGTAACATCTAGAAAAGAGTTACAAATAATCTATGTAGTAGGAGGTAAGAAGTGTGTAGATGAAGTGCTGCTCTGGTAATTCCTGGTCATTACCCCTGTTTGCTTGACTTTTGGTTTTCATATACTTGTGATACATACTATGTTTGTGACTTGTGACATATACTATGTTTGCTCTTCCTACTTGTTAGAAGACTAGCAAGTGGCTCAGTATTTCTTCTCTTTCTATATTGCTTTTGGCTTCTTGAGAGGAATTTATGTTTCCTGTGTCTTTCCTGTCCACCATGAAACTGCCTTAGTTTATATAAAATAGTCAGTTGCTTATCTCTTGGAAGCCAATTTTTTTGATGCATTGTCATTTCAGTTTAGTTACTTATAGACAAAACTTGTACCCTGCCTTGCCTAAGAATATTACTCGTGGGAAGACAAATGAAAAATGAGCTTTCACTTTCTTTTGGCCTTAATAGGTATTTAGGTGGGAGATCACAGGCATTTTCTAGGACAGCTTCAACACACATTATTGCCTGTTTACAAAGAAGAGACCATTTCCCTGAATCACATTTTAAATGCCATCATCATAATCACAGATCATCTCCAAGTTTCAGGGTCCTCTACACTATAAGGCAATATGCCAGAGTCACACTGCTTAACATATGTTTACAAGAAGGTGCCACAACTTTTACCATTTTCCTTATATCCTTTGCAACCTCATGGAAGTAGATGTGAGATGACTTTGTTGGCATGCAGGACACAAAGAAGTATTCTACAGACGAGTTTCAGGACACAAAGAAGTATTCTACAGACGAGTTTAACGGCAAATCAATGCCTCATTTTGCCTTGCTTCTCCACATGAAATGAAAGGCCTGCAATTCAACCAAAAACAATTTATAAAATAATATTTCCTAGCTTTAAAGAAACCTGAAAATTAAACAAAAAAACCCTGAAACAACACAACCCCCCCAAATACACAAAAAAGTCCCCCAAAACCCCAAACAAACAAAAAAATCCCACAAGCCTTCAAAACCTTATTATAGTAAAATCTGCAGTTTATTAAATGTAATAGTAGATTTTGAAGTGGATATACAGAAATGATAGCATAACACAGATAATTCTGCCTGTGATTCTAATTTACAGATGTGCTTTTTTTTTCCCTTTGATTTCCTTCATTTAGAAAACACGTATTTTGATATAGTTGGGATTCAGGTTGGTCCTGAATACAAGCAGGTTTCATTCATAGTTGTTTGTGATTTACCAACAAACAATTCTGGAATTATTTATTCCAAATGTACATACACAAAAAAATTGCACAATATATGTAGTTTATGAGCAGTTTTTAACAAAGGTTATGACCGATAGATACTTTTCTGAGTGACTATGTCTTAGAAATGACCCCAAAATATGAGCAGTTGGAATGAGAAGTGCAAGCCTGAATCCTTTTTGTGGAAAATACATACTCCTCATTTTGCTTGGTCGTCTTCGTGCATTAGACCAGTCTGTTAATAATTGTCTTTCTTTTCCTCACACAATGTAAGGATGTTAGTTCAGTCATTGGATTTACCACAAAGATGTCTGATTGAAATCTCTTGAAATCAAAGTGCCTCCCTCTCACAATCTAACCAAGTACAAAAAGAAAAATGACAAAATAGAATGCAATGTATTTCTTCTTTGTAAGGATTTTCACTTTTCTATTTCCAGGATCTCTCCCCACTTTAAAGAGTTTGGCTGCTAAGTGTTCCATCTTAATGGTCAGCACACAGTTGTGATTCCATATTCCCTGGAAAAAATAATCATGTCCTCACCAGTCAGAAAAGGGTAAGATATTCCTTTGTCCATATTTCACTAGACAGCCACTATTGCTTGTGATGTAATATTTCTACCCATTAAAAGAGACACTACTTGGGCACTCATACATTACCCTAGGCGTTGCAAACACACCACTCAAGTCTTTAACTGTTAGACCCGTTAACTCACAGCAGGAGACAGCAGTGAGACAATGAATGACCCTTTTGACTCCTTTTACACACACATTCTCACTCTAGAGAGCTTCTCTTCTTCCACGCTCAGCTCTACGTTTCCCAGAGCTGAGTCTCAGTTACTGAATCTTATTCAAAAAAGACAAACAAAAAACCAAAAAAGAAACCAATAAAAAAACCCAACAAACAAACAAAACAAAAAAAACCCCACCTTATTCAGATGGTACAACAAAAAGAATAAATAACATCTGGATCTGGATGTCTCCAGAGAGGGGCCTTGAACAAAGGAATTTCTGGGCAATTATACCCTTATAATCTACACACCTGCCCCTCAGTGCCTTCTTGGTCCAATAGTGATTTTTTTGGTGTAGGGTCTTCTAACAATTTCTTGGATTCTTTCCCTGTCTTCAGGCGGGCTGTTGACTCTTCTTGTTGATGGTTGTAGCCTCCTTATCTTCTGGTTTGGGTTTCTTGTGCACCTGCTCGCTCTGCTTGACAAAACTTGATATAACCACTACTTAGCAACAGAAAAAATAATCAGTGTGTTACCAATATTATACTCACACTAAATCTAAAACACCACTGTACCAGCTACTAAGAAGAGAATCGACTCTATCGCAGATGAAAAATATATCTAAGTGGAAATTTACACCTTGAGGCCTAAGGTTTTACCAAACCTCATGCTAAGTTAGTAATGAACAAACAGTATAACAAATTACTCAACATTATGCTATAAGCTTTTCATTCTTAAGCTAAATGCTTGACTCTGAGCAGTTTATTATATTTCAAACTTAATCAAATTAAACAACTAGTATTTCTTAATACTAATATCCCTGATGTAACAATTTCTCCAAAATATCTTTTTCAAGTTCAAAGGCAGATATATTAAAGCAATGGTTTCTTATGATTATACATCTACCAAGTGTCAACTGTACTTCACGTTGTTTGTGTTAATTATTTTCCCATATGAAAAGCTAGACATATGCATATTCATACCAATATACATACACACATACACAAAGATACTATTCATATTAAATGGAAATATTCACAATAATTGGAAAAAAAAAAATAAATAAAATATCATAGGCTAATGCAGCTTCAATTAGCAGTTTCCTAAAATGTGAAAACTGCAACTTGTTGAGCTTGTGTATCAAAAATCCCAAGGGTCAGGTTTGTTCACAGTGTACTTTCTAAGGTTTTGATTATATTTGGCAGTTTAGCAATCAGAAATTGATCCATAACTCTCCTTCCAGCGTGTTTTGGACCAGACGAGTCAAGTGGCTGTAAGTAATAGGAATATATTGGCAGACCTACATGGGAAGGCCTGTATAGCCTCTTTCTTCCATGTACCTGGCTCAGATAAGGCTATTACTGCCTATTGATTCCCTTCATAAGCAGTACATTTCATCAAAATCATCGTCACGTGTGAAATCAGTACAACACATGAGAAACATCTATTGTGCAGTCTATTATTGTCCCAGCTCAGTGAACCATTAAGAATGAAGTGAATCACTGAAGCAAAACAAGTTCAACTCCAAAATCCTGAAATTAATAAAAAAATGAGAAGATCTTTAGGCTGAGGGATTTTTATTTATTTTGTCTGCAAGTCCTCTCTTTTGTGATGCTTCATTACTAGCAAATAATTTTTCTACATTTTCTTTACTTTTGCCTTCACATTTTTAATTTTTGGATGGCTCGGGTATTTAAGACTCTCTCCAAGGCCTATTACAGGGTGTCTGCTCTGTTTTGATGCAGGTAGAATTGCAAATCAGATTATCTGGGTTAAAAAACAGGTGGGATAGGCCATGACATGGCTGTTCTCGCTTCAGGGAGCTGACTACCACGGTAGTGCACACACTGTAGGATCCCGGAGACAGGGGAAAATCTACACATGGTCTGACAGGGGCAGGACCTGGAAGCCAGAGCTGTCCCACTACCCCAGAGAGGAAAAGGACAGCTGTGGGGTACCAGGACAACTCCAGCCCTGGGTACCAGGCATCTCCCTGGGGACAGGGACAGATCAAGGTCAGGCCAGGACAGGAACCTGCAGGTGGGCAATCAGGCCCATGGCTGTGCAGATCAATGACTGTGACATGGCAGGGTCAGGAGCTCAAGTGGGCACTGAGCACAGGAACCTCAACTTAAAAGCTGTTGTTATACCCAGCCAGCAACTAAACATCACACAGCTGCTCGCTCACTCCCCTCTCAGTGAGATAGGGGAGACAATCAGAAGAGTAAACATGAGAGTAAACATGGGTTAAGATAAAGACAGTTTAACAGGTCAAGCAAAAGCCATGGGCACATGCAAAACAAAAGAAATTAATTTGCCACTTCCCATCAGCAGACAGGTGTTAGGCCGTCTCCCACAAAGCAGGGCTTCATCATGTGCAGTGGCTACTTTGGAAGACAGACTCCATCACTCTGAACGTTTTTCCTCTCTCCTTCCTCCCCCATCTTTACCATCCGAGCATGACATGATATGGTATGGAACATCACTTTAGTCAGTTGGGGTCAGCTGTCCTGACTGTGTCCCCTCACAACTTCTTGTGTCCCACCAGTCAACTTGCTGGTGGGGCAGGGTGAGAAGCAGAAAAGCCCTTGACTCTATGTAAGTACTGCTCAACAATAACTGTAGCATCCCTGTATTATCAACATTGTTTTCATCACAAATCCATAACACAACCCCGTACTACCCACTGTGAAGAAAGTTAACTCTATCCCAGACAAAACCATCACTATGTCCCAAGGAAGGAGGGGGTCCCCCTCTGAGACTTCCTAAGAAAGATATCTGGGGAAGCCCAGTGAAGCACATTCTAGCTTGCTCTTTCATAGCTACCAGCAATACTCTCTCTAGCTTGGTGCTGAGCCCAGACAGTGGTACCCTGAGGAGCAGGGGACCTGGGGTATGACACTAACCTTTATTTCTAGAAAAATGAAACCATCTTGCTTTTACAAGTAGGCTGACCACAGAGTAGTTGAAATAAGAAAATCTGGATGATCAAATGAGTTTAAGAGTACTGCAGCCTCTAATGGCTACATTAAAAAGGAAAATCTTCCAAAGCAGTAAAAGCTTAAATAATACATGAACTCTACAGCATCAAATATGTAAATATATAAAACTCTATTTAGCACTCACCACAAGCTAATTTAGTACAATTTATCATAAAACTGATAAATTAGTTCAGAAATAATTTATGAAGGAATTGAGTAGGAACTGCAAGACAGGTATATGGCCAGCAAGGTGAAGCAAGCAGCCGGAGGTATTAGATGTATCTAGCAGATCATAAGAAGTCCTATGTGAAATGAGATAAATTAACATAATCTCTATTACATGGTGAAAGGGTATTAAAAGAATACAGAAGGTATACTTTCCACATCTTGAAAAATGTTGAGAGATGCTGAAGGGTTTTTCTATAATGTGGCATGTTTTTTCTACAACACAGCAGGGCACAAGCAAGCCAGGAGGTTCCTGGAATGTATTGATGACAACTTTCTTATCCAAGTGATAGAGGAGCTGACAAGGAGGGGTGCCATGCTGGATCTTGTTCTCACCAACAGGGAGGGGCTGATGGCGAATGTGAAGCTCAAGGGCAGCCTTGGCTGCAGTGACCATGAAATGGTGGAGTTTGAGATCCTTATGGAGGCTAGGAGGGTGCACATCAAGCTTGCTACCCTAGACTTCAGGAGAGAAGACTTCAGCCTCTTTGGGGAACTGATTGGAAAGGTTCCTTGGGTAGAAGCCCTAGAGGGAAGAGGGACCCAATAAAGCTGGCAAGTATTCAAGGACCACCTCCTCCAAGCTCAGAAGTGATGCATCCCAATGAAGAGAAAGTCAGGCAAAAGTGCCCAGAGTCCTGCATGGATGAATAAGCAGCTCTTGGACAAAGTAAAACAAAAAAACACCAGCCTATAGTGGGTGGAAGCAAGGACAGGTAGCCTGGGCTGATTACAGGGAAGTTGTCCGAGAGGTCAGAGATCAGGTTAGGAAAGCCAAAGCCCTGACAGAATTAAACCTGGCCAGGGACATCAAGGCCAACAAGAAGGGCTTCTATAGGTACACTGGGGATAAAAAGAAGATCAAGGAAAATGTGGTCCCTCTGTGGAAGGAAACAGGAGAGCTGGTTTCCCAGGACATGGACAAGGCCGAGGTGCTCAATACTTTTTTTGCCTCAGTCTTCAATGTCAAGGATGCAAGCCGTACCCCCAAAGTCATGGGAGACAAGGGCAGGGACTGGGAGAATGGACAGCTACACATGGTCATTGAGGATCAGGTTCAGGAACATCTCAGGAACCTGAAGGTGCACAAGTCCGTGGGACCTGATGGGATACATCCACGGGTCCTGAAAGAACTGGTGGATGAGGCTGTGAAACCTCCATCTATCATGTTTGAAAAGTCGTGGCAGACTGGTGAAGTTTCTGCTGACTGGAAAAGGGGAAACATAACGCCCATCTTTAAAAAGGGAAAAAAGGAGGACCCAGGAAACCACAGGCCAGTCAGTCTCACCTCTGTGCCTGGCAAGATCATGGAGCAGATCCTCCTGGAAATCATGTTAAGGCACATGGAGAATAAGGAGGTGATTGGTGACAGCCAACAAGGCTTCACCAAGGGCAAATCATGTCTGACTCATATGGTGGCCTTCTATGATAGGGTCACGACCTTGGTGGATAGAGGATGAGCAATCGAGGTCATCTACCTGGACTTGTGCAAAGCCTTCGATACCGTCCTTCATGACATCCTTGTCTCTAAACTGGAGAGGCATGGATTTGATGGATGGACTGCTCGATGGATAAAGAATTGGCTTGTTGGTCTCACCCAGACAGTTGTAGTCAATGGCTCAATGTCTGAGTGGAGACCAGTGACAAGTGGCATTCCACAAGGTTTGGTGTTGGGACCAGTCCTGTTTAACATTTTCGTCAGTGACATGGATGATGGCATCGAGTGCACCCTCAGCAAGTTTGCTGATGACAGCAAGCTGTGTGGTGTGATCAACATACTGGAAGGAAGGGATGCCATCCAGAGGGACCTGGACAGGCTGGAGAGGTGGGCCTCTGGCAACCTCATGAAGTTCAACAGGGTCAAGTGCAAGGTCCTGCACCTGGGTTGGGGCAATCCTAACTACAAGTATAGGCTAGGTAGAGAATGGATCGAGGGCAGCCCTGAGGAGAAGAACTTGGGGGTACTGATGAATGAGAAGCTGAACATGAGATGGCAGTGTGGGCAGGCAGCCCAGAAAGCCAATCGTATCCTGGGCTGTATCAGGAGAAGTGTGGCCAGCAGGTTGAGGGAGGTGATTCTCCCCCTCTACTCTGCTCTTGTGAGACCCCACTTGGAGTATTGTGTCCAGATGTGGAGCCCTCACCATAAGGATATCAACCAGTTGGAATGAGTCCAGGGGAGGGCCACAAAGGTGATCAGAGGGCTGGAGCACCTCTCCTAGGAAGAAAGGCTGAGAGAATTGGGCTTGTTCAGCCTGGAGAAGAGAAGGCTTCGGGGAGACCTTATTGCAGCCTTCCAGTACCTGAAGGGGGCCTACAAGGAAGCTGGAGTTGGGCTTTTTACAAGGGTCTGTAGTGATAGGACAAGGGGTAATGGGCTTAAACTGAAAGTAGGGATATTTAGATTAGTTATGAGGAAGAAATTCTTCACAGAGAGGGTGGTGAAGCACTGGAACAGGTTGCCCAGAGAAGTTGTGGATGCCCCATCCCTTCAAGTGTTTAAGGCCAGGCTGGATGAGGCTTTGAGCAACCTGGTCTAATGCAGGGTGTCCCTGCCCATGGCAGGGGGGTTGGAACTAGACGATCTTTAAGGTTCCTTCCAACCCTAACCATTCAATGATTCTATAATTCTATGATTCTATAATTCTAATCAGACACTCATTCTCTTGCTTCCAGTGATCAAAATAGTATGTGGATATCAGGAATTTATGTATTGTAAGTGGGGAAAAATATGTGTATGTTACTAGCAAAAATCTCAGAGGCAGATTTTAAGACTAGTGTCCCAAAGTCTGCAGGTGTAGAAGAATATTAGAGAAGCTGCAAATGTCATAAAGAAAAGAATGATGGAAAGAGATCTGAATTTAGGGTATTTTGTGTAACACAGGACAGATAGTATCATGTATGCGGTCTGGGCATGACACAGATGAACTCACAAAATTGAAGCTGAACACAAGTCAAAAAAAACCAGACAGAACATGGTAAAAATCCCCCCTCATTTGTATCAGGAAAGAAAAAGGAAAAAATCACCTTCTGTGTAGCAATCTGAATCAAAAGCAATCAGGAAATGCAAGTACTTACCAATCATTGAAGTGCAGTCAAACAGTGAAAAAGAACTTCTGGCAGGTAAATGCTTCAGCCCCCTTTACAAGGACTGAGTAAACTCACATCAAACTCTTCCACCCTTCCTCAATGCCAGGCATCGTTCTCCACTACAAATAAAGCATGGTGCTTTGTAGGTCAGAACAGTAGAATGGGAATCTGATTTGTGATGCTGAAACAAAGAACACTTTACCCTAGTCACCAGTGGAAATACTGTTCATGTAGTCATAGTTTGTTACAAGAAAAATCAGTTGAGATGGAATTGATCAGATTTAAATGTAAGCTTTTCAAAGTTAGCTGTCTATTGTTAGCAACTTACTGGAGGTGTCTTTACAGACAATATAGAAAAGCAGGCACCTCCAGAAGGTGATTCTTTCACCTATTTTAGACACCGATGTTAGAGTAGATTAATCACTCTGTGATGATGGTAATTTCTCTCCATTGACTCTAGAAAGAATCTATGTGATGACTGTAGACTAAAATGAATGACTTTTAGATGCTCTAAAGTTAGTGAGATGAATCCTACATTACATTAGCAAATTAAAAGTGGAGGAATTTTTCCCTCCCCCTCTGCACATAAAGTGAGTTAATGGATTAGTCAGACAATCACAAAGTGAAAACAACTAAATCTTCAGGAAAGATCATTCAAATGTGCTGCTTTTCTTCAAAAGTAATTAAAAATTAAGATTTTTCTTTTCCTACCATGTCCTCTCACAGCTTTCTTCTTACATTTATTTTGGGATCATATCTCTCTCATGAACATTAAAATGTTTTGCATGTGACAGCTATATTGATACTAACAATATTGCACATTCAAGAATCAGCTTTTGTCTTGGTTGCATAATTTGATAGTGGTTCAAGAAGATTATCTAGATGTTTGGCTGCATAGATCTCTGACTTTTTTTTAAGATGGACTATAAATTTAGACCAAATTTGCTGATGTTGATCTCTTTTATTTATATCGCTAAATAAAAATAAGAGCTAGCCTTGCTGTAAGACCAGGTGGCCCTGACTCAAGTATACAGTGTTTGTAAATATCCTCATCAAGAACAGATCTATATAGCAGGGAGATCTAGTTGGAGCAATGTAAACCAGAGCTTTTGGGACAGCTAATATTTAACTAATCAGGAATCCAGTACTTGAAATTATTCCCAAAATTTTCTTTATATTACAAGTATAGACCTGAAGTTCCTACAGGTTTTATGAAAACAAACGTCTGTTGGAAGAGACACCTAAATCAGTGTTTTTAATGAAAAAACCCACCAACATTTAATATAAACTTTAAAACCTGGAAAGTCACGAGATATAAGCCTTCACATATTCTGTTTCTCATAGTAATACTCTGTTTATTTGATGACTGATCATGTTTTCTGCACACATTTTAGACTTACTGGGTTTATTAGCCTTTCTCACATTCAGTGAAAGACTAATAAAAAATAAATATGCTCTGGTAATAATGTGGTGTAACCATTCACAACTCACATTTTTGTTCATGCTGAGGTTGTATTTTATCTGAATAGTCCTTGGGATTTCACATGGGGCAAACTGCTTTACAGTACCATCATTTTTATCCATAGATCTCAAAATACTTTTCAAGGGGTAAAATCATTGTCAGTTTGGCTAAAATCACACTGAGACTGTGACTTGTCCGG
The DNA here is from genome assembly GCA_027574665.1 of Rhynochetos jubatus. NCBI lineage: Eukaryota > Metazoa > Chordata > Aves > Eurypygiformes > Rhynochetidae > Rhynochetos > Rhynochetos jubatus. The sequence continues at coordinate 100,231,593 of CM050649.1, read as the reverse complement.
ATTCAGTAATACCAACAACACCTTCAATGGCCCCTCTGTAACAGTAAATCCTTTGGGAGAAGCACATTGGAGTCCAGATGATCTATTCATCTATTCAGTGAGTGTCTCCTCTACATCAGGAATGCCAAGAGTGGCCTGCTATGTATGTGCCTATGAATACATCTATGCCTATGTATGAATGCTGTATAGTGTAGTAATAAATAAATATTATGCATGCACAACATTAATTGCCATGCTATAAATAATTTCAGGTATACATATGGAGAAGCCTTGCTGTGGGTCTGACTCTGCGTACTTCTGCGTGTTTTATTCAAACCTGCTAGGCACAGGGATTTTTTGTAGTTTAGTGTGCTAGAGTTACTAAAGCTTCTTACAAAACAAAGAAACCAGAAGTGCCTAGGGAGAGGAACAACATCCAGAAGGTGAGACAAAGAGACAACATGAGAAGTAATCTCAGTTGGCAGGTCCAGCCAGCCACAACAGAGTGATAGTGTGGAAATTTGTCGAGAGAGATTTTCAGGACATCGCTGTCCACACAGAAAACAGGGTACGTATTATACAGTTCAAAGCACAGCCATCTATGTTGCTGCTGCTCTTGTATGCCTGTGCGTGGCAGCAATAGTTTGCCCTCATGTCATTTATACTTCTATCTAAACAATAGTCAGCCATATTGATATACTTAAAATCGACTGGGAGGACTGTGCTTTTAAACATAGTTGCTTTAGATGCTTGCAGTATTTTCCAAATGGTCAATAAATCCAACAGTCTAGCTAATGACGTTACCAAAATTTGTTTGACATGAACTTTCATGAGTGAGGGGTGAGATGCTTTCACAGAAAGATTTTCATTTGTCCAAGTGGAGGCTGTATAAAAAGCAAACTAAAATGAGAGACGAGTAAGAGACAGCTGATTTAAGCAGTGGATGTTGTGTATGTGCAATTGTCCAGAATTCCAGAAAGATGCTTCCACACTAAACAGGACTTTGATCTACATCGTTTTACAGAAGTGTATGCGTGCTTTGGCCCACTTCCTAAAGGCGGTTTTGGGGCCTAAATTCACTGAAACAAATGGATCCTTGATGCATAAATACCTTTGAGGACCTTTCAGACTTGCCTAATTATATCCTATGAAAACTCTGAAGTTATAACCAAACTACAAAATTAAAGAATTCCAGGCAATGTTACCAGGTACTGAAACATAGCTGTTTATACTGTTAAATTTTTAACTTAATATCTGACATGATCTTATCCTGTGCCAAAGGATTCTTGGCTGTGGCTCATGAGTTTGCATGGACCTAAGACCATTCCCAGGATGTAGTTTGGATACAGGCACTTCGCTCTGGAGTGTAAAAGAGTTTATTAATGGGAACCCAGGTTCTATCAAGCTAACCAGCCACATTGCCAGAAACAGTAGGCCTGAATGTTTCATAGATGTAGCCTGAATGGTTCTGGAGGAGGTTTAAAAACAGAGCTGAAGGCTTGGGGTGGCCTTTGAAGTAAAAGGGGAATCCCCTAGGGAACAAAAATTCACCACATTTCTAAACAATAATGAGAGAAAGACAGACTGGGAAAAATCATGTGGACCCCATAGTAAATCATTCGTAGCAAAGTAGAAATCCAGTCAAATTCATGATTTAATTTGAAATGACCATCTGTTAGCTTGCAGATACTTGGGCAATAACAATGAAAATGGATATGACTTTTGAGAGGGCACTGAAACTTCATGAAATATTTTGCTTATGACAGGGCAGGTGAGAATACCACAAGGTACTGTGCCTGTCAAAATCCTACTGGACCAGAATTATTTGTAGTGCTGGATCTGGCCTCTTACTGGCTATTGTGTGTATATATATTACAGTACACTATAGAAAACATATCTAATAAGTCATTGATAATAAAAAAACACACAGGTGATGCTGGTTTAGTTCTTGTTCTCATTTTTAAATCCTAACATAATCCTTAAAAAAAGCTGTTCTTTACTCTGGAAGTCCTCTGAAGAATATGCACCTTCTATGACTTTTCTAGGGTTTTTATGAAATGTTCTTTTGTGTTGTTTTGATAATTTTCCTGTAAGCTGAACTGAAAATTGGTTTTGGATGTATATAATTGTTTTTACTGGAATTGTTTAATTGTTTCATCTTTCTCTCTCTTTTTTTTTTTTTTTTTTTATAATAGCATTGCACATAAAATAAACATATGGCATGTTTATTCCTTGATTTACTTATGTTCTTTTTTTTTTAAATTTATTTATTTTTCCATGACACTGGTTTTGGAGTGTATTAAAGAAACAGAGGAGAAAACCTTGTGCTTTATGGGTAGAATATTTTCAATCTTCAGTTACACCCTTAGTACAGGTAGAAATTTCTAGACTAATGAAGATGGCAAATACTGACTTCTATTACAGCTTCCACCATTTTTTTTTTCCATTTTTCAGAACAGAAATTTAATGCACAATGCCACTAAAATTAACATCAGAGCTTTATTTATGTTAGACCCTTGTATAGGGAAAGTTTATTCTATAATAGTACATCAGTAAGCATAATTTCACAAAACTTTTAACCATGGCAATGTACAGTAAACTCCACATTAGTTCTTCTGAATATAATTAGCTAAGGTAATACTGATCATACAAAAATGATCACCTCTGATTTTTCATCAATTAATGTTGAAACATTTTCACTTCCATTGCAACTATGGGAAATTAGTTTATAATCCAATTTACATGGACATTGTACTTTAGAAACAGGTTTTAAAGACCTTTGAATATATATAGCTAGGGTGAAAAACTGTCATTTGCTTTTTCATTCAGGAAAGGGTTTGCAAGTCCGAGAGCTCTGCCAGAGAAATGCCAGGAACCTGTAAAACTGTTTTAAGATAACACATACACCTGTACTTCAAAATACTAATTGAAAGATTCAAAATATCTGTATGTTTTATTATTAATTTCTTAAGAACATGGCGTATTACAAGATAGTTTTAACATGTGTTTTCAACTGGAAAACAATCTTTTCAATTCAAATAGATTTGCCTGTTTCTACCAGTAGTATTCTTTCAGCAGTTAACCAGAGAAGTCCCACAAACAATATATTTTTGGAAGGTTTACTGAATTTTTTTTGCTAAGAGTGTTTGCTAAGCGTGAAAGTTGTCATGGTGTTTCCTTATCCTTTAATACACTTTTCCTTTCAAAGAGACAGAAAATATATTTTTCTTCATAAGGGCTGCTTGTATTACAATTTCTAAGAAAAGGTCTCTCTTTTGCTAACTTGTTCACGATCTTGTAATGTTTTAAGACCATTTTGACAGGGCGCATGGAACACTGAAACAGGTGAAAGACTTCCATGACACAGCCCTATTCGTTGTTCAGGTGGTTGTTACAATCTGATTGCATCGTAAATGGCCAGCTAAAATTACCCTGCACTGTAAACTACAGTGATGACAGTTCTGCATGCTGTTCTGTACCCTGTGATTTCTGTTCTCATTTACCTTCAGTCATTTTGTCTTTTATACTTATATAAAATGTATTTATGAGTAAAGGAGTTTATCCATTCATGATAATTGGCTTTCCAAAATATTTTCTCCATGTGCTGTTGTAGGAATCTGTTAACTGTTCTAACACTTCTGTGCCACTGTCTGCTTAACAGACTTTCCAGTCTTTTGTCTCTTGACAAGAATAAGAAACAATAAAGGATACCAATGTTAAAAAAAGAGTTTTCATTGTATCCAATTGTTATTTTCCAGGTTCCAGGAAATGTCATTTAACTTTCTGTGCTTAATGTGGTGACTACCCTGGAGCTTGGTGAGCCTGGCAGCCTTGGCAGGCATTCTTGACAGCTTGTCAAGCCTGAGGCTACTGCATGTTGTCTTTCCTCTCAATAATTAATAATTAATTAGAAGACATGTTTTTTTAATGATGGACTGAATTAAATGTAATAGTTTTGAGGGCTTCGTATTTTTTTAAAACATTCATTTTTGAAAGCAAAGAGATACAAGTAAGAGGAATGATGTACATGCTTTCAAACAAGTCAGACAAAATCACTTGAGGAATAAAGGTCTACCATACACACATATTCATGTGCATATATAAAGGTGCATTTGCACACAAAGAGTCTAGTCCCTGCTGGCCAAACACAAATGACTAAACACCTTTTTGCAAGCCCAGAAAATCAAACACAGCCTGAAGCACCTCATTTAAAGATTTCCCATGCATACAAAGAACAAATCCCAAACCAGTTTTGGTTTTGGTTGTTTTTATGGGTTTTTTGGTTTTTTTTTCTTAATCAGTTGGTGTGTTCTGAGGAAATGCAGGAAAACTATGACCCTAATTTTCAAAGATATTTCAAGGAGTCACTGAACAGAGATGGGAAAACTATGCAATTATTAATTGATGTTAATCCAGCTTTCTATTGGAATCATAGAATCATAAACTCTTTTAGGCTGAAAAAGACCTTTAAGTCCCTCAAGTCCAACTGTTAACCTAACACTGCTCATACTACCAATTAACTGTGTCTTTAAGCATCTTGTCCATATGCCTCTTAAATAACTCCAGGGATAGTGACTCAACCACCTGACTGGACAGCCTGTTCTAATGGCTGACAACCTTTCAGTGAAGAAACTGTTCCCTAATATCCAATCTAAACCTCTCTGGTGCAACTTGAGGCCATTTCTTTTTGTCATATCACTTGTCACTTGGAAGAAGTGGCAGAAGTGCACGATTGCCTCTTGGAGCATGATCTCAAGCTTTAAATTAAACATCTATGCTCCAGACACAGTGACTACGGGACACCTTTCAGAACATGACACCAGCCCAAATATACACCACAGGGAAATGTTGGGAACAGCTCTGGCTGAAGTCTCTTCCTCTGTAGACATTAGATGATTTGTTACCAAAACCTGTTACCTTATATTCAGGATTCAGAAACTGATCCTACAAAGGGGTAGCTGCATATTTCACCAAAACCACAATGTTAACTTGATTTCCAGGAGCAGTTCATCCACAGAAAAACAGAGTTTCTCCTGGGGTGATACTGTTCCCTTGTATGTAGATGATAAAATATCAACAAAAGAGAAGTGATTTCACACTATGCAGAACAGCAGCATGACAGCTCCATACACAGCTGCAGTCCTTGTTATACTAAGCCTCCTTGAGTGAAACTATATTTAGTTTAATGAACGTAATTTTGTTTCTACTTTTCTTGGGGGAAAAAAGATCATCGGTATTAATCGATATATTTATTAACTTTCAGACACCAGTACCTTTTTGTAACTACCAAACACTTGTGAAAACTTCTCTGTTTAATTTATTTTAATAAATATCACTACATATATAAATACCCACTCCCACAGCTTCAGACTTCTCAGGACCATCAGTGCCTTAAAAGATCCAACAAAAACCAGAAGCATTTGCACAAACCTATAGGCTGTAACTTGAGACTGTATTAATCATCAGGGATTGTTCTAAGAGAACTCTTCAACATGGGCCTAGGTGCTGTCTTTTAGGTTATTTTGGTTCTTCTCTTACTATTGTTAGGTGGTAAATGTCACCAGATTATGATGTTGTAGAAGTTGTCATCTCTTAGTTCTTTGGAGCGGCATCCCATAAAGAGAGAAAAATGCATCTGCACAAAAACAATACCCAGTTTATCTCAGCCTCTAAATTAATTTTCTGAACTTGAATTCTTGGGGGGACAAAGACTCAGTTGATGGATTGAAATTTCTGAGGCAAATTAATTCTATGTTGGACAAGTCTAGCATGTCTGGCATTTCAAGTGGAAATAAATCTCAAGTTCTATCCGAACTCCAGGGTTGCTTCCCCTTATAAGAATTTAAGGAGTCCGTTTCCAATATCTTGTTGCAGTCACTGTGTAGTGAAATGATGGTAGAACTGTGAAGATCATAGAAATACCATTTTCTGACAATAAGAAGATAGGAATAGGTCTTGACAGGTTGACTAGCTTATTTCAGCCCAAAGTCAGTAACAACTGTGCCAATGATGTTCTAGATGGTTGCTTTCATCAATCTGTTCTCAAAAACTTCCAGTGATGGGGATCGAACACCGAATCTAAATGAACTGTTTGAGTGGTTAACTATTTTTACTTCTAGGAGAGATTTCTGGAGTTTTGTGTGTGTAACCTAAATCTGCCTTTCACATCATTCCTTAAGTTCATGTCACTGTGGTGTCAAAAGATAGATCAAAATGCCAGAGAAAATTATTTCTTACAGTCCTAGCCAACATTATCTCAAAATTCCTGAAAAAATGATGGCATGTTATTTTAAAAAAATTAACTCGTGTATTTGTACAATTGTTTGAGTCTGTAATACACAGATCATGTAATGATGTATACATGATGATCTTACACAGATGTCATGCATTATACTACATGTGTGATCCATTTCAATGCAAAATAATAATAAAAAATACACAGATTTTATAGCCCAAGAGGTAAGCAGTATCTGTCAGGTTAATTAATTGAACAGTAATCCAGAAGGAAATGTATTCCAGTGGAACTCTCTCCCTTTCCAATTGATCATATTTAGTTAAGAGGATTGGCAGTAATCTGCAATTCACTCAGGTGCTGCTTTGGGCAGGGCCATGTGTTACTTAATATAATAGTTCTTTTATTCTTTGATGTTGATAAAGACCCCAGAAACTCATCTTCCTTAATTGCATTGTAATAGAAAGAGTGCCCTAGGGACAGTAACAAAAGAAAAGAACCCCATAAGACTTAATCCATTTGATACAATTGGATTGTGTTTGGTAATGTGAGAGAAGCTCATCTGCACACACGCAAATTATCAGAGACAATGGCACATGGGCACCCAAATGATACCCTGCCAGACTACTCCCAGGCCCATCACAGGACACATTAGCCCATCAAAAAACCTACCTCTACAGAGGATCACAATACTTCAATGGCAGATGTGAGGGAACCCAAATTAAAGATTCAGAGTAACAGATAGTCTATCTGGTCTCTTCCCAGGGCTGTCTTGGGAGACTCTCAGACCCAGTGTCCAGGAGTAAAAGCCATTAAGATGGGGGAATACCAGAGCACCTTTCAGATGGAGGGGGTTCACATCCTAGAATTATAGGACATGTTATGGGGAAAAGCATTTTGGAATCGCACAGGACTTCTTGTGGGATATTTAGAGGAGGAGCCACAGGCAGGGAAAGGGGTGGATGTAGTTGATCTGGGGAGGAAAAAGCATGGAAAAATATCAGATGAGTGGACAGAAATAGTTTGTTACATGTAAATAGTTTATCGTTCGTTAAACTTGTCTGCCACATGTAAACATTTTCTTGCTCAGTAAACTTGTCTGTATGGGATCAATGCAGTCTGTCCTATCTTTTCATTCAATTCCATTTCTAACTCTTTGCCTGAGTGAGGGACTACATATTTGATGCGCATGTGTGTATGGGATTCTCTGTGTCAGCATCCTGAGTGGGACCTTAGATTGTAGAAGCCCATGAGTGCAGCCACTGAAACGAGTATGGATGTGTAAAAGACTTTATAAGTGCTGGTGTGGTGGGTTGAACCTAGCCAGCAGCCAGACATCCACCCTTTTTCTCTCTCACTCTTGTCTCCCATAGAATGGTAAGAAAATAGAAGGAAAGTGAGAAGACTTGTGAACTGGGATAATAGTTTAAGAGGGAAAGGAAAAAGCTGTTTGTGCAAGCAAAACCAGAGGAATTAATTCACTGCTTCCTACTAACAGGCAGATATCCAGCCACTTCCTGGAAAGTGGCTGGACATCTCTGTTGGCTCAGAGAGGTAGTAGATGTCCGATTCTGGGAAACATTCAAGTTCACATTGGATGGGGCTCTGAACAACCTCATCTAGTTGAATATGTTCCTGCTTATTGCTAGGAGGTTGGACTAAATGACTTTTAGAGGTCATTTCCAACCTAAACTGTTCTATGATTCTGTGATTATATGATTGTAAAAACACTCTTCAGCAATTGCCAAAACATAGTGTGTAATCAACACTGTTTTAGCTACCAGTGGAAAGCACAGAATCATATGGGCTGCTATGAAGAATGTTAACTTCATCCCAACCAGACAAAGTCCAGCTAGGTAGGATAAAGCCAGACTGTCTGGTAAGCAGGCAAAATTTCCTGCAAGTTGATGCTGACTCTAAGTGTGACACCATTGGAGGCACTGGCTATCAGTGGCACCAGAAGAGTCCTGACCAGAGAGACTGAAGACTCTGGAGTTGTCTAGGCATGAGATGTTTGTGTCTTGGATTAATAAAGGCTGACTACTGTGGATCAGGGAGGTCCCAGTGAGCTTTTCAAGTGCGTGTGTGCATGTGCAGCATCAAATAAATCAGTCTATAGCAGCAATTAGATTGGGGATGCTGCCTCTGACATTTGTATACCCAGGTGCCACCAGCTGAGGAGACTGGAATCCACAGACATGTGCTGGGCAGACTGAGGTTCTGAGCCCAGCTGCTGGAGAGATTCACACTGTACATATGTGTCGTGATTTTTATCACAACCAGCTGCTCTACCACTCCGCCCCTCACACACCCCCTCCCGGTGAGGAAGAGTCAGAGGAACAAACCAAGGAAAAGCCCGTAGGAGTTGAGATAAGAACTATTTAATTATATAAATGAAACATAAGGAGTTACTAACAATGCTAGTGCTAATGAGTAATTTAAGGAACAGAAGAAAAAGGTAAAACAAATGATACAGGATCTCACCCTGAGAAGGGAGAAGGAAAAGAAAACCCACCCGAAGGGAGCAAACCCCCCACAAAACTGCCTGGGTGCCGAGAGAGTAAGAGAGAGAAAAAAACTTTCAAACCCTGACTCCCAGACCGATCTGCCCAGCAAGACGCTGGCTCTGCCTGGAGTACCAATCACTCACCACGAGGTCCCCACAACAAACAAAACCCCAGCCCCCTTGAACGGAAGCCCCCTCAGACCCTTCCCCTTCCCAGGGTCATGCCGAACCATAAGCCTTTCCACCCATATCCCCACCCCCTTCCCCCCTGGTCCTGCAGTGCTGTGGGCCCCAGGCTGGCACCACCTATCCATCTTGATGTGTTATGGGATGAAGCAAAATATATACTAACGTGCAAAAATATAGACTAACTGGTGCAAAGCTAAGGCAATATGTATTGACATATTCTCACCAATGGACCTTCATATTGCTTAAACAGTGAGGGGAGTCATTGGGGTTGTCTATGTTTGGGTGAGTGTTAAATGTGTCTGTGTTGATTTGTGTCACCAGACATGTATGTATATGTATCTGTGTTGTACATGTGTCTGTGCCTACTGGGAGCACACACTCAGCTTCACTACTAGTTGGATTTGGAGGCATGGAGCTATGTCAGGCTCCCCTCTCTTGGGCTGCCAAATCCATGCCTATACCCCTAACAGTTTACTTCTTTCTACCTGACAGAAACATGTTGAAGAAAAGCCTATAAAGTTTTCATGGTCATACAGAGAGTAGCTGAAGCCATTCCTGTCAGCTTTTCCAAGGACATATCAGTTGAAAAGCATGTGTACAATAGACAATAGAGAACACCTCCAGAGGATCAGATAGGTATATATCCTTGTTAATTGAATGAGGAACTTTTCTTCCTTTGTTGTAACATAAAGAACACACCAAGGATGTTTTAAAAAATGTGTAACAGCTCTTGAATATTACATTCCTGAGAAAGAGCAAAAATACACCATAACTGTATAACAGACAAAAGGCTAAACTTACATATAAATTCCTGTGTAAGTTTTTCAAACAGTTCAGTCATAGTCACAAAAAAAGTTGAATCCTGTGTTACTGATAATGTTACCAATCTTCTGCCCACATAACTAGAAAATGATTATATTTTATTTTTATCAAAAACATCACGTTTTAATTCAGAAGTTTTCAGGTTTTATATCTAGGCTCAAACTTCTGTTTAAAAGGACAGCTGATACTGAACCTCATGCTTATCTCTGCTGGTATTCCTTCATCTCTGTTCCCACCTTCTCACCAGGTAGAGTATGCCCCTGTTGACTTTAATAGACAAGCAGGGAATTTCTGAGACAAGCGTAAGAGACTGGAGAAAGGTTAGAAGTTGGAGGAGGAAGAGAGAATAAAAATGAGTATTGTGCCTATCCCAAAATCATCCCTCATATACCCACTTTGAACTTGCTTTGCCCAAATCTTTCATACTTCTTTTGACCCTCCTCCTGACCTTGCCTCTCTGTGTCTGAGTCTCAGTCCTTGGCTCCCTAGACACTTCAAAACTTTCTGCTTTTGAGGCAGTTAGCCCATGCTTAGCCTAATCACACAGGCTATGAATAGTCTGAAGCTATTCACAGTGAACACATACCTGACAAATACCTGGTGGATAACTTTAGAAGTAGTAGTAGTGGGTTTTGTTGTTGTTATTATTATATTCATGTTGTGACTCCAGGCTCTAAGATATACCCAGTTAACATTCCTGGTGTCTCGCCAACCACACTGAGTAGAAATCTTCTGGTTTTAAGTGTATGTCTGATAATTCAGAATTAAATAGAAGGTAAAAATAAATATTGGAACACAAAGTTGACAAAATCAAGGGATACCCAGTTAATGTAATTCCAATGCCAGTGTCAAAGTATTTTTGTTTGGACAAATGCAATGAAAGGTCTACTTCCTTTAACCTTAATGAAATCTCTGACTTGCCAGACCAGCTGGGTAACCATCAGCACAAATTGCATTCCAAGACAATTTCATTAGAGAGACTACATGATTCCTCAGACTGGTTCTCCACATTCAAACACAGAAACACGTCCATCTGTAGTATCTCACCACTATTACTTCACAGGAATTCTTTTTAGTAAGCAAAAAATATTACCAAGTACTGCCGTCACTGAATCTAGAAGCCTAATATAAAGCAACCCTGACTGAAATCAAGCCAACTGAGCAGAATAGACACTAAACCAAAATGACTCCAGATTAATAGTTTGTAGAAAAGCAAGGTCAGGTTACTTATTTTGCTTTTCCACCTGACTTCAGTAGAAAGGGAAAGGGGAAGGAAGGAAGGAAGGAAGGAAGGAAGGAAGGAAGGAAGGAAGGAAGGAAGGAAGGAAGGAAGGAAGGAAGGAAGGAAGGAAGGAAGGAAGGAAGGAAGGAAGGAAGGAAGGAAGGAAGGAAGGAAGGAAGGAAGGAAGGAAGGAAGGAAGGAAGGAAGGAAGGAAGGAAGGAAGGAAGGAAGGAAGGAAGGGAGGAAGGAAGGAAGGGAGGGAGGGAGGGAGGGAGGGAGGGAGGGAGGGAGGAAGGAAGGAAGGAAGGAAGGAAGGAAGGGAGGAAGGAAGGGAGGGAGGGAGGGAGGGAGGGAGGGAGGGAGGGAGGGAGGGAGGAAGGAAGGAAGGAAGGAAGGAAGGAAGGAAGGAAGGAAGGAAGGAAGGAAGGAAGGAAGGAAGGAAGGAAGGAAGGAAGGAAGGAAGGAAGGAAGGAAGGAAGGAAGGAAGGAAGGAAGGAAGGAAGGAAGGAAGGAAGGAAGGAAGGAAGGAAGGAAGGAAGGAAGGAAGGAAGGAAGGAAGGAAGGAAGGAAGGAAGGAAGGAAGGAAGGAAGGAAGGAAGGAAGGAAGGAAGGAAGGAAGGAAGGAAGGAAGGAAGGAAGGAAGGAAGGAAGGAAGGGAGTTCTGCTCCACCATTCTGAAACATGATAGGTTTATATAATCTCTACCTTGCTTAAACAAAACTTCACCAGTTGACAGCCTGGGTCTGCAATTGATGTCTAAATGAGATAAAGCAAAGGTCTTAGTAAAAAGGTGAAGGGGCCTGACTTTTTTTTTTTTTTTAAAGCACTCATAACGTTTTCATGACAGGAGCACTTGGCAGAGCAGTTAGTATGTCAGTAACAACAAACTAGCAGGTACAATATTAATGAAAGGCACAAAAGAACCCAGAGTTCTGTGTGTCATGCCATCAATTCTCTGGATTGTACTGGATATTGATAGTAGAAAAATAATTGTTCCATTCTACTCTTGATTAAAATGTTAGTAAAAGTATAAAATTACAGGAACAGAATCTAAAACCAAACCAGAGTTATGAAAAATCCATAAAAGGAGTCAAAGCATTTTTATCTCCTATGCAGTCCTTAGATTAATACAACCTACTTGTCATGGTGAATTTCAGAAAGATACATGTCTGAAAATACGCTATTTTAGTTTTTCATCTACAAGAGACAAAACATTCTTGTTGAGCACTTATATTGTATATATATTTGTTTTCATTTTCTTTAGTATATGAACAAACATGTACAGTGAAATTTATATATATCATATATTGGTTTCCTTATATAAAAATTTAAAGGGTGTAGAAATCATTTTCTTTATCAGTCGTAAGTCACTGGATGAGATTTACTGTGCACTTTACCTGCCTTTCTAATAACAAAAACTTAGAAGGATAAAGCAGATTTTGTTTTTCTGGATACTAAATACTGAATTACTTGTATTTTCTTTTTTTCTCTCTGAAGGTTTAGAGTATCTTTCCTGCAATAGAACTTCCCATGGTCTTTATTTCAATGAGCAAATGGTGTATTGATACTCTTAAAGTCTGTTTCCAAACTTTACCTGAAACTGTACAGCATTATTTTGAAACCAGCTGGCTGTGGTGTGAGGTGATAACATCCAGCTGAGAGGTGGCAATAAGTAACTGCTGGGCGGTGACACGGTAGAATGACAGCTTTTTCTGCAATAACACTGGAATAGCGGCTCACATTTCAGAAGGATTTATTAGCTCTTGTTTAGAGAATCACCTGCATGGTTAAAGAAGTTTTGGATTAGAAGGGGCTTATGGCTGTTCACTTGGTATGTGGCTTTCTTGTAATACTGTTTTTCACTGCTTAAAGAGCTAACATACAAGTTACTTATTGCAACAACAATCTTTTTATTTCCTAAATAATTTTTCAGAATTATTCCTTCATACTGAGAATGATTCTTACTTGCTATGGAAAAAATAATTCCTATTATAGTAGTTAAATCCATGAACTTAAAGAAAATAAGGATTTTTTTCTGCTACAGGAGGAGCAGATCCTCCTGAAAATGATGCTAAGGTGCATGGAGAATGACGAGGTGATTGGTGACAGCCAACACAGCTTCACCAAGGGCAGATCATATCTGACTGATATGGTGGCCTTCTACAATGGAGTCACGACCTTGGTGGATAGAAGACAGCTAACCAACATCATCTACCTGGACTTGTGCAAAGCCTTAGGTACCGTCCCACACGACATCCTTGTCTCTAAACTGGAGAGGCATGGATTTGACGGATGGACCGCTCGATGGATAAAGAACTGGCTGGCTGGTTGCACTCAGAGAGCAGTGGTCAATGGCTCAGTGTCTGAGTGGAGACCAGTAACGAGCAGTGTTCCACAGGGGTCGGTGTTGGGACCAGGCCTGTTTAACATCTTCGGCAGTGACATGGATGATGGCATCGAGTGCACCCTCAGCAACTTTCCTGATGACAGTAAACTGTGTGGTGTGGTCGACACGCTGGAAGGAAGGGATGCCATCCAGCTTTGGAACTAGATGATCTTTAAGGTCCCTTCCAACCCAAACCATTCTATGATTCTATGATTTTAAATAGGAATTAATAAAAAATTGTTTTTATTTTGAAATAAACTATCTATTAGTATGTAAATTAAGTGGGGGGAAAAAAGTGTTTCTGGCTAAGTATTCATGATGTGAAGCGTCTATCATGGGAGGATCTGGATGTTCATTTAATAAGGAAAAAAAAAAAAAAGAAGATGGATTCACACTGTACAGAACATACAAACTGAAATGCAAGCTTTTGTCATTGTGTGGAATGTAGTTTTATTTCCTAGCCAGTAAAAAATGAAAGGCATTTTTGTAGTGTTTTGACTGAAACAAAAGCAAACAAACAATCACCACCTCCCCCCCCAAGTCTTCCTTGAATACAGTCAAAGGATGACAATTTCCTACACATCAATTTGAAACTGTTTTTTTTTTTTTGGTTTTTTTTTTTGTTTGTTTGTTTTTAGGGGAATACTGCTTTTTACTCATCAAGAAAGGGATGTATCACCAAAAAACGTGAAAACCTAAAGCATGTTGTAAAATGAAATATTACTTCTTTTAATATAAAAAGTTTTCCCTCTATCCAGTAGTGTTAGAAAAGGGGAAAACTGTATAGCAGTGTCTTCTCAATCTCTCTTTTCTGTTCTTCTGAGTTATACATGTTACATCACAGATACAACTCAGCTCTCCAAGAATTTGACCATTTGTCTTTGATTTCAGTATTCCTCAGCTGCCTCAACCAAAAAAACCTAAAAATGTCATCTGTAGCTTAAAGTGAGGAATGGTTACTGTAGTCTAAGCCTTGTGTTGATTTGTCACATGAGCTAATAGAGTGCATTTCTGATACACGGTTACCCATTTCTCTTCTTTGCCAAATGGAATGTCTGAGATTTGAGATCCACCTAGCAGCAATGGGTGAACTGCAAAATAGTGACTGAGGCTTGCTGGATGAGAGGTAAAAGGAGCTTTGGTTGAGAGCACAGGAAAGAAAGGGAAGCATTACAAGCAGCCTTCATGGAAACTGAGCTTTAAAAACATGAAAATACAAATGAACAACATCATTATCCGGGGAAAGAAGAAGTAAAAAATCCCAGAGTAGATGGCTACAGCAAAGATGGAACATTTTAGATCTGTTAATTTATTTATGTGCATGTGTTTTTTGGCATCTGTGAAGGGTCTGAATAGCACATAGAATGAGTTAGAGTAACCTAGGATTCAGCTCAAATTCTAACGGGAATTTAGAGGAAACACCAAAAGAAAGGTCTTGTAGTATTTCACTGATTGTTCCTATGTTCCTTTATAGTTTCATTGGACTGTTAACTTGTTTGTTTTACAATAATGGACAACAATTTTCTCTCTTTCAGGAATAGTGGAATTCTTCTCAAGCAAATGTTGACATCTTGGTTTATCTATCTTGACTATGTCATAAAAAAAAAAAAAAAAGAAAAAATTAACATATTTAGCAGCCATCTTTAAAATCAAAGTAGTCTTGAGGCAATCACAATGACTGACAAATTTACATGAAAGACAGCAACTTTTGCATTCATTTGCAGCATTTCTCTCCTACTACATCCTTTTTAAATTTAAATGAATGACAGTTGTTATGAATATGTTCTTCCAATCTCATAATCTATTTCTGATAATAAGAGTTTTTTAAGCTTCATATTACTTCAATCAGAAAATGAATGAATTGGGCTTTTGTGATATATATGATCTGTAATTACTACAAGGTTTTATTTCTTGAGCAAGACACTGAATGTACTCCTTCAGAAGATATGATTCATATGTCCTGAAGACACTCTACCTTGCAAAATAATTATCATATGAATTTACTAAAAGTTCACTGTCATATCTTCTTTGTGTTCAAAGCAGTGATATGAATTATCAAGTAAAAGACATAACCAATAGTGAAATCTACTGGGTAAAATTGTAGCTCTTTATGGAAAAGTACTTTGCTACATCTCCATGATTCTTATTCTCATCCATACAGTCTTTTAAACAAATCTATAAAGCAGGAAGCAGAAATTGTGCTGTGGCAAAATATACATTCTATGAAAATTGCAATTAATTCAATCTTATGGTTGATCAAATGCACTAATTAACATAATCAACCCCCCTGGTTGAGCAAAAACTTTCCATATCACCATAATAGACATTAGGCCATATTCCTCTTTCTAATTTTCTGAATAATATTCAGATTTTTCAGCATTAAATACAGTATAAAAGAATCCAAACTATAAAGAAACATGTATTTGCTAATAAATGAAAGGAAAAGAAGTCATCTAAATTTAGTTGATGTAAATAGGAAAAAGGAACCCGACAAGGGATCCTAAATCATCACATCCAGTACTCTGATGTGACTGTCAACCAGATATGTGGATATGTGCCATAGAAAATAATCTAATACCAAGCATGAATACTGGAGGGGAAGGGGAGAGGGGGAAATAGCCTTCCTTATGCCAAACTCTCCTAACTTAAGAAATTACATTTTTATTAACAGTAATAAGGGTACTTTTGGGGTTTTAATACATTTTATGAGAATGCTTTTCAAATTAGCTCAGAAATAACCCACATTAAGTCATGCTTATAACTCATATATTTCTCTATAATTATGAGTTATACAGAGGAAAATAAAATAAGAAAAAAGAAAATCTATGTGATTGCAAGAGTGTGGACATTTTTAGTCATAACATTTGTCTAACTGTCCAAGTGTCATTGTAGTCAGTGGAGATTTAGTTAGTATAACAGATAAATTCTAAAGACTTGATTGAGTCCCCTCAACATACTCATCCAATGTTATTTCAGATGACCTCTGGTATCTGATCCAATGTCCAGCTGATGCTCAGGGACCTGAATCCTGTGCGTGTGCTACGTCGACTCTGACAGCTATTATGACATATCATTTCTGTGACAGGCTAGGATAGCCAAATAGCACTAGACATCCAGCCCTAGACAATTCAATTGATTTGTAGTTAGCTATTCCCTTGACTTGAATATCTCTCTATGACTTCAGGTTTCAAGAAAAATACTAAACATCAGGACCATACTGGCAAATAATGTGGCAATATGTGCACAGGTGTAGTATGTATAGCTCTCATAATATAGATATGCCACCTCTCTGACGTGAGGAGAGGGCATACACTCTTTAAATATGATACTTAAAATGTGACATATGATAAATACATGAAAAAATATCCACCTACATTGTTTTCATTAATCTACCATTCTGAAAATATTTGTAGCAGATCTACAATTTTCATACAGCTGTGTACAAATACAAAACTAAAACATACATACACAGATGTATTTTATTTATTCTCCTGGGCTTCCTCACCTCACCCCCACACTCACAACAGAATAACAGCCTATTAACAAAATGAAAGACTAGTAGACATCTAGAAGCAAAATCCCCATTTCTCAGTATTTTTGCAATCAATAATACACTTAACTTATGCCCTAGTATCTGTGTGGAAACAATTCAATGTTTGGAATTCTCTTTTTTCCCTCAGCTGAAAATTACAATATATGTTGTATTGCTTTTGTAAAACGGGATAGCACCTGATACCCAAAAAGTTGCCACAATAAATAAATTAAGTTGTCCACCATTAGGTGGACTCAACTAAGGATACCAGAGAGGATGTTATAGTAAATTGCTAGTGGGTGGCAAATACTACAAGACATTTGACCCCCAGTAAGTGCTGGAAGGCGAATCATACTTGGTAAGGTGGACAATACAGAGAAAAATGTGTGAAAAAATTTCTGAAGGGCAAAGTAAACTCACACTTTGTTATTTGAAATGGTGTTATGCCACATTTGCAAACAACTAGAGAAGTAAAATTTCAAATTATTAGGAACTGGGAAAACATCTGAAGTTACCTGTAAGGGAAGAATAAGTTCCATCTAAAGCAAATAAAAATCAAACCTAAAATAAAGTTTATGAGGAAATTTTAAACTAAAGACTGAGAAAAGTCCAACAGGTGTATAAGAGTCAAGTAATAAAATCTCTGCAGTATTACAAAACCTGACAGAACAGGAGTCAATAACATTCAGGAAGGTAATAGATAGGAACAACCTCTATAAATAAGATTCTACTGAAGTACAGAGCATTAAAAAATGACAGCCAAAACAGGGCCAAATATATGTGGTCCTATACAAATTAAAGAAATGTAAAGAATAAGTTGGTCAAGATGAAAGTCCTAATTTTAAATAAGAATATTGTCATATGGGGATTGAAGAAACATCTTGGAAGGGTATTAACTAGTGAAGAAGAGTAGCTTGGTTGCTATCATACAAGTTACAGTAGGGATCACAGAATAAGTTGTATGTATGCAGGAGTGACAATGTGTGTTAAAAAAAAAAAATAGTTTGAAATACAGGACTACACACTCTGCACTGAAATCAGATGTCCAAATAGAATAACGTAATGCAGAGCTGTACTATAAACACCTTGGAACACTTAGATATGAACCACTGGGGGGAAACTTTTACAGGTGTAAGTAATGCCTGATAAATCTGTTAAATTTTATAATTGGAGTCAAATAACTTCTGATTTTGTGATATCAATTATTTGCAGTATATGGAACTCCAAAAAGCTTTCTGGAAAGATACTTGAAAAAGTCACTACTGTGTTTCATAGTAACAAAGGGAAGTTGTACAGATGGATTAATAACTGCATAAAAGAGGTAACAAAGGACTTCATATACCATCCTCCTCCTGCTGGATCCAAGTGTAGGAGAATTAACAGCGAAATTTCAGTCATGTCTGCTAAGGCTTGTGCTGGTCAATATATTCAGAGGATGAATAGTTAGGTGATAAAGCTTATTGATGATGTGCAATTACTCAGAGCTATAAAAAAATAAGTCTGTCTGCAAAGAGTTGCTGAAGGACCTTACATTGCTAATTGTCTCTGAAATAAAATGGCAGACAAAATTCTGTGTTCACAGATGTAAAAATGGTACACATGAGGCAGAACAACAAAAGCTGCATGTACACAATTATTTGCTCTAAATTAGCCATTACCTCGTACGAAAGAGATCATGCAGAAATTGCAAATCATTTTATTAAAAAGCAAATCAACCCAAAACTCATAAACTTGAAGCTGAGTAGTAGCCAAAAATACAATTAGAATTATCTGAATCATTAGGAAAAGAATAAAAGCTAAATCTTAATTACTTCACTATGTAAATCTAAGGTGGATTCACATTCGTTCTGCCATTTATAATAAAGACTTTTCTACTTCAAAAAAAGGATATGGTAGAACACAAAACATTGCAGGGAGAAAACACAAGATGTCAGTAATTATAGAAGAGCTTGTAAGTGAAGAGAAATTAAAATTTAATAATGTAGGATTCTCCAATGGGGGAAGGGGGGGGGGGGGAAGAAAAAGACAGATAGTATTATTATATGTATCTGTTAAAAACTAAAAGCCCTAAAGAACTAAAGAGGCATTTAAAAATTAAAAAAAAATCATTGACATTCTGGAAAAAGAATAACCATCTACACAATGAGAAAAATGTTTGGTTTTATTTTGTTTTGTTTAAAAAAGGAAATATGTATTCACTTTTCATGCCCTGAGGACACCAAGAGATTCTGCAACCTCTTCCACCCTCCTAGGGTTTTGTCTGCCTGTGCTCCAGCCCAGCCGTGATATGGTTCTGCTGTAACCTTGGGTCAGGCTGCTAGGAAAACAGCTGTGTGAGTAGGAGCTGTGAGAATCTTTAATTGCATTCCCCCAACCTTTGCTTCAAAATTGCATTTTTGCTCACAGCCTTGCCCTTTCCTGATCTACCTTCCAGATGTACCTGTCTGGCCATGTGCCTTGCTAATGCTGACCCACTGCTTTTGGCCCATAATCAAGCCAGCCAGTCAAGTTAGTGGGTCAGCACTGGGAGGGCACATGGGCTTGCTTGTCAGTCATGGCTGAAAGTGATTACTGCCATCTTTTATGCTCAGCTTGTTTAGTTACAGTTGGATAACCCCCTTCATGAGGTCACTGCCCCTGCTTGCCTTGCTGCCTTCCTCAGCTCTTGGGTCATACATAATAAAATAGTATCACAGGAGTACGTGGAGGTCAGAAAAAGACCCACACCTAAGCACAGTGTTTTGTCAATATGAACAGTTATGAACTGAAGATTAATTTTGATACGGCTTTGTATCAGCATTGGACAGATTTCACAAAATGGTAGGGGTTGGAAGGGACCTCTAGAGATCATCTAGTCCCACCTCCCTTCCAGAGCAGGATCACCTAGAGTAGATCACACAGGAACAAGTCCAGGCAGCTTTTGAAATTCTCAAGAGAAGGAGACTCCACCACTTCTCGGGGCAGCCTGTTCCAGTGCTCTGTCACCCTCACAGTGAAGAAGTATTTCCTTATGTTCAGGTTGAACCTTCTGATATCTGTAGATGACTGAAACAAAATAATTTTCATGGCTGAGGTCTACAAACCCATGCCTAATTGGTAAATACTCTCTATTTATGTCTTCTATTGACATATTTACTTTTGGTAAAAGATGTTAAATTGATCAGTTCTTCACAGATTGGTTGGTGAGGCACTGGAACCGGTTGCCCAGAGAAGTTATGGATGTCCCCTCCCTAGATATGTTCAAGGCCAGGCTGGATGAGGCTTTGAGCAATCTGGTCAAGTGGAGGGTGTCCCTGCCCATGGCAAGGGGCTGGAACTAGATGACCTTTAATGTCCCTTCCAACCTAAACCACTCTGTGATTCTATGATCTATCTATCTATCTATCTATCTATCTATCTATCTATCTATCTATCTATCTATCTATCTATGTACCTGTCTACATATATATTTATATATAAATAGATAAAGATTTGTACAATACCAATTGCAATTATCCTCTATTATGGTGCAGTATTTCTTGATGTCATTCAGTGAAGGTTTACAACTTCAATACATTTTTCAGATAGTTGCCCACAGACTCCAAAAGCATCCTCCAGTTTTCCTGCAACTGTCATTTGCCAAATCTTCTATGTTCAAATGCAGTCTCTCAAAACAGTCGTCTTCTGACCAGGGAGATAAACATAACAATCTGCCACATAAAAAAAAAAAAAACAAAAACAAAAAAACCCAAACAAACAAAAACCAAAACACCACCAACCACACAAAAAGACAACAACAACAACAAAAACCCTGTAGTTGATCATTTTGTTGGGGAAAAAAATGGGTTTTTTGGATCAAAACTGTGAACTCTGGAATCAAACAAAAAACTTTAGGGAAAAAGATGGACACACACTTTGGTAACTGTAACTACAATTTTGTTAAGAGGAAATAATGCCTTACATGGATTTGAACATACTTCTTTTAGATCTTATCTGAAATCTTCAGATTATAAATTATTGCACATTCTGGAGAAAAGATCTGACTTTCAGCAAGAGGAGTCTTACATCTTAAAAATATTATTTAATGAAATTGTGCAGTGTAGAAGTATTTTTAAATGTTTCATTTTTCGTAATTCAGTCTTTTCCAAAACAAGAAAATCAGCAAAACTTAATTTCATTATTTCTGGGTAGTTGTAGCATTTTTTTAAATAAGAGGGATTGGACCTGTTTTAGCTTTGCACCAGCTAGTCTATGTTTTGCTTCACACCATAGCACATCAAGCTGCATAGGTGGTGCCAGCCCGGGGCCCGCCACACTGCAGGACCGGCAGGGAGGGGGTGGGGATATGGGTGGAAAAGGCTTGTGGTTGGGCATGACCCTGGGAAGGGGAAGGGTCTGAGGGGGCTTCTGGATGAGGGGGCTGGGGGTTTTGTTTGTTGTGGGGACCTCGTGGTGAGTGGTTGGTGCTCCAGGCAGAGCCAGCGTCTTGCTGGACAGATTGGTCTGGGAGTCGGAGTTTGAAAGTTTTTTTTCCTCTCTCTTACTCTCTCGGCCCCCGGGTGGTTTCGTGTGGGGTTTGCTCCCTTCAGGTGGGTTTTCTTTCCTTTTTTCCCTTCTTGGGGTGGAATCCTGCATCATTTGTTCTACCCTCTTCCTCTGTTCCTTAAATTACTCATTAGCACTAGCATTGTTAGTAACTCCTTATGTTTCATTTATATAATTAAATAGTTCTTATCAACTCCTACGGGCTTTTCCTCGGTTTGTTCCTCCGACCCTTCCTCACCGGGAGGAGGTGTGTGTGGGGGGGGGTGGAGTGGTAGAATCAGCTAGTCATGAAACCACAACAGGACCTTACCATATAAACAAAGAAATAGACTTTGCATGAATTTGAGATCAAGCAATAAACATTATAATCAGATCCAAAAGTAATGCAGCATTACACTTGCCATTAAGAATATTTTCCAACATATGACTGGTGATGACAGCAATTGTTAAAGAACAACCTTACACCTTTTTTAAATTTGGATTTCTGAAAAATATATGTGAAAACAAATGTTATATCACTATGCTGTATCAAGCAGTAGTCCTTGTATGTTGAAAAATGTCTATTCATTGGTTTCTAAAAAAACATCTGATCAGAAGAACGAGTTAACAGTAGTAGGATAATGATATCTCTGTGGAAAGCATGTCTTAGTGGGCTTTTGCAAAAGATGAAAACTCATATAAAGTGTTTATGTGTGAGAGGATGGTTTAGTTTTAAAAAAAAATCTACTTGTTCTAACACAAAATGACTGATTCACATTACTGTTGATAGACTAACACAGAGGTTAATATTGAGAACTGCCTGTATACATGGCCTTCATTAACACCATATAATTATACTGAGATTTCTTGAGCTTGACTTGTCAGATAAGATCTTATCTAGATGAATGGTTTTTCTTGCTTTGAATGCTTGAATGAATCTGAGAGTCATTTGGCACTTGGCAGCCTACATTATGACATGTTATCAGCCAAGTAGTGCAAAGAAAAAATTAATTATTTCAAAGAAGAAATACATGATAGAAATATTTTAAAATGTAACAATAGCTGTTCTGACTCTAAGGAGAGAAAAATATATTACAAAGCGGAGACAAGTCCAGTGAAGAAGAACATCTTTCTTCAGAAACTTGCAACAAGGTTACCTATCAGTGAACACAGCTGTCAACCATCAATCCCCTGCTGAAACATTATTTGGAGAAAGGAAGTTAAAGTAATTCATGAAATGTTTCATTGTCCTCCTCCCCATAAATTAATGCAACCAATTTTGCTGTTATTGTCATTGTCTTGAGAATATTTCTTGACATACTTCCTCTCAAGGGAAGTCAGAAGACAAATTGCATTTTGAGATAAAATGCTGGAATGTCTTTTTTTTATTTATTCTACCTTAATTTCACCCTCATTATGTGGTTATCTCATTCACCAGCTTACCTGGTGTTGGGCAGTCTCAGCATTACACAGAAATTCAGTGTTGTTTTGTAAGAAAACTCCAAGACTTACAGGAGTTTGGCCACTGAAGAATTATGTTTAAATCTAGTTTAGTGATAGCAGACTGACTGCCCTTGTGTATAAAAGCACTTAACTGATATTTGAAAGATACATTTGTTGATTTGCTGTAGGCACTCTGTAAAAGAATTACCATGTCTACCCTTGAAGCTTTTCTGAACAGAAGGCATGGAGGTTGTTAGGGGTTTTGTAACTGTACTTAAATCAATGGACTACTTACTATACACACAGTTATGTCTCTAAAACTATTTTATAACAATGTGACTTATGTTTTTTTGTATGCTTGATATTAATGTAGATTAAGATATAATATGAATTAAAAACACCATAGTTGTTCCTAAATAACTCTTTCTCTAGCCATTCTGACTACTGGTAAACTAAGAAAATAAAATAGTCCAGGTCCTTCCTTCATCTGCAAGTGACAAGGGTCACATATGTACAGCTAATCTTTCTTCCCACTCAACAGGTAAGGATGGTTGCACTACATGTTAGAACTAGCACATGGCCAGTATATCCCTTGAACCATTACTGGCTCCTGTCTAGGGAGTGCAACATGCTACAGAGCACAGCTATACCTAGCTATGTACCACTGATTGAAAAGTCAGGGCAATTAAGGGCCAGCACTCAAACATATGCTTCAGTTCTATGCAGCTTTGCAACCCTGCTATTCTGGAATATGCTCCTTTTTTACACTCCTCTCTGGGCAGTCTCTGTGATCACTGTTAGGATCCTGACTTGGTATACTTCTCCTGAACTCAGGTGACTATTATTATTCTGGTAACAGTCTATTACTTGCCTACACTACAAACACAACTTGAGAACTACATATTGCATTTCTCCTTCAGCTCTACTCTGTCAGTATCTTTCTGTTGGTCTCCGAATACATATATGTTACAGAACATGCATATTACAGTGATCAGTGGTCAGATTTTTTCCAGGACTGTTGTCCAATCATAACTTCTGGGATCCATTGTGTGGTCATAATCTCAAAATTTAGAACCTCTAGGCTAAACAAAATCAAAAAAGACTTCTCAGTAAGTAATCAGAAACTGTATTAATCTGTCCAATGAGTTGACAAGGAGCAACTCTATGCTGCCAGAAACTGTTTCTTTAGATACCAGGATCACATTAAGCTGAAATAAGTATTTCTACCATCTGATATCGGTGCTGGCTGTAACTCTTTAGAGACAGTAAAAGCAGCAAAACTTTTAAGTATGGACAAGGATACTTTTCCCATTTCTTCCACGTCTTTCTCCATATCCTCTCTCAGACTTGATTGAATGTCAGATTTTCAGAACAGAGACTAAGTTATACCCTGTCTTAATCAGGAATCTAATTCAAAAAGGGAAACAAGCAGCTTCTGAGAATTCAAAATACTACAACAGTCTAAAATATACAAATATTTTAAGGCATTACACCCCTAAATAATGGATATGAACATTTTTCAAAGCTAACATGCTGCAATGTGTGTCCAATAAAAACCTGAACATATACAACAATTTTATCTCTAAAGTTACAACTACAGCTAAAATAATAACAAATGCAATTTGATAATCTGTCATCATACAGTTATTTCAAAATTGAAAATAACACATATGCTTTCTACTATTATTATTTAGCCCCTAGGTTAATTGCTTATGAATTATATTCTTAGTCTAAGCCACTAGACCTTATACTCTTGAGATAATATTAATGTCCTTTTGTCCTTTAATATCATTCTGTGGGTTCTTCTTTGGGTTTTAAAAAACAAATACCACAACAAAAAATAATTTATTAATTTATGTGCACCTTAAAATTGTGTTAACTCTCACAATTCTGTGGAAAGTTAAACTAATCCTCAAAGAGAAAGATTGAAGATGCTGGTTTAAACTTTTCTCTCAATCTTGAATTTTCCTTATCCTCAAAAAGCAACTGCTGTCCACTGTAGTGCTTTTTACGTCTCTTTCTACATTTCCTCAGATCTTCCAAGCTAGAACAAATTACTATACTTTTGTCTTAGACTTTTTTGGGCGACATTTTGCAAAGTGAATTTAAAAGATTATTGAAAGATAATTTAGACTTTATAAAGTGTTCTCACACTACAGCAGGTGATCTAGATCATAACCCAAACTATTGAAGGAGCTGACAGGTATTTTGAGTCCTAAACTGCATTTGTAGAATCATAAAATCATGGAATTGTTTAGGTTTGAAAAAGCCTTTAAGATCATCAAGTCCAACTGTTAACACTTCTGTGTCCACCACTAAACCATGTCCCTAAGCACCTCATCTACACATCTTTTAAATACCGCCAGGGATGGTGACTCAACCACTTCCATGGACGGAATGTTCCAATGCCTGACAACCCTTTGGGCAGAGAAATTTTTCTTCATATCCAATCTAAACCTTCCCTGGTGTAACTTAAGGACATTTCCTCTTGTCTTACCTCTTATTATTTGGGAGAAGAGACCAACATCCACCTTGTGACAACCTCCTTTCAGGTAGTTATTGAGACCAATAAGGCCTCCCCCAAGACTCCTCTTCTCCAGGCTAAACAACCCCAGTTCCCTCAGTGGCTCCTCATAGGACTTGTGCTCCAGACCCTTCACCAGCTTCATTTCCCTTCTTTGGAAACAGTCCAGCATCTCAATATCTTTCTTGTAGTGAGGGGCCCAAAACTGGACACAGTATTCAAGGTGCGGCCTCACCAGTGCGGAGTACAGGGAGACAATCACTTCCTTAGTCCTGCTGGCCACACCGTTCCTGGTACCAGACAGGACGTTGTTGGCCTTCTTGGCCACCTGATCACATTGCCGGCTCATACTCACCCAGCTGTTGACCAACACCCCCAGGTCCTTTCCTGCCAGGCAGCTTTCCAGCCTCTCTTGCCCAAGCCTGTAGTGTTGAATGGAGTTTTTGTGATGCAAGTGTAGGACCCAGAACTTGGCCTTGTTGAACCCCATACAATTGCCTTCAGCCCATCAATCCAGCCTGTCCAGATCCCTCTCTAGAGCTTCTTACTCTCAACACTCCCCCCCCAACTTGGTATCATCCCCTCAAACAGATCACCAATGAAGATCTTAAACAGAACTGTCCCCAGTACTGAGCCCTGGGGAACACCACTTGAAACCAACCACCACCTGGATTTTACTCCCTTCTGCACCATTCCTTGGGCACAGCCATCCAGCCAGTTATTTACCCAGTGAGGAGTGCACCCATCTAAGCCATGAGCGGACAGTTTCTCAAGGAGAATGCTGTGGGAAACATCCAAGGCTTTACTAACGTCTAGGCAGACTAAATCCACAGCTGTGCGGTAGTCCACTTAGAGGGACACTTTGTCATAGGAGATCAGGTTTGTCAAGCAGGATCTGCCTTTCACAAACCCATTTTGACTTGGTCTTATCCTATGGTTGTCCTCTATGTGCCACGTGTTGGCCTTCAAGGTGATCTGCTCCATAATATTCAATGACACCTAGGTCATACTGACAAGCCTGTAGTTCCCTCTATCCTGTTTCCAGCCTTTCTTGTACATGGACACCACATTTGTTAACCTCCAATCAACTGGGAACTCCCTGGTTAGCCACAACTGCTGCTGAGGATTGAAAACACCTTGGTGCACACTTCTGCCACCTGTACACCTAAGTACTCTTAGGTGGATCCCATACAGCCCCATAGACCTGTGGGTGATTAAGTGATGTAGCAGGTCCTAATAATTTCCCCTTAGATTAAAGCTTCTTTCTCCTCATCATTACTATCTGCTGCCTCAGGAGACTGGATACCCGGAGAATAATTTGTCTTGTTATTAGAGACTGAGGGAAAGAAAACATTAAATAACTCAGTCTTTTCCTCATCCTTGGTGCCTATGTTTCAATGAAGGATAAAGATTCTCCTTAGTCCTTATTTTGTTGTTAATGTATGTATAGAAACATTTTAATTGCCTTTTACAGCAGAAGTCAGACTAAGCTCTAGTTAGGCTTTGGCTCTTCTAGTTTCTCTCTGCAAAATCTCATGCCATCATTGTAGTTTTCAGGTGTGTTCTGTCCCTTCTTCCATAGGTCATAAACTCTTCTTTTTTTCCTGAGTGTTTTTTGCTTTGTTTTGGGGGGTTTTTGTTTTTGGGTGGTTTTTTTTTGGTGTGGGTTGTTTTGTTTTGGTTTTTTTGCGTTTATCTGCAGACAAGGAAACTGAGGCAAAGACAGCTGTGCACTTTTGGAATATCCTACTGTTTGGAAAGTGATAACTTCACTGTCCATGGTGTATTGACCAAGACATTTACAAAAATGGTAAGAAGAAACTGGCAAGGTGATGTTATTCTACCATTTGGCAGAGTATGCCATGTAATGTCTCTTAATAAAACTTCTACATATTACTTGTAAGAATTAATTTCTCACCAACAATTTTTGCTACCAGTTAAGAGATACAGGCTCAAAGGCTTTGGGTGGATAAGTAAAGAGGTATTTTGGAATGTACGTTGTCAAACTAGAGAGTCAGAATAAAAACAAACAGATAAACAAACATACAAGCAAAACCCAGAACTGTAGAAATATTTTTATAAATAGTAAAGAACTAACAGCTGTGATAGTCTATGTCATTGATAGGGCAAAATCTGATGGTTTTGTTTGTTTGTTTTTGTTGTTGGTTTTGGTTTTGTTGTTCAGGTTTATTTTTTTTTAAATCTTCTGAAAAAGGAAAGTAATGTGTGTACACTAATTGCTATAGCTAACATTTAGACAATTATTACAGTCAGCGTCTGTGTATCCATGAACAATTTCACTGGTATCAAATAGATCATTCACCTATGTAATGATGATTTAAATATGTACATTTTCAGAAGTAGCTTGTGGGTTTATGCCCTTCTGAAGTTTATAAGAAACATATTTTTTTGGATACAACAGACACCCAGGTTTTAATAGTCTTTTTCTTTAATATTTGTTTCCTTAGTGTTCCATTATTTTGCTTTAGCTGCGAATTATTTTAGTGGAAAGAAATTGCCAGGAAATAATTATGAAATGACAAGTAAGGTTTTACAATAATTAGTATTTGCAATGACATAAGCCTAAGCAACTCTCTCCGATTGATCTGATAAGACAAAATGATAAAATGAAAGTAATGTGAAGTCAGCCAGAGAAACATTAATGACATTATACATATGAAGTTCAGCTATAATTCAGAATCAAATATGACACTTTCTTTGTTATAAAAATTATCTATTTCAATAGTTACTGATTCTAAATTCTGCTTTTTTTGTTGTCATTCTTAATATATTCTGATTTTTCTGTGTGTTTGTTACTTCTTGTAAAAGCCAAATGCATTAAAAAAATGCTACCTGAGATCTCAAAAAGTATTTATTTAGGATAAATCACACTCTTCTTTCTTGAAGACCAGTTTCACAAAATTTTTCCCATAACTTATATATCCAAATTTATCCATATATCCAAAAGCAGTATATAATCTCTCAAGATGAAAATGAATTCTTCAAAAACTAAGACAGATAATACTAAAGAATTTTCCTGATAGGGAATAATCTGAGATTTCAAGTTTCTTGTAGAAATTTCTTAAAGAACCCAACCATCAACACTTTTACATAGTGCTGGAAATTTTACTTTGATTATAGGTGACCTTTAAGGTCTCTTTCAACCCAAACCATTCTGTGATTTTATGATTCTATGATTTTAGAGATGAAGTTGAGAAATTTTAAGAAAAGTTGATAAAAGAAAGGGGATTGTGAAAGAACTGTGTGAACAAATGGAGAAAAAGAAAGGTTTTTTACATTCAATTAAAATTTTTCAATATATTAAAAAAGTGCTTGACATGTTTTTTAAATTTAGTTTATTTTTTTATTTTATAGTATGCATAGCCTGCATTTATCTGTATGATGACAACACAAGTCAGGTTGATAAGTAAAAACTTTGATCAAGTGAACATGAAATCTTGACTTATCTCAACAAAAGTACTAACATAAAAAATTGCCTTATAACATTAATATCAATTTGTTTGACAATGAAAAATCAATTGTCACAGATATATATTTTCAGTATTGAAAGAGATCAGCAGCATTGTTGAAAAATATGACTGATTAAAAAAACCTGTGTAAACTATAACAAATAATTATTTAATTAAAAAAATTTCACATTTTCTGTGCAATGACCAAAAATTAAGTGGAGTCTTTTGATTTCTGTCTACTTGGCTCAATG
This sequence comes from Rhynochetos jubatus, assembly GCA_027574665.1. Classification (NCBI taxonomy): domain Eukaryota; kingdom Metazoa; phylum Chordata; class Aves; order Eurypygiformes; family Rhynochetidae; genus Rhynochetos; species Rhynochetos jubatus. The sequence goes on along the minus strand of CM050649.1, from coordinate 100,202,534 downwards.
TCTGAATGCAAAAGAGTTATGAGTGGAGTTCCTCAGGGGTTGATATTGGCATGTGTTTTTTAATATCTTTGTCAGTGACATGGACGGTAGGATTGAGTGCACCCTCAGCACGTTTGCTGATGACACCAAGTTGTGTGGTGCAGTGGACATGCTGGAGGGAAGGGATGCCATCCAGAGGGACCTTGACAGGCTGGAGACATGGGACACTACCAACCTCATGATGTTCAACAAGGCCAAGTTCAAAGTCCTGCATGTGGGTCAGGGCAATCCCAAGCACAAGTACAGGCTGGGAGGATAATGGCTTCAGAACAGCCCAGCAGAGAAGGACTTGGGAGTACTGGTGGATGAAAAGCAAGACATGAACCAGCAGTGTGCACTAGAGGCCCAGAAAGCCAACTGTATCTTGGGTTCTATCCAGAAAAGCGTGGCCAGCAGGTCAAGGGAGGTGATTGTCCCCCTCTACTCTGCTCTCATGAAACCCCACCTGGAGTTCTGCATCCATCCCTGGAGCCCTCAACATAAGAAAGACATGAACTTCTTGGAGTGAGTCCAGAGGAGGCCACAAAGATGATCGGAGAGCTGGAGCACCTCTCTTATGAGGACAGGTTGGAGAAGAGAAGGGTCCAGGGAGAGCTGATAGCAGCCTTCCAGTACCTGCAGGAGCCTACAAGAAAGCTGGAGGGGGACATTTACAAGGGCCTGTAGTGACTTGACAAGGGATAATGGCTTTAAACTGTAAGTGGGTAGATTTATATTGAGTATCAGGAAGAAATTCTTCACAGAGAGGGTGATGAAGCACGGGAAGAGGTTGCCCAGAGAAGTTATTGATGCCCCATCCTTGCAAGAGTTCAAGGCCAGGTTGGATGAGGCTTTGAGCAACCTGGTCTAGTGGAAGGTGTCCCTGCCCGTGGCAGGGGTGTTGGAACTAGATGATCTTTAAGGTCCCTTCCAACCCAAACCATTCTATGATTCTATGATTCTATAGTTCTATGAAAAACCAAAATAAAAACAAGTAATCTGGAAATCATAATAGTAACAAAATCATACCATTTGAAGGTAGAAAATCCATTGCAGATAATTTAGTCGTTAGCGGTAGTAACAGGGAAAGGGGCTATTAGACACATTTAGATTATAAGTTGGTTTAATGCCTTGATCCTTGTCATGGTTTACTCCTGCTAGCAAAATACCATGAAGCCGCTTTCACAAATCCCCCCTCCCCTCTTCCAGTGGAGGGGAAGAATTGGAGGAACAAGAACTAAAGATGCTTGTAAAATTGAGATTAGAACAATTTACTACTAATAATAAATAATTAAAATAATAGAAAGTAAAACATATGATACAATATAATACAATATGATACAATTTCTCACTATCCACTGACCAATGCACACCCTGATGCTGAGTAGTGAGAGTCAGACCCAGAGATCCTGAGAGCCACAGCCCGAGAGCAATTGCAGCTTAAGAGCTGCAGCCTGAGGGCCGGAACTCAGGACCTAACCCAGCAGATTCTGAACAAACCCTACAGGTGATAGCATGGCCAGGAAATCTAAACAATTCACCAACTCCCTCACGACTGAGCCAGCATAGGAGCTAGCAAAGCAGCTAACGTAGGAGGGTTAGCAAGTGCCGGGGAATAAGTGAGCAAGGGAGTAAGGGAGAGAGAGTAAAAGGGAAGAGTAATGGCTACCGGACTCCTTCCCCTCTCAAGACCCAGAACATGACTTACTATGGAATGAAATACTTCCATGGTCAGTTTGGATCAGGTATCTGGACTGTGTCCCCTATGCTGCTCATGAGACAGCGAGAGCTGGGAACGCAGCTGCCATATCAGAAGTGGAGAAAGACCTTGAATCCAGGACAGGCCCTCCCCAGCACCAGCTGAGGCCTTATCAGTATTTTTTCTCAGCATCCAGGAACACAGCTTTCTAGAACCTACAGTAAAGGGAGTTAACTCTTTCCTGACTGAATCCAGCACAATCCTGTTCAGAAGAGACTGAGGTATGCTAGAACTACATACAAGCCAATATCTTCTATTGGTTGGGCTACTACACCTGACTGAATTACTACTTTAAATTAAATTTAAACATAAGAAATAATTTCTTTATGCTGATGTCGTGGTTTTAGCACGAGACACTCTACCACTCCGCCCCACCCCCACCCCCCCTCCTGGTGAGGAAGGGTCAGAGGAACAAACCGAAGAAAAGCCCGTAGGAGTTGAGATAAGAACTATTTAATTATATAAATGAAACTTGGGGAGTTACTAACAATGCTAGTGCTAATAAGTAATTTAAGAAACAGAGGAAGAGGGTAGAACAAATGATACAGGATCCCACCCCGAGAAAGGAAAAAAAAAAAAAAAAGACCAACATGAAGGGAGCAAACCCCCCTCCCACACACACAGGGGCCAAGATCAGGGAGAGTAAGAGACAAAAAAAAACTTTCAAACCCTGACTCCTAGACTGATCTACCTGACAAGACTCTCCCTTTGCGCAGAGAGGTCCCCACAACAAAGAACCCCCCTGCCCCATTGGCCGGAAGCCCCCTCAGACCCTTCCCCTTTCCAGGGTTGTACCCAACCATAACTCTTTCCATCCACATCCCCACCCCCTCCCTGCCGGTCCTGCAGTGCCGCGGGCCCTGGGCTGGCACCACCTATACAGCTTGATGTGTTATGGGGTGAAGCAAAATATAGACTAACTGATGCAAAACTAAGACAGCTGAGTATGATCAAGCACAGGAAAATGTTTCTTGGAAAAGTTGTCGGGTTTCCATCTTGGAGGTATTCAAATGCCAACTTGACACATCACTGAGCAACCTACTCTAACTGACCCTGCTCCAAGCAAGGGAGTTGTTTTCTATTCTTTCTAGATAAAAATAACATTACTATGTAATGGTTCAATGATGAAATTTATAGATATAACTCAAAATGTATGTCTATGCATAGCAGACATATATATTTGGTCACACTACTAGTATAGAAGAAATATACTACTACTCTTCTGCTCTGTATTTTTCTAACAATAAAAAAATTAGCCTAAGTTGCTTAAAACAATAAGCCTTATAAAATGAAGCAGGCAATTTCATATTAACATTCGTAGGTAATCAATTATTCTACTCTAATGCTGATATTTATATGGAAAATAATTAATACTTTCAGTGAACTAAAAAGAAAACTTATGGAAACTCAATTCATAACTATATTCAAGTATTTAATTCATAGGATCATAGAATGGTTTAGGTCGGAAGGGACCTTAAAGATCTTTGAGATCCAATCCCTCTGCCATGGACAGGCACACCTTCCACTAGACCAGGTTGCTCAAAGCCTCACCCATCAGAACTGGTTCTTCTTTGTTAAATGAATAGATATTAGTGAGACAACACAGAACCGAAACTGGATAAAAGATTTTTTTTTTCAGTTCCCAGAATAGTTAATGATATTCTTGGTTTCAGAAATCTGAAAGAGCATTTACAAAGTGGTATGCAGAAAATTAATATTACTGAGTGGTCTTGCACAAAAACTAGGATGTCATTTCTCAGCAGCATAGTCAAGAAACAGAAAAAAGGACACATAAAATTTAGACCTTGGTTAAATAAACTTTATTTTTAAATTTCTAGTTGTTTTATTAGATTAGATGCCTGTGTCAATTAACCTCCGAAGTTTGACTAATTGTTGTTGTAACTATTAAAGAACAGAAATCCTAAGGGGCTTGGTTTTTACAGTCAGGACACTGAGACACTAGTTTAAATTAGCTGTGGAATTTGTTACCTGAAGTTATGGTATCAGTACACTGTGAAAAACATGAGAAAGACTGGAACTAGCTAAGGTAGTCAATGAAAAATTGTAAGAAGTCAGCAAAGATTAAATCCTACTCTAGAGCAAATTTTCTCTCTCGTCTTTCTTGAGCATTCAGTTAACCTGATCATGTAAACCAGACCATTTCATTCTTGTAGAATTAGCTGGGGGAGCTTCCTTCTAATATCCAATAGATTTAAACAGATTTAAAACACTCGGTGACAATGTGGAGGTGTACGTGCAAATTAAGTATTTAATGGGCTAAAGTGATGGACGTTAACTGCCGTCACTGGCTGTTCATCAACACACACACTCAGTATGACACAGGTTTCTGTCAAAGCCGCATGTTTCTAAACAAAACTGAACATATTTCAAAGGATAAACACAGATCAATCTGTCTTAAGGCACAAACTATTGGGTGAAAAAGATGACCCCTAAGAAAGAGCAGATGTGGAGAGAGATCCTAGCTTGCAATGAGGAATGAAAGGGTCTGGAAGTGGAAAGTCTTCTTCACAAATAAGTACATATTTGTAGAATTACTTCAAAACTAGCTCCAAAGTTGCCGACATCGTAAAATGGAAACTGATAATAATTTTGGAGCATATTAAGATTACTATTTTTCTAGCATAGGTTATGAAATTGAGGCTATATTTGAAACATACAATGAACTTGTAGTAATCACAGATGTTATTTTTGTTCACTATCATTTGTTATGATGGTATAATTTGTCATGAATAACTTTTCCCTCACACCTTAAAACCAGTCAACATTTTCTTTGTTCTCCTTAATTGTGTGTTTGATCTTCACAAGAGCTCACTCAGTAAGTAGTTTAAAATTATCTTTCTGAGTAGTCTGGTTTTAGACACCATTATCTCAAGTTTGAGGGTATTTTAAAAAAGAGAGGGGGGGAGAAGCAGATATATTTCATTCCTTCTGAATCTTCTTATGTTGTTTATATGTCCTGATAATGCAGGATGATTCCTGCAGTGTGTTCAGAATCAACTGCAAGCTTATCTAACCGCAAACATCCCTGGTCACCAGAGTTTGCATATTTGTATTAGGAAGATATTAACTAGAAAAAAATATCTGAGGTTTGGTTTTGTGTTTTTTTGACACAAATATGAAAACATCAGTTCTTTTACACTTGGGCTGTAGGAGTTACCTTTGTGGACATCATTTCACTGCTACAGTAGTCAGTTCCACAAGATTTTTTCTTATGATTCAGTGCTGCCATCTTTTAGGGCTGAAAAAGAGCTGGCCCCACTCTGACTATCAAAAGAATTCTAAGTAGATTTATACATAACATTTTGATGACTCCCTGCCCTCCAACTGGGTGCTAAAATTACCAGTGCAGCAATAATTTTGGTTGTAATGTTCTTTGTGTATACATAAAATCATCTAAAAATCAATGCTGTTGGGCAGACACATGAGCAGTATATAAATATGAATATTTTTTACAAAGTAAAACTTTTTCTGATCTGATTCCATAAAGTCTCTAAAAAGGCCAATGGACTCAGAGCACCCCTTCCTCTCTCAAGAAGATGCATATTTTTTCTTTATTTTTCCCCTAATCTTGGTCCACAAGTGGCTATACTGGGATAATTAAAATGAACTTAATCAGTAGGGAAAGACTAAGGCAGAAATGTCTCCCAAAACAGCATGTCCCTGTTCAGCGTAGGATTGTTAGCTTTTAGTGGTAAAAGAAAAGTGTTTAATAAAGAAAGAAAACTGAGGTCCATTCTCTGAAGAAAATCCTAGTGTTTCTTACAAACACTGTGTGTTCAATATCCAGTCCTGTCTAAATTTTTATTTTATTTTAGTTTAGTTTAGTTTAGTTTGGTTTGGTTTATTTTGTTGTATGCAAAGACAGAATGAGTTAATACTTTTACTATGTTGGGTCCACTCAGTACATGGAATAATAGTATATTCAGCAACTTCCTCATCTGGTTCTTTTTCTTTTTTTTTTTTTTTTTTTCTTAGTAGAGACAAGTAGGAAGTGGAGGTGGTAAAAAATGATTGTCATTTTTTAGTGTATGTGTTAGGAAATTATCCGAAAGTTTATGGATCTGAAGAACTTTCAGAGTTCACATTTGACCTGCTTATAGCTGTTGGTTCAGGCCCTTCACAGTCATGTAGCTGTTGAAATCCAACAGTTATTCTCAGTTTCTAGTAGAGTCAGCATCTATTTTTCCACCTACCAATTTAATCATAGTTTTCTTGGAGTCTGGATCCATAAAGACAGTTAAGTATCACAATGCTGATATTGTGGAAAACTTAACTTTTAGCCTTGCTGCTGAACAGTGGAATTCACAGCCCCAAGTGACATTTGCAGGTTCTCTATGCAGTACATAGAGAGAATTAGGCATATAAAACCTGGTTTTACAGAAACTTGTATTCTTAGTAGGAGACTGCCCAATCCACGTTTTGCAAAATTTGAAGGCTAACACATTATATATATATATATATATATTCTTATTCCTTTCAGAATTAACCATCATCTTCCTTACCTCAGACATTTATCTGTGAATTTTGTCTTAGGTTACTACACGCATAATTGGTCTTAGCTTCATTTGAGATAAATTCTGAGAAATAGAAAAAGTAGATCTTTTTAGGTGGCTAGAGAAATTTATTAGCTAGAGCCTTGGTTGTGAGGTACGTAGTCTTAATCAGCTTTTCATTTGCTTCATTCAGCTCTCATATCAGGACTTATCTTTTACTTAAAGGACCAGTTATGAAAGTATTATGTGATGATATTCTATGATGCTGAAGATGTGTCAATAGATAAAATAATTTATGTCACTGGGAGAGTAGCAAGAATTTTATCTGATGACCAGGACACTATCTTCTGAATCTCAAGTTCTATTACCTGCTATAATAAACAGTTGCTAATTTTATACACTACAGTGTGATTTGAAAGGATATTTCCAAAAGGACTGAAGTTCAAATAAATTTAATTCTTCAAAGGAAGAGAAAATATTAGGATACACAAGAAGAATTAAGTGAAAGGTGGGAGGTAGACTTTTGAGTGAGCTATGAACTATGAACTACACAATCTGTAGAAATGTCAGTTAAATGTTACAGTAAACATTTCTTTAAAGAGATATTGAGTTTCACACATGGATATGTAAAATGTAAAGGTCCAACTATTGAAGTACCTTTTACAGAACAGACATTAAGGGAAATAACTGCACTGGAAACCGAAGAAGACAGACATAATTGTTACTAGAGATGTGTGTCTAGTATTAATGAGAAAATGTACAGAGAAACATGTCACAGAGCATGTGCCTCATTCAATCATTACAAGACAACAGGCAGCTATTGATGGGCCCTTAAGTAAGTACAGCCAATTTGATAAGAGATTAATTGAAGGAACTGAACAGTCAAGAATTAAATAATTCTCACATTTCAATGTGTTAGGGGCTCTAAGGAGAGAAAGAAAGGGATGCTATAACAAACTTGAACACTTTGGTAGATCACCTAGGAAAACATTGCTATACCCATTCTATTCCTTTCTCTTTAGTCAACTTATTTAGTTATCAAGCCCTGAATAAGAGGTAACGTCTAGTAACAAATGTAAAGGAAACAGTTTCTGACTCAGAGGTCTGCAACTTCTCTTATGGGATCTTGTTTCATTCAAAAGAATTTCAGTACCTTTAAATTGTCATTTTAGAACTTAAGATCTGTAGGAAAGAGGATGAAGGAAGTAAAAACTGTCTGAGTCTACTTGCATTACTGCAATGAGGGATTCAAGTGTAGTCCTGAATAGCAACACTCAACGTAATGATCTAAAACCAGACATCATTAAATGCCACAGTGGAAGTATTTATGATCACAGTGTGTTTCACGTATAGAGCAAAGTGAACACATATTATTAAGCTGCAAATATATATCCATGGTATTTCAAATAAAAGATGTTGTTCTTTGATTGACCCAGGATACATGTATCTTTCACTATGGTGAATGTCTAAGCTTAGCCTAGGTCTTCCTCTTGCCTTGGACAAACAACAAGAAGAGACATAGCTGGTCTCTAAAATAAAAAGTTTACTTTCTTTGAAAAAAGGACTATCTCTAATTAACTCTTCTTGAGGAGGTCCCTTGGTTTTGATAAGCTAGAAGATGATGGTCAAAATAGCCAATATCTATCAACCTTTCAGTGTGAAATTACATACAGAGATTTTCCAGTCTTGCAACAGGTTTTCTCCATCCTGCTAAATAAGGCTGGCAGGTACACTTGAGGCCTGCCATTCAAACGTAGCTGACAGTTAATGAGGAAACTCCATTTTTCTCATTTAGAACAACTGTGATATTTTTCATGCCTGCTGAGACAACCCAGCCCATCCTCAGTCTTAAACTTTCTTCTAGACTACTTGATTTTCCACATCTCCTAATGTTTTTCCATTACCAGTATATTAGCCTTTGAAAATCAGGTATATGCCATCCATTTTCTCTGTTTCTTGTGTTCTAGGATGATTAATGCAAACAAGAAAACAAGGTTATCCACTTTTTCTGCTAGAGGATAAGCAGGATTACTTTTTTCCGTGTAGTGAGAGGAGATGGGACCTTTCTTAATGAAGACACATCTGCTTCACCACTGATGGAATGACCTAACAAGATTACTGCTGGAGCCTATTCCTTCCTTAAAAGTTAGTTCACCCAGACAGGTAGAGTATAGACCAGCTTTACATTTTTGTGATCTGCACAGCTATCTGTTTTCCTTATGGACAAAAACCAAACACAAATCTGTGTAGTGTTATCATGATTCAGGGTTGTGCTAATAATAATTTTCTGAGAGAACATCTACAGCTACAAATACATGTACACTGCTATATATCTAATGTAGACTTGCATACGTCTCAGACATTTGTATCTACAGTTTTTCTTTAGTTAGAGTTACATTGTCTCTACGGCAGTAGAGATCTTTACTGCCCCTACTGATACCAGTAAACTGGTAGACATATCATTCACCATGGTTAAGTCTATATTGATACTTGAAGTTCTTGAACATACCGCTCAGGTTCTTGTATCTAAAACCAAGTAGGAATAATTTTTTTAAACCATAGAGGAGTGATTTTTAGGCAATTATATAATGTCTACTGCTTGCATCCAGTTCTTAAAAAAAAAAAAAAAAAAAATTATTAACGTGGATGTTGCAGCTGCCAGAGTCTTTATAGAGCAAAATACTTGAAAGTTGTCTGAATAGTTACTTAATAAATTTCAATTTCTGTTGTCTGGAGCATCTGCACAGCCACACCATTTTTTTGTTAAAAAAAAAGGGTTTTCAAGAACTTGAGCTTTGCTCAAGACAAAAATAAAAAAAAATTGTCATTGCTGCTGTATGTTCATTGCAATCAGTAGTGCATTCTGATGCCAGAAAGGACCTTATCCTCTTATATGATTCTTCACCCTATGAGGCTGGTGCAGTACTATCAGACAGTACAAAGATGACTGCTGAACATACGATAGGGTTTATGTCACAAACCATATCCAGCAGAGGGCATGTATCTCACTCGCTAATAAAAGTTGGATGAAGTTGTCTGGAGAGCAAAATGGTTCATTATTGCTTATTTAACTGCTACTACACTGTACATACAGGGCAGAAAATGCAATGTTTGTAAAAAGATCCATCTTATGATCAGACAGTTAATTATGATTTTGTTTGACTCTTGTTTTTACCAATAGATACACACCAATGCTTAAATAGAACATTTTATTTTAACAACTAAGTTACAAGTGAAGTACTGTCAGAATAAAGATTTTGTAGTTAGATACTGAATCAGAGTGCTGCTTTAACCAAAAAGCCATACCTCTTAGTCTAATCAGTTACTAGAAGGTTTGGATGGTAACTATGGTCCATCTATCACCCCATCTCACTGGTGAATCTGGGTCTAACTCATAGTGACTGAAATTCAGGCCTTGTGTGTGTCTATCAGAGAAAATGCAGAGATACGTCACTAGGTAGCAGAAAAGAGAATGAGACTTTTTTTAGTGGTCCTGTGAATCTTATTCCTGGCAACAGAGTTGTCCTGAATTAGATGTGTTTCAGGAGTGCCTCTTTGCTTCAATTTATTCAGTAGGGAAGATGGTGCCTGAGTTTCACTGGATTGGTGCACTGAGACTTTTTAACTTTAAAGCTGTCATGCTGTGGGAGCCTGCAGAGGCTCTACAGATAAAGTTATGTAAGTCTGACATTTGCTGTGTACAGTCCTTAATGATCACACTAGATCTCTCTGAAGACTTTTTTTATCTGAAAGCAGAAAGAAACCTGTTAAAGGAAAAGATAAAATAGTGTAATGAAGATAAGAGGCAACCAACTCACATTCTGCATTTCTTGCAAGGAATGTGTTGTCTGTGATCCCAAAGAACTGAGTGTTATATCAGTTTATCTGAATAATTTTACAAACAAAATAACAGATCTAAGTTTGCCAATTTAAATTCCATCTTACATTCCATTATCTTCTCAATATATAGACAAACACCAGGTTGAAGGCCAGTTATCTTGAGAATTTGTATTGTATTGTTAATCTGAAGCTATCTTATTATCCGTGGTGAGATGTTCCTCAGGGCTCAGTACAGGGTCCAATTCTGCTTAATATCTTTAACAATTATCTGGATGAATGGATTGAGTGCACCCTCAGTAAATTGGCAGATGACACCAAGTTGTGTGGGACTGTTGATCTGCCTGGGGGCAGGAAGGTTCTGCAGAGGGATTGGGATAGGCTGGATTGATGGGCAGAGGTCAGTTCTTTGAGGTTCAACAAGGCCAAGTGCCCGTTCCTTTGCTTGGGTCACAACAACCTCCTGCAAGGCTACAGGCTTAGGGATGAGTGGTTGGAAAGCTTCCCAGCAGGAAAGGACCTGGGGGTGTTGGTTGACAGTTGAGTAAATATGAGCCACCAGTGTGCCCAGGTAGCTAATAAGGCCAATAGCATCCTGGCTTGTATCAGAAACTGTTGACCAGGAAGAGTAGGAAAGTGATTGTGAACCTGAACTTGGTACTGGTGAAGCCACACATCAAATACTATGTTCACTTTTGAGCCCCTCTATATAAGAAAGACATTGAAGTGCTGGAGTGTGTTTAGAGAAAGTCAATGAAGCTGGTGAAAGGTCTGGAGCACAAGACCTATGAGGAGCATGTGAGGGAACTGGGCTTGTTCAGTCTGGAGAAGGGGAGGCTCAAGGGAGACTTTATTGTTCCCTGCAACTACCAGAAAGGAGGTTGTAGAGAGGTGGATGTCGGTCTCTTCTCCCAAGTAACAGGCAATAGGATGAGAGGAAATAGCCTCAGGTTGTACCAGGGGAGGTTTAGATTGGAACTTAGTAAAAAGTTCTTCACCCAAAGGGCTGTCAAGAACATAGGTTGGCCAGGAAGGTGGTTCAGTCACCACCCCTGCTGGTACTTCAAAGATGTAGACGTGGTGCTTAGGGACATGGTGGACTTGGCACTGTTAGATTAATGGTTGAACTCAGTGTTCTTAAAGGTCTTTTTCAACCTAAATGATTCTGTGATTATATAAGTCCTGTTTTGTGAATACACCACTTGGACTGCTCCTGCCTGTTTACCTGAAAAAGACCAAAGAAAGGAAGATAGGAGAAATGGAAAAGTAATGCTTGCATCTCCATTTCTGAAGCATTTCTAAAAGACAGAATTAGGGCAAAGACATGGGTAAAATGTACTTATGCTCACTGTAGCTATGGTACGAGACAATAGTTTCTTGGATATCCAAATTTAATGAAAAAAAAATTGAGCAAGATATTGGGGTGGGTAGGAGGGTGGGTGTGTTTAAAATGCCTGAAAAATTAATATTGGAGTAGTAGGTCTTAACTAAATGATTCATAGTGAACATTAAACTCTTGATGTAACCTTTATCAGGTGGCGAATCATTTGTGGCAGTTTTTTGCAGAGAAACTGTTTCTTTCAAAGATGGAAAGTTTTATGTCAGGAAAAGCAGCTGAGTAGTATTACTCATGATTTTATTTGCTCCTCTTCAGTTTATGTATTTGTTATTGTTTTCTTACCCTATGTCTTTTCAGAGTACTCTGCTGAGACAAATGGGTACACTTTCCTTTTAAATATGTTTTTCCTCCTGAAAGACTTGTTTTGTTTTGTCTTGTCTGCTTGAGAGCAGCAAAAGAGACAACTTGTATTTGAGCACGGAGCAATAATAAAACCATTGTACTGTTAGATGTGGTATTTTTCAAGGAGAAGACGCTACTGCATGTTTGTGATATTTGGGACCATACTCTAGACAAAGGCTGTTCAGATTTTTTAGATCAAAATAAGAATAACATTGCAAAAATTAATATTTAAAAAAAGGATTATCTGAGACAAAGATGTACAAAAAGTATGCAGGCCCTAAGTCTTAATGACATTAAAAAGACAATGTTAGAAAGAAACGTTGATATAACAACATTTTAATATACTTTTCAATGCCATATAAACATCTCAACAGCAGCAGCAGTGAGACTTACTTCATATCATCTTTTTTAGGTGTCAGATTTAGCCTCACTGTTCAGCAAAGAGGAAAACTAAATGTTTTCTCCCATCTCTCCATAAATACCTGCAACTCTCTGTGGGTTTCCCTCTATATTGTAACCACTGAAATTGTCACTTTCACTACTTGCTTATTTTTATACAGGCTATGTGGGTGTTTCAAACAAAACATCAATATTTTGGTTCAGAGCAGTAGCACAGTTCCCTGCTCATACCACAAAAAGCATGTTTGTTTGATACACAAGCCCAGTATTTTTAGTGAGTGCAACCAAGGTTCCTCCTGGAGGAAAGTAAACTGGGATCTCCATTCCAGTTGCTCGCCAAATGTGGACCACAGATTCATAAGGGTCAGAACCAACTGCTCCACACTACCATAGGTTTCTTTAACAAACACATCCCATTAGAAGTATATGTACTTTCACATACACTATTGCCTACTACCTCTCAGGCCTTTAATGGACTTTGACAGGCTGGAGAAGGGGGTCTCTGCCAACCTCATGAAGTTCAGCAGGGCCAAGTGCAAGGTCCTGCACCTGGGTCAAGGCAATCCCAAGCACAAGTACAGGCTGGGTGGAGAATGGATCAAGAGCAGCCCTGAGGAGAAGGACTTGGGGGTACTAGTGGATGAGAAGCTGAACATGAGATGACAGTGTGCGCTGACAGCCCAGAAAGCCAATTGTATCCTGGGCTGTATCAGGAGAAGTGTGGCCAGCAGGTTGAGGGAGGTGATTCTCCCCCTCTACTCTGCTCTTGTGAGACCCCTCCTAGAGTACTGTGTCCAGCTGTGGAGCCCTCAACATAAGAAGGATATCGACCAGTTGGAACGAGTCCAGAGGAGCACCACGAAGATGATTAGTGGGCTGGAGCATCTCTCCTGTGAAGAAAGGCTGAGAGAATTTGGCTTGTTCAGCCTGGAGAAGAGAAGGCTTCAGGGAGACCTTATCGCAGTCTTCCAGTACCTGAAGGGAGCCTACAAGGAAGCTGAGGGGGGCTTTTTACAAGGGCCTGTAGTTATAGGACATGGGGTAATGGATTTAAACTGAAATCAGGGAGATTTAGATTAGATATGCAGAAGAAATTCTTCCCAGAGAGGGTGGTGAAGCACTGGAACAGGTTACCCAAAGAAGCTGTGAGTGTCACATGCCTGTCTGTCTTTAAGGCCAGGCTGGATGAGGCTTTGAGCAACCAGGTCTAGTGGAGGATGTTTCTGCCCATGGCAGGGCGATTGGAACTAGATGATCTTTATGGTCCCTTCCAACCCAAACCATTCTATGATTCTATGATTGTTCATTCATCCACCCTTCCCTTCACTCAAATTCATTTTTTTCTCTTGTTCCATTTTCAGTTCATTAATAATGTGCATATTCTGTCTCCTTCTATTTTATAATTGCCCTATTATTATTGCTGAATTTTACAAATGCAGATTCAGCAACATCCCAGCTGGGTTCCCAAGGAAATAGACACAGAGCTTATTCCTAAGGAAGTGACAATGTCAATGGTTAATATGCCAGCAGTATAATCTTGTGGAAATATCTAACTGCTGATGGGTACAAAGACGGGAGGCAAGCAATACCTCAATTCATATCAGGTGATGAAAACTGTTAATGAAGACTCAGACAACAACCACACTTTGGGTTGAATTCAAAAGATGTTAATCGATTATAGAGTTCTTCAACTGACCTTCAGGTGAGAAGGTACCACCAGGACTGCTGTTTCACTGTATGCTCACAACTGAGGTCCTGGGTTCACCACATAGGTTTTAGGAACCTACCTACACTGTTTTATTTTTCCTGTTTCTCATTGAGTGTAAGAGCATATCTACATGTACCTTTCCAGTTTCCTCCCTGCCACAGATTGTATCAGAATCCCCCAGTGTGAGCACTCCAGTTTCCAACCTGAAAAAAATTGTGATGTTCTTTTGTACCTGTCATTACTACATGTGCAGAGCGAGTGAGGAATGACAGTCCTGGTCTCAGAGTTGCAGAGGGATGACACATAGCACTGAGTCATAAAGGCTGTTTTGTCTTTAAAAGCTGACCTGAGGTTCTGAGCTGTGGGGGAATCTTCTGCCTGGCATTTAGGTATGTCTGCAAATGCCTGTCCAGCCTATGCCCTGTGTGAGTCTAATTCAACCCCAGCACTAACATAGTAATGCTGTCACCACAGGCTCCTCTAAAGACCTAAGCACATGGTTCCTTCCATTTTTTTTAAAGCAGTGGGTTATGAGCTGATGATATGATCAAAGACCCACACATAGGATGATTTTCTGTCATATGGTCTTTTGAATCTCTGCCCACAATCTAAAATAAGTAGGGAAGAGGGTCTTTTTATTCAGGATACAGAGAAGTTAGTGGTATAGTTAATATTTCCTGGCTGTAATGCTCCTCCTTCCCCATCCCTCCCTCTTCTTTCATCATTCACAAAATCTTACAGGACAGTCAAGCCCTGAGTGGGCTACCGAGAGTCAGCAATAGCAGAACAAACCTGCTCCTGGGACTTCACTGGGTCATGGATTTCTCCTCATGTGCTTTAGAGTAACCACTTCAGGCTCAGGTGGCTAATGGTTTGCAGGAACGACATCAGGTGCAGGTTTTCAGCTCTAGTTTAAGCAGGCAGTCTGCAGATGGAGGCTCAGCTGAGGGTTGTGAGCTTCTTTGCAGTCAAGTAAAGAAGAAGGCATGTTTTGCCATATTTGCAGACACACTATCACTTCTAGCAAAGCACAGTCTCACTGTGTGTTCTGTTGTTACTTGGTTGGAAATCAGAAACAGCAAACATTATTGTCAGTAAGAACTCCAGGCTGTTAATTCTGAAAAGGGCAATGTTATAGTGTTTTGCACAGTCTTTATGGCACACATCCCAGTCTTGGATGGGAAGTTACAGGGTATGGAGTAGTCACAGAAAACACAGTATGGGTGACTCTGCTACCTTCTAAGACCTCAACTGCTATACTTGGGAGTGCTTAGAGCAGGAGATTCTTATTTTTGCACTTTTTTATTTTGTGTGTGTGTGTACTGTTATAGACCAAGCCTAAGGAAAAAAGAGAGTTTCCCCAATACTGTGGGCATGACCTTGTTTTTATAGAAAGTAACATATTTCTGAAGTCACTTGGAGTATCCTGCTCCACACCCCAATTTGTCACGCACTCTCAGCTATCTTAGATTTAGACAACCAAAGGTACAATACATGTCCACCCTACCAATGTTTATATCTTGCCCAGGTACAAACTTATGATCTGTTAATGAGCAGAAGAGGTAACATTTCCCAATGAATTACCAGGAACCAAATACAGAGAATTATTGTGTTCGTTCTTTCAAAGAAAGTACTAAATCCCCACAAATTTGAGATAAGTATGTGTAATTAAACCTATTGAAATAATCCACAAATTTCTCAGTGGATCATTAAATAGGTAGTTCTCACACAGTTTAAAAACCCATGGAAACCAAAGCCTGGAAATTTTTCTTGATGTTATCCATGTCTACCACCTGAAGATTTGGAAAACGACACCTGAAGTCTTGACCATTATTTTTTCCGCAGTAGTGGATTTTCTGGCATGAAGTTATTCAGGCCACTGGTCAGCGGGGGTTTATGTTGCAGGGCATCACAAGAGAGGGGGATAGCGATTCTCTTTAACACAGGCATGATTTTCTGAAATGCTAAACCATGAAAGTGAAGTAGTAGTAGATCACAGTGCTGTCAGCTCAAAGGAGAAAGCTTACACTGCCCCTGAAAAGACAATATTACATTCTTTACTAGCAATCTCATACGCCAAGACAGCAGAATATTAGTCTGTTAATTGGACATGAGCAGGAGTAGAAACAGACAATAACACAGGCAGGAACAGAAATTAGGTTTGTTCTCATTTGTGAGGTTTTATTTGATCCATGTTGAGGTGGGTTATGATATGCCACTGTCATCTGCCTGAACAAAAAAAGCCGGTAGGACACTTCGTAGTGTGGTGAGGGTACATGGAATATCTTTACTTTTTATAACTATGTATCACATGTAAGATGGAAATATTAAGTCTAGGAGACAGAACTAATCTATCCTGAAGTGAAACCCCAGATCACAGTGTGTTGTAACAACAGAGCTTCAGTTTATTCACTCCTCCTATTGTACAGAATACACCTTCTCCAGAACGAATTTCTTCCTTCTAACCAACCTAAATCTGCCCTCTTTCAGTTTAAAGCCATTACCCCTTGTCCTGTTACTACAGGCCCATGCAAAAAGTTCACCTCCAGCTTTCTCATAGGACAATATTAAGTACTGGAAGCCTGCTATAAACTCTCCCTGGAGCCTTCTCTTCTCTAGGTTGAACAACCCTAGTTCTCTAAGCCTCTGTTCGCTTCACAGTAGAGATGCTCCAGCCCTCGGATCATCTTCATGGCCCTCTTCTGGACTCCTTTCAACACATCCATGTCCTTGTTATGTTGGCGGTCCAAGAGCTGAAAGCAGTACTCCAGGTGGGGAGAATCACCTCCCTCTACCTACTTGTCATGTGTCTTTTGTTGCAGCCCAGGATACAATTTTTATTTGCTAATGAGGACCTATCTAATGAAGGCTGGAGGCTGTGTTAAATTTTGTCTTTGGAAATTGTCTCGATAGCCCTAACTGCAGATCATCTAACTTCATATGGTTCTGTGAACATTAAGAATGACCCCTGTCTAGAAAGGGTTAGCAGTGATAACGCAAAAAAGGCATGTCAGTTCAGTTATATTTATAGAGAGGGCCACTCCCTGAAGGACACTGAGGGTAACCAGCAGGGAAAAACATTTAAAAAAACCCCTCATGTAATCCTCGTTGCTTTTCTCTTTATAAAAATGAATGGAAAATATGTAACATTTCTATTCTTAGCCATAGTGCCAGAGTAGTCTCTGCCATTAATAAAAATTGTTTACTTGTGTCTTACTGTAACATTTTTGTCTGTCCACAATCATAATGTCCAAATGTTGTGCAGTTTAATCAGAGTTTTGCAATGAGGACCATAACGGAACTTCAGAGGAAAGTTGTATCTTATTAGGTAATAACCCCAAAAACTAAACAAAACAAGAATCTCCTAAATGTTAGGGGAAAAATTCTGTTCTCCAATAGGATTGCAGGTCTGTCTCACTGAAGCTGAGTCACAGGTGCATATAGGAGGACAAGAGATGAGATCCCATCTATATATAACCCTTCTTGAATAAATCTGCTGTCAGGTATTTAAGATGTCCTCTTTCCAATGTTTATTCAGAATGTATTCTGGTGCAGCTGGTAATATTATACTAACAAATAAGCAAACCTGAGTAATGAGAATGTAGCACAGATGATATTCTTAAAGGTAAATATGAGAATTTATATTACTTCTAAACATAGAAGGAGATTAAAAAAGGAGTTGTATTTGACCACTGGTCCATGGAGGAGGGAGAACAGATCTGGTACCAACAGGATATTTGTATAAATCTTGGAATTACTCCAGTCAAGTTCAAGAGTATCTGGATGTATCAACATTTCAGAAGTCTAAAGCTCTGATTTCTAGTTTAAATTAGTTTTTGGCTTGGACTGCAGAAATGTACTGGGAATAAAGACACAGTAAGAACCCACTTTAAATATCCCAATAGGCAACAGTTCTTGGTCAGAATATGCAGGTTTAAATCAATTATATTCATAATATTAACTTATCTTGAACATACAGAGAAAGAGAGTGCAAGGAATGAGAAGATATAAGGCTTTATGGTTTCCCTATAATCCTGTAGGCTGGAGTTAATAAGGAAACAGTAGTAACCATCAGGTGGTCTAGAACAGGACTAATGTGTTCCTTAGAGGAAGAAAAGAGCAGAAACATATTTATTTTCTCCATCATTATTTTGTGCGGGGCTGAAAGTAGACAATCTGCATATCCAGAAAATGAAAATTTTTCAACACTGTTAATGAGCTTGTTACCCTCTATTTTTCCTAGACATTGTTCTGGTCCTTGTTCCCATTTTAATTAATGTAAAAATTCCCATTTGAGTTGAAAGAATGGTTATTTTACATCTTTATGTCCTCTCATGTTTTTGGGGCATTTTTGTGTTTCACTCGTCCTTTCACACTGAAATACTATATCTACTTCAATTTGTTTCATGCACATATTCTTAAATTACAAGGAATTTGCTCATCAAGTCGGATTTGCAGAAATTTGGAAAGCCTTAGAATAGTCTCAAATACCCAAATGGATTTTTGTGGTTTTGACAGTAAAACTGTATGTGCACAGAACTATGAGTAAAACTGATTTTTTAATGATACATAACAAATCAACAAAGAAATACTTTCACGACATGGAACCATGGCATGTTGCTCAATTTATAATTCATTACACCATGAAACTTCAGTTTTATGATGTCATTAAAATACGTATAAAGTAATAAGAAATCAACATTTATCAGAAAAATAATGATTTGAAAACAGCCTCATAATAAGGCATATAAATAAATGTATATTTTTTATATCAGTACAGTAACAATAAAAGGCAATATCTGAAATAAATGCAACTAAACAATGAAAAGAGAAAAGCCCTATAATCATGTTCTTAATTATAGAACAATTCTAACAGCACCAATTTTTCTAAACTCATTTTAATATGTACTTTTAGGTTTTAATTCATACAAAGTTGATTGGTATTTGAATAGTATATAATACATATTGATATTTGCTTGTCATTCAGTGTTATATTTAAATACTATTCTTTTAAGAAAGAACCGAGAATAAATTCAAGCTGTTAGTTTAGTGCTTGTCAGGTTTTGTGAATATTATATATCTAAACATTTTGAATGGAGTACTGACAATACAAGATACAATTCTGTCATCCTTCCTCACACGTGGAAATAATCTGATCCATTAAAAATTCCACTAGATCCAGATGGGTTTCTCACAGGATAGACTGATCCTTAGTATATTTAAGTTTTGGGGGGTGGGAGTGGAGGGGGATGTGGAAATCAGAGCTGCAGAGTACTCACAGCGTAGATTGAAAGAGACAGTTCTAAAGACCAAAAACTAAAACAAATATGTAGGCTCTGTATAACCATTCAGAAGAATTCTGAAATACTAAAGTTTAACACATTTTTACTTTTGAATATTTTTTGGGGTGGGTGTGGGTGGGTTTTTTCACAATAAGCTCATATGAGGGACTCATATGTTATTTAACTAAGCATATGGTGTAGATATGACTTTCTAATTAAACTGGAAGGTTCCTTAGCCATTTATACAAAATAACAAATGGCTTTTTTTTTTTTTTTTCCCTCTACAAAACCTGAAGATTAACAGAGGGATTAATTTCCAGAACTATGTCACAAAATTCAGGTGTCTCACACAGATATCTGTATGAAAAGAAGGTGTTGAATACTTTAAGCTTTACAGTCAGTGGTGTCTGGAGAACAATTTAGCTAACCAGCTCCCTACTTGCAGGGAGAAGTAAAGCTTCTCAGACTCCATTCATTGTATTGACTAGATCTTCAAAGAAGGATTCAGTTTCTCAAACAATCATTTTGGATGTCATCTCATCTTATGTTAACTTTTCACATTTTGATGTATAAATAGTATTATTTTAACACAGAAATTAAAATTTTGAAATAAAAGTATCAGTAATCTCAATTTCTCCCCACCCACCCACCCACATCCAGGTCTGCCAAAACTTGTCAGTAAGAGCCCTGAAAAAGGATCCTGCCACTTAGCATCAATAACAAGATCACTTCCTGTGTCTCACCTAATACTGCTCTCAGGGGACTGTTTTGCATACAATAAAAAAGTTACCAGTCACTGTATACTATTATTATGAGCCATTAATTAGATATTTCTGACAGTTGAAAGTAATAGTCTTCATATCTAAGCAAATGTTTCTGTAGTTTCTTGTTGAAATTCTGCCTCAGTATGTGAATTAGAGGATTTGAGGCTACATATAGGGGTGAATAAAAACAAATATTGCATTGAAGAATGTGATGGAGATACCTAAGCTGTGTATCAAGTTGTGTAACCCCTGCTAGATACCATAATTAATGTTTTATTATACTGATAAGCATGAATAAATGATAATCTTTACTTAACATACTGAGATGAGAGAAGGGTCAGGAGTTGGAGGGAAAGTATCAGGACTCTAAATGAAGGAGGAGGAGAATTGATGAATAATCAAATTAATCTCTGAGAAGAGATATTATATGTGGTGAGTAATCTCATATTTCATTTCTTCTGCTGTGCTAGGATATTAAGGCTGTCTTTCAGGACCAGGAAAATTGCTCCCAAATGTAGTGGAAAAGATAATGTAAAAATATATAAATATTATAGCAATAATGTAAAGCCATACAATTTTATGGCCATTTCAAGGTCAGAAAATGGACCAAGGAGGAAGCTGCTCTTTTTAGGGCCTCTGTCTTCTCTCTAATGCACAGTCAGACATGTGCAGTTTACTCTAAGAACACTACTTCAAACTCAGCTTTACAGATGGCAGGGCAGAGAATGGTGTCAAAATAGATCAATGCATCATGAAATGATACCTCAGTGAAATTACAAGAAGTTAAACAGTAATTATGGTTCTGGTAAGATGGGTAACTCAACCAATTAAGATATGAGCTCAGTTTTAATGCATATTTTTATATTCAAAAAGAAAAAAGAAACCAACACACACTTAAAAAGTATGCCTCTGAGCTAAATAATATGAAGCTCTGAGGAAAGGCAAATTCTGTGTTCCATTAAACAAAGGAAGAAGAGAGCTTTTCCATACTACCATTTCTTTGCATGTTTAAAATACAGTGTGTGTCTAATAAAATATTCAGGAGCAATCATACTACAAAACAATGCAATAGTACAACTTTATCTTTAGGGACATCAGCCATAGACATGGATGTGCACTGTTCATCTATTCAAGTAACTTTGTTTTCCTTTCTGATTGACTTTACAAGCTGAAAGCTATTACCCCAAACAGGTCATTAGTGTCAAGCAAGGAGTTTAAAATTACTTTTTTCGCCTACATTTTCCTCACATATTTTCTACAATGCTCAGACATTTGGCACTGTATTTCTGTTTTATCTGCAACATTATAAAGAACTTAGAGTTTATTTAGTTTTAAGCCCCTTGTAATAATAATTTTTTTTAGAAGTCACTGTCTTTTGTTCTCTGTGTTATAAATGCAACAACTTCATGTTAGATTAGTGTAAAAGAGATATCTCAGGATATTTAAAAATATCATGAGATGATTACTTTTTTTTTTACTGACGGTAATTATGTGAAAGCAATTCCTGATGTCTACATAAGCACACACTTGTTTTGTGACTGTTTTCACAGCATATGCTTCCAAAGCTTTGGTTAAAGCTCATCTGATGACTCGCCCGCTAGCACATGGCACTACCAACTAGAAAGATTTAGGTTAGTACCTTAGGCTTATTAGCACAGTCAAAGAGCTAAACTTAAGTGGCAGTGAGATTGTACCATCAGTGTGACTTACTTAAAAAAGAAAGGAAATGACTAACACTGTAAGGAAAGCTTTGTCCCAAGATTAAGAGCTCAACAAAAATTCCACAATCCCAGAGGTTGTATATTTTTTTAATTTCCATCAAATTTAGGCTTTTACTGGTGTCTGCAAAGCACAAAATTTTTTCAAGTCTTCTCAGCAAAGTAGTTGAATATTGCCACCCTGTTTTTACAGGGTAAGGGCCAGCCAAAACTGGAATGCTCCTCTCCAGAGGAAAAGGAGAGGGGAAAGAAAAGGGTGGAAAATGTGTGACAAATAGGGAAGAAAGAGGAAGGACAGGAAGGAATACCAAAAACCTATCATACTTTTCCCACTATTGCCATAGAAGGATAAAGACAGCAAATGATGTTTAAATCACAGGTCATCTGCTACCTTCCGTTTCCCTACTACATCTTTGGTAGTAGCAACCAGCTTGACTTTCTAGGGCTCTGGCACAGAGAGAGATAGGAAATTACTTGTTTGTCACCTTCAACTATGTGGTACACTAAGCAGCTGATTACTCCAGCAGTGCCTACAAGTGTCATTGGCAAGGTATGTGTCATAAAAGGAGGGAAAATATCCTCTCCACCACTTGAAAAATAGGAGAGGTCTAAAAATATATCAAACAAAAAGCCACCATTTTCAGATGACACAGTTTCACATAGTTGTTGGGACCTTTTTGCAGTAGCAAAACTGATATAGTAGAAGTTGCATGCCCTGTGAAGGATCTGATTTCATATCTTTTTCTAGCCCATTTCTAAGATTCTACAGCTGGGAACTTATTTATGTCATCCTAAAACATGTCTGACAGAACCCTGTGCAGCCCATTGCCTGTCTGCTTTGATAAACTTTTAACATAGAATCACAGAACAGTTTAAGTTGGAAGGGACCTTAAAGATCATCTAGTACCAACCACTTTACAATGAACAGGGACACCTTCCATTAGACCAGGTTGCTGAAAGCCCCATAAAACCTGACCTTGAACACGTTCAGGAAGGGGGTGTCCACAGCTTCTCTGGGCAACCTGTTCCAGTGACTCACCACCCTCTCTGTGAAAAATTTCTTCCTGATACTCAGTCTAAATCCACCCACTTTCAGTTTAAAGCCATTATCCCTTCTCATGTCACTACATGCCCTTGTAAAAAGTCCACCTCCAACTTTCTTGTAGGCCACCTTCAGGTACTGGAAGGCTGCTATAAGGTCTCCCTGGAGCCTTCTCTTCTCCAGGCGGAACATCCCCAACTCTCTCTCAGCCTGTCATCACAGGAGAGGTGCTCCAGCCCTCTGATCATCTTTATGGCCCTTCTCTGGCCTTGTTCCAGACTTTTTTTAACGCAGTTCAGGATACAATTGTCTTTCTGGCCTGGAAATGCACACTGCTGGCTCATGTTGAGCTTCTCATGAACCAACACTCTCAACTCCTTCTCCTCAGGGCTGCTCTTGATCCATTCACCATCCAGCCTGTAATTGTGTTTGGGATTGCTCTGACCCTTGTGCAGAACCCTGCACTTGGCCTTGTTAAACTTCATAAGGTTGGCACAAATCCACCTCTCCAGCCTGTCAAGGTCCCTGTGGATGGCATCCCTTCCCTCCACGGTGTCGACTACACCACACAGCTTTTTGTTGCTGGCAAACTTGCTGAGGGTGCACTCAATCCCACCGTCCATCAACAAAGATGTTGAACTGCACCAGTCCCAGTACTGACCTCTGAGGAACACCACTTGTCACTGATCTCCATTTGGACATGAAGGCAGTGACCACAACTCTTTGAGTCTGACCATAGAGCCAGTTCCTTATACACTGACTAGCTCATCCATCAAACCCATGTGTCTTGTTTAGAGACAAGGATGTCATGCAGAACAGTGTCAAAATATGTGGAAATACATGATAGTAGAAGAGTTCTACATAGAGTAAAGCTAAAGACTGTTTTGATCCCAATACAAGTATGCCTGTCTTTCACTAATCAGCAACTAGCAAAGTTATAAAGATTTAGAATCAAGACCAATAAAAATGCACTTGTTTAGACAGTGGAACAGCCTTAAAGGGAGTAATTACGAGGAAATCTTCCCAAAATTCTCCAGAGAGCAGCAGAGGTTTTAAGCAGTTACTGTGTCCCAAATTAGATGTATAATATTTCTCAAATGGGAACTGTTGTGATGTCTGCATTTATGCAGTCTACCACACGATTCTGTTTATTTATGAGTATGAGATACTCTCCTGACATACCACATCACATCCTACCACAACACAGGCACATGGATAGTTTTCTTATCATGGGTGTCTGAGTAATTTTTGTCATGTTTCAAGGAAGTTTTTTGGAGGTAGAATCACAAACAATATGCTTTTTATTGCACAGGTCAGTACTTATTACAGTAAAGCTGTTTGGCATGAAAAGATGCTTCTCCTGGATATACCTAGGAAAACCTGCAGCTGTAAAATAGGATCTGTACACATGGATGGGATCAAATAGACCCAAACGCACTCACTGATCTCCTCTGATATCCAGTCATAAGCACACTTTTGTCCAAAAGTCTTTTAACAGCTGTGTTGGTGTGACACTGTCTCACACTGTGGGCACAGCTCTGGGCTGAGGTTTGCTTGTGGCCTGCTCACATATGTATGCTCTCGCCCACGCACTTTGATGCCTAAGAAAATGCGTATTAAACAGACCATTACATTCATGTGATTTTTTTCCTCTTCTATTTAGATAATATGATAAAATATGAAGCTATAAAATAGAAGAAGAGGAAGTAAAATAAACCAAATTAAAATAAAGTAAAATAAAATAAACCAAAATAAAGTAAACCAGGATTAAATTAATATTAAGACCTAGTTTTTAATTCATCTATCCCTTTAGGAAATAATGCTTGATGCACCCTTAATAATGTAATCCTCATTGGAATCATTATATGTTTCTGAAAATATAACTCAAAAGCATTTTAAATCAGGCCTCTCTCTTGTTTCTCTCTTGCCTTCTCCATACTTTGTAATTACACTTTGGGAGTAATACAAAACTTTAGGAGTAATGCAAAAAGAAAAATAAAGTAGAAATATATTATGAAAACAATTGCTTACTTTCATCCATAATTTAATTAGAAAAGTTCCTTGAAAAGATCTAAGGGATCCACTGGGGTATTAGAACTTTTTGGTTTAAAGCCTACACAGTCCTGATGATAATGTGATGCAAACCCTTGAAGTGCTGAAATAGTCAACTTCCCTTATTACATGAGATGCTGCCTGAGAAACATGGTAAGTGGATACACCCATGGATGAGGACCTTACTTGTATTGGGCTAATGCAGCAAGGTTTTCTGGGGGGCAAGGCAGGGGAGGAGGGGGGCACAACAGTTGTGACTTCTGTGAGAAGCTGCTGGAAGCCTCACCTATGTACAATACAGCCAGTGCCAGTGGCTCCAAGATGGGAGAGCCACTAGGAACAGAACTAGGAAGAGAAATTTCAGCAGAGAGAGAGCTTGAGATGTGTGAGAAACAAATCTGCTGACACCAAGGTCAGTGGAGAAGGAGGCAGATGAGGTGCTCCAGGTGGAAGAGCAGGGATTCCATGAAGCCCATGGTGAGAGTGCAGGCTTCCCCCTGCAGCCATGGACGTCCACGATTAAGCAGAGACCCACCTGCAGCCCGGGGAGTACCCCACGCTGGAGCAAGGGGATGCCTCAAGGAGGCTGTGATCCCGTGGGCAGCCTGAACTGGATCAGGCTCCTCGCAGGATCTCTGACCCTGTGAGGGACCCACACTGTAGCAGACTGCTCCTGAAGGACTGTATCCCACGGAAAGAACCCATGCTGGAGCAGTTCGTGAAGAACTGCAGCCTGTGGGAGGGACTCATGATGGAAAAACTTATGGAGAACTGTCTCCTATAGGAGGGACTCCATGTTGGAGTGGGGAAGAGTGTGAGGAGTCCTCCATACTTGAGGAAGAGGGAGCAGCATAAACGTGATGAACTGACCACAACCGCCATTCCCTGTCCCCATGTACCTCTTGGGCATAGGAGGCAGAGAAAATGGGGGTGATGTTGAGCCCGGGAAGAAGGGACAGGTGAGAGGAAGGTGTTTTAAGGTTTGGTTTTAGTTGTTTTCAACTTGTGATTTGATTGAAAATAAATTAAAACAATTTTACCCAATTTGAGTCCGTTTTGCCCACTATGGAAATTGGTGAATGATCTCTCCCTGTCCTTATCTTGACCTATAAGTTTTTAATTATATTTTCACTCCTCTGTCCAGCTGAGAAGGGGAGTGAAAAACCAGGTTCGGTGGGCACCTGGCCTCCAGCCAGGGTCAAACCAACATATTACTTTTCAAGGTAAGTAAATAATGTTGAATCTTCTGTAGCCGTTAAATAATTTTTGTGGACTTTTTATGTTGCATTTATTTCTGAATGCCATTCAGAAGATTAGATTTTAAAACAAGACATTTTGAATTAAGTTTTGAAGTATGAACTTATAAAGGATTTATTTAATAAAATCCAGATAAGGGATTTATCCTTCCAACACTAATTTTGTTGATTTCTTGGTATGAAAGCTGATATTTTGAGATGGATATGACAGTGATAGTTGACAGTTAAAGCAAGAAGCTGACCCATTGGGAGGACATAATTTGGAAAAAGTATATAACAAAATGTACAGGAAAATTTGGTGGAAAATGATGTACAAATTGAGTCAGAGCTAGCTATACTTCCAAACTAGGCCAGGGAAAAAAAAATGTACAAGTGTAACAGGGAGATGAATAAAGACAAAGAGGACCTGCTGGCAAGGTTTTTTTTTTGTTTGTGTATATGTATTAGAAAAATCTAGTCTCATGACTTTATGCTCTTTCTTAAGCTTTCCTGACAGCCTTTGTTTAGGCTACTGATTACTACAAGTAATTAGACTACTAATTACTACAAGTAATTAATTACAATAACATTTGCATTTCAGGAAATATACTTTTTTTTTTTTTTAACTTTGGAAATCAAAGTCCTAAGCATTCTCTACAGAGGTAAAAAGCCACATAAGTAACTTCTTATATGGTTTGGACATTTTAGATTAACCAGTGAATTTTACATATGTAGGTTTTTTTATATACATTGTGTCCTGAACTCATCCATCCATAATTTCATTTTTTCTTTACTTCCAGTCAAGTGGGGAGAGAGGCTAGAGGAGGAACAGAATTAGTATTTTTTTTTTTCCATTGGCACAGTCATATTATCAATCTTTATTCCACTTTTTGTATGACTTGGATACTTTTATCTTTTTTTTTTTTTTTTTTTTTAATCCATATCTACTTAACTTCTTTCTCCAAGAACTATGAAAGGCTGTTTTCTAAAAATGGACTCTTCAGACACTGGTTTGCATCTTTATTTCAGTTGGAATGCCTTTGGCCAGAAATTTGTAGTTATTTGGCTTTGTGAATATAAGCATATGACTAAATATTTGGCTGGGAGCTGACATTTCATCATGCTGGAGCACTGTGACATTATGGTGTTTTACATGATATAATGACCTTATGGTCTGACGTGATGCATTGTTCACTCTCTGTAGAAAAAGTAACAGCTTTGAGCTTGCACTGATTATAAACTGGCCATTTGCTGTATTCACAGGTATTATACTGCTGCTACTCAGCAAATGCAAGCAAGTTTAGCAACTTTATAATCCAAGTATTGCAAACTCTCATGGAGTTCAAAGCAAGTTTAGCTTCTGTCATAGGTCTACAGGATCTTATCTTCCATCCACTGCTTCTGTTGGCTACTTCTATTAATGAGTACAGAAATATCCCATATTTTTATGGAATTTCACTTTAGCATCCTATTTCCCCAATCATTCAAAAATAAATAAATTAAAAGGCTATAATTTATAATTAAGCATATGTTTCTTAAAATCTCTTTTATCAGTGTGTGGAAAAGCGGTAGGATTTTAATCTGTGACCTTTATACAAACAGCTTGTTGCAGAAGTGGGCTAGGATTTCAACCTCAGGCTAGAAGAAAAAAAAAAAAATATTCGGCATGAAGTGCTTGATCTATACTTATAGAAGGCAACAGGAATTTTCAGCTGAC
Organism: Rhynochetos jubatus; assembly: GCA_027574665.1. Classification (NCBI taxonomy): domain Eukaryota; kingdom Metazoa; phylum Chordata; class Aves; order Eurypygiformes; family Rhynochetidae; genus Rhynochetos; species Rhynochetos jubatus. The sequence continues at coordinate 100,174,748 of CM050649.1, read as the reverse complement.
TTTGGGTCAAGTTCACAGTTTTGTTGGTGAAAGGCTACTCAGCCGTTGTTTTTTTACATTATGGGTAATAGAGCAAACTTAGCCATGACATATAGTAATTCAGTTAAACCATTTAAACCATTAGTGTGGCCTCTGATAGTCCGCATTATATTCTCTGAAATAGTGCCCATAGTAGTGACTATAGTGTGTGTAAGTGCATATAAACCTGTGAGTGTGAATATTTTTATGGATCTCTGTGGCCATTAGTATTGTTCAAAGGGCATAAGATAAAACAGTTAGCCTAAATAGTGAATTAATGTTGATTTTTTTCTCTCATTTCTTAACCCAAGGAAAGCGTTTATTATCTTCTGTATGATTCCTAGCACACCCGGGTTCATATTGCTGTTTACTGGATCCTCTCTTCCACTGGACTGTTGATCAGTATTGATTTCAAATCTATGCTCTGTGAGAGACCTATTACACATTTAAAAATATTTAAATAAACTTGGGAACAGCCACTTGCTAAAAAAAAAAAAAAAGAAAAATTCTACCACTTTTTCTCATACTACAAAGATAGAAATTCATTAGGAAAGTGCAGCTTTTCCATAATTAAAACTAATTTTTACTGTTAGGCTGTTGTGGTTTAACTCCAGCTAGCAAAATACCACGAAGCCGCTCTCACAAATCCCCCTCTCCTCCTCCAGTGGAGGGGAAGAATTGGAGGAAAAAGAAATAAGGAAGCTCATAAAATTGAGATAAGAACTATTTACTAATTAAATCTAAATCAATATATGCACATACTACTACTAATAAATTATTAAAATAGTAGAAAATGAAACATATAGTACAATATATACAATATGATACAATCTAATACAATTTCCCACCACCTACTGACCAATGCACACCCAGATGTTGAGTGATGAAAATCAGAGCCCGAGAGCCCAAGAACCACAGCCCAAGAGCGATTGCAGTCCGAGAGCCGCGGCCTGAAGGCCGGAGCTTGGGAGCCTACGCAGCGGATTTCGAGCAAACCTTATCACTGATAACACAGCCAGAAAACTCAAAACAATCCACCAGCTCCCACACGAATGAGCCAGCACAGGAGTTAGCAAAGCAGCTAACGCAGGAGGGTTAGCAAGTTGCCCAGAGAGACGAGTAAGGGAATAAGAGAGAGAAGGGCAGAGTAATGGCTACCGGACCCCCTTCCCTACCCAAGAGACCGGAACATGACGTACTACGGAATGAAATACTTCCTTGGTCAGTCTGGGTCAGCTACAGTATCTGAAGCAGACAAAAGACCTTGAATTCAGTACAGGCCATCCCCAGCACCAGCTGAAGCCTTATCAATGTTTTCTCTTAGTGTCCAGCAACAGAGTTCCCTGGCAACCAGAGTAAAGGGAGTTAACCCTTTCCTGACTGAACCCAGCACATAGGCAAATTTCGGCTCTCATCAAAATCCCCCCAAAAAGTAGGATATTGGTGATACCAAAAAAATTTTACCCATGTGATTATTTAAAAATTATTCAAACAATTTTTTAAAAACTATTAAATATAACAAGAATAATTTAGCCCTTTTTTGCCACATATTATGTGGAAAAAAATCAAACCAAATTAAAAGTCTGCTTATTTTAGAAAAAAAAAAAAAAATTCTTTGCTCACTCTTTTTACAGTTTTATTTGCCAAAGATGTGTCCTGTGTGAAGAAAAAAAAAAAAAAAAAAGCAAACCAGGTTTCTACAGCTGGGTCATGGAGCCACACACTGTGGTGTTTATAGCATTTGCTACTATAATATAATGTGTTGACTGCTCTGTGTACCTTCAGAAAGAGCAGGTTATCAATTCTGATTTGTAATGTTTCTCTGCTACTGATTCTGTCACTGGCTAAACATATATCCTGTCTTGATCTCCTTTTCTTCAATGCAGTAAAACTTGTAAAGCCCTACAGGTGGTGGGGTTCCCCCTTGCTGAGGGCTACCACGCAGGCAGAGACGCAGAATCCTTCCCATCCCCATGCATACCACTGTCTGGGGTGTGACAGTGTTTGGCTTTGTGTTTTCATGTGCACTGTCATGCTTAGCACTGGAGGGAAGAAAAGCTCACAAAGATTTTTACTGAGGGTTTTAAAATTCTGGTGGGACTGGATCCTAACACCCTCGAGGCAAGAGCTGCCCTTGCTTTTGTGTAAGAATTATAAATGTCTTCCAGCAGGAGTAAAGTCTGCCTGTCACTTTGGCAATCAAACTGTAGGTCTGTGAGGCATTTGGAAACATGTAAAATAATGTGTATCCTCCCTTCTCTTCTAAATCAATGGGAAATTTCCTATCAGCTCCTAAAGAAGAAAAATATGGATGATTGGTGCTATTTATAAAGCCAATTAAAGTAAAACTAATTCATGTTTACGTTTAGACAATATCAAATATTTGAGGATTTTTCTTTCCTCTTCATATTTATTTTATAATTTATGTATTTTTCTCCCCAAGGCAATGTGTATCAGGGTTTGGTTTTTTTTGGTAAGAATTTCTAGGACTATTAAATGTGTCATTTTTAAAATACTAGTGTCATACCTGGATTTTTTCCATTGTCTTTTTTTTAATACTCTGATACCTGCCCCAGTGTCCATGACTTTTGAGAATAATTATTAACAGTGGCTCAGTGAGCTAATTAGCTAATTCCCTTTGGGAAGCCTGAAGAAGACCAAAAGATTCAAATGTTGGTTACCTAGAAACAAGAAAAAATGTATTTAAGTTTTATAATTCTGTATGAGTTTTCTGAAGATAGAATTTGTGTGTTTTTGTAAAAAATAAAATAAAATATCAGTCTTACTTTCTAATTATGTTAAATTTTTGCATATCTCTATACTCCATACAGAGATCAGTTTGACAAGCATAAACATACACTTCCTTGATGAAAATAATTTTCTTTTCATGATTACACTTGCTGACTCCTCATTACTTAAACTGCTAGAAAGGGATCTCAAGGGAGTGGCTTAGTCTATTCCCTTAAGGTCAAGAGCTTCACAAGTGGATGTAAGTAATCGAGTTATAGGGCAAAGATGAGTAAAGCTTTTAGGAAGTTAGGAAGAAAAATTGTCTTGATAAAGAAATGAATCTAATTTACAGAGCGTTATTTTAGTACATAAATTGTCTAATTATATTGTATCTCACAGGCACATTTCCTATTAATTACTAAAAATGAGGGACCGATTCTGAGGCCGTTCCAGGGATCCTTTTATCACAGACTGGAGGAGTTAGCAGTTGAATAAAACTCAGTGTGCCCTAAAAATTACTTCTGAATCCTGTGCAGGCTTGCTTACCAGTGTTTTGTCACATAAGTATAGCAAAGTAGTTGGGATGTCAGAGAGCTATATTTTTCTAGGGAGAATACTTGTAGCATTCTGGGTGACAGTTTTTCTGCACAGGTGTAGAAATGTGTTTACATATACATCTCAGCTAGTCATAGGGAAATAACTATAGGGAAATTGGCACTTTTAGGTCACCACTATGATAAAGTACTTGTGTAAAATAGACCAGATGTATCCTGCTCTACAGCTTCTTCTGACTATAAAAGAAGCTCAAAACAACTAGCCTCGTGACCATATCTGTGTGAGACCTTCACAGTGAGGGTTTAAATTAGTTGCATTAAACATGGTTACATAATGCCATGCAGGTTTTACAAGGGAATTCTGTATGGATTAGGAGCCTACACTATATCTCTCCTTCTCTGAAAAATCAGCTGGTATACATAAGGTATCCCTAATGAGACTATGTCTGCTTGACTATATTACTCTGATAAAATTAAGTGAAATGCAGATACCCTCTCCTTACACTGAGAGTTACTACATTGCTTCCTGACACAGTCACACCATATCCTTTATTATCTTTGAGTCTTCTGACTTAAACATCTCGGAAATCCTTATGGTCTGTAATTCTGCCCAACGTGTAAACATTATGCTTGAGTTGGGAAGAAGGTTTGGTCTTTTTATCCCAGCTCAAAGTATAGCTAGCTGAATAGCATTACACTGTTGTGGCAAGGATAGCCTGAAAGGAGACTACAGATGAAGAAAAGAAATTTTATGGAAATTAAACAAAACAATAGAATCTTTTAAAAAGTAAACTCCCTGGAAATTCATCTTTAAGACTAATGATGTTATCTTTAATATTGTCTAATGTGCCAGTCACTACAGCCTGCCCAGGACTAGGTAGGCTTATCTGGAAGATAACTTTTTGACACTGATGCCTACGTCATTGTTATCAGCTTTCTGTGATTCAAGAGTGGAAGGTGACTGATATGGTAAGTATGCTATTACTGCAAATTACAGTGTTAAGGAGCCTTCATCTTGATAAAGGTTTCCACATAGATAAATGACAAAAAATACACAATAATATTTCCATCTTTATTTCAGAAAACACAGGTTTTCCTTGTTGCTTACACTGCTCCCACCAAACATTTAAAACATATTAATTCTTAGTAAATATTTACTAAGATAAGAACCTTTACAACTAGAGACAGTCTAGGTGTATTTATCCAGTTAAAGGTCCTGTTGCTAGCCATACAAGTTGTACCTGGCTTACTGTTTCAGGTTTTGACTCATATAAATATTTTTGTTTATTCTCTAAAAATGTGCTGCTTCCCTTAAATGTAAAATATCTAAAAATTAGTGAGAAAGAAAAAACAATTACACTTAAAAAAACCAAAATCAAAACAAAACAAAAAAAACCTACAGGAATTATTTGCTAAGGAACAGAAAACAAATACTTACAAAATTGTGCAGCTTTACTTACAGAATTCAGAGTTACTCTGAAGACAGACATACTGTGTATCATAGTCAATATCGCCTCATATGTTGCATAGTTTCAGAATACTAACAAATGTTTTAACTGTAGAGGTGCAAAGGAGAGACAAGATTATGGAGGTGTGGTAGATAAAGAAGTGATAAACCGTACAAATTCACTATACAGGAGCAGTAAGAGACAAGTAAGTTTTTTAAAATCAGAGTTTACTGATTCAGGCCAAAGGAGGATTTTACAGTTTTTCACAGTGTCACAGAAAGCAAGCAAAGGAAGAGAATATAGGTTTTAAGGAGGTTCAGAAATTAATTTTTAATACATTCTTGATGATCCTGTTTCTTCCATCATCAATCTAGACAAGAGGTAGTAAATAGTTTCATTTTATTGGCCACCTAGCTTGACTTGAATATATACAATTCATTGTATATTTTTCAGAGGATCAGAAATGCAGGGCCAGAAGGGATCATCAGATCATCTTGTCTGATCACTGCTATAACCCCACAGAATTTTACCCATCTGAGATGTATCATTTATGCTGGAGTAATACATACAATAGCATTTCTCCTACAACATTTTTACAAATCTTCTGAGAAACATCTAGTCTCATAAAGAATTTTCTGACTCCTGAGAGAACTGGAATCCAAAACTGTCAAACTCTTGGCAGAATGGTACCTCACCATCAGTTCTGAATAACTATAATTAAATCAAAGTGAAAATTATTTTAATATAATTATTCATGTTTGCAGCATTTAGAGGATTATCTCTTCAGTTAGTGAAATGTGTTCTGACCTTGTAGTGAGCCAACACAGCAGACTGTAATGAGACAGTGATTTCAGTCAGAATTTAGGCAGTTTAACCATAGGTTTTGGTGTACAGACCTTTATGTTAGCAGGAATGACCTCTGTTTAACATGAGCACATACTATGGCTGCCTTTAACAATACCACCTCCATATACAACTTGCAAGACGTCATTTCTACAGAGATGTGCATAAATGTATCACTCTCAATGAATCTCAGTGTGACATCTAGAAAGTTCAGTATTGTACAGGTAAATGATTGATAACTTTCATCACTCCAAAGAATATTCTAGAAATGTGAAGAACAGTGAGGCTGCCAAACTTCACCATGGATGGTAACTGCACATCAAGCCATGGTCAACAAGGAGAACCTTGTCATATGCCACAGGAGCACATCAGAAGACATGTAAGATTTCTATCCCTTTCCTACCAATTCTGTTTATCATAGAATAATCATTGGCTAACCTTCTGTGTGTGGCATTCTTGCCAAGACCCCAAAGGAATCAACACTACCTTGGTTTGAAAAAATGGACCTTCATGACACACACATTGTTCTTTAAATTTTATTCAAAATTATTTTAAAAACTTCACATAACCATTATAGACACATTCGTATCTCTTCCAAAAACTACTTACTAACTTTTCTATATTTTCTAAAATGTCAGTCCTTTGCTCACCTTCCACAGTTCATCCTCTTCTGTCCTTGTTTTACTAGTCAGGTCATTACTGCTTTCTCATGTATATCATTCTGGTTTGTGCTTCTATGAAGAATGCTCTATCATCCTCTAGCTTCTTGTCAAACAATTTTTCTCTTTTTTCCAACCTTTATTGTTTGTCTTTTCTTCTCAAAGTAGCAACATGAATTACCACAAAACTAGTATATTAGAGAAATTAACAGTAGTTAATTAAAAGTAGTAACGTTCTTAAACATCACTACATATAAACCTGAAAACATACAAATCAGGAAAAAGAAAAATAAGTTTGGTTTTGTATCAAACTTTCAAACCTTTTGTTTTACAATTTTGATAATGTACATTTACCTAGTTGATGATGATTAATAGATCTGAACTGAGAAGGAATGTTCTCATCCATGTATATTTTAAAATTGTCATTTTTTTCTCAGATAACAAAAGTAGTACTCTACATGGGAACTGAGCAAGCAAACACAAAGAAAGGTTTTGATAAAATTAATTTATGTCTTTGAATGATCCACAAATATTTCACATGGAATGATCATAGTGATAGTTAATTTATATTAAAAAACATGTGATTTCAGACTGGGGGAAAACTGAGAAATAAAACCTCCTTTTGATTTGTTTTTAGCTTAAGAAGCTCATTGAATTAAGCCTTTTCCTGAAAAGAAAGTTGTCTAATCACTTTTTTAATGTCCAAAATTTAACAGTGACATATTAGTGAAGAACTTGCTTGATAAATCCTGCTATGCAACAGAACTATCCTATTGTGTTCTATATACATTATCTTTTGAGAAAAGTTAGTTATGCATGATAGTATCCTACAAATTTTGAGATGAAGCAAAGCCAGAATTCTGTTCATATTATTCATGCATGACTTATGGTGCACAGAACTGTAACAATGCAAGCAATTTCACAGTCTTTTAACGTTGAACTGGCAAGACCGCTTTCTCAAGGGCTTTTCTATGCCAGCTCAGTCCTTGATCTCCTTTGAATAGTAATGCCAAGAGTATCAACTTCTGTTTATGAGTTCTAATAGATATTATTTTCCATTGGACAGCAAGTCTTAAAAGAGCATGTCCCCTCAAATTCTTTTTGTCTTGTAGCTGTTAGCATGATACTGAAACATCAGAAGTAATTAAACAAAATTATATTGTAAATCCCAAGATAAAAGTGTGACTAATTATTAATTCTTTGGTATTTTGTCATAAACCTCCTTATAATTTCAAAGCCTTAGTCAATATTCATGTAGCTAATTCTCCCTAAGTATATTTTTCTTTCCACTACTAAAATGTTTGTGTGCTGATTAATAAATAATTCCTTAAAGTTCTAAGGATATGGTTTTAATAGTTATTTTTCTTTAATATTTTGATCCAAGCTGTGGTTTTCAAAAGTATATTTATTTTGAGATTCATACTAATGAATTACAGTTTTACATATATATGTATTTCATTCTTTCATCAAGAAAATGAATAAGACTTACTTTCCATAAAGGTATAAAAATCCATTGCTACATTTTATATGGCACTGAGTAACATTTCAGTCAAAATGCAGATTTTGTTCAAGAAAAGAGCTTTCAGAACTGTGTTGCTTAAACCATACTTGCACAAAGAAACCAGATACAGCTACTGCAAATTTTAAATCTGCTTTTCTAATATATAATTGCTATACATGGAACTATTTGCTTATTTTTCAAATCCCCAGCAATTCTTACATCTCATTCTGTTGTATATGATTAATCTGTTGCTCTATACATGGCTTTGAATTAATTCTGCAAAAATAAGCAGTCTAATTCAACATATTTATTTGTCTAGAAAACTTTCAGGTGAGCTGGCCTCATAGTGGTCCATATAGTAACATCCACTGAGTATTTTTATGGATTTTTTAATCTACGTCTTGAATTTCTTTCCTCTGTTAGTCTTAAGTAACTGTAATTGATGGTCAAGTTCCAACACACTCTCCTTTTTTATTTTTAATATTGATTAAAATTTTTAATACATGTAAGTTGTCAAAGACACTAAAATTATTCAGCCTTTCAACAACTATCAAAAATTTAATTTAACATTTAGTTCTTTACACTGCAACATGAAATCTGGAGAATTACATTTTATTCCTTTGGATATGTGAGTTTGTTTATTTTGGCACTATTTTGCTTCTTTAGAAAGGCACTTATTTTCTAGACATGTCAATACAAATGTAAAACAACTCACAGTAGCCAGTGACCACTATGAACAAGTAAACAAGATAAATTGAAACGTTATTTTGCATGCACTTCAAAAAGTTAAAATGTGCTATTATAGTTCTGCTGAGATTGAGGCAGAGATAAGCAAGACCACAAAAATAGATATATACATAATGCAATTTCTTGTTTATTTGCTTATATCGCAATCCACTTTTTATAACTAAGGAATTGTATTTTAAGGGACAAGAAAGTTTTCAAGAAGAGCACATGTAAAATGAATCGTGTTATGACAACATAGTGTTTCAAATTAGTTCACATGAGAAACATGCAGACTGCCTCTAGCTTGAAGTCCCAGTGTTGAAGAAGGTGAATTTCTACCTTTAAGAGGGGAAAGCCAGTGTGATTCTTCTCAATCATCCTTACAGACCTACCATAGAGATATCTTTGACTGAATTGCTCCCCATAAGCTCCTTTCCTAAATAGAAAGGAAGAGGAATAGACTCTACCAGGGAAAAAATGTTGGATTCTATTTCAGACATCAACATTAAGGTAAGATATACTGTGCTTTTGAAGTTCCTGTTTTTCTATGTTGATTATAACAAAAACCTTGGCTGAAAGCTCAGATGTAGCTGCCTAAATAATAGACATCTCTCTTCCAAGACCCAAAGATCTTAGAGGGTACCTTTCAGAAAGTTTTAACTAATTTGGGTGCACAACTACTGGTTCCTTTAAGCACATTTATTTATTTGAATTTTTCTTTAATCCTAGTCTGACTGAATATGCTCTTGGTTTATTCCATAGAAATCCCCCCAGGCAAGATATGGCACAGCTCACTTTCTCTCAGGAATCTTGGAAAAAACCCAAAACCAAACAAAAAACAACAACAAAAAAAAAAAACCAAACAAGAAACACCTAAATAGTGATTACTTTTTAAAGACACAGGGATGTGGAAAATAGCTGGAGCATGTACTATGTATTGTATGCATGGTCAGTCTAGAAGGGATTAGCCCTCCACACAAGCCATTTTGTATCTGGAAGCCAGGATTGATCCAGGCATTAATGCATTTGGCAGTGTGGAGGTCACCAGATTAGTACATAACTTTTAGGGATAGATGGGTGCCTAGAGAGAAATTCTGTCTGCCTACATTTGAACACCTGTCAGGGCAACAGATCTGTACAGCTCAGCAGCAAACTATCTCTATTTATAGACTTTAGAGAGAACTTCTGGAAAAATGATTCACTGCATGTTATGAAAGTATACATCTATATACTTATATAGTTCTGCTGCACATCTTCTAGTGCCTAGTATTACAGCTTCCATCACTTACAACCCTGATAGTATGTATGTTTAGGTCAAATAAGTGAGCTTTCTCTGTTTTGATTACTGAGAATTTCTAAGCTATTTGTTCTTCTTCAAACCTCATGTCTGTTATGATGACTGGCTGTAATTTATCCCATTTGTCATAGTTCTCTACTGATTTAATTAGACAGATGTCTAGAGGTACTTTCAGAAATGCTAGGACCTTTATGTTCTATTTAATACATTGACAATTGGACATTTTGAAAATCCTGCCAAATATCCCCCCAAAAACCTTACAAAGGATAACAGAATCAGTACATGATCAATGGTCTTTGGCTAGAGAAGATTATCCTGTAAAAATTGCAGTTGTTTAAAATTCCTCAAAAATGTCTTAGAATCACAGAATGGTTTGGGTTGGAAGGGACCTTAAAGATCATCTAGTGCCAACACCCCTGCCATGGGCAGGGACACCCTCTACTAGACCAGGTTGCTCAAAGCCTCATCCAGCCTGGCCTTGAACACTTCCAGGGATGGGGCATCCACAGCTTCTCTAGGCAACTTGTTTCAGTGCTTCACCACCCTCTTTGTGAAGAACATTTTCCTGATATCTAACCTAAATCTATCTGCTTTCAATTTAAACTCATTACCCCTTGTCCTGTCATTACAGGGCCTTGTAAAAAGTCCCCCCACAGCTTCCTTGTAGGCCCCCTTCAAGTACTGGAAGGCTGAAATAAGGTCTCCCTGGAGCGTTCTCTTCTCCAGGCTGAACAAGCACAATTCTCTCAGCCTCTCTTCCTAGGAGAGGTGGTCGAGGCCTTTGATCATCTTTATGACTTTTCTCTGGACTTGCTCCAGGGCTCCACAGCTGGACACAGTCTGGGCGGGATATCATCAGAGCAGAGTAGAGGGGGGACAATCCCCTCCAGTGACCTGATGGACATGCTTCTCCTGATATAGCCCAGGGTACAGTTGGCCTTCTGGGCTGCCAGCGCATGCTGCCGGCTCATGTTCAGCTTTTTATCCACCAGTACCCCTAAGTCCTTCTCCTCAGGGCTGCTCTCAATCCATTCTCCACAGGAATGTCCACAGGAATAAGTTCCTGAAGATGAACCTTTATCTCACACTAGACAACATGAGTTGGAAACTCTTTGTTTCCAAATTCAGTTCCAATCCTGAAACTAATATTAGAGTATGCATAGATAGCCACCTGGGAGTATCCTAGCATGGAATTATAGCAGTCACAAATTTTCAAGACCCCAAGAGCTGTGTAAGGGTCAAATCCAAAAGATTTTGGTTTCTTTAATTTTGTTCCTAAAACTGGAATTGTGAGTGGAAAAATTACCCCAAGAAATAAGTGTCTTAAGACACTTTAAGAGGACCAGTCTTGCAGCATTTACACAGTCAAAACTTTCATTTCCTTTACTGGAGTTTGTTCAGTTACACATCACTATCTTTGGCAAGCATGCACTTGCAGATTACTATTACTATTACAATTACTATTACCATTACCATTACTATTGCCATTACCATTACTATTACTGCCAGGAATTCAGGTTTCTCTATGAAGTTATTTGAAATAAAACACTAAATCCAAGCAACTCTAAGCTTTGTTGAAGCATACATCCAAACCCAGATTTATATTACATACATTTTGTGTGTGCTTTTTTTTCTGAAAAAAAATACATAATTCACCTCAAGACAAAACAAATACTTTCTTTTTTTTTTTTAAGTAGCTGATAAAACCATACAGAAACTATGAAACCAGGAATTTCAGGAACTACCGTGAGGCTCTGGATCACCTGTTCTTTCTAGCAGAGAGATCAAAAACTTGATTATACTGTCTAGGGTATATTTATGCCTATCCTCATTTCTAATTAATATTTCAAGTAGTAAAATACTTGTAATTATCAATATTGAACCTTTATGTTTAGAATCAGCACATTGAAGCACACTTTCTATTTTATTAATATTTTTTTAAATTTCTTTTCACTTTCAATCTCACTTTTTGAAATAACTCTGAAGTTCTATCCCTTTTTTCCAACTTTCTTCTTCAGCTTTCAAATATGTAACATTGTATGAAAGAAAAGATGATTTGATTTTATTGACACCAAAATGTCTCTCCAAATACAAAGGGCATAATTTGTCCCCCAGTAAAAAGAAAATATATGGTAATGATTCCGTGATTATAAACAGCTCTTGGTTTATAATTCTGTTCCTCAAGAATTGGCACAGAATCGTCTTCAGAGACACATTCCATTTGTTGCTCACTAGACAGATATTTTTTGTCTTAATAATATATTCAATGAAAAAGAAAAGCAGAGCATCTCCTTGTAGATGGTGCAAGTGTTATGTGTGAAGTGAAACTATTACTGATCATATATTAGTGTGCCCATCTCTGTTTAGATACATTGAGGAAGATGAAGTTATCACTTAGGGAAATCGTTTGTTACCAATTAAAAATGAGTCTAAGTTCCTCCATTTTTTAAAAAATGCAGCATTATTTGTTTTGTAGTGTGGGGTGTTTTCTTTGGTTTTGTTTTGAACTATGACTATGAGAAAATGATACCTCTTGTTTTAAAATTTACTCTTTTACTTGAGCAAGCTCTACCGTTACATTTTGTAGGTGTTGTGTATCTTGGTTTGGAAAGAGAACGTATCTTATGGGATGTCGTGTGAATTCCTTGTTTGAAACAATGTCAAAAGAGTATTTAGTAGAGTTCTAACAAATTATATATCTGTAAGCCAACTGGAGTCAGAAGATTATTGAAGTACCTTGAGGGGATAACCTGAAGACCTTAGCTGGCAGTGTAACCTTTTGCTATGACAGAATGTAAAGTCTACAGTTGATTTGTAGACCTATTTGTATTTGGAAATGATCCTGTGTATTTTTAAAAAGAGTTTTCAGGTAACAGTCTTAAATGATTTTATCCATATGATTAAGGGAATTTAGGGCACTGTGGCAACTGTTCTCCTGAATAATTATTACCTGACAGCACACACAAATTCTGGTCTTCTCAGGTATTTTTTTGCAGTCTCTTTTACTCTCAGAGTGCCTATACGCACTTCAGGAACTAAACTTCTGAATGCAGTACAGTGTTTTCCCTTTTCCTTGATATCTAGGAAACAAGTTACCCAATAGCTTAATTGTTTAAAATAAACTATAATCCTTTGCTTAGAAAAGAACCAGGAACTGAATAGATCCAGCACTACAGAATGGTCTGGGAACTTCCAGTGTTTTCCTTATGACAACCTGACATTTTTTTGCTGTAAATAAGTAGTCTCAGATTTTAGGGAAGTAGTAAATGAGCAAATATTCAGATATGAGTGTAATAAAGCACCCCAATATTAGTTACCTTTATTCTCCATCTTTTCTAAGAAAGAAGTTAAAATGACAGCCTTTTCAAAGGGACAGATCATAGGCAAACACTGATTTTATTTTGAGTGGATGTAACTCCCATCTGAAAGTCTGGGACTAATGCCACTTATTAGGAACTCAAATACCAAGCAGTTTATAAGAAGCTAGAATCAGAGAACATGACCCATTCTAACAGAATTTAGCTGTTATTAAATAGGATGCTTTTAACATTCAGTAGCTTCAGTTTCTTCAGCAGTTTGTACAGCTTCTGAAAATTCTACAAGTCACTGGTCATGAAAATTTACAGCTTTTTCTCCCACAATAAGCTAGTGTTTTCTTCATCTGGTTGCTCCATGGCAATTTAAATGAAAATCAATTGTGTATTACTTTTAATTCATTTTTGTTATAGATGGTATTTTATGTGTCTTAAAAGATTAATTTTCAATGACACCTAAATGTATGTCCCCATATAGTAGATCTGAAATTATTAGGCAAATCTTTGCACATATCTCAAATTTTTTTCTTTATTTCTGCTTATTATATTTGAATACTCTTATTATAATTTTTTAATATTTATTTCTAGTTGAATTACTAAATGTTTATTCTACATGGTTTTCTGAAGTGTAGATGTTTAAAAAAAATCTATAATCTATTAAACATTTCCTTATAAAAATTATTATTTAAATAATTCTTAAATTCTCCTATGTGTTACAACGTAACAGTTCGTTTTCTTTTTCTCTTCTACATCACAACAAAGAAAATTGAGGTCCGTTCCTGACTGAAATTGGCTAGCATCTCTTATTTGGAAAGACAGAAATCCACAGATTAAACGCTTAGACTTTCAGGAACGTGTACAACTGAATGGATATCCTGATTACCTCTTGTAGGCATAAATCTCTTTTTACTGGCAAACAAGGAGGATCTCAAAAAAACAACAGCATCCAGTGAAGTTTTCTGAGAGTTCTAAGGGAAGTGTTAGCCTTGCTCTTTTCTGCAGTACAACTTATCTTCAGGTAAGTAACATGCTTCCCTGTGCTACAGAATCCTTGAATGTATCATTTACATATGGGATGACTTTCTGATAATAAAAATCAGTATGATAGTTCCTGTGCACCATAAAATGCACAAAAGTGGATAGGTAGCACATAACTAGACTTCCACTAAATCCGGTAGACATAAAGTTGCTACACCCAGTTTTTGGAAAACCCAACAAGCAGGAAATGCATTTTCCTTTCATTAAAGAGAACTGAAAGAAAAAAGGCAACACAGCAGTCCAATTTTTTTATTTGTGTTGTGCACTCTTCAGTGTAGTAAAACATCCTCGATGTTCTTTTTGAAAGTATGCTTGAAATGATTTTTTTAATAGACATGCCACAGATAATTGAAAATTTTAACAGAGAGAAAGACTGTTGTTAGCTGAAGCATTGCTTTAATATATACTACCTCAGTTAGCTAAAGCCCTGTAGGTTTGAAAAGGGATATCAAGAATTCTGAATTATTCAGATCCCTGGGTACAGTTAACTGCTTCCAGAGTCCTGCGGTTAGTGAAATATTCACTATCGTAAACTATCTGTGGATAATAGAAGCTTCTCATATTCTGCAGAGATATAATCCCTTGAAAATTATTCTAGTAGTTTGTATTTTTCCATTTCTGACAATATTAACAGCCATCCAACGTCCAAGAAAGAAAAGTAGATGTCTTTATAACTCTAATGATATAAACAACAATGGATCAAAAGAGAATAGACCATGGGATTTTCAGTTTTGGGATTTTTTTTGTTTGTTTGTTTTGTTTGTGGACTAGATTCCTTTATTCAAGTGGTAGGAAATATAAGATTTTGAAATAAGTGCTGTGGATTGAACTGTGGTGATTGAAATACTGATTTTGTTACTACACTATGTATAAGCTGTTCATTTAGAGTAACCTGAAGTAAACTTCTGTCAAAAATGTGAGATATTTTTTCCTGTATCAACTCTGTAGCTGCTAAGACATAATCAGAATAATTTCAAAATTATCCATCTATTTCAAGGAAATTAAAAACCAGAAAAAAAGGTGACTTGAACCAAATGAGGAAACAGTCGAATTGGTTGACAAGCAGCAGGAGGTGTAGAGGCACTTCATAATCATCAACTCAGGGCTGAAAGTGGCCCATGCAAAGAGTATACATGTCAATAAGTATACATGTAAATTATTGGAGAAGGTCTTGTACCTTTCCTGTGAAGTCAGCATAAACAGGAGCCTCACTAAAGTGCCTGTACACAGCATGGGGAACAAAAAGAAGGAATTAAAAGTCAGTATGCAGTTGAAAAGCTATTTTTTTAGTGGGATCACGGAGATGTGGTAGGGTAGCTAATATGGTTTTTAAATACGCTGTGATAATTTAGTAGTATAATACTGCTGAAACTGTTCATATTTGAAACAACACATTTAGACAGGGCAATTACTAGAAACTGTCTTGTTTAAACTGATTGTAGAGGTGTAGGCATGCATACTGACATCCATGGTATTTCTCCATATCAAACCTTTGGCTTAAAAAATAACTTAGAGTCATAGAATCACAGAATGATTTTTGTTGGAAGGGACCATCATCTGGTTCCCACACCCTGCCACGGGCAGGTATACCCTCCACTAGATCAGGTTGCTACAAGCCTCATCCAGACTGGCTTTGAAAACATTCATGGATGGGGCATCCACAGCTGCTCTGGGTAACCTGTTCCAGTGCCTCACCTCCCCTTCCGGGAAGAATTTTTTCTCGATATCTAATGTAAATCTACTTGCTTTCAATTTAAACACATTACCCCTACAGGAGGGGTGCTCCAGCCCTCTGATTACCTTCATGGCCTTCCTCTAGACTTGCTCCAACCAGCTGATATCCTTCTTATGTTGGGGTCCCACAGCTGGATGCAGTACTGCAGGTGGGGTCTCATGAGAGCAGAGTAGAGGGGGAGAATCACCTCCCTCGACCTGCTGGCCATGATTCTCTGGATACAGACCAGGATACAATTGGCTTTCTGGGCTGCCAGCACACACTACCAGCTCATGTTCAGCTTCTTATCCACAGTACCCCCAAGTCCTTCTCCTCAGGGCTGCTTTCAATCCATGCTCAGTCTAGCCTTTAGTTGTGTTTGTGATTGCCCTGACCCAGGTGCAGGACCTTGCACTCGGCCTTGTTGAACTTCATGAGACTGGCAGAGGCCTACCTCTCCAGCCTGTCTAGGTCCCTCTGGATGGCATCCCTTCCTTCCAGCATGTCAACTGCACCACACAGCTTGCTGTCGTCAGCAAACTTGCTGAGGGTGCACTCGATGCCATCGTCCATGTCACTAACAAAGATGTTAAACAGGACCGGTCCCAACACCGACCTCTGTGGAATGCTGCTCGTTACTGGTCTCCACTCTGACACTGAGCCATTGACCACAACTCTTTGAGTGTGACCATCTAGTTAGTTTCTTATCCACTAAGTGGTCCATTTGTCAATCCAATGCCTCTTTAATTTAGATACAAGGATGTCATACGGGACAGTGTCAAACGCTTCTCACAAGCTCTGGTACATGTCATTAGTTGCTCTTTTACCAATGCTGTAACCATGTCATTGCAGGCCACCAAATTTGTTAGTCACATTGTTCCCTTGGTGAAGCCATGTTGGCTGTCACCAATCATCTCGTCGTTTTCCATGCTCCTTACTGTAATTTCCAGGAGGATCTGTTCCATGGTCTTGACAGACACAGAGGTGAGACTGCCTGGCCTTTAGTTCCCCGGACTTATCTTTTTTTTCTTTTTTTTCTTTTTTTATACATGGGGGTTATGTTTCCCCTTTTCCAATCAGTGGGAATTTCACCAGATTGCCACAATTTCTTGAATGTGGTGGATGTTTCAGTTGGTCCTCTCTGAAACCCCACAAAGGAACAGAGTGGTAAAGTGACAATCGATGCATATGAGCTGGAATAGCAATTATGTAGCTGACACATGAATAGTGGGTGTCCTGGCCAAGAGTCATTTATCCACAACAATGAAATTTGTGGGTGCAAAGAGCCTTATGTATACTATTTTCATCTCATGTAATTTGACTATAAGCCAATCACTTTATTCCATAAATATGACAACCTAATTGAGCCTTCTCTGAGTTGTCCCTGCTAGGCAGCATGGCTGCATGGCTGCATGGTGGTGACCTCTTCTTAAGCTGCCACACCTCTCAAGATTACTCCTCAAGGCAGTGAAGTCTTAGTTAAGCAACCAATATCATGGAGCCCAGTAGTATGATAACTTTAATTTTGCCTTGATAACTTTGATTTTGCCTTAGTAATTTTGCATGCTGAATTGATTCTAATAAAATATTACATAAACTTTGCCTAAACCATTGACCAATTCTGGGACAATATCTGGATCCAGCCATACCTAGACTCTTCTCCAAGACATTTAGAAAGCAAGGGGGTCCATTCTGAATCTCATGAATCGATGGTAGGGCCTTCCTTACCCTTTTCATCTCTGGTCTGTGAATGAGTCTAACTCAAGTGTAATGTATGAAATATATTAAAACTACTTCTGCTAATGTCTTTGACAGTGGTTCTTTAACAGATATATATCACCCATGCACAGCAAATTAGCGTAATCAACAGGATCCTAAATCAAGATCTGCAAAACTGCTGAATGAGACAGGGTAATTGGTGATGAAAGAAACAGAAAATACAGAGGTACTCAACACCTTCCTTGTCTTGGTCTTTACTGAGATGGGCTTCAGGAATCCCAGGCTTCTGTGTCCAGTGGGAAAGTCTGGAGCAGTGGTGACTTTGGTAGGGGAAACTCAGATTAGGGAAGATTTATACAAATTGGACATATACATAAATCCATGGCATCTGATGAGATGCACCCATGAATATAGAGGGAGCTGGCTGATGTAATCTGGTATACCACATGGTTGTGCTGCCATTCAGAGGGACTTGCACAGGCTGGAAAATTAGGCTGAGTTCAGCTAAGTCTTCAAGTTCAGCTAGGGGAAATACAAAGTCCTGTGCCTGGGGAGGAATTTCCCCAGTCACCAGTACAAACTGGGGTCTGACTATCTGGAAAGCAGTTCACCAGAGATGGACCCAGGGGGTCCTGTGGAACCAAAACTGACCATGAGCCAGCAATACACTTCTGCAGCAAAGCGTATTGGGCTGCATTAGGAACAAAGTTGTCAGTAGGTCAAGGGAGGTTGTTCATCCTCTCTTCTCAGCATTGGTGAGACACAAGTGGAGTGATGGGTCTAGTTCTGGTCCCTGAAGTGTTTCATCAACCTCACCGTAATTTATTCCTACTAAGAAACACTTTCTTTCTTAGAAAATATATGGTCTTATGATAATATGTTTTCATTTAATACAGGTAAAAACTTGTTTTTATAGTCAATCCTTTCCTGTTCTCACAGTTTGACCCACAATCCATTGCTAAGAACTTGATAAGCAGAGTCACATAACCAGGAACAAGCCCATACACTTCTATTAGTGCTTACAGTTATTGAGGTTCATCTTTCTCAGAATTTTATGTAACATTGCAACATTAATTATACGAAAAAACATTTGTTTTAAATAGCAAAATTTCTTAGAGGGAGGCCATTATAAAAGTCCACTTATTTCCACTTACTAAAAAATTTTTCGAAGTTCAGTGCAAAGTAGGTGCTTCATGGCAATAAAAATGAGAATTAATAACAATTTCAAATGTATTATTTTTAATTAATAACAGACACCTCAATAAACATACAACATGATCAAAACTAGAAATAATTAAAGCAAAATGTAAAATGATCTTCATATCCATCGATAAGTAAATCTCTGATCTGTAAAGCATATGAAATCTTTTTATTGCAATATTGTTGGCACATTTCCTCATATAACTATCAGGCTAATGACAGAATAAGCAATCTTGGGAACCCTTTTGCAAACATTTACGAGTGATCATGCTGGTTTTGTTCATGGATAAATTCAACTGACTTTCTGTTTACCTTTTCACAAAGATGCCTTCTGGCTGGAAGAAGGGTAATGTCACCTTAATTATGTTCTTCCCTTGGTAGCATAAATTATTTATGCTTTAACATGTTTATATTTAGCCTTCTCAAACTTTCATTTCTGTTCTTTGTTGTGTGAGCTCTGTGTAACTATTAAAGAAAGCAGGGTGTTAAGGTGTATGACCCAGCAATGTTTACTGGTTTTTTTCCCCGTCATATCTGTTTGTAACATAGATCATTGACGCTGAGGAGCTATGTTAGCCAGTCCAAGAAGAGGAAACTGTTCAATTGTTTAGAGTGGATTAAGATTTTATGCGTATCAAGAAAGTCATTCTAGCTGTGGCATCTACTTTACCATAACTTTAACATAATCATTTCCTGACACAGTTTTATCTGGTAATATAAGTATGACTTTTTAGTTCAGAGCAACACTGTCACAGGAAACCCTTGGCCCTTGTCCAAAAGTTGCCTGAGCATTCTGGTGTGTCTAGCCCTGAACAGTTAAAATACATTCTGTCTGTGCTTGCTTATTAATCACTTTAAGAATACAGCAAACAAATAGAACTTGCTGAACAACCTATACTTCAGAAAATAAGGATAAATCAGGCTATGATTTCTGTTTGGATACCCAGGGTATAGGCAGCTGTTCTGAAGTATATGAAAGTAATAGAAAAACAAAATATAGTTTAAATACTTTTTTTTTTTTTTTAAGGAACTATGTTGTTATATACACTGTCAGCAGTTTCTCAGTCATTTGACTCTTTTTTTATTAATAAACAATTTTGTTCCCCTTTCACTGTAAACTTGTCAAACACTTCAGCAAAATTTTTATTTCTCCTTTGTAGGCTTTAATTAATGCCTGAGTTGATATTGATAGACTGTTTTGAGTGTCAATGTTCTCCAAAATATAATTGAATAATTTGTTTAGAGCACATATAAAGTAATTTCGACTAATCTGGTAGAGCACGTATAGCAAGCTATTGAATTGAAGATATAGATTGCCTTGTATACAGTTATTATATATTGTTTCTTCTGGAAATGAACTTGAGGGGTAAGAATAACTCTCTAAAAAAATCCCAAACTCAAAATTACATTTATATTCTTGTTCTCTATCTTTGCAATGCATATTGTGTTTAATAATAATAAAGATACCGGTAGTGGCAAATATTACTCCATTCATATTCTGATTCTTAAAACAAGTTGGAAAATCAGTGATCCTAACATTTTTTCATCACATTGGATGAAATTAGTGACCTAGGCTTAGGCTCATCATTATTCATGATAATTTCAGCCCTATTTTACACAGAGTTCCTAAACAATACTGCAGAAGTTCAGGAATGATACCCCTGCTAGTCAAGAATACTGCAGATAGCTTTGACTATCACATCTAATCAGAACTTTCCTGGAAGCAGTTTCAGCTTCTAACATTCTCTATATTACAATTTATAATTATTATAAATAAGATGGAATTTTATTGTAGAATCTATTTTTTAATCTTTTAACAGAAGCATCATTTAAATTAACCTATAAAAATATTCTGTCTTCCATTTGCCAAAGGAGAAATTAAGAGTATCTGAGAAAAGAAGGAAATGCAGGAAAAGGTGTGCCTATAACATTTTCCCTGAGATGGTGCCTGGGATGGACATATGAACATGACATTTAGGTTTAACATCTTGAAGAATCAAGCAATCAATCTTAGCTTGAACACTAAGAAAAATCTATGGACTCTGTTATCCAGATATAGACCTGGTTTTCTCTCTCTTGCCACTGTAGCTTTGTTTTCACCCAAAAAAAAAAGCAAACACATGAAAAATAAAACCACCTATAACATCATGCTCCAAAGTTATAATGAAGAATTCTGGACTTAAGCTTGATGACAGTAATGCCTGAAGTTATTTCATTTCAGGCATAAGATTCACAGCTTGGACCATTTCCTGAGATGATGCTTCCCACATTTCTGAGTCACACTGTTGCAGTTGACATTTGCATTATCTCTCCAAGAATAATTCTATGGCAGAAATAAGAGATAAGCAAAGCTTTTCCTACTAATTAGAACAGGTTGGAATAAATAAGGGTCAAAACCCAGATTCTGAAAAACTTGGAGATTATAGTTATGATACTCGTGCACAAACAATTTCTAATTTTTTAGAAGCATCCTAAGTTTCATATACACAAAATGTTAAAGACAAACTATTTTCACATCACAGAGTTAATAGCACATCATATATTATATTTGGAATTTGAGCAGTAAAATTATGTTCCCGATCATGTAATTATCTTTCTAATCACTGATGCTGAAACTTCAAAAGAAGAGGAAGACCTCTAAGAACAAGAAAACATATATATTCTAACTAGGAATGAGAATCCATGTAATAATAGTCATGGGTGATTCCATTCTGGTACAATTTCTTCAGACTTTAAGGGTTTATAGATGAATATACTAGTCATGAATATACTAGTCATAGCTCAATTATTCATAAATAGTCACTAATTGTAGAGAATAAAATTCATGTTCATTAGTGTCTAGAAATGTCTGAAAAATTCTCATGAAGGTTTAGTCTGGGCTGTGCAATTTGTTGCGTGGTGGGGAACAAAACAATCACTGAAGCTATGTGCTCATAATTTACTGTAATTTGATTCTCAAAGTACCACTCATGTCTTTCCCTCAGACCAAAAAAAAAAAAAAAAAAAAAAGTTTCTTAAAAGTTGCTCTAAGAAAAAGTTTAAAGAATTTCAAGGCTAGACCCAAATTAAATATGGATCTGAAAACAAAGTGTCTAAGCACCTGTGTAATCTGCAGTTCTCAATGACTGAGGATCAGGGTGTATAATTTTCTGTAGTCATTTTCACTCGCTTTTAGAATGGATACAAATGCACTCACTGAGAAGTCAGGAGACTCAGTAAGACTTGGGAGGGGACATACTGTTCAATATGTGTCTCTGCTTCTGGCAGGGCCTATGAAGGATACAGACACTAAGTAGGGTGATGCTTTGACTTCCTGATAGGTCCAGACCAATATGCTGTTACAAGAACATGGTATATTCACTGAATCAGGCCTCTTTCAAAAACAAGTTGATCCACTCTTTTTAAAATAGAGCCAACAGAGGAAGTGTTGCTTATACTTGATATAATGATGTGTTACACAACAGGAGTCCAGAGCACTTCATTTTGCCATTTGTTGACTAATGCAACTGTTTTATTGTGATTTTCTCTTCCACTGAACATAATCTAACAAGCAGACTGATTAAATTATTAAACATTCAAACTCTACATTGACGTCTTAGGTCTCTGTGGCGATGTTTAATAGCAATTAACCACTTCGACATGACAACAGTTTGAAAGTGACTGACCTTGACACTTGCTCTTCTGTGTGCAGCCTGACAGCAAAAGGCTTAGCATAAGAGTTGTAGGTATGCATAATATTAGATATATTCTGAATTTGCTTCAGAGGCAGAAAAATGTGATTCATCCTATCAATTCTGTCCTGGAGGAGACAAGATATACAAGTGTATGAATGTTTGCTTCAAAATCATTGGCCTTACAGGTCAATAGTAGTGTGTTGGTTATACAATGACTATGCAGTGCTAATACACAGAGAACCCTGTAGGCTATAACCACACAGTGAGCCACGGTACTCTAGATACATATCCAAGTCAGCAATCAGTGAGAGGTTTTCCTGGAATCAATTGTACCTATTCAAGACGGTCAGCAATTTAGCGCTAACCAACAGTGACTGTAACAGCCAACTCCTGAGAGAAGGTCAGTATTTTCCTGCCAAGATAAATTGTGAATTTTGCCTACTAACCTGAGGAAAGTGCTAAATCCATTTGCATTATAATATATTGTAATAAAACATGGTGCTGCAAAAACAGATGGTGCTACCCTTATAAGTCTCTTAACCCTTATAAAATAAACTGTCTTAGAGGTATACTGCTGAGGTGTCTTCCCCTGAGCAAGGTAGTGTGGAATCAGAGCTTTATGAATAACAGTTAGGAAGCAGGAACACAGCCAGAAATGTGTGCACAACTGACTCATTTCCATGATGAAAAATCTAATAATATGATGTCTCTTAAAAAATGTCCCTAGGTCTACTGCCCATCTGTTTTACTTGTGTGCACATGACGATGAGGGAATTGTCCTGTTCAGACTTACAACTGCTGTTGGGGTGATATTCAGACTCATTTGAAACTCAATGTGTTACTTGGTAATGACAAAACTTCAACAGTGGTTTGAGTCTTCTGCCAGGGAAGCACACTAGTGATCAGAACCTGACTACTCATTCCCTCAAAGACCACTGAAAGAAATGGGACTTTTAGGTTCCAGGTGTCCAGGTTGAAAATAACAGCCAGCTACCACTGTGCAGCAAACCTGATGAATCAGCCTTACCCCACATGCACAGGTAACTTCATAGCAGAGGCTTGAGCTCATTGTGCATAGAGGTGTACAGACACCTTACTTGAAAGTAAAAGTCAGTAGTGCAGACAAAGTTACTTCCTGATTTTATTTTATAGTAATATCATACAGCCATTGCTAGTAACAGGTCATAAGCTTTGTACTGAGTTTGCATGGCTTCAGGGCTGACACTTGTCAGGTCTGCTCTGACTGAACTTGTCTTTTCTTGCCTGCAGCTTTGTTTCACTTAGTTTATCTATAACACCAATGTATCTCATAGGCCAAATATCTATGGCTAATTCATTTTACTTTAGTTGTCTTTTTATGGCAAAAACATAACTTTATATACATATAGCAGTTATTAATTATTCTATGTAGAATGAGAGACATATGACTCTACCATAATGATGTAGAGCAGAGCAATAAGGAACTGGTACAATAAAGTCCTTGAGACGTTACTGAACTCAGGATGAAGTGGAGAGGAGTACAGGAATGGGACCATAAAAGATGAAACACAGGCTGGTGTTGGAGATTCTGTAACTACAGTGACACAAACACAGATCTCAAGCAAAACTGCCTTTGGCAGTAAAAAGAGAACAAAGACTTTTCTTTTTTTTAATATGGCATACATAAAGGGCATCCTATATAGGAATTTTTGAGATAAAATGGAACTTTAAATCATTGAAGAAACAGAAAAAATGTAAAAGTGTGTTAACAAACACATAAAAAGAACCACAAGTAGGCCATAGAGTAAGGAAGAAACCATGAACACAAGCATCACATTCCTCTCAGCAAAGGACCTCTCAGTACAAGGTCCTGCATCCAAGTGAAAGGTCCTGCACCTGGGTTGGGGCAATCCCAACTACAAGTACAGGCTGGGTGGAGAATGGATGGAGAGCAGCAGCCCTGAGGAGAAGGATTTGGGGGTACTGGTGGACGAGAAGCTGGACATGAGCTGGCAGTGTGTGCTGGCAGCCCAGAAAGCCAAGCATATCCTGGGCTGTATCAGAAGTGTGGCCAGCAGGTTGAGGGACGTGATTGTCCCCCTCTACTCTGCTCTTGTAAGACCCCTCCTAGAGTACTGTGTCCAGCTGTGGAGCTGTCAACATAAGAAGGATATCGACCGGTTGGAACGAGTCCAGAGGAGCACCACGAAGATGATCAGAGGGCTGGAGCATCTCTCCTAGGGAGAAAGGCTGAGAGAATTTGGCTTGTTCAGCCTGGAGAAGAGAAGGCTCCAGGGAGACCTTATTGCAGCCTCCCAGTACCTGAAGGGGGCCTACAAGGAAGTTAGGGTGGGGTTTTTTTACAGGGGCATGTAGTGACAGGGCAAGGGGTAATGTATTTAAACTGAAAGCAGGGAGATTTAGATTAGATATGAGGAAGAAGTTCTTCACGGAGAGGCTGGTGAAGCACTGGAACAGGTTGCCCAAAGAAGTTGTGGATGACCCATCCCTGGAAGTGTTCAAGGCCAGGCTGGAGGAGTCTTTGAGCAACCTGTTCTAGTGGAGGGTGTCCCTGCCCATGGCAGGGGGATTAGAACTAGATAATCTTTAAGGTTCCTTCCAACCCTAACCATTTTGTGATTCTATAATTCTATGACTCCAGGTGCTGATGACTCACCATAGTATCCCCACCATCACTACGGTTATGAAACCACCAAGGAACAGGGAGAGGGTGAGCATGACACCAGGAAAAAGAGTAAAAGGTAAGGAGTGTGAACAACATTTTTAACTATAATATTTCTTGTTTTTTTTTCTTGTTATGTAATAATCAGATAGAGGCTGATAATGATTTTTGAATTAGACTAAAGATTTCAATAGCATCAACAATAAATTCCCATCTTTATTTGTAAGATGTTCCTTTTTATCCATTCAGAAGATTTTGAGAGTAACAAGAGGACATAACAAAACAATCTGTTCAGACTGACTAGTATCTAACTCAGCGGGCTCAAAGTGTTCAATAAAATCTAGTGAATTAAATAATAATAATGTTATTAACCTTTAACAGAGGTGATATTACTGTTTGAATAATAGAAAGATAGATAAAGTTGTGTTAGTAATTACCATAGTATATTTTTCATGAAATAAAATTTAATAAAACATGGGCCCTAACCCTAGTCATAGTGTTTTGTAATAATTAAGTTGCCACCACACTTACTGCTTTTAATGATATTTTATAAACTTCAATATTTATTTAGAAATTGATATTTTTCTTCTCTCAAGGAATAAAAGTAAAATTGCATGTTTTTCTGTTTTAAGCCTTATAGTATTCTTAATGAAGGTCACAATCCAAGAGATTTGCTAAAAATAAATTTCCTAAACTAAAAAAAACCCAACACATTGTACTATATGTTGAATCTTACGTGCTTTAAAATATTTCTTTTCTACATAATGAAGTACATATACAGAATGTGGAAACCTTGTGCTGAAACAAATACTGCTTGTGCCAAAACAAATACTACTTGTGCCCATAAATTAATGTGTCCCCTTAGGAAAATGAAATTTCACAATGTAATTACCCCATTTCTTCACTGAAGACATAAAGGAATTTATGGAACTAATTACCCTGATAATGGAGAGGGATTTTTTTTCTCTCTTTCATTGCAATCCCACCTAGAAGGATGATATAAGAAGATGTAATTCATTGGACTCCACAGTGGCTTTGCTGTTATGCATTTATTAGAAGAAACTGAGGTATTTTAATAGTTTTCTGTCAACCTCAAAGGTAAACTTCCCATATGGCAATAAATATAACCTTTCAGTATTATACTGGAGATGTTGGAATGACATTCTCCTACTGTTTCAAGTTTTCTTCTGCTACTTTTCCCAGTAAAAGTACCCCTAAATGAAAACAAACAAACAAACAACCTAAAATGACTATTTTTCCAAGTCTTCTATTCCACAACTGTAACACAGTGTATGAAGTGCCACATTTAATCATACTCTTCAGCATAAAGCTTTCACTGAAGGTTTTTGTGGGTATCCATAGGACTATCTTTAAAGGCAGAAGAATTTATACGAAAATATTGAAATATGGATTTTTTTCATACTAAAGATTAGTGAATACCTTTCCTCTCATGATCTAAACATTCTTTGACATTTGCAACAACTATGTTAATTATCTAGAGACAATATTCTCTCTTAGTACTTTAGAGTACATATCAGGTGGCTAACTAGACAAGACAGACCGTTGTAACTTTACAGAATGCCATGCCCAAGAAAAGTTGCCAACTAAGAAAAAAGATAAATAAAACAGAAAAATCAAACCAAACAAACAAAAAAAGAAATTAATTAAATAAAATTTAAAAGTTCTATCCCTCCCCACAAAAGATCCCCAGCAAATATTTCCGGGGAGTCAAATTTTTGTGTGTGTGTTATTTTGGTTTTGTTGTTAATAAATACAATAAATGTCTGTATGTCTCTTCTATGATCATTTTCTACTATTTTTTATGTTTTATTTATTTTTTTTATTTTGACTGCATGCTGAAATTCAGTTGAACACATTTGTCTGATCTCTATAGACAGACACTGACATTATTTATCTAGAAAATAAAAAAGAAAAAAAAAACCCAGAAGATCGATTTGATAAATTTATGTCTCTGACCTTTCCACTAAAACTGTTCATTAGCACTTTTAAGCAGTACTATCATACTTAGAACATATCCTCTTTAGGTCAAAGTTATATAAATGATTATATATGCAATTAAAAAATATTAGCAGAGATATAGAAATATTTTTTTCTTAAAATAGGAAATCTTCAGGTTTACTTTCATTTAAATAAGATATTTACTTTTGATCTTAAGACCAGACTTCAAGGGATTAAAATCTAGGCAGGCCTCAATTTTGTGTCATTTTCTGGAGATACGTAAATAGATTAATTATTAATTTTAAAGTAGATGTAGACTTCATTTATTATTTGCTGTGAATTAAATTTTTCTCATCACTACTAAAGCAAGTTTTCAACTCTGTTTTTAATTATTTGCACTAAAGAAAGTCTTCTGCTTTTTATATAAAGACTGCCAAAGCAAGAACAATTAGCTTTTGTGGGCTTTTTTTCCAAAGGTCTTATAGATGTGTGTATTTTTTTTACCATAAAACACTGAAATTAAAATGATTATATAAGAAAACCCAGTACAAAAAAATATTCAAAAGTAGGAAAAGATGCAAATACAGTTACTTTGCCTGATGCATTTAGAAAAGAGGAAAAATACATGAAAAGAAAATCCAATAGAAACACTAAATGTAAAGATCTTCTATAACTCATTCTTCAAGGTGGGATTTTGTATAGATTTGACACTACAGTGGGTGAGATGCACCAGCGCAAATGGCATTCATCTGTATTTTAATGTCTGCATGAGCTGCTACATGGCTCCTGCAAACATCAAAAATCACCAGTCATGGTATGATGTTGTTCTACTTGTAAGTTCAGAAAAGATTTAAGAGGAAAACACTTAAATAGTTCTGTTCTTCCCCTCATTACAACCAGAGGCACTAATCTCAGTCCTTCTTGTGTGTGTTATTTGCCATTTCTTATCCAAAATACCTGCAGTTCATTGTTTACTGTGTATTTGAATTCGTCTCTACATTATTCAAGTAGCAGTAGTCATAATCATCTTTCATCCCAGCCACTGGAAGTTAAATAGTCTTATTAGTGCTCATAGTAATCTGACTTAAACATCTTACCTTTTTGGATAGCTTTTTAAGTCATATAGAGAACTGAATATACTGAACAGAAAGACAAATGAAAAAGTCTCCTCTTATAAAATCAGCATAACTGATGTGCAGCACACACATGCTGTTTAACGATGCAGTAAAATGTAACATCTGACCTCAGAAGAGAGGGAAACTAGAAAGCCTATGTTGGCATGTATCTTAAAATAGAAAATAGAAAGCTTGCAAGCCTTCCACCTAATACCTCATATTTTATTCTATTTTTGTAGCTATAGTGTGCCTGTGTATTGACTTTATTTGAATAGCCCTTTATGTGACATTTACACTCCTACAGAGTTTTGAATAAAATTCTGAACCTACAATTTATCTGGAATGTTTTGGGTCCTCAGTGATAAACTGAGTTCTTTAATAACCACCTTTCAGTGCCTGAAATGAACATAACAAAAACAGGTTCCAAGTTTAAGAAGAGTAGGTGTACAAGAAAAATTGTATTTAGACAACAAATGCATGAACTGGAAATGACAGATGAGCAGAGCATCTAGTGTTTCAATTTGAACAGGGAAGACATCTTGTACTTCTGGGATCTAGTCTCCAGGCAACTAGAGATCAGAATAAAACATTCATTTACTTCCTGTTCTACAACAGTAGTCTCTGAATAATATGAGTGAAGAGCAAGAAAAGAAGACAATGTGGCAGGGAGTCATAATTTCAAGTCTATCATAAAAAACAGTCACAGTTCTAGGTGATTATGGAAGTCATCTTTACATCTCAACTTTTCAAAAGTAGTTGCCAGCTCCAATGGAATCACTACCATATAAAATATTAAAGGAAGGTGATGTACAGTCATGAAAGCTCAGGAAACAAATACAGAGTTAACTTGTCAATATGTTTGATATTCACTGTAATGTACCTACAACTATTAAACAATACAATGAGCCAGATATTGAAATCCTTATCTCTCCTCTATGAATATGCAATCATTACATTGAGGACAAAAGTATTTGCGAAATTTTCCCATTTTATGATGTGATTTATTAGTGGACTACAACCTGATGTGTTGTGTAGGAGTTCAAGAAACATCATAATAGATTGTGAAAAGTTTTTTTTATAATACATTAAAATTCTCTCATTCATTTTATGGACGCTCTTGTTTACATGTGTGTGAGGGAAGACCCCAAGTTCTTGACATTCATACATATAAATAAATAAATAAATACACATATTCCATACTTCTATATATTTATAAATATTTTTATATGTGTTTGTTCCAGGAAAAAATGAGAAAATGTCTACTATTGAATAAAAGATTAAGCTTGCATTGAATAGCAAAACCTTATTTTTAAAAAACTTAATTGGGTAACGCACTCTTCCTCAATAACTCAGGTGTTTTCTATGTACCAAAGTTAAATATCTACCTTCCAGAATCCTTGATTCCCTCATTGACTGTTGGATGACATATGTGAAAGCTGAATGTGGCAAACTTTATTTCTGTAGATAAGTTACACAATAGGGATTTTTGGCCTAGGCACATGTCACTGATATTTAGATATTTTACTGAGAAACTTAGTCTGTGCTGTAGTTATCTCCAATTTCTCTGCATTGACCATGAAAAGATGCGGTTGCTCTGAGAGCTTTTCAGTTATGAAGTGTTAAAGCTATGTGAAATGAATCAGTGGAGTAATTTATACAAACTAATCTAAACTCTCTCCTTAGTCTGCCAAATGTTTGGTTTACCTCCCTAGGCTCATGTTCCATACAAAAATTTTAGCAAAACTTTTTAGGAAGAAATTTGATTTTTACATACCTGGTTATTGGTCACACAGAATTCAATGTGTGTATGTGAACATAGGGGAGATTGATTGAGGATTTTTGTTGGTTTGGGATTTTTTCCTCCTCTCCTCTCCTCTCCTCTCCTCTCCTCTCCTCTCCTCTCCTCTCCTCTCCTCTCCTCTCCTCTCCTCTCCTCTCCTCTCCTCTCCTCTCCTCTCCTCTCCTCTCCTCTCCTCTCCTCTCCTCTCCTCTCCTCTCCTCTCCTCTCCTCTCCTCTCCTCTCCTCTCCTCTCCTCTCCTCCTCTCCTCTCCTCTCCTCTCCTCTCTCTCCCTTGCAGTATATTAATGTAAACCCACCTAATTTTCTAATCATGCTGTGCACTATGCATTATCAATCAGCTTGTACAATGAATTACAAGAAAGTTGATGCATCTTCAATGCATCAGAATCACTTCAGAGGAATTATATGTCTTCTTGTATTCTGTGGAGAAAATACCACAAAGAAATAGGCAGCCATGGATACTGCAGTAATCTTCTTTTCCTCATTGACATCAAACAGTCATAGAATCATAGAATCATTTATGCTGGAAAGGATCTTTAAAATTATTGAGTCCAACCATCGACCTAGCACTGTCAAGTCTACCACTAAACTGTGTCCCTAAGCACCACATCTACACATCTTTTAAATACCTCCACGGATAGTGACTCAACCACTTCCCTAGGCAGCCCATTGCAATGCTTGACAACCCTTTCAGCAAATAATTTTTTTCTAATATCCAATAAAAACCTCTCCTGGCAAAACTTGAGGCCATTTCCTCTTGTCTAATTGCTTGTTATTTGGGAGAAGAAACCAACAACCCCTTTTCAGGTAGTTTTAGAGATTGATAAAGTCTCCCCTGAGCCCGGTTTCCTCAGATGCTCCTCCTAGGGCTTGTGCTCCAGACCCTTCACCATCTCTGTTGCCCTTGTCTGGATATGGTCCAGCACCTTAGTGTCTGTCTTGTAGTCCAAAACTGAACACAGGATTTGAGGTGCAGCTTCACCAGTGTCAAGTGCAGGAAGGGCACTGTCCAGGGAGCAGTAGTATCCACCCAGCAGAAAGCCATGGCCTCTCTAAGCTCTGCACCCACCACAACTGACACAGCCTCCCAGACAGAACTCCACCAGGAACACACAGCCACCCATGTGTCTGGCCACAGGCTGTGCGCTGCTCTGACGTCAGTACTGGCCTGCAGCAGTGAGCACCGATGGGGGTGGTGTAACCAGGTAGAGGAACTCCTCTGCTTAGTGACAGAGCTCCTGGAGGAGGTGAGTAGGTTGAAGAGTATCAGGAAGTGTGAGAGAGTCTACTGGAATCACACCCTGCCTTCCCTTACAGTTGCAGGGAATGATGAGGTGAGAAACAGGAAGATCCAGGAGGTCAATACCTGTCTCCAAGCCTGGTGTTACTAGCAGAATTTTGGGGTTTTCAATCATGGATCAGTTTACATGACACCAAGTCTGCTGGCAACAGATGGGGTAACCTGTCACAAATGGGAAAAAGGATCTTTGTGTAGGGGTTAGCAGGGGTCATTGAAAGAGCTTTGAACTAGATTTGAAAGGGGAAAGGGATAAAACCAGGCTTTTAGATAAGAGATAAGCATGGGGGTGACAAGCCAAAGTTTGAGGGATGGTGTGCTAGCAAGGTCCTTCAGCCTGCTCTTTCAGTGGGGTTAGGGGTGGAGATCCATGTGGCAATAAATATGCAAGGGCTATTGATTTGTTATACATCACATAAGTGCATCAGAATGGTCATGCAGAAATTAGGACTTCTGTCCCAATAAGGTGGCGGGATCACTAGCTCAACTGAAGTGCATCTATACCAACGCATGCAGCATGGGCAACGGACATGAGGAGCTGGAAGCCGTTGTGCAGTGGGAAAACTATGATAGAGTTACCATCACAAAAACTCACACAAGTGGAGTGTTGCCTTCGCAAGGCGTGGCGACCTGGTTCAGGAACGGCACGGCGACCCCCCCCGGGCCGCTCGGGCCATCTGCTCACAGACACCAATGTGGTGGATGGCAAATGGCGTTTATTGATGTGTAACACCGCATTATATGGCTTAGGTTTGTCACGTCACTTCCGTCTGTTTACATTGCAAACTACACGCTACTGGCTATCAGGGGAGGGTCCCTGTCTTTCCGTACAGCACGTAATCTTCCGGCCGCCAGATCCTAACTACCCACATTTCCCCCCTCCCTATGCGTAAGTAAATTGACTAAAATGTAACAATCTCGAAAATACGTATATCGCAATCTTGGAATTGTATCCCGTTCTTAAGCTATGCTTTACAACAATTTTGACACATATCATGAACTTGAATAAAAAATATAAGGCACGCTAGGTGAGAGGCAACAGGGGTGTTACTGGGAATAACAGGGTATGACTGGAGATAGCTAAACAATTCTGAACAAGAACATTTTTATAGCAATTGTCGGTATTCTATCATCATGATATTAACTGTTTCTAGCCGGCTTTTAACAAATGACATGAACTTATTCAATACACAGGGTCCAAAAATCAGTGCTATTACAATTATTATAATTGGCCCTATCAGGGTAGATATCAGGGAGGTCAGCCATGGTGAATGGTTAAACCATGATGCAAACCAGTTTTGTTGTGCTTCTCGTTCTTCTTTTTTCGCTTCTCCAATCCTTCTCGCACTTTCAGGTGTGGACAGGATGCTTGTTGACTTGCAGTCTTCTCCTGCTACCAGTGCGTACGGGTTATAAGGGCGTCTGATAAACCGGTTCTGTGGATAAAAACTCACAATTTTTGTTAGTTTCATTCTGAAGATTTGGTTTGATGGATTTAAGCGGACACCACTTAACTTTTCCATCTTTTTTAACCGCGGCATACCCTCGTCCTGTAAGAACTAGCCTCCACCCTTGTTCCCATTCCCCTAGCTCGTTTCTAATTATGACCAGCGGGCCTTCTTCTAGCGCTCGAGTAGCCCAATGTTTCTGGGTGGGGCTATTCACCTCTTCCCCCCTAGGGAATTGATTCAGTGCTAACAGAGCAGTCGCTAGCAGGCGTGCTTGGTCTTTTGGGGGAACAGCATTGGTAAAACCTTCTGTTTTTGCTAACACCTCTAATTTAGCTTTCAGGGTTTGGTTCGCCCGTTCGACTATAGCTTGTCCAGTGCTATTATACGGGATGCCGTGTGTTAGGGTGATACCCCATTTCAATGTAAATGCCTGGACAGATCTAGAGACGAAACTTGGGCCATTATCTGTTTTAATCTGATTGGGGACGCCAAGCCACGCCATGGCCGTCAGCCAATGTTGGATGGTCGCTTTCGAGTCGGCCTTAAGGTGTTGTGTGGCTACGATCACTCCACTGTATGTGTCTACGGTCACCGCTAGCCACGCTCGAGGTTTCAGCAATTGACAGAGCGTGAAATCTGTTTGCCACACCTCGGAGGCCTTAAGACCTCTGGGGTTGACTCCGCTAGACCACAATGGTGTTTTCTGACAGTGGGGACATGTGGCTACTATGTGTTTTGCGTCAGTAATTGAGATCTCGCGTTTCTTTGCTAGCGCTTTAGCTCCGATGTGGAGAGACTCATGTAGCTGACGAGCATCTCTTAACGTCCACAGTCCTTTTGCAGCGGCGTCTGCCTTGTCGTTGCCGGTTTGGAAAAACCCTTTGATTGGGTTGTGGCTGTTTGTGAACACGACAGAAAAAGCAAACCGCTCCTTGTCTTCCTCATGTAATGGTATTGAAAAGAAACAGTCTTTAATATCAAGGACGGCACACGGTTGCCCTTCTGGTATCATGGAGTTTATGGGCAGCAGTGTTTGAACGGGACCCATTGGTTGAATTATCTTATTTACTTCACGCAGGTCATGAAGGAGACGAAACCCTTCATTGGTTCGTTTGGGTATTACAAACACTGGTGTGTTCCACGGGCTAGTGGAAGGCTCTATATGACCTCGCTGTAGTTCACGGTCGACTAGCTCAAGAAGAGCGTCCATTCGAGGCTTTGATAGGGGCCACTGCTCGACCCACACTGGGTCGGACGATTTCCACGTGAGTTTAATAGGTGGAAGTGGGTGTGCGGCAGTGGCCCTCATGATAAATTTGTCACCCTGGCTTTCAAAAGGGATAGAGCGTCCCTTCCCAATAGGGGTGGGGTTCCTGACATGACATATGGAAAGAGGGTAATGGTTTTTTCTGGTCCCTTTTCAGTGTGAAGCGTTATTGCTACCAATTGAGTACTCTTCCGAGCTCGGGTTAGTCCTCCGACTCCACCTACCATGGGGGCGTTTTCCAATTTCCAATGGGGGGGCCAATTCGTTTCAGGGATAACTGTAACATCTGCTCCGGTGTCAATCAAAAAGGGGATACTAATAGTGGTGTCATTTAAGGTATTATAGAGGGAACAAATCCCCCATACAACTGGTGGACTATCGCATTTTACTGCCAGGGCCACCCTAAGGTCTCGTCCCCAGGAGCTGGTTGTTGCTGCTCCTGAGGTAGGGACTGGTTTGGATGGTTCGTTGGTGGAGTCATAAAATTGGTTGGTTCTCGAGGGGGCAGTAGGTTCCATCTGGGGTTGGCATAACTGGGCCGCCTTATGTCCCAAGCGGGAGAGGGCTGTGCGCGGCCCGGGTGCCCCCTCCCCCATACGTTTCCCTGGTTTTTAAATTTGCATTCTTTAGCGAAATGTCCTGTCTTTCCACAGGCCCAACACGGTCCCCTCGGTCAATTTTGACGTGGGGGGGGCGCTGTGGGTGGGTCCCCAAAGTAAGGGCAGTTTGCCACTATGTGGCCTGCCTGACCACATTTAAAACATACCATCACATTAGCTATTGCGGTGCGAACAGCTACCTGAATTGGGGCTAAATGCTCTTCCTTTGCGACATGCTTGATCATGGCTGCGATACTTGACCCTGCTGGCAGTGATCGCAGGATTTCTTTGGTTGCCGAATTACACTGCTGGCGTAAACAATCTGCAACGACCGGGCCTTTTGCTTCCGCGGGCAGGGTCGAGGAGTCGACCGCTGCTTGAAGGCGATCCACAAACTGCGTAAAGCTCTCGCTTTCATTTTGCTTAATTGTGGACCATGGTGATGGCTTGACAATAACTCTAGAAGCGGTGCGAATAGCTTCTCTAGCCGCGCGAGTAGTTGTCACAATTTCATAGGCCCCCAGGCCCTGGGCCTGCGCCTGGGGGGTAATCATTGTTGGGTCTGTACCCGTCAGCCGCTGCACGCCGGACCCATATAGCGGGTGATCCGCCCCGGTTACTTGGGCTAGTTGCCTCATACAGTTGTCCTCCCATTCTTGTTTAAAAACAATCATTCCTGCCCCATCAAAGATCAATCTACACATTTGTTTTATATCAAACGGGAGCAGATCGTCTCCCCCGAAAATACCATCTATGAGGGTGCAGACCATGGCAGAATTAAGCCCTTTATCTGCAATTGCCTTAACAATCGCTTGTATATCCTTAGGGTTTATTGGCGAGTGGACCCTCTGTCCCCTGTCTGTCAGCTGGACCGGGAACGCTAGCGTGGCTGATGGGGCCCAATTGGCACACGCAATTTTTATTTTCCTCCAATCAGTGAGAGGAATATTTTCCTCTCGGGGTCCCTTTTTATTTTGGATGGGAATATTTTGGCTTTTGAATGTATCTAGTCTCATTTCCTCCTCCTCTGAGTTTGAATCGGTTGCGAGCCGCGCGTCCCAGCTAGTGTCTGACTCAGAGTCGGAGCTCGACTGACCGGGTACTTCCGGTTTTCCGTACCTTTTTGTTGGGACCCGGCCCCGCCCGCTTCTTCTGTGGGCGGGTCGTTCCCTCCCTCTTGACTCGGCCCTCCTTCCTGTGTCGCCCCGCCCTCTGCGCGGCGGGGTGTTCGCCCTACTGGGGCGTTTCTCCAGATGGCTGCTGTGATTGGCTTTCCGCCCTTCGATCACGCTCCCCTCCTTCCCCCTATCGCCCCCGCCCTCTTTCTCTTTTCCATTCTCCTCCCTTTCTTGTTCTCGCGCGTTTGATATTGCTAACGCTTCCTCCTTATCTCCACCACAGGCATCTTCGCCCCGCCCTTCTTCTTTCTGTCCGGCGCCATTTTGGGGCGTATAGGGCGGCGGTTTAACCCAACCCTCCTGCGACTATGGTCTCTCCGCCGCGCCCCTGGCTTCCTCGGCTAGCCCACCCCAGAAAGATTTAGCTTGTTTCTGCGCTTCCGTAGGCGGGTCGGGGTTCGGGAGTTGAGGGGGCGTGTCGCCCTCTTGCCGGTCTTTAGGCTCAGCAGAATCATTACCGTCTGGGGGGTGCAAAGTCTGTGTGGCTGCCCCGACTGCCGTTTTCGGGGCGGCCAACAAACAGTCCTTTGCCACCCTCCAGGTCTCCTGTTCTTTTAAGGTCTTCTGCAGTGCCTGTACGACTCTCCCCCACGACTTAAGGTTTTTCCCACAGCCCGAGGACATCGTCTCCTCGGCTAACGCTTTAGTGCATTTATCCCACACCTCAGGGTGGAAAATATCCACTGGCTGGTCAATGACCCCAGTTTTAAAAGGCCTCGCAACTGCGAGAGTAAAATCTTTAGGTTTACAATCAATACCCCACTGCTCATGTAATAACAATACGACCTTCACAAGGGCTTCCATCCTCCTTGTTGGTCCGGGAGCGTCCTCCCCGCCGGGCTGGTCCAGCCGCTCCGGCCGCCGTTCACCCGAATCCAGGCGAGTTTTCCCGGGTTTCGGCACCACTTGTTGCCTTCGCAAGGCGTGGCGACCTGGTTCAGGAACGGCACGGCGACCCCCCCCGGGCCGCTCGGGCCATCTGCTCACAGACACCAATGTGGTGGACGGCAAATGGCGTTTATTGATGTGTAACACCGCATTATATGGCTTAGGTTTGTCACGTCACTTCCGTCTGTTTACATTGCAAACTACACGCTACTGGCTATCAGGGGAGGGTCCCTGTCTTTCCGTACAGCACGTAATCTTCCGGCCGCCAGATCCTAACTACCCACAGTGGAGTGCTGCAATGGATGGCTATAAACTGTAGAGCTTGTCTAGAGCTTGACAGCAGGGTTGAGTGTTAATGGGTGCATCAGGAAGTTATCTTTCTGTGCTGGGTTTAGTCAGTAAAGAGTTAACTTTCTCTACCCTGGCTGCTAGAGAGCTGTGTTCCTGGATGCTGAAAGAAATACTAATAAGGTCTTAGCTGGTGCTGGGGGATGCCTGCACTGAATTCAAGGTCTTTCCACTTCTGATACTGCAGCTGCATTCTCAGCTCTCACTGTCTCACTACAAGCAGTGTAGGGGGGACACAGTTCAGACAGCTGACCCAAACTGACCAAGTAAGTGCTTCATTCCATAGTATGTCATGCTCGGTGTATGGGTTCCGGGAGCTGTTACTCTCTCTCTTATTCTCTTGTTCGTTTACTCCCATACACTTTCTAACATTCTCCCTAACTCCTGCCTTAGCTGCTTTGCTAACTCCTGTGCTGGCCCATTCGTGAGGGAGTTGGTGGGTTTGTTTAGTTTCTGTGGTCATGTTATTGCTGATAGGATTTGCTCAGAATCTGCTGTTGCATCTCTCGGGCTGCTATCACTCTCGGCCTGCTATCACTCTCGAACTGTGATTGCTCTCGGGCTCTCTGTCTTGGACTCTCACTTCTCAGCACCTGGTTTTGTACTGGTCAGTGGGTGGTGAGCAACTGTGTCATAATTGTATCCTATTGTATCATATGTTTTATTTTCTATTATTTTAATTATTATTAATAGTATCTGTACATATTAATTTAGATTTAATTAGTAAATAGGTCTTATCTCAGTTTTATGATCTTCCTTATTGCTTTATTCTTCGATTCTTCCCCTCCACTGGAGGAGAGGAGGGGGAATTTTTGAGAGCGGCTTTGTGGTATTTTGCTAGCTGGAGTTAAACCACAACACTTCCACACACTCCAGGAACCTCTTAGACTGTTTTGTCTCTGCTATATTGTATTTCCAGCAGATGTCTGATAAGTTGATGTCCCCCATGTGAAAAAGGGCTAGCAATTGTGAGACATCTCCCAGCTGCTTATACAGTATTTCATCTGCCTCTTAATCCTGGTTGGATGATCTATAACAGACTGCCAGCATGATATCTGCTTTGTTGGCCTTCCTCCTGATTCTTACCCATAAATATTCAACCCTGTTTTCACCACTGTCAAGCTCTAGTCAGTCAAAGCTCTCTCTAACATACAGGAGTTACCTACTGCCTCTCCTTCCTTTCCTATGCCTTCTGAAAAGTTTATAGTTATTCATTTCAGGATTCCAGTTGGGCAAGTCATCCCACCATGTTTCCATAATGGCAGCTATATTTCTATACTGTTTGTTTATTTATTTATTAATTTATTTGTTTATAAAGCATAGCAAAATTAAAGCAGTCAAAAGACTGATATTTCAAAGACATTTAACATCTCCTACTCTTACTGAATTGTAAGGACTGGTTATTATATCAAAGTGCAGACAGCCATAAAAGAAATGTCAGGTAGGACTGGTTTGCCTGAACATCAGTGCTTTAAAATTCAATGCCTAGTGCTGTGCTAGTTATCTGGCTTGTGTTATCGTCAATGGAAAGAAGTAGGTAGGCATCTCTAGAGAGGGATTAGTCTCACCATATGAAAGGTAACCAAATTAGATCAAAGCAGTCACCCTCTGGAAGTGCATATTTATCTTCAACAACCATAAATGAAGCCTGAGGTGAACATCTTAAGCTTAGATGTCTAACACATAAATGTTAGGTGAAATGAGCCTCTAACGTTTAGCACTGAAAGCTCTATACAATATTAACTCCATGTCTTTCTTAACTTCTCTTATTTAGCACACAGCACAAGTCTCACACAAGAATTTATAACATTAAGACCTTTAGAACAACAGCTGAAAAAGTTTTTCAGGCACAGAGGTAGTCACACATTCTACTGGGCATTGACAACGTTCTGAGGCATTAATTCCCATAGCAGGGAATTTGAGTAAAAATGTCCAGGTAATCCTGAGAAGTAGATTGCTTTTCCCAAAGGAAGCGTCAAAGAGTCAAAATAAAAATAAGTTGTTGTTACCAATCTCCCCAGAATAACATATCTTTTTTTGACCTAGAATCTGGTGTTAAAATCAGTGTTTTACTAATATTGTCTAGCCAGGCTTCTGAGATCAGAAGAACTGGTGCTGAAATTTGCAGCATTTACAAGGAAAGCAAGGAAACAAGAAAGAGAGACAGAAAGACCAGAAGTAACACTTCCCTCTCCTTTTCTATAAACCCATCCAGAACTTAGAAATATGATCCAGGAGAAAAGATTGTCTGACACTGAAAGAGTCAATTTTTAACAGGTGTATAATTAATAGAAAGAATCTAATACCTTTGAGTTTATTGAAATCTTCTTCTTTCACTTTTTTCAAGTAATGTTAAAACGCACATTTAAGTAAGTCACAAAGGGATGTTATTTTAAAGTTAATATGAGATTACATCATTAAAAGTCTGATTAAACATCTTGACCAGGGTCCTATTAACAGTGCTGTAAAAAGTAACTTCAATGTCAGTCTACGTAACTCAAGCAATGCTCATCAAGCAACTGAAAATATTAAAAAAAACCCAAACACCAGCACCCAAACTAAACCAAAACACACCAAAATAGTAAGTATTTATAAAATTTGGTAGGGATATTTGTGAATGAGAGTAAGGTAAATTCTAACATAAATGGACAATAGAACAAAACCAGGAAAAAAGAAAAAAATAAACTGTATTTCCCAGAAAATTGTACCAGGGAGATCCTAATTTATAGTTATTTAGCTACATATTCCTTCATTATTGCTAATGGAAAATCTCATCAGAAATTCTACATAACAAATTATTTGTTTCTATAAATATTAAATATCTGACAAAAGTCCAAAACAATTAACATATATGTTAATAATAAACAACATTTTAATTTGTCATGATATTTGACATCTTTCAAAGGCTTGGTACAAATTACTTTAAAATATTTCCTTAAACGTTACTTCCTTTCAAAGATACTTTTCAATTAAACAAGGAAATTTCTGAGCAATTAAAAGCTTTTGAGTTTCAGACATGTTTTTTTCATCTAAACCAAGCAAAAAACTTGGAGCTTATTGCCATACTTATACGAGCAGGGGGAGAAACTTTGCATTTGTGTTTTTTCCTCTCTGCAGAGCTAATACTTCAGGAGACAGAGAGTTAAAAGAAGACGAATATAAAGCTAAAAGCCATACAGAGCTATAAAAGGAGAAACAAGAGTCTTATTCTAAACTCCGAAAGGCAACAAGAAAGATTGTACAATTTCCCATGGTAAAAAAATTTGCAAAGGAAATGATGAAACCTCAAAATACAAAGAAAATGCAGTTCTTAAAAAATATGATAGATGAAGAAAAGATTAATACACTTAAAGACAATTCAAAAATGCTGTTTATAGACAAGAACTAAATTAAGTGGTTGTAGATTTCTCATTCTGAAAATTAAAAAAAAAAAAAAGAAAAAAGTGAGTCATCGTGGTGGTGTTCATAAGCTGCTATTTTTCAGTTACAGAGAAAATAAAACTTGCTTTATTTAAGGCTAAATATCAGAGATCTGTAAGAAATTACAAAACAAGATTCAAATGGGTTTAGTACTTTGAAAAGTTTTGTATCTTCAGAAAAATATTTTGTTGCAGCTATGTTAATGCAAGTCAAGTTCTAATCCCTTAAAATTCCAAACTGAAAAAAAAATAATATTTGTTGTATAAATTGTTGCCTATGTGTAGTTTGTCCATCTGTGTTGTTTAGTTGATTCAGCCTTTGTAACTGCTTGCTCAGTCTAAATTGTATTCTGTTTCCTAAATTTTGTGGCCCTTGACCTTCTTTGACACAATCCCTAATTTTTGGAACATTTCGGGAAAGGATATAATTCTACCTTATCTATATTCCGTCTCACACAGTCTAATTAAAAAGAAAACTTGTCCTTATTTG
Organism: Rhynochetos jubatus; assembly: GCA_027574665.1. Classification (NCBI taxonomy): domain Eukaryota; kingdom Metazoa; phylum Chordata; class Aves; order Eurypygiformes; family Rhynochetidae; genus Rhynochetos; species Rhynochetos jubatus. The sequence goes on along the minus strand of CM050649.1, from coordinate 100,133,839 downwards.
CCCCTTTTAATTCCTTCACCCTCCCACTGTCTCCATTACTGACTTTGTGACTGAATGTTTTAATGTAAATTGCATTCATCATCTGTTTTTACTCTAGTATATGCACAATTTATTCCATGTAATGTTTTTATCTTGCATTATTTAGTTCTGTTATGTGTGTTGGGAATAGAATATACTTTCTCAAAATTAGTTGTATCGTAATGGTTGCAGAAAAAACATGCTGTATATGCTGAATCAATCTATAGAACCTAAAGAGGTCTTTCTGAAAAGCATAATAACTTTCCTAATTTTTATGTAAACAGAGTTGGTGTATACTTCTATTCACTTATCATTTGATAGAAGGACTATTTTTGTATTATTGTGGGACTGCAACCAATCATGATCAGTTGAGTGAAAAATAACATATAAAGCATAGTTTAGAAATGCAGCCAAATTATTTGATGAATTTTGTTCAGAAAACTCTTTAGCCTGACTTGAATACTATGGTTGAAGGTTCAATAGATCAGCACACAGAGGGATAGATCGACCAAAGGTCTAGGTGTTAAAGGATATCTGCCTGTGGCAGACTAGAGGAAGCAAATAAATGACAGGCAACAGGGACTAAAATGGAAACTCTGTGGGAGACAAGATGGGGTACAGTGGGCAAAAAAATAGACAGAAGAGCACACGTAAGATGAGAATTAGTCAAGATAGTGGAAGACCATGATAAAGAACATTCACAGCAAAACGTGAAGAAATGCAAGCATGCAGAGATCAGAGTAATAGTCAAGAGATCATGTAAGGTAATAAAACTGAACTGGGATTCAGATGGCACTGGCAGGAAAAGGCAGAGGTGGAAGGAACTATATGTACATTATATTCTCTTCATAGTGGCAGATTATATTCAAATATATAACTAGAATATGGAACAATTTTTTCGAGATGCTCCAAATATGCAGTACTAGAAACAACATGTTATAAAAATTGATTGGTGTCAGTTCCAGTGCCATTGAATCAATACTTTTCAATGCAGAAAAAAGTAAATCTACCAACTAAGAACATAACGTGTATTACACTTCCTTCAAGAGAAATCTCTTTTAAACTGTCCTAATTAATTGTTAGAGCTGACCTTTTATTAGTAGTATTATTATTTCCATCTTAGGGATAAGTCCATAGGTCTTTATATGATTTATTTTATTCCACCTCCCCCAACACCCACCCCAATCTATTTGCACTGTTACTAGAAATAAAATCTGTTTAGTTCATACAAGGTTTTTGCAAGAAGCTGGTCTCCTGCAGTTACATAAATGGCAGACAATGCCAATGTTGTTATAGAAAACACATAATGGGAAAAAATAATTTCTTTAATAGACAGCCAGGAAGATTCTAGCTCCTTTGTGTTACTCTGTAAGGTAGCCAACAATCTTCTAAGTGTCAAGTGTGTAAGGAACAGAGAGGTGAATCTTGGACAGTATACTACAGAGTTATATTGCCTAGGGGTAACTGAAATACCAGAAAGTTTGCAGACCTCGCAAGGCTGTTCAGGTAGGAAGAGAGACTGAGAGAAATTTTCTCACGCTCCATGTACTTAGGAAAACAATGATTCAGCAGAACACCTTCTGAAGATAGAGTTTTCATTTGACTTTCATATTCAAGATGGTAGGACGGAAAATATACTCTTCGCATGGTGACAATACTTCACAGGACTGTGAGTCCGGTGAGTCACTATTTATTAAGCTAAGGTTTTTGTGTGTTTTAAGGAACAGAACTATCCCACCACATTTCATCTTACTCCTAAAACTATTCATATTAAAGTTTTTCTTCTTAAAACATCTAGATTACCAGATTTTTTTTTTTTCTTTCATTTCCTTTTCCATTCTATTCAGTGAACAATCATCGGTCAACCAACAATGTACCCACTTACAGGGAGGTGGAATAGCTGCCTACCTTGCTGAGATTCTGTGAGAATTAAGTAGCTAATGCTGGTAGTAAGTGCTTTGCAGATGAAAATTGCTAAATAAGTACTGAATATAATTACTGTTATTATTAGAGACACATTCCAACCCAAATATTTCTTTGATTTTATAGCTGACATAGATTCCATTTGGTATAATGTGCAAAAATAGCCTTTTTAAGAGTGGTCAGGTAATAAAAGTTCTTGTGTGGTGTCTTGCTGAGCAGCTCATGACAACTTGCAAGCCAAGAATCAAACGTATTTTTAAACAAACAAGTAGTCTTGCTGTTTTTAATGGAAATGCTTGCAAAGTAAGTTAGTATTCTGCATGAGTCAAAATGGTATGAAAATGCTCTTCGATTTGAAAAATATTCTCAACAGGGACCAGATCCAGCTGATAAGTTTGTGAAGGTATAGCTCTTGTCCTTTGCACAACTACACAAGTATCAGAATCTTTAGCATAAAAGGATTTAGGTGTGTGCCTAAATGTCACTGAAATGCTAAATTTCAGTGGTTAAGGCACTACTCAGATCCACAAAACTTAGCAGTCTGTTCTTTTATCTTTAAGGTAAAGTAAATTTGTACTTGAAAAATCCCTAAGCAACCATGTTTCTTCCAGTAAGTTTAAAAATCATCATCAAGCCTTCATGACACTTAAATACTTGAAGCTCCTATTCACTTCAGAGCCACTGTAAATTTTAAGTTTATAAATTCCTTTGTCTGAATTACAGCATGTGGTGTGATGCACTTCCTTAAAGCACTCCTAGTAGATTTATCTGGGGTTAAAGGACATCTGGAAAAGAAACTGAAAGCTAGAGATTAGAAATAGCCAATCAGGCAGTGATGAGAGCTTCACTCCCTACCTGACATAGGTATTACGATGCTACCAGAATACAGGTTTCTTTGGCTTCCTTTGACTTCAGTAGATATAGGTGTTTATTTACAGTACTAAAGGTCTGGACTGTAGTGTAAGCAATCCCCATCTGTATTACAGTTGCTTCACCAACAGTAAGTAATCTTTACTTTTCACTTACAAAATTGCTTCTTTTTTTTTTTCTTTTATTTTTCTATTTTTTTCTTTTTTTTCTACAGGCTACCTGTATTTGCATCACATTAACATAACCATGTAAGTTTATCTGGCAAAAAGAGAAGGAGGGATAGCACACATGGAACATTTTTTTATTTACTGTACAGGAAATAAGATGTCTATACTTGTATAGAAGTAACATAGGTAACAAAGTTTCTGTCACACTACAATGGAAATCTTGGAGACCTGCTGTATTGGGGATTATAGTCATCTGAAAATAAGACATACTAAAGAAGAGTACTGGGACAATTAAGACCTTGTTTGGAAATAATTATGTGTGAAAGTCTTGTGGTTAGGCATTCTGGGGGCATGAAATACACCCTATCAAATGAGGACGATCACAAAGCATTATCAAGAATTATCAATATGAATCTCTCAGGGCTGATGCCAGTCAGACGACACTTCTTTAGGTCTATTCATAAAACCTTATGGAAAATCTGAAGAAAATGGAGTATCCAATGAAGAAGCTAAATCTTATGGGGAATAAAGACAGAAAAAATAAAGAGAGAAGAGAATTGAAAGTAGCTATTTATTGTTATCTTTTTATTCAAGCAATACTCTAGCTACATTCAACATAAAATAAAACTGGAATAACAAAAGCCACTTTTCCATGAGTCATTGTTACTAAAATTTTTAAAATGTAATGTAAGAAAAATAACATATTTATCAGAATTCGCATTACTGTTAACAATGCATTAATAGTATTACAATTATTCCCCCAAACAGTAAGACTATTGCTATTTATTATAAGCAACACTTCTTATACTGTAAAAGTAATCATCATTTATTCCTATAACTTGTTCTAATAATAATACATGGCTCCAAAGCCTATAAGGATTGGGTGAAAGACTCTGAAAGGTCATAAATGAGATTAATTACTCTCATCTTTTGAGATGTCACTGTTTGCTATGTACACAAGGGATCCAGAAGTCACATGGAGAGACTTTCACCTTTTCGGCTGCCACAGTTTCTTACAAACTTGTGCAGTGGATGCATCAGCATGACTTGCTCAGAAGAAATCTGTTTAACAGAAAAATGATTCCTCCTGGGAATTATAGCTGTCCCTCAGCATTCATTGATGACATCAAGGTCACAGCCTAATATGAAACTAAGCACTTTTTTGACTCCTTATTCTAATGATTCAGTGGACAATCAATATTGGCTCTTATTTCCTGGGCAGGCAACAAACATTTTTAAAGAAAGAGTTTTACTTTTAGGCACTATTTCAAAGAAAAGTAGAAAAAAAAAAAATCCCTTTTTTTTTTTTTAGTTTTTATTTTGAATATATTTATGTTGTTATTACAGTTACTGTTTTTTCCTCTTCTCTTTTCCACCCCCCTAAGATGAGTCTAGCAGCAATCCTTGAATTTTGCACAGAAATTCCAAATTCACCATCACCCTGGTCAAGTTATGCCAGTTTCCACATAGACCAAAAGAAGAATTTAATAGACAATGATACAAGATCTGAACCAAACACAGAAATTAATATACACCTGCAATTGTGTGTGTTTCCCTCTTTTTAATGAAGATATAATTACATTTTCATTAATTGCTTATTAATATTGTCACAATTATTTCAAACATAATGGTTTCTTTGTGTGGAAGACTATGGACAAGTTGTTAATATCCTATTTAAGGTCATCAGCTATAAACCTGGTTTTTTGCTACTTCGTTATATGTATTCTTATGTTGATTTAGGGGATTGTCACTAAAACAATGAATTGTAGTGCAGTTGAAGTAAAATTATAATGAAAAGTAGGAAAATAATCTCCAAATTGAGATCTACTTTAGAGCTTTGTTCCAAATTTAAATATAAAAAATGGAAATAGATATATAGCAAGGAAATATATATTTAAAAGGAATGTAATATTTTTGTATGCAAGTTCGATGAGCTTTCATTTGGTTAGTGCTTCAGTAAATTTCATGTGCTAGATATCCACCTTTTCTTTATTGGGAAAAAGCCCAATGTCTTAATAAAATAAAAGTTCTGAATGATACTATACAAAGTAATTTCAGTCTCAGAAACTTGATCAGATTGTTACAATTCAAAGTGCAACAGACTGCAGCAACTGACAGTGTTGATCTTAGCTAGCACCTAAAAGAGTTGTACTTTACAATTTGCCAAATTACCATAATTGTACATGTAAAGTCTCAGGTTGGTATGAATTGTGGTCTTTCTTACAGTGGGGGAAAATACCAATCATCTTCATTGACATGACTATAATGTACGTAAGCTTATAATAGATGATGGTACAAGTTATATCTACAGTATACATTTTAATTAAAAATCTTACTGTCCCCATCTTTATCTTGATTTAAGCTATCTTTAGAGATTTGAGTTCACTCTCTCTCTGTCAACTAGAAGTCATTCAAAGCTGAAAAGGATAAGAGGACAATTTTGTTAGCTGGTTGAACATAATTTAGTATAGCATTTGAAAACAAGCTGCCTACAGTGTTCAAACAAATCAGCCAGTACTTTTGGCCAGAGGAAATTTAGTAATAATGAACCAATGGACATAATAAAGGTTAGCTTCATTAGCAGAATCAATATGAAAACACTATAAGCCTCACTGAAAAGAAAAATGGCTACTTTGCAATAAAAGTTTGAATGTCCTTTTGATCTTATTTCTACCTATAATATTAATTTTAATTCTCAATCTGTAATATGTTATCTTTTAGTACCTTTAAGAAATAAAACATCTCTTATATTTTGCTTTCCAAATACATGTATGAACCACCTCTCTACTTTTTACTAAAAGACAGTATATTCATATATTTATATATTGAACATACTCATGTTTTACATTCAAATTTATGTATTCAAATCTTATTTAAAAGTCTTCAAACATTTCTTTAAAAATAATTTAACTGAATATTTTTGTATAGGTTGTTTTTAACATGTTTGCTATCTCTACAATACAGTATACAACTATGCCTTCAAGTGAGACATTAAAGTCTCTCAGATATTGAGACTTAAGATATTAAGACGTTAAGAAATATTAGATATTAAGAGAGACATTAAAGTCTCTCTTACATATAAAGTCTCTTTACATGTATCTAAAAACAAACAAACAAACACAAATGCAAAGTTAAATATCTGCATTTCATGGTAGACTTCAATGGTCTAAAAAACTTACAGTCTATATATATATTTAACTTTTGCTACCAAAAACATAGAAAAAATACAATTTTAGTAATGAAATTGAAAAAAAATTCCCTCAAACATTTTGTTTTTATTTTCTCTCACATTTCAATTTTTTCTAGCAAACTAATTTTTATTTTTCACAGTAAATATATGCAAAATTTAGCTACTCTATGAAAATATTTTTAGAGAAAAATTTTACAAATTTTTACACCAGTCATCTCAAACAGGTGCCTATATGCTCAGTTTTGTCTAAATACTCTCATCTGTATATCTGAATAGATGTTCACATAATCCAATTTCTACCTGACTTGAAACCTAAATGACCAAGAAGTTCATATTAGAGTAACTAAAACACTGACAACTATGTTCTAGTCCTGCAGTGTTTACAAAGTCTTTATGGCTCTAGTTATTTTATTCCTACCTTGTTTTTTACCCTTTGCCATTTGAGAAAATAAGTCTGCAGCATTTATTTTTGTTTTGTTTTCATATAACAAAAACCAAGACAGTTCTCCCGGGGTTATTATAGTCTAATTGGTCTGCAAATTACTGATGATCCACACTACTATGGGAAGCGGTTCGAAGTTTATTTGTAATCCACAGTACATTGTGATTTCAGTACAAATTCCCATTAAATATTTGATGATGGGAATATGTGATTTGATGGTGAATTGCTATAAATGTTTATTTCTGTTTTTTACTCGGCAGTAATCAGTGTCTGAGATTCTACTGTGTGTACCTCTGTGTGTGTGACTCTGTATGTGTGTGTGCAAACTTGTACTTGGCCAGGACTTCCTACTACTGACACTCAATGAAGTATATGAAGGCTGACCTCAGCAACGATGCCAAATGAAAGCCAGGCATACTCAGATCAGAGTCCTCCTGTTAACAGGAGCAGCTAGCAGGAAGCTTCCTCCTCTCCTGTGATGAATTTTGCCCTTGAAATGCTCACCCCTGCCTAAAGGCCACAGCTCTAAATAAAATGCAGAAGTATGCAGTCTTGTATTAATGATATTTTAGACAGTAGCTCTGTATTTCACTTAACATGTTCTTTTGCTGTTAGTTAATTGGTATCATTAGCACAAATGTCACAGTTACTTAATTTAATTAGTTCTCACTCATACATAATACTAATTTTCCCTTTCATGAAGCCAAATGAAGAAATGCAAGTGCAAATAGTGTTTTGGTTTGATTTGCTTTTTGTGTAGTGTAGGTCTTCTATGTAACTGATTTTAAGGAAGTAGTTCTTAGAAAAGCTGTTGGGTTTTTTGTTGGTTTTTTTGTTTGTTTGTTTTTGACAAGCAATAGTTTTACTTCAATAGAAATAGCTTCTGGAGTCTTCCTACCATAATCACATCATTTGGTATACAAATCCATTTTTCTGTACTCATGAGACACTAATTCACATCAACACTGTATCATACATATATCTTTGGAGGTCAAAATCTTTTCATAGAACCCAATAGGACTATTCGTGACATTAATTGCTTTTCTGGACTGAGGTCTTAAAGTATTTCTGACTTTATTGTATATCTATACGTAATTTGAAAGTATTTCCTGTGGAATTAAAACTAGATGACAGTATTCACATCCTCACTTTTAACTAACTATGGAAACTGCAAAAAGCTTTCCCAGATCTCTGCCACATTTTATTTTCAAATAAATGGTTAAGTATTGTGTTATGTATAGGTGATTCTATGATAGCAACTCATTATATTAAAGAAGTGTTAAGTACAGATTTTTCTATTACAGTACCTTCTTAAAGTAAAAATTTTAAGATACCTTTCAGTGGCTCCAGACCACCTCTGATACTAATAGAACTGAAAACTGTGACTTGCTTTTGAAAATGACCTCTGCACTGAAGAAATGTCAAACTGAACACACCAAAATGGGAGTGAGGAAACAGAATTGCTTAAAGTCACACAGCAAATAAATTACCAAGAAAGGTAAAGAACTGAGGCACTTTTCCTTATAGTTAATGATCTCACACTGCACCAAACCTAAACAGTTACTCCATTGTCAGGCATTATATCATGTTTCCCTAAAGATTTCAGCATCAATCTCTGTTGTGTCTTCCACTGATGTCCAACCATTGTCTAAGGCATGACTATATGTGCCAACGATGACATTTTAATACACAGCCCTATGTTGAAATAATAAATTGGGTGACAGCTTTATAAAGGTTCATACCAGTGCTATCTTTTGCATACTCTGAGGAGTGGGAGTCAATAGAACCCAATGAGAAGTCATGAAATGAAAGAATTTAAGCACCCACATCTCTCATATCTATGCGATTTATTAATTTAAACAGTATTCAATGTTTATGTTATAGTAAATAAAAAGAGATACTGTAGTGTTCATGGGGCTACAGATTAAACATGAGAAGACATCAACTTTAATGATCACAACAAGGAAGTTTAACAAATTTTGCTAAGTATTTGAAAACAACTGACTGTGGATGACTTGACAGTAGTCTTTCAGAATGTACAATGCTCATCTGATAGCTTACAGGTATGTTGGTGATTCATACAAAATGTCAGAATTTAAGTTACTCTATAACATAAATTGAACCTTCAATTTTGGTAATTTTCATAACAAGAAAAAAGAACTAATAAAATCAAGAAACTTTCTTGTAATCTAAGACTAGAGAATTTGTATTTACCCTGCAGCCTTCTGAAAATAAAGTACATTTATGATGTGATATTTAAAGTGACATATTTTGCTTTTTCACCTATAAAAATTTTACTTTAAAAATAAAACCAGATAAACCTCAAAAAGTCCTAAAAGATGGAGCAAATTAAATCTGATTTGTTGGTAGTAAAAGTTACTTGCATACTTCTTCTCCATTCATAGTCACATAAAAAGATTATTAGGAATCATTAAGAAAATTCTATACTGTGAAGGTAGTGAGGCACTGGAACAGGTTTCCCAGAGAAGCTGGGGATGCCCCTTCCCAGAAAGTGTTCAAACCAGGATGGATGAGGCTTTGAGCAACCTGGTCTAGTGGTGGGTGTATCTGTTCATGGCAGGGGTGTTGGAACTAGATGGTCAAGGTCCCTTTAAACTGCAAACCTTCTATGATTCTATGAAATGTCTTCCATTATCTTATTTCTTTGGAGAATATTTTTACTGTCAAAATAAGTAGTCATGGTGATTTCTTGTTTGTTAATTGATGTCCTGTATTATGAGTCAGATCTCTGAGATGATATATGGATTCATGTTTCAAGGTTTTTGATGTTTCTTTCACCATATTTAAAACAACCTGAACATGTCTTCATTATTTTCCTGTGAATAAAATATTAGCAATTTGAAAAAGTTATATTTTGTGTTGGAAATTCCTAAAGAATTTTGACAGATCAATCATTTCTCTCTCCCTCTTCTGCCTCTCCTCACCCACCCCCCCTACTTATTTCTGTAAAAGCATACGTTAGTGCATTTGCACATCTGTTCAACTGCAGTGTAGGAAAAGCTTCAGAACTTCAGTAGGTTTATGTTTGGGTACACAGTGGATCATCTTATATTGAGATGAAACACAAAATACATAATTAGACTACTTTGGAGCATGATTTAAACCCTCTGGATAAAAGCTTAGTCAAGCAAGTTAGAAATGTTTACTTTATACATGTTGTTTCTTAGTTTAGCTTTCAGGGTTTTTTTCCCTTTATATTACTTCTCTGTGTACTTTTTTATTCTGCAGCAGAAGTTGTAGTACTGGATATTAATTATTTATAGTATGCTTTCCACAAGGTCACGTCATAATTTTCACTTCAGAATTCATCACTAACAAGGAAACTTAGTCACTGAAATACTTTAAACAAAATGTTACAATTCTGTTGGTAAGAAATTAATTTTGGAAGCAAAGTGTGTGACTCCTTTTGAAAAAGAAATTGTATCAAAAACTTACCATTGTTATATCTTTCTGGGAGGATCTATACAAAAGGCAATTACATTTAAGATAAAATTATAATATTTTTTGTTTGTTTCTTCTATTTAACTCTTTCTTCAAACAACTTCATATCTCCATGTTTGTTTGGGGTTGTACTGGGGGGAGAGTCCTGATTTGCACTTCATACACACAGAACTTTATGAACAATGTTTTAGAAAGAAAGAGTAAACTCTGAATTTCCTAAAGAGACAAATGTATACTGAAAGACACCAAGTCCATAAAACAGAAATGTAATGAATTCAGCTGCAAAGCCTGGTGAAAATTTCAATGCCAATTCTGTTATAATAATTCATTTATTATAGGCTTTACAAAAGAGAAAAATAATAAATTGTTTGTTAGAAAAAGATAGAGGTGACAAAATAACCTGGATCCTTAGGCTTCATAAATGAGTTTTTAGCACACAAGAAAAAAAGACTACTTGATTCTCAAAAAAATCAATATTTTACATGTACAAAGGTTAAAGACACCATTTTCTTGTAAGCAGCAGAGAAAATTTTATTTTGAAATGTGTGAGTAGCAACATACCCTGGACAATGACATTTGCCACAAGTAGTCTGACACAACAGAAGAACAGTTAGCTAGAAAAATGCCAAACATTCAATATTCTTTCAGAAATTTTTTTTTAAGTTTTATTTTGAACTTTGAACTTCTTTTGCATATTCATACATAAATGGCATATAACGGTACAAATGAAGAGAAAGGACATTTCTGCAACTCAGAAACCAAATGAAAAAAACCCATCTATGTTCTGTTTCTCTTAAAACTGTTCATCTTCATCCCCTCTTCCTACTTACGCTTAACAAAAACTATAAAAGGGTTAGAGGACAGTAATTCCTTCTGACTATGCAAGAGCCACAGTGTAGCAATAGCATCATCTACCCTCAATTGCAGTCACAAACAGCAGGTTGTTAAAAAAGTATTTTATTGGCATCTTTTGCATAGGATAATGCTCATATTGGAGGCAAAGCTTTCAAACTGTATGGTCAGCTGTGCTCTGGATGGTAATAAGAATCTCCTGTACTGTCAGCTGGAGCTGGTGAGCCTCCCTGAACCACTCTCCTGCCCCTTGTCATCACCTATGTGATCTATGAGCGTACGTTACTGTGTCTTGTTGAATCTCGCAGCCCATCAGCGGTAAGGCTGCTGCAGCTCCGTGCCCCCAGGTCCAATGAGTAGCAAGGCTGAGTATGTACACCCAGTAGGCACAGAGAGAAATTTGTATGCTATACATAAAAGCATATACATGTGTACTTACTGGGGGCCACACAAATCAAGACAGAGAGACAGATACACTCCCCACACACAATAACAAAGAGCAGCATGGTCTAATTCTGCTCCTTTCCATGGCCAATCAGGATGACAGTCTGTTAGTGGTTGGAGCTTCATTCCATTTTCTCATGTCCTATGGATGGTCACCAAATATTTATCTATGTATAAAAACATATAAATAAAAACATATATGTACAATGTGGACTCACACACAGAGTCCGTACAGTAGGCAGTCCTGGTTTGTTGCTCTCCCCAGTTTCTTCTCATACACACACATACACAAAAATGGGTTCCAGCTGACCTCAGCCTATGGTCTTACTAGCAGCTAGCTGGGACTCTTCTGGTCTGTCCAGTAAGCAGCTCTTCAGGAGTAACCCTCACCACACACTCCCTGGGTTCCCAGACCACTTTACCTACTCACCAGCCAATGCAGCTTGATCCTCACTAACAATCACGCACTCCCTCACATGCCTGCCCTCGTTCCAGGTTCTGCACCACAGACACATGGGCCCCTATGACCCGAGGTCCTACTTCAGCTGCAGGTACTCAGACACCCCCACCATCCCCCGAGTAGGGAGTTCCTCACCCAGTGAAAAGAATCAGAAATAAAGTTTAATAGCTTAATAATAAGATAGGACAGACTGCACAAATCAAACACAGGGCATGGCCAGACAAGAGTAATGACTGCCCTTTCTCTCTCTTTATCATTCTGTTTCCTTATGTTTGTTCCTCCCCAAATCATCTAAATTCCTTCCTTTCCCTGTTTTTGGTTCCTCCACTAAATATAGCATACATAGTTTTGCTGTCCTATGTAATCATTCCTGATTCTGCAGGAACTGCTTCTAAGTTTTCTGTTTAAACCTTGGTCAATCCTACAGAAGAATCTGACTGGGGGAGTGAATGAGATGGCCAGATCTCTCACCTAGGGTGTTAATCAGCTCACAGACACATGCAAAAAGTGCTTGTCTAGAGACCGATGAACAGCAGGAGCTGCATGGGGAAATCTCTGGGACAATGTGAGGCTTCCACCTGGAAAACTCTTACAAGGATGAGACAAATGCTTTGTTTCAAAGGCAATTATGGCATTCAGACAACCACCTGGTTTCAAGTTGGTACATTGTCTCATCTCGTCAGAGGCTAATGAGTTAATTGTTGGATCGCCAGGACACTGGTGACTGAGAGCACTGAGTGCATGCATACGCACAGCCCTGATACCAAAGAGCATCACAACTACAATCATAGGAGAAGCCTCCGTTTCATAGATATGACACTATTCTAACTACAATTCCATATACCTAGCCACACACCATGCTTATTCCTCAACTCCCTTAGCAACTGCAGCCTGTGACTGGCTAACGTGACATGAGCTGCTCTGAGTTTCTTTGAATGGCCATACTGTTTTTCACTTCGAAAACCAATTTCTGCATAACAGATACACTACAGGAAAATCACCAGCCTAGCATGTGACCTGACCGCTGACTCTGCCCCAGACAAGTCAAATAGTTTTTTACTAAGGATGAAAAGGGTAATGCACTACAGCAGCTAAGATTTTTATAATTTTTTAAAAAGATATTAAATTTTGGGCTTAAAGAGGACTTGACAGATGAACATATGGGAACAAAGAACTTTTAAAGCACTTTATGGGACAAAATAATGGTAAACTGAAAATCACATTATGGGTTGAGCCATACAAAATGAAAAGTCATGATTAGTTTGTCATTGATCTACCAGAGTCTTAATTCTTAATAATCCTTTGTAAGGTCATAGTGTAGTAGAGGCCAGACTTGTCAAGAAAGTTAATTTCTTGAACACCACTATCCATATATTTAGTGTTTCAGAAAAATAATTTGTAATATGTGAGTTTGTAATTTGGGAATATTCACTTGATTAGACATCACTTTTCTCACAAAATAAAACAAAATATTTTATGAATTTTTTTATACTTTGTGGAAATGGACAAAAAAAAAAAAATTCAAAGACCATAGATAGCCTGGGAAGTTGCTTGGTTTTGGTGGTCTGTGAGAGGGAATATATATTGAAAGGACATAAAAAATGTCATGTATATGTAGCAGCCTGAAAATAAAGAAAAAAATATAGTCACTGAAGCATTTCCATATGAGAAAAAAAAAAAAAAAAAAAGCCTAGAAAGATCACTTTACAGTACCTGGAATATTCAGCTTCAAATAATACAGAATCCAGCAACACCAGAATCAGTTATACTAGTTAAGACTGTAGCCATAGATTTCTCTTTGTGTTTATTATAAAATCACAAACTGCAAAATAAACTGTACGCAATGATAGGCTTCCAACATTGTGGAGAGTCTTTTAGGGTCAGAATCACAGGGACTACTTTTAAGTCAATTCCATGCTTGTGGATTTTTTAAATTTTTTTGTTGTTGTTACCATGGATAGATTAAAAAAGACAGATTACAAGATGTTCTTATTAGTTATGTAGTACTCCTCAAAAAAAGCAAGGAGTCAAGCAAGATTTTCTTGATTTTTTTTTAAATTAAGATGACATTGAAATGAGTAACATGATAAGAGACATCATTAAAGAGAGCTGATTGAGACTAGAATTCATTTTATTATAGACTTTTAATAAAAAAAAATATTTTGAGATAGTGAAATAGTTTAACTAGAGTACTAAAATGACATATATGTTTGAATTCCTCTAACATCTAGGTGTGAGTTTTCCAAGAATTTTAAGAAAAAGAGAATTTTAAGGGTGTTATACAACTAGCTTCTCCCAGCTCTTGAAATTTCATATTTATATGCTGCAACTCAGAGTACGATAATGCTAGGCATTATGTGTCTGTCCTGAAAACTCTTTGTCCCAAGCAACTTTCTTTGTCTCAAGTGGCAGGCAATATTTTAAACGTAAATACAGTACTGGGTGGTTAGGAGCACAATAATGCAAGAACATTCAATTTCTATTTTGTTTTTTTGTTTTTTTGTTTTTTTTTTTAAGGCAGTACTGAGTTTTCCATCTGAAAATGTACAGACACAGAATCATTGAACAAGCCCAACTCTCTCAGCCTGTCCCCATAGGAGGGGTGCTCCAGCCCTCTGACCATCTTCGTGGCCTCCTCTGGACACCGTCTAACTGGTCAATATTCTTTTTATATTCAGGGCTCCAGAGCCGGATGCAGTACTGCAGGTGGGGTCTCATGAGAGACATTTGTACGTGAAACTCATACAATCAAGTATATGAATAAGGTATTGGTGTACCATATTCTTACTGATACTGTCAAGTATCTTTACTTGAAAGCAGCAGTTACCTTATTTCAAAGATTGCACATCTATCATAACCTATTGACTTTTCTGACATTAACCTGTATTATACTTCCTGAATGTAAAGAGCAATTTATGACCTAGTTAGTAGAGACCACAATGAAACAAGATCTTGTTTAATACCTGAACACAAAGAGGAGAGAACACTAAATAATAATTGACAAAAAAAAAAAAAAAAAGTGCAATGACTTTCTTACTATGGAGTTTAGATTACAACTTGTCGCTGTCCTTGTTCTCAGAATGTACTTGTAATTTTGTTTTGGTTTTTTAAACTTGTGATATTTTAAATGCTTGAATATATAGAAAATTATGAAATGTTAGTAATTTGTCCTTCAGTCTGCAGATACACTGAAAGACCCTGAACTATTTTCTCATCTGTGTGCACTATTAATTCTTCAATGTTTTAAGAGACAAATGTCTCTGGTGCTTTGATTCTGGCACATCAAAATGCTTTTAACTTTCTAAGGTGTCAAAACCTTCTATTGCTTCTTACTGAATTCTAGAATCTCCACATTTGCATGTCAGAACTGCTTTTTACCATCCATGTAACCATTATAGTTACAAATGAAATCCACATACACTCTTTGATAATTGTCAGTGAAAGATAATATTATCCAAAACTGAGAATTCCATAAATAATAATTTTATACTCATCAGAAAACTTACTAAATAGGTAGTTCCAAACTTGTTCTTTTGCCTGATAACAGCATCATATTACTATTTAGTTGTTGATAAAAAGTAAACTATGTTATTCCTTTTATCTACATTATTGATCTTTTTCTTTGATAACACAATGAAGAAGGCTACAAACTCCACAAGAGCAGATAAGCACAGCCATTAACATCCTGCAAACACTGGTCTGGTAGTTACTCATCATCTCTATGAATTTCCACACCTATGATTCACAAAATGTTCATTGGTTGGGTATTTTAGAGTGTGACTGGAGCTACTCCATTTTGCTATAAATCCTTGCATATCTATTCAGTCAAAGAGAAAGCAAGACTGCACAGTTCCTAGTGGTTAAAACATTCATTCAGAATAGAAGGACAATCAGTTTTGATACCTGCTATCCCACTATTTCTTTGTCTAAAATGTTTGTGAATTTAATAGAACTAGCTTTTCCTTATCCTATGGTATCTACTATGCTACAGAATCATGTTTGCTCATTTCTTCTAGCTGATTGAATATTTATTTTATCAAAATGGAATTATCTCCAGGTAGACAATGAGCAAGCCCCAACTCTGAAAGCCCCGTAGCATAGGTTATTACAGCTGGACAACTAAAATTGATGAGATAGCAAAGCTTGGATTCCTCCTGAGTGCACCAAAAGGCTTCCTTTTCCTGTCTGCTAAAAATTATACCATAAGTCTTTGATAACTGCAAAAGACAATTATAAATTCTAAAAGCAGCAAAATGTCTCTCCATAGTCTAGAAACTTTAAGTACTTAGGAAAATTATATGTAAAATACACCCTCTAATCAATTTTCCCTATAGGTTAGATCTAACAGTGACCCACATGGAAAAATGGGACTGTCTCTTCTCTTCCAGCAAGTAACAAACCTTTTTTTCAGGACTTGTGCTTGTGTTCTTCCCACCACACTTCCAACCTCAAGAATGTACAATGTCTATGATTGTATAGTTCTCTGATTTAACTAAACAAGTGCCAAGGAAGAGAAAATTTGGGGTAAATAATTGTCATATATGAATCTTTGCTATGAAATACAAGATTTGACAGCATAATAGAAAAAAGCCTATTATTTATAATTGATAACCCTACGTAGGTTAAGATGCTGGTGTTCAAGGAATCTGAAGTTCTACTTTTTAAAAATCCAAATGATTTCTATGTATATCTTGAAAATCAGTTTTTCACCGATTAAAAGATATTTCTCACTGACAACAATTACTAATCTCTTTCTTAAGGCTCTGATCCGCAATATTTTACTGTGAGTTAAAATAAAATACAGCCAAACCAGCCTCAACTTTCTCAAGATAAGACAGTATCCTAAGCAGAACTTTGTTTCCAGTTGTTACTTGTGTTATGCTGAGTAATAGCAGAAAAGTCTTCAGCCTCAGCTTTACAAAAGTTTCGAGAGGGTATTTACTTCCATCTCTTACTTTATTCACCAGTTGAAAAAACATAGCCAGACCACAGAACCTGTTCTGACATTTTTTTAAACATAGCTGACTACATTATGTTGTTCACATATATTTATTGGAATTCACCTCATATCTTAGAGGAATTTTTCTTTTCTGTGTTGAAAGAAGGGTTCTTTTTATTTCACTCTTGGTAATACAGTTTACCGCTATTCTAAATTATTTGACAGGAGTGAAACAGTTATAAAAAGTGATTTTTGTTCAATTTGTTCTATTTTAAACAATTTAAAAACTGTAATTCAACATCTAGTAAACTGACTTCTTGACCATTTGTTACATCATGTTTATTTTGCTTGTCTGATTGTTTTCTTTTTTTTTTTTTTTTTTTCATTTTGTATATATTTTAAATGGGACTTCAGAAACTGTTTAACTTTCTGCAGTTTGCCACAAGCAGATCTATTTCTGGAATTGCAGAGACTGCTTTGAGAAGTAAGTCTCAGTGAAATTTGAACTCTGCTGGGAATTTTTCAATAACTTCCTGATGCCTGATTCTGGCAATCCACATTTCATTGTTTGAGAGCAAATACTTTATGTTTACAAATGAGATATAGAGAGATTTAATTGGGTTTCCCAAAAATACAGATTCATGTTGAAGAAGCAGTGTGATAGACATGAAATCCTGGTGCCATGTATCTTTTAGTCATTCTAGTCCCTCATCTATTTTCAAATTATGTGAAATTTAGGCTTAAAAAGGTGATAGATGGGTCACTTACAGTACAATCTTGCAGTTAACCAGACATTAACTTATTGTAACTAAGAACTAATTTACGGAGAGAAGAGCAAAAGATATACTGGCAGCAGGCAAAGCAGCATTTGGAAAACAGGATAAATGAATCAAAAAAATATTAATTTTACAGGTGCTTATTCAGTTTGATCCCTGTGATAGTAGTTATTGTGAAAATACTAAGTAGCAAGCATTAATTTTAACTGTCACAGTAAAGAACATCATAAAATTTGTTACCACTAAAACTAAATGCCAAAATTGGATTGAAGGATTTGTATTAGAGTAGCTTTGGAATCTTACTGAAGAGTTCTTATACTTTGCAGAAAATATTCCCTTTATTTCAGGCTTTCGTTTTACTGGGTAAGAATTTTTCTATTTACTGCTTCTAAAGAATTCACCTTGATATATTTCCACATAGAAAAACTGTTAAGTGTGCATTTTTTTAATACAGTCCTGGAACTCTAACCAGCTTAATGAAAGCATGAATTCAAATATTCTTGTAGATGTTAAGAGCATGAAGGCATCAAGGAACAAACAAAAAATGTTACAACATTCAAAGGACTACTGTTTTCAACTACATGGCAGATACAGGAAGAAATGGGCAAGGAGGGGTGAAGAAATGAGCAGGGATGTGGTTCTGGCATTTCATAGGGAAATGTGAACTACATGGAATTATAGAACTGTAGAATGGTTTGGGTTGGAAGGGGTCTTAAATATTGTCCCTGGTGATTATCTGAGTCTCATTTTGTTACTCTCCTGGTCACAATTTTTCTGTTCTCAATTAAATTAGTAGACCCATTAGTCACTCTCAGCCATGAGTTAAGTTAACCACAAGTCATTCAACTTGGTTTAAACTAGCAGGCATCTGGGTTTGGATCAAACTAAATCATAGAATGGATGATTTTGAAAGAGACCTTAAAGATCATTTAGTTCCAACCCTCCTGCAATGGGCAGGGACACCTTCCACTAGACTAGGTTTTTCAAAACCCCATCCAGCCTGGCCTTGACCACTTCCAGGGATGGAGCATCCACAGCTTCTCTGGGCAACCTGTTCCAGTGTTTCACCACCATCCCAGTGAAGAATTTCTTCTTTCTATCTAATCTAAATCTACGTGCTTTCTGTTTCCAGCCATTAGCCCTTTTCCTGTCACTACAGGCCTTTGCAAACACACACACCCCGCCCCCCCAGCTTCCTTGTAGGCTTCCTTCAGGGTCTCCCTGAAGCATGTTCTTAATAGGCTCAACTATATTTAAATTCATTCCCTGTAACTTTCTGTTCTCCAGGCTGAACAAAACCTAATCTCTCAGCCTGTCCTTATAGAAGTGCTCCAGCCCTCCATTGTTGTGGCCCTCCTCTGGACTCAGTCAATATCCTGATGTTGTGGGCTTCAGAGCTGGACACAGTACTGCAGGTGGGGTCTCACAAGAGGTTAGTAGAGGGAGAGAATCACCTCCCTCGACCTGCTGGCCACACTTCTCTTTATACAGCCCAGGGTACAGTGGTTTTCTGGGTTGCCAGCGCACACTGCCAGCTCATGTACATCTTTTCACTCACCAGTACACCCAAGTCCTTCTCCTCAGGGCTCTATTTGTGCTTGGGATTGACCTGACCTGTGTGCAGGAACTTACACCTGGCATTTTCAAACTCCATGAGGTTGGCACAGGACCACCTCTCCAGACGGTCAAGGTCCCTCTGGATGGCATCCCTTCCCTCCAGCATGTTGGCCACACCACAGAGCTTAGTGTCATCGGCAAACTTGCTGATGGTGCACTCAATCCCACCGTACATGACACAGACAAAGACGTTAAATAGTACCAGTCCCAGTACCAATCCCTGAGGAATGCCACTCATCATTGGTCTCCACTCAGACATGGAGCCTTTGACCACAACTCTCTGAGTGTGACCATCAAACCAGTTTTTTATCCACCAAGCAGTCTATCCATCAAATCCATGCCTCTTCAATCTAGAGACAAGGATGTCATGTGGTACAGTGTCAAAAGTTTTGTAGAAGTCCAGGTAGATGACATCATTTGCTTCTCTTTTATCCACCAAGGTCGTGACACCATCGTGGAAGGCCACCATATTTGTCAGGTACAATCTGCCCATGATGAATCTATGTTGGTGGTCACCAAACACCTCATCATTTTCCATGTGCTGTAGCAAAGTTCTGCTCCATGGTTCTTGCCAGGCACATAGGTGAGACTGACTGACCCCTACTGCCTTGGATCCTCCTTTTTTCATTTTTTAAGATGGAAGTTATGTTTCCCCTTTTCCAGTTGGGAACTTCACCAGTCCATCATGACTTCTCAGTCATGAATATGATGTGTAGTCTTCTAACAACCTCATCTGCCACTTCCTTCAGGCCTTCCGTGACCAACAGGCCAAGGGAAGTCATCCTCCCTCTCTACTGTGCCCTGGTGAGGATGCATCTGCAGTACTGTGTCCAGTTCTGGAATCCCCGGTTCAAGAAAGACAGGGAACTACTGGAGAGAGTCCAGAGGAGGGCTATGAAGATGATTAGAGGACTGGAACATCTCCCTTATGAGGAAAGGCTGAGAGACCTGGGTCTTCTTAGCCTGGAAAAGACTCAGAAGAGATCTCATCAGTGCTTATAAATATCTAAAGGTCAAGTGTCAAGAGGATGGGGCCAGACTCTTTTCAGTGGTGCCCAGCGACAGGACAAGGGGCAATGGGCACAAAACGGAGCACAGGAAGTTCCACCTGTGCTTGAGGAAAAACTTCTTTACTCTGAGAGTGTCAGAGCACTGGAACATGCTGCCCAGAGAGGTTGTGGAGTCTCCTTCTCTGGAGATATTCAAAACCCACTTGTACGCATTCTTGTATAATCTGCTCTAGATGAACACCCTTGGCAGAGGGGTAGAACTAGATGATCTCCAGGGGTCCCTTCCGACCCTGACCATTCTGTGATTCTGTGACTGCTGAACAGGGACTTGAATTATCACTCAAATAATTATATGAAAAAATAGTGCCATTTATGACACTCTAGGATGTCTGATATAATTCCATAGGCTTAGCAGGTATAACATGATCTTTAGAAGAACCATGATACCTCAAATTAAAGATCAGGTAAAATAGTAGATTACATACTTGCCACCAGAGACTTATATTTAGGCAGCTGAAATCAACTCATATTTTTAATTATTTTACCAAAATCAATTCTGACATGTGTCCTTCTCTGTTTTAGAGAAGATTTTTTAGCTTGTAGAGATTTTAATAAAGAAATTCTGTGTCTAAGCCCCTCCAAAATTTTGCATCAAATATCTGATCTATGTATGAGTAATAATGATAGCATGTGGCTAACTAGAGAGAAGTTATACTCTCATTGAACAAAAAGGCAACAGTCACAAACAGAAATATTTCTCATTGGTGAGGAAGTAGATGAATCGATATGTGCAGCAAAAATTTTCTTTGTATAAATAAGGATGACAGAACAGGATCCTGTATTCTAAACTTTTCTCCTACAGTTTAAACATTCACAAAATATATTACTGATGCATGTAGATTTTATAAATTCAATATCTTTAAAAAGGACCAAAACTCTCTCTCTCAAACTATATATATATATATAAAGAAATATATTAAACCTTCAATTTAAAAATACATCAAAATTATGTATATATACTTCAGGGACACCTAATAAATTTATTTCATATGTGTTTGTGATAAAGGTCTCATTTAAAATGCATTTGTAACAATTTGCAGTTTTTGAAAGATTTAGAAGGAATAATCTTTAGTTCTTACCAGCATCAAATTCTTTTTTCATTATTAGTTTTAATACAATTTCTTAAATACAGCACATTAATTTAAAATAAATTCAGTACAGTTATATAAATTATAATTAAGAAGCTATTTTGTTTACATTAAGTCAAAACTAGCACAGTGTGAATATGAATGGGCATTCATTCACACACGATACCATTATGTAGCTCACAGAAAGATAAAATGCACTTATTACCACTTACCTATTTGTAGGTCGGTTTCTAAAATTAGATTTCAGTAACTGTTTTAGTATAACCCAGATAATATATGGATCAGCTGTACTAAAGTGAGTTAGAATGTTTGTTGAAGTAACTGATGCTGAAAGAAAACTCTAGCTGAATGTGGTTACCATGGCCTTTGTCATCCCAAGAAGGTTTTCAATCTGGATTAACAGAAAACAGATTTTATATTGCTTCAGAATAATCACTCTATTGCCTTTATTCCCTCCACCTTCTTTATTACTTTTCTTTTGGCCATGGACACACACTTAGCATTATCGTAACTTTTCTAGAGACGTTTTTTTATCCCCTAGCTTTCTACTTTCAGTAACTGTGTCTGGTGATACTGCACCAGGAACTATAATATGTTTAGCTGCAGAAGTTTTAAAAATTATTTTGAAGAGGGATTTTTTCAGTGTTAGAATTGAACGTTACAGAGTGGTTTAGTAGTGCTACTTACAGTTAGAGCCCTAAGAGGACTACATTATCAGAATAAAATCCCTCAACGGATGTTCCACTTGAAAAACCTAGGGGAGATACTGGATTACAGGAACTTCAGTTGTAAGTATAGATTTAAATGGTACGATCTCCTCTTCATCTTTCTCTGATATATATGAGATGTATTACAGAGCAAAGGCAATTCCAAGACTATGTTTTCTTTAGGTTTGCAGCAGACCCTTACATGAATATAAAGCATATGCTGTTGAAGAGCTTAAGCCTATCTAGCTCCTTCAAAACATTAATATTTTTTTCTGTCTTACTAGTACCATATATGTGGAACATTTCCATGTCTTCATGAATAAGATAATGTATGCTCAGAAATTTGTTTACAATTAAACTCAAGAATGTTACTTATCTTCTAGTCTAAATGACCACTGTGTGGGGTGAATTTCAAACTCTACCAGACAGCATACTATAAGACATTTTTACTTTAATCAATCAATCTGTGTTAATTGCTTTTGGTTTTCTTTGTGGTTATCCAGTGATGTGCAAGGTATCAAAAACTGACCTGTTGTAGTAATGCCGTATAAGCACAGAACAATGCAGTGGAGAATAAATGTACACTGAGATTAGTATAACCACTTATTAAATAGCAGCAAGGTCAGTATTAAAGTAAGGACATGTTTATATTGCACTTAATTTGTGAAAAAAGGAATATTTGTATAAGTTTATGGTTACAAAACACAGCAAGACAAGAAAATGTTAAAGACTGTCAGGAATCATGTCCTATTCTTAGTCCATTTGCAGAAGTTTTAGAGACTAACCAAGTGTTCTAATGCAAATCAAAAAAAATGAAAAGTTTTCTTACTCAACAATGAAAATTAAGCTCGGCCCAACAATCCAGTTTCATAGGAATACTGTAAAAACAAATTATCTAGTAGTTGAGCTTAATTATACCTAAAAGTCACTACAGTTGCAAAATTAGTAGCTAGGTGAGATAAATTTAAAATGTTGTTCTTTTTTTCTACTAAAGGCTTACTTTTTTATAGATGAAAGATGAGGAATAATGATTAGTAAGAACTTTTGTGTTTAGAAATCAGACATTCTGTTATGGAAACAGTCTGGTATCTTCCTATTCTTGAGTAACAACTGATAGTTTCTGTTATCATATAACTTATACATAATGGTCAAAACAATTAAGACAAATAACAGAATTATTATTTCAGTTGCTAAATAAAAAATAACGTTTATATTTACATCTTAAAATACTTGAGCATTATTTTCCAATTTTATCTACCTGTAATATTTTGCTTAATAAAGTCTTCAAAAAGGTTCCTTGAATTTCAAATACGTCTGTGTAAAATAATAGATATCTTTTCATAACTCTATAATCAGCAAATGCACTACATATTTTTTCTTTCACTTATGTAGCTTTCTTATTAATGCTGGAAAAAACAGCCTCATAAGTCAAGTGTTTTTAAATAAGTGTATACATAAACAAATATTATCTTTTTTCCATCCTACGAAGACTACTAAAACCTACTTGGAGGAAAAAGAGGTAAAGAAAGACATAAATATATACTGGAAAATTAATATCAGCTTTTCTACATGATTAAATCATTCATGATTCAGTGCAACCAGAGAAAAACTATTTACATTTTCTCCTAAAAATATGTATTTATAGATTAATGATGTTCTTCTAATGTCTAGGCACCCAGATACCCTGTTCTGTCAGCAGATCTAAAGCATGAAGCCAAATAGTAGGATCTATACTAAATAGCTGCATTAAGCTGAAAACTGAATGATAACCTCTATCTAAGCCAAGTGCTACGTGGTTATGGCTACAATCTATAAGTCATAAACAAAGTGATAATCAAGGTCCATAGTGAGCCCATAATTAACCAGATTTACAAAGAGGAGGCAGAATAGAAGAAATTGAAATTTACTAATTGAAAAAGAATGGTTGCAAATGCTTACAAAATTAACAAGTATTTTGGAACTGTTCTAGCTGCAATAGTGCCAGCCAAAACAAACAAACAAACAAACAAACAGACAGACAGACAGACAGACAGACAGACAGATAGATAGATAGATAGATAGATAGATAGATAGATAGATAGATAGATAGATGGATAAATGGAACAAAACCCCAATTACCTGCAGGCATTTTAACTAATGACATTTTCTTTGAGAACTCATTGTCATCTTCCATAGATTCACAGAATTGTTTGGGCTGAAAGGGATGTTAAAAGATCATCTAGTTCCAACCCCCCTGCCATGGACAAGGACACCCGGTTGCTCGAAGCCTCATCCAGCCTGGCCTTGAACACTTCCAGGGATGGGGCATCCACAACTTCTCTGGGTAACCTGTTCCCAGACAAACATCATAAAAGTTTCCAAATTCTACTTCCTTCATGTTATTTTAGACTTTTGGATTATTGTTTTCCTTAGTTTCCGTGTATGTCTTAAATTGGTTTTATAAGCATTCCATTCTGCAATTCTGCACTGAACTTTTAGAGATTTTCTGTATTTTATGGTTTTTTTTCTAGTGCATAACTCCCAGTCTGTGACATTAATTGTGCATCATTCCTTCTTACTGAGGAGTAATTAAATTGTAACTAACTCCTCTTTCACCTTATTCCATTATGACTAGAAGCAAGCAGATACTAGTGATGAAGCATCATCTCTACAGAAAACAGCATCTTCAGTTTTTGTGATCTGTGAAGGAGATAAATGGTGTCCCCCCATTATTTTGAATAAATTGTTTGGTTGTAGTATATACAAAGTTCTTGCTGTTTGCTACAGGTTAGCTTTTTTCGCATTACAGTAAACTAATTTTTATCAATATGCTTAGCTCACCCATAGAGTGAATCAATTGTTGTCAGGAATGTGGGCTGTATCCATGCATTTGATAATGTGAGTATTTTTCTTCAAAACTGTATAATGTTATGAGCTGGCAATGCGGAAACAGCAATTACTATCTTAAGCAAGACCAGGGGAAACTTTAAAACCTGAAGACAAAATACTGAATCTTCATGTCAAATGTTACTTACATTTTAACATGAAGATGTAAAAGGCTGACTTCCTTCTGAGTACGCAAAGGTATTTGAATGCCTTCAAAAGTAAATGCCTTAAAGAAAAGCGTTTGAATTTATACTAAATTACAAAATTAATCAGAATAAATTAATTTATTCTCTCTAAACTTATCCAGAAAAGGAGATGGAAACATTTGGGACATTTGTTAAGAGACAAGCGAGACCATCCGCTATGGGAGACATGTCATTGTGCAGATCAATGGGAGAATAGCTATAAGGGACATTCAAAAGAATTACGTCAAACTGAGTAATAACTCACAAAGAAAAAACTCATGGGGTTTAAACAAGAGGGAATGTGTGCAAAGTTAGGCCCAGGAGAGAAAGGAGTGAGAGTTTTGTTTTTTCCCTGATGGTGAGCAAACCAAGAGTTTCATTATACCGAGAAGCATGATCTTAGTTCAGATTTTTTTCTCTTTCACTTGTTCCCTTAAGACATTTTGCATGTTTCAGTGAATGATGTTTTGTTTGTATCAAACTAAAATTAAAAAGGAGTGTCTCTTGAACCTATTACTTAAACACTGAAAACTGTACACCGAAAATTGTTGCTGGTTTTCCAAATGTGCACCTGGTTGTACAAAATGTTGTAAGTACATTTTAAATAGTTAACTACATTGAGATTTTAATCTTTATGATTTATATCTGTTACCTGGTTTAACTAAGAGAAAAGCGACTAATGCAGGAATAGCAGTCCTTTTCAGTATTCTTTCAGTATGCAAGAAAGAAGTCCTTTTCAATATTCTTTTGACCAGTATGTCAAACTTCCAAACATCCATCTAAGCAGCATCACAATAAATGAACTGCAACATATCAATAAACATTGTCAAAATAAAGAAATATATTTAATAATCTGAGTAGCTCAGTGCTTTATTATGATACAGAGATTTTATGTCATGAAAAAAATTGTCTTCTAAAGAGCCATTAGGTCAGTTCAGGACCCCGATTTCTGTGTTTTAGTGGCAGAATCTGTCAGAAACAAGAAGTGTCACTGGATTCTGTTGCCTTGGTAACCTGTGTTGCCAAACAACAGGCTGGGTACCTTCTAGCAGGTTTAAACTTTCAGGCTGCTAAGAGACTGACTACAGTGACAGCAGAAACAAAACCATTTCCTGGATGCTTTCCTGATAACAAAACAAGATAATATTTTGCATATTTTTTCAACACCCTTGACGTTCTTTGCCATTTGCTTTGTGTTATGCTTGTTAGCAGCATTAGTTCTAATCAATCTGAACTCGAAATTCTGCTCTAAGTCTCTTAATTTGAATGCTGAATATTTTCTCAAATCCCCTCCTGATAATTTTTTCCACACATGGGCTTGTACAATGATAAAATTTGGTAGGGTGGCTGAAGAGAAGAAATGACTGCTTATTTATTTATTTGATTGGTTTATGTTGATTTAAACTGTTCACAATTTTTCTGCTTTTGTGTGCTAGAGTTTTAATATATTTGTGATAATAATACGATAACTGGGTGGGATTAAGTACCTCTACCTACAGGACAAATTTAAGGATAAATGCAGCTGTTCCTGTAATTGGCACACCGACAAAGGCTACCTCTGGTAGGGTTGGAGCTTTAGACAAGCCTGTCTAGAGCAGATGGTGCAGTGCTTCTCTCTGATCTAAGACACGCTATTATCTACAGACACACAGGTGGGAGTCCTCTGATCAAATGTAGATGCCTGAATTTAAACTAGTTGCCCTAGGTTCTTTTTATTGCCGATGAAGAGAAATAGACACTGTGAGGAAGAAATTTATTTCAACTTAATGTAGACTAATAAACTAGGAAAGATGAAGTGTGCTATATTCGTATTTCTCTCCGGTGGGTATAAAAGAAGCTTAGTACCTAGCTCAGGCACAGAGGCCTACTGACTGTTTAAAACTGGGTGAGCTGAATCAAATTTAAGTTTTATGGAGACTCCAGTTATTGCCCTGGTCATTAACTGGGTCTCATTTTGTGACTCTCCTGGCCACAAATTTTCTGTTCTCAATTAAATTAGTAGACCCATTAGTCACTCTCAGCCATGAGTTAAGTTAACCACAAGTCATTCAACTTGGTTTAAACTAGCAGGCATCTGGGTTTGGATCAAACTAAATCATAGAATGGATGATTTTGAAAGAGACCTTAAAGATCATTTAGTTCCAACCCTCCTGCAATGGGCAGGGACACCCTTCACTAGACTAGGTTGTTCAAAACCCCATCCAGCCTGGCCTTGACCACTTCCAGGGATGGAGCATCCACAGCTTCTCTGGGCAACCTGTTCCAGTGTTTCACCACCATCTCAGTGAAGAATTTCTTCTTTCTATCTAATCTAAATCTACGTGCTTTCTGTTTAAAGCCATTAGGCCTTGTAAAAGTCCCCCTCCAGCTTTCTTGTAGGTCCGCTTCAGGTACTGAAAGGCTGCTATAAGGTCTTCATGGACCCTCCTCTTTTCAGGTTGAACAACCTCAACCCTCTCAGCCTGTCCCCATAGGAGAGGTGGTCCAGCCCTCTGATCATTTTTGTGGCCCTCCTCTGGACTTGCTCCAATTGGTCAATATCCTTTTTTTATTGAGAGCCCCAGAGGTGGATGCAGTACTCCAGGTGGGGTCTCACAAGAGAAGAAGGGGAAAATCACCTCCCTTCACCTGATGGTGATGTTTCTTGATACAGCCCAGCATACAGTTGACCTTCTGGGCTGCAAGTGCACACTGCCGCATCATATCCAGCGTTTCGTCCACCTTTACCCCCAGTGTCTTCTCCTCAGAGCAGCTCTAAAGCCATTCTCTGCCCAGTGTGTACTTGTGTTTGGGACTGCCTCAAACCATGTGCAGGACCTTGCATTTGGCATTTTGGAACTTCATGAGGTTGGCACAGGCCCACCTGTCATGGTCCACCTGGATGGCATCCCATCATGAAAACAGGCATTATCTGCCCTTTGTGAAGCCATGTTGACTGTCACCAATCACCTCCTCATTTTCCATGTGTCTTATCATGGTTTCAGGAGGATCTGCTCCATGGTCTTGCCAGGCACAGAGGTGACACTAACTGGCCTTTTGTTACCTGGATCCTCCTTTTCTCCCTTTTTAAAGATGGGGGTTATGTTTCCCCTTTTCCAGTCAGCGGGAACTTCACCAGATTGCCACAACTTCTCGAATATAATGAAAAGATGTTTCGCAATCCCATCTGCCAGTTCTTTCAGGACCCGTGGATGTATTCCATCAGGTTCCATGTGCTTGTACACCTTCAGGTTCCTTAGGTTGTCCCAACCTGATCCTCACTTACCATGATTGGCTTTCAGTTCTCCTAGTCCCTGCCCTTTCCTTCTGTGACTTGTGAGTTATGGCTTGTGTCCTTGCCAGTGAAGACCAAGGCCAAAAAAAAAAAATCATTGAGCACCTTGTCCTTCTCCATATCCTGGGAAACCAACTCTCCTGTTTCCTTCAGGAGAGGTCCCACAATTTCCCTGATCTTCCTTTTATCTCCTACGTACCTATAGAAGCCTTTCTTATTGCCCTTGATATCCCTGGCAAGGTTTAGTTCTGTCAGGGCTTTAGCTTTCCTAACCTGACCCCTGAATTCTTGGACAACTTCACTGTAATCATCCCAGGTTACCTGCCCTTGTTTCCACCTTCTGTAGGCTTCCTTTTTGTGCCTTAATTTGTCCAGGAGCTGCTTGTTCATCCACATAGGCCTCCTGGTATTTTTACCTGACTACCTCTTCACTGGGATGCACAGGTCCTGAGCTTGGAGGAGAAGGTCCTTGAATAGTCATCAGCTTTCTTGGGCCTCTCTTCCCTCAGGGCT
Source organism: Rhynochetos jubatus (assembly GCA_027574665.1). Lineage (NCBI taxonomy): Eukaryota > Metazoa > Chordata > Aves > Eurypygiformes > Rhynochetidae > Rhynochetos > Rhynochetos jubatus. The sequence goes on along the minus strand of CM050649.1, from coordinate 100,104,977 downwards.
TCATCCCATGGAAATTGACCAATCAGTTCCCTGAAGAGACCAAAGTCTGCTCTCCTGAATTCCTGGGTAGCAAACTTTCTATGCACCCTTCTCACCTCCGTAAGGATCTCAAACTCCACTATTTCATGGTCGCTGGAGCCAAGGTTGCCCTTGAACATCACATGCCCTACCAGTGCCTCCCTGTTGATAAGAACAAGGTCCAACATGTCACCCCTCCTCATCGGCTCCCTCTATCACTTGGAGAAGGACGTTATCATCCACGCATTCCATGAACCTCCTGGTTTGCTTGTGCCCTGCGGTGTTTTCCCTCCAAAAGATATTGTTGGTGGTTGAATTCACCCATGAGGACCAGGGTTTGTTACTGTGCGGCTGCTGCTATCTGCCTGTAGAGGGCCTCATCTACTCACTCATCCTCTCCAGGTGGCCTGTAGCAAACTCCTACTACAGTATCCCCTCTCCCTGTCCTCCCTTTAGTCCTAACCCATAAGCCCTCAGTCATTTCCTCATCCATCCCCAGGTGGAGTTCCATGCACTCCAGCAGGTCTTTGACATAGAGAGCAATGCCCGCTCCATGTCTCCCGTTCCTGTCCTTAAAGAGCCTGTAACCTTCCATTCTGACATTCCAGTCATAGGAAACATCCCACCATGTCTCCATGATGCCAATGAGGTCATAGCCCCTCATACAAGTTTTTTTGGGGTTTTTTTATTTCTCTGTAACTTCGTCACTGCCCACCTGCATGACCAGTAATGGGTAATAATCCGAGGGCCATACCATACCAGGGAGTTTCCTAGTGAAGTCTCTAACCCAGGCCCCAGGGAGGCAGCAAGCTTCCCTGTGCAATGGGTCTGGTCGACATAATGGGCCCTCTGTTCCCATTAGAAGGGAATAGCCTATGACGATGACCCTCCTTCTCTTCTTATCAGAGGCATTTCTTTGGCACTGTATTAATCTACTTGAGTTTAGAGAAGCTCCAGAGTTGTAGGAAGTGACTGTATAGAACCCAACAACTTCAGTGTATATTCAGGACATCAAACTTCTATGTCAAAGATATACATGCAGCTTTCTCCTCTGGGAGAAGGTCTCACCAAATATGCACAGCGTATCGCACATATATTTCAGAAATGTGCTGTCAAAAGTACTGTGCCTTGTCCCTCTGGGTTCTGCATACTGACATTTATGCAATCCTTGTTCCATTATCAGTCAGTGATCATACGATATTTAGAGCACTAATTGTGTCTTTTTATTTTCTCTTTCACTTAAAAGTAATCCATCTTTTCATCTATCTATCTATCTGTCTATCTATCTATCTATCTATCTATCTATCTATCTATCTATCTATCTATCTATCATTTTTATGTCCCAGCTTTACTTCTTTATCTTGCTATTCTGTCCATTTATCCTTATAATAAAAACACCTGCTTGTAAACATTTTCACTGTTTCTGAAATGAAGTGAATCCAAAACGAAAGAGAAAATAAGTCATGGCTTAGGATTTCTTTTGCACAATAAAATTAATAATGAATAATTCTTAAAAACTGTGCTGTCATGAAAATCTAACCCATTTTATGACACTTGTTGATTTTGCTTCATTTCTAATGTGAAAGGGGTCTAAATTCTTCCTTCCTCTTTCTGTACTAATAAAAGTGGGAAAAAAGTAAAGAGAGAAAAAAAAAAAAGGTAGTCCATTTTGGATTTCCAATTTTGCTTAAGCAGTTTCTTATTAAATTCTAACACAGTATCTTATATCTGGAGAGGGATTTTTTACAAGGGCTTGTAGTGACAGGACAAAGAGTAATGGGTTTAAACTGAAAGCAGGGAGATTTAGATTAGACAGCAGGAAAAAGTTAGTCACGGAGAGGGTGGTGAGGTATTGGAACAGGTTGACCAGAGAATTTGTGGGTGCCCCATCCCTGGAAGTGTTCAAGGCCAGGCTGAATGAGGCTTTGAGAAACCTGGTCTAGTGGAGGGTGTCCCTGCCCATGGCAGGGGGTTGGAACTAGATGGTCTTTAAGGTCCCTTCCAACCTAAACTGTTCTATGATCTGTTTAAATAGTCATAAAATGTGCCAGAGGTATATGGTGCTTGTTCACATTTTACTGTGTGGGCGCCACAGCCTTTGTAGTAAAGGAGAGACTGGGAGATGCGGACCATTTGTCCTTTTTTGGCTAACGCAGCTGGGAGTAACAGGATCTTACGTTAAAAAAGGGAAGTTGCTTGGCTCTTTGCTTTAGAGAACCTCTGTCTGCTCACTGAAGGGATGTTTTCAGGGTGCAATATAGGGCAACTAGAGAGAAATCTGTCCAACACAAGATCCTGCAGCATGGTTTCAGACTGACAGACTCCTCAGGCTGTGATTAACCCAACCTGAGCTGAGGCTGGATGCACTGAATGCAGTTGCCTGTGGTTACCTAGCCACTCAGGGAGCCAGAAGTGCCTACGGAGCGGAGTGAAAATTAATCCTATTGCAAAAAAGCAGTTACCATCTGACAAGTTTGTAAGGCCAGAGCAGGAAAGGACAAGACAGGGGAAAAGGAAAAGCTTTCAGCAGCACTGTAGTGACACTGGTTTTGAAAGCCTCCTGAAAACATAAGATGTAAGCAGCAGGAGGGCTGTCCTGAAGCATGGATCAAACCCACAGCCAAGCCTGACCGGTGACAGAGAAGACTTTTTGGGTTTTTTTAATAGAAATCACTGGACTAGCAGGCTGTGTAGAGGAAAAAAAATTCTTACAGAGACATAGTGGACAGTAATTTTTAAGCCTTTTTTTATTTCACCTGAGAGGTTAGAATTTTCTCCATTTTATAGTCTACTTGTTCTTCTTGTGATGAAATGAAAAAGTAGCTAAAGTGACTAGATTTGTCTGGGTATTCACAGGAAGATGGGTAGTTTCACTTCAAAGCTCTAACACCTTTTTTAGAAAGTGAAAAGCCCTGGAAATTTGTATACTTACTTTAAAGAGAGTGAAAGTTAGAATGGAAGAAAGAAACACCACTTTCTTTATCTCCATTCTCAGCTGAAATTGGAACTTCAGAAAAATTTGATTGTTTTTACATTGACATCAAACATATTTTTGCTGGTTGTTTCACCAGTTTAACCTGACATTATACAAGTCACATTTATAACTGAGATTTCAGTACAGGAGAACTTAAAATGTTGTAATTATAAAAATATGGCATTTACAGAACTCAGGGCTGTTAACAAGTCTCACTGTTTAAGTGCATTTTCTCTCTTCCATGAAAACTGAGAACTTTTGGATTTTAATACTCAAATCAGGAGGATTCTGTGTTTTTCAATTTAATACTGAAAAAAAGTAATGGGTGACTGTAATATGAAAATCATTCTTACAGCACCCAGGGCAGAAAAAGGCGAGCGAACTCTGACACAATTCAGTTATTACTTATAAGTCACCAAGGATAGTTGATACTCTTTAAAAAAAAAACATTAATATAGGAAAAAAGGTATTGTGGTGGGTTTCTGTGGTGGGAGGGGAAAACAAACAAAAACAAGAATGAGCAGCGGAAGCAGAAATGGAGTGGAGACAGTCAGCGTTGAGAGAGGAGTAGGATGTGAGAGAGACAGCCAGGCAGACACTCAGCTCAGTGTAGAGAGGTAGGGAGGAGGTGGACTGGAGCAGAGGTTTCCAGGCAGCCCATGGTGAGAAGGCAGGCTGTGCCCCTGCAGCCATGAAGGGTCACAGGGGAGCAGAGACCCCACCTGCAGCCATGGAGGACCCCACACTGGAGCAGACAGCTGCAACCAAAGAGCCCATGACTCTGTGGGAAACCCACACTGGAGCAGGCTGCTCCTGAAGGACTGCACCCCACAGAAGGGACCCACACTACAGCTGTTAGAGGAGAAAGCTGCAATCCACAGGATGGACTCGTGCCAGGGACATTGGTAGAGGACTGTCTCCCATGGAAGGGATGCCATGCTGGAGCAGGGGAAGAATGTAGAGGAGAAAGAAAACCTGTGTTCATGATTATTATGGAAGAAGTGGTAGAAATTATGAATGGGAAACAGAGGAGAAGAGTGCAAAACCTCATATGTTCCTGAAGAACATAAGAATAAGAAATAATGAAAGGAGAATGCTTAATTTGATAGAATAACTGATGAAAGGGAAGAAAATGATGAAAATAAATACAAGTACATGAATTGTATTAGAAAACTAGTAGGTCATAGAACAGTTTTTCCTAGTAACTTAAAGCATATTTTTAAAAAACTGTCTCTGATGACCAATTCTCCCTTCTAATTTCTAAATACATTGCTATTTAAGATCTTTCACAACACTTGCAAAAGATTAATATCAAGAAGGAGAAAAATTTTCCAAAAAATACAACATGTATCATGGCACTTGAAGAATCAAGACATTTTCAGTACAAAAAGTACAACCATGAAAGATTCTTAAAAAACTAATAGAACCATTTCTTTATCACTTTACGTTAACTTCTCTTAGCATAAGGTGTTGCCATCCTTCTTTGGATTATTTTGTTTGAGCATATTTAACCATGCTCAGAAAGGCTCTGCAAGAAGGTTATATGCAGCTAAAAACATAAAGCAATTATTTATTGGCTAGTATATGAAAAATGTAGCTACATTTAATGAGCTCCTAGGTTAAACATTACTGTGCTCACCACTCCTGAGAAGGGACTGAAAAGCCTTTTCTACTCAAGCAGGCATTTGTTAGGAGGAAAAGAATCAGCCTCAACTGCTTCCTAAATGAGAAATTTTGCTTAGCTGCTGAATCCTTGGTCTTGCTCAACTGCCACTCCCATGGGCATCACTGATATTAGCAACAGACTAGCATTTATGACACCAACCAACCTCTCAGCTGTTTTCTGTTTTGTTTTATTATTTTTTTCTTTATTAATGACAACTATGTTGGTGGTTTTAAACTTGAATATTTAAGCTACTAACAATTCCCATATCAATAGGTGTACCTCTGCCTGTAATTTTCAGTTTGTTATCCTTTTCACCTTCACTGTCTATGCTTTCGCAGCTCTTTCTCACCACTTAGGACAAAAGCTTGAACCAAGGTTATGCTGCTGAGCTATATCACAGCTGGGCCAAAGGTCTTCATAACATAGATGACCCTGCGCAAAGGAGGGAAGGGAGGTACACTGAGAACAGCTTTTAGAAGGTTGGATTTCTATGGCTGGCGTGGACACATAGAGTAGAATTGATTGCAGAGTGACTTGGCTTCAGCCCACTTTGCGGCAGTGCATAAGTTAGGTGCCTAATTACTGGAAGCTTCCCTCCTGTCAGGAAAGATAGAGAAGCTTCTCCAGGCAGAGAATTAGACCTTAATGGGCTAAATAAATATCTGTAGATGCCATCCTTTCCCTCCTAACTTTGTCTCCCTAGAGAGAGCTTTGTCCAACGACCCAAATTAGATAATTTAGTAAGGGAAATATCTGTAGTCTCTGGGATTAATCCAGGTCTTTACTGGCAAGAATTTCGTATTGAAAACCAAAGTATTTTCCCAACATTTACTGATAAATGATTGATCCTCAAACTCTTACTCATGCGAATAATTTTTACTCCTGAGTAGTTCTGCTGAAATTTACATAAGTAAGAAGTGTTACATAAATGCATCCAAACCACTTTCAAAAAGGTTAAAACACACTCTGTTTACTCTGGGCTCAGAGTATTGTGGTTGATGACATTTTGTGAGGCACAGAGCTCACTCAAGGCTTCTCAGATGCACATTAGCATGTCCAGAGGGCCAAGAGGGCCAATAGCATCCTGGCTTGTATCAGAAAGAGTGTGGCCAGCAGGAGTAGGAAAGTGATTGTGCCCCTGAACTCAGCACTGGTGAAGCCACACCTCAAATACTATGTTCAGTTTTGCGCCCCTCACTACAAGAAAGACATCGAGATCCTGAAATTTGTCCTGAGAAGGGCAACAAAGCTGGTGAAAAGTTTAGAGCACTGTTCTATGAATGAGGAGCATCTGAGGGAACTGAGGTTGTATCACCTGGGGAAGAGGAGGCTGAGGGGAGACCTTATTGTTCCCTACAGCTACCAGAAAGGAGGTTGTAGCAAGGTGGGTGTCTGTCTCTTCTCCCAATTAACAAACATTAGGATGAGAGGAAATGGCCTCAGGTTGCACCAGGGGAGGTTTGATTGAATATTGGGAAAAAATTTCTTCACCCAAAGGGTTGTCAAGAACTTTACAGGCTGCCCAAGAAGGTGGTTGAGCCACTGTCCCCAGAGGTATTTAAAAATCATGTAGATGTGTTTAGGAACATCATTTAGTGATGGACTTAACAGTGTTAGGTTAATAGCTGGACATGATCTTAAAGGTATTTTCCAACCTAAATGATTCTATGATTCTATAGGTATGCAAAGGAGAGGGGTAAAGGGCTGAAGATAGCCTTGTGGCACAAACCTAGGACTGAAACTCCTGTCCCCATCCAGAACTAGGGATTTTGGAAAGTCAAGCTTACAGTCTTATTATTGATGTTGAAATGTGATGGATGCTGACAACTGTGGTGTACAATGTTGCTGCGAGAAGCCATAACATGGTCTTGGTAAGTAGTTGTAAGCCACACAACAAAGCACCTCTTATGGCAGCATGCACTCTAAAACCTTTTGGCCATCAGCCTGAGTGATCTTCTCTAAGCCTCACTGAACTCCATGTCTTCAGACAGGAGCTGCTTATGGCTTAGTAACACTTGGAAGATATCAGGTCCTCCACACCAAAAAAAGGAAAAACCTTCCAGCCAAACCCTGCCACAGGACTCTTGTGTGCAAGTGATATAGTCCGCCTCATTGTACCAAGGATGGTGGTGGCAGGAGGTTGGCCCTATGATGCTTGCACAGTCCATGTGGTGGTTCATCTACCTCATTTGTCCACAGTTTGCTCCAGGAAGTAAAGATACTTTGAATACAGGAATTCTCTTCTATTTTGTGCATGTCCTGAGAGAGGATATAGAATCATAGAATCATTGAATGGTTTGGGTTGGAAGAGACTTTAAATATCATCTATTTGCAACCCCCCTGCCATGGGCAGGGACACCCTCTAATAGACCGCGTTGCTCAAAGCCTCACCCAACCTGGCCATATGTCATGCTTACTCTCCCCTACTTCTTCCCAGGCCTCTTCCCTGTGTGTCTACCCCCCTGCACAGCCCTTCCTCTTGTAGTTTAACCCCAGTTGGTAACAAACCACCACACAGTTGCCTGCTCACCCTCCCCCCCACTTTTGGGATGGCGGAGAGAATCAGAAAGGCAAAAGTAAGAAAGCTCACGGGTTGAGAGAGGAAAAATTTAACTACTAAAATAAAAGAAAATATTAGTAATAATAAAAATTGAAATTAAAAAGTAAACAATAAGGAGAGAGAGAGAGAGAAACCAAAACCCCGGAAGAGCAAGTGATGCAACTCCTTACCACCAACTCACCAATGCCCAGCCAGTCTACAAGAGCAATCTCTGCCCCCCGTCCAATTCCCCCAAGTTTATATACTGAGTGCCCAACCTGGGAGCATGACATCATATGGTAGATAATGTCACTTTGGACAGTTTGGGTCACCTGTCCTGGCTATGCTCCTTCCCAGCTTCTTGTGCACCTTCTCACTGTCAGAGCATGGGAAGCTGAGAAGTCCTTGACTTAGTACAAGCACCACTTAGCAAAAACCGAAACGTAAATGTTTTATCACATTATTCTCATGCTAAATCCAAACCACAGCACTATACCAGCTACTAGGAGGAAAATTAACTCTATCCCAGTCAAAACCAGTACACTTCCACATGTGTCAGCAGGCTGAATAATACCCAGCCAGGCCATGAGTTCACCGTGAAAATGCCTTCGCAAACTCATACTTAACGGACTCCCTGTCATCAGTGTCATATTCTGCCCATATCCAGGGTAAAACGACCTCTTAATACTCAAAGAGAGGATAAGAACCCTTATAAGGTGGAACATGAGGTCCACCTTATGCTGAGATCTGATTCTCTGATCCACTGGACACAGCAGTTGGAAACTACATAACGAAGTAGTGAGCATGGGTGTGTTTTATTTTGTTAGGTTTCCATAACATTTTCCCTGTGCAATAAGAGGGAAAGTCAGGCAAAAAGGTCCTCCAAGTGCATAAGGATCCTTCCTCTGTCATCAAGATGGTAGCTGCACTTTCCTCTCATCTTTTTATTTGCATCCTCATGTTCTGAATCCTCATCAAGTTGAAAGACCTCCTCACTCAGTCCTCTGACCCCACACAAGCTGGTTCACCCCATCAAGAAGAGGAATCTTGATGGAGGATTGTGTAGCGTGTGGGGAGTGAGAGCCACTGTGGGGCCTGTTTCCCTTCCCAGGTGGTGTCAAATGACAGGACAGAACACTTATGGTCAAATCCTTGGATATCTTCAGGGAAGGCTGGGTGTTCTTGGAGTGCCATGCTTGATATTTCTTGCTTCTATACTTTTGATCCTGTGACACACATACATTTCTTCCTTTTCTCCTATTTTTTTCTCGGAGTCAGCTAGTTTCTCCTTGTTTTCTTTTTATTCTTTATCCTTTTCCCTCCCCAGGGACACCCCAGTTTCTGAGGAGAACATTAGAAGACACCCTGATTCAGCAGGGCTTTTGCACAAAGAGAGCATATTTGAGCCTCTTTTGATACAGACAGCTATCTTCTGGGCCACACAACTGCTTAATTTACCTATGGCTGCCCACATCAAACCAAGTTGCAATTAGTTTCCTAAAGACTTACTTGGTTGTATGTTTATGAGCATCATTTACTGCTGAACAGGCATACACTCGGTAAATCTTTGACATGGAAAAGGTCTGAATGATTGTAATCACAAGTAAAAATGATGCGAATGCGTAAGGATTGCAGGATCAGACCATTAATTAATAAATGTCAGTAAAGTACTTATGATTAAAGATGTTGTAGGAGTACAGCATATTCTAATTAAAACATAAGATTTATTTCCACAACTTAGTCATGAACAATGTTTCCAGAACTTAAAAAACTTGAGAAATGTTTCTTTTTTCATATGAGCTTTATACTGAAATTCTGTATTCCATATGTTAAACAAAGGTAAAGCAAAATATCAGCAAATGCTAACTGATAGCTTAAAGCTGCCTAGAGGAGACCTACTTTGCAGTCTGTCCTTTTATGTTACAATTTACTGTGCACCGTGCTAGAATACATCTGTCTATGTCTCCAAGAAGATTCCAAGTAGTGAGAAGTGCTGTTAAAGTTCTCAAAAAAAAAAAAAAAAAAAAAAAAAATCCTTCCATCTAAGGCCTTATTTGGTAAAGTCAGGTTTTTGGGGAAGAGATATTTTAAAGATTAATTAATAACATCTGATTTCACTTAGCTGTATAATCACAATGATGGAAGAAGAAACATCAAGAACTACCATTTTTCATCAGGTTCTTAGTACCAGTTATACAGATGTGATTTTTGTGAATGCTGGGATAAAAACAGAAAGTAAAGGGTCCATGGTTTAAGCATTCCCCTGGATAAAAATTGAAACATTATTTTGCCACAAAATCATAGCATTTGCAAAACATTAGGCTTGGTGAAACCTTCAGATGCCCAAAAGGATATTTTAAGTGGTTCCACAGAAAATGTTTTCCTCTTCTCTTCCAGCATTATGAAGAAATATTGTCAGTTTAATAGAATAGAAGGAGTATTGGATACAGTTTTCTGATTTTGATGAATAAATAGAACACTTTTGGGGTGACTAAAAAAGAAGTGTATTTAGACTACAATATTTTAGAGACTTTCTTTGGCTCTAAACAAGCATATTATAATTTTTTTTTTTCTGAAGTAGTTCTCCAATGTATACTTTTTTCTTTATTTTTTTTCTATTTTAAATAAATGATCATATATTTGCTAAGTAACACCTACTCCACAAATAGTGGAGTGACACCACTATTAGCAGGTATATTTTAAGACTGAAGTACTACTTAAGGATCTAAGTGGAAGAGCATTATTTTTATTGCTATTTATTTATTCTTTTTTCAAGGAGAAAAATAATATGTGCATGCCAGGTGGGATTTTAGAAGCTCTCAGAGCTTTATTCCACATTTCTCATTATACAAGGATAGTTCCCATGGTAACTATTACATCATTTGGCACACATGCTACCTGATGAAAACAGAAAAATTCAATAAAGAAACACACATTCACCATTGTGCAATGTGAATTGATTTACTTATTGCTTAATTACGTTTCCTAAAAACAGTAGTCTCCACCAGTTTTCAGTGTCAGCATGACCACTTGCCTGTCAAAATTTACATTTCTGCTCCCAGTTATTTGCTGCTCCAAACCACCTTTTGCCATTCACTTCTTAGAAATTTTGACACTGCTCAACTATTGTAGAAAAAGTAACCCTTCTACTCTACCTCTGCCATTTTTTTCTGTCAATTCATTCTCTTTCTTCTTCTAATGCGGAATGGTATTGGAGATTTTATTTAAAAAATAAAAAATTGAAAAAATGCAGTTCCACTCATAGAGATTATTGCTTTTACATGAGAATATTTGCTTTAAGATTATTTTCACAAATCTAGCTAGCTGTTTAAGGACAATCTGTATTATAGATGACCCTTACAGGAATATGCAAAGGACAGCTACTTTTTGTGTGCATGTCTTCTACATAAGACCCACTTACTTACAAATTCTACATGTGTAGTAAAAAATAATAACACAGTAATGATCTGTAAGCAAGAGTTGTTATCCATTACCCAACTTTTCCTACTGGTCAGTATTTGTTTCTTCTCCCACTTATTTTCCACATCCTGTGTATTTTTGTTTTATTTCTGCCTCTCAAACCTGAATCTCTCCAGAGTACCTGTCTCAGAATTTAAAAAAACTAATTATTTCTTCATTTCCTAACAATTAATTATTATCAACTATTATCTATGCTTAAGCTTGAAGTAATTCTCTGGCCTCCTTCTTCTTAATATTTTCTTGCTGCATGAGACTGTTTTTTGATAAAACAAGAAAATCCTTCTGTACCGCTGATTTATAATTTCTCTAGTGGTTATTTGAATACTGTCTTTCTTATTCTAAATAAAGTTGGGAGTATACTAGGACACGTCTGTGCGTCAGTCTGGAACAGAAGTAGGGTGGCTATTTAACTGCATTAACCTTCACAAGTCAGGCAAAAAAGATTCCTTTTTTTCAAACTTATGCCAAGTGTTGAAACACTAAAATGGACACACATAACCTGCCCACAAACAATGTAACTCTGAAACTGCACCAATTCCACTACTGTCTTCTTAAGATAAGTGCTATTTAAATTCATTCATTTCCTGGGAAATGATTTTCTGATCTATCAAGGTAAATAGGTACTGAGGGATGCAAAATTAATCAAGAAAAAGGAAATGAGGTCTTTTTTATGTTGCTTTCTATCAAAGAAAGCTCTCATTATTACAGCGGGCAAAAGTGAAGTCAAGTGGCCAAAGATAAGTGGAGAAACAGAACTTAGAAGCAGTCAGAAAAGGGCTTAGCTGGATAGCTCTTCTCTAAGACAGTGGAGGAGCAGGTAGTCTTTTGTGGGTGACTGAATCTCACACGCATAAATGGTAAGGAATTCTGCAGAAGTTTATTGTCACTTTCTCCTATATATAATAATTGCAAAAGAAATAAAGTAAAAAGTGCCTCAGACTAAGGATGCAAATCCTTAGCTCTTCAAAGGGAATTTTACACCCAAGATCTTGACACTAGTTACACAGACAGTGAAGGTGGCTCAATTTTGCAAAATTGCCACTGTTTTGTTCAAACCCATATATGATTATGTATTCTTAAATACCTAACCAGGTTCTGCTTCCTGATTTGTCCAAATCCTTTGCACCCCTCTTCAGTTTAAGTCAAGATAGTGCATTAGTTTCAGAGGCTTTCATTTTCCTTGATATTTTTGCATAGTTAAAAACACTTGGACATCTTTTTTTCAGTTTCATAAGGAGGTTTATAGGAAGCCACTTCCTCATAATACTCCTTGTTTTGCTATGTAGTGCCTTGTATTCCCCAGTTCCTATTCATGACCTTTCATGCTGGAGAGAGATTACACTTAAACAGACAACACTTTAATCTTCAGAGAAGACTTTCACCTCAGAAAAGAGGTGAAATAAAAGTTAAAGTGAAGACAACTTAGGACTTTCATTACTTTCAAAGGTCTGCAAGTCTCTAGTGCTTTCTCAACAAAAGCAGTTTTGGTGTTGAAATTCCTGGTCATGCACTCACGTGACCTTGGTGGCACCCTTTCTTTTCAAATAACAAGACACATTTGCTATTTAGGAACATTGCTTAACCCAGATGTTATTAATCTATGTATGCTGATTCTTGAAAGCCTGATTCTATTGCAGACACTGAATATATTTATGTTTCATTTTTCCTCTGGCTCAGCCCTAGGAGCCTGAGAAGTCTTGTATCTTATGAAAGGAGTTAAAGAGGGAATCTGTGTCAGTAGATCCTCTCAGTCTGGTTAACATGAGACCATAAAAGTGGGTTCCTACAAGCGCTGAGTGACTGAGAAGGTAACAGAATGCTGGCTGCATGACTACTCTGTCACTCTAATCTGGCATAAACCTGCACTGCAGTTGAAAGTATTAATTTTATTCCCCATGTCTGCCCAAAGCAAGACCATTCTTCTAACCAGATGGGTAAACAAACATATCATGTCAATGATCTTGTACATAACTCTTTGTTTGTCTGGTTTTTTCCATTAATTTCAGGTGAGGTAGATCAATTTGCATTGTTGCATGAATGCTTGTGCTGATGAAATGGAATGTGTGGCTGGGGGCAAGAAGAAAAATGTGACCATCATTTTGGACAGCATCATGAATTTATGTTGGTCAAAAACAGCTATATAGCTGTGATCTGACTGGGACAACTAGGTCATAACAGCTATACAACCATCCTCAAAATTTCATGTTCTTTTCATCCTGAGGGAAAATTACAGGATAGACTTCTGAAAAGGAACATCTCTCCTACAGTTACCCTCCCTATGACCTGGGAGGGCAGGACTTTAAATGGCCAAGCCATAGGCTATATGAACCCAAGTCTCTGTAGCATGAGACATTCTTTTTATTCATCCAAATGTGAGGTCAACTAAGAGAATCCCCAGTAACACTGCTTTCCTTAAACTTCTATCGCCCAAGATGCTGCTCTGAATACTATGCTATTCAAAGACTTAGTAAACTGAACTCATACTTCAGTTTAAAAGAGCTAGAGAAAATCTAAAGTGAAATTCAATGTGCAAAACAGTCAATCAAAAACTAAATTGCAATCTCAATTGTGGAGCGATTACAAGAAAATGCAAGTCAGTTTGGTAACAATAATGCAGAGTGATGCAAGCTCAACAATTTATTTTTCTTCTTAAGGGATAAATGAAAATTATGTTCTCAGTGCCAAGCACATTCTATTACAAGCATAATTAAGGCATTGATTCTGATCTAAATTAGAAACACAAGGATAAAAGAGAATAGGAGATCTGCCTTTGACTCCAATATAGTAAGTAATTCACCCTTAAGTTTTATTCTTTTTTTAAAAAAAAGTATTATTATTTGGGCACAGCACCCTTTCTCCCAAAGCCTTACAATACAACGTACATAACCTGAAACATTTTGAGGTGAATTCCAACATTAATGGGAAGTACTGAAGATGTGCAAGAATCTCCATTGCTACTTCAGTGTTGTGGGACTTGCGTATTTCCCACAACTCTGGTCTATATGCACTCTGGCTTCATTATAACAGTTTGGTGGAATGAGATTTAAATGAACAACAGTCATTCAACACACACTGAAGAAAATGTCTGCAGAGGGAGAGATGGAGATAGAATGTGCTCCAACAGACCTCCTATGGTTAGATGTGCACATCTACCACAGGGAGTAGGTGCCTGTGTGAGCCAAATCCTGGACTTATGCCAAGAGCTTTAAACTCTTGGTTTATGAGTAAGTGAGTAACTATCTCCACTGAAAACCTGTTAAACTTTCAGTCTTAATCCCTGTCCCTGAAACATGATCCACTGGTGCAGAATCAGAGATCTGCAGAGTATCCCCTTCTATAGGTTTGCAGGTACACTCCGAGATCATACAGACTTGGTGGATACAAGTGCAGGAGATTCATTCACCCATGCTTATACCTTTTTTGTTTCTTTGTTTGAAGTAAGTTCTCTTTTGTTATAACAACTGTACAAAATTCTAGATGTTTTTTGAAGATTTTTTTGACATCAAGGATACTGAGATCTAAAAAATCTTGCATTGTCCTATTTTAGACAGATTCCCTGTATTTTTCTTCTTACAAGACTTCTCAGCCAGGTGAAATCAACTGAAAAGCTACGAAACTCTCATTTTACTTACTATGAGAGCAAGATAAAGCATCCACATAATTTACTCTTGACACTAAAGCACAGAGAATAAAAGAAAACCATAGACATTTATTTGCATTATTTAATCGACTTGCTTTGGCCATGATCTCTGTTCTTTGTTATTTGATTTCCATGTTCATTTGAACAATTGGATTTTATTGGAACAAATGCTCAAAGAAAATGAAGTTAAAAGTCATGAGTATTTGCAGAGACCAAACATTTAATTCAGACAAAAATATTCATGACAGAAATGCTTTCTCACTTACTGTGTGAGAGACCACAGTAAAATGTACAAAAAAAGAACCGTATAAAACAAGGAAATACTTGACTGACTTGAAATCACAACAAATTCCAAATAGAAAATGCATTTAAATTAATGTAAATTCAAAGACATTATGATTTGTCTGATAGAATACATAAAAGAACAGAGCTGACATTTGGTAATGTATGAAATTTATAAAAGAGAAGTAAGATTAGTCAAATTTCTGTTGAAACTAAATTTCAAAGGAAAACTGTTTTCAGCTAGTTTTTGAAGTACACCTCAAAATGTTTAATTTCTGCTGATTTCACAAAAAAGTGTGAATGCTCTAAACTGAAATGTTTTCAAGTGTTAACAGATGTATCCCTGACAAGAGCAATATATTTTGAATTTGGAATGAAATACATTACTGGTCAATATTAGTCTTTAAGTTCGATATTTTCCTCAGGGGAAAAACAAACAAAAAGCCAAAAACACCACAAAAAATCCCCAAACTAAATGGTCCTAATAAAATACAATGATAAGGCAGACCTTTAAAATTGTTATCTGACTTTCTCAGTATTTTCATAAACAGACCAAATTTCTCTTCTTGGCAAGCTTATCTCTTGAGTGGGAGAGCTGATAAGTATTGATTCAGTTCATAAATACAGGTTTGTCGTGCTGAAAAATTAAGCTTTATCATTTAGTAAAATCTAATGCTGTGATGTGATTTTTTATTTTTTTTTCAGTGCAAATTATTTGGTCTGAAGTAATCTAGACAAAATTTAAATTTTTCATCTTAGCAAGAAAAGAATAATAATAGTAGTAACAGGAAAAGAAAAGTAGTGTATTTTGCTAGTTTTATGTTACTTAATTTTTTTGTGTGTGCAGCTGTTTTCAAGGCCCCCTATATTTTAAATTCTCCAAGTAATTCTTATGTGGCTTTTGTTTCATTTTCTTTTTTGTCATCTCAGGTCCACTACAGGAAAGCTTTCACAGTATCATACACACAGAAGTCATACACATGGAAATGATGGAAAGAAATTGTAATTGATTATGCTTTATCTCTGAAAGTGCTTCTTTCCCCCTTTTTAAAAGTAGTTGAAAACTCAGTCTCATTAACTGGCAAGGTGACTGACTTGTATATAAAGATGAGTTGGCTAGCTAACTGCATAAAACAAGTATCTGTAATTCAGTCTCTGTCTTTGTTGTTTTTCCTTTAACTACTCTTTATCAAGATACATACTTACTTAGCTACATGTTCTAGGCATGTAACAAATCCTATTTTATGCCAGTGAAAATTTTGAAGACCATACCGTATTTAGATACCATGTACATTAATTAGTTTAGCCTTGTAAGCAGGAGGAATTTGGATCAGTTTTGAAGTTGCTGACTTGCTTAGAGAGAAACTGCAATGAGGGAGTTTAAATTCTTAGTTTTCTCCCATCAGTTGTCATAAAACAGGAGTTCAGTTATGAGATGTGATTTTTTATTAAATAGTATTTGCTGAAGTGACATAGGGTTTGTTAGGTGTTTCAAAGATTTGATGTGTTTATTGCTCGTGTTTCTTGTGGACTACCTGCAGGTGATACGTAATTGGAATACACATTTTGATCATTTAGGACTTTTTCTATATCTCAGGATTGAATTATCTGTTGATATGCTATTGATGCATTTGGCTTTTAACAACTTTATTTTTCCTGTAAGTTACATCAACCAGTCTACTGCAACTCAGACCCCAAGCATCTGAAACAGGGCAAGCTCACAGGGTAGAAATCCACCTCTTTAAAAAATGTTGTTCTAAGAGCGGCGATTAGCTGTGCATGATTACCTTCTAACCTGCTAAATGTCTGGTTCAGATCTCCTGCTGTCAGTAAACAACCAGGGGCTGATTAAAAGTCTTGTTATCATTCCAAAACCCTTTGATGTATACATGTGCCAGTTTTGACCTCTTTTTTTTAATTCTATGTGTGTTTCTAGGGTAGGTTACCAATTTCAATAGTGGAAAGAAAAGAGTAATTCAGCATGCCTGACCTACAATGGAATATCCCAGCTGAATATAAAAGACTTACTTAGTGTCTTACCTGGCATTATTTCATAAACCCTTTTTCAATACCCACAACATACTTACTTTCACTCTATCTCACTGTGAATCCCTAGAAATATTTTTTACTTTTTTCTTTAAACAATACTACTGTTTATAGACTGGCACTCTTATAAGAAGAAACAGCCACAAAGCAGCCATAACACTGTTACAGGAATAAGATTTTTCATGTTGCTTAAATAGCACCTTAGCTCTGCTCGAGTTGCATTGTGAAGCAGCTATTAGTCCATTTCTTTTCAGTTTCCAGCAAGATGATTGTTATGTATATCTTGTCTCTCATGAAGTAAATGGAAATCATCAGTTAAGTCCATGTTATCCACTAAAGAGCCTATAGGTTGTATACTTTCTGATTAATAGCAGCATGGGGTAGACTTTAAACAATGACTTACATGGTATTTTTTTCTGGTTTAATATCAGTTTTCCATATCTGTTGGTCTGATAATAACTTTCAGTTCAGTGAGAATCTGATAGAAAATCTTTGTCGTTGTTGACAACTGTTGAGACAAGAAGTTAACAGAGGCTGATAAAAAATATTTAATAATCTCCATAGCAACTTGAATAAGGAAAGAAAGAGTCAATATGTGTAGTTCTTCAACAGCATGCATGCATACAACTCAAGGACAGTTTATATGTGATAAACTATTAATTATTTGTAAATTAGAGGTATTCTGGCACATGTTCATCAAAGAAGCATTACACCTTTGTAAAGATTACATGATTATTGTCACTCTTTATTCAGAATCTGCTCAGTTTCATCTAATGCTTAGAAGTGATCCTAAGGACATAAGAAATGCCCTGCTGGGTGAGGCTAGCCCAGGTTCATCCAGCCCAGGAGATGTTATTTCAGGAAAGCATGAAAGTTTAGCCATTTTCTGAAGTCCAGTCTCCACACTCTCCCAGCATGCAGAACAGTTCTATGAGAGATGTTAGAACGTACATCCTTTCCCAGTTCTTTTAACATCCATCAACACACCTTCTGCCTGTGAGTTTATCTAATCTCTTCCTGAACTTGCTGGTGCTGTCTACTTCCCCAGGTTCCTAGGGCAAAATCCCTAGAAGTTCACTACTGTCTGCATAAAGACCTGTTTCAATCTAATATCCTGCCACCTTTAGAGAATATTTCCTAGGTCTGTATTATGAGTCTGTGATAAAGAGACATCAAAGTCAAAACTGGTTAACTCCAACATATTTTATGTGAATTTCCATTTAGGAAAGGAAAGCTGCCTTTGTCACGTGCTAAGCTGCATAGGTTAAGGTCTACGGACACAGGAAGCATGATGGCAGCTGTAAAGAGGATAATTCATCTGATATGAGGACAATGTGAAGAAAGGAGATAATTACCCTCAGTGAGAGCCTACTTGTGACCATGGAACTGTCCAGCCACTGAAGGAAAGAGGTGAAATTTCATGAATGGAAAGAAAAAGGTGAAACTCAGAACTCCTCAGCCCACAAGCTGCAGCTATGGAGCCACAGGAACGCACGTCAATGCCTTCTCATGCTGTTACAATATCATCCTGCCTCTTACTCTCTGTAATATACAAAAAAGTTGTAATCAGGCTAAAATGGGGTTCTTATCTAGAAAAAAATGAAGGCAGACTCCAGGATACTGAAATATATAAAGCAAATAAAAAAAATAAATACAATTCAAGGAGTAGAATGAAGTATCTTGTGGGTGATCGTCCTTTTTCTGTTATGATGATAATCTTCATAACTGGAGTAAAGCTCATTGGTGCAGGAGGCAAAGTTCTTCAGGGATAATCTCAGTGTGGTAAAAGTTCTCATAGAAACTGAGAATCTTCATGGTTTTGAATGCAGGATACATTACTTTGACCTTGCTTTCTTTATCGTAAATACATAGCAATATTTGGGGAAAATACTACGTTCCACATACTATTCATGAAGGAGAGACAAAAGAAACAGCCAAAGTAATGGCTCATTGCTGTCCCAAATATTGACAGATTAAAAAATTATTGAGCTTGCATTTAATTTCTAGGAATACTTGGGAGTGGACAATTCTTCTAGGCTGTTACCAGGTCATGTCTGGATGCTTTTATTATTTTGCAGTAAGCTGTGTAAATCAATTGATAACTGAGGATATGATTTTGCCAGTATACCCACATTAATTTTGCACTGAAACCTTACGGCAATTATAAAATATCTTAATACAGTTAACCTGAAAGTTAACTAACTGGCTTGCACTGCTGTTGACTTGAATTCTAAAACCAGAACTTCACTGTTGTGATTTTCAAAAATTACCTCTATATTTTAGGTATCTGTGCATGTATAGCTGGGGGGTGGGATGTTAGGTTTATTTTTCACTTTCTGAATATTCTGTTCCTTCTGAACATCAAGTTGTCTAAGGTTTCTCAAGTTGGATACTCAGAATTGTAAGGTGCTTGTTTAAACAGTGGCCCTACTCGCAGTAGATGTTCACTAAGCTCAAGTTAACATTACTCTACCTAGCTTCATGTTCACAAACTAAAATTGGTATGACCCAGTTCTTACAAATGTGGCACTTGAGATTTAAACCCCTCTGCAGAGCTGTCTTTGTACAAAGGAGCAGCAGAACCAAGATGGACGATATTTCTGACAGGAAACTTATGACTGGCAACAATTTAGGGAAGGTTATTCCTTTTCATTATTCTGTAGTGTATTTTATATATTTCTATTGCTTTTTATTATTGTATTATCTATTACTGTTATTTAGAAAGATGAAGTCAGAATGATCACAAGGTAAAGTGCTGTTTGACTCATTCTCTGAGGTAATGTCATTAGGGACCAAAATGCCTGCTTTAACACAGAAATCTTTGTTGTCTCCTGACACTGAGGCACACTACACCTGCCAGTCTCCCAACCGTCATTTTTCTAGATTCTTTTTTTTAAAGCTAAGCTGAAGCATCTAATTAAGTTTAAAATAGAATGGCCCTGGGAGGAACCCTTCTGAAAGCTGCCATAGAGACAGTAGCTCATCTTAACTGGAGGCTAAGACTTGCAATACTGCATTCTTTCATGAAATCACGAGAGCTTTATGCAAACAAAAGTAAGACTTCTGCAAAGTCAACCAGCACAAGCAGACGTGTAACTGAAGAAAAGAAGTCAGCCTACACACAGAGGATAAATTAACTTTGGGGAAGAATGAGGGTCAGGTGAAATGCAAATGGATGGATGAGGAATATTTGTGCTGCCATTGAGTTCCCAGGCCTGGTTTGGCACCAACATGGTTAAAGGTAGAAGAATGGTTAAATAGTGTTCAGCAGTATGTTCTGAAAAACTCAGCTTGGCTTAATGGCAAAATTTCCACTGTAGTTATCACAGTCAATGCAAAACCCTAGGCCCTTGTTTCAAGGAAGCCTGCATCAGAAACTGTTAGGTGCCTGAGGGATAAGCTGAGATGAAGAACTGTGGTTGAATTTTTGTGCGTGTATGAACTACCAAAACCAGTTTCAGCTGCATCTATAAGGCCTGATTCTGAATGCCTGCAGTATCCGTTGAATTAATGAACTTCAGTCAGCAACTCACTGAGGATCAAATTCTGATTTTGAGGTACAGAACTAAACAATGAGCAGTATGAAAACTACAGTAGCTAAGAAAGCTCAAACCATGCAAAACCCTTTCTCTCAGCTCCTTCTTACACACAGTGAAAGAAAAGAACAATTTACTTGTGCTATATACTGTTGTCTTCATACTTTCTCAGCTGTACTAGCAAGATAGAGAAGGGGAGAGGCTGCAAGTTTAGACCTTTACTCTCCCCTGAGTCTCCTGTAAAAAGCAAAAAGTTGTAGTCTGTTCATAAATGCGTACATATAAAACGTGCATGATTTTTTGCAGCAGTTTACAGGAATGTTTCTCATCTTTATGGTGTTGCATCAGATGTAATACAGCTAATAGTCTAGCCCCAGACTGTCACTTTTTCAAAAGTTACGGTAATGATGCATAAGAATCAAAGATCATTCTGCAAAATCTCCTTTAAAAAGAACAGTATTCATTGACCTTCTACTAAAAAATTACACCTTTTACATTATTTTAAAATGTATACATTTTACTTCAGCAAATTACTGAGCATTTTAATATTCATACAAATGTTTAAAAAATCTTCACTTTGACATGTAGATGTCTAGTATTTCATTTTCATAAAGCAAAGATATTATAACAGAATGAGTACTTTCTAAGCACTTTTCAAAACCAGAATCCTTGAATCCCCACTAGCTAGACATATTGAACTAAATCAATAGGTCTTTACAGAAATCCTTGGGAGTTAAAACTAATTCACTTATTTTTACTGTATTAATAGAAAATATTTTTTTCCTTGTAATTTCACCTTGTATACATAAAATTTATTTAGTAGCAAACAGAGGAATCATAATCAAGTGCCCACAATGATAGTTGACCAGTTTTGCCCTTTAAGTTTGACAGTTGATACTAATATAAGATATATGGGTTGTTTGATATTCCTTCACAAAGATAACATCTCTAAATGTATGAAAATATTTTCTAGAAGTTACATGGTCTGTTTGATATAGAAGAACTGTTCATCAGAATTGTTGCAATCTCTTGCTCTGTCTCCTCAGGTTCCTTCATTAAAAGATAAAGTATTCTGCTTTTCTACACCATAACCGTATTAATGATCAAGAATATAGAGGAAAAATAAGTACTTACTTTAGAGCAAATCTCAATAAATGATCTTGTTAAATCATAGTTTTGCAGGATGGTGCCAACAGTAAACAACAAAAGGAAAAAAGATGGGATTTGCACAGTTAGGAACAAAGACTATCAAGGTAAACTCTACCTGGAGAATAACAGGTCTACTTATTTTCTTTCCAGAGCTGTACTTGTAAAACACAGAAGAGGTACCATTTTAAATTGTGTTCCCAAGACAAGCATATTCAAGAAACTTTACAGGAAGATGATCCACCAACAACTGGTAGCCTGCAAACTTCTGTAAAAACTCTGTTAAAAAGACAGTTGTTTTGCCTATGTAATATAGATATCAGGTAATATAGATATCAGAAAAGAATAATCACTTTCTTAAGTATTTTCTTGACAAACATTCAGGTTTCAAATCATGGAATCTGAGAATACTACATTTCCCCAGTGCAATAACTACTGTGTTTTTAACACCTAATCTAGAGACGGGGGAACAGGAGTATGGCTAGATGCAGCTGTCCAATGTAATTTCAGACTGTATGGCTTTGCCATTCGTATCTCCAAAGGTTTAAAACTAGGAAATTATTACTCATATAAAACCAACCAACCAACCAAACAAACCCCAAACAACAACAAAAAAACAAAACCACAAAAAACCACACCAAAACCCACAAAAAACCAACCAAACAAAAACAAATAAAAAACCCACCACAAAACCCCACAAGTTATATGTCTTTTCCAAATATTGTCTCCTTACAATTCTTTCTCCCTAGTGGCTGAAGATTTGTCATTAGTTTTTTTCTCCTGTTTTGGTGATTGACAGTGGTGACCACAACGTTTCCAGTGACAGAATCTCTTTCTTTCACTCTTCTCACTTCCTTTTTCCATAAGGGATGATTGGAAAATGGGAGGAGGACAGAACAATACATATAACATAACAAACAACACCATGTTCTATTTTCCTTATATCTACTCATGACTTACAGAAACATCATATTCTTGTCTTTTCATATCCTTTTTTTTTAATAATTCCATTCCCTCAGAGAAAATTATTATGAGTGTTCTTTTCCCATATTTGTGCCTAAACATAAAAATAAATTATAAGGGTATGTTATCATGATTTAATTTCAGCTAGCAAAATACCATAAAGACTCTCTCACAAATCCTCCCTCTCCTCCTTCAGCAGAGGGGAAAAATCAAAGGAAAAAAACCCCAAAGAATCTTGAAAAACTGAGATAAGAACTATTTGCTAATTAAATCTAAATTAATATATACAAATATTACTAATAATAAATAATTAAAATAATAGAAAATAAAACATACAATACAATTATGATATGGTTGCTCACCATCCACTGACCAATGCAGAACCAGGTGCTGTGAAGTGAGAGTCAGAGCCAGAGAACCCAAGAGCGGCAGCCTGGGAGCAATCGTATCCTGAGAGCGGCAACCTGAGGACTGGAGCCTGAGATCTGTCGCAGCAACTTCTGAGCAAACCCTATCAGTGATAGCACGACTGTGAAAATGAAACAAACCCACCAACTCCCCTACGAAGGAGCCAGCACAGGAGCTAGAAAAGCACCTAAGGCAGGAGTCAGGGAGAGTATTAAGAAGTGTGCAGGAGTAGACGAGCAAGAGTGTAATAGTGAGTAATAGCTCCCGGACCCCCTCCCCACCCATACCCTGAGCATGATGTATTGTGAAATGAAGTACTTCCTTGGTCAGTTTGGGCTACTGCCTGTAGCGAGACAGTGAGAGCTGGGAACACAGCTGCGGTATCAGAAGCGGAGAAAGACCTTGAGTTCAGTACAGGCATTCCTCAGCGTCAGCTAAGGCCTTATCAGTACTTCCGTCAGCATCCAGGAGCACAGCTCCCTAGCAGCCATAGTAAAGAGAGTTAAATCTTCCCTGACTGAAACCAGCACATATGTTTAACAAATGTACTCCCAGAACAATATTAATATCCGGTATTGGGTGTTTGGACAGAAAGACAGACACGGCAACCACTACCAGACACTGCCGTTAAGATTTTCTTCAACAAAATATCTCACTTGGAGAACTTTCAAATGAATCCTAAAACCCAGTAATCCTTCCTTAGCTATCTCTTTTATAGGAAATATAAACATTATATAACACTAGCATGTAAATTTTATTTTTTCTTTTATTCTGTGTTCCACTCTCTTTAAGTTTCTACAGCTTTTCCAGAAACTATATCCTGTGTAGAAGATGCCCCTCACATCAGTGTGCTATCAATGTTTATATGCCTGGAGCACTGTGCTTCATGATGATCTGTCTTAGATCAACCAGGTGCTGCCCTAGATAGCAGTCTTTCCCTGTGGGCACACCCTTGTTTGTAATGTAGGCATGCAACCTACTTTAAAAATTCTCACCCACATGCACCGGCACACTCATATGGAGTTAGCCTTTTCCTTGCTGAAAACAAGACATTAAGGAAATACCCTTACTGAATTATTCACATTTCTATTTGATAAGTAAACCGGTAGCAGGGGAGCCTGTAATTTGGCTTCGTGTGACCTAGCTCTCAAATATGCAGCCAGCAATGTTTTTTGTTTACTAAACAATAACAATTCTGTGATTTGTATTTAATAAGTAAAACTCTGCCTCACTGAAATATTTCTTTCCAAACTTTCCAAGAGGCAGAACAGTTCAGCTGATGTGGGAATTGAAGCCTTTTATGGGTTGTTTATAAAGAAATGGTATGACTAGGAAAATATTTAAAAATCACATGCAGAGCAGGCCATAAAATTCTGCTATAGTGGAGCTTTATTTAGAAAGATGAGCACAGAAACAAACAAAGAAACAAACTCCCTTATGAAAGGCTAAAGTGGACTTTGACCTCAGATCACAAAGAGTATGTAGTCAGCCATCATTTAATAGTAATGGTAAGTCTGGTCCTGCATGTTACTAAATGCTGTAAAACTTACAGAAGTCAGAGGGAATTATGAAAGCTCAGCATCCTAACATTAGGTTTCAGAATAAAAGTCACACTTAAGCTGTGCTACCAGTCAGCAAAAGGCCTGCAAAAAGCCAGTAGCTTTAGTAGGACATAGGTAGTATACAGACCTTCAGTGCTTTTGACCTCCCCACAAAGCATAAAATTTCCTTCTATATCCTTAATCCTATACAATCCAAATCTCTGTAACAATTCCAATTTTATTGTTTTAATCATTTTCTTGGCAGGAATGTTAGAGCTGGTTAGCTGCAAATTACTCTGTCTGAGCCTCCAAACATGAATACATTTATGAACAATAAATTATGTTCAAAGGCATGTCACTCGTGCTTTCCCAGCACTATACAAAGAAGTCCATTAAACTGTATATAATATGGACTTATTGTTATTTCCTTTGATGTCAAGACAAACACTGACTGTGTGCTCATTGGACTGCTTAGGATTTTGATGAGCTAGGTAAAGTCTGACTGCTATAGTGTCTTCCCATGCAATCTTGAGGAAGTCAGTAATAAAATATCATGAGCTATGCAAGTTCTGAATCCAAAATTACTCATGTTTGCTGGAGTTAAGTTAAACTGCTAAGTTTTTCCTATCTGGCATTTTGACCCTCCTTCTCCTATGTGTTTTATTATAATGTAATAACAGCATTACCACATAGCTGCACATAAAAGTTGCAACTCCTCTTTATTAATCGTTTAAGGCTTTGAAGCTTTATTACAAGTCTCTGCTTCCCAGTAGCTCTGAAAGATGTGCCTCAACCGTGGAGAAAAATGAGAGACAGAGTGGGGAGGAACATCTCTTATCTACCTTAGCCTAATGTATTCATGACTATCTTTATAGGTCATGGAGTTAAAAAAAAAAAAAAAAAAAAGGTTCATCTATTAAATTTTGGATGTTTTCATAAAGGTGCTAACCAAAGATAAATACATTTATTTCCATAACAGCCTAGCTTACATGGAGCTGTCTGCAGATGTCTATACCCAATCACATGCACCTTGTCCAGTGTGATTCCCATTGCTTCTGTTGGCAAAGTTAGATAAACCTCCATTCAGCTAACTGGTGTTGCATATTCCCACTCCTAGCTCTCAGCTCATGAGGAGACAATCTGTGTGTCATGAAGCTCTGAGCTCTGCTGGAGAAGCCAAGAACTGAGCAGCTACTTTTAGCAGTGGTTCTTCCATCATTATAGCCCCTGAAGCTGTGTATATATTGCTGATTTAAATCATCATTTAAGATCATACTTAGTTTGCAATTCTGATGATTGTCAATGCTTCCTGAAGACTAGATCAAGCCTGTTGATCTATCAAGACAGATGACCTCTTATTTAGAAAATACAAGTACAAGGGCCAGGATACATATATTTGAACAGAAAGCATACTCAAGAAACCAGTTTCTATCTATAAAAAATAGCTTGTGTAGATGTTTTTCTCCATCATCACTATGATAACTTAATAAACTTAGTTTTTTTCAAAGCAAAACACATCTAAATAGCAGAGAAATTAATACATCCTTACATTTTCTTGCCTACCCTTAAGAGAGAAAAATCTTTATTGCAATATGCAGTTTCTGGACTTGTATAATGGATTCCTGATCTTGTTTAGGAAAAGAAGGTCATTTAGAAGTCCATGATACTTATTGTCTTTGTAGTCATTTATTTCATTGATGACAGAAATTCTCTTGTCTTTTCTAAAGTATTAACATATTAAAAGTTGCTATTCATCAGGAAAAAAACCCCACATATTCTTTATTGCTGGCATATGATGTGTAATAGGAATATAAAGTGGTTTCCTCGCTACACAAAGCAGGCATTCTTGGAGACTGTAATAGCTGCAAGTCTTTGATACCTACCTTCTCCCCTGTGAGGTGAGAGGTCTTTATCCCCTTCTACAAACTCCAGCTCAAATGAATCTTTCCTGGATATTTATTTCATATAAGTAAGTCACTATCAAAGTTGTTTTCAATCTAAATTAGGTGACATCTCTGAGCTTTTCAACACAGACCCCAGAGTGCTGAAGCCCCAGAAATTCAATCCTGAAGCCAATATGAGCTGTGTTCCATTACCACCTTTGCATTCCACCTGTCTAGAAGACTGCTAGAAGCATTTCATTGTATTTTGACACTGTTTTCTACTTTATATGTGTGCTCTATTCTTAGCATTTTGAAAGGTTTCCTGAAATCTAAAAATTCCTCTATGATGGCAAAAAAATGCTGTTTATCTGATGTCTTTGTATGTCCTCCTAGCTACCATCTGCCTGTGTATTGTTTTATTTCCAAAACAAAGGATAAACAGATGATATTGTTTCTTCTGCAATGTTTGTTTACATAGGTGGGGCTTGCATTATAAAACTGAATGCTGCAAGCATCCTGTAATGCACACACAGCTTGGTGCTTACTGCCAAGTCTGACTATGACTCTTCCTAAGAAATTTAAGTTACAATAAAATAAAATATTTAACAGATGATTTTAAATAACAGATTTCCTGAATGTTTTCATGTTTCACAGCAGATCTCGCTGCCATAAAAGAGTGTGCAAACTGATTATTTGCATGCACAAATATGCATAGTCAGCTGTCGATGTTCTTGGCTGCAGGACCACAAAGGCACATTTAATGTATATTTATGGTATGGTGTCTGAAATTATACTGATGTACTTCATATTTAGACTCCTACCTAGCTGTGCAGGAGCGCATTGTCTGCTTGAGCAAGTTTCCTAGATTTTGGCTTTGGATACAGATGGACATCACCTGTCTTATTTATCTGACTTCTAGAACAGGTTAAGTAAGCGTAAACAGATCCAAAACAGTGCACAGAACTTTGGGTCTATTACTTCATTCCCATGAATTAAATACAGGGAAAGGGGAACAGGTAGGAAGTGATTCTGAGATTTCTTACTTTCTTCTTTCTGGCTCTAAAATTCATATAGCTATGAAATGCTGTATACAAATTCATTGTATAATTCTAAATACCATGTGGGCTATGTCCTACATATCTGCAAAAAGTATTTAACAGCAGCAAGTATGTCATTATATAGCAATGCATATATGTATACAACGTTTCTAAAGGCATGTGCCCTTACACTGGGAAATTTGTGCAGAAAACAGAAAAATTTGAAAACCACTATTCTCATGGGTAGCATAAACAAGGAACCTTTTTGGGGGTTTGAACACATATTCACTCCAGAAAGGGTCACTGATATACAGTGGAGGATTTCTGTGCTACTGAAAGATTAATGTTTGTGAGATTTTTTAACTGTACCATACCATATAGTGATACACTACAATTAAAACTCTACATTATTGAACAATAAGATTACAAAATTTGACAGACATGTTAAATACATGTTTTATTTTGGTTGTACTTAAGATATGAAACACATTTTATTTATTATTTGTTTCTAAATTTTTAAACACTGCTTAAATGGAAGCATTGCAAAAACACCAGAATCAACTCCAGCTCCCTGATAACTTCTATGATTCCCTGCTCTTAATTTTAATACTGCCTGGCATTTTGCAGTTGTTTACTTTTGTTAGGCTTTCAGATAATCACAATGTACCTTTTGCCTATTTCTTCAAATAAGCACTTCTCAGTTTTTGTGTGTTTACTTACAATCTGCCCATAATACTGCAAACTGTGGGCTTACAGATTGTTCACATTTCAAAGTGCAATTTCAGCTACATCATCGTAGATGTTCAGCCTCAAATTACTAATTCATTATATTTCACTATGATCGAATGGTCAAAAAATAATCAGTCCAATTTTGTAAGCAATATAACCTTCTCTATGTCTCCTCTACGTCTACAGACATGAAAACACACACACATTGCTTATCCCAATGGCTTTTGCTTTATTTCCTTCTGTAAGCTAATAAGAAGGCTTTCTGTAACAATGGTCTACATTGTCACAGCATTCCTTCTGATGCAGACCATCACATCTCGTGATAGCTTGGCTACCATTTTTGACACTCAAGATCCTCTAGAGTCACAAGGCACTATGCTACTTGGCTATTTTTTCAAATATTCTATAAAGTACTGTGGCTGTATAATGCCTGATCTTTAATATTCCATTCTGAAGACATTATCAAAGTTGTATATTAATGTTTTGCTAAATAGTTATGTGATACCTAGGAAAATAATTTCTTCCTTGTGCTCCATAGCTACTATCTAACCATAATGCACAAGACTGCCAACCCATAACCATGGAAATCAATAATACAGAAACAGTAGTCAGACTTATCTTTTTAATACCAGAACTGCATATTCACCCTTATCTTATCATAGAAGTGCTGAAGAGGGTTTGAAGAAAGTTTTGGTGTTCTTTATTTTTCCTGAAATATTAATGGGCAGTGTGTTCTTTACTCCTTAATGTGATGTCCAACAACATACTCTTAAGCAGTTATTGCCCCTCAGGTGGCCTATTTTCACAGTAAATTAAGTGAATATAGGTTACAGTTTCTATTAAAACCTGTTAATAGTTAAAACTTAAATTTCAACTTGTCAGAATGAAAGACATTTGTGAAATCCTGGTCATAGTTAAATCAATAGCTGCAACCTCATTGATATAAGTGATGTCAGGTTTTCAACCACTATGACATGCAAAATGGCTTTCATTAAAACCACAATAATTATAAGGATGTTGATGGTACCAACTCCTAAATTCTTTATTCAGATGGACTGAAATCTAAAGTAATGACTTAATAGACTAAGTACTTCAGAATCTGGACTAATAATAAAAATAAAATATAGTAACAAATAATACATTGCAGTTACTTCTATACTTTCAGACACAGGTTACTGTAAGTGTAGCAAGAACCACAAGTAGCCGTTTAATATCCCTGTTTCTTGCTAGAATGGTGGAGAGACAAACACACAACCAGACAGTTCAGCTGATCAATTTTCCAACCAGCAGACATTCATGAAGTGGATGTCCTCATTCCAGTGTGCAGAGTCTGGGAGCAGAACCCTGGAGGGCATTTCAAAAGTCAAACAGGCCTGGTGGAATGGTTGATAGAACTGTACAGAAACTGGCAAGTGATCCATATCTTGGAATAACTCCAAGATTTCTTCTCCACAGGACAATGGAACTGAGAAAGATGACAATCAATAATTTCTGCATGGAGGGATATGTGGAATGGATGAAAACAAAACATTTTTTTCTTTCTTCTTTTTTTTTTTTTTTTTTTTTAATCATGGCTCCAGGGCTATCTACCAGCACAGTACCTTTTTCTTCAGTTTTGATTTCACTTCTGTCCTACCACGAGCAGACAACAGCACATTCCTTCTTTTAGCTATGGGTGTTCATATGCAGCAGTGTGAATCTCTAGCTATGTCTGAAGTTGCTGACATTCACTTCTTTAAGGATCTAGCTCTGCAGTTCACAATGGCATTGTCTCCAGCATACATATTCCTTACTGTGCTGCACACTGCATAAATATAATACTGAAGAGTGGTGAAAATGCCTTTTTATCTGGACCTTCAAATTCCTACTTAAAAATCACCTCTATAGGAATGCATAAAACCCCTTGCATTCCGATAATGGCTAAGCAGGTGGTGACTTGTAATTACTGTGATTACTGCTACTGACTAACTACAAATTGTGCACACAGTGTGTCTATGCTAAAACATCCTATTATTCTTGTTATCCCTTCCTCTTGACATCCCACACATTCTTTTTTTAATCCTCCTATAATACCCTTTAAATTTTTAAGGTCTGTAGAGCAAGGGGGTTTCACGCATGTGTCAACAAGTACAGTACCATACTGACACCATATAATACCACAAGATGACAGAATCACAAAATGCTAGCAGTTCAAAGAGACCCTTGGAAGTTATCTAGTCCAAGCGCCTGCCAAAGTAGGTTTGTCTAGAACAAGTTGGACAGGAAAACATCCATGCAGGTTTTGAATATCTCCAGAGAAGGAGATACCACAACCTCTCTGGGCAGCCTGATCCAGTGACCTGGCACCCTCACAGTGAAGAATTATTTTCTCATGTTGAGACAGAATTTCCTACATTCCAATCAATGTCCATTGTCCCTTGTCACTGGGAACCACTGGAAAGAGTCTGGCCCCATCCTCTTGACAATCACCCTTTAGATATTTATAAGCATTGATAAGATCCCCTCTCAGTTTTCTCTTCTTCAGGCTAAACAAACCTAGCTCTCTGTCTTTCCTCATAAGAGAGGTAGTCTAATCCCTTGATCACCTTCATAGCCCTCCACTGGACTCTCTCCAGTAGTTCCCTGTCTTTCTTGAACTGGGGAGCCCAAATCTAGACACAGTACTCCAGATGTGGACTCACCAGGGCAGATTAGAGGAGGAGGATAACCTCCCTTGATCTGCTGGCCACACTCTTTAATGCACCCCAAGATACCTTGGGCCTTCTTGGCTTCAAGGACACATTGCTGGCTCATGGTCAACTTACTGCCCACCAAGACTCCCAGGTCCCTCTCTTCAGAGCTGCTTTCCAGCTGTTCAACTCCCAGCCTGTACCAGTGCATGAGATTATCCTTCCCCAGGTGCAGGACCCTACACCTGCCCTTGTTGAACTTCATTAGGTTCTCTCTACCCAACCCTCCAGCCTGTCCAGGTCTCGCTGCATGGCGGCACTACCTTCCGTTGTATCAGCCACTTGTCCCACTTTTGTGTCATCAGCAGACTTGCTGAGGGTACACTCTGTCCCCTCATCCAAGTCATTGATGAATATTTTGAACAAGACTGGGTCCAGTACCCTGCAGAACACCTTTAGCCATATGCCTCCACAACTGGATTCCACGCTCCTGATCACAACCCTCTGAGCTCTGCCATTCAGACAGTTCTCAATCCACCTCACTGTCTACTCATCTAACCAACACTTCCTAAGCTTACCTATGAGGATGTTATGGGAAAGTGTCAGAAACCTTGCTGATGTAGGTGTCAACCTGAGGTAGACAACATTCAGTGCTCTCCATCCACTCTGCAAGTCATACCATCATAGAAAGCTCTCAGATCAGTGAAGCTTGACTTCCTCTTGGTGAATCCATGTTGACTATTGCCAATGACCTTCTCATCCTTTACATGCCCAGAGATGACATTCAGAATGAGCTGTTCCACCACCTTTACAAGGATGGATGTAAGACTGACTGGCTTGTAGTTTCCCAGGTCCTCCTTCTTGCCCTTTTTAAAGGCTGGTGTGACATTAGCCTTCCTCTAATCCTCAGGCACCTCTCCTGTTCTCCATGACCTTTCAAAGATGATGGAGAACAGCTTTACAATAACATCTGCCAGCTGCCTCAGCACTCATGTGTGCATCCCATCAGGGCTATGTATTTGTAGACACCAAGTTTGCCTAGATGATCTCAAACATGATCCTACTTGACCAAGGGAGTGTCTTCCTTTCTCAAGGGTCTCTTGCTTATGTCCAGGTCCTGGGATTCCTGAGGACTGGCTGTGCTGTGTTCAGTCAGGAAAGAGTTAACGACCTTTACTGTGGTTGCCAGGAAGCTATGTTCTTGGACACTGAGAGTAGTACTGATAAATTCTTAGCTGGAGCTGGGCCTGTACTGAATTCAAAGTCTTTCTCCACTTCTGATACTGCAGCTGACCCAGACTGACCAAGGAAGTATTTCATTCCATAGTACGTCATGTTCTGGGTCTTGGGCGAGGCGGGGGTCTGCTAGCCATTACTGTCTCCCTTAATCTCTTGCTCATCTACTCCCTTTCACTTGCTAACCCTCCCTTCGTTAGGTGCTTCACTAACTTCTGTGTTGGCTCGTTCATGAGGGAATTGGCTGGTTTTTTAGTTTTCACGGTCGTGCTATCACTGATAGGGTTCGCTCAGAATCTGCTGCAGCCGGTCTTGGGCTCTGACCCTTGGGCTGTGGCTCTCAGGCTGCAATTGCTCTTGGGCTGCAGCTTTCGGGCTCTGTGGGTCTGACTTTCACTACTCAACTCCTGGTTGTGCATTAGTGAGTGGGTGGTAAGAAATTGTATCATATGTTTTATTTTCTATTATTTTAAGTATTTATTAGTAGTAGTATTTGTATATTTTGATCTAGATTTAATTAGTAAATAGTTCCTATCTCCATTTTACGATCTTCCATTTTTTTTTTTTTTTTTTTTTCCTTCAATTCTTCCCCTCTGCTGGAGGAGGAGAGGGGGGATTTGTGAGAGCAGCTTCATGGTATTTTGCTAGCTGGAGTAAACCATGACACTGGCCTAAGTAGTAATGACCGAGGCAAAGGCAACATTCAGGAACTGCCTTCCTCATTGCATCGCTGCATACTCTGACAACATTCATCTATTCCTGCCAAGTGGCCAGTCCCTTTTTTCGCATTCTGTAAACTTCCATTCAATATTTTTCCAGAAGCTTCTTGTTCATCCAAGCAGGTGTTCTGACTCTTTTGCCTGATTTCCTAGGCATAGGGTTGCAGGATCTCTTGTGAAATACCAGACAGCTGGCTAAATTCAAGTTTTCCCTTTCTGACACAATACGTCTCTTTTATATATGTAACAGTGTGTGTGTGTTTGCACGAGCATGATTTTATACACACACACACATACTCACATGTCACAACAAAGCCAATTCTTCTAAATCCTTTTGCAACAAAAGTGGTAAAAGATGATAATAATAATCTCATAAGAAGTCAAAACTGTTATCAGTCCTGAAACCCTTTTGAAAATCTTTACTGAAAGACTGAATTGTCAGAGTTCATTCTGGCCTTTCCCCACTAGAAAGCCTGACTAAATTAAAACGCGTTTGTATATAATTATTTATATAGAACTATCCCTCCCCTGTATTGATCCCCCTTTATTCCCATTGTCAAGGATTTCCAAATATGGTTAATTCCAGTAAAATCAACAGAAATAAAGAGCTCATGATTTGGGTCAAACATTTTTATTTTTTTTTAAATTTTATTTTCTCACATCTCTATCATGTAATATTCCATCGCATATTTCTGTCTAGTGGCAGTAAAGTATTGCACGAGGCACCTAATTAGTAATAAGTTAATGAAAAATGCATAAAAAACAATAAAGTAGAATGTAACATACCAGAAATAATTCTATCCCTTAAGCTATACTTATTGTTTAATGTAGCATATGGCTAACAGAATTGGAGTAAAATGCTAATTTTTCCTCTGTTTCCTTTCTGTGGAATAATAGAGACTGCATGTGGTGGTGCATTTCTTCCCCTCTTAACTCCTGGAAAGTTTTATGGCCTTGGAGATTCCTGTCAACCCTTGGCCATTGTGCAGAGAGTTTGGTAGTTAAGCACCCCTTATCATATCAAAACACTATTGCACTGCCAAGGTGGGGCATAGCCATACTAGGGATCAGTTGCCTGGTTACAGTGGGGGATGAGAGTGAAATCATCCCCTGCCAGCCTTGAACCTTGTTGCAGTCTGGGTAGATCGGTACCAGCTGGGAATCCCAATGACTACCTGCCTCAATTAAGTCCAGGATGTAAAATTATTTATGCCTAAAGTCAATTATCTCGTGACCCTATAAATAGCAGTTCCAAGGATGACCCTTTGACTTCTTCTGGACCACAGTGGGCTGTGCTCAGCATTTCCTTCTGAGTGGGATGCCTCTCAGAGTTCGCAAACTCTCAAGTTTGTGAAATCAGAGAATAGTTGACACAAACAGGGCTGAATAAACCCTCCTTGAGGCTCAACTTTTCACCTGTTGGGAGATGCACAGACATCCAATGTGAATATTTTCACTGAACTCAAGGGGAAATTTTAACAGGTACCTTCATACAAATATATGTATATCTATTTCTATATCTGTCTGTGTGAGTGTGTATGCATACAACTTTATGTTGATAACCTTGTTAAGTCCTTGATTAAGTTACTGTACTTATTTGTTGAAAGTTAAGTCCTGCTGAGTAATTGTGTGATCTAATTGTGTGTGAAATATCTGAATAGTGTTAAGGAACTTTGAATCATTGCTGCCCCACATTGTTGCTATCCCCAAGTTTCACACCAAGCATGAAAGTTCACACACTCTGATTGTTTACCCAATTCCTTAGACATAAACTGTTGACCAGGTCTGGGGCTAGGGGTGGATTCAGTCACACCTAGACTTCTATTTCCTATTTCGAGGACTTTAGAAAGCAAGGGGGTCCACTCTGAACCTCATGACCGAATGGGAGGAAATTTCTTGCCCCTTTTCCCTAATCCATGTCACAACAATTCAATCCTGCCTTGATTTCCCTGACTCTGTAAATAATGTTTAATTCATGTACCAGGTAATTTGATTTTTGCCTTTGTATGTTTTTCCATGTTGAATAAGTAGTAGAGGAGACCTTGCCATCGAGTTCTATTAAGTCACGCTTCTCACATTCATAATAAAAATATTAGCTTTTCCCCTAATATTTGTGATGCTGATCTTATAAGTGGCCTGAACCACTGAACATAGTCCCCTTTCGTGACACTGCAATAACCTATATTCAGAGAACACAAGGGGACAAAGTCTTTGGTATTGTATCTCCACTTCTGTGTGTCAAAATGAAGTCAGAGTTGCAAGTAACGTGGGAAGGTGGATGAAGGAAGAAAAACCAATCTTTTTCAAATCTTCAAAAATTGCTTTTTAGCAACTAACTTTATGATCATCATATGAAAAATATTATCTGTCTGTCTAGATTGTGTATTTTCTTATTTTTAAAGAAAACAGTGATAAGCAAAATGTGGTATTTCTGTTCTGAAGTGTTCTATAAAGACTTTTTCTTTTGGTTCTATTACCCTTCTATTCTTCCACATTTCACATCAGGGTTTTTAGTTAAAGTACTGCATTGATTCTGAGTTAAATTTACTTTAAGGTGATGTCTTTAATCTGATTTTATTATAAGTATTGATTTTTATTTAGCATTATCTGTGTGATTTCAATAAAACTAAAAATGAATATTGTTAATACATGTTATTTACCATTTGATCTGATTTTTCTATCTTGGGGTCTTTCTTGAAGGCATGTGTTATGTTAATAAAAATCCTGGCTTGTTCATCCAATTCAGTAGTCAGGTATGGAAATGCTTTTATTATTGCCAGAGTAACTTTAAGATTACATCTTTACCCTGGAAGGTGCAGGTCCTTTAAAATAGAATGTGTTTATTTGTCTGCTGTTTGACTTTTACTAGAGCTATATTCATCTTTTGCATTTATTTAGCTTGCTTTAGTTTAGCATATGATTGCACAGTCATATGCAACCTATGGAGCAGGTAGGACATGTGGATATGTGCAACTCCCTTCAGGTGTGTTCTCACTTTGCAAGTCTCACTTCACCACATCTATATTGTTGTGCCATAAAAACAACCCTGAAGGGAGTTGCACATATCCACATGGTCTACCTGATCAATATCCTTCAGCCTGAATTTCTGGCCATTCAGCTGCTAAGAGGAAAATCTGGGATAAGCAATACCTTCTGTAGTTTTCTCCTGGTTGCACAAGGACGGAAAACTTCCACTCTGTTTTTCTTTCTGATGGCATCTCATGCCTGACACAAAGCACAGTAAAGAACCAGAGAATTTTCCTGGAAGGTTCTAACATTATCAGCCTCAAGGACAGAGAGGTTATCATGTTAAATAAGGATGCTCATGAAGAAAATATAAGGAATTTTGTCTCAAGTGTTCCCTTACTTTTTTTGATTCTCCTGAAGCCTACAGATGAAATGCCATGATGATATGATTTGACCAAATAGGATAAACAGATACTGTATCACTTCTTTCAGGTTTCTTCATCCAGGAGACCCACACAAGTTCAAGTGAGTGTAATTTTTTGTGAGGTGTGTAGCATTAATCCCTGACCAACATCCTGAACCTATGGATTGTTAATATCTGTCAGTCTCTAAAGGGTTTCAGTTAGAATAAAACTCAAATTAAGTTTGTTGCCATTTTGTAAAATATAAATCCTGTTTCTAGTTTGTTACTTGGCCTGAGTTTGTTTTGTGAGGTTCTGCAACATGATTTTCAGCATTTAACATGAATCACAAACAAAGTCACTGAAATGTTGGTCCAACTGTGATTAACTCATATTGTAAATACAAGAACAGCTTAAAACTGAACTTTATAAAACATCTTCAAACTTTTTTATAATGTGTGAACAAATATCATATAAGAGGTTCTGGTTCAGTGTTTACATCAATTATCCCTGAATTATTATTTGTTAATTATTTCTTTGAACTGTGATTAGGTACTGTTTATAAATCACAAGATACTCTTGCTCTCTCCTGAAGTAAGAGTGAAATTTGTTAGACCAGATGCAAGATAACATCGGTGGCTGAGCATATGAATTTTCATGGGGGGAAAAAAAAAAGATTTTTTTCTATATTGCAGAAGCTGCCATTTTCAAACGACATTCTTGAAACAAGATGACCCAAGAATAAGAATCAAAGTAATTTTTTGAAAATTCATTTTAAGCTACTTCAAGATAACTATAAATAGATAAAATTTATAAAATATCTCACTAATCTATGGCTAAATGTACAAATCCAAGTTTTGCAAAATTGTCTCTTTAACAAACTGTACATTACATTAGAAGAATTAAGACTCAAATTAAACCCTACCTATTTATATAAATTAATTTATTTGAAAGACAAAGTTGAGATTAACCTGTCCAAACTATACTTAAATGAAAGAAATGGCAAAAATAAAATATATTGATTCCTTTTTTTTTTTTCCCTAAGCTGATTGACCTAATGGTCACTATTTTCATTACCTTTTTGGCTCAGAGGACTGTTCTTTATTTTGAAGTCTTTCCCTGTTTAGAATTCAGAGATCTAGAGGTCACTTGTGATGAAAGAATCTTTGAACATCCATTATCTGCAGGCACTGAAAGATTAGAGCTGTCATTTCCAGAAGTACATATTGACAGAAAACTGCTATTTTTCAGCCTAATTTTGTTTTGAGAAACTGTTTAATACAACACTGTCTATCAAGTAGGTATAGAAGGCCTAAATATGAAAGATAATTTGAAAGCACTCAGTGTCAGTGTTATGTCACCTACCAATTACAGTATATTGAAAACATTCTGAATGACATATCTCTGTTGATAAAATATGTACATACTATATACAGTGAGATGTATCTGATGAACAGTTTTTACCCTCATTTTCTGAGAAAACAAGTTTCACATAATGATGTGTCTTTGTGTGTCTTTCTGTCTGTCTCTTGTTACGTATGTCATCAATGAAACATTTTTGAACTCACTGTCAGATTTAAACCAACAAAGAGGAAAGGGCAAAAAGGATAATGAAGTTTCCAGAAGTTTTGTGACAATAGGCAGTGGGGTAAAGAAAAAAATTCAAGTGAGTCTTTCAGCTTTATATTAAACAGAGACACCATTTTATAAAAGCTCAGATCACTGGATAGAGCATCAGTCAATGCTTGCAGTTAATTGTAGGACACAAATCTGAAAAAAATAACTTAGACCTCATTAGTTCCATGCCCATAAAACAACAGTTTCATAGATTCTGTCAACATTGTTCTATGAGAAATATTGCATTTGTATTACTGTTGTGACTGTAGTCTCTTAAATGCCTTGTTTTTAATTTTCCAACCAAAAAAAAAGTGAAGCAAGAGGGTACATATATGAGACTAATGTGTATAGACATTATTACACATATGCATATGTCATACAGAACTTGGAGCTGTACTCTTTTTAGATTCCAATTTAGATTCCAATGTTTCTGTATTTCTTTAATGTTGCATGTACATATTCTGACTTTTATTTCTATTTTTATTATCATAAAACTCATGGAAACAAATTATTCTAGGAAAAAATACTTCCCCAAATACTGATCTGAAATGTCATTCTTATTTCCCCCTTCCTTCTTTTCCTTTTATTTTATTTATTTTTTCTTCCATTACAAGCAATGATCTGATGGTTTGATGTGCATTTCTTTTGTCCTTTGTGACCACACAAATTAAATGTGAAACCACCTGAAACAGAATAGCCAATGCAATAGTGTTATGTCAGATGAAAAAAAAAAAAAGGTTTGAATTAAACAAATTAATAATTTATAACTATTTCAATAGAATCTTCACTTGGTCTGGAAGTGCAGTTCAGCATGATAAAAGGGTATGATGTCTCAAGGGAATTTAATCTGATGCTTTTTCAACACTGAAACTATTCTGTGAACTTTTAACTGAGGCAGTAGAAACTTCATTTCAGATCAAACCAGGGAAAGCACTAAATCTTCTTTTCTCCAGTAAAGGAGCAATCCAGAAGGAGGATATCCGAGACATTCAGTCCCTACATAGATACAGATACATGTATATGTATATATACACATGAATTTAAAATATATTGTCAGGCCAGTAACTGAATGAATCTTCAATATTGTCAGTAAATTATCATTATTCTGGGTCAAATCTTACAAAATTGTTCTCAAGTGAGATGTTTCAATTTAACACTTCTACATGTGCAGTACCTATGGTGAATGAGTTTTTTCTGAAAAACTAGCCAATTATTTAAATCCTTCAGTGGAAGTGAGAACTTTTGTGAATCTGACAGATTTCGGAACATATTTTTCAATGTATTTGACATCAGGATCTTCAAAAAGTGTTTAGGGCTCAACTCTTTTTCAAGACAAGTTATGTTGTATGAGGTTCACTTAAAGACTATTGTCATTATTTAAACTTGGCTAGCTATAAAGTACCACAGAGCTGCTCGCTTACCTCTCCCCTGCCTCCAGTGGAGGAGAATTGGAAGAAAAGACAAGGAAGCTCATGGACTGAGATAAGAACTATTTAATAACTGAATATAAATGAATACCCTAGTGATAAAATTATTAACAATACTACTAATAATTAGTAATTAAAACCCAAAGAAAATAAAACATATGATACATTTGTTCACCACCTGCTGACCAATACACAGCCAGGTCCTGAGTAGTGAGAGTCAGAGCCAGAGTCCAAGAGTCACAGCCCAAGAGCAATTACAGCAGATTCTGAGTGAGCCCCACGAACAAGAGCACAACCGAGAAAGCCAACTAACCCATCAACTCACTAATGAACAAGAACAACAAAAAAACCACAGGAGCAAACATGTTTGTTAACAAATGAGCTAACTAGCTAACAAACAAGAGAACACATGAGCAATCTATAGACCCCTGACCCATTCCCGGTATATGTACTAAACATGACATGCTATGGAACGAAATATTCCTTCAGACAGTTTGGGTCAGCTGTCTGAACTGTGTCCCACCCCTAACTGCTTGTTGTGAGAAAGTTGGGAACACAGGTGCAGTATCAGAAGCTGGAAAAAGATCTTGAATTGCTGCAAGCACTCCTCAGCACCAACTAGAAAAACACTTTATCAGTACTCTTCTCAGGGCAAATCCAAAACACAGCCTTATACCAACTACTGTGAAGAAAATTAGCTGTGAACTGACTAAACCCAGCACAGCCATGAAGAACATTTACATACCTACACACAGTTTGTAGACTCACAGAAGAGTGATATAATTGGATATCTTGCCACATGAAGAAATAATATTTTAATAACTAAATTTGGGGTTCTATAGATTGGAACAAAACCTCACCCCTTACATCTTGGCAGAACTCACTGTACTATCAGGTTTTCTGTACAATATCCTCAAAGAATTTGTACTGATCTCCATCCACTATGTCAACTTTGCCAAGAGTTAACACCATACGAATAGGCAGTTACCTCAGACTAGTTGACTAATGTGCTGGAATTCTTTGCCCTATATCAGATATTAAAATTGTAGAAAAAGGCATGTGAGCTATTCACAATATCGTTAATAAGTACTTTAAGGTACAATTCATCTCATCAACAGAAGTGTCTGCATTGAGGCCTGTGTCTTAGAAGTTCTTGGTTTTATAATTGGACTATATTGATAGGGTGGCCAACTCATCTGTAGATATCTAAAAGATGTCTAATGGATCCTATCTCCTGCAAATTTTTAGTCTTCAGTGACTTACATGCATGTCTTAGTCCTAATATGTTTATGCTCTGAAGGTTGGGTGTCTATTTCAACAGTGGGTCTAAATGTGCACTTCACCAAAAATTATTTTTTAACAGGAATTAGACCCCTGCTTTGAAATTACTAGGAGTTAGGTGACTATGCCTTAAAACATTGGCTACTAAAATCTGTTTTACAGAGAACCGGGAAGACTAACACAAAATAAGGAGTCACTGGCTATGTCTAGCTCAGATGACTGCAGGCAGAATTGATGATGTCTGCAACTGATAAATAAAAGAGAACTGGGGGCCTATCCATCTCTGCTCCTCATGCCATGTGTCACAAAGTGACATAAGAAGTTATATTACTTAGAGACATACCTCTTCAGAACTGACAAGAGAAAACTGGGGAGAAAACTCAAGCCCTTGGCACCCCACCATATACACTGCTTTTTGTGATTTCATGGTGATGTTGCGAATTTCTACAACATTCTCCTTCTCTCTTTCTAAAGGCCTGTCCATTAGCTAGACAAGTGTGGATATAAACTAGTTGATAACTACTTAGCCTCAAGGGTAGAGGTTGGTCTTTGACTTTTTTATTGAGCAGTGTAGGCAAAGAGCCATTTGTGTCTTGAATCCATTGCTTTTTAATACAGACTAGGACTTCAGTAAGACAGTAGCTTCTACCAATCATCTTCTCTATGAACAAAATGTCTCCAGGGGAAAAGACCGAAAACAATCTACTTTTTTAAAAGTTACAGAAGGTTATACTTACAAAATATAATGTAATTGCACAAAACATTAGATTGTAATTCTTCTTTCTCTTTCACTGATGCTTTCCTAGCTTCCAGGAAAATTTTCTCAGCAAATTTCACCAGCTTATTTGTGAAGAGAATCAAAAGGCTGAACAGCATAATATTTGAATATAAATTACAAGAACAATCTATCTTTTTTTTCAGATCTTCTGCTTCAAATTTAAAATTCAGTACTTACACTCTAATTCTGCAGTTATATTTCAAAGTGACTTCTTTAACTTTAATCAGATCTTGCTGATCCTTATTATCTTTCTTGTTCTAATACCATAGGTATGGTCATATTTGTGATCTATAGTCTCCACATTAATGATGTCATGGTCATTAAACATACTGAATTTATTAATAAAACTATAAGAGGTAATGTCTTAACACTTGCAAAACACAGTCGGCTGTTTTGTGCTATTTCTCAGACTTTCCTTTTGCTTTCCTTGCATTCTGGTTTTGCTTAAAGTTGTTCTTCCATCTGTTTCTACCCCAAAAAAAAGTGATTTCAGGTATTAAACATCACACAATTTATTAGCTGATATTATATGACAAGTGCTTGGTTTGGCATATTGATTAAAACAAAAGTATTTTGTAGAAAAGAACTGAGTTCTTAATTAGTAGAAATAGTAGCTACTCTACAAGGTACTGAGATGATTCAGTAGCCAATAAAAATAAGAACATTTTCTTGGGTTCTGAAAGGCTTCCAGTCTGAGCATATAGAGAGAGAATATACCTGAGGAGAAATAAAGAATATGACAACTGCAAAAATACAGAGTTTGTTTGTTTTCTTAGTACAGGATGAATATATAGAGGAAAAAAAAATTCAAAAGAACACTGTAGGGACGTGGAAAATGGGGACTATGTGGAAGAGAAGAATGATCATGTAATAAAATTCATGTGGAGAGACCAAAAAAGAGGGTGAAGAAAAAACACCAATTCACTACAGCACTAGGAGGCTGTGTCTACACAAAATAGTGGGCTCTCACCTCTGGCCTCTCATGAAACATTGGGACTGTGTCAAGGGGTACTGGCACATATTTTGTTTAGACTATACTTGGTGATGTACAAAACACAAGAATTGTTGCCCCCTAAGGAAGACCTCCATAACATCCAATTGCAGAAAAGTTGACCATGAATGAAGTTCAGAAGGGAAGTGTGAACATAAAGGAAGTGGGAAGTCCCTCAAATTATGTGGTTAGGGATATTCCTTTTTGTAGATGCTCTCAAGTTTGACCAATCTGGTAGCCTTCTACAATGGCATGACTAGCTGTGTAGATGAGGGGACAGCAGTGGATGTTGTCTATCTCTACTTCAGCAAGGCATTTGACACTGTCTCCCATAACATCCTCATAGGTAAGCTTAGGAAGTGTGGGTTAGATGAGTGGGCAGTGAGGTGTATTGAGAACTGGCTAAATGGCAGAGGTCAGAGGGTTGTGATCAGCAGTGCTGAGTCTGGCTGGAGGCCTGTGGCTAGTGGGGTTCCTCAGAGGTCAGTACTGAGTCCAGTCCTGCTTAACATACTAATCAATGATCTGGACAAAGGAACAGAGTGTACCCTCAGCGAATTTGCTGATGATACCAAACTGAGAGGAGTGGCTGTTATGCCAAAAGACTGTGCTGCTGTTCGGTGAGACCTGGACAGGCTGGAGAGTTGGGCAGAGAGGAACATAATGAGGTTCAACAAAAGCAAGTGTAGAGTCATGCACCTGGGGAGGAATAACCCCAGACACTAATGCAGGCTGGTGATTGAACTGCTTGAAAGCAGCTCTGCAGAGAAGGACCTAGGAGTGCTGGTGGACAGCAAGTTAACCATGAGCCAGCAATGTGCACTCATTACCAGGAAGGTCAATGGTATCCTGGGGTACATCAAGAAAATTGTGGCCAGCAGGTTGAGGGAGGTCATCTTCCCTCTACTGTGCCCTGGTGAGGTTATATCTGGAGTACTGTGTTCAGTTCTGGGCTCTCCACTTCAAGACAGCCAGGGAACTACTGGAGAGAGACCAGAGGAAGGCTACAAAGATGATTAGAGGACTGGAACATCTCCCTTATGAGGAAAGGCTGAGAGACCTGGGTCTTCTTAGCCTGGAGAAGAGGACGCAAAGGGGATCTCATCAATGCTTGTAAATATCTAAAGATCGGGTGTCAAGAGGATGGGGCCAGACTCTTTTCAGTGGTGCCTAGTGACAGGACAAGGGGCAATGGGCACAAAACGGAGCACAGGAAGTTCCACCTGTGCTTGAGGAAAAACTTCTTTACTCTGAGAGTGTCAGAGCACTGGAACATGCTGCCCAGAGAGGTTGTGGAGTCTCCTTCTCTGGAGATATTCAAAACCTGCCTGGACACGTTCCTGTGTAATCTGGTCTAGATGAACCCCCTTGGCAAGGGTGTTGGACTAGATGATCTGCAGAGGTCCTGTCCAACCCTGACCATTCTGTGATTCTCTGATTCGGTGAGATACAGTGTTAGGCAAGAGAATTACCTCTCAGGGTGCTTAATTTCTTTCTAACTTCTGAAGTAAAACCTCCCTGGTGTGCAAATAATTTCTATGCTATTCTACCTATAGCCTGAGTATACTTTCCTCCAAGGCTTACTTTTTCAAAATTATTTGAGACCTAAATTCTGAGTTCATCAAGATTTTTTTTTTTTTTTAACTTTTGTAAAGTCCATTCTAGATGAACATCTCATGCTCATTACACAGAGACTCAAAATTTTTTTTTAGTACTTACCCATTACCTGATTCAAGCAGAAACTTTTGCATTTGGGTTTATGTAAAATGTAACTAGAACAAGTAACATTACTTTCCTTTTGCAGTGTCCAGAACACTCATTTAGGTCAAGAAAGACAAGTTAGAAATCTTTCCTCTATTTAAGACCTTTTTAAAATGTATTTTCTATAAAGCCCATAAAGAAAATCTCTTAATACTGGTCTGTAGAAAAGTTCTCATTTTTTTCCTCCATTCCATTTGTCTGTTTAAAGTAGAAGAGTTTTAACTAGAGAAAGAATGTTCACATTTCTCTCTAAACATTGTATCTATTACAAACATCTTTTCCAGATATGACTTAAGTATTTTCAAACAAAAAAAGAACTGTAATATGAATATCCAATATAATTGCTGAAATCTCTATCTAGTAGGTCATAAGAGCAGAGGGAGGTAGTACTTCCTCTTTCTGTCACCATCCAGAAAAGAAACTACTAAACTGCACTCCATATTTCTTACATTAGGTGACTTGTACTTCTTTATGTTATATTTTGCATGTCTCATTGTAAGGTACTGAAATTCTGTAGGGAGTCTGAGTTTTCTGTAGAGAAATCAGCAGACAGAAAGATATTGAAAGTTTGGCTCATTGTTCAAATACCAAATTCACTGAACTTCTAAATCTCAGAAACTGCATGCCGAGGGCAGAGTTGAAAGCCCCTATCAATAATTTGGCAAATATAAGAATTCATAAAGGTTTCTTCATATATGCAATGAAATAACACAAGTTTCAGCCTCACTTAATTAGTATGTACTGCAAATTCATTTTCATGAGCTTTCTTTTTCATTCATCACTGATTTAGTAACGTGCAAGTGTGTGGTGCCTCTGCATAATTGTAGGTGTCTGTTTCATTTTTACTAGACAAGGTATAATTAATATGTAAATTCTTCCCTTTTTTAGTGGGAGAGAGTCATGTTGGTATTTTAAAGAGCAATGTGTGATCTATGGGACAGTGACAGGATAAATATAAGAAGTGTTCATTTGTGTATGTGCTGAGGGAAGCAAATTACAACTTTTCTGTCTCTTACTACTAACAAAATTGATCAAAGTTATGCATCAGGAGTCAGCTTCAGAAATAGCAGAAATTTAGGTGTAAATAGAAAAAGGAGATGGGAAGAAAGACACTAATGGTTGCCCTGTAGGCAGACACAGTAACAAAATTATACAGGAGAG
Organism: Rhynochetos jubatus; assembly: GCA_027574665.1. NCBI lineage: Eukaryota > Metazoa > Chordata > Aves > Eurypygiformes > Rhynochetidae > Rhynochetos > Rhynochetos jubatus. The sequence goes on along the minus strand of CM050649.1, from coordinate 100,060,081 downwards.
AGGGGGAAAAAATCTGAAGAAAAATATCAGACAGGAAACAATGGAAACAACAATGGAATTTGTTTTGAACTTTGCTTATATAGATGTACATCAGGAGCAAAAACAGTGTAACTATTTCAGGTATAAAAAAGAGTAAATGGGAGGTGAGTTTGAAGAATTACATAAGAAAATTCTCATATCCATGACTGTAAGTTATTGTCAGCACTAATTATGCCTTTTTCAAAAATATTTCTACTCTTTCACAACTTCAATGAAGCTCTCTTGAGAATGGAGAAAACAGTAAAGATTAGGTCCTAGAAAAATAATATTATACTAAATACTATTCTTAATTTTTTCCCTATTAGGAGAGCTCAGTTTAGCTTTTATCCAAGACCTAACCAGACATTGTCAACATAACATGTAAAATATGTACTTCTGTGATTTAACCACATTTTCCAAGGACTATCATTAAAACTTCCTTTTCACTGCTGAAGGAATCTGAGAGTTGACAGCTACTGCCTTTCAGTTTGTCATTTTCCTCCATTCATGTTTCTGTACCCATGAGATGTGACAATTATTGATCTAGCCTTACATGGTCTTGCTGGACAGTGTGAAACTCCAGTGGCTTCAGGGCTATGCATCCACCAAATTCAGCAACTTGAAGATTGTCAGTAGGTTTAATGCTCTGTTAATGCAAGCAGCCATGTCAAACAATATCTTTCAGACTCCATTTTAAAATCAGTTGTATGTTTTTCCAGTTAGTCCTACTGGAAGTCTATTCCAGGAAACTTTTATTCTGATTTCTAAACAGTTCATAGACATTTGTTTTTGCAATAAGAATATCCTTTAGGTCAAATAGATCTCTTTTTTCCATTTGTCTCTGGTCAGTTTAATATCATCTGTCATCTCAAACATAGGTTCCAAGATATTTATTTTCACCCCTTCTTTGCATGAAAAGTTGTCTATTCCCCAATTATGTTAACCTGCACCTGTTCCAATATGATTTTATCATTCTTTGAGATAGGTGACCAAAACTGCAAGGAGTCATGCATGAGATGTCTTACCATAGTCCAATGTACATAGCCATCAACCCCACAAAAATACTTGCCTGTCTTTTTTTTTTTTTTATTTATTTACCTTCCTGATTTCTATGGCCATTTACATTCCCTCAAATATGAACATGATTTGAAACTATTTCATTAATATACAACTATTTCAACGGTATGTTACTGATTGTACCATGTTTTCTAGATAATCTGTACATTGCGTTCAGTCTCTATAATAACTATGTGGATTTTTTTTTTTTTTTTACAAAACTACCAAATAAATCAACTTTTTTTTTCCTCAATATCTATTCCATTCTTTAGTATAACAGATTTTCATTTTCTTCTATTTCTTTTCTTCTATTTCTTCCTAAAGCAAGGAACATGAACAGAAGCAATTACAGATCTAAGATTCCCGTTTATAATACTAGCATCAACCTCAGAAGATATACGAAAAAATTTAATGCAACACATTTTATGCAATTTTTATTAACTTTATTAAGACAAATAATCTCTGGCATTGATACAAAACAAATAATGCTTGATCACAGTTGTAATGTTTATATTATTCTGATAGATCCAGACATTAATAGAAGACATCAACTATGACAGAAATATTAAAGTTTGAGCTACATTCTTGACTCAGAATTTTGGGGCTTGGGAGTATGGTGATAATGGAAATGAGCGTTTAAACATTATTTTCTCTGATACTTTATTTTGTTCATATTCTTACTATCTTATCACAAAACTACAGAACCACGTCTTAAGTATACCAGTTGAACAAGTTTTTAAAAGTATATACTTCTGAGGGTCATACAGCTGTTATCTTTTGAGTCAAATCTGCTACATGATTGCTCCACATTTCATTTTTCTATGATATAAGTGCCATTCTCCTGAGATAAGTGAAGTTTCATGTCTCCATTCTGCAAGAAACTCCACTTAGTTGGACTCCAGTGCCTACATAAAGCCAAAGGTCTGATGAAAGTCTTGGTTAAGGAAATTGCCCTGGAGCTAGGAAGGGGAAATTGAATTTCTCATATGAAAGAATTTGGTTATGAGAGCTTTTTCTCAAGCCACTTGGACCTGTCAGGGTTAGCTATCAGAGATATCAAGGTTTTAGGGGTTTTAATATCATATAAACCCTGTATATGGCTGAAGCTTTCAAACTTTTTGCTCAGCCACAATCCTATTTCTACAGATATGAGCATTTTTCATAAGCAGAGAATATCTTCTAGTTATGAGGCTTCACAACACCTCAGAGTGCGTCTGGTGAAGAAACAGGTGCTTTACAGGATTACTTTACAAGTCATCCAGAAAAAAAAATATTACTTTACCATAAAGACTGGGAAAAACTTATGAGTGTTTAAGCTTTACTATATAACCAGAATCACTCTAAAATATGCTTTTAAGAGAAGACTCGTAGGAGACAGCTGGACTGAGAACTCATAGCACCATTGATCTGCTGGGAACACTTTCTGATACATCAGAGAAGAGAGGGTACTTAGAAACCTGTGGCAAAGGACAAATCTGCTACCAGATCTTCACCAGATCACATTGCTCCTAAGGGAATCAGGGGAACAGTATTCAGACTGACAGCTTTGATTAGGAACACATTCTTGGGGATTCTTGTGGCTTGATGCTCCTGAATACCTTACTGAACAATATGCCTTTCTGATTACACTGATTACTAGAAAACACTGTGATGCCTTTAGTATCAACCCCTTGCCTGCACTCTGCAGCCTCTAAGGGTTCAGATGTTGTTACTCTTTGAGTACCTGAGACATGTCTTAGGGAGCTGGAAAACTGTAAAGGCTCCCACTGTCCTGTTTGCTTATTTGTCATACCCTTGGCTAAGGAACACCTACTTATTATTGTTTGTCCCTCCTAAAAGACTAAAAGAAATTCTTAGTTGGGAATATAAAACCCACTGTCATGTCTATGACTGAAACCAAAAGCAGATGAGTAAGTATGAGTTAGAGAATCAGACAACCATATATGATACTTCCACCATACATTTTCATACCCTTCAACAATTTGCAACACAAGAATTCCTTGACCCCAAACCAGTTTTCCTGTTTTCAGTAATCCTTAGTGTATTTCTTCCATATGAACTTGTTTTGTCTTTCTCAAAATACACAAAAACTTTTAGCATTTTATAGCAAGGAATTTTATACTTCAACTGCACATTTTGTAAAGAACTTAGTAAGTATTAACCCAGATGAGACTGAGGTAAATTTGTAAATGAGATAAATAAGGGTCTTTATACACAAAAAAACCCCATTGTGTTGTTCTGCTACACATCACAGTAACAGAATAAAAACATAGGTGAGAAAGTGAATGAATAACAGTTAATCTACTAGACTAAGTTTAAATAAGAAATTATTCCTCCATTCAACCAATTACTTGTAATGCATACTAAAACAAACCTTCATAAATATCTTTTTTTTATACCTTACACCTCAGAGACAACACCATCTTAAGGGAGAAAGTCTCCTTTTCAGAATCCTTCCAGGTGTTTGAATGCATTAATGTTTTTCTCCAAAGCCAGGTCAGTAAACATTTTACTTTTCTTAGAGGCAGACCACCCATTCTCCCTAATTAAAATAGGTACTGTCTCACTTCCTCACTCTCTTAGAAAGGCAAATGTCTCTTTTAGAACAGGTATAATCTCCTTACTTGACTGACCAGTTAACTTCATTATAAAACTCTTCCCCTTTGTCTCATGGCTTAGTGTACATGTTCCATTATGACATGAATTCTGCCTCTTATTTCTCATTCTCAAAGATAAACCCACACATTTTATTGCTGGACTTCATTTAACATCAGACCCAATGAGTATTTATAATGACTGTATCTTTCTTCTAGCTTGCTGTACCAAATTTAAAAATGCATTTGGGGAGCATTTCAATACAAATGCCTGGATGTATAGACTGTTTACACACTGTTACAACATGAGACTGAAGGACTATAAATTCTCCCATTTGGACCAAATTTTTCCCAAGTGGTACATGTAACATTCACCCTAGTTTCTAGTTTTACAGTTCTCCAGCTGCTGTACAAAAACTTGGAGGCTCTTAAAGTCATTCACACTAACAGTGAGAATATGAACGGTTAATTTTCTCCTTTGTAATCCAAAAATTAATTTATATGTAAGCCAACAAATTTTAGAGCATAAATACATTTCTTGATGCAGTGAGAAAAATATTTGTCTGTTATGCTGTAATTCCATTCCACAAAGGACTACATTTTCAAAAATATTTTGCAATTACAATTGCAGGTAGTTTTTCCAAAGTGCTTTGTTTCTGGGTTTGGTTGCTGGTTTGATTCCCTCCCTTCAGTTTCAGAGTAGAGTAACAGAATTTGTAGAATACTTTCCCAGTAGATCCTTTCATGTGTAGAACGCTGAACTCCCTTCCAAATCATTCTCCATATTTAGACTTTGCAATGTTGGTGTTGGATACTATATTTTTGGAGAAACAAATCTGAATCTGAATCTGTTGTGAACTATCCTACAATATTATTGTTAACGTTCTATTTGGGAAAAAAAAATAAAATAAATCTAGCTAGTGGAACTGGTGAACACAGTTTTTGAAGCCCAATACAAATCAGGTCTGTTTTGTTGCTTACTTAGGGAAAACACATTTTGTGGAAAACATACTCCAGAACATGAAATTCTCTAAATTCTAGTGTTCAAAAATATGTTTATGTCCATAACTGAAAGTGGACATTTTAGACAACACTGGGGAAAATAAATTGTTCTGTTTTCCTTGTTTGGGTTTTTTTTTTTTCATTCCTCTGTTTTCCTTCTCTTTTCACTATTATTATCTAAACATGAAAGAAGTAAAAGAGAAAAGTGAAAATATAAAATATGGAAATTGTGTAAAGGAAGGGTCATTTTTTAATGAGAAACATTCAAAAACCATATTAGTAGAATTTAACTAAATCTTCCAATTTTTTTTAAACTTTCAAAATCTTCCATATATTTTTCTCACAATCAAACAGCTCTATTAAGTGCCTTGTTGGATAGAACTGAAACTAAGCATATACACAATTTAAGTCGGTTTCTGACTGCACATTGATTTTTTTTTTAATGCAAATAAAAAAATACTTCGTGTCCTATATAAAACAGATTACTGTGTGGTTTAGAAAATTAATATTGAAACACCTGAATCACTTTTCCCACACCTATTTGAACTCATGCAAGGAGACAGTGGAAAACAACTTTCATAAAATGTTCCAAATTTTCTTAGTAAGACAAAGTATTGTACAGTATTCTACAAATTATTATGCAATAATCCACAAACTATCAACTTTATTGATAAATCCTTTCATATCTGTCCATTGAATCTAATCTTTTTTAATTGAATCTCATCTAGATAGGATGTAAAGTCTCTAGATAGCAAACTTAGGGTAAAACAGACCCCAAGAGAGAAACTTTGTTCTTTACATAAAGTCACAAATTTCAAACATAATCTGACTGGTTTTACTTGTTTCTTCAAAGTTCTCTTCCTAACATTTTTCAGAAGACAGTGACTCATTTTCTTCAAGGTATTATTTAGTATATAAATGTTCTAATATTTTATATATAAATGTATTCTATTACTACACTACAATTTTCATTAAAGTCAAAAAACCAATATATTAATAAATTCTTGGGGATGTAGCAGAGTACAACACAGGGAATGTTAGAGAAACAGAACTATATTTTGAGTAAATTAAGCCTGTTATCAACTTGTGGGTTTGTTTGGGGGTGGCGGTGGTGTGGTGTGTGTGTGTTTGTTTGATTTGGGGACTTATTTTCCCCAAAGGAAGATTTATAATTCCATCTCTCTAAGATGTGAACTGGAGAGATATACACATTTAGATGTCAGTTCTTCTTTCTGTATATGTATAATAAAACAAGTTTTTCAGTTACTCGAAGATTGCAGTTAATTCATTTGGTTGATTAACATTTGTGGAATTCAGGCTATCTCTTTAAATTCATAAATACAATTTTATTATATAAATTCTGGACATTTATTTCTGAAAACAGTGAACATTTTCTTGAATAAAAAGGTAGGAAGTTGGGGATCAAGTTCATGTATTTTAGACATTTTTGTCCACTGTCTATGTAGGAAAGGTAGTCCCCATTCAGTGGTCATCTAATTAGCTGAAACTCTTTCACTGAGTTTAGGGGGAACAAACTGACAACACCAAGATTTTTACTACAGTGTGTTCAACTGTGTCCAGAGGCACAACATCAGAGGGGAGGTGTGTCCAAGCCTTTACACAATTTCTATAATACTTGTCTCAGAAGCAGGAATCTTACAACCTGAACTCTAGGCAGTCTGCACATATGAACTATAAAAATTATTTCCAAGATTGTGCAGACTTGGAATCCCCTACCCACAGGCAAAAGGGGTCTTGTCCATTATGCCATGAAATTCCCTGCAAGGAAAAAATTTCTACCGTTCTGTTGAAGCTGAGCTATCAGCCAAGAAAACAACCAAGTCAGATAAAGCTAAATCTGTCAAGAAGGTAATGAGTAGAACTATGACATTCTGCTCTTCTATATTTTGTTAATTTTATTCCTTCTGGTTTTAAATCCAGAAATAGCCTAATGTAAAATTCAGGCAGGGGAAGTAGAGCTATGTCCAAAATCTAAGATTTATTCCTTTTGCTCCTGAGTCAGATTTCCTGTTGCTAGCTCCCGGTTTCTGTAATACTGTAATTCTGATTCACCTGGCTATATCATAGAATCATAAAATGGTTAGGGTTGGAAGAGACCTTAAAGATTATCTAGTTCCAACGCCCCTGCCATGGGCAGGGACACCCTCCACTAGACCAGGTTGCTCAGAGCCTCATGCAGCCTGGCCTTGAACACTTCCAGGGATGGGGCATCCACAACTTCCCTGGACAGCCTGTTCCAGTGCTTCACCACCCTCTCCGTGAATAACTTCTGCCTCATGTCTAATCTGAATCTCCCCGCTTCCAATTTAAACTCATTACCCCTTGTCCTATTGCTACAGGCCCTTGTATAAAGCCCCCCCACCAGCTTCCCTGTAGGCTTCTTTCAGGTACTGGGAGGCTGCAATAAGGTCTCCCCGAAGCCTTCTCTTCCCCAGGCTGAACAAGCCCAATTCTCTCAGCCTTTCTTCCTAGGAGAGGTGCTCCAGCCCCCTGATCATCTTTGTGGCCCTCCTCTGGACTCATTCCAACTGGTCAATACCCTTCTTAAACTGAGGGCTCCACAATACTCCAGGTGGGGTCTTACAAGAACAGAGTAGAGGGGGAGGATCACCTCCCTCGACCTGCTGGCCATGCTTCTGATATAGCCCAGGATACGACTGGCTTTCTGGGCTGCCAATACACACTGCCGACTCATGTTCAGCTTCTCATCCACCAGTAATCCCAACTCCTCCTCAGGGCTGCTCTTGATCCATTCTCCACGTAGCCTGTACGTGTAGTTAGGATTGCCCCGACCCAGGTGCAGGACCTTGCACTTGGCCTTGTTGAACATCATGAGATTGGCAGTGGCCCACCTCTCCAGCCTGTCCAGGTCCCTCTGGATGGCATCCCTTCCTTCCTGCATGTTGACTGCACCACACAGCTTGGTGTCGTCAGAAAACTTGCTTTATCCATCGAGCGGTCCATCCATCAAATCCATGCCTCTCCAGTTTAGAGACAAGGATGTTGTGTGGAACAGTATCGAAGGCTTTGCACAAGTCCAGGTAGATGATGTCAGTTGCCCATCCTCTATCCACCAAGGTCGTGACCCCATCACAGAAGGCCACCATATTTATCAGGCATGATCTGCCCTTGGTGAAGCCATGTTGGCTGTCACCAATCACCTCCTCATTCTCCATGTGCCTTAGCATGATTTCCAGAAGGATCTGCTCCAAGATCTTGCCAGGCACAGAGATGAGACTGACTGGCCTGTAGTTTCCCAGGTCCTCTTTTTTTCCCCTTTTTAAAGATGGGGGTTATGTTTCCCCTTTTCCAGTCAGCGGGAACTTCGCCAGTCTGCCATGGCTTTTCGAATATGATGGATAGAGGTTTCACAGCATCATCAACCAGTTCTTTCAGGACCTGCGGATGTATTCCATCAGGTCCCATGGACTTGTGCACCTTCAGGTTCCTCAGATGTTCCTGAACCCGATCTTCACTGACCATGGGTGGCTGTCCATTCTCCCAGTCCCTGCCCTTGTCTGCCGTTACTCTGGGGGTACAGATTGCATCCTTGACAGTGAAGACCAAAGCAAAAATATCGACTACCTTGGCCTTTTCAATATCCTGGGAAATCAACTCTTCTGTTTCCTTCCACAGTGGACCCACATTTTTCCTGATCTTCTTTTTCCCCCAGTGTACCTGTAGAAGCCCGTCTTGTTGGCCTCGATGTGCCTGTCCAGGTTTAATTCTGTCAAGGCTTTGGCTTTCCTAACCTGATCTCTGACCTCTCGGACAACTTCCTTGTAATCATCCCAGGTTACCTGTCCTTGCTTCCACCCACTGTAGGCTTCTTTTTTTGTTGTTTTGTTTTACTTTGTCCAGGAGCTGCTTGTTCATCCATGTAGGACTCTGGGCACCTTTACCTGACTTCCTCTTCATTGGGATGCATCGCTTCTGAGCTTGGAGGAGAAGGTCCTTGAATACTTGCCAGCTTTCTTGGGCCTGTCTTCCTTCCCTCAGGGCTTCTTCCCAAGAAACCTTTCCAATCAGTTCCCTGAAGAGGCTGAAGTCTACTCTCCTGAAGTCCAGGGTAGGGAGCTTGCTGTGCACCCTCCTTGCCTCCATAAGGGTCTCAAACTCCATCATTTCATGGTCACTGCAGCCAAGGCTGCCCTTGAGCTTCACATTCCCCACCAGCCCTTCCCTGTTGCCGAGAACAAGGTCCAGCATAGCCCCCCTACTCATCAGCTTGTCTGTCACTTGGAGAAGGAAGTTGTCATTGGTGCATTCCAGGAACCTCCTGGCTTGCTTGTGCCCTGCCGTGTTGTCCCTCCAGGAGGTATTGGGGTGGTTGAAGTCCCCCATGAGGACCAGGGTTTGTGAATGTGAGGCTGCTGCTATCTGCTTGTAGAGGGCCTCATCCACTCGCTTATCCCGGTCAGGTGGCCTGTAGCAAACTCCTACTGCAGTCTCCTCTCTTCCTGCCCTCCCTTTAATCCTGACCCATGAGCTCTCTGTCAGATCCTCATCTCTCCCCACACACTCCAGCTGGTCTCTGACATAACCCCCCTCCACATCTCCCTGGCCTGTCCTTCCTAAAGAGCCTGTACCCTTCCATTCTGACACTCCAGTCATAAGACCCATCCCACCACATCTCCATAATACCAATGAGGTCATAGCGCCTCATTCGTGCACACACCTCTAGCTTCTCTTCCTTATTCCCGATGCTCCGTGTGCTTGCGTAGAGGCATTTAAGATGGGCTCCCAATGAAGTTGGCTTGCAGACTGGAGTATCTAGAATTCCTCTGTTTTGCCTGCCAGCTGCTCTCCTGGTGAGCAGTGATTTTTCTCGAGGCTCTGTGCTTCTCTTGGTGTCCCTTCTGGTTTTGCCCCCCTCCCCCTTCCAACCTAGTTTAAAGCCCTGTTGATGAGCCCTGCTAATTCATGGGCTAGAATCCTTTTTCCCTGCTGAGACAGCTGAACTCCATCTGTCACCAGCCGGCCTGGTGCCATATAGACCTCCTCATGTTCAAGGAACCCAAAGCTCAACTGTTCCCACCAGCCTCTGAGCCATGTGTTGATCAGATGTGTTTTCCTGTTTCTCTCTGTATTCTTCCCTGCTGATAAAGGGAATGAGGAGAACATTATCTGTGCTCCTGATCATGCAGCTATTTGCCCCGGTGCCCTGAAGTCTCTTTTGATGGCTTTTGGGTTCCTCTCCTCAAGCTCATCACTGCCCACCTGAATTACCAATAAGAGGGTAATAGTCACAGGACTTTACCAGATCAGGAAGTTTCTTGGTGGTGTCCCTAATCTGGGCCCTAGGGAGGCAGCAGACTTCCCTGTGGGATCGGTCTGGGCATCATATCGGGCTCTCTGTTCCCCTCAGAAGGGAATTGGCTACCAAAATGACCCTCCTCCTTTTTTTAACGGAGGCTGTTGTAATGTGTGGGACTGATGGAGTTGTCCTAATGAGCTCCCTGGAAGGACTTTCCTCTGCCAATACCTGGCCCTCAAGTTCCAGACCCCATATCTATTCTGCAGGGGCAACTGGGAAGAGGAAGGAGTGCAGGAGGGGATGCGCCTACCTCGTCAAGCAGGTACCCATTTCCATTCTGCTCCTTCTCTAAGGTTCCCCCCCTCTTCTTGATGGCAAGTGGATATGGGGTTATCTAAGAGTTATGTGCCCACCACATGCTGCCTTTTCCTTTGGGGTGGCTGGTTAGTGGAGTGAGGACCTCTCTCCTTCTTGCTCTTCCTCATATTCTTCAGCCTCTCCACTTCCTCCTTCAGCTGGGCTACCATGCTGAGCAGATCATCTACCTGTTCACACCTCACGTAGGGGCTGTCTCCGCTGCCCTCAGGTATGAGTGACAGGCTCAGGCACTCTCCGCAGCCAGACACCTGGACGGCAGCATCCCTGAGCGGGAACACTGTCTGGGTTGCCACCTTCTTCCTAGCAGTGGCTTTCCTCCTAGTGGTCACCATGGCTGGATCCTGCCTGCTCACCCTACCTGGGTGAACTGCTGCGCGAACTGCCGTGCCACGCCCTGACTGCCCACTCTGTTCGAGCTCTGGATCACTTGTGCTCCCTGGGTGGAGTTTAAATCCCCTGCAGTTGCTCCTGGCACTGTCTCTGAGTGATGGCAGCCGCTCTCTCAGGGGCTGCCAGTATCACGCGGCCTGTCCGGCTCCTTCTCTGCTCACTGGGGGTCCGAGAACCCCTCTGCTCTCCTCAATCGAGCGCTGAGCCACGGCAGGAGCTGCTGCCACCGCTGCGTCCCACGCTGACTCATGTAGGTATATTTTGGTATTTCATTTTATGCTCATTTTCAAGTTATGATCCTTCTCCAAACTCAATTTTAATTTGTATGCACATGCAAATCATTACAGTGTTAGATAAATATAAATTAGAAACACTTAAAGAGTTTTAGAACAGTTATTGAAGAATCTGGTAATGCTTATATATATAGGAAACTGAAAGCACAGCACTAATTCTAAACACAACAGCATTCCAAGCTCCTTTTGGTGTAACTGTATGCAAAGATACATGCATCTGAACTTACATGTGAGCTTAACAGAGTAGAACTGTAGTATTTTTTCCTTTCAGGTTGGTAATAATTGAACAAAATCTCCCTGAGTTGAAAGCTATAGACCCACTGTACAAACAACAGTATAATTCATACTTTGCTCTACAACAATGCCCTGAAAGTACATATGTAATATCATAATATACTGAAAGATCTATCTTATATCCAATTACTAGTCTAAAACTGTAGAAAAAAAAAGTTTACCAGAAGGTGAAAATAAGACTCCACTTCCTATTCAGTTGCAGCTCAAGGAAGTATAAAGAAACAGCTAGCAGACTGATCGAGGAATAGGAACCTTTCATGCAAAAAAAGGAGGTTAAACAAGGTAGGCTGAAAGCTAATATGAACTCTTCAAGCAGACTGCTGTACAAACACTTCAAAGGAAGAGAATAGACACAGGGAAAAGCTTGCTTTTTTTTTTTTTTTTTTTTTTTACTACAGAAGACAATGTCACCATGAGATCAATCTGAGTGTAGGAATCTGGAAAATCATAGAACTCAAACAACTGGAGTAGTGAGGATCTGGACTAGCTCAAGACTATAAATAAAGTTAGGAATCAAATATATAAATAATAATTAACATGTTATCTAGATGATATATGAAAATATTTATATAAAACAATATGTGCTGGTTTTGGCTGGGACAGAGTTAATGTTTTTCACAGTAGCTATTATGAGGTTATGGTTTGGTTTTGTGTTGAGAATAATGTTGATAAGACACAGATTTCAGTTTCTCATACTGCCTCTGTCCTCCCAGCTTCTTCATTACAAGAATCTGGTAGGAAAATCGGCCCAGACAGCTGACCTAAACTGACCAAAGGGGCATTTCATACCATCAAAAGTTATGCTTGGTATGTAAGTTGGGGGAGTGGCTGGGAGGGGCAATAACCGCTCAGGGACTGTCTGGGAGTTGGTCAGCTGGTGGTGAGCAGTTGTATCTTCTTTTATTTTTTTTTAATTTTAGTTTGGTTTGTCCTTTTTTGCTTTTTTAAATTAAATGTTACTACCATTATTATTATAGAAATTTTATTTCATTTATTTTTAATTATTAAACTGTTCTTATCTCAACCTATATGTTCTCTTATCTTTTTTCTCTCATTCTCTTCCCCAGTTCACTGGAGAGGGGTGGTGGGAGGTGAGCAAGCAGCTGTGCAGTGCTTAGTTGCTAACTGGGGCTAAACCATGACACTGTTCAAGATAGCAAAGTTTGGACTCAATGGTTCAAAGGTTTCTTTCTTTTTGGTTTATAATTTTTGGGGTTTTTTTTAAATCTGGGTTTCATGTACACTGGGACATGTTCAATCCTAGGGAATATGACACCCAAGGGAAGGAGTTCACAATCTGTCTTTCATTTATTTTTAAGAAAAAGATTATTTTATCCTTCACTAAGGTTGCTTTCCATTCAATCTCAGATCAGTATGCATATTGTATTACACTTTTTTATTTTTATTTTTATTTTAAATCACAATGCCTTAATTTAGCTAAACTTGAAGAAAATAGATTTATTCTTCTGGAAGGAAAATAGATAATTAAACCTTCCATGAAAATGATTAAGTCTTATTGAGAAAAATCTAGTGAGAAATATTTAATTATAATTGACTGAAAGAGTGCCTCATTAAGAGAATATAGATCAAAACATTTGGCATGCACAACTGAGATGGGCCAAACCAGAAAAATCTAGTAGTTAGATAAGAGGCAGACACCCACATGGAGTAAGTCACCTCTACGCTGCTGTGCATCCTCAAGCTCATGACAGCAAATATCACTAGGAATGACACTGCAAAATCACCATGCTTCTGTAATCTCAGTTTTCACATAAGGTGTGACTTCTATTACTATGTTCCTTAAAACAGGTCTAAAAACAGAAGAAGAAAATGTAATTACTATTTTCATGATTTCACTTTTAACTCCTGTTAAAATGCCCTTCTCTTTCTATGGCATAGTAGTAATATACTGAGTCTCCTACACTCATTTTTATCCCCTTCTTTGCCTTTGCTGTTGGGTAGTGTCAGGCTACCACTGCTCTGGGAATTAGCTTACAAAGGCTGCTTTATTGCTCTTCACTGAACACCTTCCCACAGGGACCTTTAGTGTCACCTCGGTAATGCAACTAGCTGCCTCCAGTCCAGTGCCTGGAATCCAACAGTTATTTTTACCTTTGATTGGATTTCATTTTCTCCTGATGTCAGAAAACATTTGCAAAGCTTGGCTTGAATTCTAATTTTTGTAATGTTGCGTATTATGACTGTCATCAATTAAAGTTTCTTTGATTGCTAAGAAGCAAAGTGAGGGAATCTCTGAAAACTGAAAAAAATGTTGATGTGTTGTCAAGAAACACTATGTTTACTTTTAAATTCAAAATATATTTAGTTAAAGTAATACTATGCAGACTGGTTCTAAATAAAGCAACAAGTTAAAATGCCCAAGGCAAAAAGCATATCTGTTCTCTCATTACTGCACACTGAGATGGAAGCAGAGCTAAGAAAGGGGAGCAAAGAGGGATCCTGTTCAATTTTATTCTGAGTACAATCTGTATCAATTCTACACCATTGAATTTAAAAAACAGACATGGGAACCCAGGATTGTATCGAAACTGGGTATTTATTCCATAGTACAGATAGGCACGCATACTCTTAGACAGGTTTTTGGATCAGTTGCGATTAGTCTCTTGATCATGCCAGATGGCAGTTATTCAATTTGATTTTGATTTGGATACTGACATTTACACAAATCTACATTTGGATTAAAGATGACAAAATACTTCTATTTATCATGCAAGCTATTAATCTGAGATTCCCGAATGGAAGATGCTTCACTGTAGAGAAAAGCTAGATTAGCCTCAGCAAGACTGAGTCAGAACAGGTAAGGGCTTTGTGATATTACAGACAGTGTTGTTGATTTTGTGGTGTTTTGTTGGTATTGGGTTTAGGGCTTTTGTATGTTTACTTGTTTGTGTCCCGTTTCCCCACCACCACCAGTTTGTGTTGTTCACTGTCTAGATTTGGATTAATTAGATTTCAATACACTTTTTTATGGAACTACATAGTATTGTACAGGATAAACGATGTTTATACACATATTATTCACTCCCCGTTGTCATAAAAGTCACCATTAAAGAAATCACTGCAGCATTGACTTCATCCTGGTATTCCTGATATTCGGAGTATGTGAGGCAGCACTGTACTTTCGTGCTTGAATTAGGATCAGGTTCTTTTCTCTCTTCCTCAGTTCGAGGGCACCTTAATATGACCATAACTGTCAGCTACACAGTCACTTTTCCTATCCCTGTGTAATTTGTTTCAGAGGGACAAATCAGCAAATGTTTTCATAGATTTTTCAGGCCTGCTCCATTCTACTCTGAATACTGAGATACAGGGCTTTCTTTGCCTTTTCCACAACCTTTATCCACTCTATTTCCAGGTATGCAGTACAGATAATCATGCAATGTCCTGGTTTTCTCTCAGCTGAAATGAGAATTAAATGGGGAGAGGAATGATACTCATCTTTCCACATGTCCAAATCAAGACAGAGACACGTTAAACATCTCTTATATACAGAAGAATACTCCCAGAGTAAGGTCTTTACTTCTAATATACCCAAGGGTTGACTTAATCTCACTTAAATTTAAACACCTACTGCATGGAGGCTGTGTGATCTTGATATGTAGCCTCCTCTTACAGCTAATGAAGAGGAACAGGCCCTTCAAGGGTGCAGTTCATCTGATTCAAAAGTAGTTGACTAAAACAGGATAGGTAAACCATGCCTTAGACTAACCTATTTGTCTGTTTCCTTACTATTACTATGAAAAGTTAAAATTACTATTTCAGATGAGGGCTGCTACATCTAAATAATTCCAGTGTTAGAGCAGATGAAACCCACCTTCATTCTTCTGATCATATTTTCTTTACTGAAGCCAAAAGGAAATTTGCCATAATTTGTCAAATTTATAACTATTGTATGCTTTTGTTTCAGTGAGACAGACTTCACATACTTTTCCATATGAAATGGTACTTACTTAGTGATGAGTTTTTGTTAAGCACATAGTTATTGACCATTTTGATTTTTGACAAAAGCAAACCCCATATATTTACAATATTTTTCTGTTGTCCTTAATGCAGACACAACAAGAACATAGCCTTACTCTATAAATCTACTTTAGTATTTTCCGTTCCATTTGTGCTAACACCAGTCGAACAGTCTGCAGGAATGTCTATTATTCTGGTTTAGTTCAGACAAAAATGTCCATCTTTTATATTTAGCCTGAAAAGTGTTGCTGTGGAGTTATAGCAGAATATAAAAAAAGAAATTATTTACGGAGTTGTTTTGTTCCTGTGTAGTAAAGAACACGTCACTTCAACCCCTGATATGCAAAGGTCTAAAAGGTCACTTTTTTCCTTACAAATGCAAGTTCCTCTTAAAGCTAACATTTTTTTCTGAATCCCATTAGTTTTTTTATCAAAGGCTTGCAGGTGTTTTGATGTATTCAACAAAAGATCTATGTAGCAGGCATAGTGGCTGCAAACATTAGGAGGGATTGAGAACAAAATTACTGAAGATGTGCTTCAATGCATCCCTTTGCTTCAATATATTCAGTGCTTAACTGTGTATATGTTGGTTTTTTTCAATGCACAAAAGTCTTAATTAACACCTAATGGATCTTTCATGTTACATGGAAACCTCACATATGCTTGTTGTACAATTTTATTTGCATAATAATGCATGAATTCATTTTACATTAACCTCAGCAATAACCAAAATGTGATTGCTCATTTCCATTAAGTCAAACTACCTTGTTACTAAAGAAGTCTAATGCTACAGACTTATATGATTTATTAATGAGCTATTTATATGGTACAAGGGGTGTTCTTTGGAGTGGTTTTCCCAGCCTATGAAGCTAGGTCAACCTGATGTTAATGTAATTCTTGTGATTTACTTGGAAACAACATATCATTTCTGAGCAGCTTTATCAAGTTACATATTTATGCAAAATTTCAGGACATCTAAACTCATCATTTTTGCCCCTGATTACTTTCCAGAACACATCAAATAAATTTAGTATACATGAGCAGAACACATTGTCTAAGTACTCCATAAAGATCAATACCTGAAACATGCCTATTTAGAGCAATTGCTTCCTCTTAGGCTCATGTAAATCTGCTTATTACAGTTGAGTTCTTTCTAATTAACTCCTGAAAAGAATCAAAACCTTAATGTACACATTAAAAAGGAATGCACTAGTAATAAAGAATCTGCAACCTGTTTAAGTTCTGGCTGTTAACTTCATTGCAAAATCATGGAATATACTCGCGTGAGGTGTACACACAGAAAAAGTAGCCAAGACAGATTTGTAGTGAAAAAGAAGGACTCAGGTTTGTGACGATAATGCAAAAATGACAAATTATGATTTATTTAAAATATAATCATCAAGTTTAAAACAAGTTTTATAAATGCAGGTTGCATCTATTAGGACTCAGTTCTACGTTCTACCAAGTTTCTCTTTGATGTTTTTGAAACACTAGATGTAAGTGATAGCACTTCATACATTCAATGGATAAAATCACTGGCTAATAAAAAAAAATTGATTTTTTTCCAATAACAGACACCTTTTCTGCAGTAAGTGTACTAGGTTTTGTTTGGTTTTGATTTTTTTTTTTTTTTTTTTAATACAGAACATTTACTGGACATGGAGGTCATGCCGTGTTTCACCACAATCTGCTAGGATGACTAATTATTCTTTTTAAACATGTAAAACTATGGTAGCTCATTTTCTTTTATTTAATTTTCTTCTGCTTCAGCTGCCAGCACTGGTTCTAGTTATGCTTTCACTGCTACAGTAAAAGTCTTCTTGTATCAGACATCACCTCCTCAAATAATATGTTTAGGTCATATGTTTATGTTTTTTAAAATAACATATCTCTATATATGATGTTTTTTTGTTATTTCCAACACCAGCATTTTAAAAACTTGCTTAGATCACCTTAAAAGTTGAACAAGTTAGAAATCATTATGGAAACAATAGCAATAAAAATATCCCGTGGAACAATAAGGAAATTAATTTAACTTGGAAAAAAATGAATTTGATTTTGAGTTGTTCGTCGAACAGATCAGACTTATCCTAAAAAAGTGGGGTTTATTTTTAAAAAAATAATTTCTTTGATGTATTTCTTAGCAAAAGAAGTAAGGGATTTTGTTTTCAAACTACCTAATTTGTAAATATTTTCATGTTCTTTAGTTGGTGGTATGTTCCATGTGATTCTTGAGCCCTATGTTATCTGTCTAATTGGATTATTTTTCCTAGAAGTACTGTTCATCTTGAGAGAGTTTAAAGAAAGATGATTCTTAATGGTTATGCAGAAAATCTGTGTAAACAAAAGTTTGGAAAACAAAGGGGTTGGATTCAGATGATCACACGCAGGGGTTTAAAGCTATTTAAAATTATGACCTTCTGCTACAGTAGATAGATATTAGTATTCTGTTGATTTTGTGCAGTATCTTCTAATCCGACATGATATCTCAGATTAATCTAAAATGGATTAGATATCTATATGGAGGTAACTTAAGTGTTGAACTTCTAAATGGCTATAGACTAAGAAGGTTGCAAATATCTTTGATACATATTGCTGTATTTTTTGTTTTATAGAGTACAAATCTTCAAAAGCAAGATTTGATTCTAAATGTGAATTTGACAGCATTCTAATATGAAGAAAAACTTTGCTTATAGTAGTTATTAATACACTACATAGCCTCAAATTTTCACATTAATCACTGGGAAAACTACTGTGAATTTCTATGCTTTGAAAGTGAGTCAATAGACTAGGAACAATAAAAAAAAAACATCAGAAACTCACCTTCATACGTTGTCATTTGGTCTCTAGTGTTTATGATAGTATCTTTTAATTATGCTTCAAGATATTTCATATGAAGGGTCTACCACTAGTAATAAGAAACTTTGCTTGATGTATTTGTTATTAGTTCTTTGCTGTTTTGAATGTTGTCTTTATGCATATATTCAGATTTTAAAACGACGTGACTGATATTGCCTTCATGAAGAAAATAGGTTGGTTTGTATTCAACATAATGGAATGATGCATTATAGAGAGAATTTCAGAAAACTAAATTATGCTTCTGAAGAGAAACACGTAAGAATCCAATCTGTACATAAAGAACAGTGGAAAAAAACCCTCAGATTTTCCCATTCCTTATTATGAGTGTTCATAGGGGTTGGAAAAGAGTAGGAATTAAGATCTGAATAATTTTGAGTGTTTTGAATAAAAGACTTCATTCTAATCCATCACTGTCTTTGATCTTATCAAGTGTAGATCTTGACGGTGGTTTGATGCAAATGTTGTGAATGTTGCTACTGTTCATTGTACATATTAAGAATAAAGAAGCTACTGTCATTTTATGGTTCGCTTCTGTGCACAACTACATTTTATATGTATGCATATATCGATAAGGGGGGGAAGGGGAAGGAAGGGGAATCTTACGCTGTTTGTGATGCTCTCTGTCTATGTATACTCAGAGTAAAAATCCAGATCATTTTTTGATGTTGGATCAGGTTTCTAGCTTATCTTCCATGGCTGTAGGGAAAACCTATATACTAATAGGAAAATTAGAGTAAGACTATTGCTAAGGTCTCTCTTACTCCCCTGAATTTCCTCTGTCCTTTTTGCCCATGGACAAAGTTCCTGGAAAGTCAGAGTTCAAGCAAGTTCTCAAATTACCCTCTATTAGTAACTAGTAATAATCTTGATACAATCAAAGCAGAAACTTTTCACCTGGAATTTTTTCATGACTGAAGGAAAGTAATTCTGGAAGGTTTAGTAACACTAAGAAAGAGAAATTTCTTATGAGAGACAAATGCATCTATATTAATTTTCTTCATATATTGGACTAGCTCTTCCTATTTTATTCATGCTCAGATATTTATTATGTTGAACTAAATGACAATGGACATACTCAAAGAGGTATAATGGTAAAATGTATTGAAAGCCCCAGCAGAACAGAGATAGAGGGGTTTAGTTTTGATTTTTTTTCTTTTCAAAGAACTAGATTCTCTTCAGTAAAAAATGTAGATTTTTCCTCTCGAGATGAAAGTTGACAGTATGAAGTCTATTAACAACTCATTAACAATATAAAAAATATATAATAAACAGTCCAATTCATATAATAACTCATATAATAAATAGTCTAATGTATCAAGCATTATTATTTTAAATGCAAATAAAATATAAGCTTTTTTCCATTAATTTCTAGAAATCAGTGGAAAATACATGAAATTTACGTATATGCAAAATGAAATAACTTCTGTTTACTATATAAATCAAGACAGTGTAATTCATATAGTAAAGATCCTCTAAAAGATAGAAAAAAACTGAGAGAGAAAAATAACTATGAAGCTTTCCTTGTTCTTGCCTGTAGTGTTTTTATATGTACACTTAACTGCATTTCATTCAGAGGGCATTCATATCATACAACTTTAGATCTTTAACTACCTCATTTTTTTTCTACCTCTGACACTACAACGAGAAAATTGCAGTCATTATCTTGTCCAAGATAGGCCAATCAAAGTTGAAATAAGAGAATAGTTATAACATCAAGTCATAATAATAAATAGTTAAGAATTGTACCCCTTCCAAAAGCTACACACTAAACCTGAACTTTTCAATTTTACCACATGAACTGGGGGTCTTTTATGTGACATTTTTGTGGGGGTGGTGAGGATTTTTGTTGTTTGGTTTTGAGTTTTTTTAACTATATTTACTTTGGAGTTTTGGAAATAACAGATCAGGAATAAAATTAATAGATATGAAATCCTTGTGCTTCTGCAGAGGACACAGTATAAAAATTGAAACAAAGCTGAGCCCAGGAAGGAGAGGAGTCGGGCAAAGTTTTTAAGATCTGATCTCACTGTCTTAATCTGATTTTGACTGGTGACTGAACTGATTTTTTTTCCCCCAGTTGAGTTTGTTTTACCTGTGACCATAATGAGTGAGTGATCCCTCCCTGATCCAGAAGACTCTGCTTATATTTTCTCCTCCACATCCCACCATCAGGGTAGAAGTGAGCAAGCAGTCATATAGAATTTTGTTGCCAGCTGGGCCTAAACCATGACAGTCAATTATTCCTATAGATTGGTAAATGAATACATAATTTGATAATCATATATATACAAAATAAAATTACTTACCAAATTATTTAAGAAATGTGAATTTCACATTGTGCTGGGTTCAGTCAGGAAATAGATCTTTCATAGAAGTAAAACTATTCACAAATTGTGTACAAAATCAGTGAAAAGCATTGGTAGATTCAATAAAGAAAGATAATATAATAATCTCAAAATATTTTATTTTTACTTTTTCAGATTACATACATAAAAGTTGGAATTCCAGAAAATTTCAAAGATGCTCATTCAACATTTCCACAATTTAATTTTTTACAGGTATATTTTTCAAAATATTTAATTCTAATTTATTATTTTTTAAAGACAGTGGTAAGACTTTAAACTGCCCAGTAAAACTATAAAAGCAGACTTTACTATGTGTCCTTATCTATATTCATATTATTCATTCACATAATGTAAAGTATTTGAAAAAACTCAATTTGTAACTTCTATATAATCTACATTTTTCTCCAGTTTTACATTTTGGACATTAAGTTGAAGTGTGCATTCTGTGTAAGTGGGACCTGAAATGGAAATGCAGCATTGTTACATCAGCCATGATTCTAAGAAAGTATGTTTCTTATTGAGTACACACTTTGATCATGTTAGTAATTTCAGGAAATAATAATTAAAAAAAAAAAAAAAGAAAACCCAAAACCCTAAAAAACACCTACCAAACAAAACCAAAGAAAACCAAAGAAAAACAAACAAAAAAACCCCTGTTATATTATAAACTAATTCTTAACAATTAACTACCTGCAACAAGTGTATGAATAGATTACTAAAATACAAAAGGTGTCTGTGGTTATTGGCATAAAAATAATTAATAGTTTTAAAATAACACCATAAAATCTTTTTTCTACTTTTTTAATGTTACAAATATATATATGATGCCTGTCATATATTCAGCCTACCTAATCACCCAATCATTCAATTTTGTTTCATATATGGCTGATGTAAATATTATATTTGTATGTATATGTGCTGTGTCTTTACAAATATATGTGTATTTATATAAATGACAAAATTTTATCAATGCATGGCACATATATTTTGTATAATATATATGAATATATGAAATGTACATATGTTGTATTTAATTTTAAATCAAATTTAAACTAACTCTTCTTCCAAATATTTAACATACATGTGTACATTAGAAGAATGATTCCATAAGCTTTCAATATTCAGTCATATTGTGCAAGTAACGTTACAAGAGATAATTTTAACATTTAAATATATACCTCATCTTTTACAAGGATCAACCCAATGAGAATTATGTTATACCAATGTATAAATTATGGAAAATAAAGATAGACAATGAAAATACAGGAAGATCTTAACACCAAAGTTTGATTTTTAGCTAAAATTTATATCCAAATGTAGGAAATAGCTTGACTCCAATCTAGAATAAGTGCCATGTTTATTTTACCTGGTGCCCTCCTGTTCCCCAGTAGTCTTTGACTTACTATAGTGTGACCTTTATAATAGCTTTATAGAGGATCAATCAGGCCAAGACAGGACTGTAATACAAAGAAGTATTCATCCTTTTATATTGGCTTAAACTAATAGGCATGACAAGTAAAACAAGGGTGATTGATTTCCTGACCTTTGAAGTGTTTTATATGTAAAGTGCATAAGTTCCAGACATACAAGATATTTAATGTTAAAAATGAATTTTAATGTTTAACTATATTTGTTATATGCTGCCAATGGAACTTGTTTCATGACACCAAAATCTACTGTTTCATCTCTTTGCAATAACACTTTTCATTAACTTCTCTGATACATTTTCAGTTCTTTAAAGTATAGTATGAATATCCAAAGGATAAGATCTCTTTTAACAGCCATTAATTTTATGTGACTATATACTGTATTAGTGTCCAGCTAAAATCGGGAGTTTTTCAGAGACTAACTTTTCAAACTGATACATAAGCTACTAATGTATCTTTGGGACTGAATTTTACAAGTAAGCACTAGAATTTGTGTGGGAGTGGGAAAAGTAGGTGAAAATTGCATGTTTTCTTGGTTTGACAAAAATCAGAACACATTTCAGAAAGAAATTAATGATCTAACTAACATAAATAAATTCTTGAATCCTTATGGATTTGTTCATTATAGAAAGTATCTTTTGAGCTTTCACTCATAACTTGTTTATAGGAGTCAGCTAAGATTTTATAGAAACCACTATGACTTGAAGTATGAAAAATGCTGGAGATCAGTTTTGAGATGTGAATCAAGGGATCTAGTTTTCAACTAAAATAGAAAGGTACTGCCATTCTTAAAATAAAACATATTTATACGTTATCCTGTCACATGCTCTCAAGTTCAGGTATGTCTTCTCTAAGTATATTGCTTGAAGATATCGATTCTAAGAATGGCATCAACGTAAAATCACAGTGAATGGAAGCAACTGTTAAACCACCTATTTCAAGTTTCTATTTCAGTGTTCTTTGTATGTAATTCTTTTACTCACTTCTGTATCCCATGAATCTTAGCCTTCATGATGTTTAATATTTTGAAAATTCTGTGATTGGCCCAACATGTATCTAACTTTGTAGCTAACTCTGTCTAGAGAGTAGAATGTCATTATCATGCAAATAGCAAATAATTATCCTCATTTGCTCCCTAGCATCTTTATAGTTAGAGAATTACTTTTTGATTTTTATCTACTAATTCTGTGAATCTGAATGGAATCAAATTGATACATATATTACCTTTTTAATGCATGTATTTCAAAGTGTCTTTTTTTTCAACTGGCTAGTGTTATCAACAGTTTTACTTCTGATATTTTCATTAGACCAGAAGAGTCTTTCTTTTGCTGAAAATACAGGAGGTCTTAAGAACAGCTTTTGTGGATTTTTTTCAACATATACCTTACCAAACAACACCAGAAAAAAAAATAAAAATCAAAAACCCTGGTGACAGGTTAGAATGCATTCTTCTAGCCCTGTTTCTTCTTGCTCCTAAATTATAATTTTCTTAGGACTAAGCAAGCTGTGGGTGTCAACTGAGATTGTATTTATGTCTAAAAATAAAAAATGTTGGCATTTATGCTAAAGGAAAAAAAAACAAGTGATCACCATATATATTTGGGAAACTGTATTAAGTGAATTTCGTGAATTTTCTTACTATTACTTTCTGTCAATGTTCTCATTTATAATAAAGATATATTAAAATGATATCAAGCAATAGAGGGTAGACATACTGAATAATTATACAAAATAAATATACAGTTAGCAGTTCTGACACTTAGTTGGTGTCAAATTTTTAAATCATAAATGCTAGAAATATTGTTAAATCTGTTGGTTATGTGCCCCTTCCTAGGAGTAATTGACATCTCCCCACGCCTACACAGTGGTGAAATAATATATAAATAGCACTTGAAGCCTAAGGGTTCCTGTACTCATCCTGCTGGATGGCTAGATGCAAAAACATACAGCACTGCAGGAAATAGGGTGAAATTAGCATGATTCTTCATGATTTCTCTATCTCCTGCAACTTTCTTCCTTCTCTGATTTCTGTTTTTTTCTCAATTTTTTCTTATTTGAAGTGTGTTCTGGTAAAAACAATCAAACAAACAAATTCAGTATCTCTTTTCTTGAAGTCTGACAGGGTTTTATTAGAATACTTATTCTTACAAGTGGAGAAAACAGGGATTTCTTACTTTGACACACATTTTCTATTCCTTATTTTGGAAAACTGGATCTCCTGGAATTCCCTGTTACAACTATTAATTATTGTCTCCAAGTTATCTTGTCCTCTCTAAGATCCTGGTCTCTTTCAAGATATCATCACGCTCCTCATAGCAGCCAAATACTAGATTTTCAAAGAAAAATGTATAGTTGGTATATTTACACTTGTATATTGCCAGATCTTCTAATAGGATTTTGAGTCGAGTATGCCTTAGCATCTGTTCTGGGTTTAGTCAGGAAAGAGTTAACTCTCTTCACAGTGGCTAGTATGAAGCTGTGTTCCTGGATTTACGCTGAGAGAAGTACAGATGAGGTATCTTTTTAGCTGGTGCTGGGGCATGTTTCAACCAAATTCAAGGTCTCTCTCAGCTTCTGATAGTGCAGCTGCGTTCCCAACTCTCTCTTGCTACAGGCAGTGTAGGGGACACACAGTCCAGGCAATTAACCCAAACTGATTGAAGGAGTACTTCATTCCACAGCTCATTACAGAGGCAGGGTGTGGGTTTGGGAAACATTGCACACTTTCACTTTCACTTGCTTGCACTTGCTAACAGTCTCTCTAACTCCTTTGTTAGCTGCTTTGATAACTCCTTTGCTAGCTCATTTGGGAGTGGGTTGGTGGGTCTGTGTTTTCCCAGTTATGCTGTCACTGGTAGGGTTTTCTGAGACTCTGCTGCGATTGCTCTCGGGCTCTGGCTCCTAGACTCTGGCTCTGACTCTCACTTCTCTGGACCTGGCTGTGCATTGATCAGCAGGTGGTGAGCTATTACATAATATTTTATCATATGTTTTATTTTCTATTATTTTAATTATTTCTTAGTAGTAGTATTTGTATCTGTTAATTTAGATTCAATTAGTAAATAGTTCTTATCTCAATTTTACGAGCTTCCTTGTTTTTTTTCCTTTGATTCTTCCCCTCCATTGGAGGAGGAGAGGGGAGACCTGTGAAAGTGGTTTGTGATATTTTGCTAGCCAGAGTTAAATCATGCTAGCACCATTAACTGAATATTTTTGCAAACTATAGTTTTCACATCCTACAAATAAGAGTAATTACAGCCATTTTATCTCTGGAAGGGTTAATTTGAAAGATAGTACTTCTAGAAATGATGTAGTTGGAAGTACTTTAGATTCTGAGTTAATACAAGATCAGAATGCCCAGCTGTAAGCATATGAACAGTAAAAGCCTTACCATCCACATTTTTCTTTGCATCAAAATCTCTTAAATTATTTAGTCAATTCACACTTGATTGTAGGCTGCAGGATAGTATTCTTTGATTTTTATTTTTTTTCTTTAAAGAAATATGATGAAAATCACTTTAAAAATTACTATCATTAGATCACACAATGTATGACTGGGTAGGGAAAATCTTTAGTGCTTCTAACAGTAGGTGATAGTAAAAAATGTATCAGAGCTCTGATGTGTTAGGAAAGGCTAAAAACAAATTTAAAAAAAAATAAGGGATCATATCTGCAGTTAAATATTCAGTCAGTCATTTAGAAGGATATAAAATCTTGTTCATATTCAAAATTTCAAGATTACTGTCATGTAATTGATATTTCTCCACATAGGATGCATTTTCATCAAAACCCAAATAAAACAGTCATGGATGAGTAAGACTTTCAGTGTTTCCTCCACTGCCACAAAGATTCAAAACCCAAGGACAACCTGGCACTGAAGATTATTATCAAATATGATTCAAATTATACTAATAATAAATATTTATTTTTACATTTATAAGTTTATAACTATAAAGAGGTACTTCCTATTTGTCCATAATACAAGATTTTGGGCATAACAACTCCAAGGAATTATTTTTTATTGTACGTTTCTTTGTTTTATAAGAAATACTTACAGGAGAAGCATATTTTCAAGAAACTATATGACAGTACTTATTCACTTTATTACTCCTGTTCAACACAATATTTTCTGAGAAATAAGAGGTGGTTCAGACATTGTTTTTTGGTTTTTTTGTTTGTTTGTTGGTTTGGGTTTTTTTGCCACTTCATCGGTAGAAATCTAGATTGTTGTCATAGGCTTTAAAAGAAAGATTGAATATTTATGACATATAGGTGTATGTCATGTGCAGTACATGGCATGAAGTATGTGGTGTATCTCATTCTTTTTATCCATGTATACTTACACATGCAGTTAAATAAGCATGTGTATATATATGTATATGCATGTATATACATTTGTATATATATACAAATATGTGCATTATATACAGGATGACATGGGGGGGGCGACATGAAAGCTGGTGTTGTACATACACACATAGTAACACTTACTACATATACCTTTTTATATCCTTCTACAATTCCTATTTTTCTGTTGCCAAAGCCTAGGTGACATAAAAAACACGAGATATTTTCTCAAGATTTTTTGCAGCTTGTCTTCTCCAGATTCAGATGCCTTATTTAAAAGTCTCAGACCACATTCTTTCTAGGATTAAGTTTTTTAGTGATAAAACTACGGATCTTAGAATTGGATTTCTCTCTTTGCAAAGTATATTCTCATTTTTAATTCAATATATAAGTAATGCAAACTGAATTTGATTATAAGTGTTACTACCAACTATTTTTGGATAATAATAATTTTGAGGAAAAGTTGGAGTAGCATCAGCCAGTGATTTTTTTTTTTAAATAGTTTTCTTAAACATGTCCTGTGAGAAATATTGACTATATCTGAAATACAAGTTTTCTGTAACAAGACTAAGAACATCCTCCTGAATTTCAGAGTGAAAGATTAACATAGAATTTTGAGTAAAAACTACTACTTATATTTGAAATACAGCTGATTTCATAACTTTAAAAGTCATCATGCACCAATTGTCTTGTTTATGGAAATGAAGCTATTTGCAATAAATACTGAATTTCTTGAAGGTCTTCCATCATTCTGTCTCTTATATATTAACTACCATAAATAGTTAAACAAAGTAACTATATCTAATCAGTCACAGATAAAGCTAAAATCAAAGTTCATCTTTGTGCTAACAGTATTTTAGTTGAGAAAAGCATTTACATAAGATGAATTAGTTAGTCCTTCAAGAAAGAAGTGCAGAATAGTGCAGTAGTGGAATAGAATGAGCTACTAAAATGATATAAAAGGGTGACATTGATCTGATTAAAAGGAAAAAAAAAAAGAGTTTTAGTATTTGGCTTTGCCTGAGCTAATCATGGCAGGCTTCATTCACAGTCAATGGAGACAAAAAGACACTTCTAGGTATGATTCATTTCACTCCAAATGAAATGTCTAAAATTAGTCAGATTAGTCGTGCCTAAAAGACCCTTTTTTCTTCACTAATCAGAATGGGCACACACAGACACTGGTTTAGCCGTCAGTGTCTATAATGTGGATGGTCAAACATAACAAAAATGTAACTCATCAATTTCTGTAATACATTTGCACTGTTTTCTGTATATTCAATCAGATCCTATTTTCAATAATGTTTTTATAGTAGTGACAAGATGGAACAATTTAAATGGAGTGTAATGGACCTAAATTAACAAATCCTGTTGAAGATCACAAAGCTGTAAGGCTGTCTCCTTAGAAAATCTCAACTTAAAAAGTAAAAGAAATCATTCAGACACAGTAATTTTGAGCATTTGAATCTAATTCTCAGCCTTTGTAAAAAGTTAAACACAGCAATAAGGTTGAAACACCAGAATACTTGCTTAACACTGATTGAGTCTCTCAGACGGAATAAAATGGCATTTGAAACATACAAAGTTGTGTCCAAGACACTATCTTAAGAATATGCCATATGCTTAGTCACATAACATAACTGACATTTACAATAAGCAAAGTCATACTGATTTCAGCAGATACTCTTGTAAAGTACATTTAAGAACACTCGGTGTGTCAGTTTGCTAGAGAATTGAGTTCTTTCATTAACTGGTTGGGAGTGTGTGTGGGTTGTGGGGTTTTTTTTGTTTTGGTTTTTTTTTTGGTTTTTTTGTTTTTTTGTTTTTTTTATAGCTATGTCGTGGTTTAACTCCAGCTAGCAAAATACCATGAAGCCACTCTCACAAATCCCCCTCCCCTCCTCCAGTGCAGGGGAAGAATCAGAGGAAAAAGAAATAAGGAAGCTCGTAAAATTGAGATAAGAACTATTTACAAATTAAATCTAAATCAATATATACAGGTACTACTACTAATAAATACTTAAAATAGTAGAAAATGAAACATATAGTACAATATATACAATATGATACAATTTCCCACCATCCAGTGATCGATGTACACCCAGATGCTGAGTGATCAAAATCAGACCCCGAGAGCCCGAGAACCACAGCCCGAGAGCGATCGCAGCCCGAGAGCCGCGGCCTGAAGGCCAGAGCCCGGGAGCCTACGCAGCAGATTCCGAGCAAACCCTTATCACCGATAACACAGCCAGAAAACTCAAAACAACCCACCAGCTCCCACACAAAGGAGCCAGCACAGGAGTTAGCAAAGCAGCTAACGCGGGAGGATTAGCAAGTGCCCGAAGGGACGAGCAAGGGAGTAAGGGAGAGAGAGAGAAGGGAAGAATAATGGCTACCGGACCCCCTTCCCCAACCAAAGAGACCAGAACATGACGTACTATGGAATGAAATACTTCCTTGGTTAGTCTGGGTCAGCTACAGTATCCGAAGCAGACAAAAGACCTTGAGTTCAGTACAGGCCATCCCCAGCACCAGCTGGGGCCTTATCAATGTTTTCACTTACTGTCCAGCAACAGAGTTCCCTGGCAACCAGAGTAAAGGGAGTTAGCCCTTTCCTGACTGAACCCAGCACAAGCTAGCAAGGGACTGTCTTTCTCAGTGACTGTGTCTATCTAGAAGTTACCACCATAATAACATAAATGTACTGAAATATTAAGGAACCATTGATTTATACAGCACAATGTGGACATAAAAAATTTTCAAAATTAATTTTCAAAATTAATTGTTGTTTATCCTCAACATGCCTGAAATGTGAAATCTATGAAACTAGGTGTATACAGAAGTCGTCCTTCAAAGAGTCAAGGCACAAAGGAAAATTAGACTATCTGTAGAAAGCATTACATTAAAGTCTGTCTAAACTCCAGGTATTTGAGAATGTTATTATATTAGAAAATGCTGTGGGAGGAAAAAAAAAAAAATCCCACAACTTTTCTGGTACTAATTAGGTGTTTCTTTGTTCATCTTTAAACTTTACCAATTTTTTTTAGCCTTGTTATCCCAGTGAATATCAGGTGGGCTGCTTTCAGTCATGTAAACATAAGTTTATAGGGCCATCAATGACTGCTTAAAAATTATTCCGGCTTGCTGCTGTTGAAATATGTGGGCTTGCTTAATTCACACTTATGCCAGCCCTGCGTCTTAGATCACTGTAAATGTCTGTAAACCAAGGTTCATAGGAAAAAATCTGTTTAACCTAAAGGTTACCATCTAAAGTCAGGCATCTAGTCTGGGTTTGACAACAAAAAGAGAATTTAACTGTGCAAACTGTTAACAATCAAAATCTTGTTTATGGGCATGGAGGAATCACCTTATATGTACAATCAATAATGTATTGTTATCATAACTGAAATTTTAACAGTCTAATGTAAGAATCATTATTAGTTCTGATCCAATTATTACAGAGAAAGAAATAATAGTTCTATAGAGAAAAAAAAAAACTCAATAAATGCCCATGGTTGTGGGGTGACTCGTTTTATCCTGTGCCCCATTCCTAATCATCCCACAGCTGTGCTCCCCTACATCACATCCCATGTCCCCACTTCTTAAGCTGTCTGCTGTAAGACCAGGCATCTATTTCTGTATGTTATCATTAGGGTTAGTGTCGCAAAATGTTGGTGGCACTGTTTATAAGATGTACAAACCAAATTGTCTGGTCCATTAGAAAAACTACTGCCACAGATAAACCAAGTGAAAAAAAGCTGCAGGCAGGTCAAGAAAAGATCAGACGGAGCAGGTCTGAGAAGACTGAGTCCTGAGGCTTTGTACAAAGCGTATACCCTGTTACTAGTAGTGGCAGTACCATACTTCAAGCTACAGGGTTACAAAACTTAGATTTCTAGCGCTATTTCAGGTGGCAAAGCACATCTTGCCTTCCTCCAGCTGTCCATTTTAGATACCCTGAGATGTCTGAAAATGGAGATTTGGAGGCTAGTTAGAATACTGGTGACAACAGATAGCACACAATCCGAATAAGATTCGTGTTCTGGAGAGGCAGCTGGAGGCCAGGGAACGTTCCCTAAGGCAGCTAGGACAGCATAAAATACTTCTGTTAAACCTGTGATATATACAATCACTGAAGAGAGAAAGCTCTTCTAGAGGGCAATTCATCCCAACCAGAGATAAATTTAATGTGAAGAAGTGACTTAATGACAGTCTGCTCTCTTCTGATTATAATGGGAGATTACACAGCTAACTTAGACTTGGAAACCTAAATTTAAGACAGCAGAATTAAATGAGAAGAAATAATCATTCATGCTGTAATAGCAGCAAGCATTTCTGAGTTGTCCTTGATTATGTGTTAGCTCCAAAACTATTGCAAACCTTCAGGGTAAGACACTTCTCTGTTTCTGAAGTCAGGTACCCATACTAAATTGGCAAGCCTAGCTAACACAGCACAATGCCATGATAATGTGTCTACTGGTCTTCAATCTGTTCCAGGAATAACCTTTATGCCTTGTTGACTACTGTCTGTATAAGCATACCATCTCTTTTTGAATCTAAAAAAACCCATACTTGATTACATTTTTCTTTTAAACATGAACTAAAAGTGTGAAATGCACACTTTAACTGTCACACCTCTTAATTAATTTTCCTTTTTCATGCCTTGTGAAACAACTGTTTCAGTCTTAACTCCCTCCTGTTCCACACTTCAAAGAGCTTCTTTCCTTAGAAAATAAAACAAGTTCTTAGATAGGTGGAGTAGTTAAACTAAAACATACCATAAGGGTTGCAAATAATGACATTCCAAGAATTTCCTCTATAACCATGTCTAAATAGCTGATATGGTAGTATATATGGATGGGAACTGATTAAATAATGAAAGCTATCCTTCAGTTAGCTGAACTGAATTAATCATAAGTATTTTTTTTTTTGTTCAACAAAGATACTGGTCTTGCATCAAAGGTCAGCATACTTTTTATACCTGTTGGGCCCTCCAAAGTCCATTTATTGTGTTATGGTTCTGGATTGCTTGCTAACTCTTAACTATAATGAGGATGAGTTCTATTTGTTCTAAAGTAGTTTTTGAGTAGGTTTTTAAATTGTTGTTATGGGATCATGAATTCCCATCATCAAGGACACATACAAGGTAAAAAAAAACAAAAAAAAAGGTGATGGCAAGACATATTTGGAGTATTATATTCTAACCTAAATAACCTTTCCAGAAAATGGATTAATGCTCTCCAATTTATTAAACAGCTTATCCTTTGCTTATTCATACGTAAAAGATCAAAGATCACTCCTAGGTATGCTGACTCACTCTTTCCCATCTAGCATTGTACCCAATGCTCCTAACTCTTGCCTAATTTGGGGTTTATGTATGGAATCTCATTTATGTCTTTAGTAAAAATCTAAACTATTATGTATGCTTCTTCTGGGATTTACTGACACTGGCACTAAAGTTCAAAAAGGTATCATCTCCTGGATTGTCTTAGCAGATTCCTGAGATCATAACTTCAGATACTCATATGCCATATAATGTGGAGAAAGGCACAGGAATAATAATTTGCATTCTAACCTGGCAGTAAATACTGCTTAGGAATTCAGAGAAATGGGTTGTATATCTGTTTTAATCCACAGAAGCTTGAAAATACATTTTTATATCCTAAGAAAGTGCCACTACCACCTCACATTAGGATACTCATCATTCTCTATTCCTCCTTCTGAAAGCAAACCACTGTGAAGCTAAAAATACAAAGATTCAGATACAGAACAAATATTTTATGAAAACTGATTGGAAAGGGAGAAGGAGGGTTTGTATCTACTATCTTAAAGTTCTCTGTGGTGGGGCTGGTTTTGTTTGTTTGCTTTAAGAATAATATTTGGGTTTTAGGAATATTCTAATATTTAACATATATGAACATAAAATAGATAAATGACACAAAGAAAGTAAACAGAGTAATCTCTTGAGGTTGATGTGAACACGATATTCATCTATAAACAAGTGCATATTTCAGGGGTCGTTAAGACAGAAATGAAACGTAGAGAAAGAGTTAACAATCAGCGTGGTAATAGTGGATTAAAATGCATAATGACTGTGGTGGCAACTGGGTGATCTGTCCAAAGCTGATGATGGGAATTCTGAAGACTTTGTACTTCTGAAAGATTTGCCTTACAGAAAGGAGTAATCAGTAATACCTGGCTTATATAGGCCAACTGACTGTATCAGGCATTGAGGAAGCCAGGTCTACCACAGAGAACGAGTTAAGATACTCAGGCACTGGAAAATAATGTTAATGGAGCATGCAGTTTGGGGTTTTTTTAACATGTTTTGACATTTCTCTACTTTTTTTTTTTTTCTTTTTTGGAAGCCTTTACATAACACTTGGAGAAAAGGGGAAGTTTTGGAGAAGGTAATCTATTCAGAAGAAGGATGAAAGGCAACTTAATTTCCTTTTTGAAATTTCCTTTTCTTCATTTCATTTAATTTCATCTTTCACATCTTGCTCTTTCACTGTGAATTTACATTCCAGGATTCCTGGAAAACAAATAATGTTTAGATGGTTGGAAATTATATTCTTACATATCAAGCAAGAGTGATATGAGCCTGATTCTGATGGGAATGAACTTTCTGAATTAAAACTTTTGAAGTCAGTAATTTTTTTCATTTTTTCCAGCTTGTAGGACAAAACAAGATCTATGGCGTGGTGGGCTGACCATGTCTAGATGTTAGATGAACACCAAAGCAGCTCTATCACTCCTGTCCTCAGCTGGACACTGGTGAGAAAATATAACAAAAAGCATGTGGGAAGAGGTAAGGACAGTGAGAGGTCATTCTGTAAATACTAAATACGGGCAAAACAGACCAACTTGGGGAAAATTAATTTATTACCAGTCAACTCAGAGTAAAACAGAACTAAAAGCAAATCTTAAAACACCTTCCTCCCACCTCTCCCCTTCTTCTCTGTCTGAACTTCAGTCCCATTTTCTCTAACTCCTCTCCCACAGCAGCACAGTGAGACAGGGAAGGGGGGTAGTGATCAGTTCACCACAAGTTTCCGCAGCTTCTTCCTTCCCAGGACAAAGACTCCTCACACTTCCCCTGCTCCAGCATGGGGTCCCTCCCATGGAAGACAGTTCTCTACAAACTTTTCCAACATGAGTCCTTCCCACAGGCCACACTTCTTCATGAACTGCTCCAGCATGGGTCCTTTCCACAGAGTGCAGTCCTTCAGAAACTGTTCCAGTGTGGGTCTCCCACAGGGTTACAAGTCCTGCCAGAAAAGCTGCTCCAGCCTGGGCTCCTTTCTCCAAAGGTTCACAGGTCCTACCCAGAGCCTACTCCAGTACTGGCTTCCCAAAGGGTCACAGCCTCATTCGGACATCCACATGCTCTGTTGACGGGCCTCCCACAGCTGCAGGTGGATCTCTGCTCCCCCATGACCCTCCATGGCTGCAGGGAACAGCCTGTGTTACCATGGTCTTTACAACGGGCTGCTGTGGAATCTTTGCTCCTGGAGTACCTCCTCCTTCTCCATTGACCTTGGTGTCTGCAGAGCTGTTTCTATCACATCTTGCCCTTCCTCTCTTTGGCTGCAATTTGTCTCTTCAGGATTTTTTTCCTTCTTAAACATGTTATGACTGAGGTCCTACTACTGTTGCTGATTGCCTTGGCCTTGGCCAGCTTTGGATCAATTTTGGAGCCATGTGGCATTGGCTGTATCTGACACAGGGGAGGCTTCTAGCAGCTTTTCACAGAAGCCACCACTTTAGCCCCCCTGCTACCAAAACCTTGTTACACAAACCCAATACACATGGTTACCAGAATATACAATAGGAAAAAATAATCTATTGTATCCATATAGCACATAAATATTTTTAAAAAATGTATTTTGTTGAGTAAATGGACCTTCAGAGATTTTTATCAGTTCTGACAGGGACATGACTCAAACACTTTGCTGACAAAAATATTTTTTACATGAAAACCATTCTGAAAAATAGTATATGCCTTATTTCAGAAGGTTAAACTCACAAAGAAAATCAAGCATCAAGAGGTCAAAATGTTGGAGACAGATGCTCGTGTTTTGTGGTGGTCTCTGTGGGAGGTAAGGAGAAAGAAATCCTTCCCTTCCAGGATTTTAACAGTTCTAGATTTTTCCTTCTGGCCATTACTTCAGGGTTGATAGTGAATCTTTGCTCTTAACTTCAAGCTCCTGGTCTTATATGTGGAATATTTCTTCTGTTTACCTCCATTAGGCTTTGACAAATTCCTCTGCACATCATGCTCTGCAAAAGGAACTGTTCCAGAGGAAAAAGTCATGGTCCTGTTCCTGAAGTTGGCTTCTAGCCATTCGTCCTTGATTGGGATGATTTAAAGTGGTCAAAGATACATTGTGTGCTCTCCAGGCTGGTAGGAAGGCAAATCTGTTTCCCGTAACAGAAGAACTAAATAATTTAGAGTGAGAAAATATGGGCTGAATTTTTGGATACATAAAGATTCTGCAAAGAAGTGACATTTATTAGACAACTGTTGTCACATTATAATGCAAGCACAGCATGTACGGAGAAGGAAAACAAACCAGAAGAAATGCAACAACAGAAAGTTGATGTGCATCAAAACAATGCTTGTAAACATGCTGTGAACTGTCTCTTTCACTAGTGTGTCCCCACACAAACTTTACTAGAGATCAAGCCTATAAGTAGTATGTAGCAGGAGTGATGTGTGGGTAGCACCTGGATGCTTTCGCTGATTCCAGACAGGGAAAACAATGTGACTGCGTTTAATGCCTTGTACAGATGTAGTGACCTAATTTTAATGAAGTGTATACCAACTTTACATCTGTAAATATCCCTGAAAATGCAGCATAATGAGTAATGAATTGTGTAAAGCCAGTTTGAGTTCTTAATGAAATGAAAAGCTTTTCTTTCAGTATGAGAGCACACATATAGCACCAAAACAGATCTTCATCATAATGGTGTGAAACTGAATGGTGGCATAAGCTCAGGACTTGTTATGGTTTGGAGCATAAGAAAGAATTTCCTTCACTATATTTTGTCTTAAAATGCTACCCTAGAAGCAAAAATAAAATAATATGTTCATCACATATCTAAATGACCAGAAAACACTGACTGTCACAGACATGAATATTTTACAATAATATGGTATTTTATAATAATATAGTATTTTATAATAATATAATAACATCTTTGCCAGTGACATGGATGGTGGGATTGAGTGCCAACCTCAGCAAGTTTGTTGATGACACCAAGCTGTCTGGTGCAACACATGCTGTAGGGAAATTATGCCATCCAGAAGGTAGTTGACAGGCCAAGTGCTAGGTCCTGCACCTGTGTTGGGGCAATCCCAAGCACAAATACAGGCTAGGAGGAGAATGGTTCGAGACCAGTCCAGAGGAGAAAGACCTGGGGGCACTGGTGGATGAGAAGCTGATCATGAGCCAGCAGTGTGCACTGGCAGCCCAGAAAGCAAACCATATCCTGGGCTGTATCAGGAGAAGTGTGGCCAGCAGGTTGAGGGAGGTGATTCTCCCACTCTACTCTGCTCTTGTGAGACCCCACCTGGAGTACTGTGGAACCCTCAGCATAAGAAAGGTATTGAACAGTTGGAACGAGTCCAGAGGAGGGCCATGAAGATGATCAGAGGACTGGAGCACCTCTCCTGTGGGGACAGGCTGAGAGAATTGGGCTTGTTCAGCCTGGAGAAGAGAAGGCTCCAGGGAGACCTTATAGCAGCCTTCCAATACATGACAGGTGCCTACAAGAAAGCTGGGGAGAGCGGGGGGTCTTTTTACAAGGGCATGTATTGACAGGACAAGAGGTAACAGGTTTAAATTGAAAGGGGATAGATTAAGATTAGCTGTAAGAAAGAAATTCTTCATGGAGAGGGTGGTGAGGCATTGGAACAGGTTGCCCAGAGAAGCTGTGGATGTCCCATCCCTGGAAGTATTCAGGGTCAGGCTGGGTGAGGTTTTGAGCAACCTTGTCTAGTGGAAGATGTCCCTGCCCATGGCAGGGGATTTGGAACTCAATTATCTTTAAGGTCCATTCTAATACAAAACATTCTATGATTCTATGATTTTCTGTTAAACTCTGGGCTAATGAAGAAAAGAAATCATTGTTGGAAAATGCTGTATTGCACTTGGTGAATTACTCGTTTTCTTAATTTTTCTGCTACATTTTCTCTTTATATCCTTAGAAATAAATTTTTGCACAATTCCACAAAACTCATTATGCCTCCATAGGTATGCAGAGGTGTACTATGACATCAAAAATATAAACATTTAATCTAGAAATATGATTTTTAAAATCCAGTCATCTGGGTCTGATTTAAATTAGACTTGTTTGACAATTTTAGTTTTGAGAGATGGTACACAAAATGCTACAGAAACTTGATTCTCTCTCATTAGTGACAGGTTTCAGCACCTGATGACTTCATCTTGATGTCCTTCAAACATTTGAACTGGATGCAAAACTTCCTTTTTCAGATTTTTCACCACCTATGACCATTATATAAACAAGTGTATATCAGCATCTACTAGAAGAATATGTAATTTCAGTGCGTTTAATTGACTTTTGAGCTAGCTAGCTTTGAAAATTTATATCATAAAACTGAGTCAGGATTTTCTACATCCTGATAGTGTTAGAAAGACTGAAAACATTTTTAGAAAATAGGCCATGATTTCCAGGATTAAAACCATAAAATATTCACATTTTAGTCACTATGATCTACTCCCTCACATGT
The DNA here is from genome assembly GCA_027574665.1 of Rhynochetos jubatus. Classification (NCBI taxonomy): domain Eukaryota; kingdom Metazoa; phylum Chordata; class Aves; order Eurypygiformes; family Rhynochetidae; genus Rhynochetos; species Rhynochetos jubatus. The sequence goes on along the minus strand of CM050649.1, from coordinate 100,023,060 downwards.
AAATTTTAATATTGCTGTAAGCAAGAGAGTTGAAGTATGTGCAGTATGAGCCAGGCTCTTCTCAGTGCTGTCCAGCGACAGTACGAGGGACAATGGCCATAAACCGGAAAACAGAAGGTTCAACCTGAACATGAGGAATTACTTCTTCACTGTGGGGGTGACAGAGCACTGGAACAGGCTGCCCAGAGAGGTGGTGGAGTCTCGTTCTCTGGAGACTTTCAAAAGCCGCCTGGACATGTTCCTCTGTGATCTACTCTAGGTAATCATGCTCTGGCAGGGCAGTTGGACTAGATGATCTCTAGAGGTCCCTTCCAACCCCTACCACCCTGTGAATCTGTGACACAAGGTCTGTACATAAATATAATATCTCTTATTAGACAGAATATTCTGAGTGGAAAACCCAGGCTTTTTCATACACAATTTCTTATTCATGCTTGGTGCTTGCCTTTCCAACATGTAGTTCTTTTCTCTGTCCAGAGAGAGCATGGGGCTTTTATGTTTTCCCCTAAAGGTGCTATCTCTTCTCACAAGACCTGTCTCGTGAAATATGTGAGAGATGGGATGGTTGTGGAGTTGTCTCTCTTGTAGCATGGTAAGTTATAATATGTTGATGGTGTAATATGCAGTAATGTTGCAAGATGAAGGATTCAATATATTGCTTTTAGGTTGCAGATATCAGTCAGGTTTCATGTCTAGAGACTTAACTGAAGCATATAATAAGCCTCTGTAGGGTCTAACCCTCTCCCCTCTTTGAAGTACAAAGTTATTGGCAAAGTTGTAAAAGCATCAACCACAGTGATTTTCGTAAATGTCCTGACTTAAACACATTGTCTGCCTACTACTTTCATTGTGTAACCACCTGAACTATGTTTCAGTGTCAGTGAAACAGACAGACAACAGGTTTGCCAAACTGTCTGTCTCCACAGCTATCATTTTCATTCTGGGTTTAACTGTACCAGTTGTGTCTTTATCAATAACTCAGGTATCCAGCTTTTAATATTCTACTTGCTCTGTTGTAAGGTAGCTCTGGAAAGTAAAACGCAAGAGGGGATCAGCTAAGAAATCATAGAATCCAATACTATGAAATTTCAACTGTCCCCAGTGATAGCCATATTCTCTCATGCATCTGAAGGTCTACTTCCCCTGATATTGCTTCCTATCCAGTTACCATACATGCACAATTCTATTTCATGAAAAAATTTCCCTTGATGATTTAATCTTATACTTATTAACCTTTTAAAGTTAATGGGAGCCTTTTTATTCACTTTAACAGACCTTCCACAGATTAAATTGAGCACAGGCACAAGGACAAGAAAGTGACCATTCACCAAGGGGAAGTCATACTTGACTAACTTGACAAACTTCTATGATGAAATGACTACTCTATTAGATGAGGGGAAAACAGTGTATATTGTCTACCTGGACTTCAGGAAGGCCTTTGACACTGCATCCCATAATATCCTCATAGACAAGTATATTGGCGTATGATCGTGACATGAAGACTAGTTGAAATCTGGATACAGTACAGTTTAATATCTTCTTTAACAACCTGCATGATGGGGCAGAGTACCCCACAGCAAGTTTACTGACAACACAAAATTGGGAGGAGTGTCTGATACACCACAGAGTCATGATGCTGTCCAGAGGTACCTTGACAGGTTGGAGAAATTAGGCAACAGGAAGCTCAACAAGTGTCATGGTTTAACTCCAGTCAGCAACTAAGCACCATACAGACACCTGCTCAGCTCCCCACTCCTGCAGTGGGATGGGGGAGAGAATCGGAGGAAAAGGTAAGAAAAAACATGTGTTGAGATAAGAATGATTTAATAATTGGAAATAAATTAAACAAAATACTAATGCTAATGTTAATGTTAATGCCAATGCTAATACTAATAAACATCTATTGAAGATACTACTACTAACAATAATGATAATAATAATATTTAATTAAAAGAAACACCAAGGGTGTGTGTGTGTGTGTGTGTATAAAGTGTTACAACCAGTTGCCACCTGCCAACTGATGCCCAACCAGTCCCTAAGCAGAAAGAGTCAGAGAGAGAGAGAAAGCTCCCAGCTGTCCTCGCGAACTTCCACCAATATATATACTGAGCATGACATCTTAAGGCAAGAAATATCCCTTTGGTCAGTTTGTGTCAGCTGTCCTGACTGTGTGTCCTGAAAACAGGTGCAGTATGAGAAACTAAAAAAAGCTCTTGTCTTAATGTAAACACTGATTGGCAACAACTGAAAACTTTACTATCTTCTCTTTTTTTCAGCACAAATGTGAAGAAAATTAACTCTCTCCCTAAACAAAATCAGCACTACAAGGGACAGTGCATAGTTCTGCATTTGGTAAGGAACAATCCCATGCACTAATATATACTGATGGCTGCCCATCTGGAGAGCAGTTTGACAGAAAAGTCCCTGAAGGTCCTGGTGGACACCAACTGGAACAGGAACTGGCAATGTGCCCTTGCAGCAAAGAATGCAAATGGTATTCTGGGTTGCACTAGGCAAAGTATTGCCAGCAGGTTAAGGGAGGTGATCCTTGCCATTCATTTAGTATTGGTGAGCTCTCACCTGGAGACCTGTGTCCACTTCTGGGATCCTCAGTACAAGAGACATAGACATATAGGAGAGAGTCCAATGAAGGGCACAAGGACGATGAGGAGACAAGAGCAGATCGCATATGAGGAATGAGTGAGAGGACTGGGACTTCTCGGTCTGAAGAAAAGAAGGTTCAGGGTGTAGATCTCATCACTGTCTATGAATACTTGAAGGAAGGTTCTAAATAAGACAGAACCAGGCCCATTTCAGGAACACCCAGAGAGATATCAAAGGGCAACATACACAAAGTGAAACACAGGAGTTTTTTTCTGAATATCAGGAGATCTTTTTTCCTGTGAGGGTGACTGTCCACTGGGACAGATGGATTCTCTCACCTTGGAGATATTCAAAAACTGTTTAGACATGGACCTGAGCACCCAGTTCTAGGTGGCCCTGTTTGAACATGGGAGTTGGACCAGATGACTTCCAGAGGTCCTTTCCAGCCTCAACCATTCCATAATTCTGTGGTCCAAAACCAGGATAAATACAGAATGGTGCCATCCACTTTGTGTTTAGCATGAAAGATTATGTACATTTACTGTACATTATTGTTATGAGTAGCACAAAATGGATTTAAGGTTTGAATATAGACATAAAGAAATACAAGTGTCATTTTATTATTAAAATTTCACCCTTGAAATATATCTTTTCATCACCTCATCTCAAAATTCTGTCATCTGTGTTCATTGAAATGGACAGTAATTAAATTCGCAGTATTGTCTGTCTTTTCTTTATGTGTGGAATATTTTTTCTCATATAAAGTTCAGGAAAACAAAATACTAATGTCACTCACATAGTTACAGAAGACAACCACAATGATACAGCTAGATTTTAATTAATCCTTATTATTTCAGAGTTTTGCATAAGAAGAAAATAACTGTGTACTGCTATCTGTTTTCATTAGAAGCCTTTCATAAGGAAAAGATACCATGATTTCCACTTTGTATAATAAGTAAATTAAATTAGTGCGACCAACGACTGTCACTGTTAGCTGTCTGCATTTTGATTAGATGGACATTTCTTGTTTATACCTTGGTGACCTGTTGGGGAAAAACAAAATTGCCTAACCAATTAAAATTCAAAATAAGTTGTAGTAGTACAGTATAATACATGAATATAGTACCTGATTTCACATAATCGACTACGCATTAAAAAATCCCAGTAACTCATTTTTGGACACAGATTTTAATGAGAAGAGAAGCTGGCACAATATAAATCTGTATGACATAATTTCTTGAACATAAGGGGGATAGGAAATGTGAAAAATTAAGAACTCAAGAGATCCTTATTAGTCTGAAGACTGAAAATCTATGATTGTATTGGGTCACTCTAATCGAATCCAAGAGGAGAGAACCCTCTCAATTTGTTCAATCACTTTAAATAATAAAGTAAAATACTTACTTGCAAAGAAGAGTAGAGATATTTTTTCCATTAGTTGAGACACAAACATGACATCTTATGAGTTTTAATTTCTAATGGCCTGACCTGCAATGGGATTTGTGCCCTTGAGCAACACATCTGGAGGCTCTGAGCAATACATGAGGCAAAGCAACTTATTAATGTTCCTATGTTAGTAGTAAATACTATGCTTATTTGAACCTTCTCTACCAAATAAAACAAAAAGATGAGAAAATTGTTAATAAAACTTTATCAGTGATGAAGAATATGAGATATTTAACATGCTTCATTCTTACTGATGGGAGAATTATATTGCTACAAAATAATTTATTCCAAAGTATTGTATTAGAACACATTAAAATTCTGTAACTAAAAATACATTATGCTTATAAAAAAGCTTATGTCTAATTTGGCTATTTATAGTAATTTTCACTAATTGACATGAATTATTGTATCAGTAGGCTTTCACCAGCATTATTTCTTTCTTTAATACCTTAATGGAATAAAATGCAACAGAAATAAATAAAATTTTGATGTGCATATAATTTCTTTTGAGCAGTAATTGATGATTTTCAGGCAGAGATTATGTAATGGTATCCAAAATCTTTCGTATTAATGTTCAGGTTCATGGTGCATTACTAAAGTGGTAACAGACCCTCACAAACATTAACCAGTGTTTCATGGTATTATTATTCCTTTTCAGTTATTTATTCTTTCAGTTATTTTTCATTTTCAGCTCTTCTTAAGATCTTTTGGTTCTGTGCAGTAAGACAATCTGATTAATATCTTTTCAATTACTTAAAATTACTTGGTATTTCCTAACCCAGATGACTTGATGTTGTTTGTTTTCTACAAATGTAAAACCAGGTAAAATTTATAATGTTTTTAGGAAACATATTTTGTCTAGTCCAAATCACCTATTAAAGATGTGTCTTCATTGACAATAAGAAAAGTCTAAAATGGTAACACTGCTCAATTTAGGAGCAACATTATAATTTTTAAAGCTAGAGGTAATGAAGTCAAAGCCAAAAGGTTCAGAAAGTTAGTATGTTTTAACTAGTCTCTTGGTATTAGCTGAACAATGAAATTTATTTAATTTCCTTGTCACTGCAACAAAATAGTGTAAAGCAGAATTTTGTCAGTTAATTTTAATTTACTAAGAGCAGGCAAAAATAATAATATAGTTCAGTCCTTATTTGAGACTGACTGTTAGACTATCCAAAGCTATAACATGGACTGTCTGCACTACTTGAGAGGGTAAAGCAGCTTTTCATTAAAGTGTGTTTTCTGACTCTGTAGGGTGCATTAACAATACACATCACAAGTGACAAATGGAAGCTGAAATCTTCAATAATGAAGTTTCAACTGGCACTTAGGATAACCAAGAATAAGAAAGGGAAAGCTGAGAAGATGAAATAGTTGAGAATAGCCTTTAAGATAGCATTTTTAGAATTTTTAAGCATACCACAAAGTAATTAAAAAAAAAAGTGTGTCAGAATATCCTGTTGTTTAATGTAGTATTTTAAAACTTGTGAAACATTAGATTATCCATAAAATGTCATCGTATTATTAAAATGTAATTTATTTTTAAGAATAATTGTATAACCCTTTATGTTCTAATTTCTAATTGATAATACTGTAGGAACAGTCTGAAACAGATTAAAACAACCACAAACAATGAAAATAAAAATTTAACATTAATGTTAGCATTCAACTAAATATCATTTTAAAAACCTGTAGTTGTGCAAGTAATACAACCAACTTGAGCACATATGTAATAAGCATTTGCAAAACTAATCCCTAAGTACTTTTTTATAATTCTGCATCTTGAACAAGAAAATCTGCCTTGAAGAAAAAAGACCCCGAAGTGTCACTATAATCCATTTTATTTATCCTTTTCTGCTCTTCTTAAGATCTTTAAGTTCTGTACAATAATTTTTTTTTGTATCAACTTTCTGACTCTTTTTTTGTTTGTTTTCAGTTATAGATATAGTTTAAACTTCACTAATCAAGCACAGATACTTTTATGCCATCAAAAGATTGAAGGTGTTGGTCTTTAGGGTCATGAGGAAAAAAAAAAAAAGAAATCTGATTGCTTCTTATAGCAACATCAAGAAAAGTTAAAAAGGTGAATAAATCCTTTTTTTTCCTCAGTAGCAGAAAACTATGGGCACTGACTGTGGTTTGGGAGTTTCAGACTGGGCATTAAAAAAATTGTTAGGAAACTAGTATAGAACTGGAGCATCTTGCCTGGAGGTTTATGTAATCTGCAACATTGGAGGTTTTCAAGACTCAGTAGCCAATGACATGGCCTGATGTAGTTGCAGTGGGAAATGAGATGTAGTTGAGATCCAGATCCTTTCTATGATTTTAAACAGGTCCTGGTATCCAAACCAAGCTGCATACTGTCAGGAGACCATTCACAATGCATATACTTTAGCTTTGATTTTTTTTAAAAACCAGCCTAATCCAAAATGAAGCTAGAGTTCAACAATGGTGACAGTATGCTGTTATGAAAGTTGGAAATTATATTGGATGATTTCTAACCGCTTTTATTTTATAAAGCTCTTTCAAACTATCTTGTCAGGTTTTGATCTCTCAAGACGCTTTACCTGCAAAATTGTAATACATGAATAAATCATAGTCTTTGTCATTATGTAACACAAACAGCATACTGATACCTGCTATACCTCCCACATATTATTTGAGGAACTTTAACTAAAAAACAGAGTAGTTATCATCATGCCCTAGCTATATAATAAAAGTAAATGTGGCTCGTTAGAGTCTTAGTTCAAGTGATTTAAAGTGGCTATAATTGAGTTCCTCTAGAGAGTTTTACTTTAGAGTTGAGTAGGTGGAAGTAATTCCCAATCTGTTGGTTTTGAAGCTAAGAATTACTTTTCTGAATGGATACTGTTAACAGCATGTCATGATTTAACACCAGTCAGCAATGAAGCACCACACAGCTGCTTACTCAGCTCACTCCTTCCCGCAGTGGGGTCTGGGAGAGAAACAGAGGAAAGGTAAGACAACTCATGGGTTGAGATAAGGATGGTTTAATAATTGAAAATAAATGAAATAAAATGCTACTACTACTATGTAATGGAAAATACTACTACCAATATTGATAATATATAATGAAAATTAAAAAAACAATGGGGAGAAAAAAAAAAAAAAAGACACACCAAAATAATATAAGCATTCACCACTTGCTGACTGATGCCCAGCCAGTCCCTGAGCAGAGAGAGATCACCACCATCCAGGTTAGTTCCCCCAGCTTACATACTGAGCATGATGTCTTATAGCATGAAATATCCCTTCAGTCAGTTTGGGTCAGCTGTCCTCCCAGCCGCTTGTAGAGAACAGTCTGGGAGCAGAGGTGTAGTATGAGAAACTCAGAAAGTCCTTGGCTTAATATAAACATTGCTTGTCAACATTCTTCTCAGCACAAATCCAAAACATAGCATCATACTATCTATTGTGAAGAAAACTAACTCTCTCCCAATCAAATGCAGCATACAGGGTAGTTATAGAGTACATGTTACATTGTACAAAAATAACATTGTGTTTATGGCCATAGTGTAATCAGGAATTTCCAGAATCATTCTGTTTAACTCATAGTGTATATTCTTGCATATAAGCATTTTAATTAAAATAAATGCAATGGTGTTATTACTAGATGCTTCAAATGGTCAGAAAAGGGAATCATCAACATTTAAGGCACATATGTAGAGAAAAAGACTAGGAAGAAGCTTGTTTATTATTATTTTATTTCTCTTTGATAACCATAAAGGGAACTTGGGATGTTTACCCTAGATGCTATATCTAGAGGCATCTGTTAAGGTTTTAGTTGCTCTCTAGCCCTGAGTTTCTCCAGAAAACTGTATGACTCCCTGATACAAAACAGACCCTTTGGGAGACATAGAAGATGCCTTGCTTAGGGTTAGCTGAAGGCTAGGTGTGATATTTAAGGTGTGTCAAGAAAGTCTAGCCACCTTTCTTGGAGGCAGAAGTCTATACCTAAAGAGGGACATGATGAATCCCACCCTAAATTTAAGTGAGATAAATCCCATCAGTAGCTGAAAGTTAAATTCCTCTTGGTAAACATTTGAAACTTAGGTATTATCCTTCCTGATTATGATTAAGAAAAACAAATGTTGCTTCTGATGACACGCATTTTTATACTGTTGCTGTTGACTACAACATGTTTCATGAAAGCATTTCTGAATTGTGATAGACATCTCCTGAAAAATTCAGAAATGAATCAGATGTTATCAATCTTTGCATGGGATAGTTTGGAAGATGAACTATGATATTCTGGAATATGGACTAACCCCAAAAGGCATATCTCACCAAGATAAAAGAATAGAAATAAGTAAAGTACAAGTATATGTCCTATTCTGACAACTGGTAAAAAAAAAAAAAAAAAAAGTGATGTCTGAGAGATCAATAGGTGTGATGGGAAAAAGCAATAATGTCTTGAAATACCATAGCTAGATTTATCAGATGATATCTATAAAAACTCAGAGAGTATAATGCTTGTGCTGTTTTCACAAAACAGTACTTGCTTTTGTTGACAACTGTACAACTGAGAGTCTTCTGCCTATGCCTACACTACTCTGATTTCTGTGTTACATTTTATTTTGTTGTAAAAATCATACTTGAAGGCTCGAAATTCTTATTATCCTGGGAGGGAGGGAGGGAGGCAGGGAGGGAGGCAGGGAGGGAGGAAATTGGTTAGCTGTGTTATATAAAACATTTTTTAAATAGTTATCAAAATCAAAAATAAGACTAGGACAGGCATTATTCCATTTAGTAGCCTATGTTCCTGTTTTTTTCAGGGTGTTTAATAAATATTTACATACATACAGTCTAGTTCACTTGAAATTAGGAACACTTTCATCTCATAAACTTATAGAAATATAAGCTCAAAGCTCTATTTACATAGGCATCTTTAAGACATCTGGAAATAAATTTAGACAGTCAAGATAGAGTTTATTTGTGGGTTTTTTTAGTTGGTTTTTTTTTTTTTTAATGCCTCTTTGTTTTCTCATATTAATTTTAAATGTTGTATTACAAATTAAGATGGAAGCTTCTGGTCACCTCAGAACATCTTGATCAACCTCCTCTTCATCTCTTAGTTTTTAAGTGGTTGAATATTGCTTTTGTGTCTTCTAAACTCTAGACATCAAAAACCTAGTTCTTTCAAACTGTCTTCACTTGGCCTGTTTTCTGAACCTAATCATTCTCATTACACTCTCATGGAATTTTAACAATACTTCCACACCTCATTTAAATAAGACCTTGTCTGGAGGCCTCCTCAGTGTTGAGAAGTGTGGAAAAGATACGTTCAAAATATTTTAGAATGAGCTGCAGTAAAAATCCCTTTGCAACAAAACATCTAAGACAACAGACATAATCTTCTGGGACATTGGAAATGTCCTAGAGTACCCAAGATGACTGCTGAAATATATGACACCAGATGTTCTACCAGGGTAACAGCTGAAAGTCAGAAGAGAATCCCACATGAATGTATTACAGCTAAATCCTGTCTTTATTTCAGAAGGATTAGTTTATTGAGCAACAAAAAATTAGGTGCCCAATAGAGTTAAACTGAACTTCACCTAAGCATTCAGTGTTTGGATGTATAAGGACATATCTGAAATTAAGGAAGGTAACCAAGGCAGAGAGAATGAAAGTGTTAGTGAAACTGAAAGAGAACTGTTTTTCTCTTCTGGGTAGACATGCAGAGCAGGAATGATCCCCATCACTCCAAGTAAATCCAGTACTCATCAAACATAAAAGGAGCTATGCAGTCCCTGATACAAGAGAGTAGATCAGATCTCAATATCTGTGGAGGAATGTCTAAAAGACTTAATGCCCACAGTTAGAATACCCAGAAGAAACAGATGGCCAGTGGCTGAGTGGTCAAAGACTTTCTTTGGAAGGAAACACAAGCATACACAGATGGCAGTTTGACTAGACTAAATTTAAATCCCATAAACAGTGAGAACCATTTAAATCTTTGTATTCAGAAAACAAATTAGATCAAATCACAAACTGGTAAAATAAATTATCTAAGAGAAAGAAGGAAAGAAAGCTAGAGACTAGTGAGGAAGGTCCAGAAATATGCATTTCAACCGACTTGATGGCTTACCAAGTAAAGTACATTGGGAATTATTTTTAAGTGGAAAAAGAGACCTAGTAGGTCCTAGAAGAGACAATACTGAGGGCACAGATACAGTTGTCCTTTGTAAAGACAGAAAGATGTAAAGATAAAAGAAACAAATATGTCTACAGTTGGAGAACTTTTATGAGTCAGAACTTGAAAAAGAACAACTAAAAGGTGAAACCTGGACACACTGGTAGAAATGACAGAAACCTTAGATATATAATCACCAAGGTAAAGACATAAAATGAGCTGCAACTATCAAACAGCATAATTGAAAATACAATGGTTCTATAAATACATTGAGGAGGAAATGGTTAAAATTATAAATTTATTATTTCATGGACACTGTACATCTTCTTGACACTCTGTATCTTCTTAACTTAAAAGTGATAATTGTGATAGATAGTAAAATATTTACATTTGCAAAGAATTAGAAGGGAAGTACAGTATAGAGTGTGTGCATAAGTTAAAGAGATACAAGTAAGGAATTTCCTATGAGGAAAACCATTAGACATTTATTGTATGAGCTGGAAAAAAAAAAATCTTAGAAGTATTTCAGAAACAAGTAGAAGCAATAAATAGTGATTAAGAAATTGCTGAGGATGGAAGAGGTCCCAGAAGAATAAAGAGCAAGCATGGTACCTGTCTGTGAAAAGATTAAGAGAAAGGACTCATAAAGCTGTAAAACAATGAGCCTAACTGATTTCTAAAAAGACAGAACCCAAAATTAGTAAACAAGCATTTTTTACAAGCATCTATATAGCGATAAAGTGATACAAAATTATCTGGAATGGATTTGTGAAGAATAGATTAAAAAAAAAGAAAATGCATAAAGCATTGTTTCAGGAAAAAACTCAATGTTGTTTCCTTTTATGCATTTAAAGAATAATCCATTTTTATCAGCAGTATATTGGTGTTTTTCCTATATCATGCCAGCTGTATTATTCACTATTCTCATAGATGTAGAACTCATATTCATTCATTTGTTGAACTTTTCTGCTATTTCCCAGGGTTACCTGTATCATGACAGGAATACCTGTCAGACATGGTTTTGTTCTTTTATTTATCTTGGATCTAGTTCATCTCCCTTGGTGGTTTTTTGCAGTTTTGCCTTTTTTCTTCTTCCTGACAGTCATCAAGGTGCTCAGCTTCCCAGTTCCATCAGGTACCAAGTGTCCTTAAAAAGTCCTAGAGGGTCATAACAGATAGCTGATCTGACTCTAGCATTGGCCCACCACCTGTTTTGCCTCTCTGGACACCTAGAAATATCAACTACTCACTGAATTTTTTGTTTTGTTTTAGAAAGGATTTGAGGCGGAAGGTGTGTTGAGACTTTTTTGCCCTCTGAATTTCCTTCATACCAGTAAATTGAGCTGTCATTAGAAAATAAAAGGGATGATATGAATTCAAGCACAGCTGATGAAGTTGGGTTAATATCTAATTGGATTATATTTATTATTATTTCATATAAAAAAATAAAAGCATGGGAAAAGGAAAAACACCTTATGAATGATGAGCTAGAAAACCAGAGCTTGGGTTATTTGATTATAAAAAACGCAGCTGGTACCCTCTGAGGTGTCTGTGACCTGATACTTCCCTAAGCTAGCTGACATTACCTGATATCCTGTTATATGGGATAAGGGGTAATGGGTTTAAATTGGAATAGGGTAGATTTAGATTGGGCATCAGGAAGAAATTCTTTACAGAGAGGGTGGTGAGGCACTGGCACAGGTTGCCCAAAGAAGTTGTGGATGCCCCATCCCTGGAAGTGTTCAAGACCAGGCTGGATGAGGCTTTGAGGAACCTGGTCTAGTGGAAGGTGACCCTGCCCATGGCAGGGGAGTTGGCACTAGATGATCTTTAAGGTCCCTTCCAACCCAAACCATTCTATGATTCTGTCATATGACAGAGTACCTACAGGAGACAACCAAGACACTGTAGAGATCCTTAAACAGATTTAGATCCTCAGAGTGAGCTGGTCAGACTGACTCCATAGCTCCCACAGAAACCAGGCCCTGCACCAATACTGCTGAGCATTTTTCAGTCATCACAAACCACCGCTGTACTGTCTCTGATATCTGCATCTTTACCCTGAAGTTCAAAAGACCAGTTATTTGAATCAGTTCAATCTGCAATAAATTTAGGGGAAATGATCACATCTGACATTTATCTCCTTTTTTCCTGCTTATTTTTTCATCTGAACTGTAAATATGGTAAAAACCAATGCATACAATGGGTTAAAAATGAAGGAGTTCAGAGCTGATTTTGAGCACTAGATGGGTTTACCATGAAGATGTGTTGCAAAACACATATTTGAGCAGAATTTTTGTGGTTTGTGTTTTTTTTTTCACACTGGAAAATGAACACAGAAAAAATACCCATCAGATTACCCTTTTAGACTGGAGAAGTAAAACTGAGGACAGTTCAGAGTCACCTGTTCAACTTGTTACTCAACCTTCCAAACATGTAAGCAGAAAAATTTCTTTTTTATTATTATATCTGTTTCTGAGGGAAAAGGAATAAAAATAATTCTTTTTCAGCTCTGCTGTCTCCTGGTTGCAATAAGTGTTTTAAATTGGCTTCCTGCTATGGGAAACCTAAACGGAAGCTAATGTGGCTTATACATTTGTATTTCTTTAACTTTAAGCTGAATGGGTGTGTATAACACCCAGCAGGAATAAGTCTTGTTTTTACCAGCTGGCAAAGTCTGTTTATAAAATGACATTTTCAAGTCTGCTTAGAAATTAAGCTTTCTAGAAATAAGAAAAAATACATTAAGAATAAACTGCAGGTAATATTAATGTTGTCATTTAAGAAGTACATTTCTTGACAGAATGTTACTGTTCCTGTTCACAGCAGGCTGACAGACTAGATGGAGAGAGAATAATAAAGTTTTTGTCTATGTTTATGTCCAGTATATAAGACAGCTAAACTGAATAGAAGAAGAAAATGATGTGCCACTAATCCTCAAGAGAAATGCCAGTACAGATACACGCTGTCAGGTAATAGTCCCTTTTACAATAGAGAATGTAGGCTTACTCTTCTAATAATTTACTTGTACTCTACATAGTACTTGTCCAGGAATCATGGTTATTTTAACGTTGCGTTTCATAATTCCTAAAGCAGTGGATTCTCTTTTATCTCTCCTGCTCTCCCTTCCCACCATACATTTTCATACTTTAATTTCTATTTCTGTCACAAACAGAAAAATAAATGTCTCCTAGTATTTAAGATACCAGTTTTTGAGCAGGATAAGTAGCATGCTGAGTAACCAGAGATTCAAGAAGGAGTAACATGGCAAGCATAAACTCTACGCATCATTTCCTTTCTGTTCACAATGATGCATGCTGGAAGCAACCTAGCCTTTGTTTCAATGCCTGAACTATGTTGAAATTTATGTCTTTGGACCTCTAGCTGAGAATCTATCAATTACTGAGCCATATACCTGTAAACATCTCTATCTCTATGTCTGTCTATCTACCTACCTACCCATTTGTCCATCTTTCTATTTATCTATGAATATATTAATATATATATATGTTATATGTACACAGACACTGAAATGTTTGATATACATATAATGTTGTATGATACGTTGCGTCTTTGTTTCCTGCTATATTTTCTTTTCTAGACTGGTGCACTCTAACTAAGTAGGAAAACAGGCATGATTTTCTAGGACACTCACTGGAAATATTTTAGTTTTCCTACAATCATTTACTTTATGCTTGTTGAAAGCTGAGATGTTTATTAATGTATGTCTTGTTCTAGGAAGGCATAATATCAGTGCTGGTCCTCATTGCAACTTCACCTAATAATGAACTATAGCTCTCTCTGCTTGCCATGCTACTGAATGTAATTCAGTAACAAAGTAATTATTTATTATTAACTCAAATTAACACATATTTATTATATGCATATATTTCATTACAGCTGGTCTTTTGTCTTATTTAACTGCAGTGCAGACACATGGCTAGTAGACTGGAATTTATTCTCCCCAATATCATGATCCATTGGTTTCGGTTCTGGGACCTTCTCATGGGGAATTTATCTGAATTTACTTCTATAATGTAATACCACATTACAATATGTAAATGAAATATTTATACCATATCACATTAAATTAACTCATATTTATGAAATAGTTTCCCTGCTGTCCACAAAATTTCCCCGTGTCTTTAAGTCCTGCAATAGAAAAGCATAGTGTTTATTTTCAGTAAGAGCAATATACAAGGCTGTAGAATTAGAAGTGCTAAGGTCTAACTTTAGATTAATGAGTTTAGATCTTTCATAATGAAGTCAGGTATCTAAATTAAAAGTAGAAATTAATAGTAAAGTACAGGTACAGTACAGGTAAGAGCTGTTCAGATACCTGAAGACACCATATTAACCAGGTGTAAATCAACTGCTGGCTAAAGTGTCTGCCTCAGAGAAGACAAGCATGCTGGTGTGCTGTTAAATGCTTAGTTTTGCTTGAGTTACTGCAATTGTGTGTAGAACTGAATGCCATTTTATAAACTTCTTGAGCACTTTTTTACATATACAGAAGGTGTAGCTGAAATTAACTCACGGGATTCAAGAAGAAGAGGTAGTCTGTAATTTTAAGTAGTCTGTCTTCTGGCAGGATTGGTGTGCATTACCAGCAGGATTGCTGGTGATGTTACACTAACATCTTTTGCTACTTTTTAGGGATACAGTGATATGTTAAATGGTACATTGCATTATGTCACTGCAGTTTGCATTATCCTATCAATGACTGATACAATGTGAAACAAGAGGGCCTAATTTTACATCCTTTCTTCAAATTAACAGTTCCCAATTGAGGAGCTCAGTAAAACATGTAACAATAAGAAATAGAACATAATTATATTATTCTAGTACAAAAATATTTTTGAAAAATAATTGTTTCCTAGATATAAGTGACATGGTATAATTATAAATTTAATCTCACAGGTCTTACACTGCTGCTATCATGAAGTTACTCATTTTCAGAACCATTAAGTTAACCACCCTTCTGCTATAATGAGAAAGTCAAAGTGACCTTATATCATACAATAGGTGAAGTACATGGATTTATCATTTTCTACTTTAAGGCATCTCCTATAACATTTCTTCAGGTTGTATAAATCGAAGTTTTACTGGCAGAAGCAGCATCCAGGTGCTGATCTGGACAATAGGAAATACGTTATCACATGATATTTGTGACAGATCATTTCAGAAATGCAGATGTGCTTGACAGTATTGGATCCATTTTTATATCTAGGGATTAATTTCTGCTGCCTAGAACAAAATATCTAATTCATACTGTATATGGAAGATGTGATTGTCAGGTTATCTGATAAAAGACCTTTTCCACTCAAAAAGGGATAATAAGTAAAAGGGGGTGTGATAACACACAGAGACAGAGAACCAGTAGAAAAGGGCTAACAGAGGCCCCACAAAGTTCCCTGTCATTAACTGATGACCCATTAAGAAACTGCAGGCATATTTATGGAGAGGGACAGCCTGGACTTAGTAACTGATACAAAGACGAGAAACAGGAGGAACATGAGGAATTGGAATATCCTAGGGAGGGCTGTGGGACAACACAAATCCTAATGAGGAACATTTAGTTGAAGAAAAAGAAGGAGGAACAAATGGGAGGAATAGACAGAAGGGCGTATAAAAGGGGCAGATCAGGTGTAAAATGGGACTTTTCAGCATACTTGTCTGGCAGAGCCCTGTACCTCATCAGTCCAGTCTGTCCTGTATTCTTATTAAATCTTCTCTTAATGACCTCTCTGAGTAATCTCATTCTCTATCCCATATGTGTTAGTGCTACAAAGACTTAATGCTAGCTGCTGGCAGGGTTTGGTGTGAGGAGACAGGGCCAGCTCCTAGAGTCAGACCTTAATCTGACTGTGGGTTCCCCTGGCCTGTTGTGCCAATTACTGGAGCCAGTGAGGACTTCAAACTCCATCCACTGGTCTGGTAATGGTGTGTGTCCAAAAAAAACAGCTTCTTGTGGGATGTGCATGAGTGAGGAGCACAATGCAGGCAACTGGAGCAGGACATGGGCCACAGCCTGTGTGACAGATGCTATCTGCTGCAGGTGAGTGTCTGCACCTTCCCCAAACTGGGTGTACATGGGGTGTGAGGGTTGATTAACTGGCAAATTCAGAGCTGGATCAGCTGGCGAGGAGGAAGCCCTATCTCCAGGCAGGGATATTAGGTTTACAGTGGTATGGGGGGGGACCTGGGCATGTGGGGTGCCTAGGGGAAGAGTGTGAGTGCTGCATGTGTGCAGTGAGCACCCAACTGGACCAGCTGGTGAGTCAGGCACATATGGGGTGTGTAAGGGGGGCTGGAATACGGGCCAAGGGTGTCAGGCAGGCAGAAGGGCCATGCCAGTACTTGTGGGATCCACAAATATGCTTATGCTTGTGAACCTGGAGAGTCGGGTGGGTGTGCTGTACTAGTAACCTTCTGCCTCTGCCAGCCTAAGGGGAGGAGGTTATGTGGCTGACAGTGACTGTGTGTGGTTTGAGTCCCAAATGTGGGTGTTGATGGAGGCAGCGCCTTGTCTGTATGATTGGCAGTGTCTGTGTCCTGTCTGTCTGTGTGCAGCCTCACTGCTGGTTGAACCCACAAACAGGAAAGTAGAACCTGCATCCAGTGGCCTTGGATGGAGACCCTGAGGTCACAGGCTGGGCACAGTGATTTGGCAGGACGAATGCCGAGGCATGGAGCTGCTGGAAGCAGCAGGTGCTTGTAACATCCATTAACACCTACAGAAAGAAATGACAAAATTTACATCTATTATTACCTTACATTAGATTGCCTACTGTGTGTCAATGTTTACTATTTTTTGTTGAATCTGTTACTCATTTGCTGATTGCACTTAGAAGTCACAGGTTAGGAAAAGCATGTAAATACTGAAAATTTCAGAAAACATTCTATGTATACAAAATCAGATTATAAATTTCATAAAAATAAATGCAGTCATAGATAACGAACCAGAAGATTTTTTTTTATTCATCTTCCACTTAATGGAGAAATCCATTTGAACTGATCAGGGGATTTTCATTACACAACAGTTTGATGTGGAAAAGCAGCATTATCTGCCATTTACAGAGTTGTGAGAGATGATAAGTCATTACTTTCACCTCCTTTCTAAGCTACTGTTAACTTTTAAGTGTTAATCTTAATTTTCTGTTCTTTTATGCTCATCTGAAATATACTTTTACTGTTCCACAGCCTAAAACAGATACAGTTTTTACTCTGGCTATCTGGAATCAATTAATTTTGTACAGACCAAATCTGTACTCATGGGATTCATCTGTGCAATGCTTTTTCTTTCTCTTAAGGTTTTACTAAGTACCAATCAGCTTTTCTACCACCCTATTTTTTAATTATTTTTTCTACAGGAGTAAAAACTTTTAAAATTAATTAGGCTACGTCACTACAATAAGCTAATCAAGTTGTATGATGTTTGGTCAAATTAGACTGAAATAATTTATTTCTCTCTGATCCATGTGAGCAATTGATATAGACACTTTCTTATTGATAAAAATGAATATAATGCCCTTCTAAAAATAAAATTATTTAACGCAGATAAGCTAACTTCTTTCCTGGAAGTGGTAGTTCTTCTAAGTACACAGCAACACTGCATGTAAACAAACTTACAAATTAACTCCTAGTGATATTCCCACCATGAAATTATCCCATGCAGCCTCTTTCAGAGGTATATCACATATATTTGTGACGAAAAAGTCTTCTTACCATCTGAGGTGACAAACATTTGTCAGGTATTGGTCAGTCATATCATCATGGGAAGTAGAACTAAGAGCTAACCCTGGTTTGTACATGAAGGCCAGTGTCCCGCTGTATCCGCACCGGCTATCTTGAAGTCCATTCTTCTCAATAGGAACTCTCTTGATAAATACTCATGTTAACAAAATCCTGCTTTCAAAGTGTGTATTTCTCTGCCAACACAGCACTTTCATCCTTCACTTTCCTAACTTCCTACCCATCTCCTTACATGAGTCCAGATAAACTCCATCTAATGTCATTGATTTTGTGCTACTAGCACATCCACAAATGGACTTATATGTATAACTTTGAAATAAATATCATAAGTAGTGAATTAATTTTTCAGTCTTGATTTATTATATTGAAAAGCTTTCTATACTGACTCTGGAAGATGTAGAGTGATATTCTGTTCTGCCTATACTATTGATTTTACCTGAATCTAAAAGAATTTTTTTTTTCCCCCTTTGTTAGATGGAGTTAATTTCATCTTTCAGGGAATAATTAAGCAAGGAATCTAGGTGAAGAATTGTAATTCCATTTATCATCAGTGGAGGGAGACAAGCACTCAAAGGGGGCAATAAATCTGACTTAGATACATAGTTTTCTTTGAGAAAACTATGCACTTGAAGTTGCACCAAATTACTATGTTTCAGTCATTGTTACACAGGTTCTGCTCATGGCACTGGTGTTTACATTGTTCCAAATGAGGCATGGCAAAACATGAAGGGTGGTATAGCCACCAGTGAAAGGGAAACTGGCAACATCAAACTGCTTTGCTGGTATATGCTGTCCCCCTTGTCAGTAGTATCAAATATATTAAAACATGCCAGAATTATAAGTTACTCTTGTGTAGTTCGTTAGGCACAGAATTGTGTAAAACAACCCAAAAGATTCAACAGTGAATTGTGTAAAACACGCCAAAAGATTCAACCCTGATTCAGTCCCTGTGTGGATTTTAGCAACTGTGTGTTTTGTGGAGAAGAAAGTATCATAGAAACTTAGAATCATAGAATCATGGAATCACAGAATGGTTTGGGTTGGAAGGGACCTTAACGATCATCTAGTTCCAAGTCCCCTGCAATATGCAGGGACACCCTCCGCTAGACCAGGTTGCTCAAAGCTCACCTCACTTTCAATTTAAAATCATTACCCCTTGTCCTGTCACTACAGGCCCTTGTAAAAACTCCCCCCCGCCAGCTCCTTGTAGGCCCCCTTCAGGTACTGGAAGGCTGCTATAAGGTCTCCCTGGAGCCTTCTCTTCTCCAGGCTGAACAAGCCCAGCTCTCTCAGCCTGTCCCCGCAGCAGTGGTGCTCCAGCCCTCTGACCATCTTCGTGGCCCTTCTCTGGATTTGCTCAAACCGGTCAACATCCTTCTTATGGTGAGGGCTCCACAGCTGGACACAGTACTCCAGGTGGGGTCTCATGAGAGCAGAGTAGAGGGGGAGAATCACCTCCCTCAACCTGCTGGCCACGCTTCTCTTGATACAACCCTGGATACAGTTTGTTTTCTGGGCTGCCAGCACACACTGTTGGCTCATGTCCAGCTTTTCATCCACCAGTACTCCCAAGTGCTTCTCCTCAGGGCTTCTCTCAACCCCTTCTCCACCCAGCCTGTACTTGTGCTTGGTATTTCCCTGACCCAGGTGCAGGACCTTGCACTTGGCCTTGTTGAACTTCCTGAGTTTGGCAGAGGTCCACCTCTCCAGCCTGTCCAGGTCCATCTGGATGACAGCCCTTCCCTCCAGGGTGTCTATTGCACCATGCAGCTTAGTGTCATCGGCAAACTTGCTGAGGGTACACTCAATCCCACCATCCATGTCATTGACAAAGATGTTAAACAGTACTGGTCACAACACTGAACCCTGAGGAACGCTGCTTGTTACTGGTCTCTATTCAGACATCAAGCCAT
Source organism: Rhynochetos jubatus (assembly GCA_027574665.1). Taxonomy (NCBI): domain Eukaryota; kingdom Metazoa; phylum Chordata; class Aves; order Eurypygiformes; family Rhynochetidae; genus Rhynochetos; species Rhynochetos jubatus. Next base: position 100,003,185 of record CM050649.1, on the reverse strand, counting down.
TGACCACAACTCTCTGAATGCGACCATGAAGCCAGTTTTTTGTCTACTGAGAGGTCCATCTGCCAAATCCAGGCCTCTCCAGTTTAGAGACAAAGATGTCATGTGGGACAGTGTCGAACACTTTGCGCAAGTCCAAGTAGATGACATTGGTTGCCTGTCCATTATTCACAAAGGTCATGACCCCATTGTAGAAGACCACCATATTCGTCAGGCACTATCTGACCTTTGTGAAACCATGTTGGCTTTCACTAATCATCTTCTCTTTTTACCTGTGCCTTAGCATGATTTCCAGGAGGATCTGCTCCATGACCTTGCCAGGCACAGATGTGAGACTGACTGGCTTCTAGTTCCCTTAATCCTCCTTTTTTCCCTTTTTAAAGATGTAGGTTATGTTACCCCCAGGATGGGGGGCTCTTCATTACCCCAGTCCCTGTCCTTGCCTTCTGTGACTTGCAGGATACAGCTTGTGGTCTTGTCAGTGAAGACCAAGGCAAAACTTTCACTGACCACCTCGAGCTTCTCCATATCCTGGGAAACCAGCTCTCCCTTTTCCTTCCACAGAGAGCCCACATTGTCCCTGATCTTCCTTTTATCTGCTATGTATCCATAGAAGTACTTTTTGTTGGCCTTGATGTCCTGGCCATGTTGAATTCTGTCAGAGCTTTGGCTTTCCTAACCTGATCTCTGACTTGTCAGACAACTTCCCTGTAATCCTTGCAGGCTACCTGTCCCTGCTTCTGCCCTCTGTAGGCTTCCTTTTTGCACCTCAGTTTGTGCAGGAGCTGCTTGTTCATCCACACAGGCCTTCTGGCAGTTTTAGCATTCTTCCTCTTCATTGTGACGCAAAATAAATGAATAAAAGAAAGGAAATGGGGTTCTTATTTAGATTTTCTTTTTTGTACCAACTCCAAAAATTAATAGATTCATGTTATAATTCTTTTGGGTATGAGTAAATACAACAACTGTTGTGAATGTTGACTGCTCATTTCAGTGTTCAAAACAGTATCTGTCTGAAAAGATTCCATTGTATTGTAAATAATTTTCTCAGGCAGTGTAGGTCACTAATTTCCTTTGGAAAGGAATCAGCCAACGTCTTATTCAGGACACACCTGGAGGGCAATTTGCTTTACTCAAGTTTTGTGAAACAAAAATGACACACTGTTAATTTGCTTTTAAACTGCTTGCCAGGTCTATGAATTAAATGAGCAATTGGATGAGACCAAACTGAATTCATTGAGATATCAGCTATACAGTACATTTATTTTGCCTGATTGTGATAGAAAAGCCTTCTATATAAGCAGTTAACATGTTCACATCTTCCACACTTGGCCTTTTCAGAAACCCCAGAAACAAATTCTTTGCAGATTTATATTCCACTCTGCATGGAAGAAAATATGGATTTTAACTTCAAATGGTTTATTTCTTTTTTATTGTGTATGTGTCTGTATACTTACTGTTTTGATTACTTTGCATGATGGCTTAGCCTGTATGTGGTGTGGGGGGAATATGTAGCTCTATAGAAGGATATATTTGCAAATAAAATTTGCAAGAATACTCAAGCTCAAGATCCATTTAATTTATGTGTTTACAAACATTTATACTTCAATATTAACATGTAATTTATTACCATTAATTTATTAATTGATCAATTAGTACATGGCAGCTATTTGCATAAGTAAGGTCTCAGTCTCTATCAGCAGTACAGTGAGCAACAAATGTAATCATAATATTTATTCTACATTTCAGTTAAGCTTAGCTCAATTGATTTTGGTGGTTGGAACAGCCTCTGTCACTATAGAGAATTTAACGAAGGTGCACCCATACTAGATTATCTTTGAAAAGACACTATCTTAATGTTAATGTATAAGTGGTCACCACCTCCAGCATTTCCAGGCCAAGGACTCCTCCTGCCCATCCTGATGCCCAGACACCTGGGGTCTTTGCCCAGACAGAGGGATGAGGCTGCTGCTATCCCTTCAACCTGTGGTGATACTGACACACACACATAGAGGCCAGGGACAGGCTGGTCACACAGACAGGCACAGACAGGTTGCTGCCTCCAGCATCACTTCAAGACAGGACTCACACCAGACACAGGCACAGCCAGCCATGGACCCTCCTCCTCTTGGGTTTGCAGAGGCAGAAGGTTGCTAGCACACACACCACACTCTCCAGGTTCACAAGTACACACAGCCCCTCTGCTTACCCCGCCTGCTTGTTGACACGCGAAGCATCAATTGAACAGAAAGATACCAGCACAAACCACAACAGGAAAAAAAGTTACTGCTAAATTCATTGTATTATGTCATGTAATGATTCAACACATGGACCTACTATATACTTCTGGATGACAGACATCCAGTGAACAAGCTGGAGGATTGAGATTGTGGAGGAAGAGTCCTGTATCTGCAAGTAACACAGGAGGTGGGAAAGGGCTGGGGATGTTCATCGAGCTGGTAGAGAGGGTGGATCATGATCTGATACTAATTGTCCATGGACAAACCCACGATCTTCTTCATATCTCTGTTAAGATTAAATATAGGCACTTGATAACAAAAACTGCCCCTGAATACACCAGGATCTTGACAGGAGTCAGGATGAACTAAGTTCATTTGCAGATTAAACAATACCAATTGAGTTATAAGGTATTTCCTGGGGGTCATTGATCACAAGGAAGGAAATAAATGCAGCTAGTCATTATTCCCAGGAAACTGTTCTGATGATTTTATTCTTTTCTACACATTTCTAAATGCTTCATGACAAGGTCGGATAGCAAGTACATGCGTATCAGGAAGATAGGCATCTTAGAAATGCTTATGGTAGAGACCCTGAAGGTTGTTTATACTATTATAAGGTGAGAGTGAAAAAGTAATCTCTAAGGTACATACCTTTGCGATGGCTATTGCTATTTAATTGGTATGTATAAAGCTTTTCTGGAAAATTAATGTACCATTTACTAAGCAACCATTTTCTGTGAGATCTCTACATTCTATTCAGCATGTAATTAATATTTAAACATCTTTTTCCTCCTCTATATTTTTGTATTGTTTCTGAATGACAAATATTTTTACAGCTTGAATAAACATTAGGCAGAGTCCTTAAGTTAATGTTTGTGTATATTTTCTGTTTAGTTTACATATTGAATGTCTGACTATATCTGTTTCTAACCTTAAGTGCATGCCAAGTACCACATATTACTTTTCCTGCGTACAGAAACATAATTTATTCATTGATTGAGGCATAACCCCAAAATTATCAGTAGTAGCAGCAGCTAAGAACCGAATGATCATTGCATGATTCTGGGATTCTGTAGGAAAAAAAACATTCTTACCCTCCTAGTAAGTTCTTGATCTCAAACTGAATAATCTTCATTACTGTTAATACAAAGGACAAAATCTTAATCTGCTTTACACAGAGAACTGTAGAAAGAAAAAAAACAAGAAACAAACCAACAAAGAGCCAAAATAGAATCTCTTTCCCATTTAAAACCTAGAGATATTATAAATCTTTGAAAATTAAATTGAGTATGTGGTTTTGTATATCTGTTTTTATGCTGGAGCCTGCGGTGGGGTCATTCCTTTTGAATCTAACTTATTATGTATTACATTTACGTGAAACACCCTTGGGAAATACACTGTTTATAAATAGGTACAGTAGAGATTATATTTAGGTATATCTGAGCATAATATTAAAAACGTATTTGTTTCCCATGTCTCTGGGAGATTGGGTTGGGATCAAACGTGGACAGATTTAACAGACGTGGACGGAAAGGTTTTCTATTCATTTTTTTTAAAATATCTATTAATCTGAAACACTGCAATACTCCAGTTATGGGGTCCATAATTTAATTATACATTGTTTCAAACCTTTTGAATATTCCTGTGACCGGATATTCTCTGCTTGGTTTTTTTGTTGTTTTTTTTAAATGGCAAATACTGAATAATCATCCTTATCCATCATCTGTACCATGTCAATCGTGATTTTGTAGGCCTTTCTCAGAGTCTTAACTTTTTCAAACTGAAGTTTTCCTAGGCTGCTTAATCGTTCTTCATATGGAGACCAATATTCAAAGATAGGGAGACAGAGAACAGGATGGATATCATTCATGCTTAAATGAAGAATGTAGTTAGAACTGATATAAAGCTGGTCTCAAAGGGAGGAAAGACCTTCTTGCAAAGAATCACACAGAAATCACAACGTTGAGGGATTCTGGAAGACTGTCCATCTGATTTACTGATCAGTAATTTTTGCCTTTTGACAAAGCAGCTGTAAAGGGAGGGATTTGGTCCTGGTCTTCTCTTTGGCTTTATATTTTGAATGGGGAACAGTGTTCATAAAGGACTAAAGGAATGTTTAATTAAGAACAGCATATTGTAAATCATGCAAGAAAGTAAACCAAAGGAAGAGATTTCCATACAGTGAAAACTTCCTATGGAATCTTGTGGTGGAAGGCATTATATATTATTGTTATGCATATAAATAATTATACAAAAGATCAATAATTATATTGTATAATATTGATTTTCCAACATTAGTTTAATAATTTATTATCTTTTAAATCATTATTATTTTGAAATATTGCATCCATTATTACAAAAAGTTAAAATATGCACAAATTCATCAACATTCCAATAACTTATTTTACTTGTCCATGATCCTGTGTATTAATCTGAAGAAATGAAAAAGAGCATTTAATTTCTGGGACAAAATGAGAATTGAATGGTTGGAGGGCAATACTAGTTCTGTCACAGTAGGAACCACAGGATTTTTTTTTTACTTAGTGTACTGTAAAAAGCTCTTCTCGGGTTTTCATAGTGTATACTACAAATAATGTTCACCCTGAGGATTTAATAGCCCTGTGTGGCATTTATGGTCTTTTTACATCAATTTCTTGATACATAGTGTTTATTCTGTGTATTGCAGACTCAGTAGTAGAGTTTATTGAAGCCATCATTTTCAATGTCCTCAAAGTGTTTCAGCTTCTTCTTCCTAAGTATGACAAGAAAATGTATATTTAAAGTATAGATTCTTGACTCCTGCCATGGGTTTGTTTGACACAGCCAGCTGTAAAACGTATTTCACAACAGGATATTTGAGCTGTGCAATTACATTAATTTGTGTCAATGAAGATATCAGGAATATATAATCTATGAAGTCACACTTTCTTACTATTGGGAATAAGTTACCTACTAAACCATTACCCGTTGAGACAATGCATTGATGTGAAACACTGATTACAAATGTATCTCAACATGAAAGTTGACACATTAGTCCATAGCAACAATTACTGCAAGGGCACATAGCTTCCAGAAGCAAATCCAAATATTCAATTCCACGCAGTAGTTTTGGTGATTACAATATTCAGTTTATGACCAGTATGATCTTTTAAATGAAATTGCTTGTTAATTTCCTTCTATTTTTTTTCTTTTCCAAAACAGTAAAAGCAATTACCGTGCTTGTCATTATTACAGAATAATTGCCTGTCAAATTTAGTTTGAAAAAATAGTCATTTTAACTCATGCAATTCTCACACAGTTTTAAAATCCCAACACCTTCTTTTAAAGGTTTGTTTGGGGTTTTTTTTAATAAAAAATGGTGATATTTTCCTAATATATATATTTTTTTTAATATCTGAATGTAAGGTATTGACTTTCAAAATTAAGACATTTGAGATTGAGAAATTGAGATATTCAAAAATTATCACTTCTCAATCTCAGGTAACTTCATGGTTCCTCTATAAAGATACCTTTTTATAGCCATGCTGGAAGGATTTTTCCTAAGACAGGAAAAGTGAAATGTACAACTGTATAATTCATATGCATGATATTGTCACTCTGAGACATCTGATCAGAGATATCCAAAATCTGTACAACAGAGACCTACACAAACATTTTGCTGTTCCAGAAATAATAGGTTTATGTCTGTGGACTGCCTAAAGTACAAGGAATGGGAACACTATCAATTTGCCATATGGCTGTGTTGCAGAATGTTTCTACACCAAGATGTTTTCAATTCCCTTTATTTTTTAAGAATCACCACCTGTTAATGTATTTTGTTTGTAATTGAATGTTGTTTATGCTCTTCTCCATCTTCCCTCTGCTAAAGAAAAAACATCAAAACAGATTTACAGTGATTAACGATGGTGGAATTTGCCTTCTCTGTGTTCTTGAGTGAGAATCTGTATTATTAATATGGAGGGGGATGCATAGAAAAGAAAGCAGCAACGCCTAGAAAACCATGGAGTCTGACATCTGTATCTTGAAACAGGTGCCAGAATTTGTTTGCTGGGGATATGTATCTTCTCTTTACACAAAAGTTATTTATTCTCCTATTGTCTGTATTTTCCCTACTATTAGTGTATCATGTATGTTAAGGGTGTTTAAACTGAGAGTAAAATGAACACCCTCCTTGCAGGTACCTCAACAGTCTCTCTCTAAGAGTATCTTCTCACAACTTCTTTAGAACCATGCATTAGAACCTTTATGAAATATTAAAAATAGTTGCTCAAAGATCTTCTTAAGGATTTTCAATTTGTTGATGGATTGTGTCCTGAAGCATAAAATTCCTGGAGCAAATAATTTCAAAAATGTTTTTCTTCTTACCTAGGTATTTTCATTATCTGTGTGTGGTAGGTTGAACCCAACCAGGAGCTAAGCACCCACCTGGTTGCTGTCTTACTCTCCTGCTTCCCAGCAGAATAGGAGAAAAAAATGGAAGAGAGAAAGCTGAAAAATCATGAGTCAAGATTAAGATAGTTTAATAGGTGAAACAAAGTTGTACAGGCAAGCAAAGCAAAGTAAGAAATTAATTAGCTACTTCCCATCATCGGGCAAATGTTTAGCTACTTGCTGGAAGGCATGACCTCAACAGACACAGTGGTTACTTGGGAAGACAAATTCTGTAACAAACATCCCCCCTTCCTCCTCCTTTACCTGAGCTTTTGTTGGTGAGCACATCATCATATACTGTGCTATGTTGCTTTGGTCGGCTGGGGTGTGATGCTCTGGCTATGTCCCCTTGTAACTACTTGTGCACCTCTAAACTACTGGCTTGGTGGTGGGGTCACGGTGAGAGAAAGAGAGCCTTGACACAAATCCAAAGCACAGCATAACCATAATATTTCCCCAGCCAGAGCCAGCAGACCATGTTAATGGCTTACTCTTCTTGGAGTCCCATTACACTGCTGACCTTAGTTCCTGCCTGGGAAGATCTTACTTGGGGCAGGGCCGGGGCGGGGGGGAAGAAAAAGAAAAGCTGTAGCCAAAACAAAAGTAAAAATTTAAATTTTTTGTTTATTTTTCTTTAATCTGGGTCAGCACATCTGTGCCTGTCTTAACACAAAATCTTATTTCCATAGAAAGTTTCCCTGACAGGTTACTTGCTCATGTATGTATTCACACACACACATATGTCTATTATATACACAATATATGTCTATTTTTATATAACAATTGTTGTTTGCTATTAGTTGGGAGTTTGGGGGATTATTCTTTTTTCCATCAGCTAAGTTATACCAGGACAAGAACAGAAGGTAAATAAGGACACATATATTAAATGACACCCAAAATTATCCATTATTTTCAATATTTTATACTTAGTAGAGGTAAGAAACTATATAAACTGAACATTTTTGAAGTTCACAAACTCTCCCAGCTATAACTGCTTCTCAATGTATATTTTTTTCCCTGTATATTAGTGTTAACTACATTATGAGTGAAAGGGATTTTTGCTTTTATGAGACGATATAAGTAAGCTTTGCAGAATCATCTTACCTAAATAATCTATGGCATAAATGCTAATTGATTTTGCTGCCTCTTGCAATTGTGTGTAATACCTCTACTTTGGTTAGAAGTTGTAGTCCCCACATTATTTTGCAAGGAGACGCACTGAACTTCTCTGGTAAACTCTGCAGAATACGATGTAATATACATGAATAATTCAAGTTCAAACACGTGGGCTTGCATTTAATGAAACTTGAATTAATATCATAAAAATGTGTATTCTTCAAGCAGCTTACAGTGATAAACTGCAACAATTTAAAGTATTGTATAATCTGCTTAAAACTGTTGCAGTCTTTGATTTGTAATTGGCTTTTTGTTTTTCAGCAGAGGAGCTGTAATGCAGTTATGATGCACAGGCAGAAGATTTGAGTAAAGTGATCTGTACTTATTAAAAATACAGCTGATACATATTTACAGATGAATCTTTACTCTGTTAGTCACTGGTCTTTTTTAAAGAGCTTGTTGACCTGATGAAAGCAATTCTCTATATTTTTAAGTTTACACAATCTAAAATCACAAACCATTTGTATGTCTCAGGCAGAAAATACAATGTTAATTGTTTAGTCAGATACTTCAGGAAAATGCTTGAGCAAGAACAAAATGTAAGCCATTTTACATTAATGTTATGTGAACATTTATGTGCTTATAAGCTTATATTGCTGGATGGACTAAAAGCTTTTTGTGGATCAACTTCTCCTGCAATAAAAGGGCATAGAGTTTCTATCACATTAGGTAAACTTAACATAAAAATACAGTAACATAGACTTGTGATAATATGGACATGAAATCTAGACCTAGATACTAGAGGCAAGATTTTTATAGGACCATCTTCACTTAAAAACTAAGGGTTTTTTCATGTTGTACTTTGGTTGGAAGTCTATTCTATGTTATCTCATAATGGCTGTCTTTCTCAAAATCTTATCTTTGCGGACATGTCTATTATTAAGTAATGCTTTGAGGTCATTAATCTCTTATTTACAGTTTGAAAGCAAGGTCTGTACTCTTAAGTTCACTAAAATCTATAAGCAGATAGACCCAAATGGAAACATTAACCAGGCTAAGGATACAATCAACCACGTGGTTGTGTTTATAGTAAGTTGAAATAGCTCCTTGTAAAAAAATCGGTAGCACTAAATAAAATTGTATAACTATAAATAATTAAGAAACAAATAAATTTGTGCAGTAGTCACTAAGTATACTGTGTGTTTGAGCTCTGACTTCATAATTAACTGCTTAAAAAGGGTACAAGCTTAACTTTATTTAAAAAAAAAAAAAAAAAGTCCTTATTTGATTATTGGAAATGGCAATTTTACATCTTGCATTTGTTCATAATTAATATAATTAGAGTCAGACACTGAAAGAACTTCTGTGGCTCATAATTGATTCCCTGCTCATTCCAGTTGCATCTGTAATTTTTAAAAATTTTACCACAGACATCTGCGAGATAATAGCTGTGTGTTCATTCTAAGGCAGTCTGTCCTAAAGTACAAATCCGAGCTGACTCATTGAGATCACCATATGAACTTACAAAATTATTCTCTTGGAATGTAACATTAGGAAATGTCATAGCAAACTAGCTTGCTCACATGTTAACTGCACTTACATATTAAAGACGGGTGAGAAGGCAGTGCTTAGATGCAAATGGGGTTTATATTACCATTTGAGGTTCACTGATGCCAAGCTTCTTTAATCAGATTTTACCACCATATGGCAAGCATCAGTTTTATCTTGTGGTAATCTGACCTTCTTGCACCAAATCTCCAGTGAGTACAAATAGAAACTGAAGAAGTGTCATCTGCTTTTGGATCCAAAATATAACCAACTCTGACTAATGTTGAAATTCTATCTTTTTGCTAATATGTACTGTATGGCAATTATTATAGCAGAATTGACTACTTGAATCCCAGGCTAGGAAACTTAGCAGGTCATATTCCCCAGGACAGAACACAAAGCACCTTGGTTGCTCGAAGATTTATTACAAAGTAGTAATTCACACTGATTCTTTTCCAGGGACAAAATTTGAGTTTACATTAAGTCTCACCCAAATGCTTGACACTTTTCCTGCTGTTTTTCCATGTGGGTACTGGCGAGGCACCATGTACTGCCACAGCCAGATCATAAGACATTATAAAACCTTGGGTAATAAGGGACGGAGTACCAGTGCCTGGCTGCTCTCACATCTCTGAGCTGAAAGTTTAGGCTCAGGCAGATATTAATAACCGGGAACAAACGTACTGCTGCAAAAGACAGCACTAATGATTTCAGATTTCTTGGTCACAACAGTATTCTACTAAACCAATTTTTTCCTTATGAAACAAAGGGTCTAGTAGGGAAAGTGTGATTTTGGAATTTGTTCAAACCCATATAGAAATACTGACTGAGGATCTAGAGGTATAATGGGAGTTGAATAAAAATCACTTAAAAGTGACTAATGATGACTTTTCTAAGGAATTGATGATAGAGAAAAAGAAGAAAAATCATACAATTCGGAAAAGCCAACAATGGCAACTCAGGGAACTAAGATACAAAGTGCTTCAGAGAGAGAGAGTTTTAGATATGAAGGAATGTGAGACGACTGGCAGTAACAGAAAAAATGAGATTATATTAATATTGGCAGACTATCCTATTGCACAGGAAAGAGGAAGAATATTAAGTCAGCAATACAGGACCAGAAACACTTCAAGGACATGAAAACAAATATTAGATAAATACATGAAGAATGGAAACAAGGGTAGATGTCTAAGAATTTGCCTAATGGAAAGAAAAACATTGGAATAGCATCAGAGAGACTAAGGCGCAAAATGGGTTTCCATTAGCAAGGAGCAGAAAAGCCCTAGAAGGAAATAAGAAATAAGACAAAAAAGAAGCAAGGACACAAACCGAACACTGGAATAGGTAAAAATTGAGACAAATAATGCCTTCTTTGTTTTAAAAACAAACAAATAAACTATCTCCAGAACCTTGTTTTAACTACATACATAAAGAAATAAATTAATGAAGTGTTATGAGATACAGAACAGAACACAGAAAGAACACACTACAGTATATCTTCCTATAAAGTAGGGTGGGCAAATTCAAATTGTGCAGCTTGATTAAATTAATCTTTTTACATAAGGAATTAGTTTACAAAATGTCTAGACTCCTGAAAAATTATCTTTAGGAAGTTAGGGGATCCAGAGTTCTAACATGAATAAGCTTAATAACTGAGCTCAAAAAAGTTGAGAAAAAGAAAATTTAAAACAAAAAAACCAAAAAAAACAACAAAAAAAAAAGGATCCAGAGCATTATAGTCATCTTAGACTAACTCCACTTTCCGGCAGGTTTCTGTAAAAAATTATTAAGAAATCAATTTATAAGTAGCTCAAAGATAATACCGTGATAAAAACGGACAGCATGCGTTTGTCAAGAACTGATCATGTCAAACTAATTTAATTTCTTTCTCAGACAGGCTAATGGAACTAGCGAATAAAGGAAAAGCAGTAGGTTTGGTATAGCTTGACTTTATTAAGGGTTTAGACACTGCCATGCATGACATTCTTATAAACAAGTTAAGAAAATGCACTTAAAGCATAATCACCCATTGAAAACTTACTCTGAAGAAGCAGTTATTAATGACTTATCTATATAAAGGGAAGGTGTTTCAAGTGTCATTCCTCTTGAACTGTCCTGAACCTAGTTGTCCTTGATATTTTCATTAGCAGTTGGAATGGATGAAATATGTAAATGAATGACATTACAGTAGAATAGGTATCACACATTTTCAAGGACAGGTTAAGACTGTAAGGTGATTTTGACAAATTCCTACAAATTTCAAAGATTGAAATTCAGAGAATTTAAAATTCTTATTTAATTTTCGATATGCACAACACACATTGTCTCACCCCCTACTATGACTGAAAGGAAATTCAGAGCATTCAGTCAGAGAATACAGAGAAATACAATGGTAATCCAAAATCCTAAAGCGCATTGAGGATTTTTTAAAATTGAGGACTAACTGATTTGGCACTAAAATTATTTTTAAAAAAGAAACAATGCAAAAAAACCAAACATAGATCTTTTCCTTAAAATGGTTTTGAAACTATGATTCAGCAATGTGAAACAAAAAGAAGAGCCCTTATTCTGGAATATATTAAGGCAGCATTTAATATGTAAGACTTTATGGTGGTAAGAGCTCTGCTCTCTGAAGCACAGGGGAAGCTCTGGCTGGAATCCTTCTGCTTCTTAACAGCCACAGATAGGTGTCCACAATCTCCAAACCAAATTGTCAGAACTGCATTCAGACAGAAGATCTTCGATGTCCTGTTAATTGGTTGGGTTTTTTTCCAGGAATAGTAAATTATACCATCTTCATGAAATACCTCGTGTCTCAATAAATGTATTTAGGAGCATCAGTTATAGTATGTTATTTTAAAAATCTTGGCTAGCATAGTGAGGTGCTTATGAATAATGTTGTTATATTTCACTAAGCTAGAAACCCTTTCTCACGGTAAGGGTGCTTAATTTCAGATTCCATAAACTCTCAGTAGGCAGTGAGACAATGTGTTTTGTGCATATTGAAAAGTAAAGCTCTGTACAGGACACATGCTGACTCAGAAAGACCTTCCAGTTTATGAAGCCAGAGAAAATTAATTATATCTTCTCCCATTGCTAGGTGCTATCATTTATGTTCCCACTTACTACGTCGCAGATTAAATAGAGGAGTGAGAGCATTATTGTAGAGTGTTAAGAAGCTTTAGTGCACAGACATACTTATTTCACTCCAGCTATTTAAAGGGCTGGCTGAGCATTTGCATGATCTTCTTTAAATGATAAAATAACTATAATCAATCCATGCATTCAGTGTACTTTGTAATAGCTCATCTGCCATATTGCATTTATATTCCAGTAATGAAGTTTATAAATTTTTCAAGCAATTCTACAGCATTTTATCCATTAGTCCATTCTGGGAACTGAACAGCCACTCCACTTCTAGAGCTCAGCTGAAAAGGCAGATCCAAAGCATGTAGCCATTTGAATGGTTTATTAAACTTCAATCATAACCAATTAGTAAGGATTGTACTGTTCCCCGCCCCCACTGGTAAATACTCATTTATTTTCTTGTCTCATTTAATGTCTTGTATATCCTTATTAAGAAGCTTTCTCCTCTGCATAAAGAAACATGCCTGGAAAAACAGATGAAAGGAAACAAAGAAGTTCTTGTAGAATATACATGCTGACATTTAAGGTTTTGTAAAATTTAATTCACTGGGGCTCTGTCCCTGCACTGTCTTGTATAGCAGAAAGAGTAAAAAGACTACACACTTTCCAATAAGTACAGAGAGGAAGATGTAGGGTGTAGAAAAATACTATAGGGACAAAAATCATTCCTGCTCTCTGGAAAATTTTGTTTTGTCCTCTCACATAGCTAGAAAAAGTAAAGGGCATGCATACTAAGAACTGAAAGAGCAAACAGTAGCTGACAGAGAAAAAAAAAAAGAGAAAAGAAATTTCATCCTGTTGTATAAATTGGTAGGTAGTCTGAGCTCCACACTGCAGACAAAAATAATCTCTCCATTTCTTTTTTAAAGACATCTGCTCCTGCATGTTGAGAACAATCACTGCAGTGGTGCTGAAAGTGATCCTATAAGAAGGATATGCATTCATTCTGATATTTCCTCTAAACATGTCTTGAATCTAAAGCCCACACACAGACATTAACGTAATTCATTTTGCGCTAAGGTCTGGCCTCTAAAATCTCCTCCAGATGTGGGTTTCCTCTAAGGTTTCACAGCCTCATATGAGTAAGGCATCAAGAGTATTTGAAGTGGTACTAGATAGAATAGAATATTTCAGGATTATTTGTTTGCCTAATCTCTTCATTGAGGAAATATTCTGTTTTGACAGGAAGGTATTTCATTGAAGGGTTTTCCAAAACTGTGGTACAGATTCCAGTAAAAATCAAATAAAAAAACCCAAACAAACTATGGAGACCAGACTAGGGTTGTTAAATGCTGTCAATGGTTCTTAAATTCAATTCCTCCATCTTATTGATTGATAAAAGGGCTCAGGTTTCAATGTTCTAATTTAAAAGGAACTAGACTGTCCTACTGGTGTCTGTTGGAATGGTTTCACTTTGTTCAAATGAACAAACATAATGAGAAACTATTGTATGGTGACAGTCCTACCCAAATGCCCACTCTCCTAATCACTGACATACAAAATTAGACAATCATTCTCATTAACATAACATATTTAATTTTTTATTTAAATAATCCAGCAGGACATCTGGTGGCTTGGGTATTGCAACATGATATGGGAGTCAGGGACTTAACAACAGTCACACTGAGGTATGGTAGAGGTCCAGGTTGTTGACAAGCTTTAAGGTATTGAAGTATAACTGAAGTGCATTCCTTCAAAGTGTATTTCTTCACTTTCTTCAACCTGTGGTTTAGAGTTGGAAGGTATATCAGTTTTAATATGTTTAAATGCCTTTCATGAACCTTTTTCCTATGCATTCATTAGATCAGATTTTGAAAGAAAAGTACTCTGGCATATGAATTTGGGATTTAATTAAACAATGTGTTAAAAATCACATTACTTCTTTGTTTGGGATTTACCATCTTAAAATTTTCATTGAATGAACTCTGACTCCTGTTTTGAGAAAAAAACATTCTTCCTTCACTTAATAATGTAATTTATGACTCTTTCTTCACTGTTATTTTTATGAATTGAAGAAACTTAGAGAAAGATTCAGTTTAGGATCAAGACTCATAGATGGGAAGGTCAACATGCAGAAGTAAGCAAATAAGATAAACATGTATACACTTACATACATGAGATGCCATTAAACTAAGTGTGTAAACACAGTGGAGATCTATATATAGCTCAATGTAACTAAACACAGAGGCACTGGACACTACTTGAGACGCCTTGGGGTTTCTTACTTGACTTCCAACTGCTACTCCAGAAAAGCATGGTTCCCTAGATAGCCCCTGTCATAATTCCTAACTCTACTGAAGTATCAAACACCCTGAAGTGTCTAAAATTTCACTAGACAACTACGCTATCTAGTTTAGGATGAACTGAATTCTTCATGAGTTAATTTGCTTGGACTGACTATTCAGTCTCAATTCAGTTGCTTGAACTTAGGTTTCTACTCTTAGTTCAGATGCCACAGGCTATTTCTCAGATATTCTCAACAGGCAGGCAGCTGTGTTGCATAATAACAGATGTTTACAGTAGACCTATATTTTATAGCAGAAGTTTAGATATTTAGAGTAAAAGTGGACACTAATGTAGAGACATCTAAATATATCTTAATCTTCAACTGTGTTATTCCCATGGACTGTTTAATCACTTCTAATAGGAGGTACTTTCATTTCTGTAAAACACAAGTTCAGATCTTGGCATTAGAGACAGGGACATCAATATCAGACCTTATTTTTTTATATGTCATCTTAGGAACTGATTACAGAAGTGTTTCTAAACAGTGGTCATTTACTCAGGTCTTTCTGCTTTGTGAACTGAGAAATAAATCCAATAACTCAAAATTTTATAAATGTTTTCAGGCAAATCAACTCTTAAATCTGGATTTGGTGTCACTGGAATGTTTTATGTATATTGCATACATCCTGGAGCCAAAAATCAAACAATTATTTGAGACAAAAATTTAAATGTTACTTCAGCAAGTTGTCAACATGTTGATTATATTTTCAAGGCTACTAAATGTCAGATGAACACAGGGTTTTTTTAGATATGCATTATACATTTAATAAATCACTAAATAAGCCTAATAAAAATAATAAGTACAAAGAATTTGGATACCTAAATTCATAGCTGTCTGTAATTGTTTTAAAAACTAAACCCTTTCAGTTTAAAAACTTTTTTCCTTCTTTGCTTCTGATTTTCATTGTAAATTACTTCATTTTCTGGAACCACTTACATCATAATATTAATTCATCCTGAGTGTTATAAATAGTGTAAAACACTGGGTAATTATGATAAATGTTAACTTATTGTTTAGCTTAACTGTAGAATAAACATCCTTCAGTGTCTCACTATGGAAATGAGCTCTTAGCTAGCTAAAATGAGATTTTTATCATATGCTATTTAATTACATAAAGTTGTTCTCTTTGAAATCTGACTATCTAATGCTTACATGGGGGAAAAAAAAAAAAACAACCCAAAACCAAAAAAACAGTCTAAACAGCCAGAAAGTTATCTGTGAATGTTATAATCATAATAATGAAAAAAAACCAAAAAGTCAATAATCACCCAACCAAACTAATATTTTACCATATTTTCTGCAGAGATGATTATTTAAATTTAAAGGTATCTTACTTATTCAAATGGGATGATATTTTGAGTATACAACAGTATTGCAAGCCATAAAGTCTGTTGAGCTGCACAACCTTGGAATTCAAACAGCTACATCACTTTGGTCAGCCGGGGTCTGTTGTCCCAGCTGTGCTCCCTCCCAATTTCTTGTGCACCTCCAGCCTACTTGCTGGTGGGGTGGTATGAGGAGTAGAAAAGGCCTTGACTCTGTGTAAGCACTGCTCAGCAATAACGAAAACATCCCTCTATTATCAACACTGTTTCCAGAACAAATCCAAAACATAACCTCCTACAAGAGACTATGAAAGAAATTAACCCTATCCCAGCCAAAATGAGCATAACAAGTTTATGTAAGAAATTTAAGTAATCAGCTAATCTTTAGCAGTAGTCTCCCTACATTATGTATACTGAAACAAAATCAAGCAACATATATTGATGTATGTGAAAAAATCATGGACTTTTTTCTTCTGAAGAAGAAAAACTCCAGTAACCTCTATGTTAATATCTGCAGTATTAACCTATTTCTGATTGTCAGTACTCATTTGTATGCAGGTAACAAGTATTCCACATTCTGCACTAATTGTTTGAAGATGCCTAAGAAAATAAGATGCCTTCCTCCCAATTCCAAATATAGTAATGAAAAATTTTTGCTCTAGAACGTTTTCCTATAAGGAAGGATGAACGAAGAAAATGGATGCTGTCACAGCTTCTTAAAAATATACAACCTTAAACAACAGAACCCTGGTAAAATCTTGAAGAACATCTTGTCTGTACCCATTCATTCTTGCAATGAGCTTCCCTTCCTCATTACTTCTTGTAGAGGCCTTAATATATGATCTAGAGCATCACACAGTGAAAAGATAAAAAATGTCTTCAATAACAGCCTCACCCTCAGAAATCTGAGAACATGTCTCATTTATCTGTATGAGTGTTTTATGAGCCTCTGTTTCCCTGTTTGTACCGAGTTGTGCTTTCATGCATGACAACCTTATAAAGATGGTTCTTGAAATACAAGAAGGTAGGAGAATGATAATATGTTTTTTAAGCTTGTAGGGACAAAAATTTCCTGAGACTGCTTTTTTAAGGAATTAAAATAGAACATACATACATGGAAATAAAAGTACTGTTGGGTGAAATCAGAGCAGAAATCCATGATAGTTTAGTAAAAAAAATTGTTAGAAATAAGTTTTTAGTTATGAAATTTTTTGCATAGCACTACCCAGCTCTATTACAGAATACAAAACTGCAATTTGGGTTAGAAGATTATACAACTACCTACGCTGTGGGTTGTTATGTCAAGTAATACTGTCTGAATCATCATATCCTCTTCATTATCAAGACATCCTACTATGTATAAAATGTAGACATCTAAGTCTTAGCTGAGTAACTTTAGTAACATAACCCCTTCCTTTTTTGGTAGAAACAAAAAGCAAAGCCAACAATTTGATAATTACATGCGATAGCCAAATTAAATTTCGTTCCATCTGTGGACAGTCTTGAAGACCATTTTCACCCTGTTTAAGAGTAAATCATGACTGACACCTCTGTCAGATTTTAAGCTGCACGATTAGGTAGAAGCTAATTGCATTCTTATTTTTTTAATTATTGTGTAATCAAATCTACGTCTCCCAATACTGAGATTGCCGTTCTGTGCTGCAAATAAGATAATCTGTCAAATTTCAAACCATAACTCAAGCAGAAGGTGGTGGGATGAATAGTTAAGCCAATAGATGTTCAGTCAAGGATGGAAATGAGCTACACACAGTAATAACCATTGCACTTGGGTCGAGGCAATCGCCAATACCAGTACAGGCTGGCTCGTAAATTAATTAAAAGCAGCCCTGTGGAGAAGGTCTAAGGGATACTGATAAATAAAAAATTGGATATGAGCTGGTGATGTCTTCTTGCAGCCCAGAAAGGCAGCTGTATCTTGGGCTGTATCAAAAGAAGTGTGGCCAGCATGTCAACTGTGTTGATCCCCTCCCTCTATTCTTCTCTCATGAGATCCCACCGAGAGTACTGTATTCAGTTGTAGGGCCCCTAGCACAATACTGACATGCACCTGTTAGAACGGGTCCAGAGGAGGCCACAAAGATGATAGAGTGCTGGAACACCTCACCTATGAAGACAAGCTGAGGGAGTTGGGGTTGTGCAGACTGCAGAAGAGAAGTTTCGGGAATATCTTATTGCAGTCTTTCAATATTTATAGGGGGCTTATGAGAAAGATGGAGTGAAACACAATGCCATGTAGTGACAGGACAAGTGGTAACAGCTCTAAACTAAAAGAGGGAAGATTTACTTTAGATAAAAAGAAAAAAATGTTATGATGAGGATGGTGAGAGACTGGATGAGGTTGCCCAGAGAATTTTGCAATCAGTGGAGGTGTTCAAGGCCAGACTGGATGAGGCTGTGAGCAACACGACCTAGTGGAAATTGTCCCTGCCTTTGGCAGGGTGATTGGAACTAGATGAACTTTAAGGGTCTCTTTCAACCCAAACCATTCTATGATTTATATATGGTCATGACAGAGGAATTTTAAAGGAAGATGTGTGTATGATGTCACTCAGTTGCCAAGGCGCTCAGCTTCTGTGTCAGCAGGATTCTCAGCACAGTGTTCCAGCATGGTGCACAGGGTAGATTTCCCAAATCAGGGAACCTCATGAGGAGTCATTGGAATCACCAGGAACCTGCAGCTCGCACCACAGCATCTGACAAGACCTGGGTGGGGCCAGGAACAATGGTAACAAAGCCCTACACGCCCCCTGTCCCACCATAAAAGAACCCTCTTGGGAACACTAGTGACCAGGACCACCATGGCCAGGACAGAGAAGCAGGGCATGGTGTATCTCAAGGACATGTCATGATATTTTACATGACAGTTTGAGTAGAAGGGTGCACAGGAAGGACACAGAAACTCAGTCAGCTTGACCATGGCAAAATAGTATCCACCCAGCAGAAAGCCATCACTTCTTTAAGCTCTTGGACCTACTATGACTGACACAGCCTCACAGACAAAGCTCCAGTGGGAACACGATGCCTCTTAGGTGTCCAGCGACAGACGGTGTCCAGTGTTTCTAATACTAACCCTAACCCAGTACCGGCCTGTAGCAGTGAGCACAGATGTGGGAGGTGCACCCAGGTAGAGGAGCTCCTTTGCTGTCTCAAAGGTGGAAAAGGCTCTTTGTGCAGGAGTTGGCAGAGCTCATTGAAAGAGCTTTAAATTAGATTTGAAGGATGAACAGGATAAAACTAGGCTCACTATAGATAAAACTGTATGTAGCATGCCCATGTTTGAGGGACAGTGTGCCAGCAAGGTCCTTTGGACTACTCCTGGATTTGCTGAATCCACTGGACCATATTTGAAATGCCTGTGCACTAATACACACAGAACCCTAGCCATTTCAGTGGAGGTAGGGGATGGAGATTCATGTGGCAGCAAAGATGCAAGAGTTTTTGATGAGTTAGAAACCATGCAAGTGCCTGAGAACAGTCACGTAGGAATTAAGGCCTCTCCCCCAAACAAGGTGGCAGGATCAATAGCCAAATTGAAGCGTATCTATACCAGCATGGGCAACAAACAGGAGTTGGATGTCATTGTGCAGCTGGAAAATTACAATATAGTTGCAATCTTGGAAACACGGTTGATTGTGTCATAGAACTGGAGGGCTGCACTGGATGGCTATAAATTCTTCAGAAAGGACAAGCAAATTGAGGTAGCCCTATATGTTAGGGTACATTTTTACTGCCTAGAGCTTCACAGTGATGATGAAAGGCTCAAAGTGTTTATTGGTAGGAATCAGGGAGAAGGTCAACAAGGCAGATATCATGGTGGGATTCTGTTATGGACTACTCAACCAGAATGAAGAGGCAGAAAAAATATTCTATAAACAGCTTGGAGAAGTCTCACAGTTGCTAGCCCTTGTTCTTGTAGGGGAATTTAACTTATCCTGTGTCTGCTAGAAATACAAAACAGCAGAAAGAAAAAAGGCAAGGAGGTTGCTGGAGTGTGTGGAAGATAATTTCCTGACACAGTTGATGAGACAGCCAGCTAGGGAAGGTACCCTGCTGGACCTGTTGTTTGTGAATAGAGAAGGACTTGTGGGTGATGTAATGGTTGGAGAATGTCATGGGCATAGTGATCACGATATGAGTTTTCTATTCTCAGAGAATGAGAGGGGTCAGTAGAATTGCCACCTTGGACATCGGGAGGACATACTTTGGCCTGTTTAGGAAACTTGGGACACAGTCCTGAAGAGCAAAGGAGTCCAGGAAGGCTAGGTATTTTTTAAGAAGCCTTAAACTACAGGAGAAGGCTGTTCCTATGTGCCAAAAGACAAGCCATCAGGGAAGATGACCAGCTTCACTGGAACTCAGGAAAAAAATAGTAGTTTAAGAGGAATGTGCAGATTACTCAGGAGGACTACAAAGATGTAATGAGGTTATGCAAGGAGAAAATTAGAACGACCAATGTCCAGCTAGAAATTAACCTGGGTACTGCCATAAAAGAGAATTTAAAACATTTCTATAAATACATCATCAACAAAAGGAGTGCTAAGGAGAATCTCCATCCTTTTTAGGATGAAGGGGAAATACGGTGTCAAACAATGAGGAAAAGGCTGAGGTACTTAATGCCTTCTTTCCCTTAGTCTTTAATACTAAGAACAGTTGTTCTTGGGGTACCCAGACACCCTGAGCTGAAAGACAGGGATGGAAGCAGAATGAAGCCCCAATAATCCAAGAGGAAATGGTTAAGGACCACTTAAGCAAAAAAACCCCAAAGCCTATGGGGTCAGAGGCCATCCCCGCAAAGGTACTGAGAGAGCTGATGGAAGTGTTCACCAAGATACTTTTAATCATTTATCAGCAGTCCTAGCTAACCAGAGAGGTCCCAGTTGACTGGAAGTTAGCAAATGTGACATTAATCTACAAGAAGGGTCAGAAGGAGGATCCAGGAAACTATAGACCTGTTGGTTTGACCTTGGTGCTGGAGAAAGTTATGGAGCAGACCAGCTTGGCTGCCATCACACAACATGTACAGGACTACTAGGTGCTCAAGCCCTGTGAACAAGGGTTTATGAAAGGCAGATCATGTTTGACTGAGCTGATGTCCTTCTATGACAAGATAACTCACAAAGTCTGTGGATGCTGTCTACCTAGACTCTAGTAAAGCCTTTGACACCATTTGTCACAGGTTTCTTATGGCAAAACTGTCTGTTCATGGCTTGTATGGGTGCACTCTTCACTGGGTGAAAAACTGTATGAATGACCATGCCCAAAGGGTTGTGATGAATGGAATTAAATCCAGTTGGCAGCCAATCACAGGTGGTTTTCCCCAGGCTTCAGTACTGGGGCCAGTTCTGTTCAATGTCTGTATCAATTATCTGGACAAGGGGATTGACTGCACCCTTAGTAGGTTTTCAGATGACACCAAGCTGGCTGGACACGTTGATCTGCTTGAAGTTTGGAAGGCTCTGCAGAGGAATCTGGACAGGCTGGATAGACGGACTGAGACCAACTGTATGAATTTCAACAAAGACAAGTGCTGAGTCCTACACATGGGCCACAACACCACCATGCAATGCCAGAGGCTTGGGGAACAGTGGCTGGAAAGCTGTCTGGCAGAAAAGGACCTGGGGCTGTTGGTTGAGATTTGGCTGAATATGAGACTGCAGTGTGCCCAAGTGGCCAAGAAAACCAATGGCATCCTGTCTGGTACCAGGAACAGTGTGACCAGCAGGACTAGTGAAAGGATCGTCCCCATGTACTCAGCACTAGTGAGGCTGCACTTTGAATACCGTGTTCAGTTCAATTCAGGAAAGACACTGAGGTGTCTTTGCATGCCCAGCAAAGGGCAACAAAGCTGGTGAAGTGTCTGGAACACAAGTCCTGTGAGGAGTGCCTGAGGGAGCTGGGGTTGTTTGGCCTGGAGAAAAGGAGTCTCAGGGGACACCTTATCGCTCTCTACAACTACATGAAAGGACGTTGTAGCAAGAATAGTGCCAGTCTCCCAGACAAAAAGTGATAGAACAAGAGGAAACTGCCTCAGGTTGCACCAGGGAAGGTTTAGACTGGATATTAGGAAAAAATTCTTCACTGGAAGGGTTGTCAAGAATTGGAACAAGGTTTCCAGGGAAATGGTTGAGTCACCATCCCTGGAAGTATTTACAAGGCATGTGGATGAGGTGCTTAGGGATATGATTTAGTGGTGAAATTGGCAGTGTTAGGTTTACAGTTGGACTCGATGATCTTAAAGGTGGTTTCCAACCTAAATGAGTCTATGATTCTATGAGTCTGTGCGAATGTGTGTTTGTTTATGCATGTGTATACCAAGTCAGGTAAAATTTCCACATCCATTCTGAAAAAATATATAAAATTACCTTACCACAAATACATAATAACTAAAATAATTTTGCATAAACTTTGGGAAAATATTAATTTTAATGTGTATAAATAAATGCAAATATTCTGAAGAAATTCCTAGTTATTTATCCCAGTCTCCCCGGACTCCTTCATATCCAAGTAGTAGTTTCTGTGAAAATTTTAATAGTCATGCCCTCTTTTTTTGTTGAAGTGATCTATGTCAATTCCTCTCTGAAATGCTTATCCTGCTCACAGATAAACTCTTCTCCATCCTATCTCTATCACACAGACCTCATTTTCTGTTTTCCTTAGAGCACACTAGCAAACAAGGTAATGACGCTCTGTAGGATGTGGCCATTACTTTTTATATGGGCTGCTGAAACTGGAGGGGTTTTTCACATCTCTATCTTGAAATAATCAAGTTTATCTGTTTAGGTGAGCCTACTTTCTACTGTATTTCAAGGCCCTGCTCAGTGAACTCTTGTCCAGTCTAAATCTGCTGAGGTGTCCATGGCTGATACACCAAGCACTGTAATATTATTCATGATCTAATACATGTATAGTCTTATCACTTATGGCCTTAACACCTTCAGAGAGCACTTAGACAAGATTTAGACAAGACAGCTAATCTGTTGATCATGACACTTAGAAACAATAGGTCCCACCAGCAAATAAGGATACTTTCATAGAACTGTGTAGAACTTGAAATAAAAATCTTCCCTCCACTGTGTAATAGAAGAATGAAAAAGGCTGATACATATGTTGGTCTGAAAAAATGCCATATTGTCATAAGTAAATAAGAGTTCCTGTTCTTCCTTTAAGACACTTAGGCACTAATTGTTCAAGATACCCTGTTCTGTCAGGGATTCTTGACAGATTTTGAAGTCTGGTTACCACTATCCAAAGTGCTAAAAGTCCTCATCTTTTCTCTGCAATCAGTGCCTAGCCAACAGCATGAGCCACTCGCAGTTCAAAGTAAATACATGCATCACTTAAGCTACTGTGCATGTAATTTGCATCTTCAGCAGCTGACCAGTAGAATGTCCATCAATATTTTATGGAAATTTTTTTTTTTTTTTTTTTACTAGGAATATTTCCAAATATTTCAAAAAAATACACCTTTGGCAATGAAGTGATGTAATAGAATATGGAAAATAAATTATTTTGTAATGTAAGGATGAAAATTGAATATAACAAACCAATATTATGGTTTTGTCTTTAAAGAGACAAAATTAGTTCAAGACATTTTCATGAAAACTTAAAGTACATGAAAAAGCTTTTTAATTACAACTGCTATGCTAGATACAATTAGCATTATCATATGAATTGTAAATTGCTGAATAGATGATTTTAAATATTATCTTTTAGTTTTCATATGATGCATCTCCCTTACTTTTACCTCCATTATTGATTCACTGTTCAATGGGTATAATCATATATTGATTCAGTCCCCAACTGGGATTAATATTTCACAAAGGAACTACTGTTTTAAAGACAGTGTTGGAGATTTTTACAATATTTTATACATTTTTCCATATTCGGTTTTATTTGGGATTGAAGATAATGTATTGAGTATATGAACTGTGGTAAAATAAAAAGAAATAATAGACTCAATTCTTCTCTGACCTGTGGTGTAGGGATAAAGAAATTCACATGCTTAAATTGACAGTTAAATGTGTTTATTGTAGTGGAAATTGAATTTACCAATTTGGCCCAGTGACTCTACTCATAAGAGATTAATGTTCATATTGTATGCTATCCTTGAACTTTATAATGAAACTAAAAGACCCCAACAGTATGAAAGAAATCAAGGAAAAAGATGAATAGTATGCAAGAGAAAGAATATTAGGGTTTTTTTTTTAAAGAGAGAAAATTAATATAAAAAAATATCAGAGGTTTGTAATCTTCACCTTTTACACTTAATCCACAAATAAAATTTTCTCTTATATCTGAATTACTTGAATTTCCAGGACATTTTCCCTGATAGCCAAAAACGTTGTCATATTAGTATTAAATTGATACATTGGCTCTTAGTCAGATACTTTCTCTCCCACATACAGAGGAACTAATCTTAAACCACAGGTTGATGTTGATTTCATTATTTTAGAGATGCTTTTATTTGTGGGCAATTTTCATGCTGTATTGTCTCTTTGTATAGCTGGAAGCCATCAGAAAAATCCTAACTCCATGTTATATAATCTAGCAGGCAATATTCTCTGTCATTTAGTTGTAGCAACAGAGTTTTACCATGAAGATATCCTTAGAGTTTGAATGGCTTTTCTATTTCAACTCCAGAAAATGTTTGGGAAGCTGCCAGAAAGATTAAAAAACCAAAATTAAATAGAGTTTTTACATGGTTACCAAAATAAGTAAGGTAGGAAGAATGCTCTACTCTCTCTAATAGAGCAGTTCCAGAGCCTGAGGTAGTATGTAGTGAATACAGTTGAGACAATCATCAGGTTTAGGAGGCCACCCTAAATCACCTCTCCTTTCGCCAGTGCTGAAGATAGAATACAGGAGGGGAAAGACTAGTGGCATGTAAGATGTTGTAGGGTATTTCTTGCGTACTTAAGCCATAAGGATTCTGAAAGCAGAATAAAAATTATCAAGTTCAGAATATTAGAGAGAAGATACTGAGGAGGCAAAAAACCCCATGAAACAGGTGGAGCAGATAATCCTGGAAACCTGATGAGGAAATCATCCAGAGTAGTCAGTAGGGATTCACCAAGAGGAAATCATGCTTGACCAGTTTAACAAACTGAAAGCATTTGACACTGTCTCCCATAAGATCTTCAGTAGCCAAGTTCTTGATGAATTGCTGGATGAGCAGATAGTGAGGTGGATTGGTATGAATGGCTGGATCAGTGTTATGAAGCCTAGTTGGAAGCTGGTAAGTAGTGATGTACCCCCTATGTCAACACTAGATTCAGTCTTGTTTAACATCTTCATTAATGACCCAAAGGATGGGGCAGAGTGTCCCTCCAGCCAGTTTGCTGATGACACAAAAATAGAGGAGTGGCTGATACGCCAGAGGGTTGCCTTGCCACCTAGAGGGACCTCAATAGGCTGGAGAAACATGCTCATGAGAACCTCTTGAAGGTCAGCAAGGAGCAATGCTAAGTCCTGCACCTGGGGAAAAACAACCTCATGCACCAATGTATGGTGGGAGTTTCCCAGCTGGAAAGCTGTTTGGCAGAAATGGGCCTGGAGGTTCTAGCAAATACCAAGTTGACCAGGAGCTAGAAATCTGCTTTTGCCACAAAGAATGCAAACAGCATCCAGAGCTACCAGCAGGTCAGGATGACAGAGATTTTTAGAAATCTGCAACTTTTCTCTACAGCATATGAAGTAGTCTACTTCTTAGAATGGATTTTTTTTTTTCCTAAAGCAGCACAAGAACAGTAGATATTATCAATACTGTCTATCTCTTCACTTCCTTCCTATTTAATGGAGATATCTTGGTTTTACTGTTTTACATAGCAGTATGAATTTTTGTTTGATAAAAAAAAGTTAGAGTTCAAATACATAGGATGTATACAATGAAAAAATAAGAAATACAGGAGCAAAAATAAAGGAAATGGAGTTTACTGGATATATCAATATCTTACATTCTCTGTCCTATAAGTTTCTTCTTTCCTTTCCTTTCATTTGAGAGCCTGTCTCCTTTTCTTTCCCTCAGCCTGGGTTTTTGATCTTCAAGAGCTGGAGACCTGAGAGAACTTAGAATCTTTACCCCAAATTTAATTAAAAAAAAAAAAAAAAAAAAAAAAGCATGAAACCTGGAATATAACATCATTTGAATAGGAGAGGACTTAAATATACATTTTTTTGCTTTGTTTTCACAGAAAAAAACAAACAAACAAAATCCCCTTGATTTTAATTGCAACACAAAGATTGGTTGTAAATCTAAGAAAAATTCACATATTTGAGAGTAGTAATCATGTGGATTACTTAAAATTACCTTCTATGTGGTAGCAGCATGTTGCATGTACGTAAAATAATGATTTGTTTGTAAGTTTTTGGCCCGTCAGCATTTAAATGAAATGAAAAGCAGTGAAAATATTAGTGACACTTTTCTAATATTCTCACATCTCACATGAGCTAGATGGAAATGTGCTTTCTGTGCTGCAATGGCTAAGATTTTGCAGTAATGATAAGGTAGAAGTCAAACAATAAATGAAGCAGTACTCTATTATTCCTTGGTTTGGAGCAGAGTTTTAGAGGAGAAACAGATTTATGGAAAATCTAGGACAACTACAGTCTTCAACATTTTGAAATTCCAGAAATAAAGGGAAGTCTGAAGAACACTTTATGCAATGTATTCTAGCAGTAGGCAGTAACAACAAAAAGAAGGTAATGGAAAGGTAACATTAAAAATAATATTATTAAATTCACAGAAAATTGTTTGCTTAAAAATGCAATTTGCAGCTCTCAGATTTTGAGACCAAGCTATGAATTTATCTATCATAGATAGATAAATTCAGTGAGAAAGAGAGGGAGAAAGGTGTTGCAGAGGGCAATTATAATTTCCCAAGCAGAAAAAAAGTCATCCATTCTAACTCAAAAGTTGCGGTCTAGCTTTGAGAAGGTGGGTTAATTTGAAATCAGAGAGAAAGCAACGTCAGAAAGATTGTCAAGCAAATGAAGTCCATAGAAGAGCTCAGAAATAGTAAGAAATGACAGATAGTGATGCAGTCACCCCAAACATGATAATACTTATTATTTAGAAATAACATACAAGCATTGTGAAACACAATCTAAGCATGAGAATTTATTAGATTATTCTGAGACATTTACAAAGATCAGCAATCTTATAACATAGCAGTCCAATTAGTTTAAGAGGAATTTTTTCATTAGAACAAAGAGCAGTGCTACAGGCAGAAGATGAATGTGCTAATGACCAGAGAGTGAATCAAGCATTTTTATTTTCAAGGTGGAAATCCCAGAGAAATATGAGTCTGTGAACCACCAGTGATTGAAAAATTGGGGGGGGGGGGGGGGGGGGGGGGGGATGACACACAGGACAAGAGACAGAAAAGGAAAAATATGAGAATTTACAATTATGAGCTTAATTTCATTAAAGGAATATATGAATTACACGTATGAACTAATACATCTGTACAACTTCTAATGTGCCATTATTGGATGATTTTTCATACTAAAATAAATTTTGTTGAAATGAAAAATTTTCACACCCTGTGCCTAATCAAAGGTACATTCACTGCAAAGAATCAGATAACATCACACGAGGAACTGTCTGAATAGGTCTTTCAAAGATAAATACGGTAAACTAAAAGAGTAGTGAAGAAAGCTAAATTTTTCCCATATCATAAACCTGCCACAGTTATTCTGTGTAAGGTTAGAATGAGAATTTTGCTCTGGAAATCACTGTGTATCAAACTACTAGAATGCATATAGTTATTAGCCATTATAGGAAAAAAAATTAGAGAATTGAGAATTTTTTGACAGGATTGTAAGCTTGTAAAAAAGACCAAAAAATATTAAGTATGTTTGTTAAGATTTTCTTCTGTTTTCAAAAGGGAGTTGTTTAGGAGATAGTGACTGATGCCAAATATATATATATATATATATATATATATATATATATATATATATATATAGTTTTGTACATCACCAGGGTTATGCTGTCTGCCCTTAGAAAAACAGGATATTTTTGTGCACATTCAACAGCCCCTTTGGGAAATACTGTTTCTCAAACTGCAATTTGGGCTGTGTTCAGTACACAAGATGTTTTACAAAAAAAATGCAACATGTTTTTGATGTCATATAGGTTACTGAGGTCTACAAAGATGACATATCGATCTGGGGAAAAGACAGTGGAAGAGCATGACCAGCAACTCTAAGGAGCATTTGAATGAAACAAACAAACAAAAAAACCCCACAAAGCAAAAGAAAAAAAAAATGTGAGAAACTAAAATAACATAAAGGAAAGAAAAATTAATAGAACAAACGTACAGATATAAAACAGTAAACTGCAGCTGCCAAAAATTCTGATTAAAAAAAAAAAAAAACAAAACCAAACACAACAGGGAAGAAATATAAAGATGCATTGGTTTTTGAACTATGCAAGGAATTTTAGGTCTGATCCAGTTGTCCCAGAAAGAAATACCAAGAGTACTAGGTATCAGAGGCAATCATAGTTTTTATAAGAAATCTCCAAACCAAAGAAATTTAAAGGGCTCTAGAAGTGATGTGCTATGAAAACATTTCCAAAACTAATTTTCCTACTAATTTATCCAAGAAAAGAAATAGAACAGTCAGAACTAGTGGCATTTCTATCAAAGGTTAAAAATGACATTAATCTTTCATACAACACATCTAGCAGCATAAGAAAATTCCAGAATAAACTCAACATTTCTATTTACTTCAGATGTTAGACTGGCATTAAATTTAATAATTCAATTTAATTTAATAATTGAATGTAATTAGGTTCAATACAAAACAGTGCTTATTGCTAATTTATTATGACTAGCTTTACCAAGAACTAATGTGCTGGGGATCGCATCCTGCATAAAGTTTTCTAATGAGTTTTTAGGAACCAACCAACCAAGCTAGGTAAGTACAGGATATATATAAGGGCAATCAGCTGGAACACAAGCACCCAATGAAGCACACCTTTATTTGTCTTTTTGACACTGATTAGTGAACAAGAGGATGTGTGAGCTTACTTCACTGTTTGCCTCTACAAAAAATTGTTTTTATTAATTTCATTGCTTTGTAAAACAGCTGACATTCAGTATGGCTGAGAGAACTAAGATATTTCTGAACTGACTTCAACAGTCTTTCTTTTTGACAGCTAGCTTGCAGTGAATGAAGCTGACTAATCAGCCACTCATGTTCGAAATAAGAGCTGTACACCTGAAACACATCTTGAACTTGTATTTCAGATATGTTTGGGGCTGTATGTTAAGGTTTTGCATAATTTTAGAGACACTTCTCAGACCTTGATTTAATGGTGAACTTTGTATGATCAACTAAGTTGAAGGAGATATATTTATAACATTTTCTTGCTGATGGAAGCTTTTCAACTATTTTTGTTCGCATTTTCTTGAGAACAGCTCTTCCTCCCAACTACTCGCATTTCAGCATTACCTTCCTTGTAATCAGTTTACTTTAGGAGTCCAGGCTTTATCATTATGAGGAACTGAGTGAATAGCATTTCTGTGACATGTTTATATTCCTGAAGCACCCGACTACTGCCGATACCAATTATGCTTGTCATTTCTGCAGAGCATGGACTCTAGACTTAATCTAAGGGGCCACAAACTGAAATTACTGGTTTTTTAAAACAAGCCCATTCTCAACAGACTTCATTAGCTTAGAGTGAGCTATGTCTGTAATGCAAAATATGCTTGGTCTACAGACAGAAAAGGTTTGAAATCTACTTGTATTTCCTGCAAGAATCATATCATGTGATTTAGCAACAAAAGAGAAAATAAACTTTATATTTCAAGAAATACACATTACTGATGATGTAATTTGTGTGGGGCTGGCTTTTATTTTTTATTTTGAAATTTTTATTTAATAATTCTTAGATGTGTCTTACATTATTTTATTTTTAAAAGACACTGTAAAGAGCATACCCAGAGGAAAAAAAAATTACATTTTTTATTCATATTTTTACAATCTAGTTGCTACATCTGACACAAGTCAGTCATGCTTAAGTGATCATCATAAAATTAATCAGAGTTGTTTAAATTCTGCAGTTGCCAACAAAAGGAACATCTCCATCATGGGTGATGCATTATGAAAAACAGTGAAATCTTCATTCATGTTCTTGTTAGCATGCAAACTCATAAACATGAAATCACTTATTATGTTGCAAAAGTTGCTTATGCCTATAAGGTCACTATCATGACTTTTTATTTGATACCTCCAATTTCATTATTTTAGTTAAATGGATTATGAATGTGTCTTATTTTGTTCCCACTAGTTCCAGTATTTCAATTGGAAATAAAACATGCAAAAAATTGTAGTAGTCGCTTCTAGCAAAGAGCACTGTGGCACAGTGTCTGTCTCTTTTATTTATTTGCTGTAACTTTACTGTGTGGATTCTGTAAATATTAGTGAAAAGGTGACAAGAAAATAAACGTCTGGTTGCGTGTTTGTCCTAACAGATTCACTCTGGATCATGTGGATCCAGACACATGACAGTAAAAAGTTTCCTCCCTCAATGGCATCTGAGTGCCCTCAGCCTCTGGACTTGAGGGCAGGACAGGTACAAGGGTAAAAAGAGAGAGAAAGGGAGAGAGAGGGCTTGAAAATAGAAAACTTGATGAAAAAATAGAGAAAAAGTCTTCATCTGAAGAAGTGTAGACATCTGTGACATAGAACTAATCATGAAGAATCCTTTTGCAGTCAAATGAAAGAAATTAATCAGAATGTCTTAAGGTAGACAGCAAAATAGTTTTATGATTTACTCTGTAAGCATCTGTTTCTTTCCATTGAATGAATATAGAGCTTAGGGTAACTATTTTAGATATATACAGGACTTTATAGATGGTTTAATCCCAGCTAGCAACAAAATGCCACAAAGCTGCTTGCTTAACTCCCCACACCTCTAGTGTAGGAGGAGGAGAATCCAAGGAAAAGGCAAGGATACATGTGGGCTGAGATAAGAATTTAATAATTCAATATAAATGAATAAAAGAGTGAAACTAATAATACTAACAATTTTAATAATAATATGTAATGAAAGCATTGGAAAATAAAATTTATACAATGGAAAAAAAAAAAAAAAATTGCTCACCACCCACCAACCAATACAGAGCCAGGTCCTGAGTAGAAAGAGTCAGAGCCAGACAACCTGGGAGCTGAAGCCTGAGAGTGATCACAGCATAGTCCAAGTGAGCCTGACAGAGCAATCACACCACAACCCGAGTGAGTCCCATGAGCAAGAGAGCAAGCAAGCAAGCCAACTGACCCAGTTTGCTAGTTCATAGTTGGTGGGTCAGTTGGCTTTCTCAGTCAAAAGCTGAAAAATTCCTTGAATTGGTGCAAACACTCCTTAGCAACAAGTAAAACCCACCAGTGTTATCAGTACTTTTCTCAGGAAAAATCCAAAACATAGCCTCATACCAGCCACTGTGGAGAAAATTAACTCTGTTCTGACTAAAACCACCATATAGATACATAGAATTAGGTTACATGACAACCAGTCTGAGATGTATAAAAGTAGAAGAAAGCAAATACACCATCAAATCTGATATGAAAAAAATATTTTCTCAGAGACCAAGAGGAGATGGTTTGTTGCTTGAAGCACCCACATATTTCTAGTAGAGAAAAAGACTGTAGGGGAAGGTCCTACATGTAAATATTCAATGAGCATAAGGGAAACTGATTATCAGTCACTTTCTCTTCTTAATGTGTCTGACACAAAGAATTTTTGTTTAATTATATAAATTCACTCTTTTTTAATGTTCTAGTAAAACAAAGAATTAAATATAGAAAATGCTTTAGGAAATTTTCAGTGTAATAGGCTTGTAACAGGAGCTCTTCTCTTGCTAACTACTACTATGTTTTAGTATCATCATTATTTATTTTGTCTATGTTTTTTTCCCCTGAGAATATTGAAAACTTCTTATGTTACTACATGCTTTCTGGTCTTTGAAGAACATCAGTTGATTCAGGTGACAGAAGAAAACTTGCAAACTTTCAGATATGTATTTAGCCTTTTCCAATTTCTAAATCCACATCAAGTATGTGTTTAATCTGTGTACTTTGTCTGAAGTATTTTGGCATGAAAGTCTGTAGAGCAACAGCAATAAAGAAATGACTTCCTAGTCTCAAAATAATGATAAATAATGACATCCTCTCAAACCTCAAACTAGAGCATCCAATGTTTCAGTAATTACCTATTTGATGAAATACAGAGCATTATTATTATTGCAGATGACATGAAACAGGGATGGACAGTTGGGACACTGAAAGACAGGATTAGAATTTCAAATTATTTATAAAAATTGGATAAATGACCTGGAAAATAGGGGTAAAATTAAAGAGCGATATGTGGATTTTCATAACCTTAGACAGAATTATTATCTATTCAAATACTAGACTGTTGCTTACGTAGTGAGCAGAAAGAGGCAAATATTTAAGGCATCTATTAGGATGTATGAACAATGTTCCGTCATTTAAAACATAAGGAAGAAAACATTTTAAGTATTACATTTTAAGAAAGATATGAAGGGAGAACAATCCCAAGAAAAAGTACAGGAGTGATCTAGCAAATATGAGGAACAAAAAAAGAATAACTGGTGTAATTTTCCCTGGAAAACTAAAGAAGGATATGATAAAACATATTCACATTTATAGAAAGCTTACATGGAGAGGAAGGGAATAAAGTGTTTTTCAAGTGTGGGATTTAAGAAAAGAAGTTAAAGGCTGAAATAACTGTATGAAAGAGTTTGGTTAGACACAATCTTTATAATGTTAAAAATAGTCATACTCCTTCATATGCAGCTGGAACAGCTTGAGGTTATAGAAACAGGCTTGATTAATTATGTGGGTCTCTGATGTACGTGTGCTGTATAATTAATAATTAAAGTTTTCACTGAGTGTTTAAATTAATGTGATGACCAAAACTTATCCATCAACAATCTTTTTCTCCTGGAAAACTTTTTTTTTTCTTTTTTTTTTTTTCTGTACTGGGTATATATTTTATTTTTAATACTGTTAATCTTAGTAATTCGAAATGATGATTGGTAATTTTGACTGTTTCAGTTCTGTGTGCCAAAATTCAGGTGTTGCAAAGGAGCCTTAGCTTTGCATGCTGTTGTGTCTGTATTTCTTAAATCTTTGAAACCATTAAGGCTTGCAAATTTGACATCTAAAATTTTACATACCAAGGTCAATATTGCAACAAGTAGCAGTTCTCTAAAACTGCTGAGAATAGACAATCCCAAAATACCATTTTTCAGCAAATTTACTTTCATGTTCACATGCTAAATTTAGTCTGAATGTACCTGTGGAAATTGTAGAGTTTTCCTACTGGGGGTCTTTAGAAACAGTTTGAAGAAACTTCATCAGCAGTCTGGTGTTTGAAAGCTGGGTTCATTCTTTTGGTTTGCTCTAATTAGTCTATTTATTATAAATGTTTTTTAAACATGAGGGAAAGATGAAACAGAAGCCACTGTATGTGAGATATTCAGTGTACAGAAAATGTTTTTTTCCTAGTAAGTTGCAAAAAGACTAGTAACGATCGTGGGATCTTATTCTGTATAGGAGTTACGCAGGGCTAGGTGAACAGGAGTAGAACCAACACAGAAAAAAAGCATAAAGTGTGCTCCAAGAGAAGCTTGAATGATCAGCAGTTTCGTAAGTAGGAGAGGGAGAGAACCAATCAAACTGAAGAAAAAGAGAACAAGCTCAGTCATGCCAAATTCATCTTTACAAACTAGGTCAACTAATTTGTTGATAAAGGCAAAACAGAAATCAGAGATGACGAGAAACGTCTTTACCAGACACTAACTATCAAATGATATCTCATAGCTCATGAGTACAAGATTTCTTTGCCATTTATGTTTCCCACTCAACCCTCTGCTTCAACCATTCTTGTTACTCAAATATTTTGCCTCAGTTCACTACCTCAGCCATTGATGGTTTTTTTGTGGCTTTCATTTCAGGATTTTCTTTCTAATGCTGCCATATCAAATCTTTGAGCTGTTTTCCAAAACTGTTCTTCACACCTAGAATACCCTTTAACTTCAAACCAAAAGGCTTTTTCCATCTTGTATTCTCCCTTAGGATTCTTCTTTGTTTTAAAAAGCAATCAAGCTGTAATGGTAAATTGAGACTACAGAACTTTACAGATGTTTATACTTAAACAAAAAAACCCAGGACACTCTTCTGGTTTTGGCTGGGATAGAGTTAATTGTCTTCACAGTAGATAGTATAGGGCCATGGTTTGGATTTGTGATGAAAACAGTTTTGATAACACAGGGATGTTTCCATTATTGCTGAGCAGTGCTTACACAGAGTCAAGGCTTTTCTGCTCCTCACACCACCCCACCAGCGAGTAGGCTGGGGGTGCACAAGAAACTGGGACGGGACACAGCCAGGACAGCTGACCCCAACTGACCAAAGGGATATTCCATGCCATATGATGTCATGTTCAGCATATAAAACTGGGGGAAGAAGAAGGAAGTGGGGGATGTTTGGAGTTATGGTGTTTGTCTTCCAAAGTGTTATGCATGATGGAACCCTGCTTTCCCAGAGATGGCTGAACACCTGCCTGCCAGTGAGAAGTAGTGAATGAATTCCTTCTTTTGCTTTGCTTGTGCACGCAGTTTCTACTTTCCCTACTTAACGCAATTTATCTCAACCATCGAGTTTTCTCACTTTTATTTTTCTGTTTCTTTCACCCATCCCACCAGGGGGAAGTGAGCGAGCAGCTGTGTAGTGTTTAGGTGCTGGCTGGGGTTAAAACACGCAGACACATTAAGCTAAACCATCTAGTTCCCACAGGTAAGCGTGCGTATTTTATGTACTCTGAGACATCTCAGACATTCTTTTCTTACCATACAAACTGACACATTGATTGAAATGAGATTACACATTCTTTGTAAGAGGGATCATAAAAGATCATGATCTGTCCTATGTTCACTCACAGATGTTATTTTTGCTCCAGCCCAGATAGCTATCACAGTAGGATAGAAACTAATTCAAGTGGAGGCATGAGCACCTGCTAGTTAGTCTAGTGCAGCTGCTTAGAACTGAGTGTCTCAAAAGCTTTAATTATAAAAGATACTAAAAACATAAGTGACTCAGAAAATCACTGCAGCTTACTTGGTATGTCTGATTCAGGAAATTCTTGGCACAGAAAATGCCGAATCCAACCTGTGATTTAATTTTAGAATACAATTTGAGTTTAGATCAGAAAGGCCCATCTCAAAAATCACCCACAGAGTCAATATTACTGTGAATCCTCCACAACTACTCCCAGCTAACAAAGAAAGGAATAAAGCAGGAAGGTTTTTTTAGATTTCTGAACTTTAATTTTTCACACCTCCTTCACATACATCTGGGGTGGATTGAAGACTTAGTAATAGGCTTGATTAATTGCTTGGCTTTTTGATGCAGGAATTCATACTATATAATTAGAGTTTTTACTGAAGAGGGTAAATTATTTCAAATCTTACGTAGATGGAGGAGGCTTTCACTTCAAAGATTTGTCACCAGCAGCCATTTCCCTCTAAAAGATCTTTTTCATTGGGGCAGACATTTTCTAATTCATTAATATCAGCTTTTATTGTTCAAAGTAACAAGTAATTCTTGATGGAGTTTTATCTATCCAGCTTGAGACATCTTAGACAGTCCTGATTTTCTGGTGCACTAAGGACCTATTTGTGAAAAATTTTTTCATCAGGACACCAAATGTGAATCACACGGGTGAAAATAACAGACGTCTTCAGCCCTGTCAGTAGGGAACAACGTGGATTTGGTAATTCCACAGAAACACAGAGTGGTTGAGGTTAGAAGACACTTCTGAAGGTCTTGTGGTCCAGCCCCCTAGCTCAAGCAGGGCCACCTAGAGGCATTTATGCATGACCATGTCTGGAAAACTTTTAAATATCTACAAAGCAAGACACTCCACAACCTCCCTCAGTAACATATGCCAGTGCTCAGTCACCCTCACAGGAAAAAAGTGTTTCCTGACATTCAGAGAGAGCTTCTGTGTTTCAGTTTGTACCCATTGCCACTGGTCTTGTCACTAGGAATCACTGAAAAGAGTCTGACTCTTATAATTACTTATTTTAAAATATTTGGCTTTCATATATTCCATGTATTAAGGTTAGGAAAACTGAAGACTGTATTGGGTGACTAAAAAACAGGCAGGTGAGAGAAAAGATCATTTTCAATATCACGCAAGACAAGTTAGCCCTAAATTACAGCAATGTTACATTCCCATCTTCACTGAGTTCAGTTGCAAATATATGTTTCTTGGTAATTCTTGCTGATTGCCTTGAATTTGTGAGGGTGAAGTCCAAGGGTAAAATGTGTCATTAGAAATCATTAGTGAGAAGAAAAACAGAAAGAGGCTTCTCATGGGAAGCAATGGTCCCTTTCCTGATGTTGACACTGTGTTTGGTAGGTTAAACTCCAAACCTACCATTTGCATTTATTTTCCTAGTTAATATTCTGACAGGAAGTTTCATGTTTCACCATGAATTTATTCATCACCTCGAATACTGTGTTCAGTTTTGGGACCCTCACCACAAGAAAGACATTGAGATCCTGAAACACATCCAAAGAAGGGCAATGAATCTGGTGAATAGTTTAGAGAACACGTCCTATGAGGAACTGCTAAGGGAACTGGGGTGGTTTAGTCTGGAGAAAAGGAGACATCAGGGGACACCTTATTGCTCTCTGCAACTACATGAAAGGTGCTCGTAGCAAGATGGTTGTCTTTTCTCCCAACTAACAGGTAATAGGGCAAAAGGAAACACACTCAGGGGAGGGTTAGATTGCATATTGGGGAAAAATTTCTTCACTGAAAGGACTGTTAAGAATGAACTGGAACAGGGTGCCCAGGGAAATAGTAGAGTCACCATTCCTGGAGATATCTTAGAGTTGTACATGGTTTCATGATGGACTTGACTGAATTAACTGTTGGATTGGATGAACTTAAAGGTCTTTTCCAACCTAAACAATTTTATGGTTTTGTGATTCTAGGATCTTGCATGTTCAATAACTTTTCGACGTTGAGAAGTAACATTTCTCAAGTTCATACTCTGTAAAGTATGCAGAGTAGTGAACAATTTTCTAATTCAGCCCATAAGACACACACTGTATAATATCACATTCAGTGATTCTAGGAAGAAATAACCTTAAGATAAGGATGACAGGAAAGTTAGAAGTTGTTCTGGCAGATTGACAAATCCTGAAGAAGTTACTGCTTACAGAGATATCCTTCAAAGACAGGAAAAATACACACATTTAGTTCACTTTTGTATCTTATTGCAACTCTTTACAATACTTAATTTAGCTTTTACTTTGATATTACCTTATTGATTAAGCAGGTGCTTTGTTTGAACATTATTTCCATGGAGGCTGCAGGGCAGGAAGGCATATTTCTTAGACACCACACATTTGACAAAAGTTATAGGATTTCTCTGTGTGGATAGTAAACTTTATGCCATGACTCATGGAACAGGTTGGAGAGCAGTGGTCTTACTAATAAACCTCTGAAAATTAAACCCTTTTGTCTAGACTACCATTAACTCATTAAACACTAGGAAGATGGATACAAAGAGAAAAACAAACCCCAAAACCAAAAAACTTTGCACTCCAAGTAAACTTTGACTTAACCTGTCTGGAAGCATTTAATATCTCAGACATCTTGGTGTTATTTACTTATTCTCATAATTTTCAAATCAGTAAACTAGAACTTACTTCTGTGATGTGCTGAACATTCTGGCAAGGTTGAGAATAATTTTCCACAATTTCTGTTGACGCTGAGTGTGTCTTTCACTGAACTGAACTGAACTCAGTTAAAAATAGTATTCCTTTTGTTTCAAGGGGCATATTCAGAGTTGGTAGCTGTGGCACTTAGTAGAATGCTGTAAACACCCAGTTCTGTCACAATTATTTCAAGCAAAAGCAAAATTGATAGTTACTGGTATTATTATCTGAATCCTTCAAAAAGAAATTTATTCTTGTGTGTTTGGGTTGGGGTGGGTGGTGTTTGTTTTGTTAGTGTTCTTTTTTCCCAGAAACCTAGTTAAAAAAAAAAAAAAAAAAAAAGGAAAAAAACAAAACCAAAACCAAACCAAACCAAACCAACCAACAAACAAACAAACAAACAAAAAACAACAACAAACCCAAAAACACTTGAAAGGAGAGGAGAGGAGAGAATTGAAACATTTTCTTATGGTATATTTTCTTATTATTTCCATAGCATAAAGATTATGACTGGTATTAAAATACTGTATGTTTTATTTACCATTGTATTAAGTATAAGAAAATAATATTTATATGCTTGAAACCCGTTCTTGGAACACAATGCAAAAAAGAAGATCAGAACAAGTTTTCAAATAGTTTCTATTATGA
This sequence comes from Rhynochetos jubatus, assembly GCA_027574665.1. Lineage (NCBI taxonomy): Eukaryota > Metazoa > Chordata > Aves > Eurypygiformes > Rhynochetidae > Rhynochetos > Rhynochetos jubatus. The sequence continues at coordinate 99,964,657 of CM050649.1, read as the reverse complement.
GCCTTTAAACATTCAGTTATTTTATGGGATAATTCCTAGATCCTGCATACAGCCAAAGAAAATTATCTGTACACAGGGAAATTTGATCAGAAGAGCTACTCCTAAAGTGTAGACAAGCAATGGAAGTTTTCTATCAAAATTCTTTCCTCAGGAAGGCTCTGAAACTGGATAAGGGGGTCTTGGATTCTCCTGGTGATCTCTTTGCTTCTTCAACAGAACTCTTCTTTGGTCCAGACACTGTTGCAATGCTTTCATGAGCAACAGTAGCACAGAAGAATCACAGCATACTCTGAATAATACAATTTTGGTAGTTTTAGTAGCTCTCAATCCTTCAGAGTTTAAATAACTTTTTTTTACAAATTGATTTTTTTTTAATTATGGAGGAATATATGAAAGAGGTAAATAAATTTTATTTATATGTGCATAAAACACACATGATTATTCCCAAAGCCTCAGCAAAGTGAAATAAGAATCCTACAAAGCTGATTTTTAGAAGTAAAACCATCTGACCAGTGATTTAGATTTTTAAAAATATGGTTATAACATATGTTGAATGTATTTCAGAAGAAAAAATAACCCACAACAACCCAACAGACAGAGTTATACTAGAGACTTCAATAATTAAATCATCTCTTCTCATTCTGCAGTGTGCACATATATATATGTTACTATATGTCTATAAACATGCAGACATATATTGTAACAGACAAACCTAACTGGAAGGCCTGATGTGAGCCTTTGGGTACTTAGTATGAATGGATATTTTGTAAACTGAGAAACTGAGCAGATAAAACACAGGGCTGAACAGAGAAAACAAAATGGATAATTGAAAGTGGTACAACATGTTTGTTCTTATTTGTTTGTTTGTTTGCTTTATGGTTTTCTTGGGCATTTGTTTTGTTTTGTTTTCTGGGGCACTGTCTGAAACTCAGAATTTATAACCATTTCTGAAAGAAAAAACTTATAAATTACAGGAATAGAAAATACAGATTTTGGAAACTCTCAGTTTTCTTTTTCCTCAGCAGCATTCTCTGCAACTGTTACAAACTTTTAAATAAGGCCATTTTCCATAGAACAAAAACTCTCTGATTTTTATCAGAGTGCAGATACAGCGATTTATTTATTTATTTATTTATTTCCCCAGTTAGGGAAACATTATTATACTGGGCCTTAGTTGAAAATCAGCTTTATCCCAGTTGTAAGAGTCCTAATACTTTTATATTTGAAATGTTGATAAATAACCAGATCCATGAAAACACCTCTGCTTACTGTAATACTCAGGTTTTAATCCCATCTTTTAAAGTATTGACTTTCATCATTTATAGACAAAGAAAATTATCATAATTTTGTAAAAAGTTATTTACTTCCAGGAGACAGTAAGAAGATATTACTTCCCTGACAGTTATTCTATAATCCTTTAAAGGTAATTTTATTTTATTGAAACATGTATTTATGCATGAGTTCATTATGAGTTTTGTAAGTCACACTGGTGACCTTTACTGACTCACACATATTTAGACACACCCAATCCTTGTTTTCTCTTCCTTCTTCCTTGCATGTACTGTACTGGACGAAGTATTGTGAGGTGGGATGTAGCTATGCACTGCCAGGAATAATCATTCTTTCATGCTTTCTCTGAAGAAACATTGTTCCTCATAATGAAAGGGAAAATGGGAACTGAAGACTAATAAGTCTTTATGAAAAGATTCTTTTTGTAAAGCTTCTAAGACAGGTAAACGTAATAAACCTCATAAAATGCTGTATTTTTTGCTTGCTGTGCTTTTATCTAATGTTATAATACAATATATTTTTATCACTTTGATGGATATAAGGTACTGTACTTAGTCACAAGAGTTGTTATACAATGACACTTGGAGTACATTGTAATCAACAAAATAATCCTTCTCGTTTGTAGCTTTCCTTTGAAGGCCTGTCACAGCACAAGAACATTTTGTCTATTCCATCTTAATACTATTTTCCCATGGCTTTCATCTCTTCTGTAAACCAGAAACCATAATGGCAAATGCCTTAACCAAATGGACGTAAATGTTAGTACCATTATTTTCCCTTTGAGGGCCAAACTATCACAGCAGGGCTGCTGAATGAAGAACAGTGATGTAACAACGTGTGTAGCTGTACACAGAACAGGTGATTGTGAAAAGGATATGGGAAAAACATGATGACAAGTATCAGGATAATAAAGGGGAAAGAACATGAAATGTTGCCTGGTAATCTGTTCTGATCAGAGCTGTACCATATTTTAACCGTCAGCAGCAAAACTTGAATTGAATAGACTTCAAAGGAAACGAAACCCCACAAAGGACTTAAAGAATTATCCAAAGTTTGCAATTTTATTTGTTTTCTGGGGCAGCCTATGTTGGGCAGTTTTTATTGGTTTGTTTTTGTGGTTGTTTTTTTTTTTTTGTGTGTGTGTGTGTGTTTTTTTTTTTTTTTAATTAAAACAAAATACAGCCTAAGAGAAGAAAGATTTCCATTACAGAGCACGAAAACAAACCCATATTCATAGTGAATGGATCTACTAATACACATTAAAGTATGAATTCACTTTTAAATTAGGAGCACCTTGGTAATTCCCTTGGAAACTAATCTAATGTTTGTGAAGTAGAAGATCCATTGTTGGATGCTTTGTTTAACAAGAACATTAATTAAAATCTGTTCAATACTGATATTTTGGATAACTATGTGTACTTGTACTATACAACAATGGGTAGAGCACATGCAATGAAGGCACTGTTTTATATTGGTTTGTGAGAAATAATAATTTTCTTCATGGGAAAGCAAAATATGTGGGTTATGAGTTTTTATTTTCTCACTGGAGGGATCACATTTTGGTTTCATTACTAATATGTTGCCTGTGCAAGCTCTGACAAAATGTAGCTATGCATGTTTTTCAGGAAAGAAGTACAAAATATAACAACTGATTAATAATATGCAGTACTTTATAACATCAAAGAACAGGCAAAAATATTATTTTCAGCTGAAATTGCAAATGAAATACACTTTAAGATTTTACTTTCATGAGCACGCTTAAGTCATAGGCCTTTCAAAAAGCTGTCTTTGACATTTCAGCAAAAGGGGAAAAAAAATAAAGGGCAGACAAGGTCTACTAGTCCCAAACTCCAAATATATATAGAAATTGCTGTTGTGTTTACAGTCTTTAAACTGCTTTCTAATTCCCACTGAATTCAGTACATTCAGTTTTCTCAAGCTGAATTTCCCTGATCTTGCCCCAAAACAGAATTCACAGAGCTGGAGGAAGAAATTATTATGTTGGTCTGCTCTTGTTGTCCAACAGCTTAGGTTGTGTCTAGGGTAAAATACAAGCTGTTAGTTAAAAGGCTTTTTCCAGATGTAGGAGACAATATAGGCCAGTTTTTGCCCATGAGGTAGTCAAAGAGTTCATTTAAGTTCTGGTATTCTCAACCTGCAGGAAAGTTATCTCACTACCATAGGCAAGGGCATTTTGAATTACTGTTTCTTCATGACAGAACTGCTTCACTTCATATTTTAAAACTGTTGAAATAGTAATTTATCTGGAGACCAAGCACATAGGAATTATTCTTTAGCTTGAAAGTTCAGGCCCTCACCTAAAAAGGGGGGGGGTGGGACATAATGCTGCCTCCCTCTGCAAATTGTATCTGCCGATTCATAAAAAGTGAAAGACCATCAACAGAAATCATAGAAGCCTCTTCATTTTCCAGTGTTCAGTTTTTTCTTCCCTCATCAAAGTCCAATATGCTCAATACTAATACATCACAGAAGTTTGATGTGAAAACTAAACTTAAAACAGGACGAAGACTTGATCCAAAGTTCTCTGGGCGTTAAGTCTGTGTTCCAAATAAGTAAAAACACCATCATGATTTTTGAGACATTATTATGCTATTTTTCCTTTTTCTCCGTAACGAACCCTAAATAACAAATGTGGGTGACATGCAAAATTCCATATGGAGAGTTAATTATTTTTCACTTGTACAGAAAAGAAAGAAAATAGTAAATTTATTTGGCATTCAGATTTTTTTTTTCTGTTTTCAGTTATTAACTGAAAGATCAATTACTCTTTCAATCTTATCTATCATTAGCAGGTATTGGTGAAGACCAGTACTCCTTAACTGCACTGAGTGGCGATCATATTTAACAATACCATTTTTGGTATGCCTAATAATAAGATAGGGTTTTATGGTTTAGACTACTTTGTCATACACAGTCCTTCAATTACAATAAGTTAGTCCAGTGAAAATAGGTAATTTACTTTAAAAACAGTGTGATTTTGGATTAAAAATTAGTATCCATACTTTAGTATGGATTTAATATCCATAACTCATCCTCCTCCTTTAAATTACTAATTCATATTCAAGTATGCTTGTCTTTTATTGCTCTTGCTATCAGATTTATGGTATAACTAAGTCCTTTTACAGGGTCAATGTCTTACATTTCCAATCTAACTCAAAGACTGAGCATACCCAGATAGTTCATGTCCATCTCCAAGACATCTGGTTTAAATATATAAAATCCTCTGTATATTTAAAAATGATAATGCAGTCTTTGTGAATGAAATCAATTATTATAGTACCCCAATCTACATGTGCATTTCTAAACATCTGTTCATTATGTATGAAGTATATTTAAGACAAAACAAATACACAGAAATAGTAAAAGACAAGGCTTACACCGAATTACTGTTAGCTCTATGTAATTCCTTCTTTTTTTCTGATTCTTAATTGTCATAGCTATGGTTTTAGATGGTACAGGGAATGGTGTAGTAAATGTTATCTTGAACTGAAAGACGGTGATTTAGGAGTCCTTGTTTTAAAATCCCACATGTTCCTTTGGAATTTTCGGGTCTAAAATGGCAGGCAGTCAATATATGGTTAGTTAAATGAATTTCTCAGCTGCATTTGGAGCTAGAACTAGAACTCCATTACGCAAAGCCAACTTACAGGCATTTATTTTTTGTGTCCTTGCACAGGCTTTCCGTAACAAATTTCACAACTTCTGTTACTCACGATGAACAATGGCAATAGCATAAGAAAATGGCATATAGGCTCAGAAGTACTGAATACAGAAAACTGCATATGAATATATGGTTATTCAAGAGTAACATTCCCTCTAAAATATTAGTATCCTGGTCATTACTTTGTTCAGTGTACCTTCCAGGATAGAGCTAGGAATGGCTGCAGCAGATAAACTAGTGAGGTGACTTTGAAATTTGATTATACATTTTTGGCTTTTTAAGATCAAACAGGGGTTTGTGTGCATGGCTATCTGGTGTCTCCAGGCTTGTTACAGCTGAAGTGAATGAAAAAGGTTTTGGTTCTCATGACACTTATCCCTACATCGACTTAATGCCATCATAGTCATTTCATTCACTTTGTTAGCATGTGGATCGTGCTCCTCAGATCCATAGAAAGCTAAGTGTTCCCAGCCATGCCATTTTGCACAACCTCCTTCAGCTGCTGATCCTCAATTCCATTGCCCCTTTAAACCCCAAAAATGGGGGTTTTATAGCTAATTGTGAGCTATCATACCACATCACATTACTCACAGTAATCCCTTCCTGTGAATTTCCTTACAAACCTCTGCATAAAAGTTTACTTGATCTATACTCTGCTCTCTGCATATAACCCAAATTTATCTGCATGTTCTCTGTGTTTAAGAAGGCTTATATGTACATGAAAATTAGGGTACTAAACAGGCAATTGGATTTTTCTGGCATGCAGTTTCCTAGTCTGCATCTACAGATGCTCACCGATGATTATGGTAATAAATATTGTAGACTCAATTAAAAGTAATGTATTAAAAACATTATTCGTTGTTATAGTTGTAACAATATATTTATGTGCATTATTTGAAGAAGTGGAAGCTACTTACTGCTCATAATAGTTCCATTTATTGTGGAAGTTCTGACTCTAAGTGTAGGATACACTGCAAATAAAAAGTACAGGAAGTAGGACAAGGTTGGAAACACTGAGTTTTTAACATGTACTGTTATCGATGAAGAAAAATTGATTATGTCAGAACAATATCTATGATTCTGATCATCCAGCTATTCAATACAGACAACTCCTACTAAAGTCACAATGGGAGTTTTGTATCCTGAAAGACTGCAAGATGTTCCCTTTGAATTTGCCTTTAGTAAAATTGTTTAATAGAATTCTCATTATTCTAAAGTTTATCATACTGCTTCATAATTCTCTATGCTGAATGTCTCCTGCTTAAATTCTAATGTGTATTTTATATAAACCTTAATATTTTCCTTGAAAATGTTTTGTTACAAGTTATGGCCACCAAACATTTTGCCATCTCACAGTAATCTACAGGACTAAAAATGTGTAACTGATGCAAAATGACATAAAAAGCCTTCCCCCCAACACACCACACCACACCCCACAACCTCCCCACCCCCCACCCCCCACCCCAATTAATGGAAAATCTCAGTGGAACTAGTGAGAATTACATTGAGATTGAGATTATGCAAATAAAGGACAGCATTTTTTGCTCCACTATTTAAGTACACACTATCTTCACAACTTTCAGACAGGAAAAATTATTGGAAATTGTTATTCTCCAAATCACAGTTAATTCTCTGATATTCCTGTAATCTAGCAATGTGAGGAAATCAGTTTCTTCCCTGTCATCCACCCTGTTGGCTGATATAAAAGGACATACGCAATGAGGTGAGTTGGGGTCGACTGAAATAATTTTTTTCTCACTTCTCACTGCCAGCTCATTTGATCCAAAAAAGGTGCACTGCAGTTTGTGCTTTCCTCACACCCTCACACTGTTCAGTTATTTAAGCAGTCTATAAAGACTGAAGGCACCTTAAATCAGGTAGCTAATTAATGTATGACATGCAATCTTGTGACAGAATTTTTAATTACAAAAATTATTTCAGCTAATGGGAAAAAACCTATTAATTGTCAAAATAAGTGATAATAATAGTGATAAAATTCTGCTTCTGTTGATAATTCAGTTTTTGAAAATCTGAAAGGCACAATGTACCTGTTGTTTGAGTTGTATCCAATCTATACATAGTAGGATAATGATAGCAGTGCTAGGTGCTGTCAATTTACCGCATCAACATCCATCACGTAAAGTTATTAAATATACATCTATCATCTGGTGTATTAGAAATAAAGTCATTGTAATAGAATTTTGTCATAAGATCAATAACTTAGAAAATAGATGTCTTGGCTTCACTTCAGTGTTTACGGTGTTTGGTAACAGGAGACCATTATCCTTTGACAATGTTCTATAGTGGTGGCAATATATTTTAATTTTAAGATCAAGTACAGTATATGTCCTTTATTTCTTATATTATATATAGATTTTTGCATTAGATTTACTATAGCAAGACACAGTGAAACACCATTCATTTTAGTCCTTCTTTATTTTATTGCAAACCTGACTGATCACACACTTGCATTAAATTGTTTCATGCTCCTGGCTTATCTCTGCTGCACTGAAAATGTAATGCACAATGAATGCAATAGCATGTATTTATTAAACGTATACCAAGCCTGCTGTCTGTCTTCAGCTGATATGTAGAATGGGCATAGGAGTTAGTGACATGAGAAGTTTTTCTTTGGATTTAGCCAAGCATCAGTATAACTGCTTTGGCTACTAAACTTTTTTCGTTGATTTACACTGGCATAGAAGACAGACAACTGTATATTTTTGAATATTTCTCACGGTCACAGCTTTTAGATAAAGTATATGTCTTTCAGACTTTTTGGATTCTTTTTTTTTTCCCTTACAGGTTCTTAAATTACTTGAAACAATTACATATACCCTTACTGGAATTGAAGAAGATGTCTCACAGTAAACTAATGAATGTTTGATATTTTAAACACAATATCAGTTATCAAAGGTCAACATCAACATTAATTTCTGATGACTGATGACAAAACAAGTGACAAAACACTCATGATTTTCAGCTCTACTTGGGAAAACCAGCCAGTGACTGATGAGTGCTTGGTTTGTCTCTACCCTCAAGGACACAACAGAAATTTCAGCTACATGACGAAAATACATCTCCCCTTTCCCACATGCTTCAACTTCTGGGTAGAGTACCACTACTGTCTCATAGAACAGATAGGATAAAATCCAAAGGCAGAAACAGTTTGACAGTGATTTTGTAAATATCAGGAAGACTATTCCTTTCTCTTTTTTATGCAACCTGGGCAAACTGAAAAGAAATTCTAGAACTGCAGTACCCCACTTAGTAGTCTAGATTATGTCTTATTTATGTTTCATTGAATGTTATTCATGCTCACCTTCTTTTATGGGAAGTACAACACCTGATGTAACTTTATGCTGTATTTGTCCTAGTAAATTTATATCTTGATTTCCTGTCATCTACTAACATGATGAGCTCTGAATGCACAATAGAAGTTTTCATACCAGATCTTAGAGGTTTTTTTGTGCTGAATTTAATACCAATTCTGTTAGTCCATCTTTGAGATCATATAAAATTCCTATATGATGTGTTGATACTTTCTATAAATGAAAAGTTTTGCACTTTGTCCTACTAACCAAATTTCTATAAAATATGTTTAAACATTTTTGTTATTGTTTTCAGGCACCATGACACAGAAACATGGAGAATAATTTGTGCAGTCCTATGGATTTTTTTCATTGCAGTGGGTTGTGCTGTACCCAGTAAAGTTTCATGGTGAATGTAAAAAAAAAAAAAAAAGGAATATATTATCATATATTAATGTGAATTATCAGTTTGTAAGTAGTCTTTACCAAAACTTTAAGTGTCAACAGTAGGTATCAGTGTACATACTGCCAATATAAAATACTGATGAAACTGATAAAAAAGTCATTTATGATCATGAATACACTGCATAATGCAACACAGTGCAGGAGATCCCAAAACTTGCTCTCAGAATACTTGAACCTCTATCTAAAGTGACACACTGTCAAGCAGGGAGATGCTAGCTCAGATCTTGAAAAAGCATTGAAGTGTCAGCCTTATACAGCATCATAAGTAATTATCTCAGAAGTAACAGGAATTAGCTTATTGCAGATCTGCTAAAATGACTAAACTGATTACAGGCCTACAGCTAATTCTTTCTCTGATAAGTTGGGAAATGTCTGCATGACTCTTGCAGTATAGACTCATGGTATAGGATTTACCTTAAGGTTCACACACCTCAGGAAAAATAATACCATTGCAAAATTATACTCCTATTTCAGAATCCAGCAGAATTTATAATTATTAATACTATTTAACATAGTAAAATTGTTAATATCATTTGATAGCAACATATAAAGGCACTGAAAAACCCAGTTACTTCATAACCTGCAGTCTTTGGTCTCTTGATAATCCTTAAACTTAGAAGGAATAAACTAATCATATAATTGCTCTCACATTATACAGTTGTTCCCACATAAAGTAGCTGGCACTCAACTACCTAATCAGGTGTGATTACAACTGTAGTATTTGTGAATACTTAAAAAAAGAAGTCTTCTTATAAATCTTAGGAAATGAAAGGCAATATGACTAGCTAAGAAAATAACATGTAATAAACATTCAAGACATGCAACAAGTCTGAAATACAGTGTTTGGATTCCAGGTAGAGTGGTGAAAACAATGAATTAATTTAAAATTCAATGTTCAAGTTGAATCAAAGACTTTAAAAAAAAAGAAACTGGTCAGGAAAACTGAAATAGAAAAATATCAGGGTTTTGACCCCAAAGAAATAAAAAGAAACGTAAAAATATGTATTTTATGCATCTCTTCATACTCAATATACAATTGCCTGGTTAATTTTTGGATTACTTAAATTTTTCAAATTTGGCTAATTTTTGCTCAGAGGTAGATGAATCTGGAAATGAAAAATATTTAAAGTAAACAAAAAAAAAACATTTGTAAGGTGAATAAAATGGATTTTCTATAATTTCTGTTGTAAAACTGTGGGAATGTTTCAGCAAGTTTTGAAATCACAAACCTTAATATCTCCAATATTTTGACTGAAATTATTCATTGAATTCTAATAAAGAATAGCAACAGTTGCCATTCTTGATTCATTCCACATAGTAAGTTGAAGAATATGCAAGTTTCCTAAGAGTAACACAAAGATCAAAACAATACTGATCCTTCTAATACCTACTCTGCAGACTTTAATATGATACATTAAGACTTCTTTGGTTCATTCCATGGTTTTTATGCATAGAAATTGTACATTACTTGTAGAGAAAACTGTTTTAGCAAATTGCACGTGTGAATGAAGAATGTAAATGTACATCTGACTCCTGTCCAGGTAACCCCTCCCAGTCCTCATTTTCAAATGTTATTTGGCCTTTAAGTTCTCTGAAAGGTAATATAATGTGATTTATTTGAATGCATAGAGACTGGTGCATAAATTAACTAAAGATCTATTTGAAGTTAGCTGTATTGCTAAATATGTGCTAATTCCCAGAAATATGGATTTTAACCAAGTCTGTTTTTAAATATGTGCATGTGGCACACATATATTTAATTTAAATATTTGCATAAATTTTACCAAGCCACCGCCTTGTTTCAGAAAGTATTCATAAGCAATGCTACCTTTAGCTACCAGCATGCAGATACATTATTGTACATTAACGGAAAAAAAATTAAAAATAGGAACATGGAATTGCACACGTAAAAAAGACCAGAGTCCTAGCCAGAAAAAAAATCAGTAAACTACTAAAAAACTGTGATGATTCACTAATTTACAGAACTGGAAACCAGTGCGATTTTTTTTAAAATTAATCATAGTAAATTTAATCACCATGTTTAGATTATATTCAGAAGAGTTTCCATACATCTTTATTTAAATCTACACAGTATGTAGTATAATCAATGTTAATTGCAGCAACAGCAACAAAAAATTTTTACTCAAATCCCTTAGAAAATATTTTAGCACTATTGTATGACATAATCAAACTAAATTTTGGGTAGGCAAAAGGAGATTTAAGTGAGGCATTTAAACAATTCCATGCCTGAAAGAGAACAGAAAAGTTTGTTGTCTTGTTTTTTCACTTTGCCTCAGTGCACCCACAGGTAAAAGAGACAGTATAAAACAACATAGAAGAAGAATTACGTTTTTCTCTCTCTTTCAGAGAGAAGAATATAAAATATAGGATTATTAATCTGATCTTCATTAATATACAATGCTGACTATTAAAATGAATGATCATTTTCCATACAAAATCATAATTTCTGATTTTTTTTAAAGTTGTTTTATAAAGTGTCATGAATTCAGAAAATATGTGAAATTTTTCAGTTTGACAACAGCTGGTTTGATTTGCATCTGTTTAATAGAATTGTCCCATTTTAGGTTCTAATTACCCATTTGAAAAAGATTATAGTACAGTTCAAGGATTAAATCAATCTCCTGAAATTCAGTGAGAAGGTTGGTTTGGAGGTTAGGTAATGCCAAACCTCAAAGTTCCCTGTTTTAGTCCTTCAAATCATTTAATAATAAACTCAGAGTTACAGCTTCAAAACTATTTTAAAATGTCTTTGATGTTTGTTAGACCATATGTTTTTAAGCAGTGATTTGCCTTTTTTTTTTTTTTGGCAGATTATTTGCTAGTAAATATTTAATATAATTATATAATCTAATAAGAATTATATTATTTAATATAGTTAAGATATTTTAAACATTTCATAGCTATTCATGTTTCTTTTCAATGAAGTCAGGTCTTCTAAAGTTATTCTGTGATGAATGTTCACTCTGATATTGCTATTCCCTGGAAAACTCCAACTACCACAGACGTAGAGGCACATAGTTTGCCAAAATGAGTTAACGTAAGATCATTTTTCAAATGAATTCATGTAAATTGCATTTCTGAAGCTGTCTTATGAGAGTATAGGAATATATTTATAGAGTGAACAAATTCTGAAGAGAGGAGGAGGCATTTTGTTATCTAGTGAAACTTCCTGTCTAACAAAACGCACACTTTCTAGAACTGGTCCCTTGTCAAATCTAGTAGACATTTCTTTTTCTAAGGAAGGAGCAAAAATAATTATCAATAACCCTTCTCCCTCTTATTATTTCTTTTTCTGTTAATCTGGAACACAATTTACATTTTTATCAGCTGGATCTCACCTCTTGTAAGCAGTCATTGATCCTTAAAGAGGAATCCATGGTTGTAAATGCCAACCCCTGTTATCAAGGCCCGTCCAACAATTAGATGTTGACCTGCAGGATCTGTTCACTCCTTCTCAATCCTTTCCATCTCACAAGCAGGATCAAATAAAAACCGCACATAGTCCCCTATGTCCTTGACTATTTCCCCTATGTGTCAGAGATAGAGGACAGGAGACCAACAAACTTAATTTTGGAAACAGAAGAACTGGATTTGGAACTTCATTATCTGAAGTCAATGCATTTTGCATTTTGTATAGAGTCAATCCTGAGACCTGGAGCCAGAAAACTAATTTTTCAGTTTTCAGCAAGTCAAATGATCCACTTTGTAGATTAATACATCTTCTTTATTACCTACTACTCTCTCATTTTTCAAGCCATCTACAGATTTCATCAGCAATATTTTATGGTTTCTTTTAGGTCATTGATAAAAGTCTGAAGCCAAGAGCTGAACTGAATGAGACCTTACAGAAAAGACTATCTCTGATATTATTATTTTGTAGGCAATTTCAAAAACAATAATACTAAAAAGAGTATTTCTCTTGCATGGAGTATTTTTTTAAAAATAGATTTTTCTTTTCTTTATAATGTAAAATACTATGGATAAACAAAATTGAATTATTGTAACAATGAGTTTATGAAACAATGAATGTAAATAATTCTTTTTTTGAATTATTGCTATGCATTTGTAGTTCTTCTGACAGTGCATTAATTAAGCTTTCAATAGTGTTTTGTTTATTTTAAAGTAGAAGACAAATGTATACATGGGAAAAGAAATTTTAAAATACATTTAAATAATTTTAAACTGAATTTTAGAATGCTTGAGAATTAAGTATCTCAGTTTTGGGTTTGCTCTGTTTTTAGGTGGAAAGCATATGAGATTTGAATTGATAAAGAAGTTTTGAACAGTATTTCATAGTTCATTTGCATTACATGTAGTTATAGCTGAAAAAGACACTTAGAACTGAAAAATCTCAAGTGTCTCTTTCTTCAATAGGAAAATAGAAAAATAAAAATTGTGTATTCTATCAGTAATTCATTAAGCAGATAAAAATTTATCTGTTGTAGTGAGCAAGATTTTATATAGAAAACCAGATACTTTCCCTCCAAAACTGTGAGTTCATAGGGTGAAAAAATGAATAACTAAAAATAATTTCTACAAATCATAAAATTTTATTTGAACGATAATTTATATCACAACCACATTTCACTTTATTTCTAGTAATTACAATAAATAGACCTTAAAAAGTGTATGAACACAGAATCTGGTGAAACTCTAGTAACATGTCATAATTTTGCATTATGTATTAGTTTTAATTGAGTTAACATGCTTTCTTCCTAGGGTCTTTAACTCCATCAGTCCACATGCAATTATGAACCTTCAGATAGGAATAAATGTTCTTATTCTTACCACTTACTAAACTTTTGGAGAACATCATATTTTCAATTTACCACTAACTGAAACAGAAGGGATATTATCCCTATCTAAAAATTTAGGAGGGTTAGTTTTCATTGGGTTAAGGTGTGTCAAACTGATACCTGCCAACTACAACAGGTAATATAGAAGTAAGAAATAACAGAGTTCTATTTATTTCCCATAATTATCCATTTTGTGGAAAAGTTCTGTTTTATTTTTGTTAATTTAAAAATAGATTGGGTGTGATGAAAGTGTTGGGATTGTCAGCACTTTTTCATGGCTTTGTATGTACTTAATTTAATTTAAAATAGTTAAATAGTTGTCTGTCTAAATGCACATATTTCTTTTTGTCTCACTTCCTATGCAGTTATGTCTAATGCCACATCTGGCATAGAAAATACACATCAATGAAAGTCCTATTTTAGACAAATCTATCAGCTTTTTCACCAGCACCTGTACATAACCACAAATAGTGTCACATTAACTTACGATGATACATGCATAATGCTTGACCCTTTTTCTTACATAAATATTAAATCCTTGCAAAAGCAGAATATTACAGGTGGCAGTATAGCGCTACTAATCAGTGTTCTATTTTGAATTCTTTGAATATTCTATCTCTATGGGAACATACAAATTCTCTAACCATTCATAATGATAAAATGTCATTCGACAAAAACCCGAAACTTTTAAAAGATGACACAATAACAGTTAAAATACTCTTACCCTCCTAAAACAAATCTCATTTTTTCCTAAAACTTCAGTTCACAAAGATACATCAACATGCATGTAAAAGGTCTTTTCACAAGTGTCAGTTTAGGTACATACTTATACATTTTCAAAATTTGGAAAAAATGGCTCCTTTATTTTCTTTTTTAAGCTACCTAATCAGTAGATTTATAAAACTATAAATGTAAGTTTCCCCTATATATTTCTGTTAAACTTTTGCAAATAAGTTTTTACACAAATGAACTTTCAACTTTGAGAGCAATCTGTATATCATCTTAGTCGACTAATTAGAGTATGGGAACACTTCGACATACCTTAAGGAATGTTCCGTAACATCTTTTAAAAAGTCTTCCTTCTCACCAGAAGTTGCATTTGAGGTTTCCTCTGTGTCAGACTGTCTGAGATGTAAGACCAAGTCCTCTAAATGAAGTGAGCCAAACTCATTTCTAAACTAATGCATTCAAGACAGACTGTCAATATTCCTAATTTAATCAGATAATGGTACTTTGTACAGAGATGCTTATACTTTTAAAAGTACAAGGTTATTTTCGCTTGTGGTCTCACAATTGCTCTGCAAATGCCAATTCAACACTAATGCTCATAGTATTTAGCTGGGAATTGCTAGGATGTCAGCAGCTCCCTTGACCTAGTTCGAACATTTGAACTATTTGATAGGTAATTAAATTTCCCTCAGTAGTCTATAGCTTTAGCTAAACTGTAAAGCCTGTGTCAGCTGATTTTTTTTCTTTCTTTCTTTCTTTATTTATTTATTTATAGTTCAACCATCCCTCAGCTTCTGTCTCTGTCCATATAGTCATTGCTCTCATCTCTGCAAAGGATCTCACTGAACTCTGATTTAGTGCATGTGGACATTAGATGCACTAAAAAATTCCTGCTAATGAGGTTAGAGAACGAAACCAGATTACGGTTCTGTCTGAAACATCCCAGGCAGGTACAATTCACCAATTTTGCCTGCAAAGTAGTTTGGTTTATGTACAGTAAGTCTGAGATGTTTAGAATGTACTGGGTTTACTGCATATGGAAAACTATACAGTGATAGCACAAGAGATGTGTTGCAAATTAGACATTACATTCTTACCATTGGAAAAAATTCTGGAGAAAAACAAAGAAAATATTCACTTGGATATTTACTTAAAATCGAAATGTTGTCATGTCTGAGGATGAAGGGTGTTACTGATCCTCAATACTTTCCGTTGTGCCCCTGTACATGTATGCATTTAAGTGCTGACTGTGGTGATAGCAGTGACACAACTGAAAGCCCAAAAAAATGCTAAACATAAGGTGAAAAAGAGAAGAAAACATAACCCTTAAATGCTCCAAAAGGAATTTTAAAACAAATTAAGTTGACATCCAAACCAAATTCAATTAATTAATTATTATTTTTTTTAAAATGTAAAAAGAATGTAGACTACATTAAAATCCAATGACCTGTATTACATTGAGTTAAAACAGCAATTTCTTACAGAAATAAGGACTGTTAGTGGAACATGAAATTTGCCTGAATTTGTCAGTAGTTAAAGGATTCTTGACACCTGAGCTTTTTTCATTAGTTAAACTACATCTCTACCACCCCTCTTTCTTTTTTACATGTACAATCTGTGTGAAACTAAGGCATTTATGAGTTTAAAAGAACAAAGATTCATCATAACATGTCACTGAATTATGATTAATAAATATTAACAGATACCAGTGGATATCAGTGCATCCTGTATAACAGGACTACAAAGAGACTATCGAACCGGGTTACACTTGGAAAAAAAAAATAGATGAAAGGACAAAAAAAATTGCAAGAAAATCCTGCTGAAATTTTGTCATCTATGACTGGAACTTCCAATGGCTCTTCAGCCATAAAAACTGAAGCAGTTTTTCCTATGTAAATGTGTTTTAGAAAACAGAGTAGCATATTCTTCCTCAGACTTCAACCGCTATCAACCTGATTATGACCTATAGTGATGGCCTGCAGGGACCGTGATCCTTAATGACTCATGATCCTTATTGACTCATCAGAGCCCCTCACTAATTCCAGATTGTGCTCTTGCTGTCCTTTGGGACAGTGCCGAGCATGCAGTCTCGAGCATGCAAATTCTAAGCCCTTCCTTTCCCTGATGAGCCTTTATGACTTCATTTTTTTCATACTTTTCTTCTAATCACTCCACACAATCTTGTCTCCATAACACTGGATAGTAAATTCTCTGTATGCCTCAAAAAAGTAATTTCATTACAAATGATATCAGAATAAAAGGTGGGAAGTCTTCATTATTCTAAAATATAATGGGATTTTTTAAACGTGAATTTGTTATATACCTATGTTATGTTATTGTTAAAAGTTTCTATAATATCTAAAATAATACCAAAAATATAAAATTAGTGTCTCTCTGTTGCTAAGATGGTGTACCCTGTGTGAAATTTAAGATTGCATCTATTTGGTATACTAGTTATAAATCCCTGAAAAGTATGGTTTATGCTGAAACGCATGACAAAAATAACTGCACAGACATTACAAGTGTGAGGAAAATCAATGTTTTTCCAGTAGCAAAATTTGTTAATGCATTAGTAAATTTACATTGTTTATTTGTATAGGAAGTAAGATAGTAAATTATAATATAATTATTACGTGTTGCAAATGGTAGAGATTTTAATCACAACATTGACATTAGAGAGTTAAATTTATATGAAGGAAGGGAGGACAATAAACTTCAAAATGATTGTGTTTTATGATTTTTCATAATTAGAACACAAAGGGTTAACCTTCCCTAAAAATTGATAACACTGCGGAAATAACAATGAAAATACTTTAATTTCACTTAGAACAACTCTATATTTGAATAAAAACATTAAATGCCCAGTTTATTTAAGAAAATAAGCAGCATATGATCAGTTAGATTGTGACAAGCCTTCTGCTGAGGATTTAAATAATCTAACGGATTGCCAATGCTTTAAATTGGCATCTCTGTTAAGAACAATTTTCCTTCCTCTTAAAGTCAAACATGAAAGCATGTGGTGTACTTGGCACCCCATTTTTTTTTCTTCTTAATGTTTCAGTCCATGAAGTTGCAAAATTAATCTTTTGATTCCTTTTGTAAATCTTTTTTTCCCTGCAGCAAAACTGTCTTCTCTGGCACTGTTTGCTGAGGCAATTTCCTAAAAGAGAAACAGATTTGTACATGAGCTAAGGATGTACATTTGGAAAATTGCTTCTGTGTTTTCCCATTTGAGGTTTATCTCCTACAAGTTAAATCAACTGCTATATTTTAACCTGAAATTCCTATTGCTGAGATTTGGTTTGGTTTTTTTTTTTTTTTTCTTGAGTATATAGCACATTTATTCAGATTCTTAAGCCTGAAGGCAGCTTCTTAAAACACATTTATATTGAAAGAGTTAAGTCTTCAAAAGGCAGACAAACAGGTTTGGTTATTCTCTCCAACTAAAAGATGATAATGATGTTACTGAAAATTCTCATGTGCATAAGAATAGAATGAGGCCACATTTGTGTCTGTACTCAAGTTTTGACTTCATCGTTTCTGTGATGTGATTAGCTATCTTCTATTCAAAATATTGCCACTAATGGGAAGCAAAAGTCTGGAATTTTGTGGCTGTGGCAGAAGTCTACCAGATCTTTTGAGTGTAACAGTTCCCTTTTTCTCTTCTAACTTTTTTTTTTTTTTTTTTTTTTACTGCAAAGTGAAAATATCAAGACACTAAAGGATTATTGCTCACATCAGTGTTTGGCTGGAGTACCAAAATAATACACAAGCCTAGGATAAGATTTTACATGGAGAGAATGCCAATCAGCTGGTGAGAAAGGTTTAAAGATTTGAAAACAAATACATCTCTTGGGTCTTGAAACAAATACATCTCTTGGGTCTTGAAGAACAAATATTTTACTCCAGACGGTCCCAACAGAAATAACAGAATAATACCTTCCAGCAGCTTTATGCATTAAGTGCTCTTCACCAAAACCCTGTGTAAAAGTTTTCTGCCCTCTGTCACCTCAGAGGCTTCACCATGGATGAAATAACTCCCTGCCACAGGCATGTCCCTGGCAAACTTCAGGTTCTTTCAGAGTATGGTTTGTGCTGCCAGACATACACTCCGAGGTTACCTACAGCCTGGTCATGCTCAAAACATTTCAGAGTCAATGCAGTCTCCCTCTGTCTCCAAATGGACCCACCCAGCCCAAAGTGATGCAGCCGTATCAAGACAAACAAGCAGATTTCCCTCTCCCAAGCAAATTTCAGCCTCCAATCTTTTAACAACATATATTTGACTTAGAAAGTAAACTGGAAACAGGCATTTTAAATACTTCTACCATCTGTCACAAAACAGTTGCAACAGATTTGCATATCTTGCGCTGCCATAACAGTGGTAATGAATGTCATAGTTTTTAGTAGTAAATAAGAAAAAAAAATCGATATATTGTGGACTGAGTGGCACTTTTTATTCCTGACTTTTTCACCTCCTAACAGACTCATAAGCAAATATTTGCATTTCACAGTACATTTTTAGGGAAGAAAAGAAAAAAAAAAAAAGGCAATTTACCTATGCATTACCACGCTGTGTTTCAGATATTATCAAACAGAAGTATTTTGTTTAATTCAGTGGCTTGGTGTTAACGAATTATCATTGCCATGGATGAAAGAAAAAGAAAGGACAAAATAGAGTTCAAAGTATGTCATCAGTGCAAACCAACATAATTAAGAGGACATGACTGGTTTTCACAGGAACTGCATTAAGTCATGACCCTGTTCAAAATTTTATATTTACAGATAGGAAGCAAAGCTTCTAAGGCTGATTCTCCCAGAGAGTGAAAAACAGAAACAAGAAGAAAATGAATTTATATCCTGATTTCTACACTAGGGAATTTGTACAGATAGGTTAGTTTTTCCATTGAGTAGTAGAACACACTGAATAAGTGATACACAGTCAGCGAGGTATTCTTTCTGTCATCACCTAAATAACTTCTGGATAGTTCACTGTATCTCCAGCTGCAATCTCGCTTTGGCATGCACTGAAGTGTATTAATACCTGAATGAAATATATTGCTGAAATCAATAACGGATTTTCCACAACTTACAGGGACATTATGAGATGTTCAGTATAGTATATGCATGTGACTGTTTCACTGTTTTAAACTTTCACATCTTGTTTAGCAAATACAAATGTGATAATTTTTCAGGAGTGTAAAAAGTCTGTCAACAAGACTACATTTCTAAATTAAAACTTACCTCTGTTGTTTGAAATAGTAAGCAATGCTGCCCAGCTTTTGACATCCACTTTCCAACGTCTTAGCCACTTGCCTAGATTACATTCACATTTATGTCACAGATAAATATGTAACAATATTGCAGCCCTCAAGGCTGAACTATCCCTTTGTTAGGGGAATAACTGTCATCTGCTTCCAGAAATCATAAAAATTTAAAGAAAAATGTTTCGACTTTTACATTTATATAAGACACACAGCTAAAAGCAGTATCCATCCTTATTCAGCAAGATAATTATTAGCTCTACATCTTGTCGTCTTTTATCCAGAAATATCCCAGAAATAAAAGTAAATGTATGGAGTGAGAAGATTTTGCCAAATAGAGACACAAATCACCCTTATGGAAAGAAGTGCAAATAAAAACATAAATGCCATTTTTCATTAAATACTCTAATTTAGAGATACTTTGTTAGCTTATTATTTTGGTTTTTTTCAGAAATGCTAATAAATTATTCCCTTCTTTGTTAGTATCTGCTGCTAAATAATGAAAAATGGATGAAGATGAGGAGAAGAAAAAAAAAGATTCTAGTGTCTTGTAGAACAGTCTAGGGATATACGTGAATTGATAGACATGTTACAACAAGAACAGTGTCAGTTTGCTAGGAACTTTATGTAATAAAAAAAAAAAATATACCCTGTCTGCAGTAGCCATGTTTTATGTGGACAGGACGCACACACGTGATGAACTTTTCCAGCTATAATCTGTATTTCTTGTTAAATTGTCATATTTTAAGGTATCAGTTTTTCATGCCGTGGGAGAAGGAAAGGGACAAAGGGATTACTTCAATTATTTATTGTATATCATTTTAATGTGAATGATTTAAGTATATTTAATCTTGTTAGCTGTAAAGAGCAGTTACTAAACAGCCTCTTAGGAACCCTTCCAGATACAGTTTCTCTGGTTCGTGTTCATTTCACAGTTACTGATTTTAAAAGTTAGACAGATTAAACATAAACATATCTTGCTACGTCTGTGGACACAGTAACATCCCTCTCTCCTCACACACAGCTGACTAAGAGGTGTTGTGAATTTTTTTTTCCCTTCAAGAGTAACTCCTAGTGTATTTAAGCATCTCTGTGCTCCTAAATTCTTTTAAAATAAAAGTCTAATCTATGAACCCCAGAATGCCATGTCTCCTCAGCTCTCTATTCCATTCCCTCTGTAGCTTCACTATGAATTGAACTACATGCAGTGCAATGAAAAAAACATATGCAGTTGCCCTATTGTTGTCATTTTCAGCTCATGAATAGGATGTTTGTAGAAATTAGATGTAAGTTCTGTCCTGTCAGCTAGTTTCTGACATAGGTATGTCCTTATCTAATTTCAATATTATCCTGAATTATTTTTTAACTGACACTGTAATTGCACCTGACTCTCACCAAAGGGTGGAAGACCATTGTGCTAGGGTGAGTACAGACACACAGAAAGACTGTGAAATCAAACTTCTGCAGAAGTTACTGAGGACTAATCATTAACTTCAGCAATCAGTACAGGACTAGGATTCAATATTGGTATTCTACAAAAATTTTCTGCATGCTTTCTTTTGCCTCCCCTGACTAAGGTTTTACCTATTTCTAATTTCCATCAATTCTTTCAGAAAATAAGTTGTGTTATAAATTTACATCACTCATCAATGTAACTGCTTCATGAGAAGTTCATTACTCTCTTAGTAGATCTGAGGAACTTGAATAGGTGCCAGTTTGATGAACTTGAATTAATGAGTTGCAACATTTAGCAGACAAGTTTTAATTTTGTTTCAATTCACATAGGATATTTTTCTGTTATCAGACACTGGCTAGGGTGCAGTATTTGTGAAATTAATATATATGTATATAAATATTTTATTGATTCAATATTACGCTATTATCTTATGAAAGGAAGATTAGAAGATACTGATAAATGTTTTGGATTATATATAATTTTGGGATTTTTTTTTTTTTAAAAGACTTTGAAGGAAAGTTATCCTAATACAAAATTAATTATGATACAACATTGCATGATTTTTAATTTCTATGGAAGTTACTTTAAGTTACTATATTTTAGATTAAGTGTAACATAACATAAAATAACTGCATATCAGTTTTTTAATTTATCTTGTATTCAAAGGGAAATCATGTACAAAAGAAGAACTGAAGCCAGAACTGGAAACTATATTAACATATGTGGTTTAGAAGTAACTGTAGGTGTGTGGAAATTCAAACCAGGGTTCTGGAGATGCAGTGCTTCACAGGAATGGAACTCAAATCAATTAATTGAATCAATGCAAGCGAAAAAGGTCTACTAAGATAAGAAAATACAAAAATTCAAACCTTATGATATTATTTTAGAAGCATGTGAATTTATACAGAATAAAAATTTAAATTTTCTTCTTTGTTTCCTATTTTTTATTCCATATTTTTCTCTTTTGAGGAGGAGGTGGAAGAATCAGGAATGAAAGAGTAAAGTTGAACCTGGGAAAACCAAGAGATAGGGGAAGATGTTTTTAGCTTTTGCCTGATTCTCACTACCCAAATATATTTTAATTGGCATTAAATTAAATTATGTTTTTCCCAGGTTGTGTCTGTTTTGCCCATGATGGTAGTTAATAAGCCATCTACCTGTCATTATCTCAATCCATGATTTTCCTCATCTTATTTTCTCTCTCTGTACTGTTGAGGAAGGGAAGTAAGAGTGTGACTGGGTGGGTAGCTGGTAAGGTTAACCTACCACAGCAATTAACCAATAGATGTTTTTCATTGCAAATTTTCATTTGATGCTATTTAAAAAATATCAAAACAGAAATTTTATGAGTGCTGTTTAACATCCCTGGCTGTCTTCAAGGGCAGGCTGCAGGAGGCTCTGAGCAACCTGGTCTAGTGGAGGATGTCCCTGCCCACGGCAGAGGGGTTGGAACTAGATGATCTTTAAGGTCCCTTCCAACCCTAACCATTCTATGGCTTTATCATTCTATGATTGTATAAAATATACTTTCTACCAGCATATCTTTCTAGTAAGGAGAGAAGAATGAAAAAAAATGGTGTTAGGAATGGTTGAATTTTTCGGTCTAGCAACTGTCTAGAAAAATTAGAACGATAGCTCGACTTAAAATGTAGATTCCTTGTTGATGATTTTCATTTCTTTATTACTCATTGCCACCCATTTTTTCCCAGAAGACCTAATTCTATAATGCTGCCTGCATGTAATAAAACATTAGATTACAATTATTTGTTCTGCCATGAACTAACTCACAGTATCAGCAGTGTGCCTCAAAGGGAAGACAGAAAAAATCCCCCTCTACCCTTTTTACATGTTAAAATTCTTAGTGAAATCAATGGGCAGAGGAAGACCTCCAGACTCAGTCTGGGAAGAATGAACTCCTAACTAGGTAATGAGCAACACCTTGTAGTGTTACAGAGGAAAGTGAAAGAAAAGCAGAGAAGGAGCAGTGTTGCTTGAAAAATGTTGTTCTGAAGGCATGAATTCTTGCCCATATCACTCCATTATGCCATGGAAATGCATGCATGGCTTGTTGGGAAAGGAGATTTTCAACATGGTTAAGGGATTCTGCTGTGGAGCTTTGAGCTGCCCAGCCTACATGTGCAAGACAAGGTGGAAACTTGATCAAAACACCTGGTGAAGATACCAGTATGCTTTTTTCTAGGGTAGATGTCACCATAAGTTTCCCATATCACCATGTTCAAGTCCCAGTGAAAACCTGCTCTCATTGGTAAAAACACAGAGAGGGCAGGCTTTGCTGCCTTTCCATCAATGAATGTTTCTTGCATCTTGTTGTATGGTGAAGTTTTATACTTTCAGATATGAAGAAGTTCTGGAAAGATGGAGAAGTGCCAACAAGGAAAGATGCGAGTGATAAAAGAAATTATGAGAGACATGAAACAGGGATCCTATGAGGAAAAAATATTAAACTTGCTTTTGTGTTACTGGGGCGTGTGTACATATTGCAGACAAGTTGATTTTGCTGTTATTAATACTGCAATTAGGGCATAAATTTGTGGTGGGCTGCATGTATGGAAGTACAATTAAAATTTTTATTAAAATGAAAGGAATTTTAGTCAATGTACTTCTTTCTCGCTCTACCAAATCCGATACATAGACATATGTAGCTTAAGTCTTCTCATTAATCCACTCTGTTCTGCATGCTGCAGTCTAAATTCCTACAGGTAGCACAGAAATTCTGGATACAGTAAAGTCCCCTGTAGTGCATGCTACCATCTGGGCCACACTGGGATATGAGTAGTTTGGCAGAATACTTAACAGTGGGAGATTGCTTACTTGAATGTAATTGCAGAATATAAGACAAAGATGCTGGTTAGCCTAAATTACTGGCATAGAGATTTTAGTCTTTCACCAAAAAATGGTCCATTGAAGACAGATCTGTGAATAGTACAGGCAGCAGAATGGGGCTGAAGAAAATGGAAAAGGATCATGTCTTCACAATATGTTATGCTGTCATAAAAATTATATTAGTAATGTGCCTGACATATTGATGTTTTACAGCTGAATGCCATTTTTAACTAGAGCTGGCTAAACAGATGCCCCGTGAAATTTATCTTTTCCTTTTGAAGATCTCTGTGTTTTTCTTCTCTTCTTTTTTTTTTTTTTTTTTTTAACCCTATAAGTCACACTCACAGTTCTGAAATGCTTTACTTCTATACCTCTAGAGGTAAAGCTTTTAAAATTGTTGTATTTTTTCATATTTAGAATCAGTCAAAGACCCCAGAGCAGGAAGAAATGGAGAATAAAATTTGACCATAGTCCATAATATTTATAAATACCAGCATTGCCATCTAAAGAAATAGTTATTTAAATGTTATTTCTGCAGTGATTCACACTATTATTTTAGGAGAGTTAAGAATTTTTTGTTGTGGAAAAATTAGTTTGGTTTTCTGTTTACAAGAAGGCTCTTTTGAAGCAATATCTCTTCTGTAAAAGCTTATTTCAAATCAGGTAAATATTACCTCAGCAAGAGGTAAATTCTCCTTCTAGTTAATCCTTGTTCTGAGATTCCCCTCAGAAATTTCACAAATGCAGTGGTGGATACATAAAAATAGAAGTTAAGAAAACATCTGAATTTGAAATGTCTGATCAATACACAAGAGAATAAACTACACGAGAAATTTATTTCTCTGCTTTAGAGAAAATATTCAGGACAATGAATACAGCTTCATAAAACTAAAACATTTCCTTATAGGTAAATTTAAAATGCTGGTTACACATAAACTTGTGTTAGTTCGAGTAATACTTTTTAAGTACAGTTGATACTTTTTTTTATTATGGGGTTTTTTTTCCTAATTCATCTTTAGCTGCCTAAAATTGAGCTGAAATATGACTTTTCTGTATGTAAATTACTCTAATTTACCATGTCATAATAATAAAATGACATTGCCTACCTGATATTAAAAAAAAATAAACACAAGACTGTGGCTATCTTTACACTTCTGTAAGCTTTATCTTGATCTACTTTGACTAAAATAGTTAAAAGTATGTGCACTCAACTTCAGTTATTACATATACACAAATCTGAGCAAATCCAGTAATATAAATCACAACTACTTTTTTGACACCGTCACTTAAATCTGACTATGTTAAAGTACTGAAAATCCACAGTCCTTACTCCAAAGAAATTCCAAGGTATTCAAAAACATATAGATTTCTCAATCAGTAGTGCTGATTTGACAACTTTACACAACTTGGGCTGTGCAAAAGGATCTGTGACTCATCCAGCTGCACATAACCACCAAAGAACTACTCTGCCAGCCCATCCCACTCCATCCCATTCCAGCCTAGGAGTCTTCACCAGCCTCATTCCAAGGGCTTCCACATTCTTGCCTTAAGGACTGTACCCGGACAGCACTGCCTATGCTGGTGGGGCTGTGCTGCACAACTGTGAGTAGCTATCCTGAGCTGTGCACGGCTGGGGTTCAACCGCAGTAGACTGGAGCTGGCCCTGCCTCCACCCTCCCACTACTCTGCCCAGATAAGGAGAGCTTTGCTCTCCGCGACACTCTCTCAAAACCCCAGGAACGTGACTTTGCATTCACCTTCATGTACAGAAATTTTCTCTATGTGATTTTGAGTGTTTCTTTTTCAGTTTTTATGGTAATGCATACATCACATTGTTCTGAATCAAAAGGTCAAATATGTGGGCTTTCATCCACTTTCCCAAGACTGGCTTCTGTTTTGTGAGACCTGTATGTGACTTTGCTTTTTTTTCCTTACAACCTGAAGACACTGCTCTGAAAGAAGAGCAAGATCTGAATGTGAAATTCCACTTTCTTCTTTCTTGTTAACCTATGATAAAGCCAAGTACAGCTGCAGGTTCTTTTAAGCAATCATGAATGATGCATTTATGAGTAATTCAAGTACATGGTAGAAATAAATGACATTGATTATACTGTAAAGCTACCAGTTTCACTGGCATACACTAATTACTCTCCTGCAGAAGAACTAGATCACATGTTTTTAAAAATACTACTTAAAGAATTGATAACACATCTGTGTTCTAAAATACATAATGCAATTAAGTATCATGGGAAGCACAGGATACTATGTAATATCACACAGAAATACAGTTTTTAAATTTCATTTCACTTTGAAAATTATTAGGGACAAATATACATTATTTACTGTACAGGAAAATACAATTACATTATTTTTTCACCTGAGAAAATAGATGGATAGAAAGATCCTTTAAATATGTTTACAAAAGACAATTTCCTGTCTTAAACATGAACAAAAATATGTTAACAGAAAAATAAACAGTATTAGGAAAAAACCTACAATATTCAGTTCTTAGGAAGAAACTGAGCCCAAAGTTCTGCACGTATAGCAGCAAAATATTTTCACGATAAACCTACCCTATTTCTGAAACCAAATTACAATGCTGATAGCTGTTATCCAGTAAAGGAGAACATTATCCTTTCAAAACCAATTTGCATAGCAGGATTTTGGCTCTGAGTGTTTCTGTTTGTTGATTTCTTTGTTGGGGATTTTTTTTTTTTTCCATTCCCTTCCCCTCACCGCCTCTGCACAATTAGCCGCAAGAGTTTCTCTGCTATCTGTGTTCTTTTTGCTCCTTGACTATTTGCACTTACTTTTTCTTTCCTTTCTTCCTGTTCTCATTTCTGTCCTTTTCATCAGCTATTTTCTATGTTGTCTAACAAATATTAACATGTCTTTTAATTACTTAGTATTACTGTTAAGGATATAAAGCTTGTAGTTATAATTTATTTCATTTTAGGGGTTATCCTTCCCATAAGAAGGCCATAGAACAATTAAGGAACAGCGCGTTTTCCTTTTCTCTAGTTTAACATTATTGTTCTTTTAAGCTATGATAGGTGCTGAATACTAATGAAGTAACAGCCAGCCCAGTGAAAGGCATTGGAGGGTCATTAGACGGATCACCACACACTTGACTTTAGTTTTTCAGTTGCCAGATGGATCAGGTTGTTCATGAATAGTTGGGGTATCTCCAAGTATCAGATTTTTCAGCTCTGGGCTGTGCGTGGGGTTTTTTGGTAGCCCAATTTATATGCAAAAGGTGTGTTGTATAACTTTCCAGTGGAACTTAGACAGAAATTGAGCATTAATGGAGCATAAGTTATTCATGAATAGAAATTGTAAGATTGTTGACGAAACTGGATTTATTTGTACAGTTGTTGTCATCCATATGGATATATTTCAGTTTAAATGCAATTATATAGTACTTTCTTTCTTAAAATATATTCATAATAATGAGACACCTGAATTGTTCGGTGTTATTGGAGACATGGGACTTAAGGAAATCCAGATTAAATTGGAAATTTTTTTCTAATTATTTCTAAATCTGTCAGTGATCATATTCAGAATGAGGAGAGGGATGAGGGGGAAGAAACAATTAAACAAAACCAACCAACCAACCAACCAAAAAACCCCCAACCAAACAAAAAAACAAACAAAAAGCCCAACCAGTTCTCATTAAAACTTGTTCCTAAGAAGCTGATACTTTTCTTATTTTTGTTATACATTCATCTAAGGAATTGTTAACGGCTATGTAGCAAATATATTCAGACAATTCATTTAACATGCGATCATAAATTACGTATAAGCATGTTATTGTGTCTATTTATTTTTCTGTCTTATTAGAAAAGCCAATGAGTACATGGACATAAGGTCCAAATCTGATATCATAACTGATAATCTACAAAGTTTAGAAGGAGTGTTCCAGGTTTTTTTCTGAGCCAACTTCAAAGTACTGTTGTTATTTTTGTTATTATCACCCATATTGTCATTATTTATTATTACTGAGATTCTTGCAACCTTATGAATGTCTGCCCATCTAGCAGCAGAGTTTAGTGCAGACCTCAATTTGTAGCTAAAATCTTTACCAGAACAGGTGCCTGTGCAATACAGGCATATTGAATCAGATGTTGCACTAACACATTTCAATGCAACCACAAGCTAATCTTCATCAAACCACTGCATACTGAGAAACAACATTTTTGTTAACATGTGACATTAAGGAGTCCTGGATCCTGGACTTAAGGTTATAAGTTATGCACAACCAAAAATAAAACAGCGGCCAATATAATCTGAATTAACATTCATAATTGTTATGCTGGTTATATCACATTCAATATTCAGTAAGTGAGAGTTTCTAAAAATGAAGCAAGAAGAAAGATAAACTATAAACCATTAGAAGTACTAAAATAGTTGATCTGTCTTCAAATCTGCATATCATTTTCATAACCTGTTCTTTCAGGTAGAGCTACCGGTATGTCTGAGCAACAAGGAGAAAAATCATTTTGTCTGAAACCATGGGATGATAGTAATATGAAAAAATTTTACCTTCATCTGAAATAAACATGCATAAATTTTCACACATTCTGTAAAAAGGAGGGAAGTGCTTTTCATTTTCTCTTTCCTTCATAAATCCTGCCATTTTCTCACTAATACAAACAAGGCAAAACCTAGTAGTAAATGGAAAAGGGTGTGAAAAGTACACATATATATTCACTGTATCTACTTAAAGACTGGATAATAATTTTACCTTTAAGTAATTCACACTAAGACCTAAAAAATGGCAGAATGGGAGACAGCATATTACAAGGCCATGTAGTGACAGGACAC
Organism: Rhynochetos jubatus; assembly: GCA_027574665.1. NCBI lineage: Eukaryota > Metazoa > Chordata > Aves > Eurypygiformes > Rhynochetidae > Rhynochetos > Rhynochetos jubatus. The sequence continues at coordinate 99,935,975 of CM050649.1, read as the reverse complement.
GGGGTAACGAGTTTAAATTGAAAGTGGGTAGATTTAGATTGGGTATCATCAGGAAGATAGTCTTCATAGGGAGGATGGTGAGGCACTGGAACAGGATGCCCAGAGAAGTTGTGGATGCCCCTTCCCTGGGAGTGTTCAAGGCCAGGCTGGATGAGGCTTGGAGCAACCTGGACTAGTGGAGGGTGTCCCTGCCCATGGCAGGGGGTTGGAACTAAATGATCTTTAATGTTCTTTTCAACTTAAACCATCCTATGATATTCCCCTGCTTGATACATGTAATATCCAAGGTATGAAGAGAACATCTCAAAGGAAGGCTGAGTCTCTCAGCATCTTGCCAAGCCACAATCTTCAGTCAAAGACAGAGATGTGCCCAACCCTTTTCTCACAGAGTCTCACAGAAGGTGTGGACTGATGAACAAGGCAATTTACACACACAGGTAAGAAATTCTCTTGCTTTTACCAAATTCAGAGATTTGTGTTGGCATGTATATTTCAGAATGTCTCTGAGAACAAACCTCATTTTCTTTCCTGGAAAAACTGTGCCCTGGAATTTGCCCATCATCAATCTTCTCTTATAGCTTCATAGAGTTCTCTTCTAAATCTCTTGTGAAATGATTACTTCTTCATAGGAAATATAGCATTTCAAATGGAATGGAGTAATCTGATACCAATACAAAAAATATTGAGCAAATTAAAAAAAAAAAAAAAAAAAAAAAAAAAAAAAACCACCCTAAATAAATACAAACAAATGGAGTATGAGTTGCCAAGATAAACTTGAACATACTGAAAAAAAGGTCATAATAATTGATATTAAATAATATTTTTCATCAAATAAAGAATTGAACTAAGAAATAGAATTATCACTGAAAGACAACATAGAATGTCAAAGTTAACACATGAACACACACACAAGATATTATCCACCCATTTATGAGGAGGAGAGATGAAACTTTCTCATCTGAACACATGCTCTTTATTGAGGTAATAACTTTCAGCATTATTTTATTTAACTGAGTTAAAATAGCTTTGATGGTTTCAAACACAGCCTGTTTTCAAACAAAGGAAAGGGAAAGTAAAAAACCCTTTTATTTGAAGAAATTATGATGAAAATATTACCAGAAAAAATTCCTGATTGTGGTCAACAACTGTAGTAACTTTAGTGCCCCCATTGGTACCACTTTCGGCCTTTGGGAATAAGAGGTATACAAAATAGCCCTACATGTAAATAAGTAAGTTACAACATGTAAGTTTTCCATGATTAACTACATGGTATTATTTGATATCTAATCCAAACAGCAAAACAGGATCCTTCTATTCAACCTAATTATCCATCAAAAGTTAAACCTGCAGACACAATGAGACATTGAGTCCTGGTTCATCCCTTTATGCATGTTCTAGTGTCCCTTATCAACTTAAAATGGACATATATTCACACAGATTCACAGAGTATTAGGAGTTGGAAGGGATCTCTAGAGATCATCTAGTCCAACCTTCTTGCCAGAGCAGGATCACCTAGAGCCAATCACACAGGAACAAGTCCAGGCGGCTTTTGAAAGTCTTCAGGGAAGCAGACTCCACCACCTTTCTGAGCAGCCTGTTCCAATGCTCTGTCATCCTCACAGGGAAGAAGTGTTTCCTCATGTTCAGTCTGAACCTTCTGTTTACCAGTTTATAGCCACTGCCCCTAGTCCTGTCACTGGACACCACTGAGAAGAGGCTGGCCCCATCCTCCTGACACCCACCCTTTAGATAATGATAAACATTGATAAGATCCACACTCAGCCTCTTCTTCTCCAAGCTAAACAGCCCCAGCTCTCTCAGCCTTTCCTCACAGGGAAGGTGCTCCAGGTCCTTCACCATCTCAGTGGCCCTGCACTGGACCCTCTCCAGTAGCTCCTTGTCCTTCTGGAACTGAGGAGCCCAGAACTGGACACAGTACTCCAGGTGAGGCCTCACCAGCGCAGAGTAGAGGGGGAAGAAAACTTCCCTTGAACTGCTGGCCACGCTCTTCTTAATGCATCCCAGGAAACCATTGGCCTTCTAGGCCACCAGGGCACACTGTTGGCTCATGATCATCCTGTTGTCCACTAGGACTCCAAGGTCCTTTTCCCCAGAGCTGCCCTCCAATAAAATATATAGTAATAAAGTTGTTTACTACCAACAGGGCTTTCCAATAAATGCAGATCCAGTGGAAGATGGGTAAGAAATGCAGCAGAGCGTCTAGGGTCATGCTTATTGGAATATAAATAAAAGAATACATTTTTTAAAGCATAATATTCTGTTTAAATAGAATAAAATTTTAAAAATCAAAAAATACTTATTCCTGAATATTTTATTTATTAATTATGATCATATGTAAAAATTGTTGATCTTTAGTTAAATGTACAGGAAAAGATGGCTTAAAATATATTTATAACGAGCAAGGCTAGCATGCTTTCATGTACATTTGATAACCATCTACATATTACAAACATAATAATTTAGCGCATTTGTATAAGAACTGTCATGAAGTAATCTATGGTTCAGTAAATTATTCGATATAAATGTTTTAATTAAGAAGAGAAAAAAACACAGTAGTTCTATGAAAGTTAACAACAGCATCCTTAAATTATGAGATTCATACAGTGCTTTGCTATAAATCATATTGTAGTTTTAAGAGAGGAGACTAGGAATCAAATGAAAGGATAACTAGAATGACTACCAGTTCTCAAGTCAAAGGAAGAAGCCTATCAACTACTTAATTATAGAGAGTACTTACTGTTAAAATGCAACATAAAATAACAATTAAGAGAGATGAGGGGGGGGGGGGGGGGGAGGATGGTATGTGGGAAGGGGAGTTTATCTATCATTGGCATTTAAAAAGAAAGTTGAGAACAAAATATTTAGCACAATACCAATCTATGATTTTATTTTTTTTTTTATAAAGAGAATTGACTTTCTCTTAAATCCAACTCTTGTGCAAGCTATGTGAGACTGATTTTATGCACAGATCAGTCTGCTTGACATTTTGTATTATAGGATCCTGAATTTATCTTAAATCCCATTTATTTAAATCAGAATATAATGAATTTCAATATGGCAGGCAAAGCTCCTGAACCAACCTACCTAAGTTTCGATATCTGACTTAAAACTTAATTAAGGGGTTCTGTCGTTTTATTTTTTCTCATGTCACTGGGCAGAAATCCTTTTGAGAGGTGGTCCAGCATACCTAAGATCTAAGTATGTTTCCTACTTCCTTTCACTGATGCAAAGAATTTAAGATCATGAGGCTCAACTTACTTACAGAGTTATTTGCAATAATTGTACACTTTTAGATGGGGTAATTCTGAACTGTAATTGAATTTCAAGCTGCAAATTAGAATCACCACATAACTGATACCAAGATCTAAATATTTACTATCTCACAGTGTACATTATTTTGCAATAGTATTTAAGTCTTTATAGAAAGTAATAAAGGCAGTAATGCTCAGATCACAATTGAAATCTAGACATTTGTGAGTAGATTTAGACCTCTTTTTCTGGTTTATGTTTAACTTTATTAACAGTATGGGTTTTTTAGTTCAGAACATGAAATGCATTAAATTCAGGAATAAACATTTTCCCAAAATGCTGGCATTCAAAGTTAAATGAAAATACAGTTGGCAGGGCAGACTAGAAAGCCCAGCTTTCTAAATGAACTATGAGAAAATGCATGGTTACTTTTAAAATGAATATACTTTCATGCTTTGAGGTGTGTACCTGAAATGAGAAAAAATTTCTGCATGGACAGATTTTTCCATTACAGGTTTCCTTGTATCTTCTTCCAAAACATCCTTGGTCAGATAGATGTGCAACACGACACACTGTGCACTAGATCAGCTATTACTCTGATGTGAGTCTATGTGAATAAAAATATCTTACAGGTTTTTCACTTTTGTAACCTGCACCACTGAAAAAAAGGTGAGTTCTTTTCCACAAAATACATAAGCTCTAAATATTGTTATGAATGCAGATAAGTACATAGAAAAAGATACACATAAAAGTGCTTTGTAAGTCAGTGCCTCAAGGCATACTGCTACTATTACTGGTGTTGCTACTCTTGTAATTATTAAAGACCTTACAAAAATAATTTTTAAGCTTCAGGACCAAACTCACCTGAACCAAGGTGCTTAGACTTCTGCAAGTTTTAGGCAAAGTGCTTGACAAAATTTGAAAGTTCTAATTCAGGGAACTTGGGAAGTGAGATAGTGAGACCAATTATTAAATCCTTTGAAATATAGTCATGGTTTAACAGTCTTGAGAGACATTTTTGTGAGGATAAAGTAGAGGAAAATACTGAATAATAAGGATTTGTGCTGGCTAAATAGTGACAATTGGACATGTATGCTAACATGATATGTTGTGACACTGAGTGAAGAGATTGTGCAGGCTGTTAAGAACTCTTCATTAAAGCCATTATCTTTGTAGGGAATTTGCATAGCATCCAGAAGTTAATATCTTTTTCCTTAGCAAATAATTTTTTAATTAGCTACATAGAATATATCCTTGTGCAAGGTTCACTTTCAGGCTTAGTTAATGCAATAAATGTGAAGTTTCTAGACAGAACTGGTTTTGAGATGAACAGTAGAAGCAGAGGTAGAAAAGAGCCTGTGCAACTTTCCTTTACACAGAGTTTCCATGTTTAGGTACAAGTTTCAGGGCATCAGACAGGAATTAGAAGGGAGAATTCTGTGCCTTATCTATCATAGAAGTTTAGACTGGATGAGCATAAACTCAAACTAAAATGAGCATCTGTTTGCTGGACCAGTGAATATTATCCTTCTAGTGAGACTTGAAACTTGTATCTGAACTGGTTAACAGACAGTAAGTTGATGCGTTTAAACGTTATAAATGATTCTGTATTCACAGGGGAAAAAAAAAAAAGGAAAAAAAATTCTTGGATTAAAATTACCATGTGACCTTTTTTCTGTTATACCAGCTTTCACCAGATCAAAACCAAATAATATATGCCACAATGACAAGATGTAAAAGACTACTCACTGAAAATAATACCTTAATTATATCACTATTATATAACTTAAAATCTTTGCCAGTATCTCGGATGCCACTTAAATAAATACTTCTTGGTTGGGGGGGCGGGGGGGAAGATCACCTAAAATGGTGATGATGGAGTTACTGAGGAAATTCATCTAGACTACTTTGCTAGGAAAGAGGTTTAGAAAAATAAATATATACCCTCAGTGTTTGGTTAAAAATTATAATAGGTCATTATTTCCAATCATGAAAATAATTACATTATCTATATACTCATTCATCCATATGACCTGTCTGATAGACTGTTAATAGTAACATGATCTGCCCTTTTCTGTCCTGTTGTTTTCTGGGTTGGTAGGACCTGAGTAAACTGTACACAGCTCCTGGGATAAAGAGCATGTCTTGTTCACTCAGCAGTGCACATTCTAGCCAATATATCAGTGTTGACAGTTTCTCAAAAATACCTGTGTGGACCTTTTCCTAAGGCACAGTCAGCTGAAAATTATAGGTATGAAAGCTTTAGGATTTTTTACTTCAATTACACTGGTGTTTTTCTAGTGGTAAGGAGTGGATCACATTCTAATAGAAAAAGAGGTAATAAGTCATAAAAATAAGCAATTTTCCAATCACACTACGTTCTAAATAATCCATGTGCCTGGCTGCAGAAGTTGAGATAGATCTAGCTGCTCTGCTGCCGCTCTGGAGGAGGCTCTCAGTGGATGGTGTACATGAGGAGGCGATGTTGGTCATGTCCCGCACATGATGCTGAGAACAGATGAGCTGAGATTGTGATTGAGCTGTTCCACCCACAGGCATGAAATAAGCTACCAGCTCCCTGTTCCCAGAAAATTAAGAAAGCAGGAAGAGTATACCTAAAACTGTCCTTTTGAGAGACAGTGTCTTTCTAGACCACTTCTCCAACACCTAGGTCCAGAATTGAAATCTACCTTTAAAACAGATTGTTTCCTTATGAAGAATATTTTTCACTTAAGATGTTTTTTAAAGTGTGGGCATTTAATGGTTTTACAACGGAGACACAATTTGCACTGACAATGCCTAATACCTAAGACAAGCTTAGTAGGTGTTTTTTCTCATCTTTGATCTCAAGTTTCACATTATCACCAGAGAAATGGGTTCCTGGGTAATCAATCAAGTTTTCCACTTCTATCTGGTATACTGAGAGACTACGTAGATGTCTTGCTATTGTAGTCTAAAAACTGAATCTAAGAGGGTTTTTTGGATAGAATTAGTTAATTAACATAAGGACAAGTAATGCAAGAGAAAACAAAGAAAAATAATTCCCTCTGAAGTGACTTAGCATCCCTATTTTAAATTTTAAGACATTCTTCAGATGTCTTAAAAAATTTCAGATGCCTTAAAAATTCCACTTTGTTTCTCAAGCTGGGGTGCTCAGGACCTGAACATTATATTTGTTAATATTGCTGTTGTTTATTCTATTGTAGTTGGTTTTGTTGTTGCTGTTCATATGGCCATTTATCAGCAAAACCATTTTGGTTTTGCAGTTTTCAAAGAACTTGTAGACAATGTCACTGTTATCGACTCATTGACAACTTACAGCTTTGTGCTGTCTTGTCACATCTCTAACAGTAAAAACATGTGGTATTCATACCAGTTTAATTCACAGTATCAGCAATCAGGTACCGTCTCCAGGGGAAGTAGATCAACTACTCAGCTAGTTAAATACTGCCATCAGCACAAAGTGTAATTGTAGAAAAGATGTTATTTGGCTACCATCTTTAAGCGTTGTTCTTAAAGAGTGACAAATTTGTTCTGTTTTGTAGCTTATTGTATATGGTATACGTTTACTGTCTTCACCTAATCCCACTCTGTTAAATGCTGTCTAGAACTTATCCTTTTGATATAAGTACGAGTGAATCACTTCTGCAAAACTGAATTCAAATTCTCAGATTCACAGTCTGGCTGAGGAAATATAGCTGTCACACCTCCCTTATACATTCATTCGTCCTCACAGAAACTGAAATAAATAGCCTTGTAACTGTTACTCCATTTCCACATTGGGTTTGACAATTCACTGGTATGTGTGAAAGTTTACAGGACATTTTCACATTCACCCCAAACAGTCCCAGAAAATCAATTAAAGGGATTCTGGACTACCTGCCATAATACATCTGAAGTAGTCCAAATCTTACTCCACTAGTTGTTAGCTTCAATAACTGCTGATCAGATAAAACCCAGATAATATGTAACACCAAATCTGTTAATTTAGATTGTCAATATTTGGCCTTATTTTTGTATCTTAATAAGACACTGTTCTAATTACCAGTAGATTTATTTGTATTGGTTAGTAAATGAAGTTGTTTTCCCATTAAGAACAGAGTCAGTTAAATCACAGCTGGCATTTGTATTATTTTATTTTCTAATTTAAAAAAACCCCAAACTATAAAATCTTAATGATGTGAAGGTTTTTAAGCTGTCATTAATATGTCTTTAAAGGTCTTTAATAAGATTAGTAGTCTCATAAAACCCAAAAAAAAAAAAAACCCAAACAAAAAGCCCAACCCAACAAACTAACCAAACGTCCACAAGTAAACAATTATCAATCTAGATGCTTTCTTCCTGGATGATATGAAGCATTCCTACTATTTTGTATAAAAAATTTGAAGGGCCAAGAGGAAATATCCCTTCAAAAGAATAAATAATGAAATCCAGAGAGAGTGGATATCACTTGGGAGGAAAATCTGTGGTTTTCTATGTTATGTGTAGCCATAGTAATGCCTATGACATTTCCATCATCTATTTCTGCAGCAATATATGCAGTGACAATAAAAAAATCCAAGATATAAAAGCTTGGTCAGTTTTGTAGAATTTGTTGAAAGTCTGGTGTCGGGTTGGGTGAGCCAGAGAGATAGATGAAGACGACTGCTATGCATTGTAAGTTTGCAAGAGAACACATTCCCTTACTGCATTTCCCATGTTGTGATGAATAGTTCTGAAAAATTTGCATAGTATATATTCTGTTGTTTTTAGTGCTACTGAAAATACACAGTAGACACTAGTTTTAAACTTGCTACAGGGTTGAATGTATTTGCTTGTTTATTTTATTTATTTACACTTTCAATGAAAAAATGGCATCAAAAGCCGATTCCTTTCAGCCATTGAATTTATAAAATATCACTTGTAGAGATAAACATTTCTCTTGAACAAGAGTTCAAATTTCAAGAATGATTGTGCATGCAAAATCTGCAAATATGAATGTATAAGAAAAGATGTTATCTTTTAAACAGCTATTAGAAAAACCTGCAAAACAAATTATTTTTTTTAAATACACACATCCATTAATGAAAGTTTCATAATGGAGATTTCTGTTGAGGATCTTATTCACTTGCCTCTGTTTCTGAAAGGCGTACATTTGTCTGTGTGAACTTTAAAAATTAATACAGCTGTACATGAGGAAAAATCAATGTGACATGTCAGCATGCATATATTATGCTTGAAGTTACACTAGAATGAAAGATATCCTGTATGGGTTTGTGCACTATTTGAAATCTGAACTCTTTCAAATACTTTGTAATCCAGACTGCATTACTATATGAAATATTTATGATGCATTTAAATAACTTTTACCTTTTTTTTTTTCTTCTTTCAGCTAGTCAGTAAGTGTGACATTCTATTTAAAACCTGGGCTGTATTGATTTTTATTTCTATTTGAATATGTGATTACATGTGGAAAACTCACCATGTTTCCTAGTCCAAATTTTCTGTTTAAATCCTATCTTTTGAAATCCTAGTAGTATTTGTTTTAACATGTCCTGAAAACTGTAAGATTAATTATTTTCAATTTCCTTTCATGCTATTTTAACTTCCTTCCCTCCACTTTCCTGAAAGTGATTAAATTTCAATTAATAATGTTTCAGCTGTTGTCTCAGATCCTTTGGGTTATTGTACCTGCAAAACCAACCAAACAACACAACCCCAAACACTAAAACCTTGAGCAAAACAATTTTTAAAAAAAACCTTTTACTATTCTTCCTTACATGTATCGTTACTAAATCTCATTGAAAGTCATGAACTAGCCCAAATCCAAGAAAATGCCGCAGACTTATGGGAAATCACAAAATCAGCAATTTTAGCACTCGTGCAATGGTGTGTCTGATCACTTTGGTGTGCCCCCTAGTGGAGTAAGATGCACAATAGGTCTGGGCTCTGTAGATGTTACAGTAGAGCTGGATAATGAACATCAGCAAAAGTCAGGTCCTGCTGAAAAGGCAGAATTGCAATGTCACACCACCACAATCTACTCAAATAGTTTCTTTTCCTCATCTCAGATGCAACAAACGTTTGAGTTTTGGCAGTTTGCAAGATTATTTGATTCTTCTTCCAACCTGACAGAAACTTATATTTTGTCTAGTATTTGGATTATGTCTCAATGTCTTCTACTTCCAGTGTACTAAGTGTTATGACATTCTGTTGGTGTGCATATCTGATAGATGCTACTGAGTCCAATTATTGCAGATCAAGGAAATTATTAATGGTCTACATGGTAAAAAAAAACAACAACAAAAAAATTACTCAGATTTCCAGATCAATATTTGACTTCAAATACTCAAACGTACCAATGTAATTTTTCTACAACACAGATATAGAAAATATGAGGTAGCTGGAGGGCATTAAGTTTTTTAGAAATGGTACTGGATTATTTACAAAAATCGATGGTTGGCAAGAATGTTCTTGGATGACTTTGGAGTTCTGTTAGCTTGTAGACTAAGGGAAAGGGAGGAAAACTGGAAAGCACAGGGATCAATCCTTAAAGTCTGCAACACTGAGAAATTTGGAAAAATCAAGAAACTACAAGAAGCCCAAGGTTTCAAAACTGCAGGACTCTGAGTTAACTGAGGAATATTTTAAATCTGAAATAATGCTCGAGCTACTGACCGATCCAAACCCCACAGGACATCATGCATTTCTTAGTTCATCTTGGGTGAGCAAAACCTTCCATCTTTCACTGTGAACAGTTCATTTAACAAATTAGAAGGTATCTTTTTGCCTTATAAAGTGCAGGAAAGAAAAAAAAAAAAAAAAGAAGATAAACAGTTGAGGCATTGCTACAACTCAAGGGTGTCTTACAGTGTCTTACACATTGGCTATTTATCTTGATCAGAAAAAGAGACAGTTCCAGGAAAAGACACTGAGAACACCTTTATCTTCTCCCTCTAACAGTAAGAAAAGAAGACAGCCACAGGTATGTTCTCAGAGTTATACTCATAGCTCAAGTACAGTGAATGTCATCTCTGCCTGTGTCACAGACCTCCCCAGAGATTCTTCATAGACATTTCCATTCAGACTCTTCAGATGCTTAAATCTTCACCCATGATTAAACAAACATTTGAGAATCAGTACTGTGGACTTCCAGGGTCTCAGTTTCCTAATGTAAAATCTGAATAACAAAGACTCTTGCCCACATTATAATTTTCATCAGTTTTAAAAGAAGATGTTCCAGTGACGGAGATGATGTCATTATAATTTAGATCAGCTCATGAGATCCATGTATATATGCATATTGTGTGTTTTTGTGGAGAGCTACTAAGTCTTGGGAAGGGGGGGCGGGGGAGGGAAACAAAAAACCTAATGTATTTAGAACAGCTGGATCCTGGACAGGACTCCAAAATGTGGACTTCTCTAATCATTCAATCTTATAAAGTATGCACACTGTTATTTATAATGTAAAACCTACCTTAAATTCTTAGGCTTTGAAAACCTAAACATTGTCTCTTTATTAGACCAACCTGAACAGCTTTAACATTTCTTTTTTTTGGTTTTTTTTTTTGTTTGTTTGGTTGGTTGGTTGGTTGGTTGGTTTTTTGTTTGTTTGTTTGTTTGTTTGTTTGTTTGTTTGTTTAACCTGCTGTAGTGTGTCTGACTGTGATGGAGTTAATTTTATTCATAGAGGCTTGTATGGTGCTGTTTTTCAGACTGGTGACCTATCAACTGGTGTTGATAACACACCGATGTTTTAGCTGTTGATGAACAGCACTTGCACAGGGTCAAGGCTTTCTGTTTCTTATTCTTCCCCCTCCTTCAGGCAATAGTCTGGGACTGGACAAGAGGTTAGGAGGAGACACAGCTGAGACAGCTGACCTGAAGCCACCAAGAAGATACTCTATACCATACAACATTCTCAACAATAAAATGGAGAGGGGGGGGGGTCTTTCCAAGGTAGCCATTTATTGGAGACTGGCTGGGTATTGGTTTGCTGGTAAGAGACGGTGAGTGATTGCCTTTGCATCACCTGCTGTTTCAGTTGTGGAGGTTTTTTCCTTTCACTTATTAAACAATCATCTTCATCATGACCCATGGGTTTTTCTTGCTTTTGCCCTTTCAATGCTCTCCCCCATCCCTCTGAGGGGAGAGTAAGAGAACAGCTGGTGGGTGCTTAGTTGCTGGCCAGGGTCAAATCATCACACCTGGTGTTTATTCAGTACCATTCCACTGCTTGCCTCAAAGATCAGCTTCTGATTCTCACGAGGATTTTCATTTTCAGGACTCAGGGAATAATCTTTATGGATATCATAAAAAACTGATAGGCTCATTTTTAACTACTTTTATATATAGATATATATACTGTGAGATAAATATTTTACAGGGTCTCACATCAGGAATAATCATTGTAGCACTGATTCCAAGCTCATGAACTACTTCTGCTTAGGACTATTATTTTTAATTACTATTGGAACATGATCATCAATTTTACACTATTGTTGCTAAAGTTTTCCAGAAAATATTTAAAATAACTAAATAGTTAAATCAGTACATGAAAAACTGATCCATCTAAGTCTTTTAATGATATCTACTATTAACTTTCTAAGATTGCAGGTCTGAAGAAATTATGTTTTAAATATTGTTAGAAATGAGTAAATATTGCCAAGTATTTCTTGAAGCTATGTTTTTACTAGTATTCTGATCTGATGCTTAGAAGTATGTTCTTATTGGCATTCACACCTGATCAACTTGTTAATAAGATTGCAGAGAAGCAAAAAGAGAGTCCCAAATGATAATACTAAGCATATGACTTTTAATTGACTTCTTATTTGTTTTTTTTAACATAACCAAGATGCCTCGGAAGTAAAATCAACACGATGGACCTGTAAGTGGAAATCTGTATATAGGTCTCATTGCTAACCATATGCATTTATTTGAAAATTTGATTTAAGCTTTTAATATGGAACAACAGATAAAACGCAGTCTGGTTTTGCTGATGATGCCTTTCCTATTATCCAAAAAATCATCTCGTCTTCAGCACCATGAGTTTAGGCTTTGAAGGATGTTCACTACAGTTATTCACATTTCATTCTGAAAGAAATCAGCTTCCAAAAAGAAAGGAGTGGAGATACAAACTACTCAAAAAAAGTTCTCAGGTTTTACTGAGATCCTTAGAATTTCTCTGTTTACATTCCTTTCAATGTAATTTTTATGTGTCTGCATCTATACTGTTCCTGTTTAGTACAGACTGCTAAAGCATATTCGGTCACACCTGTATGAGCTGTTTCTTTAATGAAATATAATGACTTGAAAAACTTAAGGTCAGAAGGGGGTTATTAAAGTAGAATTAAAAGAAGGATTTCACACACTGTTTGCAAGGCAGAGGATTCATATATGAGACTTTTCCTCTCTCTAAAGACTTCTGCCTTTTAATCCTTCATAAAGATTATTTGATCAGAATTATATTAAAAGTGTAAGCATTTGTTCTAACAACACTCTTGTAACCATCACTGGAAAATGTACCAGGGCTGCTGTCAAGCTGGCTAGCTGATGTGAAAAGTCCTCCTTCGATCCAATGAGGGATGACTTTCAGCACAGTTTAGTTTTATGATGAAGGCAGAAGAAAACATATAAAAATTAACAGGAGTCTTAGGAGAAAATAACGTAACTGACTTGAAAAGATTTTAAGAAAAATAAATCTAAAATTTCCAGTAATACATTAAAGAGTTAAAGCTTCAAGCTGGTAAGTCAATGATGTTCAGCTACTTACAAAAGCAGTGCATATTAATATAGCATCAACGATAGCATTCACATCATACAGTCTCAATAAGATTAAAAATTATCAGTGCTGTCATGAAAACACACGTAACATTAGAGGAGACAGAAACATATCTAATAAACAATAAAACTAGAATTAGACTGGAAAGCAACCTGAGTTTGCTTTTGTTGTTTGGTTTTTGTTTGGTTGATTTTTTTTTCCTAAAGACAAAATGTGAAAATGTGTAGGGAAGATAGTCTAGACATACAGTTGGATAACATGTTGCTGTGCCAGGCTGTCACACTAAACAGATCAATGATCCATCTACTCCAAAACACCATCTTAAACCCTGATAAGTACTGCAAACTGCAGAGATAGGATACAATGCAATAAAGAACAATCAAGAAAAAAATTCTTGTTCATATCATCCATTTGATTATTTTTACCCTGACATGCAAATCTTTGCATTCTCTTAACTTTTTAAATGTACGTAGTGTAACTGGGAAATATTTGAAAGGGTACAGTGGATATTAACTGATATGGATTAGTATGTTAGAAGCTTGGATATAGTAATATATAACTGAAGTGAATTTTCTAAGTCACTTAGGATATAAAAACGAAAGAGTAGTAAGTGATGGACCTATAGCCCCAACTTTATACATGGCCTTACATTTTAAGAAGTATTAAGGATTTTGTATTTTTACAGTTCTGACAGGTTAAAATCACATAAAGACCTTATTTTTTAAATGCTTAATGTTTTTGAAGATAAAACCTTCCAAAAAAAATTTAGCAAAAATAGTATTTCCTTTGGAAAAATTTAGAGGGGAATAAATCAGTCTGTCAACTGAAAAGACAAAAACAATGCCAGAATACTTAAATTAAAGATACAGGATGTTAAAAGAAAATTTATTATTCATCTAAAAGCATATAAACATACAAAAATAGCACATGTATTGGAAAATAAAACCTGCAATTGACGTACGCTGTGGATATGAACATTACCACCTAGTAAAGTGCTTAGTCTATATCTCTTATCTTCCTTATTTTTTATAAAGTTTCATCAATAAGTTGATTCTGTGTTATAAATATATATCTAAGACAAATCTCTATAGACACAAAGAAAAGCATTCATCATCATAAGATTTTAAAATCAACTTCTACATCCCTAATTAGCTTTTCCAAGGTAAAGTTTTGCATGGAGATCAGGGTAATAAGAACAGAGAAAGGATGTAAGGATTCACCCATTATGTCTGAGGAAAGCAGGAATATGTATCCCTGTTACAAAAGAAAAGAAATAATGCACCTAGTAGACTGTAGAAACTGGAAGCCTTGAAAAAATTACTCTCTTAACAATGCCAAGATCTGTGTCTGCATGTGGTTTGCCATATTATTGACTGTCTCTATTGGAAATTTTCTCAGTGTTATGCAGGTACACAGCAAGGTCCGTGCCAGATAGTTCCCTTTCTCTTCACTTCATTTGGGACTTACTCAACCCCAGAAAGTACTAGCTAAATGTGCCATTAACCTGCAAGTAATGGCTGTTGATTAAAACCTGGTTTTATGAGGGAATGGGTTAAAGAATATTTTCTGTTGAGGTTCATCTTCAATAATATCAGTTTTTAATTAAGACCCTTTGTATCTAAGCTTCTGGGTCTGTCTCCTATTTCACTACTAAATCAGGCAGCTATCATTGTAATGCTTTTGAAAACAGTTCCTGCTATATATGATATAGATTTTTTTATCATATGAACATAAAATGCCAGTCAATGGACTAAAATAGCATTGACCTTAAAATATGAACCAAAATTTTTAAAAGAAAAATTATTCCTTTTTTTCCCAGCACAGCCGTCTGAAAGTTTACATGGAGAAAATCAATTTAACGTACTGTCTTTGAATTGTATTTTAAACTGAAGTTTTACGTTTTTTTTTAAAGTGACATTTCTGACCTAACTGCTTGTGGTAATCATCTTACAAATTATGTCATGTCCCTGCAACAATAACATAATATGAATGAAAGATATGGTAAAGCTGATCTTTATCCAGCCTTCATGCAAATTTACAATCAGAATAGGAATTTTAATGTTTAAAAATTAAAGATCTTGTTTAAAAATTAAAACATCTGTAGCCTTTCTTCTGATTATTTTTTAAAAGTACAAAATCCAGAAAGAAAACTAGTTAGCAGTCTTTTAATTTTGAATTCTAGAGATATTAGTATCACAAATGATATCACCTTCAGCAAGGTGGTTCTGACCAACAACTGCCTGAGAATCATGCCTTGCAATTTGCTTTATATTTAAAAGTTTCAGTTTCTTCACTGTAAACAGATTTTCTCATATTTCAAACAAGGAAAACCAAGTCAAAGAGAGCAAAAAAGATACTTCTGAATCTAGTGTGAAATCTGGTGTGAAATGAGAACTCAAAGTTTACAAAAATTTTGAAATAATTAAGGATACTCAAGGGTAAATCATGGTTCTATAATGTAATTTATATTTTGCATACATTAGAAGTTAATATTACTGGTAAATAATGTAAATTCAGCAGTAGTCTGAGACTATAATTATCAATAAGGCAATCCTCTGAGGTTTTTGTTGAATTTAAACTGGTATCAGAATACAGTCTTTTACAAGTTAATATTTGATCAGGAGGTAAAATGAGATGGGGTCAAATATTATCTGGAAAATCACTCAGAACTCTGAGAGTTTAAATTTCCAGTGGTCTCCTCTGAGTCAGATATAGTAACATTTTTCAGGAGTAAGTTCCCTGAACAGGGACCTCTAATGCCATTTCAGATTGCCCAGATTATCCCAAGTAGCCTCCTACTGACATTCCAGAAGGGAATGTCACTCATTTCATAGGTTTTATGTCATACTTGCCAACTTCTTATATATATCTTGGATACCCCAGGGCTTCTCAAATGCCACTAAGTGGTTTTGCATCTGGGGAACTAAGATGACCATTATTGCTTTTCTCTTTGTAATCAGTTTTGAAAGAGGAAGCAAAGAATGTTTAGGCAATAAGCAGCTGTAGCAATTTAGAAGGCTTTTACCACTCTTTTTTCCTTCAGTTCAGACTTTATTCAATATTATTATGTTAAAATCTTGACTAAGGGGAAAGAGAAACATGCCTTATGTACAAAGCAAATAATTTATTGTTAGTGTAGTGGCTATTTTCACAACCTAATCCAGGAAGCATTATCAGTTCAGGTCAAATTATTACAGAAAAGGAAATAATACTTCTCTATAGAAAAATATCTTTGTCATATCAGTAATGCAATTAAAACTGTTACAGACACATTTAGCTTTTATGCTTTTCCTGGTGTTATTCCTACCCCTGCTCCTCTGATTCCTGGTGTCAGTTTCATTCTGGTGGGGGTGGAGGGGTTGTCGCAGTGAGTTGTCAGCAGCAGGAGTACTTCAGTGGGAGGAATATGGTTGGTGTTCATGTTGAGAGTTTCTTCTTCCTCGCTCTGGGAGTCACCAAGTATAGTTTTTACATGTTTGCTAAAATGGTTTTATAACGTCATCTTTCTTCACAGGTCTGCAGCTGCATATTATATCTGTATATAATATCTATGATAATTTTTAGGTATGCTAGATACTCATTGTTTTTTCTTTGTTACCCCTAAAACCATTTTTTTTTTCCATCTCTAGATCTGCATTTCTATCTGACCATGGGTAGGTTATTTAAATCCATGGGGTCTCCAGTGCCAGCCCATACTGCATCCCTTATCATCCCACTCCTGTGGTCTTCTGTGCTGCACCCCACTTCTCAAGGCTTGTCAGACCAGGCCTGTATTTCTCTACTCTACATCATTATCTTAGAAGCATAAACATCTCATTCTGCATAGAAAAATCTACTTGTCACTACTATCTCTATAAAACTATGATTATACTATATAATGATAAGCAAATTAAATTAACCATAACCACCTGATCAGGAGAAAAATTACCATTACATCTAAACCAAATAAAAACAAAGCTGCAGGCAGGTCAAGAAAAGTTCAGAGACAGCAAATTGACAACCCTCAGTCCTAAGAACTTTCAAGCTTATTGCAAGCCTATGGCCTTTACTAGCTCTGGGTATATTGTATTATAGGCTAAAGGACTACAGTACTTACAAAGTAGAAAGTATTATCTCCCGTCAATTTTAGATTCATGAAACTTCATTTAGTGAAAATAAAATTCAAAATTTAATTTCTTTATTTTTAAAATATAGCAGAGAATTTCACATTTCTGACTGAACCTGAATTCCATTATCAAAGAGAAACAAATATCCAGATTATGGAATTTAAAGCACCTGATACGTCTTTCAAATCTGGGAAGTGAACAAACAATGATGAATATGGTTATCTTGGGCTGAGTCTACCACCAGAACTGAGATGTCTATTGCAGATGCCTTAGAAGTGCTAGTTTTGTTTAATGGTTAGTTTGCCTCAGATGTATGTAGGGAGTTAGTATCTGCCAGGTTGTGAAACCAGTCTTTTAGTGTATTTGAATCTAAGCATTATAATGTTTTTGAAGTTTATATTGATTAATTTCAGTAAAGATGTCATGGCAGGAGATCAGAATATGGTTTGAAGTAATGGTTTGATTATTTCTGAGATATGTAAAGAACTTCCACATGAAAAATCTGTACATTTTTTTTTCTCTTAATGTGTGGTCATTTAATAGGAAATCTTGTGTTGTTTACTGTATTTTTCAGGGCTTAAGCAAAACCAGAAAACAGTATTGTGTAAAGACTACTGAACCTGTAATGGAGACTGCTGGACAGCTCAGGAGTAATTTCTTTATTGCATTTCCCCTGAATGGGCTCAGGGAAAATGTCTTAGTAGATGTGGGATCCATCTATCAAAGCTCACTGCTATGAAAGGACAGCAGGCATGATTTTGTGTTACTCTTGTCCACCTTTTTAATCCTTTTGTCACAAGTAAGTAATGAAATAAGTGTTTACTGAGCATTCCATTAATGGAAGAAATTCTGGCAAAATCTTGTATAAACATGTTAGAAGACAGATGACATTGTAGCTCCAAACATCTCTGCCTGTACCTACAATACAAAGCCTGAGGTAGACTTCAGAACAGGCTTAGAATAGATAAATTTTGGCTCTGTTTAATTTGTTAAATAAAGGGAGACCAGGGATTAATCCCTGGCCCAGAAATCATCTGGCAGAAGCTTGGTTCAGAAACTCATTGACTCACTAGATCAGATTTGTCTTGGAGAGATCTGGTAGGAGTAAACTGAACCTGAGCTGTCGACCAACATAACAATTAAGCAGTATGAACAATAACATTTCATGCATTACATGATTATGTGCCAGGGACTGTTTTTTGGGCCTAAGACTGAGTAGCATGGCATGGCTTATAAACATAGACCTAACTCTCCTACCCTCCCAATCAGGCTGGCCACAATTGCCTATTGTGACTACTCCTTAGCCCATGTGAATCACCAAATTGTGGTCAAGCACTGTTGTAGAGTGGTGGTTGGAACAGACTAAATGATGGGATGTACTTTGCTAACACTTTAACACTGTGGGTTTAAAAATTGTGTGCCTGTACCCATGACATATCCCTTTTAAATCTCCTGGATTAGGTATAAACTTGCAAATTCGATGCTCAAGGTTTCCTTTCTATTTAGTAATACAGATGTACACTGAGACCCATGCACTTTTTCCTGCATTGTCTTGAATTGTTTGTAACTTGGCTTAAAGTGTTCACATTATGCTTAGAAAAAGACAAACTGACAGACTGCTGTATATGACAGTCAATTTTTACTGACCTAGCAGACTGCACGACCAAGCAGCTGATGTGCATTAAGACAGTGAGTACGCCGAAAATCTGCCTTCTAGAAGGGATCAGAACTCAACCAATGCCCTAAACGGAGCCCAGGCTTACAGATAAACAATACAGAAAGTAACCAAGCTTCAGACTTACACCTGACTGCCACTATGACAACCTTTCTGTCTTTGGTCTTTGCTTAATACAGAAAAGTTTTCAACAGTATGGTTATAACTGTAACATGAGAATACTCATTTAATTCAAATGGTTGACTGATGATCCAGTTGTGGTCTCTCCCCTTTCATACATGTTTGTCTGCATCGTAAAGGCACCATGTGGTTCTTCAGACATCTGGTAATGGCTGATCATATTCTAGACAAGGGCAGCAGGACTTCTGTTTGGCCAGATTGCAACACAGCACTAAAACAGCAATGAAGAATCTTGCATTTTACTTGACTCTATTGAGTATTATCAGCCTCCTCCTTTCAGGAGCATTCAAGTATTAAATGAAAACCAAAGTCCATTTATGAATACATTGTTCCAGTTCTATATATGCTATACAATTAAAGAGCTATTACACCAGTAACTGATTACCCAAAACAACTGCAGCCAACCGTAAGGGAACACACAAAACTCTCTTCACCATTTGTTTAGTAATTGAAAAAATAATAATAAAATGAAAAAAAAAAAAGTTCAACCAAGTCTAAGGGTGAAGAGAAGGTCAAATTTCAGTGGATTTTATTGATTGTATTTTGTTTACTGCTATGGGGCACACTCTTATGAAATGTACTATACAGAAAAAGAATTAAACCAGCTAGAATGGCTCAGGGGCCTCCCAGGGCTTTTAAAGCAATGTTTTAAAATTATGTCTGGAAAGGGTAGCATGGGATTCAGCGTACACCTGTAGGCTGTGGCAAATTTAGACCTAATAGCTCTGAAACAATGTAAGCAAGACAGTGCAGATAATGAATCTGCCTTCTGTGTTAGCAACATATTTTCTTATGTATGGATAACATAAATATATATATGGTTAATAAAAAGGATAGAAGTAAGACACTGAACATCACTATTAACAACATATTAGGTGACATTAAATACCATCTGACTGTACAAGAGCAAATTTTTTTTCTAGTTGTTATATTGACTATGGTTGGAGAATTAGGGCTAAAACTTTCTTAGCATATATACAAATAAGGCGTAACTCCACGGCCCCCAAGCACCTTTCTCACAAAACTTAACAATTTGTGGTTGCTTAGTAAACTGGGATTATGTAAGAACTTTTATATCCCCTGGTTTATTCTGCAGTCTTAAAAAAAAAAAAAAAAAAAGTTATTATTGTCTTTTACACATTTGAGCACTAAATACAGATACAAATATCTATTATAAACTTATAATAGACTAGAAAACTAGTTCTGATCATTACAAAATCACAAGACTGAATTTCAAAGGAGGGTTGTTTTCACTAAATACTGAACTGTATTTCTGTGAAAACTTGAATCACTCTCTGAATTGTAACTTCAGGAATTAATCCTCTCAGATTCATGGAGGCTTATACAGTTCTAACCCTTTTCCATTAGTGCTGAGAATTCTGCTGAAACAGTTTGGGTCTGGACTTTTTTTTTTTTTCATTTACGCATAGATATAGAAAATGACACTTACTGAATGCGCAAGTATTTGAGGGAACAGTTCAACTCTCAGTAAAACCAATGAAAGTTTTGCCATTGCTTTCAGGAGTGCAGGATCAGAGATATTGCATTTAGTGTGCAATAGGAATTAAAGCACAGGTTTAGCATTTCAAGACAGGCTCCAGCTGTGAAAAGCATTGTGCTGGTTCACTGCATCTTTTAGGTCCCCTTCCATGACTCTGAATAAAATGTACATTCATCTTTGTTGACCAGCAATTCCATGTTAGACACTGAGAGTAGAAATGGGTCTCTATTAAAAAAGGCACAGTTGATATAAAATTATTCTCTCTTTTTCTGACAGTTTTAATTAAAAGGAAGCAAAACCTTTGCTATATGCCCTCAGAATTACTTTTAGCAGTATGAGATTGTATTAAATTGTCAGAGTGTTCATGTGAAAACAGAAACTTATTGAAAAACCTAAACTGCATGTATCATTACTAGGTTAAAATAACGCACTGTTGTACAGTGGCATTCTGCTTTAACTGCAAAGGGCTAAGGACATAGCAGAATAAAATTTGTAAGGAGATGTACCATCTTCCATTTGTCACCTGGAATTGCCAAAAAAAATAGGCAGTTTTTTGGACAAGCCAAACCTACTTGCAAACCTTGTCCTGTCCTTGTAATGAAGAATATTTCATCCTGAAAGGCTCCAAAAATATATACACAGATGTGAACACATTCTTTTTGTGGCTAAGAGGTTACTGAATTATATTTTTATCCTTTAAGACCCCCGGTATGCTTGTACTTTTTCTCATGCCACATACACATTAATTCCCACAGTGTATTCTTTCAAAGTACCTGGTTGACTGACATTCAGAATTTTTTCTTGCTTATAATTGAGATAAATAAGAACAACAACAACAAACAGAAATAAAAAAAGAATAGTCCATGTACAAACAAATAACTTGATTGTTTTATCTTGTTATAAATCTTGTTAGTTTTATCTGAGGGTAGGTTCTTTGATAATTCATATCTTCAGAAGATTCCTCAAGTTGGCACAAAGGTAACCAGAAGCAAAGAAAGAGAAGCCACTGGTGAGTATTCTATAGAAGGAAAAGGGAAAGAGAGAGCGAGCTGTGGAATTAACTATTTTGTTCTACATTTGTAACCTGCACTGTGGCTGAAATATGAGTGATAGGTACTTTTGGGTGTAATAGGTAATTCAAAAATTATAATATATTACAAAATTTTCAGGGTTTTAGCAGAAATGTGATGTAAAAGAAGAATTTTTACAGAACGGACAGCAAGGTTTGTTCTCCAATGGTGAAATATGATTATCAGTCTAGAAACCCACTTCAAGGGTTTATCCATAAGTAATTGTACCATTTCATTGATTTAAATCAATACCAGAAACTGAGTAAGCACACACTTCTTTTTAAAGCTTGGCTCTAGGTCAAACAGCTAAATACTCTTCCAGTTAAAATAATTGAATTTATTTTTATTTTTATTTTTTTTTTTTTTAATTTTAGACATCTTTTTTCATCTCTTTTATGCAATTATGCTAAGGTAAGAAATTTCAGATGAGTTGAAAACAAAGATTTAAATATTTAATTACTGGTATGACATCCTAAAGGTTGTTCTTATATGCTTATATAATAAGAAATACTTCTTTTTAAAATGCTGATATTGGAAGGCTTTCAAAAATCAATATTATAGCACATTTTAGGAATACTGCACATTAAAAATGTTCAACAGTTGTGACCTCCCTTTCTGAAAAGGGTTCCCACTACCTCAGAGAAATCCAAGTGAAAAAAAATTGTATGAACAGATCAAAAAATAAACAATAATGTTTCCCAGGCTTTTATTATCCCTACTCTCCAAATCACACTAACGGTATAAATGCAAAGGTTTAGCATGAGGTGAAGAACAGAGGCTGTCTTACAGAGATGCAGAAATTTTTTTTCAGAAATAAGAAAAAAATATATTTAATTTCAATCTTTTTAATAAATATAATCTTTTTGATAGTAAAGTATTATTTTTACTATCCTGTATTTTGAATATGGAATACAACCCTTGATCATTAACTTTCTATTATTTTTTAATTTTATTTTATTTTATTTTAAATAGGTATGAGAAACAAGAGGTTAGAGGGGAATGAATTAACAGGATGAAGTGACTCACTTGAGCTCATAAGGTCACAATAACTGTGACAATGTATTTATTGTGTATTTTGCTGCAATATACATGTATTGACTTCTGGTCCAGGACTAGACCTTTAAATAGTTGTTGTCTTGCTATCCAACAACTGTTCATATAGTTTGCAGGTAAAAATGTGCATGTAAGAACCACATATAGATGGGCAAAAATGTCATATGTGGTTGCATTTAAACTTATTTGCCCTGAATTTGGGAATAAGATGGCATAAGAAATGTTTTGAAATACAACATATATTTTGTATCATCTGTCTCCTAAAGTACTGGAGAGCTATTTAAAGAGTAGTTTAGACATATTAAATATTTTATTGAAGCAGTTTTTCTTTTTTTTTTTTTTTTTTTCCCACCTGTTTAGCCAGGTGCCACAGTCTTTGTGAACCCAGATGTCCACAGCTCATAAGAAGTTGTGAAGTTTCTGATAATGTACTAAAGCAGTGACGATGTGCATTAGAAAGTCAAGGCTTTAATATGAGGACAATCATGTTACTTCACAAGTATACAACAATATATAAACTTGTTTATTGATGGACTGAAATCTGGTATTTATGGTGTAATAACTAAACACATACATTAATGAGCACCATTTTATTAAGTCAAGATCATTACCCATTTTGTTTTGTGAACATAGTCCTTAAGAATATCTGAAATTGCTCTGCAATTCATGTAAAAAATGTTGTTGGTCTTAGTCTGCTATGTATTGAACCAGTGCCCATAATTTACACACTCAAAAAACAACAGTATTGACACCATTGTTAGTAGTCTCGCAAAAAAAAGAGTACTTGTTCTAAAAGAATTACAAACTGAATCCAGCCTCTGTAACCTTAGGCCACTGAGACATGAGCCTGGGGCACTTACCTGTCATGTATCCCTTTACACCTCTAAATCCCCACAGTAATAGACCATCTGGACCCGTAATCAGATGGCCAGACTTTAGAGCAATATACCTTGTTTATAAAGGGCAATTCTAATTTACAACCAACTCTATTTTGGGAGGTACTCTGGGAGAAAATTGATGCTTTCAGATCAGCCATCTGTCTCCACTCTTGCCATGTCACCTCTAGGTTATGCTCTTTCCCCTCTTCAGCATATTATCCTGTCTGTTGCACACTCACATAGATGGAAGATCAGGAGAAAGAGCATTTGAGCACTTAAGACAAGGAAGAATAGTCCTACAATATATGTTTACACACCCTTCTAAGCAGATATGGTTTCAGTGATAGGATGAGGTAGCTTTAGACACTTTCTGTTGGAGCATGTGCTGCTTCTTGTGGCTGATTTTCAAATTCAGAAGGGGTGGTACAGGGACAGGCCCTAACATAGCTTAAAAGCATCAGCATTGCCCATTTAAGTCTGTGCTGTGGGGCTCCTGGGGTCTGGAACACCCCGCTGTGGTTCTGGGCATCTTTGCCTAA
The DNA here is from genome assembly GCA_027574665.1 of Rhynochetos jubatus. Lineage (NCBI taxonomy): Eukaryota > Metazoa > Chordata > Aves > Eurypygiformes > Rhynochetidae > Rhynochetos > Rhynochetos jubatus. Next base: position 99,911,943 of record CM050649.1, on the reverse strand, counting down.
ACCCATCACATCCCCTGCAATGTTGAAGAAATTAGCCCTTCTTCCCTTGTAAGCTGCAGCTGCATTCACGTCTTGAAGAACAGTCTACTAGGCATATTTGATACCAGTTTTACCAATCTGCAAAGTGGCTTATTCTGAAGATAAACTCAGTTTACAGGGAGCTAATTGGTACACAGAAGTGTAGTCATTAGCCAAATCCAGAACTTTGGACCACACTTGTGCTTCCTTAAAGGTGTTCACCTATAAAGTACCCAAGACATGGCAGGCTGATCATTGTCCTTACTGCTTTTATGTATTGATGTGTCAAAGAGAGGCAACAAGATCTGAATAGATAACACAGACTAAATTACTTCCTGGAAGAAGCCAAAGTGGGACCGAGATTTCAGCATACCATACCTCCAAACAGCATACCATTTCACTGCTCTAAGTACATACATACCCCATCTGTCAGTGAGGGCAGCCACAAGCAGCAAAAATCTCTGTGGCACTAGAAGGGTGTTAGCACTGTTTCTGGGAAGACAAATAGGAAGGCAGGAATAAAATGAGAGGTTTATAAAAAAGATAGCTAGATCAAATATTCTGTTATTTGCAAAGAGGCATGAAAATTTTTTGTTGCCTTTCTTCAGCAGATTGATAGACCATGACCACTGTAAAACTACATCTAATACAATCCATACTGCTCTGCTGAAAATCTGTCAATCTCCAGAGTAGCACACTTAGCAAATTTCATGTTTGCTAAATTCACATTTGTATCATTTGCATAATGTAACAACCTAAGGAAAAAAAAAAAAAAGAAAAAGAAAAACTGTTGAAAAATACGTTTAAGAACAGCTACAGTGAGTGGATTTAGCAGTTTGAATACTAGTGATAGAAGGTTGTAAAAATGGAAGCCGTCATAATCATGTCAGGTCTGGGAGTACCTATCAATTTTGTTTAAACAGCCACTAAATCTCTACAGAGAAATTCTTTGAAATGGTACCTGGGCAACATAAAATTTCTTTCAAATAAAATATTACAAGTCTTCTTGAGGAAATACCTCAATATTCATAGTTATTCTATTATTCACTAGGTACTTTAAATATTCAGATAAGCTTGGTTTTGCTTCACGCAATCCCTGCATCATCCAATTCCTGCATCACTTTCACTGTCTTCTTACCCTTGGTGTCATGATATGATAAAAAGAGTACCAGCAGAATTGCCCTTTCAGTATCAGTTTTACATTACTTTCTTGAGAAGCCTGCCTAGTCCCAGTATAATTAAGACGTCATGAATACATACCCTGTATACCAACATTACTACTTTGATTATGGATGTGACTTTCTAATAGTGTTGTTATACAAATATAACTTGTAATGAAGACAAAAGTAATTTTTATATAGCTTATTTTTGAATAAGGAAATAGATGTTCATTCTAGCAACAACTGCACAGCTGGATCCAGCTATTAGATTTACTGCCTCACTCCCAGGTTCCACCCACACCTACTTACTGAAAATACTCATGAATTAGTATTGCTTAGTTCTAAATTTGTCTAAATGAAATAGGTAAGATATAGATGTAGGTAAGATATAGGTAAGAAATAGGCTATTTTTACGGTTCAGGCCTGTGAACAGATATCATCTCAGACACACTTCCATTGTTGAGAGACGTCACCACACAACATAGCTTGCTATTTGTTGGCATTTCTCAAACAGACTTGGTTTAAAACTGTTAAAATATTCCCAAAGCTTAGTAAAAATAAGACAAATCTAGTCAGACTCTCTATTTATAATGCTTGAGCTCATCTGACCAGGCAAGGAATGTAGTCTTTGTTAACTTCAGCATCTGAAGTCCAAACACCTGTTACTTTCCATAGCAAAATTTCTTTAACAAGAGTTAATAAACACAAGGGGGATTTATCATCTTTTTCTACATTTTTCTTTGAAAATAATTTTAAAAGAACAGAACTTTTTTATCTGTTATCATTTATCACTTTGTTAAACATTCCCAGAAAATCTGAAATTTTGCTGTAAGGATATTTGAAGAAAGTGGGAACTTATATTAAATTATGCTTCTTAAAGCAATAAACGGCTATGAAAGTTGCCTTTAATTGTGAGTAGGGCATTCCAAGTCAACACATTTTCACTCTGTTAAGAACCTGAATAGACTTCATATAGATGCTGTCATGAGAATGAGAGTAAAGCAAGTCAGTGTTTGATTTTTTTTTTTTTGTGTGTGTGTGAAATATTGATGCAATTCAAATACCAAACAGTTCCTGCATGCAAAAAATATAATCCTCTGAGGTGTTATTTATTTGGTATGAAGTCGTAATTTTTGGTGAACCAGCTGAGTCAAACATGAGACTTCTCTAACCTTCATCTACTTTTAGTGCCACATTCTGTTCAAATCTTTTTGAGGTGCTCAAACACTTAGATAAATATGATTTCTCTTCCATTTTCAAGAAGCTGGAATTAGAAGTGCCAAAATATTATGATATAAGTTGTTCAGGGATTTTGGTTTTGAGGCACTATTGGCAAAGTAGAAAATATCTGAAAACCTATTTTCATGTAATTTTCTCTCCCATTTTAGTGGTCAGAGATTCAGGAATTTAAATACGTAAGATACACTTGATATCACTATTTAAATTTTAGTGGTTTAGGACCTTAAAAATAATGTTATTGAGCTACAGGAGTCTAAGTTTGAAAAACATCTTGTAAAAGTATTCTGGACTACCACATTTCCACCAATTACAACATTGTGTCAAGTATTAGTCTAGTTCTTATTGGTCTGTCCTCATCTATTCTTTGTTGCCAGGATTGAGGTTCAGATGTATATTTCATGTTGACGCAAAACTCTCATTGCCTATACATCATAACAGGCTATACATGGTGAAAGGGAAATCAGCTAGCTAATTGATTCCAAAGTCAGGTATCAGCATGTCAAAAGCTGGGACTTGTTTCCACTTTCTTTTTTCTTTTTTTTTTTCATTCATAGATCAAAATAATAGATGTAATGCTGGTTTCTGTATTGATTATTTATGCAAGATACAATTTTTATAATTATCTATCTACCAACATTCATATCTATCTATCTACCAAAAAAACCTCCAAATAGATACACATATAAATATATATTTAAAATATACAATGTAATAAGGATTTGTTTGTTCCTTTCTTTTACGTTTCTCCTTATTTCATTACACAAATGCTCTATTATAGAGTACATCAATCAATCTGAATTGCGTAGTTCCAATGATACATGTAAGTTAGTAATCTATATACAAAAGTTGACAAAGTGCAAAATATAATCATCTTCCATAATGTATAATAACTGCACAAGCACTTGTCCCTGAATCATAAACTATTTCTGTCATATTCTATATTTAAAAAGCTGAAAAGCTGCAGTTAAATTCTAATCAATGTGCTATGGCATATGTATACAGTATATACATCCTTTATTCTTTGAATTATTAATTAGAAAATTTGATTTTTTAATATATTCTTTTCTGTGAATTGCAATTTTGCCAAATACTTATGTTCTGAATCAATGAGCCATGACCCTGAAAACTTTGAATTGGTTCTATCTTCGGATATCTGAAATCTTGAATGGTGGAATGTAATTTGTCTTCTTTCATTTGAACATTTAGATATAAAGTCATGTTTTCTACTCTAACAATAGAACTATCAGCATTTCTATATGACTTTTAAGAGAACATTGAGATACTTTATTCTTCTGATGGTATAAAAACACTGCTGAATTTGGTTTAACACACATCGAAAATGCCTACTTCATTCTGGAAGCTGAACAGGATGGGATTTGAAACATAAAGAACCCACTGTCTATACCCTCCCTTGCCTCCTGAATAAAAACAACAGGATTCATCCATAAGCTAGATCAAGGAAATAAAATCAGCTTTACACTATAGTCACCAAACTCTGACTATAGGAGCCTGCTAACAACCATGGCACACTCATTGACTTAATCCAACAACATGAGAGACTGAATGCTTTAGCTTTCCAACACTTGTCCATCTGTTTGTTGCTGCATCTATAGTTTTCATAATTTTAAGTAACTTTTTGCCATTCCCTGGAAAAGCCCAAACTTTATTTCTCTTCTTAAATGCATAGCAGTTTGGTATTATAGACTGAACCCTCTTGAATATGTGTAACCTGCAATTTTCAGAGGTTTGTAGCTTAGATGAATTCCACAGACCTTTCTGAGAGACAGCAAAAGGGAGTATTCCAGATAGCAGGGCAAGCATGCTGCCAAATTTAAAATTGTTTCTCCAAGGCATGGACAAGCTACAGCTTTCCGCCAAATGACTGTATGATTAACACAAAGCAAGCAATGTATTTCTTCTCTAGACTCATACTGGAATTTATCCTTTTTTGTCCATGAAAACACAAGCACAAACAACAGAAAGTAGTCTAAAACAGACGTGAAAAAGAAAATGAGAAGGCAGCTTAAATGTTTGGCCAAATTTTATAGAAATTCCCAGAAATAAAGACTTAGGAAGTCTGAAGTTATGTGTGCATAGACTGTTCTGTCATTCATCATCTTCTTCTCAAAATTTAAATTTTAATGTGTACTTTTTAAAAATTATTTTCTTTTTCTGAGTTATTAGAATGCTCTTTTAGTGAAAGGAGCAAGGTTAGGAAGAAATAGAAAATAGGGAAGTAATTAATTTTGCATCATTACAGATAATAGAAAGAAGCTAGTATTTTATGACAAGATTAACATCTCAGACATGCCCACATGCAGATGTGTCCATTCCTATTTGATATTCTTTACAATCAAAATTTTACAACCAGAAATGAATGTGTCTGTAAATGTATCTCATGATTATGCTCAGTCTGTTTTATTTGGAATTATTATTTTAAAAGTAGACCAGTTGAATAAATCTCTGTTTCATTAACACAAAAAAAAAAAAAATAAAAAAAATTAAAAAAAAAGAAACAAAGCCTGTTATCAAGGAGGTAAGGGAAATAAAACCCAAGCTGAAAGTATTTAGAGTTTGTAAAAGATAGACTTTCTCCCATTTTTTGTGATTTATTTCCCATAAGATGTGTTCATTTTGAATACGTTTGCTATTGTTTTAGTAAATCAGAAGTATCAGTTCATGTCAATTCTGATTTACCAAAACCCACAAACTCTTCAGGTTTGAACTTAATAGCTGTGTTCCTATCAGTAAAATAAATAGAACCAGGACACAAATTTAAAACCTGGTCATTTTCTTCACTCTTTAATAGTGAGCTCTTCTCTTGCCTGTGGCATGGCTTTGGCCTGTGCAAACTAGCACTCTTCCAGGTAATGTTTAGGCCATTGATGGTTCCCAGCAGGCAGGATGGAAACCGTCACTGTATTCCAGTGAGAAAGAGAGCTGTGAGTGCCAGTAATCCTTAATGTCAGAGAATAAGACTATTTTATTTAATAATATAGATGTATCCAGTGAAACTCTGGATGATCACAGTAACTCTGTCTCTAGTATGTTACCATCCTGGACATAAATCTAGGAGCAGACTAGCTCTTATTTCTAACTTTACCAGAAATACTGTGGATGTCGTAAGTTTTACTGAACACTCGTGTCCCTAATGGGTCATTAGCTTTCCAATATGCAGTTTTCTTGGGACTTCAGGAACCAAAGAGCCAAGGAGTAGCCATAAACATAAGATTTCTCATAATCCACTCACAGATTTTCCACACAGAAGCCTCAGACTGTCACTCTTCATGTGTGCCCAGTGGCAAACCACCCATCTAATTACACACTGGTGCCCTGTTGTACCTCTAGGGCCTCCACAGAAACCATCTTGGGCAGTTCTGGCCTTCAGTCATGCACAGGTTCTTGCTTCTTACTTTGTGGTTTGAATTAAAAGCAAGTCTCAGAGCTCAGACCTGACTGAGTGATGTCTTGGAAGAATCAACTGGATGTGTCAAAACTTTTCAGTATTTAATAAGGTATAAACAAATAGCTTTAAACTTAATCATTACAACTTACTGAAACAGTTAAATTCATTAGTTGGTATCAACAATATCAGATTAACAAAAAGTGGAGGGAGTTGTGGTACATTTGACAGGTTGTAAACTATGGAAATAATATATATTTTTTTAAATCACTTAAATGGTAATAATTTAGCTTCATACTCTTATTTCTCTCTAATTTTCAGTAAAATTAATATCTCACTTTCCTCTGAACCTTAGCTTCAGTAGAAGGGTTTAGGAGCCAATTTAGGCAAAATTGTTCTGTTCTAAGGTGGTTGTAATATGTTTTTAAAATAAGCCAATATTTGGAAATCAGTAATTACTTAACTTTGTCTACATACATTGTTCAATAATATATTTAAGTAAGTCTTACTGTACAGTATGTAAATATAAGTGTAATATGCATGCATTATCCTGTTTGATTAGAGTACTCATAATCTGTACTTTTGGGAAAAAATACCTTTAACATCAGTCAGGGCCATAACTTCACAAGCTGTAAAAAACCTACCAAATCATAGTGTGCTGGTTTTAGTCAATTTATTCCTAGGAAAGTCACCATAAAAACCAAACAAGACTTTTTTAATGTTTCCCCTCCTGCCTTTTTGCTGCCAGCTGACTCTATGGATATCACATATATTGTTTTCATTTCTGTACATTGTTACCCACCTGAGAGTTCATAAAACATGTGCATGTTCCTTGTGATTCAGCAAACTAAGTAAATGGTAGAAAAATACTAAGTTTACACATCCCTAGTAGAACTATTAGGGAATAAGAAACAATGACCTGTACAAGAAGTCAGAATTCAATAGGGATATAAAGTAGATTGATCATAGTAAAATAAACCTACCAGGAGAAAATAATACAGTATTCAACTTTTTCAGGTCTCCAGGTAGCTGCCTAGGTAGTTGAAACTGCAACCACTGCTACTTTTTATTATTCTTATTTTTATTAATACCTATTTAAATAAAAATGTTGGCAGATTTTTTTTCTCATGGATAGTAAAAGTACTTTTTTTCCAAATATCTGCTAGTGGCTAGACAAATGACATATGATGTAAAACCCACTTCATGTGTTATCCATGTCTCTACATGGGGAATATAGACAGGAAAATATTCTCCTAATTTAGATGCCTCTGTCAAGTGCATAATGTTAGTTTAAATGGACTGGGGCTATAAAGACACTTTGCCTTTTTTCCAGCTGAAGCTATACAGATCAACTTTAGGGACTTGCTGGCAGCGTATATAGCCATTGTCATGGCATAAAATCTGATCCCTTTCTGCAGTACCTATAGATTCTTTAGTTACCTTGTTCTTTGTTCTGTACTTACTTCTAATGGAAGAACTTGCAATCTATGAAAAAATATTTAAAATTTATAACATTTTATTCCCTACGACGTTCTTCTATGAAATAATAATTCTTACAAGATTTTCATATAACCTTGTGATCAGTGATTCTTTCTGTGATTCTAGGCCTTTAAAGCTACCTAGCTAAGAGGAAACACTAGCTGTGGGGATGTAGGTGATTACTAGAAGAGCTGAGTATCAGTCTGTGAAGTCTAATCTTGGATTTTATATCCAGAAGATTTACTGAGTAGCACTTATTTTCAAAGCTAAATTCCAAGGAGTCCTTAATGAATTTGGTGGATAATATTTGATAATATTGAAGCACCATTAAAACTAATCAAATGTGACATTATTGTTTTAACACCACAGAGAATTACACAAAACCCACAATAAAGCAAACTATGAAACAAGCAAAAAAACATTTTCATGGTATTGGACTGAGTTAGATACTTAAGAAATGGTCTGGAGCTATTCTTCATTAGTTACTTTAATATCTCCCAAATTTCTGTCCATCATTGCCAATATATGCCCAAATCTGTTTAAGAATATTAAATTGGTCATCAATAGTAAATTCAAGAACTTATTAAGATCTGGGAGTTTAATAATCATTTTGGTATGTAAGATTTTGTGAAACCTTGAGATAAAAATAGTCAGCCAGTAGCATACTGATAAAAACTTATTTGCTACCTTTTTCACATCACTTCAGGAAGAAGTAAACATCATTGTATCCTTTGACACGCAAGGTAAAATGACAGGCTGAACAACAACCAACAGATGAGAATTCAGTGTCTCCCAAAATACATGCAATACTCAGTTTAGAAGAGGACAGTAAAGCTGTTTCCATTTGCCTAGAAGGAGTTGTTATCATTACGCAAATTAAAATTTTGACCAGTAATTCTGGTCCACACCCAAGTTGGATAGAAATTATAACATTTGGTATATTCACTGCCTTTGCCCTGCCCACTTCCTGAGATCATATTACCCAGGTCCCACCAGATAGGTTTGTACTCTTGAATAAAGTGGAGTCATGAAGCAAGCTTGAACCCTTAAAACTACACTACTTAATTGTCAGGTAACTGCATAAGCCTGTTTGGCACTGCTCCATCATGTTCCTTGAGATACTATATGGACATCGGCAAGAAATTGTTTGTTTCCTAAACCTCTCCAAAAGGCAGTGGGGTGGACACTACACCATGTTTGGTATGCTGCAATCTCTGCAATGAACTGATTCTCCTTCAGAAGACAATCTTTGCAGCTTCAGTCCTCCCATGTTCTCTCGTGTGCATCCTCGTTCATCTCATGTGTATGTTGCAGATACTTCCAATTTTATTCTGTCACTGTTGAGGGGAGCAACATAACCCAACATTTTATTTCAGATTTACGGAGATGGAGATGACAAAACAGCACAAACAACTAGGACATAGGGAAATCCCATTAGACTCAGAACACCTAGGACAAAAAGATACGGCTAATCCATTTTAGGAAGGTGTGGCAAGTGCACCCGCCCTGACAAAAAACCAGTAATGACCTGACAAAAGCCCACCAAAACTTCCAAGAGCCAAAGTTCTTGTCACATCCCTCATGGTTGCTGTTTTCACATAAACACCTAGCAAGGTGAGTTCCTGAGCCAGTGCAGGCTTTACTTGACCACAGCTCAGATCGAACTTGGGTAGAGCCCTGCCAGAGGTCCTTCTAGGAGCAGTGAGTCTGCAGTCAGGGACTATCCCCTTAGGTTGGGACACAGTCTAGGGAAACTCCTCGGGGTTAAGAGCCCTTCCCTTTACTAAGTGAGTGGTTGTGCATTCTGGGTCATGAGCCATAAAGTTTAAAAACTCTTAAATTGGGTGTGTAGTATTAATACCCAACTAACATCCTGAACCTGTGGATTGTTAATATTTGTCAGAGTCTCAAAGTGACTTCGGTTACAGTAAAACTTAGTTTGAGTTTGTTACCATTTTGTAAAAAAAAAAAATAAAATTGTTTCTAAGGATTTTTTTAATTGGTCTGACTGGCTTTTGTGAGGTTCAGTGACAGAAGGTCTTAATCTGTGTGCCAAGGATTGGACCCTGGTCTTTTATTTAACAGTTTACACATAGCCAGAGACTTCTAAAACAAAACAGCTCATCACAGAGAAGCTAATGAAGATACAAAGGAGATTTTAATTGCCTTACTTAGATGACTAACATAAATTATTACAAATTTTGGTTTCATCAAATGTGAATAATCCTGCATTACTCATGTAGTTACTAAGTTTGTAATGAACAATTCTACGTAAAGTAAACTACTGCTGCTTAACAAAAAGCCAAGCACTAAATAGCCCATGTAATTATCTTGTTATATACCTACTTTATATGAGGAAAGACACTTCTTCTATTTTTAATTACTTTTTTTCTATAACAACTATTTGTCAAGATTAAAGAACGGTAAAACTTTTACCATCTTTTCATTCAGTGTTAAATACATATAGAATCAGGGTTTGCATCTTCTCTCAAAGTCAGCATGAATGGCCTACATCCCCCTTTCACTAGATTTGAAATTCTACACTGACCCTCTAAATGCCTTGTCAGATAATCTGTAGAACATCAGACTGCTGTAAGCCTAAATGAATAATCAATTTCAAGAATTACTTAGCAGATGAAGACTGTAGTCTGAAAAATGTTGTGATTTGTTGCACTGCCATATCTGTTACCAAACAAGTCAGAAAGAACTTTTTAACTCTTTAACACCAATGTGATTTTAAAGAGCAGGCATTTTTTATTGCAGAGCTGGATGCACTGGGGATCGCTTCACCTATTGTACATACCGTAAGTCACAACAGGTAAAACTTACTTATGCATTAAATTTTCTGGAATTCTTATACATATTCATCCTAATTCCTAGAACTATATCATCATATTTACATAGTTATTACACATATGGCCTGGGCCTTAGGGGGCTTCCATGGAGGGTTTTGGTGGTCTCTGGTGGTCCCTAGTGGCTGTTGAAGGGGCCTTCCTTAGTGTCCTTTCCCTGAATTTTGGGGTCTTTTCTTCCATATATGGCTTAGTCTACACTCATCATTCGATTTGCAGAGTTCTCAGGTTCTTTATATTGGTTTTGACTGGTTTCTGCTGGCTTATCATCTTCTCCAAGATGTACTGGTTACAATTTGTGAGGACTGTGTCCTTGTGTGCATACTTTTTTAAGTGGTATCTTATTTAATTGTTCTTCTTCATGGTTATATGGTTTTAAGTAGCCACCTGTATATCACATTTTTCTTTTGTGACATACCAAAAGACTGATATTGTAGTATACAATGAGGAACTCAGTCTTTGTTCTTCATTTTTTGGCAATGTGACTTATTCTCTAATATATTTTGCCTTTCAGTTTGTAAGGGTTTTTTTGGTCCACTTTTCAAACTGTTAGGGTAAAATATTTAACAGACATATGCAAGCACATCTATATACTCCTTTGAAGATTTATATATCTTTAGGGATTAAAATAAAACAGCCTGTATCTTCTCTTGGTGAAGACAGAATAAGCTGATATTACAGTGAGTATCTACTATCAGCTATCTGACCAGCAAAAACAAGTGACTCAAGCCCTCTGCAGACAGATAGGAAAAGCTTCACATTCGCATGCCCTGGACCTCCTGGGGGATTTCAACCACAAAAATATCTGCTGGAGTGACTGCATAGCAGGACATAAGCAAGCCAGGAGGTTCCTTGAGTGCATTGATGATAAATTCCTCCTCTTCAAAGGTCTGCTTGGAGAAGTCCCATGAGATAAGGCCCTGGAGGGAAGAGTAGCCCAAGAAAGTCAGTTAACATTCAAAGATCACTCGCTCCATCCTTAGAAGCGGTCTATCCCAACAAAGAGAAATCAGGCAAAAATGCCAGAAAGCTTATGTTGATGAACAAGGACTTCCTGTCCAAACTCAAGCACGAAGAGGAAGGATACAGGGAGTGGAAGAAAGAATGGGTAACTTGAGAGGAATACGGAAACATTGTTTGAGAATCCAGGGATGAAGTTAAGAAAGCTAAAGCCCAAACAAAGTTCACTCTGTCCAGGTATGTCAAAAACAACAAGAAGGACTTCTGTAAATGCACAAATGACAAAATGAGAACTAGGGAAAACATGGGCCCATTGGTCAACGAAATGAGGGACATGGTTATATAGGACATGGAAAAGGCTGGGGTACTTAATGCATTCTTTGCGTCAGTCTTTACTAGGAAGACCAGCCTTCAGGAATCACAGGTCCTGGAGAGCAGAGGGAAAATGTGGAGTAAGGAAGACATAACTTTGGTGTAATAGGATCAGGTTAGAGAACACCAAAGCTGACTGGACATCCATAAGTCCACAGGCCATTATGGGATGCACCCACAAGTACTGAAGGAGCTGTCTACAGTCATTAAAATGCCACTCACAATATTCTTTAAACAAACATGCTGACTGAGAGAGGTGCCTGAGAGCTGGAGGATAGTGTGTCACTCATCTTCAAAAAGGTCCAGAAGGGTGACCCAGAGGACTACAGAGAAGTCACACCATACACCTTGATCCCTAGCAAGGCAATGGAACTGATCCTGCTAACCATTTACAGGTACCTGAAGGACTAGAAAGTGATCAGTAGTCAGCATGGTTTCATGAAGGAGAAGTCAAGCTTGGCTACCTTGATGAACTTCTATGAAGAAATGACTGGCATGGTAGACAAGGCAGGAGCAGTGAACAATGTTCACCTCGACTTCAGGATGACTTTTAATCCTCATAGAGAAGCTGATGAAGTATGGGCTACATGAGCAAACAGTGAGGTGGATTGAAAACTGTCTGAATGGCCAGGCCCAGAAGGTGGTGATCAGTGGCATGAACTCTGGTTGGAGAACGTTACTGGTGCATCCCAAAGGTCTATGCTGGGTCCAGTTCTGTTTATCATCTTCATGAATGGATGGTGGAGTAGACTATACCCTCAACAAGTTTGTGGATGACACCAAACTGGGAAGAGTGGCTGATACACCAGAGGGTTGTGCTGCAATCCAGAGGGAACTTGACAAGCTGGAGAAGTGGGTTGATGGAGGTTCGTGAAGTTCAACAAGGGGAAGTGAAACATCCTGCAGCTGGGAAGGAACAACCCCTTATGCTGGGGGTTACTTAGCTGGAAAACAGCTTTGCAGAAAAGGCTCTGGGGACATGCTGGACACTAGTTGAACAGGAGTCAGCAATATGCCCTTGCAACAAAAGCATCTAATGGCTTTTGGCTAAAAGCTAGGCTGCATTAGGAGTCAGGTCAAGAGAGGTGATTCTTCCTCTGGAATTTTGTGACCGGACCCAGGCTCCCCAGTACAAGAGAGACATGGATATATGGAAAGAACCAAAGAAGGGCTCTTGGACTCTACAATTTCAAGATGCATGTTTTATGGTTTACATCCACTACTATGAATCTGATTGCCATAAATAATTTGCATAGTGTGTTGCTTAGAAGAGTCAAATCGTAGCAGTGTGGAACACCATAGTAATGCTATCACCCAGATTAAATGTGGTGCACTCTTTCAATGTTGCCTGTAATCTCAGGTTTAGTAGAAATAAGAACTGATAAATCCTTGATCAAGGCTGTTTGTTTAACAAGGCATGGCACTGAGTGATCTCTGTTATGAAGTTTGCAGAACCAGCTCAGATTTCCAGGATTCTTATCAGAGATGCTTAAATCAAAGGACATTTTGAGGTACCAGATGTAGTGCAAAGAAGAAATGTGTTCAGTCTGTATTATTTGATTAGTTGCCTTTCTCTAAATCTTTGGTCAATAATACTGCAATTAGTTGCAGTGGGGAGAGGGTAGGAAAATGGAAGAAAAATCCCTCTACTTATGTATATATTAAGTAATTAATTAGTATATGTTACCTTTAGATGACAATGTTCTTAGTCAGCATCAGGTTTAAGAATTCCTTTTCTTTAGTAATGATGTGATGTGTCAAACACTTAATAGCTCTCTTTGAACTTTACAATTGAGACAGACATACCTTTTCCTGCATTTTACACAGAAAGCCTTTTATTCCCATTTAAGAGAGAATCAGTTCCATCTTTCCAGGCTTGCAATGATATGCCACATAGTTATATAGGCTACTAAATCTTCCCTGTTCACTGAGTCATAAAACATTTCCTAGAATCATAGAACCACAGAACGGTTTGTGTTGGAAGAGACCTTAAAGATCATCTAGTTCCAACCTCCTAGCCATGGGCAGGGACACCTTCCACTAGACCAGGTTGCTGAAAGCCTCATCCAGCCTGGCCTTGAACACACCTAGGGACGGGGCATCCACAGCTTCTCTGGGCAACCTGTTCCAGTGCCTCACCACCCTCTCCATGAAGACCCTCTTCTTGATATCTGATCTAAATCTTCCCACTTTCAATTTAAATTCATCACCCCTTGTCCTGACGTTGCAGACCCTTGTAAAAAGTCCCCCCCAGCTTCCTTGTAGGCCCCTTTCAGGTACTGGAAGGCTGCAATAAGATCTTCCCTGAGCCTTCTCTTCTCCAGGCTGAATAAGTCCAATTCTCTCAGCCTTTCTTCGTAGGAGAGGTGCTCCAGCCCCCTGATCATCTTTGTGGCCTCCTCTGGACTCTTTCCAACTGGTCAATATCCTTCTTATGTTGAGGGCACCAGAGCTGGACACAGTACTCCAGGTGGGGTCTCTCAAGAGCAGAGTAGAAGGGGAGAATCCCCTCCCTCGACCTGCTGGCCACACTTCTCCTGATACAGCCCAGGATACAGTTGGCTTTCTGGGCTGCCAGTGCACACTGCTGGCTCATGTTCAGCTTCTCATCCACCAGTACCCCCAAGTCCTTCTCCTCAGGGCTGCTGGTCGCAGCTGGTAATTCAGTACATTTAGAAATTATTTTGAATTCTAGGGATCAGTTTCTAAAGAAATAAAAATAAATACATATATTTTTCATCTTCAGAATGTACTCCTATAAAAAATACTGAAATCAAATTTTCCTTTGTGTCAACTGTTATCTTTAGCAACACCAAAACACATCCAGAAACAAAAATTAATAAAAATGGTTTAAAAAAAATATTGTGTAGTGTAATATTGAAAAAGCTATCTGAAACCATGAAGGTAAGGTCTTAACTAAGTGTTGAATTTGATTAATAGTTCCTTAGAAAACACAGAGATTATAACCAAGGATGGCCAAAATATGTTGGAGCTGGACTCGATGATCCTTATGGCTCCCTTCCAACTTGAGTTATTCTATTCTATTCTATTCTATTCTATTCTATTCTATTCTATTCTATTCTATTCTATTCTATTCTATTCTATTCTATTCTATCATCTTTTGGATAGTGTTGAAATATATTGCAATGATTTAGATGGAAATGAATTGTGGCAAAATTGAAAGAAGTTATTCTCTAGCCTCTAGGTACATAACTTAAGGGTCAGTTATTTGTAATCTATTGATGGAAAATGTGGTCACAGGTAATAAAGAAAATTAAAGACTCTAAAAGCAAAATATGCTAGTTTGATGAAAATTGTATCTCAGCTGCAATGTTAGTGGTATTTTTCATTCATCTAGACTTAACATTTAAATACAGATTTATGAAAAAGTGTAGTTTTAAGTGTACATGAAAATTATTATTCCTAATATTTATTAAGGTGTTATTTTTTAGTTTTTTTCCACTGAAAATCCAAACTCAAATTTAAAGTAGGTAGCAAATCTCATGAAAAATCCAACAAAAACCAAAATGTGAGCTATTTTTCTTGCTATAATCCAAATTAATTCCAAAATTAGGCAAGCATTCTCACACTTGCCATTTCTGCAAGACAAAAACAAGATAAATGGCAGTTCTACTGACATCACCTTGAGAAAGAAGTCAAACAATTAATTATTTAGTATGTTTTTTATCTTCAAATTGTCTAATTTTCATATTCATTAATTAAGTATAGATGGTGCGTATCCCCCAGGATAAACTTACAATACCATATTCCATTAGCTTAAGGTAGTTTTACTGGCATTTAAAGTAAAGTGACATTAAATCATAACAATATTCAACAAGCACACATTCAAAAACTGTAAAACATAAGCAACTGTCCTTATAAAATGTCTTCTGTATTCCAAGTATTAAAACTTTTCACTCTATCAAGTCAAAACACTTTCCAGTCCTAGTAAATACATACACCATATTTTTTAGCAAAAAACCCAAACACTTCCTATGCCAAAAATAAAATCACTTTCCATTGTGTTTGCCACCATCTTAAAAAGTTTTTCTCCAAGTTACAAGCAAAAATTATTTCCTTACTTTTATGTTTACTTTCCTTACTATTTAGTTACTAGTACACACAAAAGGATACATATAGGATGTATCTTCATCTTACATGTAGTCATCTCCAAGCACCATCATTCTTCTCACTGGAGTGGGATGCAATGCAGAAAAGACAACTGTCATCTTCTAAGTTACCAATGCCATTATTTTCATATCCAAACTCTTCTTGGAGACCTTTTTGGGGTAGTCCTAGCTTGGAACGCCATGGTTCTAGCTGGTGAAATACAATGAGAGTGTAAACTTGTGTTATGGATGAAGATGCAGAAATAAGGTCACTAGCATATAGATGCAATAAATTTTACATGAAGAACAAATCAGTTTTCAGATTGCTGTTTTACCCCGTATAAAAATTCTCCCCAGGATCCAGATCACTCAATATTCTTGATACTTAATCAAGGTTGGCCAGCATATAATGAGCAAGCTTAAGTAAAATACATATCCCAACAATATTTTATCTTAACACTATATTCTGCTATCTTCAGCTTTTCTGTCTCCCAATTTTTCCAGTTTACAGTCAGTATTTGATAATTTTCAGCATAGTTCCATATCTTATTCTTCTTTTAAAAAAGCTTTTATATTATAGTAAATTAAAGAAAGTATAGCTTAAGGTCCAACCAGAATATCAAAGAATAGAGCACAAACTGTCAATAATAATTTTAAAAAATAAAGTGAAAGAAAATCCTGTACATTGTGTGGTAATGAATCCCTTTGAATTAAAATAAGAAAGGAAGAAGAAGAAAAGGCAGGCAGTAAGAGTTTCATAATCCCCAGATGCAAGACAATGTGACTGTTACCACATAAAAACTTCAGATCACAGTAGGTACTATAAATCAAGCTAAAGGTTCATTGAGGAACCTGCTTGTGTTTTACCTAGAATTAATATTGCACAGGCACATTATTAATTTTCATGTTTTTTCATCACAATAAGAATAAGAACTTTGAAGATCATGGATATATTTACAGTATACAATGGTGTATAGTGCTAAGACTTTTCATAAGGTGGTGTAACTGTTTACACAGTACAGCATGGTGTAAAGGTGATATAAGAACACAGTTCCCTATATCAGTGCTGTATAAATACTATTTTATTTACTTTGAAATTAAAAAGATCAGACTATTCTGCTTCTAATTCTAGATGTACTAGTAGCACTGCTTTTTATATATCTGCATCAAGATTGTGAAATATAGACACACAGGTTGTAAAAAATAAAATAAAAAAAAAAGTGGTGTCTTCCCACTGCATTCAGCTTTCCTTTTTTATTATTATTGTTACTCAGTTAATGTCTCTAACAAGAAGGAGATCATTTCATACCCATTTATACAGGCAGTAGGTATAGATGTATAGTGTAAATATTTAAATGCACTTAGAATTTAAGTTATGATTTCATCACAGTAATTCCTTCCAGTAGAGAGATCTACTGTAAGGCTCTTTAAATGTCCCATTTTTCAAGGCAGAAAGAGGGATCAGAGTAGGAAACAAGTATTTAAGATTTAAGACATAAAAAGTGTTGCAGAAATGTTTCTGTTGAAGCTGAGCCCACAGTACTGATTTCTATCTTAACATGCTTTTGTAAGAATGTATGTCTTCATACTCTAAAATCAGCTTCATGTAATTTTTTGCTTAAGTGTAAAACCTTATACAACTTGACTTTCAGCTTTGAATTTATGAATATTGATTTTACGTATATTTCCATTTCCGCATGTGTTTTGATCCAGTCAACTTCCTAAGATGATAGTCTTGACAATTAAAAAAAAAAGTCTTCCAGAACACAGTAAATGATTTCTGTAAAAAGCAGTTAACAGAAGAAAAAAAATATCAACCACAAAACCCCAAACAAACAAACAAAAAAACCCCACAACACAAACTGACCTCTTGTTTTATAGGTAAAAGCCATACTACACAGCTATAACCAAATCTTTCTTCCCAGGCATTCCAATACTTTGCTATTATGAACCATTATTGTGGCTGCAGAAAACAGTTTGTATCCTCAGATTGTCTTTTTGCTGGTTTTGGCTTGGTAGAGCTCATAGCAGCTAGTGTGGGATTATGTTTTGGATGTATGCTGAAGCAGTGTTGATAATACAGGGGTGTTTTTGTTATTGTTGAGCAGTGCTTACACAGAGTCAAGGGCTTTTCTGTTCCTCACACCGCTCCACCAGTGAGTAGGCAGGGAGTGTTCAAGAAGTTGGGAGGGAACACAAACAGGACAGCTGACCCTAACTGACTAAAAGGATATTCTATACCATATGACATCACACTCTGAAGGGGAGGGTGGGGGGAGGGGCACATTCGGAATTATAACATTTGTCCTCCCAACTAACTATTACGTATGATGGAGCGCTGTTTTCCTGGGGATGGCTGAACACCTGCCTGCCAATGGGAAGTAGTGAATAAATTCCTTGCTTTACTTTTCTTGCATGTGTGGCTTTTGCTTTATCCATTAAACTGTCTTTATCTCAACCCACGAGTTTACTCCCTTTTACCCTTCTGATTCTCTCCTCTTCCACCAAGAGGGGAATGAGCGAGTGGCTGTGTGGTGCTTAGGTACCACACGGGGGTTAAATCACAACAGTGTGTTAACTTTACAACACATCATGCTGAAAACATTTTAAAATACCTATGTGTAATTTGTGGTTTAATTTTGGAAGATAAAAGGTGAAAAGATGTAACTCTTCTTCCATAAGGTGTTGCAGCTGTTATTGCACTGATGTTTCAAGTATTTTCATATAAATTTATGTTTAGATTTTGAATAACAGAAAAAAGTCTTCACAGATGGCATAGGTGCCTTACTTCCCTCACCTTGTTCATGATAAGACCTATGTTCTAGACATTAAAACAGTTTATTTACTCTAGAAATAAAATTCTCATTTGAATGTGATTTAAAACATATCAGCAAGCATTGGAGTACTGAAGTGCAGAGATTTCTTAAAAGTCTTACAATTTAGTCCATTCAAGGGATAGATCTCTCATCCATATCTCTGTTGAGATAGTACCAATGTTTTATCTTTTAGATTGTTTATCATTTAATGGAATCTGTCACCCAGAGCTAAGTACTTAAGATCCCTGAATAAATCATAATTCCTAGAGATCAAATGCAGCAACCAGAAAAACTAAGTTGATGAGCAAAGACTTCACCTAAAGTAGAGTATAGAGGAAAAGGAATGGGAGATATTCTTGCAATCCAGCCCTCCTGCCCTGCTTCAGGGCTTAGATGTCATATTCTGGGCAACCTCATCCTAGTTCAGGCTAATGATATCACTTCCAGTACCAGGCTAATGAAATAACTTCCAGTGGCATCTGAGGTTCCCATGGTGAACTAAGAGGGTTAAGGGTAGAAGTACGTAAGACCTGTAGGAGATCTGAACTGGTTTTATTGATTTTTATTTTCTAGTTTGGATGGCAAGTTGTAGTCTAAAAAATGAATAGCATTACAAATATATCACATTACTTCTTAATGTAGGAAAACAATTTTTTTAGCTAAGAGGACTGGAAGATAAATAACAGGATTTTGATGCATTCCATCTGATATGATAAAAAAGGAGTTGAAAATAACATCAGTAGTAACACTGTAGAAAACACTTAGCTCATATCAACATGGAAACATAAGGAACTTAGACAATTTTGTCTCATACCCCAAAATGACAGATTAGTAGCTACTTGTGCTGAACAGCTCAACAGGGCATTGATCAGTACACAAATGTGAAAATGTGAACAGATATTTGCTAAGTTGGCCTGGGGAATAAAAAGAAAACAAACAAACAAAAAAATACCCCAAAACAAAAAAACCTCCACCAAACACAAACCACCCAAAAAATAGAGGATGGGAATGTTAGAATAAGAAATTACTTGAGACAACCACCTGGTTTGTTTTGGTGGCATTTTTTATTTGTTTTGGGGTTTTTGTTTGTTGTTTGTTTTTTTTTTAATTCATTCTCTGAATTTTTCAGAAGATTCAATTGTACCGTAACAGCTGCATCCCATCTGTGTTCTGGCTCAGTCAGTTTTCAACTGTGATTTCTGAGGTCTAGTTTCCACCATGTTGACCAAGGTTTATAGTTTAAAATGAAGCTTCTGAAAATGATACAAGGGATTTTTTGAGAGACTGGTCCTTTTAGTGATGACCTTTTTCCCATTATGCTAACATATCAAAGGTAGTATTTCACTTGTTTGCATAATAGTTACAGCTGTCATTCCTGATATTTTATTTGTCTAAATATTTTCCTTTTTTTTTTTTTTTTTTTTTTTTGACACCTGGGCCAAATGGTAGTAGATTTATGCTCTAGTCACTCAGCTGAGAAGTTGGTATTCCTGGCATCACTTTCTGGGCCAATACATAGCAACAATGTAAAGGCCTGACTTTTCTGAATGGGAGACAAAACTGACAAAAAAAGGTCAAAACAGCAGATGCTGCACATGGTAGCAACAGACCCAGTGTCAATCCAAAGACCTTAAACACCAAAATACCAGTTCAGTAATGACATTCAGGGACAAACCAAGCATGAAACTTTAGCTGACTATGGAGTTATACTACTCCAGAGAAACTATGAGACAATTTGCTCCTCAGTAGTTCTCTTAAGTCAAATAAATAACTGCATGGAAGATTTTAATGTAAAAAATATACAACGTTACGAGGTTATAGCAATCTCTCCTAATTCTCCTCCTCTTCCTGTGACTAAGCAGTGGTGCAAAGAAATCCCTTTTGGCTTCACTATGTTCACCTTAAGTAAAATGTAGACATTAGTCATAAAATATTTGAAATTAATTTTTTGTAGCTGATCCAAAAGTAGAACTTATATAGTCTCAGGATACTTTTAGGATCTTGGGAATACACTTCATTTCTATGAGCTCTTATTTTATAATTTTTAAAATCTGAGAATGGGAAACATGGTCACCGTTCTCAAAGATTCTAGTATTGAAAAGAATGACAAGTCACATAAAAGCAATAAATATTCTTAGACTGCATTATGTGATCTGTGTAATAGAGTGCAAGAAAAAGAGGGTCTATACAGTGATTTTTGTAATTTACATTTAGGCATCAATGTGTTATATGAGTCTTTACAAATTACCATGTTTATTTCTGTTCTGCAATTATGTCAGTTAATCATTTTAATTAGAAAATATTAACATTCTAGATAGTTTGCTGTAAATAAACAAATTTTCTTTTCCATTGAAAATGTTGCTTTCTTTTACTGGAACTACAAAAAGTATTATTATTAAGCCAGTGCTTAAAGATATGTAATGACATAATTCGGGTTGTGAGGGATGTGGCTTTACTTAGGATTTTATATTAACCTTCTATTTATTTGTCATGTTTGGGTCTTTTTCTGTCTCTTGTTTTTCTGATTATTAGTATGTCTAATTGCCATACTTATTACATATTGATGTAATTGATCAGTTAACTACATTAGATATTATTACTTGTTGACACGTTACACCAATACTTGCAAAGATATTTTCCACAGAGTGCACTGTCTGCACCCTGGTTTGGGCTTTTAATTTTTTTATTATAAAATTAACCCCCATAGAAGGGGTTAATTGCAGAAGGATATGAAGATGCAGAAGCTGTTGTATTTTCATTTGTATACGTCTGAGCTTGGTACCTTTGTTTCTGAGAAGATCAATAGGCACAGATAAGATCTAGGATATTATTCCTCTCTTTTTAATGAAGATATTTACAATAAGTAACATTAAACATGCCTTAAATGTTTCCATTTCTCTACACAGAATGTAAAGAGGAACCATTTCAGATAAAAAAGATCTAGATGTACAGCGTGAATTTTAAGGTATGATTTATATTTAGCTTTTCTTATTATTTAAGAAAGCTACTGTTTTCTACTGTCTTTGTTTTCTTTCATAATTCAGGCACATTATAAGAAGTAGATTCTAAAAAAACTGTGAAGCGCCTACATCCATACTATGAAAATTCTATTCAGTTTACATTATATTTCGGTTTAAAAAAAAATAAAATAATTGCACAAGTCTGGGTTGTTCTGCTGGCAGTAAAATAGTTAAGATGTGTTAAAAAAAAAAAAAAAAAAAATAGTCTATGTTCCTGTTACCTGAATTAAAATATGCACCATTAGACTTCTTTTTTTCTTACCTAAGGTAGAATCCATTGCAAAATAAATTTCTTCCTATGAAAAAATAAACATCAGAAAGTGATGGTCTTACAAGATTTTTGCTCATTACTTCAGCTGCTGTTGGAACATAAGAGGTTCTATCATTTTCCAGCAGTCTGTGGAGTTTTACCCCTACACACATCTAGGGGTAACAGTTTTTCTGATCATCTCTTTATGACAAGAAACTAACGGTTATCTTCAACACTTTTGATCAGATTCTATTTCCAAGGTACTAACAGCAAGAGACAATTTAATTCTAAAATAATTATGAAAATATCAGGTCCCTTTTCTCTAAGTGTAAAACTCCAGATAAGTTTTTCTTACATGAATGATTACACCTAATTGTTGGAAGTGTGGTCATGGTGGACGAGACATCTCATCTCTCCCAATATCTTGCTCCCCAGAAGTAGACAGCAGCAGATATGCAGGGAAAGAAAATAAGAAATAGGTCAAGCAAACCCTTTGATTCATCTGTAATAAACAGCATAGAAACTTCCATGTTGAAGTGTTTTTCCAAATCATCATATTTAGCAACCAATGAACATAATTCTATAATTTTGTTCAAATTATGTATGAAAAAATATAATTTTAAATTTAATGCCTGTGTGATGCTTTGAGTCAGACTATATTTCAGCATTTATTTTTTTATTTTAAGTTCTGTTTCTTGCAAAGTTTATTGATTTCCTACTTTCTTTAAGAAAAAAATGTTTACTAATTCTGAATTCAGTGTCTCCATACCATACATAATGTTACAGATCTCTTGTATGTACCTTTGCTTGCCTCAGTAAATTACTCCTGGGACAGAAAACTTCACTTTACATGTTGTACCAAATGATAAATTTCTGTCATGGAAATTTTCACTCTATGGAGTAAAATAGCATTTTTTTTTTCCTCATTTTAACCCATTTTTATTAAAAAATGTGCCCCTTGCTTTTCTCAAGAAGAACATTGCTTTCTGCTTCCAGCCCTTCATCCCTTCCCCATTCTCATTGTGTTTCGCACACAGATTCTTTTAGTATTTCAATCAGATATTCAGTCATAGGCACCAGCTGGAGCTGGGGGGAGTAGTGAATTCTTGAAGGGATTTTTGAATAAAAATTTCTATTTTGGATTTCCAAAATCACCCAGTCAGGAAAGAGTGCAAAGAAGATGGCTGAATGAAAAATCCTCCCAACAATTCTATCCTTCTCCACCACCCATTTTTCTCATATTATTCTCCAAAGACAGTCACTGACCCCAGGAGACAGGAATGAAGTGTGAAAGGTCCCAGTTCTTGAAATATGTAAAACGTTCTCACCTATTTGTAGATGCCATGAGGCAGAATGTAATACATTTAGAGGAGAGTGCTTAATGGAGTATGCAATCAAGATACTTAAAACCTTTCATACAGAAAACTGTCCCTAATCAAGTAAAGTTGCATAAATTATTTTCATGACTCAGTTCTATGGAAAAAATGGAAATTATTTTATTGCAATTGATTGACCTTGTCCTAGAGTGTCACAAAGAATAGATCTTCATTTCTAGACCATGGGTAAGGAACATTCTCATGAACAATCAAGAAAGAAATAGGAAACAATAAAAAGAGAGGGAGGTAAAGGATTGGTAGATTATAATGATACTTGAGAAATTTAAACATTAAATATGCATAAATGAATAAGAATAATCATGTATCACAGAGCATTTTCAATAAGAGTAATAGTACTTACAAATTAGGAAGGAAAAAAGATGGTTCTATTAAGAGCAGATGACAATTGTATGCCAAAAGAAAGCAAACCAGCATAATCCAATCACTTAGTCTAACAAAATCAGAAGGGCACGTGTTTAATTCAGTGTTTCCTTTTTTATAAGAATGGAATGAAAATACATGTATAATTTTCTTGATACTGCATGAGGATAAGAATAGTATTAATATCTTACTTGTATGGGGAAAGAAATGGTTCAACATTTAAATATTTAAACAAACAGTATGAAAATAAACTACAGACTTGATAAAAAATCATCAGTAATACTTTGTGTGTGAAAAGATAGGTCTGGAAGAAACAGGTTGCATTACTTCTCCTGTTAATAACCACCATGTTGTCTGAAATCACACTTCCCTGATGTTATAGTGTAATTTTTGAGAAAACACTGCATATTTAGGGTATTGTCTATGTTTAGATAATTAGCCGGCTAACTCCCTGATTCTATTAGAGCTTTGTTTCATTGGTGCTCCTCAAGACAGTCTGTTATTCAGTACTCTCTTCAAAACCAGGCCTATGAAATTACAAAGTTTCCAGGTGGCTTTCCAGATGTGTCTTCCAGATTTCAGTTCCCTAGTATATATGATTTTAACTTTGGAAAAAGTTCAGTTTTATTTAAAAAGAAAGATAAATTAGTTAGAATGTCATAGTCCAGCTTCAATCTGGTACATCAGTGGAAAGTACAAGGAAAATAGTGATCCAGAAACTGAAGTTTGCAGATATCAGTGTAGGGATTTTTGTTGACACAAATAAATTCACTCACTAGTTGATGAACTCCAGGTTTTTCAATTTCTTTCAGGAACATATACCAAGAAAAAGATGGGGATATTAACAAAAGTGTAATTTAAATTCAGAGACAAAACCATCTGACACATTCAGACAATGAGATTTGAGAAATATGCAAAACATGTTTAACTTTTGTACAGAAATTAATTTTGTTATATTGGTCCAAACCAGCTAGTTGATTGAAATAGTCTAAATCATCACTATAAATGTACAGCCATTATTTCGTCAGAAAAGCCAAAGGGAAACTGAAAATAAAGAACAATGATATGGCTTTGTTTTGTTCTGGTTTTGGTTTTTTGGTTGGTTTTTTGGGTTTTGGTCAAAATATTGAAATTACTTCTGCCGTGAAGATAACATAATGCTTTATATACCTAAACAAAATTTCTTACAAATAGAGACTCCAAGAGAAAGTTTATTGAATCCATTTACACAGATAATGCAATAGTTTACCAATAAACAAGATACCACATTTCAATTCTTTATCCTAAAACAAATCAAGTGTGTGGTCAATTAAAAACAGATTTCAATTGTGCAAGCTATACCAATAAATGCTGATTGCAGGGTTTGGTTTTTTTCTATTACATTAGCTTTATTTTCCTTCCTATATTTTCTTTTTGTAATACAAGTAAACTTGCTTATGTGTTTTTCTGCACTTTTATTAACTCTGTTTTATAATTATGTAATTTCCTTTCAGTCAATTTGAAAATCTAGAACTAGTAGACTGAAGATAAAAATTTTTACCATTAGGTATGTACTGTTAAGTACAATTTGAGAAAATACTGATGTCAGAAGTCAAAGTGTAAACAATAAATCAGTAAGTTCTTAGTGGCCAAAATTTTAGTATACTGATATAGACAAGATTTGAGTTTTATTGCTGGGAAAATACCTCTATGAGTAGCTGTATCCAGTATCAAGGTTAGAGTGAACAAAAGGCAGATGATGGACTGTGTTGTTAAAGAAATAGTATATAAATCCAGCAAGGCGGTATAACTAAGATTGTATACAGCAGTATTTATATGTCACATTGAGTGGTGTATATAATGCTGGTTATCATACCAAAGCAAGAAATACAGTAGCTGTTCTTGAATGTGGCAGATATTAAAGATTTATAAGAGGTTGAAGAAACAGATTCTGTTTTGATAGACAAAATGGCCTAAATGGAGTTATTAAAATGATGATGCACAAAGATGAAAAATATCCCAATAACTTCTGAATAATACTGACATTGTATCTGTTATAAATAGATGGAAACTTAGATATATGACCCATATATGACGATTTTACTATCTACCAACTACAGACAGCTTCATCTCTGCTACTTCACACTGTTTCCATCTCAGTTTGGCCTTTAAAACTTCGCACAAATATTGATCCACATTGACCAAAAATGAGAACTAATAATAACTGTCTTGTCTGTTAGAAGACTTGCATTTGGATAAATTTCATGTCATGCTTTTCCTTTTTTGCCTCTATCAATATATTTCTTACACAGAGATACTTTACAAGGAGCTAGAAAAGCAATATATGGAATTAGTAATTCCTTTTATGTTGTCAAAGTAGAACTAAGGAAGATTACCATAACTTCATTTGTATAGTAAAAAAAGATTGTATCAGATTAATACAGAATATATATTTAACATACAATAAATGATAACATAAATAATATTTAATTGGAATTAGGTTCAAAATAACATTTGAATTGTTTATATACACACACATGCAAGTACTACGAAAGGTTTTATTAACATTGAAATAAATCACATTCTGCAGGAGAATTTCACATAATACGTTATATTTCAGAAGTTTCATATACGTATGCGAGTGAAATTATTTTCACAGTAAACAGAGTGAATATTGAGGAGTTCACAAGATTTTACTTTTGAATATCTGGTTTAGACAATTATTAGAGCATACAGTAAATTAGCACTCATGTAATATGTAGCTGCATAAGTTTCAGTTCAGAGTTCCTTTATTTTAATCTCTCCTTTTAGATTTTTAAGAATTTGGGATTTCTTATTTAATGTGGAGAACTTTAGAACTTTCTTAGAACAATATGCATAGTTACTGTGCTATATAACTAAAGTATGAATGACCTTTTTTTACTAAATAGGGTAATATGAGATGTTTATTTTAGAAAGTTTCATGTATTTTTAAGTATAAAATGAGAAATTTAGCAAATAAAAGCTGAAAAATGAGATCTAGCCTTTCTCCCTTAACAGGAAACTGGACCTTCTCATTATTTTTCACTGCTGTGACAGCAAAGGCCTTAGCCAATATCTTGAGGGCTAATAAAACACAGAAGGAATACTTGAACAGATAGCTTCTGAACTGGTCAAAACCACACTTCCCATCATTAATGCCTTTATTGTCTATAACAATATTAGATTAGATATCAAAATAATATTAGTGGATGCAAACCATAAAATATATATATCTTGAAATTGTAGAGTCCACCAAAAAGTATTTATTTTTGTTGTAACTTTATATCATTACTTCAACACAGTGCCAGTATGTTTGGAGTGCCACTGTGTCGATAATCTGTCCTGCTATGTGAATTAAAGAGATCTGACACTGAGCCTATGTGAAGTCAAATTATTTCCAAGCAGGTGAAGTTGTAAGGTTGTAACCATTTAAAATGTAGGTTCATTGAAAACTATTCATTCTTTAATATGATGAAAAAACAGATTATATGTACATGTTTCGTGTTTATGGTTGAGATTTAATGGATCACAGAATGGTTGGTTTGGAAAGGAACCTCCAGATGTCACAAAATCACAGAAGCATAGCATGCTAGGGGTTGGAAGGGAACTTGGGGGATCATCTAGTCCAACCCCCCTGCCAAAGCATGTTCAGCTACAGCAAGTTTTACAGGAAAATATCAAAGTGGGTTTTGAATATCTCCAGAGAAGAAGACTCCACAACCTCTTTGTACAGCCTGTTGCAGTGCTTTGGCACCCTCAAAGAGAAGTTTTTCCTCATGTTGAGATGGAATTTCCTTTGTTCCAGTTTGTGCCTGTTGACCCTTGTCCTGTTGTTGGCCACCACTGAAAAGACTCTGGCCCCATCCTCTTATCACCCACCCTTTAGATATTTATAAACATTGATAAGATCCCCTCTCAGACTTGACAGGTTGGGTCAACCCCCAACCTGTACCAGTGTATGAGGTTATTCCTTCCCAGCTGCAGGACCATACCCTTGCCCTTGCTGAACTTCATTAGGTTCCTCTCCACCCAGCTCTCCAACCTGTCCAGGTCTCACTGTATGGCAACACAGCCTTCTGATGTATCAGCCACTTCAGTACACTCTGTCTCCTCATCCAGGTCATTGATGAATATGTTGAACAAAACTGGGCCCAGTACTGACCCCTGGGGAACACTGCAAATCACAGGCTTCCAACTAGACTCACACCCCTGATCACAGCCCTCTGAGCTCTGCCATTCATCCAGTTCTCAATCCACCTCACTGTCCACTCATCTAACCCACACTTCCTAAGCTTACCTATGAGGATGTTATGGGAGACAGTGTCAAAAGCTTTGCTGAAGTCGAGATAGGCAACATCCACTGCTCTTCCGTAATCCACCCTGCAATTCATGCCATCATAGAAAGCTTTCAGATTGGCCAAGCATGATTTCCCCTTGGTGAATCCATGTTGACTACTGATAAACTTCTCATCTTTTACATGCTTAGAGATGACACCTAGGATGAGCTGTTCCATCAATTTCCCAGGTATGGATGTGAGGCTGACTGGTTTCTCAGGTCTTCCTTCTTGTCTTTTTTTCAAGACTGGTGTGACATTAGTTTTCCTCCAGTCCTCAGGCACCTGTCCTATTCTCCATGAACTTTCAAAGATGATGGAGAGTAGCTTCACTGTAACATTTGCCAGCTCTCTCAGCACTCATGGGTGTATCCCATCAGGACCCATGGACCTGTGGATGTCAAGTTTGCCTTGATGATCCCTAACCCACTCCTCCTTGACCAAGGGATGGTCTTCCTTTCTTCAGGCTCTCTCTCTTACATCCAGGGTCTGGGATTCCTGAGGGCCAGCATAAGCAGTAGAGACTGAAGTGAAAGCAGCATTCAGTAACTGCACCTCCTCTGCACCCTCCATCACCAGAGCACCTACCTCATTCAGTAGTGGGCCCACATTTTTGCTAGTCTTCCTTTTGCTGTTGATGTACTTGAAGAATCCCTTCTTATTGTCCTTGACATCCCTTGCCAGGTTGCATTTTAAGTGAGCCTTAACCTACCTCGTTGATCCTTGCATACTCTGACAACATTCCTATACTTAACTTTTGGTTTTTTGCTCTTATAAATCCTTTTATAGTGAGAAAATAGTTTCCATCCATGTAGTGACTTTTTCCTAGATCCATAACTTCGCCCACTACTGCTTGATGTAATCAGAGTCACTGCCTCAGAGTAAAGCTTTTCCTGCTTCCTTGACTAACCTAGAAAGAGGCTTCAGGTTTGGAAAAGACTTTCCATAGAAGGAAGAGACTTTGCCAGAAGGTGCATCAGGACACACTACTGTAATGTAAGTTACTTTAAGTCTTATTATTGCAATAAATTTATCCTCAGCTTCCCAAGTGAGTGCTTTATTCCTGAATATTCCTCCCAGCTCTCTTGTATTCAGAAAACAACAGAAATGAATGAGTAAGTCAACTGAAGATCCTAAACTGACAGGATTAGTCATTGATGCTAACCTTTATGAACCATATAGACTCCTCTTTAAATAACAACTCCTTAAGGAGACATAAGCCAAAGTTATGATTCCTTTTAGAAGGGACTATTTACTACAGACACTGGAACATAAGCGTACATTTTTCAGTGTATGAGAATGTCTCATGCAATACTACTAGCTTAGACTGATAGAAAAATAAAAACAATCATCGATTTTAATAACAGATTCTGTCAACTTGGGTTGCTAAAGGCTATTAAATATGTAATAGAAAGGAAACTAATTATTACAATTCTCTTCAACTTTGGGGTGTGGGGAGTTGTTGGTCTGGTTTGGTTTTGGTTTTTAATCATAAACTTTTCTATATACAGATTATGTAGACAGGTGTCCCTGTGTTTAGTCATCATGTGTCTAGCCTTCAGACACTCATGACCGAAACTCTGCTAAGCCAGTCTATTACAAATGGGGTCTATTCTCAGTTCACAGAGTCACAGAGTCATAGAGTAATAGAATCGTGTAGGTTGGAAAAGACCTTTAATATCATCAAGTCCAACCATTAAACTAGCAGTATCATGTCCACCACTAAACAATGTCCCTAAGCACCATGCCTACATGTCTTTTAAACACCTCCAGGGTTGGTGACTCAACCATTTCCCTGGGCAGCCTGTTCCAATGACTGACAACCACTTTGGTGAAGAAATTTCTCCTAATATCCAATCTCAACTTCCTCTGGTGCAACTTGAGGTCATTTCCTCTTGTAACTTGGGAGAAGAGACCAACACCCACTCCCAGTTTTATGTCCTGGTCAGCTATTACAGATATTTTATTTTAACAACATCTTAATCTGAGTCATCTATTTTCATCTGTTCTGGTTTCCATCAGGAACTAGCTCCTCTTCTGCACAGTGCTGGCTTGACCTGAGAGGCCGAGAGAGTTGTTTCATTTCATGGTATGTCAAGCTCGGGGCGTATGCACAGTCTCGGAGGCATAAAGTAACCTGAGGGGGAGGATCCTTAAGACTTGGGCTTGATAGCTGGGTCATTAGCTCCTTTTGTTAGCTCTTGGTGCGGTTGTTAGCAGGGGAGCAGTTTTCTTCTGTTAGTGGGTGGGTTTTCTCCCTGGGGCTCTCTAGCTTGGATTTCTTGCAGCTCTGGGACCTGGCTGTATGTGAGCTGGTGGGTGGTGAGTTTTTGTATCGTAAGTTCTATTTTCTATTGTTTTAATTACTTATTAGTAATAGTATTGTTAGTACAACTATAATTTTCATTTATATTATTAAATAGTTCTTATCTCAACTTTATGAACTTTCCTTGTCTCTTCCTCCTGCTCTCCTCCACTGTGGGAGGGGGAAGGGAGGTGAATGAGTGACAGTGTGAGGTACTTAATTGCTAGATAAGGGTAAACCACAACACATTCTAGGATTTTCTTTAAACACAGAGGAAGAGATGACATCCCTCATACCTCATTTAGGGAAACATGACAATGCTCTAGGTCTTTATTTTCTTTCTGTGAATAACTGCAGATACGTCCTGACATCTAAAGGTTCTTATGTTCATCCCTTTTCCACAGACACTTATTTCAGACTACCTCATGCACTTATATTCTTTGTTTCTACATAGACTCCTTGGAGGAGTGGCTAGGTGAGATGAGAAAACTGCCTCAATATTTGCAGCATATTTGAACCTAAGAAAAAATTTCTGGCATATACATATGATGAGTAAAACAATATGTTTACAGTCCTCTACTTTTATAAAACCCTTCACCAAAACAAAATCTTTGTCTCAGTAAGTACTGGCTGAGATACTTCTGTTAGAGCATTTTTTCCTATGGTAATAATTTATTAGAGAAGTATGAAAAATATGGTATTACAATAACATTGTGTATTTTGATAAATCATTTACATGTGTCATTTGCTAAACTTGGAAGCATGCTATATAGCTTGGTTTTGATGTCGTTTGTATCAAGACAACTCTGCTACCTTCAACAAGAGTTATTTCAGATTTATATTATGGAAGAAAATTGATAATCTACAATACACATGATATTTTCTAGTATAACAATAGGAATAGGAATAATGAAGAAATAAATTGGTGACAATTATGTAAACTCTTGTTTGCTCAGATAATTTGGTCATTATTAGCAAGAAGACTGAATAGGATTAAGGCGTACTACACTTAAGTGACATCAGAAAAAATGTACAAGTCTAAATTGTAGTTATTGATTTTGAAGTTAGTAAGTGAATTATTGCATATCATGTGAAACCTTTGAGCTGAATATGTATAGCACAGCATGTTAAGAAAAGTAGTTAATTAATTTAAGACTGACTTTTATAAATTTATGAATACATATTGTGATACATATGTTAAGATTAATCACAATAGTCAAATGACTCAGCCAAACTTACTGTAAAATTTTCGATGTAGGTCAGTTCAAAATCTAGCCGTAACAGTGGAGAATGAATAAATAAATATCATTTGAGCTCTTGAGAGACATTCCTGAAAGAAAATTGCAAGCTGGTTGAATAATGCTGAAACAATATGATGTTTCACTCCACTTTTCACAGAAATTTTAGAAAAAAAAAAAAAAATCCTGAGAGGTAAAAACTTACTGTTATCTCTGTTCTCTGAACACACTACCTCACATACAATGTTGTTCTCTGGGGGGGACTTCTCTTACTTGTGGCAGAGTAAAATGGTCCTACAACTTTTTAGCAACAGTTCTTTATGAGAGAAAAAAGCAACAATTGAGTCCTGACCACACCCACCCATTCTCTTTTAATTTTCTATTGTCCATGGAAACTACACCTAAAGTAATGATGCAGAAGAATAGGTGGAGGAGGCAGAGGCAATATATCTTCAGCAACTGCTATTTTTCGAGTATAGTCAGAGGACAAAGATAGAAAAGTTTTAAGTACCCATTTTTATACTTAACAATATTTCTTCCAGAGAGCTTTACTTTTTACAACCAGGCTGAAACCCCCCTGAGGAGACAGGTTGAATGAAGTGTATATTTAGTTGAATGCAGACTGAAGCACTTGCTTTCCTAGTATTTCCCATTGGTACTGCAAGGACAGAGGAGGAGGAATTCATGAGGCTGTGCACTAAACTTCATGCAAAAATCCAAGACATTGCAGGGAATGCCATGAAGGTTAACGGTTTGAAAAATTTGAGAAATTAAAGATCAACCAAGTGTACAGATTTTCTGTTTCAGACTGTCATGGTTTAGGCCTAGCTGGCAACTAAGCACCACTCAACCTTTTGCTCGGTCCTACCCCTGGTAGGATGGGGAAGAGAGAACATAACAAAAAGCTTATGGGTTAAGACAAGGACAGGGAAGGATAACTCACCAACTATGGCCAAGGTCAGCTTGGGGAAAAATCAGTTTAATTTGTCAGTTCAGAGTAGGATAATGAGAGATAAACCCAGATCTTAAAATCACCTTTCCCCCACCCCTCCCTTCTTCCTGGGATCAACTTTGCTCTCAGTTTCCCCATCTCCTTCCCCACTAAATGGCACAGGGGGACAAGGGATGAGGTTTTTCATGACAGGTTGTCTCTACCACTTCTTCCTCCTCAGGGGGAGAACTCCTTACACTCTTCCCCTGCTCCAGCATGGGGTCCCTCCCACTGTAGATAGTCCTCTACAAACTTCTCTGACATGAGTCCTTCCTACAGGCTGCAGTTTTATTCTCTGATTTCTCTGGCATGGGTCCCTTCCATGGGGTGTAGTCTTTCAGGAGCAGACTGCTCCAAGGTAGGATTCCCATGGATTCATGGCTCTCTTCAGGCACAGCCTCCTGCTCCAGTATGGGGTCCTCCATGGGTTGCAGGCAGATCTCTGTTCCACCATGATCGTCCATGACTTCAGGGGCACAGCCTGCCGTCTCACAAAGGGCTGCAGGGGAACTTCTGCTCTGGTGGACCCTCTTCCATCCTTTCTTCACTGACCTTGATGTCTGCCTGGTTGTTGATCTCACAACTCACTCCTCTCTCTGCTGCAGGTATTTTTTTCCCCTCTTAAATATGTTAATCACAGAAACCCTACCACATTCACTGATTGGCTCAGCCTTGGCCAGAGGTGCATTTGGTTTGGAGCTGAGGAAGCTTCTAACATTTTCTCAAGGAGCCATCCCATAATCTCTCCATCACTAAGAAAACCCTGCCACACAAATCCAACTCATGGATCAAAACACCTCAAGGGATCATTTATGAAATCAGACACTCTGCTTGGCATAAAGGAATGGTATAAATCAATCTGCTGTTTTAGTTGCCAGACATACCTAGGGTCATGTACTTAGGATAGTTTTGATAGTTATAATAAAGACAGTGAAAGAACTTGTTTATTTTTCAGTAATAATTTGTATGTTTCTACTTAAGTCTGAAGATTACCTTAAACTTAGTAATGACATTGAAAAATGAGACATTTGTAATGCCTTTAGTGCAAAGCTGTGCTAATCAATACAAAGGTTGTGGTGAAAGATATAAGCTTATCAACAGCAAGAACTGGTGGGACAAGTTGGTCTCTCCATGATTTACTGGTAGCACAAAATCATAGTGTGGGGGTCACCAGGCTCCTGGATGGAGGAGTACAGGTTTTGAAAAGACCTTCTGAAATTGTTTGGGAAAGAATGAACACCGAAGAACTGAGCATTGTGTAATATAAAGAAATGTGTAGACATAAATAAATGGCTCAAAGGCTAGATTACACAGTCTGGAACACAGAAAGGGAATCTGCTGGGAATCTGCAGGAAGAAGAGGAAATGATGGAGCATTACAACTAGTAAAAGTTTTGAAGTAATGTTTTTACTTTGACACTGTATCACAGTACACAAAACTTATCCCTATTATGACAATCCATAGGTCATTAAAAAAATTCCCATGCAAGGAAAAAATACATTTATTTCACAAATTAGATGATAAAAAACATTCTTGAAGTGCGCGAAACTCAGACATGTAAAATTTGTTATAGAGACCTACGTTTTCCAAGTTGTCAGTGGTGCAGAAGACACAACATAGCTAATAGCAGCAATCTTGATCTAAGATGAAGTGCTTTTTATAAGCTTCAGTAGGCTGCTTATAAATAAAATGGGAACTTCATGGGAAATGTGACTAGTCCGAAAGGTAACAACTTTTATCAACATAACCATTTGCCATCTTCATTTGCGGAAATTTTGTTCAAAAAATGGAAGCTTCCTGTCTATTAACAGTAAAGAACAAATATGACGTTAAAGAAAACTTGCAAAATGTAGCTTCTATTATGTTAAAACAGCAAGTTACAAAACCAAGTATGCTACAGGGGCAATGGCCATTTCTATTTCTTCCATTGAACTCTTTATCAGCGTTCACTGTTTTTTCAGCCCTGAAGTTACATTCCCCTGCCTTTCTCTCATAATAGAAAATACAAAAATTAAGAAATGCCAGGTAAGGTTTAAATTCTTATTCTTTAAAATATTCTTTAAAATCTTACGTTGTAGCAAATCTATACCTGATACACAGTTCCACTAAGGCTACTCAGGAATAACATTGACTTGTTCATTTTTAAAGCGCATTTTCTACATCCTGTATTTTTATGTTTTGTAAATATATTTACACAAACTAACTTACAGTTTTAATTACAACCAGTAGAAGGACTGCTATTGCATTTTAGGGTGGGTTTTTTTTCTAGAGGAAACTTTCGTTGCAAATATGACATATTAATATGGTTTTGAGAAAAGGTTTTAAGAATTATTTTCTATGATTAAAAAACCCCACAGCTTCTATGCCACTTTTCTAAGTTTCACAAAACCGTTATCAAGTTCTAACAGAAGCTGAAAATCATGAGCAACATGTAATTCCTTGACATTCTCTGACTGTCTTTATTGCTCCATTCTTCTCATCCCCTCCATCAATATTTAAGAAGCACATAAAAGGAGCAAGTCAATAATTAAATAGAAAGGGATCCCAATGCAAGTCCCTGCATCTTCTAACTGTATTTGTGTTGCAGGAATTTGTGTAAAGTAGGAATTTATACCAACATTGTCAGGAACATAGTTAAGCTTCAGACTGACTTAAAATTGGATTATGTTGTTTCAGCTTCCTCATTTCACTCTGCTTTACTCCATTCTTACTTTAAAGTTAAATATTTGTGTTAAATTCATATTGCTATATGTTTTTTTTCTTTTTCCCTAGATCTTTAAATACCTGAATACTCATTTCATAGAAATATAGAAATTTCATGCTAAAATAATTGTACAATGAACTTTCTAGTATCATAGTAATTAAAATAAGAAAAGACCCATTGACATAGATGTAAATTCCACTACTAGTAAAGTTCAGATCAGCTTCAAATCCCAAAACAGTGGCTTCTACCTTCCAGACAAAATATCCTGTTCAAATATATTTCACAAAAAACGTGAACAGTGCATGAAGGCCAGTTTGTTCCCAAGTCCTTGTAACAGAGACATTTTGGGATATCACTCTTAAAGTACGGATCATAAAATCACATAATCTCTTAGGTTGGAAAAGACCATTAAGATCGCCAGGTCCAGATAGTAACCTAACACTGCCAAATCCACCACTAAAACAAGTCCCTAGGCACCTCATCCATATTTCTTTTACATATCTAATGGTGACTCAACCACCTGCCTGGGCAGCCAGTTCCAATGCTTGACAACCCTTTCAGTAAAGAAATTGTATCCAATCTAAACCTCCCCTGGTGCAACTTGAAACCATTTCCTCTCATCCTATCACTTGTCATTTGGGAGAGGAGACCAACACCCACCTCTCTGCAACCTCCTTTCAGGTAGTTGTAGAGAGTGATAAGGTCTCCCCTGACCTGCTTCTCCAGACTAAACAACCCCAGTTCTCTCAGCTGCTCCTCATAGGACTTATGTTTTAGACCCTTCACCAGTATTGTTCCTCTCCTTTGCCCATGCTCCAGCACCTCAATGTCTTTCTTGTAATGAGGGGCCCAAAACTGAACAAAGTATTCAAGGTGCAGCCTCACCAGTGCTGACTACAGGGGGACAACCACTTCCATAGTCCTTCTGGCTACACTATTTCTGACACAAGCCATGATGCTGTTGGCCTTCTTGGCCAGATGGGCACACTGCTAACTCATACTGACCTGGCTGTCAACCAACAAATGATGACAGAAGGGAAGTCATGAAACTATGAAGGTCAGTATCCTTCAACATGAGACAGTTCACACTGTTCTCATGTACAGTCAGAAAGAACTCAAGGTCCTTAAAGTTAAAAGCCCTTCTGAAATTCTTTCAGATGTAGCATAAGTTTGCTGTCTTCGCAGAAACATGTCTGTGCTGAAAGACCTTAACATAACATAGGCTGTTAACCTTAAATAATATTTAGTCAAGATGTACAGATTTACCTCTTCACTCATAAATCAGTGTGGTTACTTTTGCTACTCACATATAAACTCCTTCCAATTTGTCAATATATTTTCGGAAATATTGTACACAAAATTGAATACAAGAAGTTTAAATAGCTTACAAATAGCTTTATTATTATAATTATATTGGTGGTGGTGGTGTTATTAAAACACTTTACATTACAAGTAAACACATAAGGCCAAAGTTATAATAAAAGACTGATTTGTCAACCACAATGAATTGCAAGATGAATCAATTGTAGATACATTTGACACCATTAAATACTTAATGCTGAGGTATCCTTGCCTAATTACCTATAAATTAGGTACGTAGGTTAAACCTTTTTATGAGAAAACATCTGAAGTTATGTTTTGAGACGTCTGGATTGCTTTTGACTCATATCAAACCAAACATGAGCAGAAGAACAGACTAGAAATGAGGACGTCACAGCAGAGAGTTTTAGAGTTACACTACTGTGGAACAGCACTCAGGAAACATCTACTACAGTATTTTACAAAGGCATTTTTAACACCTTTCATATGAATATGTTTAGGATGTGGCAGATGTGAAATCTCTTTGACTCAAAGTGTATTTCAGTGAGTTTGGAAGTCCTTGAAGGCTCTAAGAACAGCCATGAGCCTAACATAATTTAATTTTCCTATGCATCTGCTCTACAGGCAAGCTTGAGACAGCTTCTAGGAATGCCTAGCCATGCAATGCGGGTCCCATAAATCCTCTAGCAATTCCTTTAAAAGCATTTAAGATATTTTCTCTTTGTTCAAGAAAAACATATTCTCATGACTTACCAGTGCATTACATATACATTCTGGTTAACAGGCTTTCCAAAAACTTTTTATAAAAAACCTACATGAGGTACCCAAAGGTTGGTAGAATGGTAACTGGAAAGGATATTTATGAGTACTGTTTTTATTACCTTTTTATTTCTAGGATTTAAAGAAAAGATTTAGCTGATCAGCTTCCACCTCTAGGGAACAATTGTGGTATTTGCAGTCCAACAGTTTGGGACTGTCACAGCACCAGCTGGTAAATGCGAAAATACCAAATGTGAGTAAATACCTGTCCAACAGGTCAATATGATCTACAGCAATCCTCTGCAAGCAGTTAACATGAAAAGTATTGATATATAAGCATAGCAAAAATACAACAATGAAGCCTAACCTAAACTGTTGGATGCTGCCATAAGTCTTAAAAATGTTTTTGTAAGCATATCTGCTGAAAATTCTTGAAGAAAACATTGCTGAAAAGCAGTGAAGGCATAAACAGAATGAGTCTGTGAAAGTGAAATAGAATATTACATTCTGAGAACAGTGGATGCAGGTAGTCTTTGCATCACAAAGAACACTAAAAAGAGGCCTCAAGATAAAGAACATTAAGACCTCATATATATAAAATTAGTGTCAATCGGAGAATTCCTGAAATAGTTGGATCACAAATTCTCTAGTGTTCAATGTTCCATCAAAAAGGAAAATTGCTTTGAACATTATTCATTGTATGGTATGAAGGGTGCTTCTTGTTCTTTTCACAAACTGTTGTAAATCAAAAGCAACACTATTAAAGCTCATGAAGTTAAACATTGATGAAAAGGATACAAAAACTCTTTATTGAGAATCCAGGGCAAAGTATTGAGGTTTTACAGAACCTTGATGTCAATACCTCAAAAATATAAACAGATTCAACTGTGACAAAATCGGTGACAGGAAAGCAAGAATTTATGGAGTGTGTGGTACAAAAAGTCACAGCATTCCTTCCTGTTGAGGTAAACTGCATGCAAAAATGAAGTGAGACTGTTCAGAACAGGCATTTTCTGAGAATTTAATGTAAAGCTGAATCTCAGAAATGCAAAAAAACCACACTTACCAAGATGTCCTGTTCTTCTGAGTTTAATGTAATCCCATTCCCGATAATCCAGATCAATCAAAGTACATGCTGTTTCTGGAATTACAGATGTGATTTCAGTGAGACTTTTTCATTGGAAAATTGTAATTTGAAGATAAGATGATCTCATATTAGCTAGTCTGAAACATACTTGTAATTAGCTGCATATGTCATCAATAGTGACTCCAAGTTTGATTACATTTAATAAAGAGTTGTGGTTACATGTGGCTACCTACTATTATTTTCTCATGTGATGTGTAAAGGAATGATCACAAAAGAATTTTATTCATAAGCTTACGCATTCCTGACCTGTATGTAGGCATAAAAAGCAGCTATAGACTAAGCACACAAAGGACGACTGATTACATTGACAAAGAAAGGGCAATTTAAGATATTTCAATATGCTAAAATTGTCTCATAATCAACTAAAAATCCCTTCACACATTATTTAATGTTTAGATTTTTTCCTCAGGGTGACAATATCGGTAAAACAAAAAGGATTACAAAAGTTCTTTTTTTCAGAGGTATGCTTATGAAGTCAATAACAAACAAATCTGAAGATATTTATCCCTTTTATTTAATGAATACTTCAAATTTTATTTTTATTTATTCAAAAGTCAAGACAAACACTATTTAACTTGAAACATGTGAATGCTCCCTTTCATGTGAAGGCATGAAGTTAATCACATGGTCTATTGGATTAAATCATGAATATATATTGACTTTACTGGGTTTCCGGAAATGAAAGAAGTTACAGTCAAAGCGAAGTAGTATAGCTTTATACTTGTGTATGAGTTCACTGTGGCGATGTATATAAAAATCTGTGGAAAGTATATTAACCTGGAATACTGCAGTGATGAAATAAAGAAAAAACCAACACAGGCTAATCACTTGTTCAAGAACATACACATCTCTTCTGTAGTCTTACCAGTTACAAGCAGCCCTGTA
This sequence comes from Rhynochetos jubatus, assembly GCA_027574665.1. Classification (NCBI taxonomy): domain Eukaryota; kingdom Metazoa; phylum Chordata; class Aves; order Eurypygiformes; family Rhynochetidae; genus Rhynochetos; species Rhynochetos jubatus. Next base: position 99,872,825 of record CM050649.1, on the reverse strand, counting down.
ACATTCCAGGATCATTAAGAAATCTTTAAAATGGAATTAACAAAATATATATAAAGTCACTGAATCTCAATGATCTGTTTGTATATCTAGTTCTATATATTAAAATAAGTTTCATATTCCTTTATCTTTGTTCTTGGACTTTAACATCAATACTCAGCCAACCACTTCCATTAGTTGAGAGTAAAACCTGTTTTTAAGTAAGATTTAAGGTTAGAAGTTATCATTTTCTCATTCCTAGTTCTTAAAACACATGCATCTTTCTGACCCATGGTCAGGTTTATAATGAGGCCATCATAGCTATATCCTTGTCTTATCTGAATCTGGCCAAGAGAAAGGGCTCTAAAAAACAAACCTACTATTGGATAAAGCCAATGCTTATATGACAATGAAAAGACAGGATTTTTTCACGTTTCTACTTTCTCACTGTCTTGATACAGTTTGAAATTTCTCAAGCAATTTTAAAGCCAATTTGTAGTGTAAATCATCTACTGTGACTGTAGTTAAAAACAAATATGTAGCTCAAGATTATTATTTGCAGATTTAACAGTTGATAACGATAGTAGAGTTGTGGAAGTTAAATTCATAGCCTGGAAGACCAAATACCTGGTGTGGATTTAATCATCTTCACTTATAGAAGAGACCAAATAACAAAGAACAAGATGGATCTCTGAACATGGTATGGAGAATATTATATTCTATCTATACTGACTGCAACGATGAAAACAAAATTTAAAAGTTAGGTTGTATAAGATTATGGATAAAGGTATCTCAGATGAAGTGCAAATATATTAATAATGTTTTCCCAACAGAGGAAGAAAAAAGAAATACTTTTTTGTAAACAGTTTAAATAAAATTACTGTTTTACAGTTTTGATCTTCAAATATAGTTTCTGTGGGTTTCAGTTTCTTGTAGAAGGAGCAGAGATTTTTGTGTGTAGTCCTTCTTTGTGTCATCATCTGGGAACTGACAGACAAAAGGCCCAGCATTAAAGGTTGAAGTTATATGGTACCTGTACTTCACAAATAAATATATATACACATAAAAAGAATATATATGTGTATGTATTTCTGTGTTCATAAGCAGGATCACGCTGATAAGTGAGACATTGTTACAGATAGCAGGAATCTTTGCTCTGACATTCACGACATGCTGTTGTAGAAAGATTCAGAAAAGATAAGAGAGTCCAGAAGATAAAGAATATACTTGGTATATTTAAAAAGAGAATAGTAAACAAGAAAAAAACCCAATTTTTAAATTGCACTATGTTGTCACTTAATGCTTCTCTCAGACTAAAAATAATTGTAGTCTCATGTGTAATATAACTTGTAGCCATAAGTCATTGCAATGTTTCTTCACAGTCTCCCCTTCTGACATCCCTGTAAAACACCATGTTGAGGTTAGAGAAATAAAAAAATCAAATGCTAGATAGATAAACACTCTAAAAATGCACATGCTAAGCAAAAAGAATAAAAGCCATAATCCCAATGATTATGACTTTCTTATGGAACATACACAACACACATAATTACAGATTAATTTGAAAAAGAGCAGTGTGTACTTAGTCTTATGTTTTCCAATAAATAGAACTGAATAGAAAGAAATTATTTTAGTAAGCCATCTTGTTGAATCTAAGTCTATAGAAACATATAACTCCTTATTAATTTCTGTAACTTCTAAGCAGATTCCTTATAAAAGTATACTACATTCTTGGGTTTGTGCCTGATTTGTCTGTAAAAAGGTACTCCAGATTAGGACATTTATGATACTGTAGCCTAGATGGAGCAATTACATGTGAGGTATAAAGCACAAAAGCATAAGAAATGTAATGAACTTTTAAAACTCTATTCTTTCTCATAATTGTTTGTCATCAGGTGAATAAAAATTAGCATCTGAAATGTTATATGGACAGAATTTCCATAGTGCCCAACTTCAGCAGTCCCAAGACAATCAAAAGATTATATGAAAGGTTTCTTAATCAGAAAAATGTATCAACACAACTAGAAAGTTTGTAGCAGGACTCCTGTCCTTCAAATACACAGCCTGGCCTCTCAGGAATGTGGAGTGACCGAGAAAATGCCCCATCCCTGGAAGTGTTCAAGGCCAGGTTGGATGAGGCTTTCAGCAACCTGGTCTAGTGGAGGGTGCCCCTGCCCATGGCAGGGGGGTTGGAACTAGGTGATCTTTAAGGACCCTTCCAACCCATACCATTCTGTGAATCTGTTATAATAGAGACTGATCAGAATGATTTCCATACCATACCTGAAAATGAGAATTCTGGTTCTGTGCAACAACTCTAACAAAAAGTTAGTGGTCAGATCCTAGTCTCCAGAATAGAATGACTTTTGGTTTGAAATGTAGATATCTCAAACTATCAACATAAGCCTACTACTTATATTTGCCTTAAATATTTTTGTTGTTGTTGTTCTGTACATACATAGTCACACCCTTTCTGTATTTTACTGCCTTTCTTATCTTCTGCTGGAAGTCTCTGAAAAAATCAGCCAACAGGAATTTATGTTCTCTCTTCCTTTGGAAATGGGCTTCTGTGACAAATTCATTAACTATACACAAAACCTATGGTTGTAAATTATTTTTTCTGGAATCAATTCATTAATTATGCTGACTTTGTGCTATAGCATATCAAGACAGAAAGTAATAAAAGCAATACAAAATAAGATATTTTAAACCTTTTATATGGTTCATTCCTGAGTCTGTTCAGCACTTTTCCTCATAAAGAGTGCACCATGTTTGCTTTGGTGTATTATCTCTCAGACTCTCTTTAATGTTTAGTGCAGTCGTTTATCTGAAGGCACTTTTTATACTGGAATTAATATTGCAGTTTCACTTCGTATGGCTGACTCATGCAGTACTGTGCATGTTTAAAATTGTTCTAAACATTTCAGGTTCAGCGATGATATCACATGTCTGTTATTTCTTATGCTACTCTAAATTCCTCTTTAAAAGTTTTAGCTCCCTAGTGACCAGCTGTTTGAAGATGGCTTCAGGTTCTAATGACATAATTTTGACCATGGAAGTATCATCTGCATTTTCCACCTTCACAATCCTATCTCTTTTTGTCCAAAAGTCATATGATAACAAACACCAATAAACTCAAAAATATTATTAATAATTTAAAAAAAACCAAACCACACATTATAATTGAAATTCTAAAAATGGAGGTCAGCTTGAAGTAAAATAGCAACATTAACACATTACTAAAATTCAGAATTGAGAAATCATTTATTCAAAGAAAAAATCCACAGAATCATTTAAAAAATAAGATTATATTCCTTATTCCTCTATCTGGAGAGGGAAGAAAAGAAGTTGAACTTTATTACTCTCCTAAAAAATAATTTTATAAATTTAATTCAAATTCTTATAGATCTTTTAATTACCTTATACCTTCATATTAAATAGCATAGTAGGCATTTTTGTTTTCTTGTTTCAGACTTAAAAAACTTGAACCAGTATCTGTTAAAAGTTTACAGAGCTAATTGTACTGTGTTGAAATCAACTATGCCCTTTTACTTAGTTATTATTGCTGAGATTGTTATTGTTTTTATTTAGAAGAGTAGAGAGTTTATGTATTGGCAATAACTTGAGCTAAAAAGTATCTCGGATCCTTGGGGTTTGTTATGACACTGTGATTCTAATTGGGGTTGCCTGTCGATTTAAATACTTTTATACATTTGGTCTGTGATAGCTGGTGCCATGATTCAGAAGGAAACAATGTTTTAAACATTTCATTCTTTCATCTGTTCAGCTCTTTCAACTGTATTTATGGTATTATGAAGAATCTGGTGAGTGTGTTGAGGCACTGGAACAAGTTTTCCAGTGAAGTTGTGGATGATCCATTCTTTGAAGTGTTCAAGGCCAGGTTGGATGAGGCTTTCAGCAACCTGGTCTAGTGGAGGGTGCCCCTGCCCATGGCAGAGGAGCTGGAACTAGATGATCTTTAAGGGCCCTTCCCAACCCAAACCATTCTATGATTCACCTCCCTGTGTCCACACATTCCTTTCTCCTTTTCTTCACTCTCCTTTCTCGCTTCTGTGACCCAGAATTCACACTCTTCTTCCCTTCCCCCTTAACCAGAATCCTTTCCCCACCTCAGAAAACCCTTTCTGCTGAGAGTGGTATTACCGATAAACATCTACAACAACGACTGTACCCATCACAATGCCAAACTTCCCCTTTTTGGAAGTTACCCCTTCCAGTAATTTCTTAGAATCATAGACTCATTAAAGTTGAGAAAGACCTTTAATATTATGAAGTCCAACCATTAACCTAACATTGCCAAATCCACCACTAAACCATGTCCCTAAGCACCATGTCTACCTGCCTTTTAAATACCTTCAGGGATGTTCACTCAGCCACTTCCTTAGGTAGCCTGTTCCAATATTTGATTACCTTTTTAGTGAAGAATTTTGTCCTCATCTCCCATCTAAACTTTCCCTGGTGCAACTTAAGGCCATTTCTTCTTGTCCTATTGCTTGCTATCTGGGAGAAGAGGCTGACACCCACCTTGCTACAACCTTCATTTTTCTCTCTTTTTCCCCCAGTTTATGCTGCTTCTCTTTTTTTCTAGAAATATTTTGATCAAACTTACCCTATTTACATAATCTCACTTGAAGTAAGAAGCACCTTTTATATAATTCTACAAACACTCTGCAATTGTCATATTTCTCTCATATGATTTAAAACATCTGTCGTGCTGTGCTATGTTATCCTTATTTCCATGGTTTCTTTTTCTTGGTCTGGATAATTCTTGATCTTTCTTTCTATCAACCTCTTATAAATGGTTGGCATAAGCATTATGCTACTACCTGTGGATGTGTTTATATTGTGGTTCCCCTACATAATTTTGAAACACTTTAGCAGCATTTATGATAGCATCAGCCACTCATTGTCCATACTAGTTATCCAGAAGTATGCCTAACTACTTTCCTAATTAATAAATAAATAGTTAGACAGAAATTCCTTCTCTCTAGGCAGCATCAATACTTCAGATGTTGTTTTCAACCTGTCATGGTTGTCATGGCACAACCCAAAAGTGTTTCCTAGAATGGGGACAATATACTGAGATGTACCCCTGCCACCATGGACAGATGTTGACAATGTTCAAAATCCACACGATACTTTTGAGATCATCACCTCAAGCACTAGACCAAAGCAATGTATTTTTCTCTTCTCTTCTCTTCTTTTCTTTTCTTTTCTTTTTTTTTTTTTTTTTTTTTCCAGTCTTCCCCACAAGAAGGTAGTAGTGGAATCTTTCACTAAAATCAAGCAATAGGCACTTCTGTTCAGACTGTGGCTGCTATAAGCTTCTCTGAACAGTAAAGCAGTTAGCATGGTTTGGTTGGAAAAATAGAATAGAAAGCAAAGGGACACCAGCTGCTAAGTGAGAAAAGTGCAAGAAACTAGAACTGGCACTTAATTATCTTTGAGACCTCTACTACTCTCGCAAGCCTGGCTAAAATCAATAGATTCAAAAGCTACAGGAAGAAGGAAGAGACATACACATGCACAGACAAATGAACACATAGACCTTGCTCCCATAGCGAACATTGCTAGAAAGCCAATTTCACTTGCATGTGCAAGGGATGTTTCATGTTGCTCAAAAGAACAGACTTCCCCTAGCTGCACACTCAGTTCACAGTACACAGAGTGATGAGTGTCCACATTTGTGTGAAACAGTAAGGGTGTTCACTAGGGTTGCATTGAGAAATACTTAATTTGTAGTCTGGATGCTGCACAACTGCTTTGCAGTGCTTCCAGAAGCATATGCAGTCACATAGTGACTTAAGAAGTTAAGGAAACAAAGCCAAAGGTTATTCCAATCAAATGTTCCACTGTTTATGAGGCTGCTCAGGAAGAAATATGGCTCCACAAGGCGCACCTATTTCCCCAGTACTCAATAGGTTGGAACAGGTGTACAATACCAATCTCTACTTGAATCAGAGGCAAATGCTGTCAGCTTGTTCTCTGTGGTGATTCAAAGATTGGCATCTCAGTAGGTTATATTTTGCCTTGGACAGACCTTAAAACCCCCCAAAACCCAACCCCAGTGCATTCGTGGACTGTATGAACTTGGGGAAAAAAGCATACAGAAATAAGTCAAAAGGAATGAACAGTGTAGAGCTCATGTATAGGCAGGATAGTTACAAGGGTGGTAAGGGGAGAAAGACAGACGGAAACAGTCCTTGTTTAACAGTTCACCAAATACCTGATCGATAACTGGACTTATATTTTCAGACTTCTGATGAATTAATGTAATGAAAACCCTTTTTATCACATCCACACATATATATGTATGTATGTGTCTATGCATGCATGTGCATATATTTTGCCTGTTTAAGTTTTGTCTGAATTCAAAAGAATTCTTCTGCAGCATTCAGTTTTATCTCTAACTTCACACATAAAGGATTAGATTGACCTGGGTCTAGACCTTCCGAGAATTTTCTTTTCTATTTTAACCTGTACCAAGGTGAACATAAGTACTATTTTCTCCTTCTTGGTATATTCTTCTTTCACTCATTATGTTATAAAGATTTCCCTTTCTGAATGTTTCCTCCCTGAAATTTAAGACATGAATCATCTCATAAGTATCTCTAACTAACCCCAGCAGGGTAACAAACAGTAAAGGAGTATTTTGACGGATTGGGTTTTATTTCGTTGCGTCCGTATCAAAAGTGTCACTCTATTTATTATGTCATGTGAAGATGAAAGTAATGGTGATATCAGTCTTTCATGCTTATCCTTTTGTTCATTTTCCTACACATGGGAATTGGCGTATCAACAGACAGTTCAAAAAGTACCTAAGGGTTCCTGTACAAAAGAAAGACTCATGGGTAATGAGCTGCTAATGTCCATTTTAACGGTTCATAGAGCAACCAAGCAATTGATCATTTCAGACTATTTATTTTGAATCATCACCGTGACTCCTAACTTCTCTTTTTTAAGGGATGGTTCTTTTGTGAGTTGACTCAAGGATGGATGGGTCAATTTGTCTAACTACTCATTCATGGGAAAAATCCTGAGGTGAGAAAAAAAGTATTTAATACAACAAAAGAAGTGAACCTTTGATCTGAGAAAGACACTGATAATATTTCAAAGGGATATTCAATTATGATTGAGGAATGTAGATTTTATTTTTCCAAAAGTGTTTTCTATTGTTTAAAATTGAAGGAATTTTTTTTCCTGAATTCTGTTTATTCTGATTTGCTTTCACCATGAGAGATGCCATAAGCAAAGTGTGGAAGGGTGCAGAGTGGAGATACACATTCCTAGAAGTGAGAAATTATTCAAGTAGCAGCAAGGGAGGACTGGAACTGTTTCAATGGATAGGAAATTGGATGCTTTCACAGTGAAGGCAGAAGACAGAAACATGGTCATGCCTAAAAGTTTCCTTGTTAGAGCTCTCCAGGGAGACAAAGATATACACATCATGTATCCAATATAAACTTCCATTTGACTCTTCACCAAAGCCATGTGATCTGTAGTTACAAATAATGTATTGTTATTGTTAATATACATATATATATATAAATGTTCATAATCGATAGATATCTCCTTATGCATATCTCTAGGTTCCTGCGGTTTTTATGTTCATTAGTTATTTATTTACTTATTTATTTTTCTGATGGAAAATTCAGTTGTCTTCTATAGAAAACAGTTTTATTACATACCCTGGAATACACAGCACAGTCTGATGGCTATGAAAATGTGATTATCATTTTCTTCATACAAAATAGAATGATTCAAATGAGTATTGCTCAAAGTATTGTGAATATGCAATGTTAAAATCCCCACCCCCCAGCTGCTCACTCACTCCACACAGCCCCAGTGGGACAGAGAGACAAAATAGGAAGAGAAGAATTGCTTACCAGTTACTGTTATGGACAAATAAAGTCTTGACTTAAGAAAAACTAACAATGTATTATCAGTTAAAATAAATATGTAATGATTTATTCAGGTAGCTGGAAATACAAATATTAAAACACCACCTTTCCTGCTCCTTTCCCAGGATCAGCTTCACTCCTTCATGCTGGACTCCTCTACCCCAATCCCTACATGTGCAAAGGTCAGCCAAGAACAGGTCCTCTGCAGCTTCTTCCTCCTCACGCTTTTCACCTGCTTCTGTGTGGGTCCTTCCATGGGCTGCAGGGCAGTCTCTGCTCCAGTGCCATGGAACATCTTTCCTCCTGCTTTTCTGACCTTGGTGTTTCCTCTTCTGTTTCTCTTTATTGTTTTTTGGTTTTGAGGTTTTTTCCCTTCTGTCTCTGTGGCATTTTTTAATCTTAACTACGTTTTCCTCAAGGCATCACCATCTTGACTGAGGGATTCATCTGTGCCCTGCAGTGGGTCTGTTGGAGCTGGCTGGAACCATGCAGCATGGGAAAGCCCCTGGCCTCTCCTCACAGATGCCACCCCTGTAGCCCCCCTCTCCACTGCTAAAACTTTGTCACATAAACCCATGAACTACATATGATAGTGAATAACATCTATGGCAGTGTGAAAAGAAGTTATATGCTTGCAAGGATCATGGAGTGAAATCCAGGGGGTGCTGGCATCTCTTCTTTGTAGCCCTCTGGAAGCTCTGAAAGGATGACCCAGTATATCCTCCTCAAGAAGGTTTGTTTGTTTGTTCGTGGGATTTTTTTTTTGTCAGAAAAATAAACCAAATCACGTAAAGACATGTCTTTTTTCACATGCCCACATCTATTTTCTCTGCTCATAAGGCACATAATAGACAAGGTGTTACATAACAAAAGAATTACACCTGACTTTGTGGTTTTCAGGAACTATTTGGGATTGTGTAGTAGTATAGAATATTTTTTCATCCTATGTTAAAAAAGGAAAAACTGAAACATTGATTTATTATCATTGCTGAAGGACAAGGATAGTGTAAAGATTGTAACTATTTCTTTGTTTTAAGAAGTAAGATTTCTCTGCAATTGAAAGCTACTATTGGTTTTTCAGTTGTGCTTGAATTTTTCAGTTGTTTCATCAAACAGAAATTCCTGACTAGCAGAAGTCAGGCACTGAAACGTAAATGTTGGTTTAAACACTTATTAAAATTGTATGTGCCTACATATAGGTAGTCTTTAATTTGTCCATTGTGTACAATAGATCTTTGACCAACTTGTATAATTTTTCACCTCAAAAATTTCACAGCAAAAGGGGAAGGAGAAATAGGAGTGGGATAGGAAGTGGAAGGGGAATGTGAAAGGCAAGGGAAAGCATCTCAGGTGCTTTTAGAAGCTACTTGCAACCCTCCGCAAACACTGAGGCAATCTACATCTATTCAGAAGTATGGGTAACTATGGTCCTATATTAGCTGGACAGTGCTGGCTTCCTTTAGAGAGAAGACTCTCTGTATGATATAAAATTATCAGAACATATTCCTAGGGGAAAAAAAAACCCAAAAAACAAACCTAAATATTTTTTCCCTCTTTCACCATCAGCATGGAGACACTGGTTGCCACCAATCTCAGAGATCCCAGCATATGGAAATACGTTATCATAGTTCTAGGCATGTGCACACCAGTAGGGAGGGGAACTTTAGTGCACTGTAATTATTCGTATGACAGCAAGAATCAAGTACTAATAGAAGATCATCTCTAAAGCCAAAGAAATGGTGCTGAGAAAATAATGTTTACACGATTCCCATACTGGCATTATACTCTCCCCTTTTCTTTTACTTGATTAAAAACTAGCTTTAGTCAGGTCCCTGAGAGGGAATGCTCATCTGCAGTTGGAAGGCATTAGTTGTGTCTCTGAGGGACATCCTCCAACAGTTTGATCTGAAAGAATTCCAACTCTGTCCTCCAACAGTTTTCCTGATACGAACAAAATCAAAATGAGTGGGAACCATTGAAAAAATAAATGAAAAGCACATTTCTATTCCAAATTAAAACACTGATGCAAGTTCATCCTGTAAAATAGTTCTACTTGCTTGAATTGAAGAAAGTGATTTACTTACCAACATGCAAAATCATGTTACAGAGACTTAAATATTACAGAAAAGGCAAACAGAGAGACAAAAATGGTCTTTTACATGACATTTAATCTAACTAAAAATTCTAACTATTTCATTGCAAATTTTGATTACTAATTCTAAGTATATAAACAGTTCTTCATTGGTATTAACACTGTTCATTGGTGTTAACATTGAACTTCTGAAGCCCATTCATATGTGCAATGATATCTAGGATATAATACAAAATTTCTAACCTAATTATTGTAATTACAAAGGCAAAAAAAGAAAAAAAGAGAGGAGAGAAAAATAACTCCTTTTTTCCCTAGCCTTTGTCTTCCTAGATTGCTAGTCTTTCAGAAGCTGACTCTCTTAAAAATCTATGAATTGTAATTATCACAACTGAGCCGTCATCTCAGGCCTCTACTTCCCTAACATCAGCAGGAGCAGGCAAGGAAAATACTTCTATGGTACTACTCCTACACTTAAAGTTATGGATGTACTTAAGTGTTTTGCTGATTTTGACCTAGATGAGGAGCTGGGAGGGAACTTGTTACTGGAGCCATGTACAGTAGTTGTTGAGTGTCTATAAATTCCACCTCATTGATCAGCATATTTCAAGTAGTTGTATTATCTCACCACTTAATAATTGATATTCACCCTCCAGTGATGGAGAAAAAAGCTTTAGATGCAGTTTAGTTGTTGTTGCCGTTGTTAATTTTTACCAATTTTACTAATTATTCTTCACCATATTTCAGATAGCTACATAAGACATAACAATGTCTTGGGCAACTCTGACACTTGGCTGATAAATGTTTTTAACTGTTTCCTCCAGCAACTGAATTTTCTTACAGTTTAGTAAATTGGATGTATATTTAAGATGGCCAGCACTCAAACGTTTCACTAATAGAGTTGCATGCTTTACTGATCTTAACAGTTGAATGGTATATTTCATTTGTGTTCATTTGCATAATTTGCTGATTAAACAACATGTTTAATCTGTTGACCTTTACTCTGTACTTATCCCACATTTACAGAGATGTAATCAATGTGCAGGCTTTACTGAATGCAGCTGACATCTCCTAAGTTTATTTACCCCTTGGAAATTCCACTTAAAGCTATCAGCACATTGTCTCATTGCTGTTTGTTGGTGTTCCTTCTCTTCCTCCCTAAGATGCACTGATTGGAAAATCAAAATAGTCTACATAGATAATAAAGAAAAAAATATCCATATTTACCATAGACTATATCTAGTATTGGAGTGAAGGATGCAAAACCACTGAGCCCCAAACAGCCAAGTAAGGTTTTAAAATTAACAAACTAAATCCAATGAAGAAAGAGTGAACAGATACGGGTTGTTATCTTGAGAGAGGGAAAAGGGAATATAAAATAAAAGCAATCATGTGACCAGGGCTTTTTAGGGTCATTTATTGAGCAGACTGGCATCTGATCAAACCAATCTGGAGGAGAAAAATAAACCTACTGTTTATACCATGCCATGCATGCCTGACTTGCTTCTGTGAGCACGGTTCCTGAAATGCTTCCCCTAACGTTGAAGATGAGACATCTTGGAGTGGACAGGGACTGAATGAAGCATCCCTTAAGATTTATTTGCTGAGAAAGAACTAAAGAGAGTTTGCCTGAAAAGTGAAAAGTTCACCCTGGCAGAAAGCCCTGCACTATCATCATAATCATCATCATCCTCGAAGGGCTTGGGTTGGAAGGGATCTTTAAAGGTCATCTAGTCCAACCCCCCTGCAGCGAGCAGGGACACCTTCAACTAAATCAAGTTGCTCAGAGCCCTGGCCAGCCTGACATTGAATGTTTCCAAGCAGGGGCCTTCTACCACTTCTCTGGGCAACCTGTTCCAGTGTTTTACTACCCTCATTGTAAAAAAATTCTTCTTAATATCTAGTCTAAATCTCCATTTTTTTACCTTAAAACCATTACCCCTTGTCCTGTTGCTACAGGTCCTATCAAAAAGTTTGCCCTCATCATTCTTATAAGCCCCCTCTAAGTACCAAAAGGCTGCAATAAGGTCTCCCCTGAGCCTTCTTTTCTCCAGGCTGAGCAAACCCAACTCTCTCAGCCTCTTTTCATAGGAGACATGTCCCAGCCATCTGATCACTTTTGTGGCCCTCCTCTGGATCCGCTGCAGAAGATCATCATCACCACCGTCATCATCATCATCATCACCTCGCTCTCTTATTTTTGTCTCCAACTGGGATGAAAATGAAAGAGAAAGGAAGACATTTTTGGCAAGACCTATATCCAAACCATTGTCTGGATCAGTCAAGGATTGAGGTTTTCACAGAATAACTATTTCATCCTCAACGTGCTTTGTTATTGTCCTATAACCAAACATTGAAGAGTTCAGAAGTCTCTATTCTCAACAGCAGTAAACTCAAAGCCTTTTTTTTTTTTTTCTTTTTTGGTGCTATTTGCCATTTATTTCTTGATGCTGAAGGCCAGATTAGTTCAGCGAGATAACAGTGAGCATGTGGGAACTGCCTGGTATTTAAGAGCATCATGAATCACAGTCTTGGTACATCTGAGGAATAGTAGTTATATTCTCACATTTCAGAGCAGATCTGGTTGCAGTTGCAACAAATGTTCAGGGATTTCATTGATTGCCTGAAGACTGGGTCATGGAGCTGGGTCCAAAACTACATTGTTGTGTCGTCTTGAGAATGTCATCTGCCAATTTCCTGGCCTGTACTATCCTGCCACAAGTCATATAACAAGTTCTACTGTGGGATTCATAAATGCTGGGGAGCTGCCCACAGCTGGTAAACCCCAGACTATCTACCACTAAGTGTAAGAATGAAGCTTTTGGTCAGTTATGGTGGGCTAATGACATTGTTGATGAGATTTATTCCTTTTGTAAGTCAATTTGAATTATGGCCAGTTACTGACTCTGGTGAGAAATTGCTAGCATAAAATACAAGCATACACCTCTTTCAGAGAATGAGGTGGATGTTTGCAGAAGGAAGCGATAGCAAAGGTTTAAATTTGTTCAGCTGGGGAATCCATTTTGGTTTTGCACATCTGTATTGCATCTGAGAATAAGGTTGTATAGAGAACACTATAAACCAGGAAGCAGATACTGCAAGTGCATCTGAACAAGGCAAACTAGTCTGTGGTGAGCTTTTTGAGAATTTAGTAAAAGTGAACATAAAGAGCTTTGAGAGAGAAGCATACACTGTATTGGAGAAAACCTCAAGGAATTCATATCGTAGCTGAAGCAGCATGACCAGGGGGAAAAAGAGGATGCTGAAAGAAATTCAGTCCCAGATGGGCAGCTCAAGGCTGGCCTAGTCAGTAGCAATCTGGATACCCAAGGGCTGTTAGCACAAATCACAGTGTAACAGAAGCAACTGGAATTAAAGCTGAAGAAACAGAATCAGGAGGTGGCCCAAAAAATATCTGGAAGTTGCTGAAATGGAGACCCAGAGGCAGTCAAAACTGATGAAAACGGAAAATGTGCTTGAACTGTTATGGAGGCAAGGCAGTGAACAAGATCCCAGGAGCCTCCACCAGCTGCAATCGCCATCTTTGACAAATTACATCCACCTTTAGAAGAAGCCTAATTTCTAAGTTTTTTTATGCCTACTGAAAGCGTGTACAATTGGTATAGGCAGTAAAAAGCTGTAAAGTATCATTTTAACTGTCCAGGCAGGAAAGACAAAGCCTATCTGTTTTCAGTACCCTATAACTTTTATTACAATCTGCATAGGGAAAGCTTTATTTAGCAAGTTCAGTATCACTCTGGTATTAAACCATCAGTAATTATGGAACTTTGAGAAGCACAAGGGAAGGAAATTTAGGAAAATATCTATTAATTATACACTTTAATACAATAAAAGTGAGGAATCAGTGGTCAGTGATGCATTGCTGATTTTTTCACATCTTAGGGAGTTCCCTACTGTGACAAAATTGAAAGAGAAAAGTTTAAAGAACTCACAAAAAAATGAATAATTGAATACAAAGCCTGCCACACCTATAAGCATTTAGAAACTAGTTATCAGGAACAGAAAATGGGGAAAAAAAATAGAAACTTCACTATGTGTAAAGGAAGAGAAGAAAACTAAAACCTAGAAGACACAAGCTTAGCTTTCTTCTCCGAACTCATATAATACCTAGCATTTGTGTACATCAGCAAATGTTCTGGTGCCATAATGTGCTATGTTGGTAAAATTTGAACCTCATATTTTCCAGCATAATGTACAACAGAAACCACAGTAAATTTTAAATATGCTTAAGATGGAGGGAGCCAGATATTTCTTATCAAAATAGACATAATCCCAGGTGAAGTAGTAAGAGTTGTTGCTGTGAAAGAAATAGAAATGCCACTGCTGACAGCAAGATAGCAAGAAGGTATAAAAAGCCCTTTCAAAGTAAGAAAACTTACCATGATCCATGTGATGTGGTAAATTATAATGATAACTGTGTGAATTTCATAAGCTATAGTGGCAGAAATATTGTTAAAACCTTTGCATTAAAGAAAAAGAAGAAACTTTTTTTTTTTGAAGAAATTAAAAAAATAAGTTTGATGAGTTTCATTCATTTAGAGACATGGTAAATAAAAAGATCATGTGATAAGTGACTGCACCTGATGCATCCCATTTTATAAAATTATTCATAATTTTTGCCTGAAGTATCTTAAAGGAATTCCCTTTTGAAAATAGGAGTCTGTAGAGAGACATTCATATGAGGAAAGTTGGGTTGCAGGTGGAGATTCACAAATTGTATGTTCAAAGTACTTAGCTGAGCTAAAGCACACCTACCCTTCTGCAGGCTCTCTTGAGCTATAGCAAATTTATGATTATTTTAAGAAACATTTTTACTAGTCTAATAGACAGAATGAAGTAAAGGACTATTGGAGACTGATATGTTTCAGAAGCAGAAAAGGTATGTAGAGATTTGTTTCTTTTTATTAAGGAAGAGTTCTCTGGAGCTGACATGTATATATTCAATACATTCTTAAGTGTGGTAGCAGTTCATGTCTGGTTCCCTTTTCTACCTTTATATATGTCTCTCATATAACATTTACACTGATATTGTCTGTATGTGAAATTTAAAAACAAACAGCAAACTAACTACATGTTCCAATTATTTAAGGTGTTTGTAATTCTTAAAAGAGAACACTTAGATCACCATTGTAGTGCACAACATCCTAATATAACAGTATTTCTAAATATAAAGGGAATTTTCTCCATTAGTGGAATATTTAGGAGACAAGGTTTAATATATCCTGCATATGTTAAATAAATCTGTAAGTCTTGTAAATTATTTGCCTAGGAAATACCAGAAACTCTTCTGGTAGCCTGAATTACCTACAGAATTTTTGACAAAGCAGAGTACACTACACAGGCTGCCTGAATCTAGATGCCTCCCAACATATTTATGACAAAGTGATGGTCTGATGTCATTGTAACACTCATTATAACTAAGAAAATTTGCTCAACTTACCTAAAACATATGGGTGTATTATTCCATATTATGAGAAAGATTTGGATTTTTAAATTTTGATTCCTTAAACTGATTATCAAAATACTGTGATCAGTTTAATTAAATATAGAACACAATGTGACTACTGATTTTATTGAAAATCAAGAATGCAACTGGATCACCAAAGTGTGCAGCTGGATTGGTAAAATATCTAGTTGAAACATCAGACTATGCACTGCAACACATAGGCTATATTTGCACATTTTGAGGCACTAAAATCTGCAGCTGAATCAATAAAATATTGTTTATTGGGACGGGATATGGAAAAAAATGAAAATGAGCAAGTGAATCATGAAGATGTTAAATGTGAACAGTAAAAAAGGTCAGGCATTATGTAAACTGTAAGTATTATAGGGTAAGTTGAGCAACAAAATACATGAAAGCAAAATTAAAAACATTTGCAAAATAGTGTTTCAGAACAATATGCCAAGCGAAAAATAGCCTAGCAGGAAGTAAACTTTGAATGGCACTTCTTTTGTGAATGTTTATGAAGTGTGGCTGAAATGATGCTTTTTGGCTATTGTGATCAAAAATCATAAAGAGGATATAAAGAAAAGGATAATGGTTTTTAATGGAACCTTTAGTGATGCCACGCGTTATGACTGTTTTTCATGATGTAGCTCACCTTGTCCTGGCAGCTCATGAGGACAGTCATTATTTAGCAAAATGATGACGAGAAGTGACAACTATTTTTGAGTTATCTTTCTACTAGACACTGCTGTTGACTCTTATCTTCACATTGTCTCTATTCATAATTTCACAACCCAGGATCTGAGTCTAGATCTGAAATTGATGTAAGTCATATGTAAGTCAGTCCAGCTCCAGTGAACTCATGATTTACAATAGTAAAGGATTTATGTCAACTGTGGGTCTGGTCTTGCCAATGTAAGTCTCAGACATTTCTATGAAGTTTCACTTCCTGCATCAATTTGCATCAGATAATGGGCAAGATGTACCAGAGTGTTTCAACTGCTGTGAGGGAAAGCAAAGCACTTATAAACCCAGCTTCACCTGCCAGGTTTGTGGTTACGTTGGCATGCTGTAAGAGCACAAAGCAAAGAGGGCTTATGTTATTGTGAATTAAAGCTGATCATTCATGCCATTAAATTTTCTATGTATGTATAGTATTATTTCCTTCTGTCCGCCACAAATCCTTCTTCCTCTGAATACGCACAATGACTATAAAGTTTTCTTTAGATTACAGGTGAAGAGAAATCATACTTGTGTAGGAATAACTCCAGGAATAACTCCATTATCAGAATAACTCCATTAGAGTCAATGGATTACATCAGTGAAACTATAATACAGTTACAGAACAGATACATAAACATCAGCAGGGAAATAAAAACATCTATCCACAAAACAACAGCTACACACACTGAAAAAAAACCAAAACCAAACCCAAAACCAAACCAAACCAACAAACAAAAAAACCCACACCAAATCTTTTGGAAGTAGATTTACTGTAAATTGGTTTTATCTATATGGTGGACTAGAATGTATGTTTTTAAAAGTTTTATATTGCTTCTTATATCTAGGTGACTAGAAAACATAAGCTATATAAAATAAGCTTTGGATTGATTGCATTGGTAAATTTCTGTCAGCATACTCTTTCTCTTAAAAAATTAACAGCTTTTGTCTGGGCATTCTTGTAATCCACTGGCTCTGAATACTGATAGACAATTCTTGATTATTCTTTTTTAACTTTAATTTAAAGTACCTACAATAATTTACAAATGTTTATTTACTATCAAGAAATAGGAAAGTGTTATACAACATTTAAGAGTGAAACTTGTTGAAGAGAAAAATTATTATTATTATTATTATTATTATTATTAAATTTACATAAGAAGTCATGTTGGGGGATCTATTTTATAAATTTACTTTAGGATGAGATAAATCGTGTCTTAAAATCTCTTACTTTTCCAGTAACAAGGACATGAGATTGGCTGGCCAGATGAGGACATGCCTATTATAAAAATCCAAGGTTAGATAAGGTTAGTGCCACTCACAGTCCTAAAAAGAAGGTGCTTTCTGCCCTTTGGTGTGTCATTAGGGTAACTATTTAAGGTCTTTCTCCAGCCAAGTTGTTATGCCTGAAAATTTTGGTCAGTCTTCCTCTGTACTTTAGCATATATTTTTTGTCCTCACAGGTGGTTCATTGGCATCAGGTTTTCTGTGGAATATAATCTGAAATTCCTGCCCTCTCAGTGGTTTTAACTACCTCTAGAGGCTGATGCACTCTGTCTTTTCAGAGAATTTTGTCTAACATTTACAAGCCCCCTGGAAGACATTATCTTTGCTGGCCCAGCCAAGGCATTCCTGGCTCTGTTCTCACCCTCCCTCTCTGAAGCTCCATCTGGATGAAGCTTTCACTAACTGCAGTTCCTAGATGTATCATCCAGGGGAATTGGTAATGCACTGATATCCTGCCAATGTGCAAATATACTACATGAGGATCCATACCTCATATTCATTAAATTTTGCAAGTGTTTGAGCCTAGCTGGAAAGTACATCAGTTATTAGTGTGAGCTTTAATCTGGTGGCTATTCACACTATGAAAATAATCAGCTATTTGCATCTTGTACATATTATATTTTATAGATGAAATTTAAGGACAAGACAGTTCCCAGTAAAGAGCCTGCTTAAATCGAGGATGTTATAATTTCTGTTTCACAAGCATCTATTCTTCCCATGTCTTGACTGGTATGACAGCACTTCTCAGTGGTCACAATCTCTATTCACACCACCAGAGTTTGCTGACTATCAAGCTGGCACAGCAATTCCTTACCACCTTCTTCCCATTGCTATTCCTGTTCTGCATCTCATTCACTATGTTTCTACACTTACCTATTTTTCTACCATTCTTCCTATCTTTTCATCTTATTGGTATTATAAAATATATGTCTCGTACCCGATCTGTTGTTCACTCTGAATTTTTTCCTTTCTCTAGTTGTTCAAGGACTCCTGACAATCCTTCTGCTGTTTTCTCCTGAACATTTATTAATTTTGAAGGTTTTTATGTTACTCTTTCACCTCTTCTCCCATATGACTCTTTATTATTTCAGAATAGAAGAAAACTTGTTATGACTCCAATTCTGTCCTAAACTATCAAGCATTCACACGTCTCCCTAGATGCTGCATGAAACATACAAAAAAATGTTATATGCTATGATATATTTTTAAATGCCATGGAATTTTGTCTTAAGTGGGCTAAATAATATGATTAGAAACTGGAAATAGTGTGACACTTTCAAAAAATCCCAACAAAATCATTTTTCATGATGATTATCTAAAAGGTATAAAAAATCTGAAGGCAAGGTATACTGATTAAAAATATAAATTCTCAAAACTCATACTATGAATTACCTTATTAATAAAGGTCTTCAGGTACCCCAGACATTTATCTCTGGGCATGACCAAAAAGTGCCTGACTCTAAGCATACCTAAGACATAGCAGCATTCATGAATTAGATGTTCCTGTATACTTGATAAAGGTATGCCAGAAGCCAAATAATGAATTACTCCATGAAAAATGCAACGGCTAAGCCAGGAAGGTTTGAGTGGTTTTTTCAAGATGTCCTTTCAGATTGAGGTCAGATCCACTGCTTGCAAAGCCAGATGGGCAAAAAGATTTAGAAAGACTTCCTCAGACAAAGAACAAAAGTTTCCACCACAAAGTATTTTCCTCTTTGTCAGGAGATACTGACCTTGGTAGTAATATGACAACTAAGTTCTACACCAGCTTTTAGTTATTGAAAGAAGGTAGTGTACCTCACATATAAGTGAACGTTAGGGATTGTGAACCGGCGACTTCAGATATAACCTTCTATTCAAAATTTCCTATTGCCTAGCCTATAAGAAATACATAGAATTTCCTAATAGCTTTTGTGAAGTAAGACACACAGAGCTGAGCCACTGATATAGCTTCAGTATTTGGGGAGGAGATAGAAAATAATCTACACATCAGGCCTGATTTGACGACTTTCAGATTAGGTAGAAAGAAAAAGATATTTTATTTTACATCTGAAGAAAACCTGTTTGCTAAATTTTTAAATGTGTTTTCAATCCATATTTTTTAGTAAGTGAGGAAAGTAAATTAATGGAGAATTAAAAAGGCATAATTAAAATGTATTTTTAAAATCTATCACTAAGAATCACAGTATCATAGAACCACAGAATGGTTTGGGTTGGAAGGGACCTTAAAGATCATTTAGTTCCAACCCCCTTGTCATGGGCAGGGACACCTTCTAGCCTGGCCTTGAAGACATCCAGGGATGGGGCATCCACAACTTCTCTGGGCAACCTGTTCCAGTGCCTCACCACCCTCTCTGTGAAGAATTTTTTCCTGATATCTAATCTAATTCCACACCTTTTCAATTTAAACCTGTTACCTCTTGTCCTGTCACCACAGGTCCTTGTAAATAATCCCCTCTCCAGCTTCCTTGTAGGCCCCCTTCAGGTACTGGAAGGCTGCAATAATGTCTTCCTGAACCCTTCTCTTCTGCAGACTGAACAAGCCCAACTCTCTCAGCCTGTCTCCATAGGAGAGGTGCTCCAGCTCTCTGATCATCTTTGTTGTCCTCCTCTGGACTCGTTCCAACTGGTCGATATCCTTCTTATGTTGAGGGCCCCACAGCTGGATGCAGTACTCCAGGTGGGGTCTCACGAGAGCAGAGTAGAGGGGGAGAATCACCTCCCTCGACCTGCTGGCCACACTTATTTGGATACAGTTGGCTTTCTGGGCTGCCAGTGTACACTGCCAGCTCATGTCCAGCTTTTCATCCACCAGTACCCCGAAGTCCTTCTCCTCAGGGCTGCTCTCAAGCCATTCTCAGCCCAGTCTGTATTTGTGCTTGGGTTTGCCCTGACCCATGTGCAGGACCTTGCACTTGGCCTTGTTGAACTTCATGAGTTTGGCAGTGACCCACTTCTCCAGCCTGTCAAGGTCCCTGTGGATGGCATCCCTTCCCTCCAGCATGTCAACTTCAACACGCAGATTAGTGCCATCGGCAAACTTGCTGAGGGTGCACTTGATGCCAGCGTCCATGTCACTGACGAAGATATTAAACAGCACCTGTCCCAGTACCGACCACTGAGGATAGCCGCTTGTCACTGTCCTCATCCACTCACTCGTCCTGGCCAGGTGGCCTGTAGCAAGCTCCTCCTACAGTATTGTCTCTCCCTGCTCTCCCTTTCATCCTGATCTATAAGCTCTCAGTCATTTCCTCATCCATCCGCAAGTGGAGTTCCACACACTCCAGCTGATCTCTGATGTAGAGGGCAAAATCCCCTTCACTTCTCCCTGGCCTGTCCTTCCTAAGAAGTCTGTATCCTTCCATTCTGAAACTCCAGTAATAGGAGCCATCCCACCACATCTCCATGATAATAGTAAGGTCATAGCCCCTTGTGGGTGCACACCCCTCTAACTCCTCCTGTTTATTACACCTGCTCCATGCATTTGCATAGAGGCATTTAAGATGAGCCACCAATGCAGTTGTCTTGCTGAGTGGAGACTCTAGAATTCTCTTCTTTTGTTTTTCAGGTGCTCTCCTGGTGACCTGTGATTCATCTCCAAGCTCTGGGCACCTCTGGGTGGCACTAGTGGTTTTGTTCCCTTCCCCCTTCAAACCTAGTTTAAAGCCCTCACAAAGAGCCCTTCCAAGTCATGGGAAAGAATAATTTTTTCCCCTTTGAGACAGCTGCACACCATCTGTCATCAGCAGGCCTGGTGCTGTATAAACTTCACCATGATCTAAAAACCCAAAATTCCACCTTAGGCTCCAGCCTCTGAGCCATGTGTTGGTCAGGCGTGCTTTCCTGTTCCTTCCAGTATCATTGCCTGCTACTAAAGGGATTGAGGAAAACAGCACCCATAGTTCTGATCTTGCAACCTATTGCCTCTGTGCCCTGAAATCCTTTTCGATGTCTTTTGGATTTCTCTCCGCAACCTTGTCACTGCCCACCTGTGTGACCAGTAGCGGGTAATAATCCGAGGGTCATACCAGACCAGGGAGTTTCCCTGCGATGTCTCTAACCCAGGCCACAGGAAGGCAGCGGACTTCCCTGGGGGAAGGGTCTGGTTGGCATATTTGGCCCTCTCTTTCCCTCAGAAGGGAATCGACTATGACGATGACCCTCCTTTTCTTAATGGAGGTAGTCATAATGCATGAGGCTGACAGAGTCATCCTGGGCAACGCCCTGGATGGACTTTCCTCTACATCCTCAGTTGCCTGGCCCTTGAGTTCCAGATCCCCATATCTTTTCTTCAAGGGCAACTGTGAAGGGAAGGGAAGGAAAGGCAGGAGGGGATGTGCCTACTCTCTTGAGCAGGAACCTGTTTTCATTCCCCTCCCTCTTGTAAGTCCCTTCCATCTGCCTGGTGGCAAGAGGATATGGGATCCACCACTGGCTGCGAGACCTCTATCTGCTTCCTTTGCCTTGGGGATGGTAGACTGTTGGAGACAAAGCCTCCTTCTCACACTCCCTGGTGCTCCTTGACCTTTCCACTTCCTCCTTCATCTTTGCCACCAGCTGATCAGATCATCCATCTGGTCACCCCTCCCACAGATGCTGTCTCTGCTGCCATCCAGTAAGGGTGAGAAGCTCAGGTACTCCCTGCAGCTGGAGACCTGGGCAGCTGCATGCCTGAGTGGGAGTACCATCTGGGTCATTCCTAGCAATACATAGCAAGGAATAGAAAGACTGTAGATACCAAGACTAATACCTGTACACTTACTGATTAACTTTCTAAGGGGACATTCAAAAAATGTATACATATCAATAGGAGCCTGATGAAAACTGGGCCCAGGTTCTGGCCCAGTCATTAGTGAAGCTGGTGTCAGTGTGACAAGATGTCCCAATGATTTCAGCATTTGAAGGCCACTTGTATCAACTCTGCAGAACCACCGTATCTTTCTATTATATTCCACACCCTTGCGCTGTTTACCTACCTTAGCTCTGTAATATTTACTCAGCTATCACGTATCTTTAATGCATCAATGGATTACTTCTCCATGCATTCACTCTTTTCTGTAAGAAAATAAGTACATAGATCACATCGCTCTGCACCAGGAAACTAAGTGGTATATAGGATAATATTCAAATAGTTGTAGTTGATGTTCCATAAAAAGAGTTTTTTATAGCAAAGAAAGCACTGTGAATAAGTGGCTGTCCAGATATGTGGTAAAGTGATTTCACACATTTTGTAAGCCCAGTTCCTGTTGTCTGTCAGCAGTCAGGGTACAACACCAAGCAATAAAGCTTATCTGATCAAGAGCGAGCAATATGAAGTGCTATTGTTATTATTGTTATTGTCATTCTTTGGTTGAAGACTGAATGGTACATGAAGGAGGTTGTCTGAATCAAAAATATTGTCCCTGTATTAGCAAGGATAGAATTCTAGCAGTATCTTACTTGGAGTTTAAAATAGGGACTAGTGAAGGACAAGATTTGCATATTGTATAAAAGATGAATACAATATATGAACCACATAAAAGGAGAAAGGAAGGAGACTACTAAAAAGATGGGAAAAAAATGAGGTGTTAGTTAACCCATTAAGGGATCTGAATCTTCCCAAGTAAAAGAATGCTATCCTCATCAAATTGTTACACTAGTTTCATCTTTATGTTGATTCATTACTGTATGTCAGTATCTATAGTGATATGTTTACAATCCTTAAACACAAATTCTTGCTTAAAGGTGGTTTACCCCAACAATTTCTTACTAAATCTGTTCAGAAGGACTGGCTTTTCCCTGGGCACATCATGTAAGATAACCCAGTGTTTCTCCAAAATTACAGGTTTCTTTCATGGAAAACTGTTACAAACTGAGGCTACAGACCAGACAAGGTGCAGCAGGAAAACAGAAAGCACAGAAGATTTTTCAGGACAAGGGAATAAAACCCCATCCATCCCTTTCATTTATAGTATTATACCCTAGTATGTGTAAGCATAAATAAATCTACTATATACATTCCACAGATCATCCCATTCATATCTTAGAGAAAATATTCTTTGAGTGAAAGCAAAAATAAACAAATGAAAATTATAGGTAAATAAGGTGTCATAATACCTTTCTTCAGACAACAAATTTATCCAAAACAAGACTTACCTAAGAGTGTTTTTCTGAGTAACCTTCTCTTTCACTGATAGGAATAAAAATGGCATTGCCAGGTAATTGCATAATCATTTGGCATTTCCTATTCAATCCCAAAGCTACGCAGGAGAGTTTTGACAGGGAAAGAAGTCTGTCGCAGCACAAAAGATGTTTTTCCCCTCAAATATATATTATTTCTGCTTCTATGTATAGCATCCAAGAAAATAAGTTTCAAATGATTGCAATTTAAAAGTAATATATAGATACTGAGCATTGCAAACAATTCTACCTTAAACTGACTTGTTAAAATTAGCCCTGAAAAGGGATCCCAAAAACTAGTGGAGCACACAAGGGAATGTCAAAAAAATATCCTCGACAACTGATTTCTCCTTTGTATTTTGCACTTTCTTTCCTTCCTTCATGTTTAGCTCTCCTTTCAGTAAAGCTGAAGTTCTGAATTCAACAGGGCTTAACTTTCATGATGTGCTTATGTGAATTGCCTAAACTAGAACAAGTACCTGAATCAGTTCTTAGAATTAAATACCAGTGCAAGAGAACATAGGTCTTACTTTCACATGAGTTAGGGTGTTTTCCTTCCCATTGTTAAATCTTTATTTTCTGGTTTTGACATCAAAATTATTCCTACAGAAGCTAATGGTTATGTCACAAATACTATGTCAAGTAGCGAATAAATAAGATGACATCTGTTAGCTTTGGGGACCATCTGTTAGACTGGGGAATTATGGATGTGATGTTAAATTTAAATTATATTAATTGTAAGCACAATAGGATGTCATAATAAGCAATATAAGAGACTAGTAACTTTCTGATTTCTCTTATGAAAAGAAGGAAGTGTGGCTGTAGCTGTGATAATTGCAAAAAAAACCAAAACATAAGGGACAGGTTATATTTGGGAACACAAAACAAAACAAAAAACCACAAGCAACCAACCAACCAAAAGACACAGTCACAGGTATTGGATTATGTTTATATTTGTAGATCCTCACTTAAGAAGGGATTTAAGCACACACTGGACTAGAGATATGCAATTAAATGTCAGGTAAATTACTGAAATCAGAGCTATTTCAAGATATGGAAACCCTGTAGCCCAAACCTTTCTCTCAAAGATTCTGCTTTCTCAGAGTCTGGTACTTTCACTCTTATTAGGTGCTTTTGATGTTGGATTTATATCATAAAAAGCTAATCATAAGTAATCATAATGGACCAATTTATGCACAATCTAAATCTGGTAATCAAGAGTGTTGGGGGCAGAATGTTTAAAAAAATACTGCTTCAAAGTAAGGTTATATGTAAAAGTATTTTTTATATAATATAGATTATTGTGCATTATGTATTGTATATATTCATACATAACCTGTGTCTAAGTTTGAAGCACATCCATCCTGCATGCTTTGAACATACACAGAGTAATTATTTTGATTATGAAGCTGATTTTTTCCTCTTCCTATATTCACAGAAAATTACCCAAATAGCAAAATGTCAAATGCTAAACAACCTTAATTCTGGTTAGTTATCTGAAATGTGGTTTAGTAGTCTTCCCCTTTCTTTTTGCTCCCTAGAAGCACATCAAGTATGCTGGTTAAGTATTTTCATTGCTCTGACCTAAGTTTTGTAAGAAATTTAAGTTCCTGTATGTTTTTTGCAATCCAGGTTTTACATAATGTCTCTCTTTCATACCTCATATGTGCTTTCATATGTTTTTCCTAATGCTTATGTTGCTTCAGGCAATTAATTATGTTAATTCCATTTTTATTCCCTCCACTTGTATTCTTCTTTGTATCCTCCTGTGTAATAACTGTCCATTTCTGACTTTACTTCCACTCTTCTCACATAGATATCTCTTTCTGCATTTAGTTCAGAACCCATTGAACTCTGTTGACTTTTCCTCAAGCTGAATATATCAATGTGAAAAAAAATAGGAAATAGAGTATTTGTGAGAAAAGCAAGGTTAAAATAGCTAATAAAACATCATTTCTGTCATTGTCTAGGATTCTGTTTCATCCACACTTTCCTCATTCTGTCATTGTCAAATCTATTTGCAGATTCTGAGAGCAGAATAGCACTTTTTCTTTCTCTTTTTAAAACATTCTAATATACTGGAAGTGCACTGTAAATAATTATAAGAGATATCAGGAATACAATGACTTTCCATGCATTGATTAATATTGTAGTCAAAAGCTGGGGTAAGATAAGATTCAACCCATATCCCAGTTCACTGACACCTAGACTGGTGACTTCATTTAATTTGTTTCATTGTGATTGAATCAGGGAGCTGGATCTCACAATTTATCTTCTTTTTTTGTTTTGTTTTGTTTTACTAGTCAGATGTTCTAATGAAAAACATTCATAATTAAAAGTAATTGAAAGGAAAGAAACCTGAACAGTTCCAACTATGCGCTATTAATTAATTTAATTTCTGTTTAAATGAAACAAAATCAAACTGAAACAGTTTTTTGTTTAACATGTGAGAGTAACACTTTGAAAAAAAGTCACTTTTGTACACAGATTTTTACCTTTATTGAAAGCTTTCCAATAAATATTTGGATTTAGTCCTAATACAGGACCTGTTGTGGTTTAACCCCAACTGGCAACTAAGCATCACACAGATGCTCACTCTCTCTCCCCACATGGGATGGGGGAGACAATCAGAAGGGTAAAAGTGAGAAAACTTGTGTCTTGAGACAAGGACAGCTTAATAAGTAAACCAAAAGTCATGCACACAATCAAAGCAAAACAAGGAATTAATTCACTACTTCTCACTGGCAGGCAGGTGTTCAGCCATCTTCAGGAAAGCAGGGCTCCATCACACTTAACAGTTACTTGGGAAAACAAAACACCATCACTGTGAACACCTTCCCTTCTTCTTCTCCAGCTTTATATGCTGAGCCTGACATCATATGGTATGGAATATCCCTTTGGTCAGTTGGGGTCTGCTGTCCTGGCTATGTCTCCTCCCATCTTCTTGTGCACCCCCAGCCTGCTCAGTGGTGGGGTGGGGTGAGGAGCAGAAAAGACCTTGACTCTGTGTAAGGATGGATCAATATCAGAGAAAACATCTTTGTATTAACACTGTTTTTATTACAAATGCAAAACATAGCCCCATACTAGCTATTATGAAGAAAATTATCCCAGCTAAAACCAGCACTGGACCTTATAGAAAATTTGTAAATATAAGTAATGTTTTGTCTCGTGTCCCAGAAATTTTTATTTATTCCTATCATCCATAAGCTTCATCTTAATGTCAGCATTTCTACATATCTATCATTATGTTTTCATGTAATCTGTTGTAGTTTATTAGATGTTATTGTTAATCAGACACTGTATTTTAAAGTTGCCTGAGATGGCTCCCAAATGTCATTTCTAATGAAATTCTTCAGTAACTTGAACAACAACACAATATGAGATTCACCTGTCTTTCTAGTTGCTTTTGAATCTTCTTGGAAAATGTTAGGAAGGGGCAGACTTGAATAATTCTATGTGTTCTAAGTCTTCAAAACATCTCTTATTTTAAAAACATCTTTCATATTACAATAGCACCTCATTCTTAGAAGTTCTGGCTGATCCCAAAACTATCATGAAATATTGCCAGCTTAGAGGTAGTGGCACCAGTCCACAAGGTTGTGGTATGAATTAATACATGCTTATTAATAACACTAATCTAACTGAACAATATAATTTCTAGCAGCCTAGGTAACTAGCTTCCAGAAGGTCTTCACAGCTTTTACAATAATTAAAACATCCAGAGGCAAAAACAAAACAAAAAAAATCTTCAACCATCAGTGTTACATGAACCGTGCTGAGAAACCTTCAAGCTAGGATAAAAGAAATTGACATAGAGAGAAAAAGGTACTGCACTGAAGTATATGGGAATGAATGAGAGATAATTCTAAATCTGAATTGCATGTCTTAAGTGAATATATATTACATTGTAAATCAGCCCTATAGTTTTAATTTTTAAGCTTACAAAAATGAGAATTAAATATGCCACAGCTTTAAAGAATATTGTGTGGTCTTATGAGCTTGTTTTTGGTAGGCCTCTTTTTTTAAGTGTCACATTAAAGATTAAGATGTGTCATCACTGGCAAATATATGTTTTATAGACAAAATTAAGATCAAGAAGTGGAATAATGGCATACTAATACAAAACTAGGAGACATCTCTCAGCATGCCTGCTTCATCACTTCACTGTTGTTTCTTGGCCCCTTAAACTCCTAGTGCTCAGTGTGGTGAAACATTCAACTCCCATATGCTTCTGCTGCCTCACTCTTGTTTTCTCTTCTCCCTGTGACAACTTCACTGACACCTGAGCTTCACTGAGTCTTCCACTATTAAGTTTGCATTTCTATTAGATTCCATACTCAGAGCTTAACTACAGAAATGCATTGTGGGCTTCTCTAACATAATTCACTCTTGATCCACTGAAAAGAAAACTGTTCAAAGCTTGAATATAACTTGGTAGTAAGGAAAATAGAAGAATGTTACTTTTTGAGAGCCAAATATTTTTTTTATTTCAACTCTTTCATGGAGTTGAAAAAAAAAAGCATGGTGTCTCCATTATCAAATATGAAAAGCAAATGAACTCTCTGGTCCTAACTTCCCCAAAGAGAAGGAATAACAATTCACTTATTGTTTTGTGAATGAGTTTCATTCAGATTACTATTGGTTCTTCATTGTAAAAAATATTTCAAAATTGTTTCAGGTCTGGTTTTGGATCCCACCTGCGACCCTTCCCTCAAAAGAGGTCTAGAAGATTTTTTTTGAAGTTGAATAACCAAAAATGTTTAAGGCTATATTTAATTGTAGCTATGCAAATGGTGAATATATACAAATGTGCAAGAAAAAGAGAGAACACTATCAAGAAAAGAAGAAAGAAAGAAAAAAAAAAAGCCCAATGCCTAATGGCATGCTTTTGAGAGGAATTTTTACTAAGTAGAAGTACACCAACATTGAAAGGTGCACTCTGTAACTCTGAATTAGCAGTTCTGACTGAAAGCTTTATAAAAACCCTGTCTTTGTTGTTACAGTGCCAACTCAATGGTATATGTCTCAAAGAAATTTCTATCAGAAATTGCAGAGATGTAATCACCTACAGAAACATTAAAGTCAGTTAAGTGCCTTCACAAGAAAATCATTAAATCAGAAATTTTAATACCAGGATGCACAATATGAATGGGATTTACATCCATCCTGAAAGAATTATCTGTTTAAAAGGTACGTAATGAATATATTATGATTTAATTTTTCTAAAAAAGTATTTTGACAGTACTAAAAGTTACAGGTCTGTGCCATAAAAGCAACTGAGAAGGGAATATTCTATGCTTAGTTTGTTGTCAAGATTTTATGACCCTAATAAATTAATTTGTGGGTAGAAACACAGATATATTTTCCCCCATAAGTCTAAATGGTAGAAGGTAAATGGAATCAGAAGTTGATTCAGCAATGATATTGTGACATGTGTTGGTTTTATTGAGTAAAGAGTTAACTTTCTTCACAGTGGCTGGTATGAAGCTAGGTTTCTGTATTTACCATGAGAAAAGTACTGATAAGTTGTCTTTTCAGCAGGTGCTGGGGAGTGCTTGTGCCAAATTCAAGGTCTTTCGCAGCTTGTGATACGGCAGCTGTGTTCCCAACTTACTACAAGCTGTGTGGGGAGACACACAGTTCAGAGAGCTAACTCAAATTTACTGAAGGAGTATTTCATTTCATAGTATGTCATGTTCGGTACATAAGTGTGGAATGGGCTCAGGGGCTATTCCACTCTTTACACTCTTGCTGACTCCTGAACTCCTCTGTTAGCTTCAAAACTCCTTTGCCAACTCCTTTGTAAGCTGCTTTGTTAGCTCCTGTGCTGGCTCATTTGTGAGTTGCTGGGTCAGTTAACTTTCCCGGTTGCTGATAGGGTTTGCTTGGATGCTGCTGCGATCGTTCTTGGGCTCCAACTCTCGGGCTCTTTGGCTCTCACAGATTCACAGAGTGTTAGGGGTTAGAAGGGACCTCTAGAGATCATCTAGTCTAACCCCCCTGCCAGAGCGGGATGACCAAGGGCAGATCACACAGGAACAAGTCCAGGCAGCTTTGGAAAGTCCCCAGGGAAGGAGACTCCACCACTTCTCTGGGCAGCCTGTTCCAGTGCTCTGTCACCCTCACAGTGAAGAAGTGTTTCCTCATGTTCTGGTTGAACCTTCTGTTTTCCAGTTTATGACCATAAACTCACTACTCAGGACCTGGCTGTTCATTGGTTGGTGGGTGGTGAGCAATTGTATCATATGTTTAATTTTCTATTATTTTTGGTTAGTGGTAGTAATATTTACATATATATATTATTAATTTATATTCAATTTGTAAATAATTCTTATCCCTTGTGGTTTTTTTTATTCTGATTCTTCCCCTCTGCTGGAGGAAGCAGGGAGGAGTTATGAGAGCAGCTTTGTAGTATTTTGCTGGCTAGAATTAAACCATGACATGACTGAAAAGTGTCAATTAGAAATTTAGTCATAAAAACATGAAATGGTAATTTTCATATTATGTACAGCCATTACATTTGTGACTTTTTAAAAACATCTGTAATAGTGTTTGCAATAAGAATAAATTCCAGGGGCTCCCATTCTCATGCAATATTTTGTGAGACAAGTGTATAAAAACAGTTTGAAATGGAAAATGTTCAATCTAATTTTTTTCCCCGGGGTCTCTCCACTGTTTGATTAGAGAAGGGCTGCATTCAAACACATTATCATTCTGTCAGCAGCACTCACAGACTTGTACTTTCACTGCATGATAAATAAAGTTTAAACAGTTTATATTGTGAGAACAGTCTAGTGAGTCAGTGACATGCATGTGATTTGTGTCTGATACTGTTAATCATGAAACACCACCTAGTCTTAAGGTTTCAAGAATTTTGTGCAAACATGGAAGTCAGATGGGCAAGATCCTTGGGTGGTGTAAATCAGCCCAGTACCAAGGAAGTAGGGGAAAACATACCAGCTTCTACCACCAATGATCTGTCTGGTGGAATATTTTTCCACTTACACATATTAAAGTACAGATCTTCATCACAGTGAAGTATTATGGAAGGTTGATCTTCTCAGTTTTTTTAAGGGAATATAAGAGTTTACTTGTTCACAAGGAAAAAAAAAAAAAAAAGACTAAAAACTAAGATAGTTCTGATACTACAAAGCTCTTCGTTTGCCAGGTAAGAAGATTAGTCAACAATTTGACACTTAATGCTAGAAACACTTAGATGAAAATATCATGCAATATTTGTTAAAAAGCTAAGGCAGATTCTCAATTCTCCATTTCATCTGACATATCGAAGTTGGATGTGTTTCTAAACATTTTGATATGACTCATGTAGATGTGGCACTTAAGGATGTGGTTTAGTACTGGATTTAGCAGTGTTAGTTTTGCAGTTGGCGTGGATGATCTTAAGGGTCTTTTCCAACCTGAATGATTCAGATTCAAAGTAACCATGGTTTGACAGTTGCAAGTCTTTTGACTTAGGAAAAATTCTAGAGTAGATGATCCCAATAGTCCCTCATGGTGTTAAAATACATAAATACAAACAGCTGCCTTTGGAAGATGGAGAAAAAGGAGAAGGAAAATCCTCATGCTTCAAGCCATGAGCTAGACCTAACCACCATAGTCAGTAATAGACTATGCCTAGGTGGTCTGCAGCACTTTTCCATGGTGTTGCTCACAGGCAGAGTCAAAGTACTTGACTAGACTAACAATACCTTTTTCCATAACTGCACAGTACTGGCACCCAGCCTGCAGTCTCCAAGCTCCAATCTGCCTATGAACCCCAGGGCATAGGCCCAAGGTTTCAGTATCCTTGATGTTATGGAAATACACATTTATTGACTGAAGGAATAAAACCATGTAGTTTGCTCTACCCATATATTTATCTTAATATGAGATCTACCCCCAGGCAAATATTCTAAGCCTTCAAATACCATCTTCAGCTATATAAATATCTCTTACATAGAAAGCCAGCAGTGTTTTCAGACAGTTAGTATCATAGATAAGTGTGATAGGTCACCCTGACAGGAAACTTACCCAAAGAACTCTACTTTTCTTCTTGGGTTCTGGACATGACTCTATGTTGGTGAGCACATCTCATGAATTATCTACTACACATAAAACCTACAGATTTTTCAGTCCTTTCTCATTACATTGAAGGACTAAGGGTCCTAAAACAGTAAAAAAGATAACCTGAAGTAATGTGCCATAAGTGAGTCATATCCTCCCTTTTCACCCCATGTACAACATTCTTATTTCCAGATAGATTACTGGGGTTTGGGTTGTTCTTTTCCTCTATATCAAGCAGAAAAATAGAGTCATGGTTAAAGGCAAAATGGATATTTCTTCTTCTGAACACCTTTAAATGTAAATGAACACAGGAACAATGTATGTATTCACAAGCTATTTTCTTTCATGATCTTGCTCATATTTAGTTCTGAAATAATTTTTACATGCGTGTTTCTAAAATGTTTTATGATGAAGTTATCAACTCACACCTGTTAACGTTCTTCTCTCAGGCTCACAGCAGGCACAAATGATTCTGAGCAGTGGAACTGTTTGGTATCAGTTTGGTTTGTACCCTTTTCCACTAAAAAAAGAGGTACTGAGCTGCTGAGTTTGGAGCTTGAACTTTTCTTATGACAGAGTGATTCAGCATACCAAAGAAGAACCTTCAGTTGAATACAGATGTAAACGAATACATGAACATCTCAAATGAAAGCAGTCAGGATATCAGTACTGCCTTTCTATTAACAAAATTGTACTAAATGGAATGAAACATTAGCTATCCATACAGAAGTCCCATAAGCATGGGGGAACAGTTCACTGTTCTCAGTCATCATCCAAATCCTCTTTCCTCAAAATCATAGTATTCCTTCTATGTTTTCTTTCATGCCACCTGTTTTTCTCCCATTTACAGACAATGCTACCTTTCCTTCCCTTTCTCTTTTCTACTCTTACTTTCATGCTCAGTTTTTGGCTCTAACAAATTAAGAATTAATAGTGAAAAAAACTGCAGAAATAATGGAGAGCTAATGTGTTTTGCCAGCTTCCAGAATTAAGATTCTTTCCATTCATTTAATAATTTTGTTTATTTCCTTACTCTTTATCTGCCCTGGTTATTTAGGAACTGGTCCAGAAAAAATTTGATTTCATTATTCTGGCTAAAATCTGTGGGACTTACTCTAAAAACAAAAGATCTTTAAATAGCATTATTTGAAAAGATATAGAAATAAGCCTATATTTAAATAAATATATTGCTGACTTAGGTCCATAGTTTTCAAATCAGCAGATCGTTTAGGCTCTAAATAGGAAAAAAATTCTTAATGCTTAAGGAACTATTTGTTCTCCTACAGGTTGTATCAGCAACTAGTAACAAATTTCATGTATCGCTCACGGTAATAGGAGGAGCCAGCATGTGTAGAATATTTTATTTAAATACTTTGATCTTTTCATATATGGTTAAAAAAAAAAGAAATTCCAGGAGATCTGATGAAAAAATCTGAAATTATATTTTACAGTAGCTTTGCACATGCCAACTGACAATACTAAAACAAAACTCTTTACAAAACTATTAGTGCTTCAGCTACTCATTTATCATATAAGTCTCAGACAAGACTTTTAAGGCTCATCCATGTGTTCTTGATGAAGGTCACAGAAAGTCAGACTTTCAAACGACCTTCTCTCTCTGTAAATTACTGCAATGAAACTGTAAAAAGAACATGTGAAGAATACTGTGTGATTTTTAGTGGCATACACTTTGAATAAGTAATTCTTTTACATCAAATAGAGACTACCAGATGCTTAAACTGTAACTGGGAAGTCTGTCCCAGGCTGTTCTATCCATTGATTTGTCTACATGCTAACTTGAGGCATGAAATGGTTCACCACAAGGTAAAGAAGTTGAGAGTTCAGCACTTAATGGGTTCTGTAAAGAGCTGTGGGATATAGCAGCTGGTGTAATCGTTGCTGCAGGGAAATAAGGTCTGATTTCTGCCTCATCCAATTAAACATTTTGTTGTGGGACCTAAAACCTAGGATACATTGCATTTTGGTGTCTGTTACCTGAACTTCGAAGAAATCAATGCAGAGCAGAGATGACCTCCCTGAGAAATCTGGTGCTCCTAAGAAAATAATAAGGCAAGGTGT
This sequence comes from Rhynochetos jubatus, assembly GCA_027574665.1. NCBI lineage: Eukaryota > Metazoa > Chordata > Aves > Eurypygiformes > Rhynochetidae > Rhynochetos > Rhynochetos jubatus. The sequence goes on along the minus strand of CM050649.1, from coordinate 99,839,056 downwards.
TATCCCAGAAGCCATATGTATACTACTGGGTGGACACATGTACTGACTGTGTATTGCAGATGACATGAAGCTGAATGGAAGTGTTGATCTGCTTGAGGGTAGGGAGGCTCTGCAGAGGGATCTAGACAAACTAGATCGATGGGCTAAGACAAACTGTGAGTTTCAATAAGGCCAAATGTCAGGTTCTGCACTTTGACCACAAAACTTCCTGGAAACATTACAGGCTTGGGGAGGAGTGATTGGACAGATGCTCAGCAGCAAGGGACCTGGGGATGTTGATTGATAGCTGGGTGAACATGAGACAGCAGTGTCTCAGGTTGCCCAGAAGGCCAATGGCATCCTGTCCTGCATCAGGAACAGAGTAGCCAGTAGGACCAGGGAAGTGATTTTACCCCTGTACTCGGCACTGGTGAGGCTGCATCTTGAGTACTGTGTTCAGTTTTGGGTCCCTCACCACAAGAAGGACATTGAGGTGCTGGAGCACATCCAGAGAAGGGCATAGAAGCTGGTGAGGGGTCTGGAGCACATCTTATGAGGAGCGGCTGAGGGAACTGGGGTTGTTCAGCTTGGAAAAGAGGATGCTGAGGGGAGACCTTATTACTCTCTACAACTACCTGAAAGGAGGTTGTGGAGAGGTGGGGGTTGGCCTATTCAACCAAGAAACAAGTTATAGAACTAAAGGAAATGGTTTCAAGTTGAGCCAAGGGAAGTTTAGGTTGCATATTAGGAAGAATTTCTTTACTAAAAGAGTCATTAGGCGTTGGAACGGGTTGCCTAGGACAGTGATAGAGTCCCCATCCCTGGAGGTTTTTAAGAGTCATGTAAATGTTGTGCTTAAGGATACAGTTTAGTGGGGAACTTGTCAGTGCTAAGTTAATGATTGGAATAGATGATCTTACAGGTCTTTTCCAATTTAGGCAATTCTATGATTCTGTTTGGAAAGCAGTGACTGGATATTGGCACTGGTTTTTGGAAATTTTTAAACTGCTTCATACTGAATTGAAACTTCTTGGGCAAATTTATTGGGTCTGGCAGAGAAAGAATTATTTTTATGCACAGCAGCCCTCATAGTGCTGTGCTTTTTATTAGTAGCTAGAAAGGTGTCGATAACATACCAGTGTCTTGGTTACTGCTGACCAGTGCTTGCACAGCATCAAGGCTGTCTCTCCAACATTCTGCACCACGATGCATCATTAGGCTGGAGGTGGGCAAGATCTTTGGTGGGAGACAGAGCCAGGACAGCTGACCCAAACTGACAGAAGGGATCTTACATACCATATGATGTCTTCTCAGCAGTAAAAGCTAAGAGAAAAGGAGATGAAGTGTGAGCATTCCTTATTTATAAAGTTTGTTTTCCAGAGGCACCACAAAGCGTACTGGAGCCCTGCTTCCCAGTAGGTGGCTGGATATCACCCGTTGATGGGAAGTAGAGAATAAATCTTTACTTTTCCTTTGTCTCCATGCACAGCCTTTGCTTTAGCTTTATGAAATGACCTTTATGTTGACTCATGAGGTTTTTTTCCTATCTGATTTTCTACCCCATCTGTCCTGCTAAAGATGAGTGATAGGACTGTTTGGTGAGCACCTGTCATCCAGCCAAGGTCAGCCCATCTTTGCAAACTGTGTCATAATTACTAAGTGAAAAAGTGATAACAACTTTCTTTGAGTTCTAAGTACAGGTTTCATAACCTTCTTGAAAATATGACTCCTCCTGACAAAGAACTTCCATCTCTGACTGGAATGGAAAGTTCCCATATTTCTTACGTATCTTCTATGTCATCTTCTCAAATATTTGTGCTTAAAGTTGCAAACTGTCATGCTTATCCTCTCAAGAGCATTGATTCTCCTACCTAGGAGATTATGCACAACTGCTTTTGCAGTTTTGAGCATGATGAGAGTAGAAAACTAATGCCACTTTTCTCATGAAGCAGCAAATAATGTTTGCACTCATGAGTCACAGCTTCAAGAAAACTGAACAAGGAGAGAGAGATAAACAACAAAAGGTAAATATTCTAACTGAAACGATCTGCTCTGTCTAAATACAGGAACCTCCATTTCTCCTTTTCCCCTACACGCTCCCTCCCCCTTGCTTCCTCCACTGCATGGACACCATGTGTCTGTTCCACAGCACAGATAATGTATAAGGAATTTTAAAAATTGTGGATGTAAAGTCCAAAATGTGAAATGAAAACTTGGCTGTACAAATTAGTAAGTATTTTCTAATTAATATCAGTAGGTATACGGGACAGTTCTATTTTGCTGGGTGTAACTGAGCCAATGGTAATGGATTAAATGGAGAATGTATAAAAAAATAGGAAGAGAAAAATAATAATGTGCTTGGTTTGATAGCTGCAGCTCTAATACCATCAGTACAGAAAGAAGACTTAAAGAAGAGCTACAGAGAAGTTATGATTAAGAACTTCCTAGCTATTTATCACCTTTGCTATTTAGTGTTCCCATATTTCTGGCTGGTTGGGTATGCATTTATGACTGATGCATGTAGCATATCAACTGTTTTCACAGTGTATTTATAAAATACTTCTAATGGCTTGTAATGGAATATTTTGCTTTTTGATAAAAAGAATAATCCATCAACACAACAGGGAGAATGGAAATGAGAGAAAACATTTGTTCAGAAAGCTTTTAAATGATGCTGTTTGTTCATGTTAGCATTTTTTTTCCCCTTGCTCTGCCTACCCTTCTTTCAGGAGGACAAAATCAAGCAATTACACAGAAAAAAAAAAAAAAGCAACCAAACCCCACATTGTATTACAGTTCACATATTACTAGGGAAACTGGCAGGGTATGATTTGCAAAATTGCTGAGGTCATGTAACAACAACTGAAATCCGCAACTGTTGTCTCTTGAACACATGGAAAGCTGTACTGTAGTAAAGTTTCTAAAGAAATGACTTGTTAGCAATCAAATAAGGCACTCCAAAATAGAAAATTTTGGACTTTTTCTGCTTCAACTACCCAACTGTAAGATGGGGTACCACAGCAAAAATGTGCAAATACATGCATTATTGTCATCCAGAGGGACCTGGACAGGCTGGAGAGTTGGGCCTGTGCCACAGCAGTTTTTCACATGTACGTGACTTCAACTTTCATGGATGGCTTTACAATCTCAATCAAATTTGCAATAACTAATGCAGTAATAACAATGAAGGAAATCCAAACAACAGAGTAAAGAGATATTACAAAGTGTATAGAATGAGCAGAAATAGAGTAAAAAAAAAAAAAAAAAAAAAAATTTGAAATCCTGGATGATACTGTGTGCTTAGTAGTAAGTGAAACTTCACTCACTAGAAACAATCATGACCCCCACATTGTTTTCCATACATAATTCTGAAAGCAAAATAAAATTAGGTCCAGAATGTAGCTCATTAAACTACCAGAAATATGGTCTTTTAGGCAGGTCTTCGTGCCAGACTCTCCTCACCAGTAAAAAGTTATCAGTGACACCCACTTTAGTACAGATGTGTGTATTCATTATCTACTGAAATGGCATGGGAGTCCAACTTTAAAATGAAACCTGTACAAGAGTCCACCTATGGTTACTTGGCCTATGAAAATATCAGGACAAAGCCCCACAGTTTGTTTTTTTCAGGACTGCAGAGGTGAGTGAGCCAGGTTACACCTGGACATATTTAACCTGCAACATTAGAATATTTCTGAAGAAGATTCACATATTTGCCCATTGATTCCCAAGAATATTATTTTACCCTCAACACCAAATTTGTTAACATTTTACTCTTAAAGAACTATGAAAATATTATTTAATATTAGTGAATGTATGTAGTATTATCATACATATGCCCCATGGTATAGTATTTGTCTTTTTAAATTCTGTTTGGAAGTTTTCTGCCCTGTGGACAGATGTGACTATCAAATTCAATGCCTGCAGCACATTTTCTGACCTTCAGCAAGCTCTAACTCTTTTATGTTGCAACATTATTTTGGTTTATTATTTTACCCGAAGAGAGCAGTCTGTGATCAGCAAAGAGATGCTTGTATCTTAATCGTTGATCCCATATTCATAAATATTCAGATTTTCATTCTCCCAGGAATACCGTTTACTATTTCTTTGTATTAACAAAACAAGCCAATGAAACAGTTTCAACCAAACCTCAATACAGTAAAGCTGATAGTCCAGTTATATTAGTAACATAATATTTATTTGTGCCTATTTTATTCTGTATAATTCTACGCTTGCAGTCAACAAAGCTTTCAAATTAGGTGTAGCTCCATTTATTTCAAGAGGAATACTTACAAAGTGTCAGACCTTGAATTTGCAAAATCTGCAAGGAAGGATTTTCTTTATTCTTACTACCAGATTCTGGTAGAGCTAACCTGTGTTAAACATGTTAGGGACCAAGAAACAAGTCAATATATTAAAAAAAAAAAAAAAAAAAATCAGACTCAAGCCTGACATCAATATAAAACTGGAATAATTTCATTAAATTTAATGGATTAAAACTTGGAAACCATGTGTCCATAGTGCCTTAGAAGAGAAGAGAGGAAATCAAAACATTTTTTAAATCATTCCCATAGAAGACATGAGTATGGAGATGTTTTTTATGATGCTGCAAATTCAGCAAGTTATCTTTGTTGTAAACATATGTACATTAGAATGAGAATGCCTGAAACATAACAATAACTATGAATTTGATAGTCTCTTACAGAGAGATCAAATTGTACATTTTTACAATTTCTTCTTTCTTTGTATGACTTTCACACAAATATTAAGAATAAAACAAACCAAAAACTTGAAGAGTATATATGTATTATATATAATATAGAATTTCATACGTGCAATTTTATTAGAATTTCTTCAGAATTTAAGTTATGAGAACACTCCATTGTCAAAATTAAAAAAAAGGAAAATTTGCATTCTTAAATTTGGACATTTCAGATTATGTATTCACTTAAATGCCAGGATACTGCCTGAAGTAATAATATCATGGTTATCTTCACTCTGGTTTAAGATACTCATGTAGCTGTAAAATTTTAGACCAGGATAAATCTACAAAATACCTGCCCAAATTGCATGGTTTCGACAAACATAGAATTATGGAGGTTGACAGAAAAAAGGGAAGGATTTCTTACACTACAAATACCTTGAATCTTTTATATTATATTTCTAAATTTTATTATATGTAATTGGTATAGGTAATACTTTTCCTCTATTAAAAGTTGTAAAAGAAGGATTTTAAAGATTAAAATATTAAGGTTCCAAGTATCTTAAGTATATCTGAAGTAAAGAATTTGTGCCCTCTAACTTTCATATTTGTCAGCTAGAAGCAAAGTAGATTTTGTCAAATAATTAATAATGCATATTGTTAATAAAAACAAAAACTTCATTTGATCACTAAGAATGCCTTGTACTGAGTGCTCCAATAGTGGTCTCATAGTCCTAAAATACTTTACATGCCAGTACCCCAAAACAGTTCATCTTCTTTATATTACGAATTTGGTTGTTTTGGTTGGGTTTTGTTTGTTTGTTTGTTTTTCTCATTAAGAAAACAACAACAGAATGATAGGATCATTAAAATTAACAGCACTAATGATGTTGGTTTTGATTGCCTAATTTCTCACCAACAGAGTTTTCCAACTGCCTAGGTAATCAATATGGAGTTTGTTCTGGACATGTCCAGTTTTATTTTCATTCATTGGACTTATTTTACAAATTTCCAGTTACTGGTAAAACAATCAAAATAACTACAAATATCTCAGCTTTCCCTAAATTATGTTAATATGCTTATCAACAAAATTTGTCATATTATTTTCATATAGTTGATTCCCCTGTTTCTGTGTGAAACAAAACCTGAATGCTAATGCCTTTTTACAATATGCCTAAATCCTCTTAAAAAAGAGAAAAATTCCCTTAGGATAACTGATATAAAACATTTTAAAGTGAAAAATGAAATATGTGAAATAGTGCTTTACCTGTCTAATCTTATAATATATATAAAATCGTTGGAATAATATCTGAAATCTGTAAAGTCATTATGATTTTTTTTTATCCTCATAGTGTCTGTTGGATTCAATAAACAGGGACAGAAGTAAACCCACAATTTTACAGATGATAAAAATGAGCGCAAAGTAGATTATCACTTACTTACACTGACACAGCTGATGTGTAGTTACACTGGGAACTATAAAAATCTTAATGGTATGGTCCCTTTTATGGATAAAAACTTATACAGATTGCTTTCCCTAATTTATGAATATGGCATATGAAAATAAATTACAGTATTACAAATAGAACTAAATAAACAGAGCAAAAAAGGAAACAAATATAAATGCTTGATTCGTGTACAGTGCAGATTTTATACAATTTCATTATCATATAAATAGCTCACATATATAATCTTTCGTGAGTTAATTCTGATAAATGTTACAGTAAAAATTAAGATTAATTGAGGTTGCTTTGAAAGATTGGCTAGGAGTTACATCTGCAGTACTTTTTAGCCTAGTTAGATTATATTCTGAAAAGTTTCAGTATTCTATTAGTGATTTATGATATCTGCTTACTTGTGTTTTTATAGACTTCTAAACTGTGTAAAATTGCTTTTTTTTCAGTCTTAACTTTTGATGCTTAATTTTTTTTTTTTTTTTTTTTTAAAGCTTGAGTTTTCAGAATATACAGAGATCTGCTAGAAGACTGAATTGTGTTTTGGAAATTAATGCATGATTGCTGAGAAGAAACATTAATTCTGCATAAAGCTACAAAGGTTCATAGCTAAAACTGTTCACAAAAAGAAATTGCAGGGCAAATGTTATTTGTTGTCGTTGAAGGACACTAAGTTTTCTCAGTCGCAAAGGTATCTAGGGATATATTCATTCTTGCTTTGGGTCTTACACTTACAGAAGTACTGCATACCCTTCTATGTAGGTAGAGATTCAAATAAGGCAGCTAAAAGCAGGAAATAACTTTATCTGGCACATTTAATGAAATATGCAGTGAAACACTAGGAGTCTGATTTTTTACTGACTTACACGTGGTGCAGATATTTTTGTCTTTAAAAATTGAATGAAAAATGAATTTAAAATATAATCACAGCAGAATGTCAGCATTTTATACTCACTTTGCACAGATTTACAAAACTACCTGTTATATATAATAAACTATGAAAAGCACATTTCAGTATGAGAGCCTCTCATTTCACAGCTGTACCAAACACAGCCTTTCATTTCAGAACCCATAAAAAGCTTTGTGTCACACTACTGCACCTTGAAAACTGATGACACAAACTGCATTTTGAGGTATCTCTATTTCCGTTAGTGGATTGTATCAGAATCTTGTATCCTATTGTTTTACAGCTGCAGTTGTGCATTTGCAAATTTTCACAATAGGAATTACATTAACTTACATCTCCTCTCTCTTGCTTTCACCCCTTCTTCTTCTGCATTCTGTCAATTTTCCTTTGAATATCATCCATTAACTTAGGTTACAGTACTACAAGTAAACATATTTTCTTCTACGGCATTATCTAGCCTGCTACTTTGGTACTGTATCCAAAATAAATGGGCATAGTGGATGTTCAGTCAGTAGTGACAGGCTCAGCAATGCTCAGCAATGAAATTCCCCAGAAAACTTAATAAAATATGAAAAGCGTTTATCCCATTTTCAGTGAATAAATGTCACGTCCCAAAGTTAGTGTCACACTTTAAAATCACGCAATAACATGTTAATGAATATGGTTATTCTTTGTTGTTACTTTGCACTCTTTAGAATTCTATAGTGCATATCATGCAAGTGTTCCTCTGGGATGAAACAGCAATAAATCTTTAATAAACTATGAGGAATATTTCAGTCTGAGTGACAAACACTTTGCTACAAAAGTATTACTGGATAAATTATATTAAAAATAAACAAACGAGGAGATATTATTAAAAGTTTGCCTCTTTTTCCGGATATGTGTCTCATACTTGAGTTTGCTTGAAATTAAATACCAGTAAATCTTTAATGAAGTATGAATGAATATACCAATCACTTGAGAGTTATTGACACATCAATATCCATAGAATAGTATCTTATTAAACTATTGCAGTTCCTTCCCTGATAGGCATTATATATGCAGTATTAATAATGTATGAGCATTTTTAATTCATTTCTGTTGTTACACCCTGTCCTTACTCCTGCAGCAACATTATTAAAACTGATTTTATAAATATCATTTTCTCGAGATACATATGTTAAGTGTGACTGGTACTGAAGGGTTGTAAATGTAGCTGAGTTTAAAATTCCTAATTTATTACTGATAAATAATACATGGCTTAACAAACAGAACAGTGTTATATTTAAACTGTTATTTCTACCAGATTGACCCAGAAGGAAGGAAACAGCTCTGTCTTTTACAAGTCTGACCTACATTTGTAAATTACTAATTTGCAAAGATCAGAGAGCTATACAGGTGTGAATGCTGGTCTTTCCACTTTGACATGTGGCTTCTGAGGATTCTCACTGCAGTACCATCCACATTGTTCTTACACCTCCGTATGTCAACTGCAGTTATATTGAAGTCATGCTTCTAATCTGATGCAGAGTACAGCATCCCTCTAAAGACAGGGAAAAACTCTGTTCTCTTTGGTTTCTGTCTTCACCTGACACAGTGCCGTCTTCAATTGTTTTCTACCAGACCAAAACACTGAAAGGTTCTGCAATGACATTGCCCTGCTGTCCTCCCAAATCAGTCGGACAAGAATATAAAGCAGCACTGGTTAGAGACAGTGTGAGAACTGCACTTTGTTAATGGAGATTTAAACCACTTGCCAGAATTTAAATTTCTGCAAAACAAAGGAAGAACCATCTCTATATCCTTCACTGTTAGACTGCACCCATGTCCAAGTATTTTTTTCTTAGTCCTTTTATGATTTTACTTCGTGAATGTCAAATCACCTTACAGTTACTAATGAACGATGTCTTGTGAGATTTGTGCCTAATAAGTGAAAGGTAATTGTCATTTCCTGAAATCATTGATAAGGACATTGAAACTCAGTGACGTGGTATGATTAGCTTGTATAATCCCTGGTAGTCTCTGGCAGGGCTGGATCACTATAAAGTGATAAAGTGATAAAGACATTACTAAGATTTCCAAAAGGCACCTTGTATTTCATGTTTCTATAGATGATTTAGTGTTCTTTTACCAATGTATTTTAAATAGAACATCATTATTAAATATGATCATATTACTAATTTTGATAATGATGACACTGGTTCCCTATTGAGCTTTGAACTTGGAACCTATGGCAGAAGGACTTTGTAAGGGTGGAAGGTAATAGATCAGATACAACAGAAAGGGTTGTGACCATTGGCTAGAAGTCCAGCTGGAGGCTAGTCACCTGTGGTGTACCCCACAGGTCAACACTGGGTTCATCACTGCTTAACATCATTATTGACATGGATGATGGGACCAAATGCACCCTCAACAGGTTTGCAGAGGTTACAAAACTGGGAGTAGTGGTTGATACAACAGACTTAGACTGCCTTTCGGAGAGACCTCAACTGATGAAATGGGCTAACAAGAACCTAATGAAGTTCAACAACAGGAAATGCCAAGTCCCGTACCTCTGGAGGAGTAACATCATATGCTAGCACAGGCTGGGGACTGACTGGCTGGAAAGGAGTTTTGTAGGGAAAGGCCTGGGGATCCTGAGAGACATCATGTTGGGCCCTGCAGCAAAGGTGACCCACAACAACCTAGGCTGCATTAGGAAAGCTATTGCCAGCAGGTCAGGCACAGTGATCTTTCCCTTCTCCTCAGCACTGGTGAGACAATTCAGTCATGCTGGGTCCTGTGCCATGATCTACAGCACAAAAGAGACATGGACATACTTGCTGAAGCACACCCAGTGAAGGGCCTTGAAGGTGATTACAAGGTGAGAGACTGAAGGTGAGGGAGGTGGCACTGTTCAGCCTGAAGAAAAGACTCTTATTTATATACAAAGATAAGACTCCATTGAGGCTGAGAGAGAGCAAGATAGGTGGAGCCAGACTATTCTCAGTTGCATCCAGTGTGAGGACAAGAAGCAATTGACAGAAACTGAAATACAGGAAATTCCATTTAGACAGTATTTTGGGGTTTTGTTTGGTTTTGTTTTGTTTTTTCTTTTTTAACTGTGAGGGTGCTCAAGCACTGGAACAGATTGTCAAGGGAAGTTGTGGAGCCTTCATTCTTTAAGATAACTAATGCCCAATTCAACATGGTCTGGAGCAACCTGCTGTACCTTATCTTGCTTTAAGCAGAGTCAGACTAGATGTTCTCCAACCTCAGCCATTGTGTCATCCTGAAAAAGGGGCAAGCAGGTGGTATTAAGACTACTTTGAACAGTGTAATGCATGATAGGAACAGCAAAATTCTTTTTTTGTAAGATATGGGATGTAATCTGAATGACAGACACAGAAATTGAGAGAGGTCTTTATTCTGTTTACAATCAAAATATATAATTTGAACAAGCAAGCTAGAATCTTCAACAACAATTGGTAGACAAAAGCAAGAGAGAGAAATCTCTTCTGAACAGTTGAGGGTTTCTATCAGTACTGCAAGTCTTTAACGGAGATTATTTCTGAAATCAAAGAACACTGGAAAGTCACTACGTTTCAGTCTCTTGTAATTTTTCAGGTGTCTAAAGTGGACATGTTTATACTGTTGTAAAATTCTTAAGCTCTGCAAGCCTCAGTGAATGACTTAAAAATACTTCATACAGTGCTGGTCATGAGACTTCTTCCATGGTTAAATCACATTCAGATCTAATAAAGTATTATGATCACTTCACTGATACTAGCAGTATAGGAATAAAAGTAACTATCAAAGATCTGGCTGACTGAATGGTGAGATGCAGGCATGGCAACCAAAAGAACAATTATGACCTATACAATAATCTCTTCAGTAATCTCTAAGATGCTGTTTTTTCCAAAGTTTAAGATTTCTGAAAATTCCTCTATCCCAGGCTGCTCAAATGCAGAACTAATTCATTTTGATTTGCATGACATCTCAAACCACAGTTTATCAATAGTCTTTTCCACTTCCGTGGTGGAAATATCTAAGTGGTGCCTAAAAACTATTACTAATCAATCTTTTAAAAGCAAAACAAAACAACACAGCACAAAACACAGTCACACAACTGCTCTGTCACATGCACACAAACATGCAGAGCTCTCTGGCAGCTGGTCAGGAACTCCCTGGCTTCCAGGCCACTCCTCCTAGTCAGTGATGTGCAGATGAACTTTTTATCACATAAAATAACACAAAACAATAGTAGATAAATCATATTCAAAAATATTTGTTTCTATAAAGGGAGCATAGAGAAAATATTAGAGATAGACATATTGTAGATACCATAGTTAAAGACTTGGACTTCAGAAGTGACTGAAGACAATCTATTGTCCTGGTACACTAGACATTTTTGCATCTAACAGGAGGTATTTCCACCATTTGCCCTCTGAATGTCAAATACCATGGTAATTTCTGTAGTTGTCTGAAGCTCTGATTTCACTTTTTGTAAAAGTAGATTTTGAAGTAGGTTTAGTTAGAGGTAAGAATATTCAATTCTAGTGTCTTTCTGTCTAACAGAGAGTGGGGTTTGGTTTGGGGTTTTTTTGAGACTTTGCTTCAAGTCTCAATGGTCTCTGAAGAAGGAGTGAGATGGTGTTTGATATATATGTCTCCCCTAACAAAGTCCAGAGGAAAAGAAGACATTTCAGTGAATTTGGTGTGTGTTCACTTGTAAGTGTATATTCACATGAACATCTACAGGTCCAAATGAGAAACTTCCTAAAGGATATATGCTTATGATTTTTATTATTTAGGGAACCGCTACAATGTATTTTTTTCTTTTTTATTACTACTGAGGGGCAGAGGTGAACCCATTGAATTTGTTCTGTGGTTCTGCCTTTGTCTAATAAAGCATTTCAACTTATATTTTACCAGATTTTGTTTAATCCATTCCAAGTATTGAGCAGTTACTTTTGCATGCCTTTCAACACGGCAAAACCATGTTAAGTGCTCATGTGTAACATAAAACCTCATTATACATTTAGAAGAAATAAGTGGCTGCTTTTCAAGTGTGATGTAATATTTAATAATTTACTGTGCTAAGTCCTCTTTAATCGAGAAACATACAATTGCATTAATTAAGCTTCCCAACCCTCTTGTGACAATACAAGTTTCTGTAATGCTTGGTTTTTACTGAAGTAAAAGTGTAGAAAATGTAGAAAATAATACAAAAACCTAAGGCAAAAAATAGAACTGATTTACCCAACAACTTGGTAGACCCAAGAATATAAGATGGAGTCCTACAAGAATGTAAGATGGAGATTTCTTTCATTAAGTACCAATAATACAGTTGGTAAACAAGACCATCACAGTTTCTCTCATTAATGAAGGGAGGTAATAAAGTTCACCATGACGTTCACTCGTCAAAATAATGTTGTTTTAATTACGTTGATTCATTCTTGTTTTGGACACAGAGTAAATGCTATCACTATCTGTGTAATAGACTATAACAGTGTCTGTAATGAATTTAGTACCTCAAAACACAGAAATCTTTCTCATTGCATTTGTAAGTGGCCACAGTCAATCTAGTCCTTAGGTAGAAGAGCAGTTTCGTAATCTCTCAGTGGTACTGCTGTGACGGTGTCAGAGTTTATGACCACACACAACTTTCAACTGGAATTTTCTGTGACTCTCCACCCCACAGAAACAGAGAAGACAGACCCCTCAAGCCAAAGAGATAGATGAAAACAGCAGCCTTCTAGTGGAGGATATTTATGAAATGACACATGAAATATAGACCTACACCAATAGGAAACTGGACTTTAGTTTAGTAACCTCATAGAAGAATACAGTAATATTTGAGTAGAACAAAATTCTTGGATATTGGTTTCCATTCCTGTCTCCTGCAGGTGTTATCTATCATATAGCAACTTTCATAAGCTTTCTAACCTCACTCTTCAAACTAGCATTTCACACCCATCAGGTTCTAAAATGTCACTATTCAAATAGCAACCCCCTTTCTATTTTCCAGCCTAAAATGTACTCACAGCTAACATTGCTTGTTCTTAATTTTCTGTCTCCCTGACTGGAATATATTGGCAAGGTTTTTTGTTTTTCTCTAGATGATTTTGTAGATTGCTACTCATCTAACATTGCTTTAACACTTCTGTTCTTATGACTTACATCAGAAGTTTATAGGAAAAATGTGAAATTTACAGCAAGAATATAGCAAGGATAGAAGAGTACCTCTAGTATCTTTAGGGATCTATTTTCATGGTTTGGGACTGGCTATCAACCACTACCAGTAGTATTTATTCTTACAGGAGAAAATATTACATTCTCCTCCATTTATGCTGCTTATTTATGTCCAGTCTTTTTAAGCACTCTCAGGAAATCATTGGAAGAATTTCCCTAGCTGCAAACGAAGGAAGTGGTGCAAATTAATGATGATTTTCTAAATATTAATACCATTGCTCAATGTTTATTTTTGTGACTATTTTCTCATTAATATACATATAATAGTTATTTAAATGTGATTTGTGAGTCAGATTGATTGATTGTAGGTCAAGCTCACTTTATATTAGTATATTCATTATCATCACCAAAATGCTAGAGTTATCTAAGTAATGGGTGATACAGCATCCCTCAAGTGTCCAGACACTGAAATACAAATACAAAAAGAAAGAATAAAGTGTGTATGAAATTTCTGAAGCTTTTACTTCAAGGGATTTCTGTATGTCTTACATATTGCATTATTACCTTAACATTCTATCTTTCAAAGGGCTTATTTATAGGACATAATATGTGATTAAATATAAGTAATATTCTTTACTCTAAAGGTGTCCTTCCCATTCAACTGTCTGTGTACGCACAATAATGAATTTGGTGCTGTACTTACAAAAACAAACTGACTTTTTCAGGAAGCCTTCAAACATTTCTTAAACTCACTTGAATTCTTACCAGATAAAAGAGATTTGACACTGAAAGCAAATATTCTATGCTAATTCTAACATTGGAGGATTCAAAAAGTATGTGTGCTTTTACATGTGAGCAAGCAGTTGTATATTTTTCCACCTGCTTTCTTTGCTTCTCTGTGTGTGGTTATCTGTATTACACTTTGTTGTAAATAATTGTTAAAAAGTATTTTCTGGTAAAACCACAGTAGAATGGCAATACCAACAGAGTTCATATGAACTTGAGATGCTGTTTTGCAAGGCTCCGCAGACACATACTTGAATAGTAAAGATCTTTCATCCAGATACTATGTTTAAAGCAGTAAAGAGCAAATAATATTAATCTCAGTAATCACTATCAGCAGTAAAATCAGATCACATCTTACTGTTGTCAGATCATTTCAATACTGATTTACTTTAACACCAACTATCCTGAACTACTGTTCATCCAAGCTACCATTTTTCCTTTGGCATCTTATGGGAATCAGAACAAAAGAGGTCATTGAAAAGGAATGTGAAATAAAAAGTATGGAATGACTGTAGACAAATTTGGGAAAGATACCTTGTTTTAAGGCAGTGTAAGCAGAAGGAGGAGGTTATCTAAAGACTTAGATAATTGTTTTTACAAGGCCAACATTACACATGCATGGAAGACAAAAGAAAGAAGAAACAGAAAGATTCGGAGTTGTGAAGGATGTTAAGTAGAAGTATGAATTATTGCTGTGAAATGCAGGGAGCCAGTACAACGATTAAAAGGTTGGAAAGGTGACAATGGACTGAGTAAGGAGCATGGGAGACAATCCTAGAAGCTATGTTTTTTACGGGCTAGAGCAGGGCTATGAGGATGTCAAGGATGGCAGAACAGATGCTGCAGTTAGACAAGAGTGAGGGCTCAAGGAATCAGCCAAAGAAGGGAAGCCACTGGAAACATTATACAAGAAAAGTTAATGGATTAAGAAAGGGTTACAGTCTGTCAGCTGTGGAAGCTGAAGATGAAACCTAGGCTATGAGACTGACAAGGAGGGGGATGGCATTAACATTGATGGGAAATAGGGAGGAAGAATGCCTTGAAAGGAAAAGAAAACATCTGAGTTCTATTGTATAGGTAAAGTCTAGCTTGCTGGCAAGATGTCATCCAGGAATAGATGTCTGAAAGACAGGCTGAAAGGCAGGCTGGGACGGAGAGACAAAGAAGGGAAGGGGAAGGGGAAGGAGAAGGGGAAGGGGAAGGGGAAGGGGAAGGGGAAGGGGAAGGGGAAGGGGAAGGGGAAGGGGAAGGGGAAGGGGAAGGGGAAGGGGAAGGGGAAGGGGAAGGGATATTTTGGTTTTTGAGCTAAACCTTCTGTTGGTATTCCTTCCAGTGGGAACAAGAGAAGCATATGTGGTTGTTATTTTTATTTCATGAGAAAACATGATTTCTTTTCTATTGTGGTATACTGCACATAAAAGATTTAAATAAGGAAGTCCATAAAAAGTGAAAGTCACCTGGATAGCACAAGACTAAATTCAGTTTTTCCTGGATTAGAACTGAAATTATTAATGACATTAAAGATGGATGTAGAAAACTCTTGATAGTGATTCTCATTTAGTACTTATATTTTTCATTCAATTGCTGTGCTGTTGCACAACGGAAATGTTTCTTCCTCCACTTTTCTATCTTTCTTTTCCCTTTTATTTTTTTTCTTTGACCATTAAAAATATATTATCTTGCCTGAATACCAGTCCAACTGGGTATTAAGTTACATTGTTTTATATCAAAATAAATTTCTCCCTGTATGAAATATCCACATTAAAAAATGGATTATCACTAAGAATAAATTATTGATTATGTGACATTACATTATCAGTGTATCATGGCTTAATCCCATCCACCAACTAAGTAACACAGCTGCTCACACCCACCTCACACACCCCCTCCCTTCCTTCAGTGGAGGAAAACACAAGGAAACTCATGTTTTTCCCAAAACACCCTCTAGGCTTAGTTGCTAAGACCTAGACCTTGCCTGCATGTGGATACCCAAAGGTGGGATAATTTAAACAAAGATATCAAGTTATGGTTTTGACTGCATCTGGTTTTGACAGACAAACAATGGTATATACCCAAGGAAGAAAAAAAAAAGGGGGGGGGGGGAGGGGGGGGGGTGCTGGAGGGGAAAAGAGAAAGACTGGAGTTGTTCAGAGCCTCATTTTGCCACAATACAAAATGTGTCACGCTAAGTGCAGGCCCATGGCTAGAGACATATGCAGGAGAGGCAAGCTAAGTTGTTTTTCTGGGGATGAAAGCAATAGGAAACAAAACCATATGCCTGTCAAAATCTGAACTAGTCAGTATAGATTCACAGTGTGGATAAATGTCAAAAGAGACACAAATTAAACCCTAGTCTATTTGTCTTCATTGGTTATAAAAGAAGTCTGAAGTCATTCACTGAAGTATAAACTTTTATACACAATTTACAGATAACTAAAATTCAGTAAGATTGTTCCACTGAGATGCACAAGGCTTGAGCAAATATGCATGTATTGTAGTATTAATACAGAGATGATAGGTGGACTTGTGTTCCCAGGTGAACCTACATAAGCTAAGGGAGATAGATAAACTACCAAAGGTTGGTCGTACTGAGTAGCTGAGGGGGGTGCACATTTTACAGGAAGATGGATGGGAAATGAAGATTATCTTACAGTCACAACACAAATGAATGAGATGAGACTCAAGGTTAAGACCTTGCTACAGGTCAGAGAAAGAAGATTCTTAAATATACACATTTTTGCATTTTAGGTAAGTGCCTCAACTGCTAGGCTTTTGAAATATTCTCACAAAAAAAAAAAAAAAAGAGAAGGAAGAGGAGATATGTTTATTACATTAGTACCATTTTGATGCTAAATATGACTGGGAGCAAGTTGTGCATAATGACACACACATGTAAAGAATACAAGAGATATTATGTTTGTTGCTCACCCTGGGTAGATCTTGAACCACCTTGGATCAAAGTTGGTTTGGATCTGCTCTTCCTCAGTGTGATGAGGGAGGCCAGGACAACCAATGAAGCACAGCTTCTGCAGATTTTGGCCTGCAGACTAGGTCTCAGCTGTCTGAAAAACAATGATATGAAGCAATATATATTCAGAGAGGCAAAGAGGTCTTTGGGCAATTTACAGACCTTTTAAATGAAAACCAGATTGAAACTGGGAAGCACTCTGAGCTGGTTTTAGTCAGGAAAGAGTGAACTTTCTTCACAGTGGCTGGTATGAAGCTAGGTTTCTGGATTTACCCTGAGAATAATACTGATAAGTTGTCTTTTTAGCTGGTGCTGGGGAGTGCTTGCACCAAATTCAAGGTCTTTCTCAGCTTTTTATAATGCAGCTGTGTTCCCAACTTTCTCACTATAAACGATGTAGAGGAACACACAGTTCAGCCAGCTAACCCAATGTAAGGAAGGAGTATTTCATTCCATAGTATGTCATGCTCGGTACATAAGCAGGGAGTGGGCTCGAGGGCCATTAGATTTTTTTGCTGACTCCTGAACTCTTCTGTTAGTTCCTAAACAACTCCTTTGTTAACTTTGTTAGATGCTTTGCTAATTCCTTTGTTTGCATGCTTGTTAGTGAGTTGGTGGGTCTGTTAATTTTCCCAGTCAAGCGGTCACTGATAGGGTTGGATTCTGCTGCTATACTTCTTGGGCTTCAGCTCTCGGGCTCTCTGTCTCTGACTCTCACTTCTTGGGACCTGGTTGCGCCCAATATTTTCTATTATTTTAATTAATTTTTATTAGTAGTATTCCTATATTTAAATTTATAAGTATTATTCATTTATATCGCAATCATAAATAGTTCTTATAAGACTTTTACAAGCTTTCTTGTCTTTTCCCTCTGATTCTCTTATGGGGGGAGTGGAGGGGGAAGTATGAGAAGGGCTTCATGGTATTCTGCTGGCTGGAGTTAAACTACATCACACTCAGGTCATGAAAATACCCCTGGACAAAACCAAAGTAGTTTTGGCATTTCTTAGGAGGTTTCTTAGAGCCAGCTCTATCCCCAGCACTTGTTCAGCATTACAATCCACCATGTTATGTGCTAACAGCATAGAACAAGTTTGAATTCATTATCCAATGGATTAAGACAAATAAGACACCAAAAAATTAGTGAACCAGACAATTTTATTGAATTTATTTGTTGAAAACACAATTGGCAGACAGCTTGCTGTACAATTATATTTGGTAGCTGATAAGGAAAAAAAGTGGAGGAAACATTAAGTCATGCTTTGATCTTTTCCTTATCCTCCCTCTGTCTCCAGAAGCCTCCAATTGTGAAAGTCACTCCGGCTAGCACTGATACTTTGAAGGATTATATCCTTCCCTTTTGTCACTTCAAAACTGATTTTGTCCTGGAAGGTTTGGACAAAGGTTAATTCTTGCTAGGAGAAAGACTGCATATGTTTCAGGCAAGCCACTTGGATCCAGGAAAGATCTTGGTCTTGGCTTTTTCTCCCACTGGAAAAGATCAGGCTCAGCTGGGTGAGCTCCAAGAACCCTGGCATGACTGCCATGATTGCCTGCAATTGATCACCTATGGCCATTTTCTTTTGCTAGGTCCATAGAAACATCAGGAGATTTAGAAGTCCCCTAAACCAGATCAAAACAGCACGGATTTTAGGAATCTTGGCACCATTATACTGTAAAACTGCTGTCTTGGATAATAAGTATTCTTACTGTGTTTATATGCTTTCCTGGTTTATTAAGCTCCTTTACAGCTGACTTAAATGCCCAGACAGTATTCCAGTGCATTTGGGACTCGTCTCACCACCCACATATTCAGAAGCCTGTAAATAGCCTGTGGAGCAATAAGAGCTCTGACCTTACAGTTCCCTTCGGACACTAACATAAAATAAACAATCCACTGCAAGAATTTATGAGTCCTATGTGAGAGTCATATTCAGCATAGAGAACAGTATTTCAGTGAAGCACTTCAGATCAAACATGCTTTGCTTTATTTTCTTCCTAATCTTACAAATAAGTAAATCCTTTTTGGTAATGTTCACACAGCATCACAGTATGAAAAACATTGAGTTAACCTGGGGAAAGCTCAAGCTGCTCCTGAAACATATTTTAGGTCTAAAGTTTGGATATTCTCTCACTTGTATGATCAAATGTCTATCAGTCACATCTCTACAACTTCCCTTATTCAAAATATGTCTCTGCTTTTCTTTTCACTCTGCCTACATTAAGCCTCAGGTAGTGGTCTGATGGCCACATTAGCAATGTAGATGTCTTATTTCAAGGCTCTCCTTTATTCCCAGCAGCTGTCATATTTTTCCCTTTCCATTTAGACCAATATTTGTCTTACTTCAATAATTTGGGTTTTCACCAACTTTCTTTGTTATTTTACCACCTTCTCCCCAATATTTACCTTATGCACTGATATTTTTCTTCTGCTAATAAGTGCTTATACCAGAATTTCTCTTTGTTTTTGTTTCCTCATGCTTTTCTCCTCTGGGATTTACCTTGTTATTCTTTCCAGGTATTTACATCACACTCACTACTTGTCTCTTTTATGTGTTGGCTTTAATGTTTATTTTGTGTTCTATTTTTCCTTTCATGATATATCCAACTAAGTTTCTCATGTTGAAATGTATCTCACCACAGTATATAGGAAGTTTATAGTGATGACATGGCAACTAATAGCTCAAACTCATTACTTCTTTCAACTAAAAGAGCCATGAAGTTAAAAGTTTCAGAGACAAAAGAGCAAATGTCTGTACCACAACCTTACTGTCTTCAGTATTATTGTTTTTAAGTACATCTGGGACCTCAGATATTTACAAGAGTGACCTCCTTGTATGTCAATACATGGGGAAAAGTGACAAGGTGAGTACATTCAGGGGAGAAAAGAGCTAAGCAACCTCTGTCAGAAACTTTGAGGTTCTTGTCTTGATAGCTGATTCCTCTGCAATCTCCTCTGCTGACACCCTTATTCTCTTACAGCACCAAAAGAACAAAGAACATGCCCTCCATAAGAAACAGTGTAGGAAGCTCTGTGGACCTTGTTCTGACTGGAGAAAGGTGGTTTATGCTTTCTCGTGACTACTGCAGATAAACTAATCCCAGTAATAAACTTCTAAAGCTTAGTGACTGGTTCACTTGTAGATATACATATGGCTAAAAAAACAACTTGATCTGTAAACTTAACTATTTGCCTAACTTGTAGAGAAGTGGCGTAATTTTCTTCTTTTTACAAGTCCTTCATGTCTGTTTTCTTTATTACAAAATAACTTACCTCTTCTACCTTATATTAGTTAATGTAGCCAAGGAATAATTCCCCATTTATGTACACAGTGGAAAAAAAAAATCATATAATGTTCTCTTTTGTTATTCTCCTTTTTCTTTCATTAATTCACTCTTCATTCTCATTCAATCTTGCTTTCTTCACCTCCTTTATCTATTTTCAGAATGCCAATAGAAATCTTACTACTGTGAGAGGATTGTCAGACTGCTAATAGGTTCAGAACTCTGCATCAGTCAGGCAAAATGTTCTACCTCTTCACAGTGACTCAGGAGGTCACAACTGCATCTCTAAATATCACCAGTTCCAAGAAACTTTTAAATAAATAACAGCTCATTTGAGAAGCAGAGTTATGAGGAGATTTTTAAAAGCTGAAAAAGTATGAAAGTTCATTTTGTTCTGGAGTTTGCAGCTGCATTATGGAGAAATCTGAGATTCAAGCCAGCTCTTCTACAACAACATTTTATTTACTGCCAGTGGGAAACTGAATAACTTGAAATATGTACTGTCCCAAATCAATTTTATATTCTTCCTCAAGAGCAGTTTCATTTTCATTTTGCAGGTCTCAGAGGGAAGTGTTCCTGAAAACGCTTGTAACATGTTTCAGTCCAACTAAACTTTGTCTGAAGTGTCAAGTGTGTACTTGCCACCCAAATTCTGAATTTCTAAGAAAGGTATGTTCACCTCTATTCCCCTGTATTACCTCCTTCTTAGGCTGCAGTACACTTAGACAGCTTGTCTCCAAAATAAGTGATTCAAGGGTTTGAAATGTAGTTCAAGTCAAACCAAAGTAGTCCAATTCTGCTTTATACTAGAAGAGGATGAAATGATGGAACAAATGCAACTTGGACTTGCTGTACTTTGAATGTGAAGAGGAAAGCAATGCCAAGATTAACAGAATGTAGAACAGGATTCTGTAATTCATCACTACCTTCTTCTCAGCTGGAGGTGAGGTTATTGAACAGATGTGTGGGGATTTCTGCAGAGAAAGGAAAAAGAACCTGGACAAACAAAAAAGGAAAGCATGCCTCACTGAAGGGTGTCTTGAGAGAGTGTGGGTTGAGCAGAACTCGACTATGCCACTCAAAATATCCACGGTCAATCAGTCCCTAGGACATTACCTACTCATGTTTTTCTGTTTGGCATGAGGTACAAAGTATCTGAGGGAAACATCACAACAGAAGGCACATTATCCTGTGTATCAAGTCCATCTACAAAGCAAAATGAAAACCAGTCAGATTCCAAGTATTTTAAGAATTTTTTTTTACATATTTTGATGTGTGACAAATTACCTTCACACTGATAGTAGAGTTCTGTTCAGTCTCTTCGACATAAGTAGGCCAACAAGGTTTTAGAAATTGTGTCACTATAAACTCAGAAAGAAACTATGTATGCAGAGTGTATAGAACAAGCTCACAGAAACATCTTTAGGTTTCTTCTGTCAGGCTCAAAAGTAGATTTTTTCATTTTTTTACTAGAAGGTAATATGCCTTCAGAACTAGAGAACTCAACAAGAAGTAGCAGGTCAAGTTTAACATGGCAAGACACTGCTAAAGAATGAAAAGACTAACTTCCAATGTAGTGGACAAATTGGTATGGTAGGTTTAATATATTGATTACATGTATTGCTGTCTGGAGTTAAAGATTATTCAGGAAGTTGATTAGAAAATATACCTTTCAGCTACATTGATTTCAGCTTATCTAAAACTGACACTTCCAGCCATGGCTATGCATAATGAGGCAGAAAAGTATTTCTAGTGGATTTTATTAATTTGCTTCAGATAGATGAGTTTGACTAAAAAGTAAAATATTCCAATATACACCATCTTGGCTATTGCTGTTTGGACTTATAAAGCACTTGGTATGTCTTTCCTTTCAGAGGCTCAGCATTTCTGGGCATCAAAGAAATATGAACATACAAAATTCGGTGAAAAATTATCAACAATTTCTATGAGTAGAGTTTGGGAAGGGGGAATTTAATATTACTCCTGTATTTGCTTTCATAATATGAAAGGGACAAACAACAGCTAATGAAAGCCATGTCTCTTGCTGTAGAAGCAATAATAGTCCCAGTGTGACATAGAATCATAGATGCATCTAATCACTTAGGTTGGAAAAGACCTTTAAGATCATTGAGTCCAACTGTTAAGCTAACTCTGTCATGTCCACCACTAAATCATGTCCCTAAGCACCACTTCTGCATGTCTTTTAAATAACTCCAGGGGTGACGACGCAACCACTTCCCTGGGCAGCCTGTTCCAATGCCTGACAACCCTTTCTGTGAAGAAATTTTTCCTAATATCCAATTTAAACCTCCCTTGTCACAACTTGAGGCCCTTTCTTTTTGTCCTATCACATGTTACTTGAGAGAAGAGACCAACACCCACCTTACTAAAACCTCCTTTCAGGTAGTTGTAGAGAGAGATAAGGTCTCCCCTGAGCTGATTCTTCTCCCAGCTAAACAACCCCAGTTCCCTCAGTTCCTCCTCACAGGACTTGTGCTCTAGAACCTTCACTAGCTTCGTTCCTCTTTTTTGGACACTCTCCAGCACCTCAACGTCTTTCTTGCAAAAAAACTGAACAAAGTATTCAAGGTGCAGCCTCACCAGTGCTGGGGGGTACTGTACAGGGGGACAATCACTTTTCTAGTCCTTCTGGCCACACTGTTCTTGATGCAGGCCAGGATGCCATTGGCCTTCTTGTCCAGCTGGGCACACTGCTGGCTCATATTCAGCTGGCTATGGACCAATAGTCCCAGTTCCTTTTTTGAAGGGCAGCTTTCCAACACCCTTCCCCAAGCCTACAGCATTGCATGGAGTTGTGATACAAATGCACAACCAGACACAGCACAGACCCAGCAAGTTTAAAACTCTGAAAGAGCAAAGTCCAAAATCTGAGTATTACAATATTTCAGATTAGGCTATTTATTTCCTGTTTAAAAACCATTTCTTTCTTCCTGCTTCTTGATATGGAGTACTTTCTAAATAGTATCCATCTGATTAACGATAGGATTTTTTCATCAAAGTGAATAACCGAATTAATTGTGAAAGTAAGATTGTTGTTATCTTCAGGTGGTAGAGGGATTGGATATATTACTATTTGCAAGTCTCTAGAACCAATTCCATTATGTATAAATTGGAATTTGATTTAAGCATCTAATTTATAAATACAAGACTTTAAACCAAGACTTTAGTTTAAATTTTCAAGCCAGGATTAATAAATCTGACTAGTAATTCATTCTTTTTTAACAAATAAACTGGGTATCATAAAATACATCTTGATACCCAGAGTATATGAAGTCCTGACTTATAAATCAGAGATATGACTTAAAATCAGTCATATTGCTTATAAATCAGCAATGCTACTTTAAAAGTGCCATGCTTCTCAAAAAGGTGCAAGACAAATAGTCCTTACTTTATATATGTATAGTTAATTTAGGTATTTAAAGTGAAAGCAATTATAAAACTGCTTCTAAAATGCTTATTTAAAAAGCAGCACCTTAAAGAGATGACAGAGCAGAGGGGGGATTTCTATTGGTATTCATAAATGTGCACCATGCCATTTGTAACTGTCTTTGTACTCTCCCCTCTGCACAGGATGCCTATCAGAGTTGTAGTATGCTGTCAAGATTGTTGCAGGTCTGATGCTTGTTTTTCTCCTGTTTGCTTTTTTTCTAATATGCCCTTGCCAGTCTCAGTAACAAGAGATAGACTGCCTTAGTTTACTCATGCCCAGATACTATTTTAGATGACCGTGATAAACCACAGTTTATAACCTACAACTATGAGTAAGTTAAAAAAGTGGGTGGAAGAGATTAACAGATTCTTAAAAATATGGAAGGTAAAAAATTCTTCAAATATTCTTCTGTAAGTTTCTGTGTTTCTTGTGTTCAGTGGCAGCATTTGTTAATGATCCTGTATCCTTCAGTCAGCTACTCAAAGAAAAGTAAACAGACTTTTACAGCTGACTTCAGTGTACATAGGAAAACTCAGTCAATTCTTTCCCTGAAGTTCTTAAATAGTTAGGTTTGGTGTGATTTGATTTTGCATTTCAGGTGATGGAATTTTTCTGTTTGGTTCCTGTTTTCTTTGGTTTTGAGGAAAAGAGAGTTGCTTTTTCAGTTAGTAGGACATAAGTGTATAAAGTACCATATAAAACTATTAACTCTAATTACTTCAAGTCAAAATTTTATGAACTAAACATACTCATTAAAATACTTTCTTCACTGTTCCTTACAGTTCTGTGTATCAGTTTTCAACTCTCAAGTGTTAAAAAAATTTTCCATATACAGAAGCAGAAACTTTCTTTTCTTCTCCTCCATCTAAAACCAAAACGTCTCCTGCACAGCTCAAAACTGTTGAATTTTTCATTTGAGACAGGAAAGACTCAGGTTCCCACCTTCATTCATTCTGCACTTCTCCCATGCTGGACTGACACCCTGACCAGAAGGCTGCTAGAGGGAGTAACAGAGAGAAATAAATAGCTTTTAGTTTTCCCTGCTTTACTTTACATAGGTATTATATTAGAATATAATCATTGCAAGGTTTAAAATATATCCCCTGACAAAAGTTGATTGTTGGGACAGACAGATGTGGTTGTCTCTAGCTTTTTCTCTCTGTAATATCAATAAGAATTCTTAAGCACCATTTCTTCTCTGTAACCAGTGTTAATTAAAAAGTTTAAATTAATAGAGAATTTCTGCCAAAAAAGTTTTCTCAAAAAGACCCACTTCTTATCAAGCTTTAGTTTAAAATGTATTCCCACTTACAAATTTTATTTTCTTCCTTTGATATAACTAAAAAAAAAAAAAAAAGTAAAAAATAATGCTTCTAATTTTGGTAGATTTTTGCTACAGCACTTGATGTCTCAGTTTTAGTTCATCATATGGCCTTTTATTTTTTTTTATTATAATGACTGGGAGTGTCCTTAGACAGTGAGGAATTCTAATAACCAAGTTTCCATTTACCTTGGCCACTCATTCTCTTTTTTGTAGACTCATGTGTTGGTGTTGTAGTACTTTTTCTGCAATTATTACCCAGGAGACCAGGTGCAAAGCTGATATTACTATCAACTTGGAACTAAAGAAAAGAAATTTAATAGACAAAGTTTAACAATCTAATTTTGTCCATTAGGTGTGATTATATAGTCCTGTTACTTTCACTGTGATGTTGCAAAGATATAAACAAATCTAATTTTTTGTAAGAGATCATTAACCTAACAGAGACTATACTGACAGAACAACTTTTTTCCCTGTTGGTTTTTTTTTTTTTCTTCTATGATCTTGTAGCTAAGGCACACACAAAATACCATAAATCTGAACTTTATGTGTGTGTGTGTGTGTGTGTGTGTGTGTGTGTGTGTGTGTGTGAAATATATGTATCTTTCTGTTTCCTTATTCTCCCTATGCCTCAGTGCCCCCTTTTTAAAATGAATATTATAGAGATGGGGTTTAATCTGGGTTTTTTTCTTTTTTTTTTTTTTTTCTCCTTCCGGGTTTTATTTTATCCACCTAGTATTTTTATGCTCTGTTTCTGGCAATATCTAAAGCATGACTAAATGTCTTGCCCAGGTCCCAGATGCATTAGGCACATTGCCTTATAAAGGGGATTCCTGGTCACAACTGCCTCTCCAGTTTCTACAGGAGGGACAATAAATAACAATAATTCTACACTGTTGGGGTTTGTTAATGAACTTTGTATTACTGTGGTCAGAAATCACTTCCTATATCAATACACCAAAGAACAAAAATAAATATTATGAACTTGGGAAGGGATACAGAGGAGCAAACACAAAGCCAATTAAGGGCAACTTTACCACTAAGGTACTTTATAGGGTATGCCCATGCTACAGCTCTGGTGCTAAGGGACAGAAGCTGAAGAGTGAAGGAGCTGCTGGGAAGAACTTGACTTTGGCACTGTGAATGTTTTAGGAGGTTTTCTTCCAACTGAAGGTAGTCTCTCCCACAGTCTGGATGCACATCAGCAGGTAGGACCTGTTGGGTGCACTCCTACCACTCAAATTCCATTGTACTTTTACCCAGAAGTAATGAACTTCATGTGTTCAGAGATTAACCCTCTAGTGCTAACCAAGGCATGACATATAGGGAAGCTAAAAATTCCCTTTCAAAAGCAAATACTATTTGGCTGAGTAAGTACATTCTTGTCAAACTGAAACAGAAGAGAGAACCGAGTAGGCAGTGAAAACAGAGACACACATCCTGAGAAGAATATAGAGATACTGCCTCCATATGGGAATGGGTTGGTATCAGGAAAGCTAAGGCACAGCTGAAGAGAAATTTGGCAACGGATGTGAAGAACAATAAGAAGGGCTTCTGCAGATACATTAAACAGACAAGAAAGACAAAAGAAATTGTACACAAACACACCGACCCAGATAAATGAGATAAGATGTAGTGACAACTGATAAGGAAGGGCTTGAAGTACTCAACAAATTTTTTGCCTCAGTTTTCACTGACAATTGTTCTTCCCACATCTATGAAGTCCCTGAATCTCAAGGCATGGACTGGGGGAATGAAGACCCACCCATTGTAGGAGATCAGGTTCAAGATCAACTGAAGAACCTGAACATACACAAGCCAGTGGGACCTGAGATGCACCCCAGGGCCCTGAGGGAATTGGCCGAAGCAGTTGCCAAGCCACTCTCCCTCATATTTGTAAAGTCAAGGCAATCAGGCAAAGTCCCCCATGACTGGGAAAAGGTGAAACATCATACCCATTTTTAAAAGGGTAAAAAGGAAAACTCTTGGAACTATCAATCAGTCAGTCTCACCTCTGTGCCCAGTGAGGTTATGGAACAGATCCTCCTGTAAGATCAATTGAAATATATGGAATACTGGGAGGTAATAGAAATAGTCAGCGTGGCTTCATCAAGGGCAAATCGTGCTTGACTAACCTGATGGCCTTCTACAATGTCATCTACCTTGTCTTCTGTAAGACCATTGACAGAGACCCCCACAACATTCTCCATCCTCGTCTCTAAATTGAAGAGTTATGGGTTTAATGGATGGGTAATTTAATGGTTAAGGAATTGGCTGGATGGCCATATTCAAAGAGTTGACAGTCAGCAGTTCAATGTCCAAATTGAAATCAGTAACAAGTGGTGTCCCTTTGTAAATTAGTAACAAGTGCAAGATCCTACACCTGGGATGGGGTAGTCATCAGTACCAGTATAGACTGGTGGATTAAGGGACTGAGAGCAGCTCTGTGGAGAAGGAGTTGCAGATATTGGTAGATGAAAAATATGAATATGAGCCTAAAATGAGTGCTCAGACTCCAGAAAGCCAATTATATCCTGGTCTGAGTAGAAAGAAGTGTGGCCAGTATGTTTAGGGAGGTGATTCTCCCCCTCTACTCCGCTCTGGTGAGACCCAACCTGGAATACCATGTCTAACTCTGGGGCTTTCAGCACAAGAAAGTCATGGATCTGTTAGGGACAGTCTAATAAAGGGCCACAGAAATGAGCAGAGGTTTGGAACACCTTTCCTATAAAGAAAGACAGGGAGTTTGGATTGTCAGCCTGGAGAAGAGACGTCTTATTACAACCTTTCAATATATATAGCAGACTTATAAGAAAGATGGAGAGAGACTTTTTACTAGGTCTTGTAGTGACAAAACAATGAGTAATGGTTTTAAAATGAAAAAGCATAGATTTAGGTTGGTTATATGGAAGAAATGCTTTATGAGGAAAGTGGTAAGACACTGTCAGAGGTTGGTTAGAATGTTGTGGATGCCTCATCATTGAAGAAAACCTAATAGAAATTGCATGTTGAAAATGTGATTTCTGAACTGTTTACTGCACTATTGGAGTCTCGTCTCCTGCACTTGTCTCAAGAGAGACAAAGTAAGTGACAGCTCATAGTGGATCTATATACTGTGATTTATTTAAAACCCAATAAGATTAGAGCTACTTGATTACCTCACACACTTATTTACTAGTCCACATCTTTGTTTTCAGTAGGATTCAGCTTCTTTTCCTTGCAGGGAGGTCATGGCTGGATTGGGAAAATTGAGCAGCAGGTCATATCTGTTGATGCCATGCTGCTGCTCATAGTTACCACTCCCAGGCATCACTGGATGGAGTCCCTCCCTGGGGGTCTCACAGATTTCATCTCCATGTATCTCCATGATGTCTGTGATCTTTCCTCACTTCCAGGATATCTCCTGAAGCCAGATCAAAGCCAAAATCTTCACCACCATCTATCTGAGGTCACTTCTTTCTAAGGTTATTTCTTTCTTTCTTTTGTGAACCCTTCTTTTCAGCACCAGATCTTCTGTTTGACACGATAAGCCTCCAGTTTTCCCTAACAAAACCACCTGTGTGCAAAAGCAAAACATACTATCAGCTTCCTAATTGGTGGTTCTTTCTCATGTCTTTTTATTAACTGAACAATTTGGGATGTGCTAAGTCTGTTTAGTTTCGATGTTACGAAAATTTACAACCAGCCCATACAAGTTCCATTTAGTAAATAGCAGGCTTCTTTCTGAGAGTTCAAAAGTTCAGTTTATAGTATTCACATACATCTATCCAATTATCTGCCTCCTGTTAGTGTTCACAGTTTAATGCCTACATCACAAGTATGCCACCACAGAGAATTCATTTTAGCATAATTTCAAGAAATGATGCAAGTAAATATCTTCTAACAATGGGAATAATTGAATTCCCAAGTGAATGAAGAAAAAGTTACTGAAGGTCAAATAGATGATTCCACAAGTGGAGCAAGATTATTGTTTGGGAAAAGAAAACTGTACTGTGGCATAAAACTCATAACAGCCATAAGTCAGAAGGTGAGCTTTGCATGAATGTTTGAAATGCATGTGTTTATGCTTTGAGAGCAGCACAGAAGGTAACACATGAATAAGATGGAAAAAGAGTGCTTCAAGGCGAGCCAAAAAAGATTTTGATGAAAATTTAAAGTTTTAAGACAGTGGATGAAAGAATGGATAAAATGTAATTATCATTGCTCTTTTATGGTTTTTGTGTCAATGATCATTTCACATTGGTCCTAAAACAGCTGAGACAATGAATGCTTGTTTCTGAAGATTGACTGCTGTCAAGAATAGAAATTTACAAAGAGAGACAAGAAAAAAGCTTATGTACAGAAATATGGTTTTGCACCTTTTTCAATCCTCTCCTCACTGCAGTATCTCACTGACTTCAGTGGGTAACTTGTCCTTGCAAATTTCTTACCAATATAATTCAGTGAAAGACAGAAAGTTTGTCAGAATTAGAATTTACCAAAAACCATTATAATGTTATACAATATTAAATCTTGCTATATGATCACTGACAAAAGATTCAGTTGTGTGTTTATAAATGTGTAAATTTTTTATTCTAAAATGTAAAAGCTGCCTCATTTAGATGATTGATTAAAAAAGGACAAATCAAAACCCCAACCATGATGGAAAACAATAATTAACCTCAATAAGATAAGTCAAATCCAAGCAGATGGAGGAACATATGTTTACTGAAAAGTAGATATACTTTGCTGTGTGAAGAGATATCAATAAGACCTATATTTTCAGATTCACTTTCTGCTTGTCTGCTTTACCTTAAATAAATCGCAAAATGTCAGATTACAAATGTGAGTACAATTACAACAAGTACCTCAGTAGTGAAACAATACGATATTTCCAGGTACATAAGGCCCCAGCTGCAGTGAGCTTTAAACGCTGCCTGAAGTGTGCTGCTGAACTGGGGAAAAAGTAATGTAGAAAAAGATGCTTTCTGTAGTTAATTATTGTAAGTCTGTCTTAGCTATCAGTCTCCTATTCATTAATACTTCACTTTGAACACATTCAATATAATTTTCAGCAATTTTTTTTCTAGACTCTTTCACAACAAAAATAAAAAATTGTCCAAACTTGATCAACTTTTCAATATGACACAATATTAAGCAGGCAAAAAGGGGGGGGGGGGGGGGGGGGGGAAGAAAACCAGCCATACCAAGAAAAACCCAAAACAAACAAACAACACCTACTGAAAACCCCCAACATCATATCTGTTTTCTGCTCATTTTTAACAAGTTTTTCACTAATTCTCTGCTGTTCTGGGGAGTGGAAAGATTGTAGAACCATAGGATGGTTTGGGTTGGAAGGGACCTTAAAAATCATCTAGTTCCAACCCCCTGCCATGGGCAGGGACACCTTCCTCTAGACCAGGTTGCTCAAAGCCTCATCCAGACTGACCTTGAACACTTCCAGGGATTGAGCATCCACAATTCCGCTGGACAACCTGTTCCAGTGCCTCACTACACTCACCAGATTCTTTATAATAAATTAAATACAGATGAAACAAACTGTTCCAGTGCAGCACCACCCTCTGTGTGATGAATTTCTTCCTTATAGCTCATCTAATTCTACGCTCTTTCAGGTAAAGTCCATTACTCCTAGTCCTGTCACTACAGGCCCTTGTAAAAAGTAACCCCTCAGCTTTCTTGTATGCCCCCTGCAGGTACTGAAGAGCTGCTGTATGATCTCCCCAGAGCCTTCTTTTCTACAGGCTGAACAGCTCAACCCTCTCAGCCTGTCCCCATAGGAGAGGAGCTCCATCGCTCTGATTGTCTTCATGGTCTCCTCTGGACTCAGTCCAACCAGCCGATATCCTTCTTGTGCTGGGCCCCAGAGCTTGATGTAGAACTGCAAGTGGGGTCTTACGAGAGCAGAGTAGAGGTTGAAAATCACCTCCCTTGACCTGCTGGCCACGCTGTTTCTTACACAGCCCAAGATACATTTTATTATAATGTTTTATTACTACTCAGAGATGCAGGGGTTGTCGCTTTTTGTCTCCTTTTCAGTCTATATTTTTTAAACTACTTTTTCTGCTGAAAGAGAGGGTAAAGACCAAAACAAATGAACAATTAGTCAAAATTTCAACTGTATCTTGGCAAAGATTTTGGATATAGATTGTTCTGTGAGAAGGAGGGGATCATAAAACACTCTTCACTCCCATTATCAGTTGCAAAAGCTTAGAGGAGCAAGAAATACTGGATATGTTAATTCTTGTAATTTAATTAACACTACTGATTTCCATTACCATCCTACTCACACTTAGCAGCTACACATTCATCTCACACCTCCAATGAGAAATGGATACCTTTAGGAAAGAGATTAAAAGTCAAGAGTTGGAGCCCTGCAGCCCATAGTTATGGGCCCATGCTGATTTCAATGAGCAATTAGAAACACTTTCTCTTATGTTATCCTGTGTACACATTCTTACAAATTGTACAAATCTTACTTCAGAAGTTTCAGCGCAATTATTTGTGTGGAGTATTTCTTCTCCAAATCTAGCTTCAGTGTTTTATTAAATAAATATTGAAAATTCCTTTGCAAAGGGTCATAAAACCTTAGCATGATTCAGTGATATGAATAAAAGTACCAGAATGTGCAGTTCTGAACTATTTGAAATCAAAGAAATTCAGTATTAATCAATAAAGTTAAGAGCTCTGTGCAAGAGAGTTTCAAACGTTGTTTCTCTTATGTGAAACAACAAAGTTGGCATCACTACATACATCAGGGTAATTTAATTTCTGTGAACAAGTCAGATAAACACACTTTTCTTCTTTTTCTTCTCCTTTAATCCTTGTGAATTGAAGCATAAAGCTACTATTGCACACAATGCAGTTTCCCAGTGTCTGATATTTTACTATATGAGACAAACACATGGAATTGGAAGGGGCTTCCTAACTTAACAATTTCAGACCTTTGCTACCACAGATAATTGTCTCATACAATCCATTAATAAAATAATCTATTTTAAGAATAATTAGGAGGGGGTTTTTGCACTGCTGCTGCTAGAAAGTTATTCCAAACTCCTGATCACCTATTTTTTAGAAATCAGTTTAGCCTTAATGATGGGACTGCATTTGAATGCCTTCAAGTAACATGTCAAAGGTAAACTTGCTGTTGCTGGAGCAATTAATTATATTACCCTTTTACCTCTAGTGGGTGGGGTTTTTTTCCTTTAAAAATTGTTTTTAAGGCTTTCTTTTATCAAGCTGGTTTTCTGGCATTTAATATCATCTAAATCCATAGAACTGTGAAAGAAAATTTACTCCCAGGCCAGAAGTTGTATGACTCATATAAACTGGGGATTAGGATGTTTTGTCAGATTTAGGCACCTGGTAGCTTATCAGTTTTGTTCTCACCTGGCATAATTCATACGTTTCTCTAGAAATATTAGTCAACCACCCTGCCCCTATGTTTGACATTCTAAATGCATGTTGTTACAATAGGTGTAGTTACTTATTCTATCCTTCTGTATGAAAAATATAACCTGTCATGGTTTAACTCCGGCTAGCAAAATACCACGAAGCCGCTTTCACAAATCCCCCTCCCCTCCTCCAGTGGAGGGGAAGAATCAGAGGAAAAAGAAATAAGGAAGCTCGTAAAATTGAGATAAGAACTATTTACTAATTAAATCAAAATCAATGTATACAGGTACTACTAATAATAAATAATTAAAATAGTAGAAAATAAAACATATAATACAATATGATACAGTATGGTACAATTTCCCACCATCCACTGACCAATGCACACCCAGATGTTGAGTGATGAAAATCAGACCCATAGAGCCCGAGAACCACAGCCCAATAGTGATCGCAGCCCGAGAGCCGCAGCCTGAAGGCCGGAGCCTGGGAGTTAACGCAGCAGATTCCAAATGAACCTTACCAGCGATAGCGTGGCCAGAAACTCTGAACAACTCACCAACTCTCACATGAATGAGGCAGCACAGGAGTTAGCAAAGCAGCTAATGCAGGAGGGTTAGCAAGTTCTCCAGAGAGACAAACGAGGGAGTACGGGAGAGAGTAATGGGAAAAGTAATGGCTACCGGACCCCTCCCCCGCCCAAAAGCCTGGAACATGACATACTATGGAATGAAATACTTCCTTGGTCAGTCTGGGTCAGCTACAGTATCAAAAGTGGACAAAAGACCTTGAATTCAGTATAGGCCATCCCCAGCACCAGCTGAGGCCTTATCAATGTTTTTCTTAGCAACTTCCTAGTAACTGCAGTAAAGGGATTTAACCCTTTCCTGACTGAACCCATCAGAAACCACTAAATAAATTTTTGCACTGACCAGCAGCCGCAGTCAGAGTTTACATTTCAACAGAAATTAGTGCTGGCTAAGCCAAAATCCACTACATCTATATAAACACAGTATTCTCTACAGAACCCCTCAGACACTTGACATTAAAAAGGACTCCTTCCAAAACAGTGCCCTGTATTATATGGTAAAAGGCACAGCTATGCGTATGCATGGACATCTCTCATAAACACCATTTGCAAATTTCCAATTATATCAATGGGATTTTTAGACTTAAAGAACATTGGAGTCAACTCTCTAGTGAAAAGTGGCATTCTCCATGGGTCAGTATTGGCACCAGCACTGTTCAATATCTTTGTCAATGACATGGACAGTGGGACTGAGTTCACACTCATCAAGTTTACTGATGACACCAAGCTGTGTGGTGTGGTCAGCATGCTAAAGGGAAGGGATGTAAACCAGATGGACTGTGACAAGATTGAGAGGTGAGCCTGTGCAAATGTCAGGAAGTTCAAGAAGGCCAAGTGCAAGGTCCTGTATATGGGTCAGGGCAATCCCAAGCACAGCCACAGGCTGGTCAGAAAATCGATTGAGAGCAGCCCTAAGGAGGGGGATATGGGCCTGTTTGTTAATGAGCAACTCAACATGAAGTGGCAATGGGTGCTTGCAACCCAGAAGGCCAACCATATCCCGGGCTGTACCAAAAGAGAATGACCAGCAAGTCAAGGGAGGTCATTCTCTCCCTCTACTCTGCTCTCATGAGACCTCACCTGGAGTACTGCATCCAGCTGTGGGACCGTCAACATAAGATGAATATCACCAAGTTGGAGCAAGTCCAGAGTAGGCCATGAAGATGACCAGAGGGCGGGAGCACCTCTCCTATGAAGAAAGGCTGAGACATTAGTGGTTCTTCAGCCTGCAGAACAGAAGGTTCTGGAGGGACTATACAGCAGCCTTCCATCACCTGAAGGGGCCTACAAGAAAGCTGGAAGGGGGACTTGTATAAAGGCAGGTAGTGACAGGACAAGGGACTTGAAACTGAAACCAGATAGATTTATATTAGATCTAAGGAAAAAAGCCTTCACAAAGAGGATGATGAGACACTGGAACAGGTTGCTCAGAGAAGTTGTGGATACCCCATCCCTGCAAATGGTCAAGACTAGGCTAGGCTGGATGAGGCTTTAAGCAACCTGGTCTAGCGGAAGGTGTCCCTGTCCATGGCAGGGACTTTGGAACTAGATGATCTTTAAGGTCCCTTCCAACTGAAAGCATGTTATGATTATATCTGTTGAAATTTTCTAGCCATACATCTTATCCATTGATTCTTGTTCATCTTTTCTCAGCCAGATCAAAGAGCACTCTGGCATTCAGTACATTATCTCTACAATGTTTGCTGTATCCTCTCTAGTTTGTCAACCACCTTTAGAACCATTGTGAGAGACCTTATCTTGAGCTGATTGTCTCAAAGCTTGCTGACAAAGTTGTGAAACTTCCTGGGGGCTTGGCTTTTGGTGGATTGAGGAGGAAGGATTGCCTGCAGACCTGAATAGATAAGGGCCAAATGGCCTACTGGACAGATAAGAAGCAAATAGCCTATGGACCACAGACAAAGAACAATCACTTCGCCTCGCCTCATGGGGGTCCAGACACAGAGGACCCCCAAGCCTGCCAAAGCATGCAAGTGGTCATGTAGTGATTCTGTGCACCCCATGGGATCAGCTGCGTAACTGGAGAGTGTGCACAGGAGGCAGGAGACAGCAAAAAACACCCTATAATAGACTGTGGGACCAAAACCGTGACAGGGACCCTCCCCACCGAAGACTACAAGACTACAGACCAATGGGACGCCGCTGGATCCATGGTGGTGACTATCTCTTGCAATTATCTCCCGACTGCTTGCTAAATTTTCCCCTTTTCCTATTTTCTCTCTCTCCTATTGCTATTTTCTTACACCAAAAATAAACTCCTTGTTAGCGGCATTTGACCTGGTTTGTGTCTTAATCTCACTCTGGGTACAACAACGAATCTTCCCTTACCCGGGATAGCCGGACCGGGACAACCATGACATCGCAAATGTATACAGAAATGTGGTACTAATCTTATATAATCTGTATGCAGAGTCAAAATATTTTAGTGAACAATTACTTTATATTTTTAAAGCATGGGCTGACTTTTCAGCACAGCATTATCTTGGCAATTAATTTTAAATTCCTTGGACAATATCATGTTTAGATGTATTCTCAAGATGCCAGTTTCTGAGATATAATCCCATCTCATTGATTTTTTTTGTATACATTGGGCTTTCAGTCATCCATAATAGCTAAAGTTTCACTTCCTGTCAGGATCTTTCTGCAGTAAACTGGCAAGTTACCTCCAAAGCAAATGTGTGTGTGATTCTCAAAAGTTTGCTCTAGAAACCACCCCAAACAGGTGGTGCAGATGAAGCTGCACCACAACAGACTGCTTTGCCCTATATCATGCTATAGCATCCATTAACTCACTTTTGCGATCTCATGCACATATATCTCTTCAGTTTCATGCAATAAAATTATTAGCCTGATAGTATGCAGTACAGCTCTTATGTTGATTAAAACTGAAGGAAACATACACATAAAAATTTCTTTTTCCATCCTTATGTGTGAGAGAAATCCAAGTGTGCAACTTCTAAAAAGTTCATCAATCGCTAACTGGGGAGGATATATTTAACACCTGTCTTAGGAACACCTGTTTTCTCATGTTTGCCACTAATAAAGATATTAAAAGACCATTGGCTTTTCCTAGAGAACTCCATTGGGAAGGAGTTTAAGGATGTTTCCCCATTTGACATTACTTTTTTGAAAAGTGCTTTTCATTCATTCATTAATTCATGTCTTATGTGCTACATTAATATTATATAGCATTCATTTTTATACCAGAATGTCATGTCATGCTGTCAAGCACCTGATAAATGTCTAATATTATTAGATATATACTTCTATCAACAAAAAATTCTACTAGTATTGAGGAATGAAATAAAGTTTGATAAGACCCATTTTCCATAAAATTGTATTAGCACATAATTACATCCATGTACACTATTTCTCAATCAGTTTAATCCTATTGAAGCTTTTAAATTGTTTTCCTTTGGATTGTTCTCAGACTAAATGTTACATTTACCTAATCGTTACTTGTTTTGTTCTTTTTTTTTTTTTTTTTTTACCTGGCATAGTAAAAGACCTCTTTGATTTTCCTTATATACTCAAATATATTCAGAACAAAGACAGAAAAACTATAGACCTCGTTAAGTTACCTGTTCTTGTTCATTGAAAGTAAGGTGGACTTTAACGAGTCATTCTTCCTGGCCATGGAACTACCCTTTCTGTCTATACAAAATGTACACTTTTTTGTTTATATTTTTCTGGTTTTGTTTTGCAATCCTTTACTTAGCATTATGATTAATTCTGGGATATTAAACTTTCTGAAAAGCAAAGTAGATATATGTGATCAGACTATTGCTTGAAACTGTCCTGTGCATTAGTCAAGACATGATCTTGTTCCCATATATACTAATGACTTTTATGCATTTCCCCATCCTCTCAGGCTTTGCTGAAAAAGTTGCAATTTCTAATCTGAACATTCAAATCACTCACATCACGTCTCCAGATTCTAGAAATACCACATGTATCAAGTTTCTTCTAATTAATAAGGAATTCCAGTTTCTCATGCATGTTTTACAGATTCCTAAAACTTTGCAATAAGCAAGAAAAAGCTTCATTTTTTTGAACGAAATGTCTCCATTTTCTGACAGCAGGCAGTTTACATCTGCCCCTCATATTTAACTTTAAATTCAAGGCAATAAGCAAATTTTATTTCCATTTAGAATCAAACCTGCCATTTTAACCTGATCATATCTAATCTTTAATTTGTACACATTTGTCCTATGTCCATATACACGTATATTTAGGTGCATCACTTGTCTGTGACATGACTTAAAAACTCAAAATTACTCTTTAAGTACAGCAATATAAATTCAATGTAAGCCAGCAAACCAAGCTTTTTTTCTTTTACTCCCATGTCACATTATTCATCTCCTTATGTATTTCATTTCAACAGATAGCAAGCACAGGGTAGACATTTAAAACACAAACTTTCATCTTCATCTTCAATTCACATAGTTTCTCTTTGAAATTATGCCACATATGGAATATGTGCAAGCTACATCCTGATCTGAGGCTCTAGCAAACCACCAACAACCTACATTTCACTGAAGCAAATTGACAAACTGAATTTTAATTGAAGATTTTTTCTTTTTTTTTTTTTTTTTTTTTTTTTTTTTTTTAATGAAGATGGGGAATGATGAATATTTGCTATGAAAGCTGCATAAAACCCCCAGAACTTTGAACCTCATTCCTTCAAGGTTTCACACAGTGCTCTGGACTGCTGAGGATGGCATAGCTGATGGAAGTTAAAGCAGTCTCTATGTAATCTACTTGTCTTTTTGTGCTATGATCTTTTCCTAAACTCAGTCCAAAGGGAATGTGAGAAATTCTCACTCCCAACCACAGAGCCTGTCTTCTTAAATTAAGCTGCAGAGGATTGTGCTTCCAGCTCTCAAAGTGCCCCATGTATCCACCATGGCAAAGGTAAGGGGCTGTAAAACACTTCTCATCAGAGGAATGGGCAGGCAAGTGTGGATAGCATGGCTGATGAGTGACTGACGCACAGGCGCTGTAGGTGCCCCCGCCAGAGATGCATTTCAGCTGCAGTTCCAACTTAGGCAGGTGGGAATATAACACAAAGACAAAAGTAGGAGGAGGATTTGAAAGCAGCACCTAGGTGGGAAACTTATGTGCAGTCAAGAAAAGAAGTACACTAAGCAGAAATGAAAGTACAGCCTTGATGGGGAAGACAAGGACCTTGAACACTACTAAAGGGATGGTAAGCAGTGAAAGAATTTTAATTGGGGAGTTTCATGGCCTGAGCTTCAGGAGATAAAACTGACTTTCACAGCAGCATTCTGGAAGTATTCAAGGGGAACAAAGCAAATAGCCTGACTTTTATCATAACCTGTGCAATGGTTAAATGGAGTTTTATATACGTCTCTTATCCTTAGCTTTATAATGATTTTTTTAAAGACTTGGGGTGGGGTAAAAAGTTTCTTCTGTGCTATGTGAAAGATATATTCTGAGGGACAGAAGGTTGTCTTTCCAAGCTGACCATCAAAACTGAAAATATTGAACCATACAAATGATGGCTCAAGTAAACAAGGAAAGCTCAGCATGGAAGATAATAAGCTCCTTCCAAATTGTATCATTATCACGGTAGATCATGATCTTGTTTCGTAAATCTAGCCCTGCCAAAAACACACCAAAAAGTCTGGAAGCACTTTGTTAAAGTAATTCTATTACTGACAACTTGAATCAACTCTTGAATTTATTCCCTGAAAGCCTATATATAGTGCATTTGTCATTTACAAATGTACATTACTTTGTATACTGTAATACTAATTATTATTATTCAATTCAAGAAAAAACTTTTCTACTCATAACAACACAGAGATGTAATAGTCTATAATGGCTATGAAACAAAGGCAACACTGGGATTTCAAGTTAATTAACAGTCTTCAGGTAGTGCACTGACTGAATCTTACAATTATCATATTAACATACCCTATAGTTAAGGACCTCTACTCTAACACATTTGACTTCCTAATTCATAGCTTCCACATGCATGTTCATGTTTCAACCTAGAGCAAATTTATTATGGATGTTTTTTTAAAATAAAAAAACAGTTAAAATATAGATTCTGGCTTTATCTTAACTATGACAGTACAATCCAGAAAAGAGAAAAAATAATTAATTTGCTACATTATAAATATAGAGGGGCTGCGGTCATAAAAGTATCTCTGTCAGTGTTACACTGTGAACCATTCAAAGGAGACAACATTTTGTAAATATTATGTCTATAGTTGCCCTTATTATAAATGACTCAGCCTCTCTGAAAGCTTGATGGAGACTTTGAATCTCATGACTTTGTCTCTTGTTTAGGGCTTGCCCTGACAATCTTAAGAGAACGTAATGATTTTGTTTTGGAGCTCAAATATATTTTATGTATGTGAGGCATTAAAAATAATAATAAAGAAGTACAAACCAGTTCCTGCTTTGTATATATCTGGATTTAATAAAGAGATGCCTCCAATGTAACCAAGATGAGTCATTGTTAGAAACATCAGAATTTTTACATTGTAAACCAGAATCTGCTAAACACTCCATTTGGATCCATTTGGTTTTGATGTTCTGGCATTTGAGTCTGTTCATAATAAAGCTAGGTCGTAATTTACAGAACATTCTTTACAGTACATGAAGTATTTGAGGACTGACTACCACTAAGGCCAGATATCAGGAATAAAATTCAATCCCGAGTCTGGTGAAATTTTGCCATGGTCTGCACAATAGGTGCAGTCCTCAAGTAAGCAGGGAAGGCAATCTATAGGCAGACACTTTGAAAGGTACTTTATATATGGACAAATGTGAGGCTTTGCTACATGCATTTCCAGTTTCAATCCAAAGAGACAAATACAAGCCACTTTCTCTATGGATATTTCCTTTCTGGTTTACACCTATATTAAATATTCAGCTGATGAACATAGAGCATTTGCACTGAAACCACCAGTCAGTTTAAGCTATGTGTGGGTTAAGAAAGACCTGTTTGATTTTACATTAGGCATTCACACAGGTCTTAGTAGAGTACAGTACATTTACAGTGCAGATATACAACCAGTACAAAAACTGCTTGTACATCTCTCCATGGACTTTAACTCCTGTTTGCCTCTCTTTGCTAGAGATGATCTCCAAAGCCTCATAGGAGGGTAATAGTGGGCAGTAAATTCCTCTTAACCACAGAATGTAGACACAGATCAGACTGCAATGCCACATCTGTTACAGTCATCACCACTAACATTTTGCTGATCATTATATATGTGAGTGTCCCACCAGTAACTGGAGTTTTCAACCATATGAACTACTTCACCTCATTATAAACTTCTCATTCTTCTAGAGATGTGACAGAATTTGAGAACACAAAGATTAGAAAGAAATTAAGAAATTAGCTCAAGATCATTGAATGTCTTGGCTGAAGCAGCTATCAGTTTCAGGATGGGATGAAATGTTTAGATTCCTCCTGAACTTCCTCAAAATTATGTGCTACCAAGTTGCTAGAATTCAAGATACTTCCCTAAAGATCAACA
The DNA here is from genome assembly GCA_027574665.1 of Rhynochetos jubatus. Classification (NCBI taxonomy): domain Eukaryota; kingdom Metazoa; phylum Chordata; class Aves; order Eurypygiformes; family Rhynochetidae; genus Rhynochetos; species Rhynochetos jubatus. The sequence goes on along the minus strand of CM050649.1, from coordinate 99,798,537 downwards.
AATTCTGTTTTCCTCTTATAATGACAGTAATAATAATTTTAGTATTAATGGAAATAAAAAAAAAAAAAAAGAGAGAGAGACCTGATCTATGACAAAGATCCTCTTATGCTAGTCCTTTCCACAGGAAGCTGTTCACCATCAATGTGACACCATAATCTCTGGCTCATCCCATTGCTATTATATGACAGTTAAATAAGGTAAGTACAGCAAAATTGCTAGAAGGAACTGAGGTGTTATTAACTTATTTCTTATTACATTAACCATAATAGTCATTCCTGAAGGATTATGTATATTACAGCCATTATGTGAGACATTAACACCCTCTTCTTGATGGAGAATTCTCAGTTGTGTCTGCTACATGCTCCCCTCCCCATCATTAGACAGCACTAACTGTTTCCCTTCCATTTTTGTTCTTCTTTCTTCTACGTATCAGCAAAACACACTTCATTTGCAACAGAAATATCTCTATCCTAATTGAGGTTTCCAGGGAAGCAAAGTGAGATAATTTAATTACACTCCAAATAGCTACTCTACCTCAAACTGTTCAAATCTCTTTAAATCAAACCTCACATAACGGAGTGCACATAATTTTACAAATGTAAATAAGTATCATGGGCTATACATACCTCAGACTAAGGTTTATGAATGAAATAAAAATTAGCTTTATAGCTCAATTCTTTACGCACAGAACCAAACACTATATTAATTATCTCAAAAACTGGAAGGATATCCTAAACATAAAACTGTGTCCAGCTATTTTGAAGAGTATAGGATGTACAAAAGTAGTTCAGCCAACTTGGTCATCTCAGAAAAGGAACAAGTCTGACAGCATATAAATTGTACTTTGCAAGAATTAGACTAATCAGCCATGTTCCAGGCAATTAGCAGGTGTTTCTGTCTACCTGGATACTTACATGTCCTCTATTAGCAAATACTCTGAGCATTCCACTGACTTTAATGGGTCTGTCTAATGCAGATGTAGAACCTATGCTGCATCTCATCAGTGCAGGATAAGTGAGGTGAGGCTAAGAATGGTCCTTGATGGAACATCAATGCTGAAGATCTAGTACCCAATAGAGGGTACAGAGTTTAAAGTTCTTGATCACTCATGGTTATTCAAAATCCCTTGGATTTTTCAAACAGAACTAGAATGATAGTAAAGAAGAAAGAGACCAATTTAATTCTAAGTAAATTCTTTGTGAGATTAAGTTAGCCTGCAGTTTACCATTAACTTGAAAGTTCAGTGACACTAGAAACACAGTTCTGTCTCTGGTTTTTGCAGTTCTACAGAAGAAGCATATCTTCATGAGGTGTTTAGTTTGTGCAAATACAAGCTGGCATAATTTTCTAGCTACAAATGGGCGGTGATTAATAATTGGAAGAAGGTAAGCAGGTTGAGGAAACATGCTGGAAAGATTGAGTTAATGTTATTTGCAAATAGAATACTTTCTTTTTTCTCCTCATATTTTGGCCCTTATCTAAAACAATGAATGTTTGTTGCCAAAGAAATTTGCCATTATATTCTCTTTAGTTCTTTACTGTGCTTGAATTTGAATACTTCTGTGACCTTTGTAGGAAAACTGTTTCTTTCTGTAGCAATTATAAATAAGAGCCTCCTAATGGCTGAATGATTATGCAGAATTTGGTAACCTCCAGTCTAGACTGCAGCTGTGTGTTGCACTTAAATACCCGTAAGCACGCACTTTCAGCATACATGGATAGGGGGAGCATATATGGAGGGGGGGAACAACATCTTCTGTATACTGACACACGATATTTATGACTTCATCAGTCACTGAAAAAGTGGAAATACTTTATAGGAATTTGTTTCTATTATCATTAGTAGCAGTTTCTGAAGACCAATGACACCCCATGGGATGAGACACTGTGTGGACGTACAATAAAGAGGTATAAGAGAGCAGACCAAAAGCCATTATGGCAGCATATAACAAAGTACAGTTTTGCAAGATAACCTCTAGGTTTAGCAAGCTAACCTTTGCAAGAAGCATAAAAAGCTATTTGCTAAAGAAAGACTGAAGAAACTTTCCAGACAAATGAAAAGTGAAAGATGGTACCAAAAATGTGAAAGAATAAAAGCTTTTTCCTGAATCATTCTCCTTTTTCAAATAAATCCTGTCAGATAATGAGGGTAAAGGCACTGATGTTGTAGATGGAGAAGGTAACAGCCACCAGAAAGCAATAGTGGTTCACACTGAGAGAAGAACAGGCCAAAGAACCAGAACTAGGATGCACTGATGAAACCGTCACAGCTAGGCGGGGTGAAATTAAAGAAAACGAAAGCAAATGAAAAATACATAAACCCCATAATTTTCATCTCTGGGAACAGAAATAAAAACAGTATTAGAAATTGAAGGGCATGTCAGAAGGCACGAAGAAATGAAAAATGGTCAAGCGTGAAACAGAATGTAATTAAGGAGCCATTAAAGGACCGATCTGAAAAAGTGATTACTAAGAGGGCATACAGAAGTTTATTCCCTATCTCTGAAAAAGGTAGGAAACCCAGAGATACAGCTGTAAAAATCCATTATTACCAGCTGGAGAACGTCCCCCTCTGGAGATAAGGTGAATTTTTTTAAACAGGTTTATATCATACTAATCTTCTAGAACCTCTTAACAATGACATTTAAGCAGAAAAAAGACCTCAAGAATAAAAGTGATGTGGCATTATTTAGATAGATTTGAGGCCTCTGTTTATTTTTTTGTTTGTTTGTTTTTGACAGTTTTGCTTTTTAGAGTTTTTACTTGTTACTTTTTACCTATTACACAAAATTAGGAGGTGCTCACAAATGGCAAAAAAAAATGGCTATTACACAAGAAAGAAGTGACAATAAAGATATGTTTTGAGGTTGGCTCTTATTCATCATTCCACCTTAAAACAATCAACAAAGGAGAAGGGAAAAAAGCAAAGGTCTTGGATCTCTGTAAGCCTGCAATAGGAGGAAGGAAGATACTGTCCTATCAGTCTTTTGCCTAGAGATGCACTGTGAAGGGTGAGGAAGAAGAAAGAGGGAAAACTCATCTGAGGGTAATCGTTTGAAACAAGCTTCCAGGGTCTCTATAGTGTCCAGTGTTAACATAATAAGAATTCTCAAGCCATTCATTTTAGGTAAACCCCTGAACATGTATTTTTATTTAAAGATTCTTTACACTGAAGATTGCCAGTACACAGGTAGATGAAGTGTAGATCAGATGGTGGCATGTTAAAAATTAGTTTTATGTTCACATTACATTGGGTCTCTGAAGCTCAAGAATTTTATGTGAAAAGCTTGACTGTAACCACGTATTTTACCTGGCTGATATGCCATATACTTTTGAGGTACTTCCCTCAAAATTCCATCAGACAAACAGGTTAGAAAATACACAAGAGGGATACCACTGTAGCAGCACTCACAGCAAAGGAGGGAGCAAAATGGGCCTTGATAATTAGAAAAGAGCATGACTATAATTTCTACACTTTGTGATGTTAAAAGTCCTATCTGTAGAATGGTAAAAAGTATGAGTTAGTGGAAAAAACCCATAATGAGTGTGTTTCAGAATATTGCTTGAGAAAACAGACTGGTATCTAAAAAAAAAAAAAAAAAAGCAGACATGGATATAGTGATTAAAATCACTAAGAATAACAGTATTAAAGCCTGTGAGAAAAAGATATGTTAAGAAATGGCACAAGTACAAAAATGAGTCCTTTGCAGTCTGGGTAATTGTTAATTTTTTGACAATGATACAGCGGAAACATGGGTTTTTCTTTTCAAAAGAAATAGGATTATATTTTATTAAAATATATATCAAGATATACTTCTACAAGTAAGAATAGTGACTATGAATAATCTCATTAAATTAAGCTGTATTAATGTAAAAGACCTTAACAATATAATGAAAAGGAGGAAAAATATAAGTTCCTAGCAGACATCAGGAGACACACTTCAGAGATGCATGAACCATTATTCAGAGAAAATTGGTTTAATCAGGCTTCTTTCTTCTTGTACCCTGCCAGAAAGAAATAAGATGGTGTAACACTAGACAAACATAACTCATTTACTGAGACAGGAAAAAAAAAAGAGGAAAAAAGAATAAGAAGCAACAGTCACAGTTTGACCTCAAAGGCTACTATAACATCAGACAATACCTCAAGTCAGTACTAGCAGACTTTTACAACAGTTTCAGGTGTAGCAAAGTCTGGCTCCAGAGCTTTCAACTTCTTGTAACGTAGAATTCTACAGCGTCTGATGCAGCTGTTGCTCTCCAGATGTCTGTAGGCAGACTTCAGTGGGATTCATCTGCTATTTTAGATATTTATTAGTTAGATACTCTAAATTTTAACATAAACTTAAAAGCCAGCTTTTCGCTTTAATCCCTCTTTATTATCAAAGGACAGGAGTCAACAGAGGTCTACTTATCTCCTCTTGGAGTAGTTATGTAACACAGGCCATAAGACTATCTGAGATTGTAGATTGTTAATTTATTTGTATACATTTAGGGCAGATGAGTCTCAACAATTACCATAACTGATGAAATTTGAGAATTTTCAGGATAACAAAACCCTAACTGCACCTCAAAGAACATTATGCTGGTTGTCAGAACTGACCTGGGCAAATATTTTTTTATGGTCCTAGGTTTTAGTCTTTTAGTAACTTCATGATCAATTATTTCTTAAATAAACCACAGGCTACATTAATGCACACTCCTTAATGGAGTGCTCTTTCTGCATTACAAAAAAAAATATTCCTGGCCTTCTTTTTGGCCTTTTTAGACTTCCTCAATACACATCAATTCAATAAATAGTACCTGCTGGTCCTGTTTCCAATAAAAGCATCATGCTTTTTCTTCTTGTGAACTTGAAAGAACCTTGACTTCTTCTTCCTCTTACATACAAAGAAATTATCTCTATTTCTTTCCTTATCAGTTCATGCTGCCTAACGTGTACTTTGCTGAGGATGCTTTTGTAAACTACTGTTCTCAGAATGCTTTCCTGTTGCCATGTCACGTATCTATCCAAGTCAACTCAAAACAACTTCTGAATGTGTAAACTGAATGTTATGGTTTAACACCAGACAGCAACAAAGCACAACACATCCTCTCACTCACTACCCCCAGGTGGAATAGGGAGAGAATTGAAAGAGTAAAAGTGAGAAAACTCATGGGTTGAGATGAAGACAGTTTAATAAGTAAAACAAAAACTGTGCATGCAAGCAAAACAAAATTAAGAATTTACTGTTTCCCATTGACAGGCAGGTGTTCAGCCATCTCCAGGAAAACAGGTCTCCATCACATGTCAGTTACTTGGTAAAACAAAATGCCATAAGTTCAAACACCGCCCCTTCCTCTTCTTCCCTTGGATTTGCATGCTGAACATGACATCATATAGTATGGAATATCCCCTTGGTCAGCTGGGGCCAGCTGTCCTGGCTGTGTCCCCTCCCAGATTCTTGTACATGCCCAGCCTACTTGCTGGTGGTGCGGTGTGAGGAGCAGAAAAGTCCTTGACTCTCTGTAAACACTGCTCAGCAATAGGGAAAACATCCCTGTGTTATCCAAACTGTCTTCAGCACAAATCCAATACACAGCCCCATACGAGCTACTAAGAAATTTAACTCTATCCCAGCCAAAAGCGGCACACTGGGTAATTCCATTTTCTTCCATCCAATTTGCACTTTGAAATGTCAGTTTGCCTGGAGAAATGCAGATTCTTACACATGTAATATTTGCATCTACACATGTTTTGAAAATCTGCCTCTGGGCAGACAATCACATTAACCCAGAGCAAATTGTTCCTTTTCTTAAAAGCAAAAAAGTTACCAAACCTTCAGATAAAAGGGACACTTCAGCTAAAGGTCAGGAAATCCAGCTGTAATTTGGCTTTAACTAGTGATTTGGATCTCAACTTTACATTCTAATTAAAGACTGAGGTAGAAGTATGAAATTCTAATGAAGAAGCTGTAGGCTATATTTTTCAGTGTTACAACATGTCCTCTGTTATTTCTAAAAGCAGAACATCATTTTAGTATATTTAGCACAATTTGAGGGCTTGTTTTTCTCACAGAAAGGAACACAGAAGTTCTATGAATAATACCTGTCTACTGGTATACAAGAAAAATGAAATCAGCATATTCCCTTATTTAATTATAAATTTTTTGCGTTTTGAATTTTAAACCAGCTTCTGAAAATTCCAGAGACTGACTTATTTCTAGCCATAGTTTGTTTCTCTTTTCTAAAGGCAGAGAAATCTGATTTCAACGTCCTGTTGAGATTCTTCATGCTTCATACCCTACATGCTGGCTAGTAATCAAAAAAAAAAAAAAAAAAAAAAGCAAGCCATGCTGGCCATTAATACTTGACTTAGTGCTAAGAAAACTAATTACAAAAATATTAACTGACATTTCAGCATTTGCATACACACACCAAGCCTGATTAATGCTGGTAAGTTCATCCAAGGCTCATGCAGATTTTTGCGTATTCCTTCTATTGGTTTTTGAGTTTGCATCTTTTGTTTAGGCACCTGTTGGTTTGTTAGAAATGCAGTCTACATTCTCCAACTCAGTGTCTCCTGAAATTCACTATATGATCTAATGACAGAGAAGTTGCATCTTTTAACATTTCTATGTAGAGATCTTTGCTCTATCTTTGCTGCCTGCTTTTGTTGTATAGGTAAATTTGTTTTCTTACTGCTTTTCAAATATTCAAGGGTGAGTACCATGCATTTACATTCCCAATGGTTGTAGCAGTTTTTAAACGATGCTTAAATGACTTGTGGTTTCTTACCCTCATGCAACATATCAAGAAAGCCACATTTCACCATTCTCACTTTAAATATTCTAAATACATTTGGGTAGTTTCCTTCTTGGAAAATGCAGAAGTAGCTGGTTTGACCATGTCATTCTCTCAGTACAAATACAACTACTGATTTTGCTCTGTCTGTGAAGCAAGATGGGATTTCTTGAGCCATAAAATTATCTATTTTGAATTACTGCAGTCTTGACAAATTTCATATTGTTTCAATCATACTAACAAGTGGACATTATTTTCTGACTAGTAGTTAAATTCTTTGATTTGACGCAGGTATACATGGTCAAGAAATATGTCTTTTCAGTTTTATAGCAGGTCTGTAATTCACTGAAATTTGGACTTAAATGTCTTGATACAAAATCCCGGTTTATGCTGCTGGTGTTAGACATTTGTTCCTTGTGATCTGACCAGTATAGGATAAATTCTTTTTTTTTGCCCTGTTTCACCTCTTTCTTCTTTGTGATTTATTTGGAAACCTCATGAAGTAGTTGGCATCCCTTCAATTGAGCATGTTGACAGACTCTGTTCTCTTAGGTTATGGGTTACTTTCACCCCTATCTGATATCCTTGCCAACAGAAATTATTTTCCTGAACACAAACCACTTTGATAATATCCACTGTAGCTTGAAAGCACCCAACACCAGCTTCTTCACAGTGATTTCCAAAGCCCTATTATCAGATTGCGTATCCAGCTTGTGCCTGGGGCTGAACAGCTAGAATTTTCCTGTTCAAAGATGCACAGCTGTAGTTGTTTCTTTACCTAAACTTCTGGTTCTTCTTTGCTTGATGTTATTCCACTGGCTAGTCACCAATCCTTGGTCTCTTTAAAAGACAGCATTTTGTAACTTCAGATGATTCAGGTGCTTAGAAATTAAAGAATAAAAATAAATGTTGGAAAAAATATTTTCTTTGGTTTTATTTTTTTCCCTGAGTTTAGGACAGTGTTATTGTTGTTATTATCACAACAGTTTACAAGATTTGAGGTGTAAGAGGACTCCAAGGGGGTACAGAACACAGAAACTCAATGGGACACAGCCAGGTTCACCAGCAGGATCTGTCATACCTCTATGACTACTGAAAGAGTTCAAAGAAGAGAGTAACAATCAGCAGTGGATAAGGGTCAAGTCAGGGATTCCTTGAGAGAGTATGATCTATAACACCTGATAGACTGCATCCAAGAGTGCTGACAGAACTGGCTGATGTTGTAGTAAAGTCACTGTCATCTTTGAATGGTCATGGAGCTCAGAGGAGTCCCTGCATTGGGAGCTTTGCAGAAGTTGTCATATTTGAAGGTTTAGTAATCTTGGGCAAGCCATATCAGCTCTACTGGGTCTTGGACTTAAGGATTAAGCTCATATATTGGCATGAATAACTGCTGTAAGGGCATCTGCTGGAGTGCCCAGGGTTGTGCCTTGGTGGGTGTTATGAAAAAGATAATATTCCAACATGTCAGAAGATATGTGGTTTTGTTTCTTACAGGAGGTAAAATGCTCCATGATAGAGGAGGAACATTGAACCAGTCCAGGGATGGGATCTGTGCAGCGCGCTGTGGGAAAAAATGGTCTGTCCACTGCTACATGAAAGCAAGTTTCCCATCATCTGAAAGAATGCAACATTTATTTGTATTCACATTTCTAATCTATCTTATTAAAACAGCTATTTTAATACATCACCTGTTGCCTTGTCTTTCTTACTGAGATTCAGAAAGAACCCTGCCACCTCTCACCCCGGTGTAAAAAAGACCCCAGCAACTACAGCATGGTAAATGCTGCACACATATTCAAAAAAGCCTGAAGTGTCAATACAGGAAACTACATTCTGGCCAGTCTTTCTTTGGTCCCTGGGAAAATCATGGAGTGAATCCACTTAGAATACATTTACAAGTATATGGAAGTAATTGGGAACAGTCAGAAAGGATTTGCCAAAAGTTTATCTTCTATGATAAAATAGATGAAGTTGTAAATGAGGGAAAAGCAGTATATGTAATTCATCTTGACTTCAGGAATGTTTTAAACACTATTTTCCCATGTATCCAAATTGGAATTTTGTGGTTGGAATGGATGTGGGTAAAAAAATGATTAGATGGGTAGGCTTAAAGGTAGATATTAAAGGACTAAACTGTTCCTGGAGGCCACTAACAAGTGGAGTCCTGTAAGGGTCTATCTCAGGACTGCTTGTATATACCGTCTTCACTGGAGACAAAGGAAGAGAACAGAATGGACTCATCAGTCTATGGAGGACAAGTTGATTTATCTGAGAGCAGAATGGCCATTTGAAAGGACCTAGGCAGACTAGAGGAAGGATTAAGTTGATAGGAACCTCTTGTTATTAAACAAAACAAATGCCAAGTCATGTATTTGGGAAGTAACAACCCTTGCAGTGATATGGGCTGGGGACTGTCTTACTGCAGAGCAGCTCTGATGAAGTGGACTCTACAGAAAAGAACATGAGCCAGCAGTGTGTCCTGGTGACAAAGACCTTCAGCTGTGTTAACAGGAGTACATCTAGGAGACTAAGGGAAACAATAATCCCTCTGCACTTTGTACTCATTAGATCAGATCTAGAATACTGCAGTTTTGACCTTCCACTACAAAAAAGTCACTAATAAACTAGAAGGAGTTCAGCAGAGGTGTGCCACAATGCTCAGGGGCTGGAGCACTTTCCCAGTTAGCACAGGCCAAAGGAATTCTTGTTCAGCCTGAAGAAGATGGCTTAATAACCAACCTAACATCTCTCCTCCAGTACTCATACATAGATTATTGAAAAGACAAAGCCAGACTAAATACATCATAGATAAATCATCTCATGTCTGCAGCTAGTATAGTGCCTTTACACAATATAAGTAACACAACTGAAGAGGGGGAAGGCAGATATTTTCTGAGATGTTACTGATGCTCACGCCAAGTAACAAAAAACACAGGATTTTTTAACAGTATACAGTAAAATATTTAAAATGTATTTTTATGGGCAAAAGACAGATGTGGAAATCAAACAAAACCTCTCTAGACGAAAACCAGCAGAATTTACAGTTGCTGTTATGGTCAAAGTGCTTTGCACTTCCATAAGGTAGGCCAGAAATTATTTAAATATTGTTAAAAACATCAAGATGATGGCTATACACATCTGAAACTCAATGTTAAAATTGCCTGCTAGCATTATCGAATGACATTGACATACCTAAAGGAATCCAGTGGAGAGACATCAAATCAGTTACGGAACACATGGAACTACAAGAAAGGTCAAAGAGAATTAGGTTTCATGCACACAATCACACAGAATCAAGGTGTGTTCAGCCTTTGGGAGGCAAAGGGGAGATCCTATTGATGTCTATAACTACATAGTGGGACGGTGTAGGCAAGGTGGAGACAGACACTTTTCAGAAGCATACAGGGATAGGTCAGTCAGGAAACAATGGACGTAAACTGAGGCTGAGAAATTTTGACTCATTGTAAATAAGAATGGTCTTACCATGAAGGCAGAAAAATGTTTCAATTTAAAATAATAGTAATTTAACTACTTTATTAAACAAAATATTTTAAAATTAAAAAAACAAACAAACAAACAAACAAACAAAAAAAAAAAACAAACAAAAAAACCCAAACAAAAACAAATAAGCAAAAAAAAAAAAAACCAATAAGTTGCCTAGAGAGATTGTGATATTTCTGTCCATGGAGAGATTTCAAATTCTGGACAAGATCCTTAATAAATTTTTCTAACCAAACATGTTTTGAATAAATTATTTTTATAAACCCTTTACAACCTATACAGTTCTGTGATTTCATGAAATTCCTGGCATAGTTCACAGTGCAGTAGGTAGCATATCCAGGCTCAAATTTTGCTGTTGTATTAAATTGCAAAATGGATGATAACTCCCAGGAAATGAGAATAACATCAGCATCCCCATACTGAGAAAAGTAACTGATTTTAGAAATGTACTGAAAAGCTCTCCAAGGCTAATCACTAATCTGTGTCTCTAATGTTCACTTCTTCTACAAATCCATCTGACAAATACAGTATATATCAATTCTTAGCAGATACAAACAAAAAAAAGCACTTTTGATCATATGGTATTAATACGTTTTACAAAGAAAAGCCGTTCCTTCATTTGGAAATATATGTGAGACACAGTGGTACATTTTTCCAGTTTGAAATGAAGTGTTTGTATTTGGTTTTGGTTTTGTTGCTATATTTATTTGGGCTCCACACACCCCCACCCCGCATTGTTACATTACATTACCTTTTTGACACCTGAAGGAACAATACAGAAGTTTTATTTAGAAGTGTCTTTAGAGTTCAACACATATTTGGTAGTATTAACTTTTCTGTAACTTTGGTAAATGGCAGCTCTGGTTTGTGGTTTTATAATTTGTTAAAACTGAAGAAACATAATCAGAGAAATTTTCCAAAGAAACACAGTGCACTTCAGAAAAGGTCGTATCATTTTGAGTTTTCTGACAAGTCCTCAAACCCCTTTGTGGAAAAATTAAACATGAAAACTCCAGAAGATTACATTTTGGAGGAAACAGGTGCCCTCATTAATTTATGGAAAGTTTATAGCTACTTATTACTATCTTTTCAACACAGCTAACACAACAAAAAACACTGCTTGCTAACTTTTAGTCCTGAAGATTATAGAAGTTGAGAATGATTGTTTCTATTCAGATGGAAGAGGTCATCTTTACTTCTTATAGTTATTTCAACCTTTAACAGTGATTAGTACTGCATAAAAATGTTGTGATAACTGAAGCAATAAAAAAGGAAAAAAAGTGGCTTTTAAACAGGTGCAAAAAGGTCCTGTTTACAGGAGGCAGAAATTGCTGCCATAATTATTTTTAATTTCTTGCCCTTACCCAATTTATGTCCCACAGTAGTTGCAAGTCTAGTAGCAAGTAGCTCCTAAAAGTTCAAGGAAAGGATAAAACTGTTCTTGTAAAAATATAATTGTTATTTTTCAAGTATGCAAAACACTTATTGTTTCTTAGAGGATCACAAGCACAACTTCAGTAATGTCAAGGATGTGGAAGAGTTCTACAAGGGTAAGTCTTTACAGATTTGTGTCCTAATCCTTTGTTTTAAATCTGAAATCCAACCTACTATATGTAATAGTTAATGGGGAAGAAGAATAACTCTATATTTTTTTTTCATTCCCCTCCATTACGGCAATCAGTAACTAGACAAATAACCCACTATGAATTCTCACCAGAACTGGATGATGCACTTTCTCTATTGTAAGTAATGTGGTTCATTTTGTATTTTAGAATCACAGAGAAAGAGAATGTCAAGTGGACATCCACTTGCCTACAGGTAAGATCAGCTGCATTTAAACCATTCTTCAAAGGTGTTTGTCTCATTCATTCTTTAAAACTCCCAGACATGATGATTCTATAGTTATATGCATAACCTATTCCAATATATACTCATTCTTACTTTCATACATCCTTTTTTTCTAAAATCATAAATTAATATTTCAGAGGCAATAAGACCCATCCACAGTGGAGACATAGAATGATAGAGTATAATCCTCTTTTCACAAGACTTTGTCATATTGAGTATCTGCTATCATAGAATCACAGGATGGTTTGGGTTGGAAGGAACCTCAAAGATTATCAAATAAGGAAGCTTTTCTGATCAAAGGGAATAATAACAAAGAAAATTATAAACAAAACACACAGACACAAACCTGATAAGTAAACCAAGAAAGGAAACAGAAAGGATATCAAAACTTCTCAAGACTAATTCATGGGTCATTAAGAAATTACCATACACCTTTGAAGAGGGACAACCCAGGATTTGTAACTGATAAAAAGAGGGAAAGAAGATTAACATGACCATTATGGATATTTCAAAGGGATCTGCAGGATTATGTAAAATCATTAAGTAATTCATAGTGGAAGTGTCATAGGTGAGGAAAAGGGAAGCCTCAATGAAAGAAAAGTAGGGGGCAGGCTGGGAAAACGAAGAAGCATAAAAGGTTTGGTAGTATGTAACTAGTCACTGGCCAGCACTCTTGTCTGACTTAAGCCTGTGCCTGATGAATGCACTCTATCCTCTTCTTAAGTCTTTTCTTCACCATTTTCTGTGTAGCTTCACACTTATCCCACAAATGAGTGTTTTGTCTAGCTGCTAGGATATGGAGAAGGAGCAATGGGTGACAGAGCTCACAGGTCTGTATGACAGTTTCTGGAGGGACCAGAGCCTAAGTCTGTGTGCAAGACATACAAAGGTCAGTAGCTGAAGAGGTCTCAGTGTGTTTATATTTTCCTCTAGGGAATTTAAATTTATGTCCATGGATGTGTCTGTGTACTTCAGTAGGAAATGTCAAGCTGGACTATCCACTGGGAAGGAGGAAATCATGCATCTGGAAGGGTTAAAAATCTTAATAAGAATGTCCAGGTTCCTTATATCAGGCTAGGGTTATCAGCCAGGTGAAGGGTCCATGCTGGTATTCAGGGAGACCCATGAGTTTGGGGTAACTGTGGGGCGAGTCTATGAGTGCTGCGGGTGTGCAGTGAGCACCCAGCTGGATCAGCTGGTAAGCCAGGCACCCATGGGGTGGGTAAGGGGGGCCAGGATCCAGGAAAGGGTGCTAGGCAGGCAGAGAGGCTGTGTTGGTACTCAGAGAATCCACAAACATGCAAGTTCTTCTGAACTTGGAGTGTTGTGTGTGAGACAGTGATCCTTTGCCTTAGCCCAAGAACAGGGGGATGTGTGTCTGTCTCTATTTCTGTGTGAAATTTTTGTTTGTTTTATGTATGAGTCCTGGCAGTGTGTCCTTAGTTTAACTCCAGTCAGTGACTGAGCAGCACACAGCCATTCACTCATCTCACTCAGTGGGATGGGGGTGAGAGTCAAAGGAAAGAGATAAGAGAACTCTTGGATTGAGGTAAGAAGAGTATAATAATTGAAAATACATTAAATAAAATAGTAATACGAATACTGTTACTACTACCACTAATCATAATAAAATATAATGAAAATATTAATGCTACTACTACTGATAATAATATGTAATGAAAAAAAAGAAAAAAGAAAAAACAACAAAACAAAACCCATCTCACCACTGGCTGAGCAACACCCAGCCAGTCCCTAAGCAACTGTTACCCCTCCTAGTCAACTCCCACAACTTACATACCAAGCGTGACGTTTGATGGTAAGGAATATCCTTTTGGTCATTTTGGGTCAGCTGATCCATGTCCTTGTAAAGAAGAAGCTGAGAGGACAGGGGCAGTGTGAGAAACTGAAAAAGTCCTTAGTTTAACATAAACATTGCTTGACAACAGCTAAAAACATCAGTATGTTGCCAACATTCTTCTCAACACAAATCCAAAACATAGCCTCATTCCAGCTACTGCGAGAACATTAACTCTGTCCCAGGCAAAACAAGCACACACTGTTCCATGGGGGTGCTGTGGAAGGCAGTGCCCTGTGTGTTGGCAGTCCATGTAACAGGCTACATAAGTGGCCTCTCAAGGATGTATACTCAGCCTTGCTACTGGCGAAACCTGAAAAAGGGAAAGCAGCAGCCATGTGCAAGAGCCTAGGATGGAGAGACTCAGGTCTGCAGGCACACCCACCTGAACTCTAACAGCTGGGCAGGAAAAGTGTTGAGTCTCTGAGTCTACTGGAGGCCATGGCTTCACAAAGATTTTAAGGAAACAGTTGAATACCCATTGTATATGTTTCCTGATCTCTCAAATTTAGAAATGGCAGCAACCAGGAAAGTGTGTGACTGAAAAAACACCCATTACAACAATAAAATTTGAATCTTTCAACCTGAATGTCTGGACCATTCAGACAGTTTAGGGATAAGAGAGGGGAATAAAACCAAAAGGGTTAACATCAGTTTCTGGTGAAAGGCACTTGCAGGTATTCTGCAATTATTGTCAACAGTGACAGTATCTTGTTTTTCTTTTGCACTTCCACCACATACTGACTAGGGTGATTGTTTTAGTGATTTCTGTTTTGCAATAAATCTGAAATTATTTTCCTTGTCAGCATGCTGGCAGAAAAAGCATGATGATACAGAAACAGTGACAAAACAAATTGGCAACAGACACTTCAGGTGCCTTTGTCAGATATGAAATATATGGTATCCAGCAAATAAATCTATTAGTTCTTAGTAACAACAACAACTGACAGTAAGACTGAAAAAAATCCCAGCTTTCTTGAATAGGTGGGTAAAGCTTTCCAAAGGATCTGCAAAAGGCATTGTCTGCTCTTTGCCTTGGGCTGGACATGGCAGCAAATGTGCATGATGAATATGGGATTCAAGATTATTTATTTCATTACGTGCAGACTCCAGGTCATTTTGCAAAGAAACTCTGGCACCAGAGCTGCTGTAGGAATATTTCCGATATTTTCAAATATACAAGTCTTGAGAAGAGCTAGGTATATCATACATATTTTTGCTGGAATTTATCTATCAGGACATATGAATAGATGTGGCCATGATTGCTATGGCAGTACTAACAGTAACCCAACGTATGCCTCAATGCATTGACGTAACTTGTTTTGGTTAGAAAGTCCGCATCTATATCATACAGTTGCACGTGCAGTAAGAATATTTTTTAATTACTGAGTAGACATAAACCTCAAAAATATGAACAGATTCCTGGAGAATTTGTCAATACACGGTGGATACAGACCAAGGAACATTGAGAAGGAAAGGATATATTAACACAAGTTGGACTTTCCAGACTTTTTCATGGAAGGATAGCAGCTAGCAAGAGATGAACACAAGCAATATTGTTTTAGTCTATTTTTTTTGGGCACAATGATCCAACATGCCTACAATGCAAGCAACTGAAAACCTGGAACATATTGCCTTAATAACTTCTGAGTACTGTTTTATTCAATATATTTGTGCCTGGTGGTACAGCACTTATCTGGGATCTAACTGTGATCTGTAATTATTTATAATACTCCCTTTAAGGTAGCAATCTAAATTAAAATTACTAGCCAGAAGGTTTTTTAAAAGAGCAACCCTAACCTTCTTAGAAAATCACAGGCATATTGATATAACCAGTTCATCGTACAGTTTCTAGCACTCTAAGGCATAACAAAGGTTTGTTGTTTCCCACCCGCCCACCCCCCCTTATTTGTTCCTGTTCCATTTTCTTATAGGATCTTGAAGAGAATTTGTCTACTCTTTCAGGAAATTTTCAGGAATATAAGTCTTCTCACAGTTTCAAATTGTAAGCTTCTATGTCAGTTTTATTTGCTTGCTTATGGATTTCTTACTTTATGTAAAGGCCATTAAATGTAAATTTTGGGAAGCCACAGGACACGTAGATTTTTATATTATGTTACACACAACATTGACTCATTTATTCCCTTATTAACATTACGTTTTCTTTATTATCACTTGTAAGAAGGAGTATGATGAAAATCTGTTGTGAATCTCTAGTCTGGTTTGTCACTCAGCAGGGAAATATATAAATGTCTCCAATAACTTTATCCAAAGCATTTTCTTTGGTAAACACAATAAAGTACACACAGAGACATGCAAGCAATGAAATACCAGAACATCTGGTGATCTGCAGGTGGGCCAGGAATATGAAGTTGAAACAGGTGCAGAGAAGCAGGTTTTCTGATTCTGAAATTGTGTTAGATGCTGGTAGGTTTCTAT
The DNA here is from genome assembly GCA_027574665.1 of Rhynochetos jubatus. NCBI lineage: Eukaryota > Metazoa > Chordata > Aves > Eurypygiformes > Rhynochetidae > Rhynochetos > Rhynochetos jubatus. Next base: position 99,782,108 of record CM050649.1, on the reverse strand, counting down.
ATATGTGAGGCAATGACCTGCATGGTTTCCACACAGGTTAGAATCAGTCACGTGTCATGTTCAAGAACATATTTCACAAGAGGATAGAGTTGCAAACAACCATTACACATAGTATAAAATTATAATATATATTTTAATTAAAATATATATGGATATCCCAATTTCCTCATTCCTTTCCTCTGGCTCATTCTCATTATATCCTTGCTTTTATAGAAGCTAACTCTGGTGTTGAAAAATTGCTGTTTATTAAGTGAAACTACTGATACTTAAAGTGTCTCTACCATTCTCTTTATATTACATGTTTTTTTTAAATAGTACGCAGTTACAAGTATCGAGGTAAGAAAGATACCTCTCAGTGAAAGGATTATTCCAAATTCCACTAATATTTTTAAGACCTCCAAATGGGAGTTAATGCTTCCTAATGTTTTTAATTTCTACTAGGCTCTGTAAGTTAGTGAAGGACGTCTGAAATTTTAATGTGTCTCTAATTCATTTCTATCTATCTATCTCATTTGAATTGATTATTTGTCATTTACCTTCTATAGAATAGACAGTTCATGTATCCAGATACAGTTTGGTCACTTTATTTAAAATGATAGCCACTGTTTTATGTGTTCCTGTCTGTGCTCATCATACTACTTACATTACTCAAAGTGGTTTAGTGAGAAGAAAGCACACAGAGATATTTTTATATTACATGCCTGGTGTTTGTATGGGGAAGCAGGTTTCAAACTCAAGGTTTAAATCCTATCACAAATCATAAAACAGGCATGTGAATTCAAAATTCTAAAAAAATTCCAAGCCAAACCAAACCATCTTTACTTCACCTACTTAACAGTTAATTGCATAGTTATCCATTACATGTGCTATACCAACCACTATAATCAAAGAAATCTAACTATAATATGATGATGGACTTTCACTACCCCCTTTCTTGGTAGAGGCTTTTATCCTGTTGTTCATTTTTTGCTTACCTTATCAAACAGTAAATCAAACAGTAGACCCCTTTAATGCATACAGTTATTCCACTGGTTTCTAATCAGTTCTGCTTCAAAATTCTTTAGTTTTACTATTTGGAAAATAATATTTGCATCTCTGCTATAACCCTCAAGCTGTTTTATTTTCCCCTAAAAAGCCATGAGCAGGCCCTGACTGCCAAAGGAAACCTGGAGATATTTTTACATTACCACTTCCTGAGGATTGTTTTCCTGTTGCCTGCCAACAGGCAATATTAAGGCCTCATCTGCCTGATGCTAATAGCTCCAGTTATCCCAAATCTACCAAGCTTACCAACTAACCCATCCTTAAGTTGATGCACCTACGGTAGCTCTTAAATAGTCTGCACAGTTGAAGTGGGAACTATCAGAATGGCTATCTTCGCCCTTACACTGTTTGTAGACCATAAACTGTGGTAATTTGCGTAATTTGACCTATTTTCAAATAATTGCACATTTATCCACTATGCAAGAAAAGCTTGCAGACCAGCTTTATTATGTACTACACCTGAAAAATTATGAACAACGAAACAATCATCAGCAAAATCACTGAACAATGATCTTAACGTGTTCACCCTGAAAGTCTATTCCAGCCTTAGCATGTCACTAAGAACAATGAAAACAGACTGATAATTATTATTTATGACAGTCATGAGCCAAAATGCATGTTATTTTAAGTTGCACATTAGCATTTAAATTAAACTATTTTACTACGTAAAATACATTTATGGGACCAAACCTGAATCAGAGGTACAGCTGTTAAACATGCTTTTGGGTTTTCAAGAGAGGAAGGGATCTCTGCCAGTATGCCCCACAAACAATAATGAAGGGACACGGAAAAGATCACTCACAGTAGCATTTTTCTTTTGCCCACTATGTTACTGCCACTTCCATTTGCATTTCAGAATGCCTTTGAAGATTTTAGTATCAGAACATTCTCCAGGATTTCATTCTCTTCTTTCAACGTACTCACCAGCCTCTCTTATACTGGCTCCACTGTGCCTATGTTTTCTGCTATGAACCTGACTCCCAAACTAGCTAGTGTGACTGCTGTGTCCTGGAATGCAGTGTGAAGGGACACAAATAAAAACCAGGCATTTACACACAGTAGTACAAAGAGCTCTAGGGGCAATTTTCCTAGACCATGCTAGGTTTTCCACGCATTTCCACCTGCTGGAGGAATTTATCTATCTAGTCATGAAGCAGGGAGTCTAAGAAACCCTTCTTAAAATCCATATCTTCATAAATAATACTTGTTTTGGGTCCTGATTTACAACAAATTTATGCAAAATAAGCCGAGGAATTTAAATGGAGTGACTTCTCATTTAAATTTTTGCAACTCACATGTATTTCAGGAACCTTAAAATCAACATCATTCTTAGTGAAAATGTATAGGTGGGGGAGTTTTCTTTGATTTTTTTTTTCTCTGTTTTTTTAACACAGATGATAACTTTACTCATGAGACAGACTTTAGTCCATTACACAGGTTTTACATGTGATGGGACTGCAGTTGTAATATTTTGGCTGAAAAGATTTTTCCTTCCTTCCCTCCTTATCTGTAAATGAAACAGTTACTATCATGGAATTAGTCTGAAACATCATACATAATATGTAAGTATGTAAATATTTCCCAGAAGCTAACTGGAAAACACTTGAAAAATCTAGTGCTCCAAAAGACAGGAATTGTTCTTATAAAATTATTTTCATTTGGAATATTAAAATAAAAATTCCAGACAAAATAGCTATAAAATGAAGATTTTTTTCCTATTAATCTTTAGATATGAAGAGCAAAAATGTTCATTAATAATTCATTAAGTATATTAAATATATATATTTAGATATTGATCATTTTATTTATTAATCAAGTGGATATAATTTGTACACACATATAAATATTGTAAAGACAGTTCTGAGAACACTTGCAAACTTCCCATGCATACTCTACAAACAGTGATCACATTATTCCACTGTAATTGTAAGGAAACTCTGATGTTTTTTCTGTCTCCAAGCTATTGGACCATATAAACACCTTACAATGTTTAATGATTTTAATTTCAATACACTGGTATGGGAAGAAAATACTACACTTCTGTTGCAGAGGAAGGAAGTCTAGGCCATATCATCTTTAAAAGAATGCAATGACTTTCTCCCAGCAGCTCTGGAAACCTGTGAACCAGTCCTCCATCCTTTATAATGACTAATCACTGGACCACACTTTGTCTCCATCTCTTTGCTTAATGGCTGCATCTCTCTTAGAGCTGAGCTCTCTTTCAGGTGAGGCTGGAGTCCAGAATGTATTGTCATTGCCAGCCTGCTCAGGAGATAACCACAGCTGAGACAGCATGCCAAGCGCCACCAAAGACCGATCGGCACTGATAGGCACATGAGCAAACACTTTTGCAGTGTCTGTCTAAATTACATCAGGGTCTAGCCCACAGTATTAATTTCTTCACTTCCAAGAGAATGAAGAGGGTGGTAAATCTTTCAGTGAAACTGGAAATAGCACAACTTTATTCTACACAAGTGTGTGGGTAGAAGTACAAAGGTTATCCCTGAATCATGGCCTTACATAAAATCAGCCTACCACCATGTCAGCATCATATGGTAACACTTTAAACACTTTATTTAAGCATTTCATTTAGGAAACAATTACTGTATGTTTTTGTCTAATATAATTAATAGGTCAAGCAGCACTTATTAAGTCTTTAGGCATTAATTAACATTTAAAAATTATCACATATGACACATTAATTAGATATCAATCACTTATTAGAACTACTGACATTTAATACGCGTATTAATTTATACCAAACTATCCTGCTGTACATATCTTTCCAAACTACAAGTGCTTGTAAATACTACTTAAGGAGTATAACATGCTAACTCTTATTTTGTCTTTGTAATCAGCATATACATAGAAACCTGATTAATACCTTACACAATTTAGTCATAAAAATTTATCTATGTCTTTTCAGTTCACTAATAAGTTATATGATTTGATATAAAATGCATAACATGCATATTAAAATACTTTTTAAAACATCATAAAAATTAATATTATCTTTGTTCTCTTTCTGTGTCAAATTCGAACTTAAATCCTCTTCTGATTGTACTGTCCTGTCCTGAGGAATGAAATACAAATGTCCAAGTGTTAATTGCTGACCTCTCTCACCCCTTAATTATTCATTCTTGTATCTTCTTTGATACTTCCCTTGCATAGCTATCCCCTATTGTCAAGATCTTGCCACTAGACATTTCACAGGCATGATCTCTCTCTCAACCTAATTGCACTTATTATCAGTCAATTTTTATAATACTAACTAGATACTTAGTATGACATATATAACCCCTACATGGTGCCCAAACTTTACACAACTAATGTCCATGGTGTCAGCTTCAAAAGAAAACAGAAAGCTAAGTTTCTTCTGCACATAATCTTTTATAATTTTTCCATTAATAAATGCACAAACCCTTAAGATTCTCATATATTTGCAACCATGCTGGTCAAACAGAAATGGCTTGTTTATTTCTTAGATGTTTCTTGTCTAAGGTATTCCCTATGTGATAAATTAGGGTGGACTTTTAAAGTGTGCAAATATGGAGATTTTCTCAGCTTTTTCTGTACATTTGTTTGAAACTGTATTGGGCTGGGTTACCTGGAAGAAAAAGGCAGTATGTCAGTAGCCTGCAGCAGAGTGGGTATGGGGTGCTTTAAACATGCATTTCCATGAGTTGACAACAACCTCGTTTATCTGGTTGCCTCTATTCCGCTCAGTGAACAGCAGCATCTGGCAGTGGGACATACTCTGCAGTGCTATCCATGTGAAGATACAGCCAGAGCCACAGAAGAATGTGAGAGTGAGAGTTAACCATACAAGTTTCACCTGCGATGCATGAGACCTGACAGTTCTGTAGCATGAATGTGATGGCTTAATTGGACTAGCACAGATAGCAAGAAGTAGTGAAAGCAAGCTCTCCAGATGTTCTGGGAATATACATGTGAGTACCCATACTGTCATCTTCCATTACAGCTGTTAGCTGGATTAAGATACCAAATGTAGGATAAAATGCTTTATTTTCACTTTTTGCTTGCAGTTTTGACTAATCCTAAAGGTGACTTTATGCAAATACTACACAATTGTCCTATGAGAATAAGAATCAGACCAGTAAAGAATGAAAACTCTATAATCCCCTTTTTTCAGGAAGAAAACAAAAAGGCAGTTGACTGAAAGGCTAGATTTCAAGGAAACCTTGCAACACTGTGAGTCATGTGTATATTCTTTAGCCATTCCAGATGTGGGGATCTGAAGTAGACTAGTTTCCTAGGCTCTCAGTAGTTCACTGAGAATGACAAGCATCACCAATGAATAGTTCAGAGCAGAAACAAAACATGTCACGAGTACAACCCACAGCCCTTAGTTAAATGCTGTAACTCTCTATAAAATGCTCAAGGAGGATTAAATGGGATTCACAACAGACGGCCTGCTGTGCAAGGCTAATATAATAGAGAAGGTCAAGACAAATCCTACACTTATGTGAGACCAGGTTTAAAACTCAGAAACCTCTCCTGCACTATGCCACTGTGTCCCTTCTTTCAAAATAACAGGCACTTCTTTCCTGTAAAGCACAGAGGTCAGGTGACTACTCTTTAAATGGGATCCAGACAGAAGGGTTTCAAATCCACATAACTGTGTGGCTGCAAGATGCTGAGACATCTTTCCATTTTAGCACTGTGTTACTTTTCAGAAATAAATGCAGAACTCATTGGGCTAGACAGAAAAGTAGAATCTCAGTGACCGTAGGCCACTACTGAAGGAGAGGACACCTACCTCTGACCCCATCTCCAAAGACGGTTATACTGCTTTATAAATCAAAAAGCGAATGAAGCCATGAGCAGCCCTAGCAGCCAAGATCAAAACTCATATTTTAAAGTTTTAACCCCCACCAAAACGTCACTTTGGGTGCTTGCTCTTTCCACTGCTATGCATCTGCTTGGAGGAACTCATTGTCTCTTGACTTTAGGAGATCCTTATTTTCTTCTTTTTTAAGCCCACATTTAAGACTGATTTGTTTTCATTGACTTTTAACTGACATTAGCTAATTATTAACTCTGCAGGATAGATTAAATTTTAATTTTAATGTCATTGTAAAACACCATGAGCTGCCTCAGCATGATAAGATGCTATAAAATTTTAAACTGTTGTTATAAGTTATCCACCTGTTCAAAACATTAAAAATCTACACGTTTAAATCAATCACACTGCACTGGATGCCCCATCAAGGCTAATGTTGATAAATTGTACTCTTAGCTCTGGTTGATACAGAGTCATTATTCTACAGAACAGTACTTTGGACTTCATTTTGTAGCAGTTTAGTTGGGATTGCAGTGTCATTATTCAAAATCCTAAATACACTCCAATGCATATTTTCCTGTCTGCTAAATTGCTCAGAGATTATCCTGACTAAACAGTACCTTTGAGGTTCTTTCCGGTGTATAAGATGTATGCTGGATATGTATTGTTCTAGAAGGAGTTTCTGGAAGTATTGTTGAATGGTAGAAAGGCATATGTTCACATAGTTCTTGCCATTTCTGGGCCAGATCAGAAGAATTGGATAAAATGACGTCCAGAAAAAAACCTACACATTTCTGTCTCAAGTGACAATGGAAGAATCTGCAGGCTAAAACAAATGAAATTTCAGTCTCAGGCATGGTATATAGTCAGGGAAAATTCACTTATTCTGGTTTGTCTATCTATAAAGTAGGACTAATATTTCCCCCCTGTCTATCTTGTCTCTTCACTTGGTAAGTTCACTTAGGTAAGTACTATTTCTTATGGAAAGCAAGAAGGTTATTTCTAGAGCTCCAATACAGAAAGACAGCACACTGAGGCTGCATATTTTAGTAGACATAGTTCTGCAGTGAGGTAGCAGACTTTACTACGTCCTGTTCTTCTTGTTCTCAGAAAAAGTTTGCAAGTAAACCAAAAGGCACGGACTTCATAATTTTATTATAACTGAAACAATCTTCAGCAGCCCTGCAGCTGAATGACCTCTTCAGCTCATTCATCATTTTCACATAGAGAAATATAAATTCTTTATAACACTACAGAAAAAGGCTACATTGTCTGACGTATGTGACAGTAGACCCTTCTTTTTCCCTTTATAACACATTCCTGATGATTCCTAGAGTAGGAGGAATTCATCGAACAACTCCCCAAAGAGATGAATTAACTTTGGGGGGTTTTTTTTGAGGGTGCAGAGTCAGGGGAGAGATACAAGAGTATTTAGCTGACTGCATGTGGCTTAGCATGGGTTTACCATCCATACACATCTAGGACTGTTCTTCCTGCAATCAATGTCTGTGTGTAGGATACTAAGAATCTGTTCTCTGACAGTGATTACTAGTATCAGTGTATCTGGTGGATGACAGAGGGACCATTCATAGGTTCTGAGGTTAAGAAGCATGAACTGGCTTGCATCCGTGATGCTAAAAGCACGATTACTCTAGTGCAAGCTCCCTGGGCCCACATGACATAACTCTTCACCTTGCATCTCTCAAGGATCTGTGTGTTGCTCTTATGAATACAGTGTGTAATTACTATTTCAGTGAATCTTCAGTTTAAAGTGTTTAAAAACATGATACATTTTTTGCTTCTGAAGCTGAACATACTGACATATGTGAATAAATGTTCCATGTCCTGAGCTGTCTTATGAGTTTTTCAAGCATTATCTTAGAGACAGTATGTTGTAATGACCCAGAACATAGTGAAGAAGACAAAAATCAAGAAGAAAAGAAAAGCAAATTCTTGTGTCCAAGATTTCTCTCTGGAACTCTTATTCACCAAAATAAGACTTCCCTAATTCTGACTAAAAATCAGGGAAGCAAAGCTTGTAGATTATTTAGACAATGTCTAGATTTCAGGGGAAGGGGTGGAAACCTTTAATACTGAAACATGCTTTTTTCCTAGTACAGAGAAGTCCTTTAGAGCTTTGAAAAAATGTAGTGTGTCTTTCTTTATAACTGTAATTGTTGTTTGCCTCTTTCTGTTTGGAATATTTTTAGTAACATAGTAGTGGAAAGATGAAATTTTTGGCAGTTTTTTTCCAGATGTGTGTGGAGCATTTGTGTCCTAACTGTTTCCACAAAGCAATTTTGTGTAAGCTACAAGAGATACTACAACAAAGGGGATTATGGAGTCCTGACATACTGTGTCATCTGTCATTTCTGACAAATGTAAATGCAAGAATAAAATGCTAGATAGAAAATAAGAATGTATGAGTCAGGGTTGAGTGAAAGGGCATCAAAGTCTTTGTTTCCAGACATTTTTTCTTTACCTCTGTTGTTTTTCTCCAATTTATCTGCATAGTGAATTTCTTATTCTGAGTTTTTCTTGGATGTAAATTTACCTTGTATTTTAAAGAAACAATACAGACCAGCGGTGGCTGTGAAATTGCTGCTAGTTTCTGTTAAAAGAAAATATATCCAACAGCCCAAGAGAAGCGAGGCGGATGCTGCTCCACTTCCCTACATCCAACTGATAGTGAGGTTGCCGATGTGTTGTCAGCAGGTATACACACTAAGTACACATATACACCACACATATCCATATACACATGGCCAGCCCCACAGTTTACAGACAGACACACACACAACACCCACACAAATACAGACAGCACCAACAGCCTCCTCTCTGTTTGAGCAGAGTGGAGGTCCACTAGTCAGAATATATATATATATGTACATGTGTACAGGTGGATCCCTGCACAATTGAGCTCAGGCACTCAGTCTGTCCTGCAGCAGTCCCAGGATTCCAGTCTGCTTAGTTGCTGGCACACTGTTACACTCACACACACAAAACTGGAGAGGACTTCGCTGGTCCCAGTAGCCGATTCCCCTGTGCTTTCACCCTTGGACACACAGGCTGGCCCTCACAGGCCCATCCACCTCCTTGATCCCAGTTACTTCACCTACCTACTGTCTATCTCAGCTTGGTTGTTGCTAGTGATCCCATGCTCCCACAAACATCTGCACTCACTCCACTTGCTGTACCACAGATATAGGGGCATCTGTGATCCCTAGTCTGACTCCAGTTGAAGCACTCACACACTCATACACACCTTCCCATGCCTCCCTCTGCCCCCTATGCACATAGAGTAGAAAGCCCTCACCCAGGAAAGGGTTAGAAAAGAATTTCATAAGATAAGACAGACTGTACCAGTCAGGTGCAGGACATATAGCCAGAAAAGTATACTTACTAGCCAGTTATTCACATACAAGTCTCCTTTATCCCCTTGACACTCTATTTCCCACACTTGTTTCTCCTAAAATCACCTAAATCCCACTCTTGTGTCCCTCCAGTGCCTCCCTTTTCTCCTCTAAATGTCTCATAATAAATCCTGTGCAATGGTGAACTTCTCTTCCCCTGAATCCCGTAGCGTGTCCCACAACCTTAAGCAACAAGCCCATTAGTCTGAATGGTTACCTGGATAGCTGCTGCTGCTGACTCTTCATAATGGATTCCATGCCTAGTTCTGCTGGATCAGCCCTGAGAGGCACCTGGACAGGGTGTTTGCTCCTCAGGAGTCTTTAATTTGGGTTCCTACTTGCCATTGTGTATCCCAGTGCTCTGCAGCTTTCTGCAGATGGGCCTCCGACGACCTAATGGCCCTTTATGATACACCTTGGAGTAGTCCAGCATGATGTTATTTGGACTCCCCTTCTTGCCATTGTCTTGAGCTCCTTTGTGAGCCAGCAGATGAGTTTTGTCAGTAAACCTAACAGTTTTAGCCTCCTACATTAACTTAGTACTTGCTGGAGACCATACACCCCCAGCTTTCAAAATTTCATTTGATTTTAATCAAGTAGTTTCAGTTTCAGTATTTAATTGGGAATTGCTCACATTCTCTGAAAAAGGGATATAAATGTTTTCCTAGCTATGAAGAAACCTTTACAGTGGTGACCAGAATTAAATTAATTTTTATAACTATGCATTCAGAATGCATATAGTTCTTATCTCTTCAGTATCCAAGATCATGCTGAGTACTCTTTAATATAATTTTCTTGTTTGAGGTAGAACAATTTATGCCCAAGAACTTCTGCAAAGGTGATAAGAAATGACTACTCTCATCTTCCGGCAGAGATCCAAATGCAGCAGCTTGCCCTGTGCTCTCCAAATGTATATCTTGAGCTCAGGTGGGTGTTGGATGCATATCTCTGATATCTGAATGGAGTTAATATTCTCCCTTTAAATCTGTAGTACCCAGCAGAAATATTTCTCTCCATTCAGACCAAGTAAGCATCAGCATGTGTAAAACTATTGACTCTATATTTGCCAAGGGTGAGGGCGTTAAGTAACACTGTACCTGCACACCTCCCCGTCTATCTTTCAGAAAACGTTTCACTTATTCTACAAGTGGGATTTCACAGTCTCAATGACATTTGGGCTTTTTTTTGTTAGGTGTGTTTCTACTGTTTCTCAATGGTTACATTCTATGGTAATTTTTTTTTTTTTGCTTTGATCTTGGTCCTCTATGCACTACCTTTAGAAAAGCACTCAGACTTTCAGAAGGTGAAAATGGAACAAGAAATACACTGCAAAATCTACAAAAAATTATTTTGCAAGACTTAAGGATGAGTAAAATCTTATATTTTTTTATGGATATTTGCAGAACAAGCTGCTCAGGAATGAAAAATGGAAAAAAATTACATGCTATCCATGTAAACTTTGGAAGAACATTAAGAAAATTATCCACTGAGAGTGTAAAAAAAACTTAAAGTTTCCGTGTTACTAGATGAAATCCCTGTCTTGTCTGGGTGGCTTGCTGACTGCTGCTTTTGCAGCACCACAGGACGTAATACAAATGAATCTGCATTACCAAAGAGTCTAGAAAGTTTAAAACCTCTATTTAAAGTATAGGGAATAAAAACCAGTTCTTAAGTAAAATTGTCTTTCAGGAATAATATTTTCTTTTTATTTTTTGATAGACCAGAATTCTTCAGGATATTATAACTGTATAAAATTGAACTGAATAATAATTAAAAAAAAAAAAAAAAACACAAAAAAAAAAAGGTTGTGCGAAGGAACATCTATTCTGGAGTTCATTTAACCTATTCTTAAAAAATAATCACTAATACAAATAACAGCTCCTCTATGGAGTAGCTGTCTGCCTGATTAGTAAGAAATAATTTTCCCAAGGGGAATGACTTCTTACCTCAGTTGTTGGGGTTTACAATGTGAGGGTCTGCATCTGAGTTAAGTAATTAAGCCCTTAAAAAGCCCTAAGTGAGCTAAGTGATTAAATCCAGGGAGTGATCCATCTTACCTTACATTTTGCTTATGGAAATGGTCAATAGAAATGCAGCCTGGTCTCAGTTCAATTGCCACATGTAGGTATTCAAGATACCATGAGCTATATCCCTGTGTGGCTGGCAAATATGACATGGTACTTACAGGGAAGATGTGACCTGCAGACAAAGAGACATAGGTCTTGTGAAGATATCCAAAGGTACTCTTGAGCATCTGAGAGGGCTCTAGACACATATGCTCTGCCAACTCTTAAGAAATCTTCTTGTTTAAGCAAAATATATATCATCAAAAGAGTCTAAGCCATCTGAGTTGGCCTAGTACTTAGGCTATTACCATGCTGTATGTTCTGTCCTAGGTTGCCGGGGTATTAAAGAGGTACACAGTGAGATCCTGACCTGACACAGGGCAGGACTGCTTCCCAGGGGTGTGTTTAGCCACAGAAAATGGGAGTAGATGATACAGATGCAGCTTATATCTCTCTGTTGATGTTAAGGGAACCCAGACAATTAGTTTAGCCTAATTTCTGATAGTGAGATGAACCTTACATTTTCTGAGTATAGGATCTTTGCCAAATCAGGATCTTTGCCAAATCAGTATCTTTAATAATTCCATCTTTGTGAAACTGCATAAATAAATTGATTTCCTGAAAGAACTGATTACATACTCTAAGGACATAGGTCACTCCTGCAGGACAAAGACAGGCAGACTCAGAGAAATTATTTTCAGGAAAAAAACCAGAGATGTGAGACTTCTTAATTTGTTAATAATTTTATGAAATCAAGGATGAGTGAATTCAGCATAGAAAATACTTTAATGTCCATATGTTCTTATCATGGTACATTCTTGATTTGACTTTAGATGTTAGACAATATTATAATATGAATGCTCATAGGTAATTGTATCTTATGTTTCAATATTAGAAAATGTTATTTTCAGAGTTACTTCCATTTAGCTTTCTAGAATTTTTACATTTAAATTCAGTTTTTATTAATGAAATCTAATAAGGTATAGATTTTAAGTATTTACTACAACCTAAACAATCTGAAATGCAATAAAAATCCTCATATAGTTAATTGAACAATTAAATTATTTAGCTAATCTGCATCTGACAATATGCACACTTCATATAGTCATACATTAATTTTAGGTAGGACTGCCTCTCTTCTTTTTCAAAAGCAGCTTTCAAACAGTATGAGTACTTGAGGTTTTGCCATTATATTTCTCTTTGTAAGCATAGGCAACATTTTGAATGTACAGATTATTTGAGAATCATTAATCATGCCTACAATTATATAGATATTTCATAAATTGAGACTAAGCTTTAAAAACCCAGGTAGCCTTGGCTTCCAGGAATTCCTGTCAAAGAGACAAAGAGAAAACTATTTCTTTTTCTGAATAATAGAGGTAATTCTTGAGTCAGTTTTTCTAATGTCCTGGCACAGTGTCTCAGACAATAATGTCTGGAAAGAACATAGTAACTCTCTGGAATGCATATGAAGACGTTCGTGAGTCAGACCAAGACTATTATAATAGAAATATAATTTTCTATTACTTCCTAGCATAGATGATGAAAGAATAACAAATAACAAATAACAAATAAATGTTCAGTGTATCTGAGATACATCTCAGTTGACTTTACGCCAAAAGAGTGACAATTACTGTCTTTAGAAACAAATAAAGAAAGAGCAGACTTATAAGGGTTGCTGTCCATTTCCCTTGATTGCACACATAACATAAGACTAAGATTAAATACGAATATACTGGTACAATGAATTCAGTAATGTAATTTAATAGATTTTCAACCATTTCTACCATTAGGTATATTCATACAGGCAGTGGCCATCCCAGAGAAATATTGTGCATTGCTCTAAGTAAAATCTACCCTAGATATATACTGCACCTGCTGATATCTTAGCAGTGCAGTAATAGACTTAAAATGGTAACTAATTTTATACACAAAATTTTATGAACAGATTCACTTCTGATAAAGAGTATTTGTCAAACAATAGTAATAGTTTAGATGTTGACCCCCAGGAGAAGTACACCAAGATGACAGGTGAGACATATCTTTGATTAGTTTAGTATTAAACATATGGAACATAAATGAAATTCTGCAGCTTCAGGGTTTAAGGAATGTATAACTAAGAGGGGTTTTTACTGAATATTTCATTCGTTGGTGTACATAACTGTCTCTGATGTTACCTCACAGGAAGACCCCCACAAGTCACAAAGAAGAAATGAGAACCGAAGGAAAGACGGAGGTATTCCAGACTGTTCTGGTATTCAGAAACATTCTGGCTGTGTTTCTTCTGGAGTTCAGACGGGTCAATTACAAATTTACATTTTTTTCTTTAGAGCAACCAGGAAGAAAAGCTATCAGTGTGTTCTAGCTGTGTTTGTTCTTAAGATACTGATCAGGGAACCATGGACTTCCAATTAAATCTGATGATTCAAATACCATAACACTGTCCTAGAATACTGTGTATACAGTAAGAATGAAAAGGAGAAGTAGTACATCATCTGTGACCTGTGATTCTCTATTGTTCCGGCTGATAAAGCAGTGGGTCCCTTCAGGGAGTGTAGGTCAAGAGAATATGAATAAATACATTTGGATGACTTTGCTTCAGGACCAGTTGGTGTCAAATTATGGAAAGCACCAAACTAACATCAGCAAAGATGCTTTAGCTCAAAACACGCAGACATAAGTGAAAAGATGATACCTGTAAAGATTTTACAGATCAACGATATTCTTACACAATAAAAACAAATCTTATTTAATAAAAGACAAACATAAATTCTAAGTCCTGCTGGTATTTGGTAGGGTTTGGTTCTCTAGGTTTACTGTGTGAGCTTGTCCCTGGACCTCCATGTCCAAGATAGAAATACACAGATGAAAGAGTGCTATGCAAATGCAAATGACTAGTTAATAGGATTCTTGGTGTCCAAGAGCATCCACAAATAGAAAGAAAATGGTTTTTAGCATTTAATATTTTTGTTTAGTAGTTTTTTACTTCCTTTCTTTTCTAACCATCAACATATTGTACCAATTATTTTAAAAGCTGTTTCCCAGTATTCTCATTGCTGTTTAGTAACAAAGGTTACAATTTTGACTTGCCCCCTCCTTATTTTCTTCAGAGCAAGCAATGTCAAATAACAGTTTAATGAGTATCCTACTATCTCAGACCTTTGACTAACCCAGGAGCTGTGTAAAACCAATTAGAAGTGTACATTTGCAAATTGGATGCATACAAGCATGACCAAATCCCCTCTCCCCCTTCCCACAATAAACCAGGACTTGATCGTAGCTAAACTCATTTTGAAAACAAGGTTTGAAGACTCCTTTGACGATATGTATGTTGCTAAATCTTGATATCTAGATTTTTTTTTCTTCAGCAGCTCAGCTCCTGACCCAAATGGAATCACTGATATATTCGCTCCTTAAAGCCAATGCACTTCCAAGGTCCAGACAGACGATCTTAGGATTACTTTGTTTTAAAATTTGTTACTGCTTTTTGGTTTTCCTTTTTTTCCCCCACATTAATCCTTCTGTGAAACATCTGAAAATATAGAATGATCAAACAAAAATGTGTTTTAAGGAAAACAGAAATTTTTGTTTCATCGAACACTGGACAAGCATATAGGGTTTTCAGTTTTGCAGACATTGGAGTTCCACTTAAGATGCCCACATCTATTCTGTTCAGCAACCAGGTGCTACTACAGAAGGGAATGTGCCCTCAGTTCTGTCTGTGAGCCCTGTGCAGATGTGCTGTGGTTTGACTCCAGAATGGCAACTCAGCCCCACAGAGCTGCTCACTACCTTTCTGACATGAGATGGAAGGGAGAATTGAAAGACTGAAAGTGAGAAAACTCATGGGTTGAGATAAAGATAGTTTAATAAGTAAAGGAAAAGTCACACACACAAGCAAAGCAAAACAAGGAGTTAATTCACTACTTCCCATTGTCAGGCAACCATCTCCAGGAAAGCAGGACTCCATCACGTGTAACAGTTACTTGGGAAGACAAAATGCCATCAACTCTGAATGTCCTCCCTTTCTCCTTCTTCCCCCAACTTTATTACCAAGCATGACATCATATGGTATGGAATATCACTTTGGTGAGTTGGGGTCATCTGTCCCAGTTGTGTCCCTTCCCAACTTCTTGTGCAACCCCAGACTACTCACTGGCAGGTCAGTGTGAGAAATAAGGCCTTGACATTGTGTAAGAACTATTCAGGAAAAGGTAAAACATTTCTGTGTTTTCAACACAGTTTTCATCATAAATCCAGAGCACAGGACCACACATTACTTGTGAAGAAAACTAACCCTATCCCAGTCAAAACCAGTACAATATGTCAAGTATAAGTATCCCAAATGGCAATAGATGGGTAGTCAACAGCATGAAGTCCACACCCATCTAAAAACATAAGCTGCAATAAAAGAAGATACTGTAGTGTCAGCAAAAAATAATGAAATTCCAACTAGCTTTTCAATAAAAATATACTTTATGAGAGGCATGTCAAGCAAAAGGACAGGCTTCTCGTGCCCTCATTATCCTTTCATTCATGGAATATACTATATAACCTTTTATGTTATCATAATTCAATGCTCTTAGAACATATAACATGCAGCTATTTATAACATTAATACTTCACATTGCTTTTTAAAGAGAGGGAGAGAGAATTAAGCCAGGGTAAAATATTTGATAAAATCCAAATGTTGTCACTGTTTTGTGAAGACATTCCTCCAGAATAAGTTTAGGGATTTGTGTCTGGATGGTCTGACTCCAAATGTTCCAGGTTGTAACGTAAGGTAAAGAACCCACCACCAGGATGGCCTTGAAGACTCAGTAGGCTCATATAAGAGCTATTTAATTTAATTAAAAAAAAAAAAAAAAAAAAAAAAGATAAGCCCTTTCTTTCATGGAGGAGTCGGGAATGAAAAATTATAACCAAATACACACCTCAGAAGAGTAGTCTTGTCTCCTCTTGGACTCTATCTACAAGCACACATTGTCTGCAGTCCTTAACCTCAGCAATGGGGGTAACAGAGCACACTCAAGCTAAATTTGCACTTGGAAGCACAACTATTGAAACAGATTGTTCTCCATTTTGTGAGGAAAAAAATAGTCTTTGGAGTTGCTCAGTTCTTCACAACATGAAAATAAAGGTCAGTATTAGTAATAATGAGGCAGCCAGTAATGCTAAATGTTAGTAAGTGGCCATAATGCACTTCAGTACATGTAAAAACACCTCATGTATTCCAGATAAGTATACTCAGCAAGTCCATTAAGTGGCATATTAAATATAAACCATAAAACAAACAGAAGAACATCAACTCTTTAATGATAGCAAACAACAATCAAATCTTTAGGTAAAAATCATTGTCCATGTAATAAGACAAAGTGCCCTTTTTAAACAAAGTCCTTTTCCGGGTTATCCATGCTCCAAGGCAGAACCCTTCAGGTTTCTCCTTCTGTGAGCAATGTGATTTGCTCCCCCATCTAACTTTTTTTTCAGAATTATTTCCAAGAATGCATTCCAAAATGAATTTCCTTTTGAATAAATAGTAAGAGCTTGGCTGACCTGAACATTTCTCCCACCTTTCAGAATACATCCTAGGTTCAATATCAAGAAAATGTTCAATATTAGATCTGATAATGGGTTGGCATCCTTTATTTTTTATTTTTTCAACAGTAACATTTTTTTAGCAGTATGTTTCAGAGTAGCCTCAAGATTGGAAAGTGTAGGCTGTTATGCTCTCCTGCTTTTATAATGGGAGATCATTTGTCCACACTTCCGCTTAGCTAAGAACACTGTCTGCATCAATAGTTTTTTTCTTACTCTTGATAATTATTGTTATTTGCAAGTTTCCTCACATCTGTCATTATGTTACCGTGTAATTAAAAAACAAAATAAAATTAAAAGTGTTCATGCACTTAAAGGAATATATGTATTATTTCTTAGGTCCAATACATTGGCACGGTGTTAGCCCTACCCTTCCTCCATATTACAGGTTTCATTATTTAATCTCATGTTCAAGGTAGAAAAAAGCTGTTCTCTAAGCTACCCACCTGCCCCACTGCAGGTGTCAGGGGACAGAACTAGTCAGATATGCAACTTACATTTACATGATAGGTCTTCATTTCAGACAGTCCTAGAATGGTAAATATTTAATACTTAATACTGCAGACAATAAAAATATCCAGTGCTTTCAATACTTTGTGAGGGAGCATCTGGGATGCTAAATATACAGGCAAGGTCAGAAGGACTGAATAGCATCTCTGGTTAATAGCATCTCTAACTTATATTTCAGAAATCAGGCTGTCTCGTCTTGTCCTTCTGGTTACCAATTGCAATAATCATTAAAACTGTAAGAGCAGTTGCATCTTCATGCATCCAATTTTCAACCATAGTAATGAACAGATAGCTAAGGAAGAATAAAATCAGCAAAAACATGCATGGTACTTCGTCCTAATGATCTCACAACCTCCCACTCTCTATTAACAGTTAAGAGGCTTCATTAGTTGGACATTATTTCTATGGATGTATGTATATTATGGCTATAGTTTGTGTGCCTTTTTAGTGAATGTTCTGACCACCTACATTTTCTGCCCTTTAATTTGCGTCACATGATAGTCCTGGAGCTTTTAAGCTGAATATCTTCCAGATGATACCCAACTAAAGCCACTCCAGGACTACACTCAATGCACTTGGATTGCTAACTGTGACTGACCAATATAACACAACAATGGAAGAAGGCTCAGAGGAAATGGGCCTGTAATGTGTCGGTGAAGCTCAGAGTATGACTAACAACAGCTGTTGCAAAGAAGCTGACTTCATCTCAACATGAAGGGGATGGGAGGGTGGCCTTTGTTGTAGATAAAAAGCTATCAATAGTTGGGTGGATCTCCCTCAGTAAAATGAAAGAGTCGAAATGTCTCCCTGAGTTAACATGGGGATAGTGAATGCATGGATCAGACCAATAGAGAGTACAAAAACTGAACACCTAACAAAATAGTTTCAAAGACAACAACAGGCTTGAGCTGGTTTCAAGCCACATATTGCTTCCTGGAGACTGGGGAGACAGTGTTGTGGCAATGAGCATATTATAGGGACAGGTAATGGGAATCATACTAGTGTTCTGATTGAACTGTGTATTGCAGTTACGTTATATATTTTTTATATTTGTAAGTGTAACTTACATTTGTGTTGTGTTATGAAATACAGTTTTTACCACATTGCTAAGTCAGAAATTCCATGTGACATCAACTATCTTTAAATAAGTATATTTTATATTAAATATACCCTCTACACTCACAGTATCTGAAAGAAGCTGATTAGAGAGTATTTGACTCTGACACTAGCAGCCCTTTTGTCGACAAGACTTGATTAGAGCTAGTCTAAATTAAACCTTAGTACTTAAGTGTCAACATGGGGTTCTCAGGACTAATCGTTTCACCCTACCCATCCAACTTCATGGAACATAATGATGTATTTAGCTTATTCATTTACTGATTCATACAGAATTTCTTTTCCATAAATTTCTCAGCTCTTTACTTGATCCCAGGTAAATTCTAAGCATCCAAGTGATCTGTGAGCTTACTCTAGCAAAAGAAACTACTTCGCATTCTAATATAAATACAGTCAACAGCTATGGTTATGAAGCAAAGAAAGTATGCTATCTCTAAAAGCTGTGATTAGGGCATGTCCTGTGTCCTATGTGCCATCAATTCATACAGGATTCTCACAGAAAGCTTGCTGAGATTCTGTAGTGCAACTTAGAAAGCAAGTAAATCTGGTCATGAAGTCAACCACAGCACGCACTGAAACTTATGTAAATATCCTTAACCAATGAAGTATGTACTAGTGTGAATGTTTGCCTCTGCAAATTCCCTTGAGGTATGTAGGGCTTACTGTATGTTGTAATCTCCTCAGAACTGTGAATATATACAGCTTTTTGACCTACAGTGCTCCTAGCACGTCAGGGAGACACAGACATGTTTCAATAGCAATCACACAGACTTCTGTGTCTGTCTGCACAAACAAGGTCAGAAAGAAACCTTGTCTTGCTGTGTGCTTACAACTCTAAGGTCACAGTAAGTCCTGTGATATGAAGCCTAAAAAGTGCTCTTTATGCTAATAATAAATACAAATTAATTCTATATGTGAATAGCTTCTGAAAATTTAAAGCAAATGTTGTAAATCTGAAATGGTGACCACCAAAAAGGTGAAATCCATATCTTTCTGAGATCAGAACTTTTAAATAATTACATATGACAAATTATTTAGCACAAATAATAAAAAAGTAAGACCAGAATATTCAAAACTAAGGGCCTACACTTCATAACCTATAGCTTTACTTAGGCACTTAAATAATTGTAAGCCCTAGGCATAAAAATGTTGCCCATAGTTCTTGCTATTTGATTCAATGTTTTCAATTAACTTCAAGTGATTCTCAATAAAACATAAAATACAAAGCTAAAGTGTTTTTAAGGACTAATATATCTCAGAGAATGAAAAATCCTCTCTTGCACATATTCATAAAGTAAGGCCACAGAGTCTACATCACAGATTTTATTTTCATCTAAAAAGAAAAGAAGATAATTCTAGTGCACCCAGTTATTCAGAACATAAGCAGGAAAATATTGTTTTCCTTATAACTTAAACAGATACCTTTGATGTCTTTGACTCTTATTCAAAACCATTTGAAACACTATTTGCAAATTAATTTTCTGAACATAGGAAACTATTCTAGAGCCCCCAACATACGAAGGATGTCAACCAGTTGGAGCGAGTCCAGAGGAGGCCACAAAGACGACCTGAAGGCTGAAGCACTTCTCTGAAGAAAGGCTGAGAGAACTGGGCTTGTTCAGCCTGGAAAAGAGAAGGCTTTTGGGAGACCTTATTGGAGCCTTCCAGCACCTGAAGGGGGCCTACAGGGAAACTGGCAGGGGGCTTTTTACAAGGGCCTGTAGTGACAGGACAAGGGGTAATGGGTTTAAATTGAAAGGGGGGAGATTTAGATTGGACATCAGGAAAAAATTCTTCATGGAGGGGGTGGTGAGGCACTGGAACATGTTGCCCAGAAAAGCTGTGGATGCCCCATCCCTGGAAGTGCTCAAGGCCACTGTTACATGGACAGGCTTTGCATAGTGCCTAACTTCAGCAGTGCCCCAATCAAGAGATGATATGAAAGGTTTATAAATCAGAAAAAATTATATCAACACAACTAGAAAGTCTGTAGCAGGACTCCTGTCCTTCAAATACACATCCTGGCCTCTCAGGAAAGTGGAGTGACCAAGCTAACGTCCCCTCCTGGGATGTATTCAGGACCAGGATGGAGGGGGCTTTGAGCAAACTGACCTAGTGGAGGGTGTCCCTCCCCATGGCAGGGGACTTGGAACTAGATGATCTTTAAGGTCCCTTCAACCCAAACCATTCTATGGTTCTATGATTCAATGATTCTATGATAAAAGAATCTGCTACAAAAAAACTTTGAAAAATATATCAGAACTTTTTTAGCATTAAATCTTTTGTCAATTCTCCTAAAAGAACCAGTAAAATTGGCATGAGTCATATCCTTTTGTTTGCTTGTTTTATCACTAAAATAATTAGGGACCGCAGCAGGATTGACAGGTACTGGAACTTGAAGTGAGGGAAGATTGTATTGTATCCCAGATCCTCACATTAGAAGATGGGAAGGTCAACAGACACTTTCTGTTCTGTATCATAAGAATGCATTTATGTCGTGTTACGGGACATGAAGATTCAAACTCAGAATTTAAGAAAGAGCACAATCTTATGCTGGCCCTGTAAGGAACCAAGACTTCTCTAGAAATTTAGAGGCTGTGGCTGGCCTTTTATTTCCCCTTTCAGTGTTAAAGGCTGTTTAGAATTCAACAAAGAAGTATATATGCTGAGCAGAAACTAAAGTAACATCATCCTACCCCAAACCAGAGATTTTCAATTACTACAGGTCTTTCATAGGTATATCTTTTTTCCTAGTAAACAGAGCAGTGAGGCTGTTTTTTTCTTTTAAGTGGTGCATGCAGTGAGACTCTGGGCCACCATATCAGCCTTTTTATGGCAGGGAGTGTAATTAACCTTACCTAAATTTAAGTTATATACACTATCTGAGCTAGTGATCTATCTGTATGTGAAGTAGCATTCCTAGTTTCATTGCCAAAAGAATGGGGCTATTTTAGGGCCCAGTTGTTCTGTATAATCTCTTAAATTTTCTCTTTTTTTTCCACTGGTTATTAAAGGGTTTTGAGGTGACTATCTCAGATGCCACTATCCATATTTGGTCAGATGATCTCCAAACAATGTACGTGGTAGATTTACAAACATAAATTTTGTAGATATGTGGAACTGCACTTAAGATCTGGTACATTTCATTTTCTGTTTTAAAAAAATAATGACAGTTCCTTAAAAATACTCTAAACAAATACAGATAAAAAAACAAAGGATTTTTGGGATATATAAAATGGATTTAGATACATAAATAATTATCTTTAAATGATTGTCAATTTTTCATAAGTAAGCTAAACATTTTGAGTACGAGATTATGTAAATAATCTGGAAAGACATATATTACTAACAAATAAGTTTTTGCTATCCAAAGAATTACATTGTTTACATTTCTTTTTATATGATTAGTGTTCCAAGATGACATTAGTATTATGTACAATGTTTTCAGTCTTCTATGATACTTTAAAAGGAATGTAACTTTTTTACAAAAAGCTTATTTCTGCATATGTGAAAGATTTTTTGACAAAACTGTTCAGTTAGCTATTTGATATTACAGAGGAAACTTTAGGTGAAATTACAGTTATTTTTTTATGACATATGAATAGACACAAGTAAACTGTTGATGATGGATATAAACCTCTGATATATTCCAATGAACATAGCTGGAAAATAACCTTGTATATATATTTTCAAAGCCACTGATGACTCCTGTGAAAGATAGTTCAGGTCCAAGTAAAAGGAATAAGAATGTTACAGCAAAAACCGAACAAACATCTGGAAATTCTTAGGGTTATCCAGAAAGCTTCCATTATTTTTTGCTGAAATTCTAGCTTCTCTGAATTTCATGGGATTTTTTGATTGCTGATCTCACTGAGGTAAAAATATCACATTCTATTTTTCATAAATATACAATAAGTGTTCCTTTTTCTGGTTGAGAAGAAACTAATTTTACGTGTGAGAAGTCTCCTTTAGTTTTACTTGTATTCCTCGCAAACTGATTGACAATCTTTAACTTTGAAGGCATTCACAAGTTTTATAAGTTCTATTCAAGAAGAAATCAGACTCCCTAATATTCCAGCTGAGTTCAGTTTTATTTCAATCTTTCTGATTAATATTGTTGTGAGACAGAGAAAGAGAATTCCAAGAGTCATTTAACAGTTATGACTGATGTCACAGAACCAGAATATTTCTATCAGAAAGATCAGGGCCTTGATTTATGATTTTCATTTAGTTGTAATTAATTGGAGTGCAATTTGAAATTTTATAACTTTGAATCTTTCCAGAAGTGTTGCTAAGAACAGAAATAGTTCTCTGTTAAAGGCCAAATATCTAAGCCCTTATCTTGTTTTGTCTTCTTGTATCCTCTCCTCTCCTCTCCTCTCCTCTCCTCTCCTCTCCTCTCCTCCCCGCTCCACTCCACAACTCTCTAACTCGAGGCAGTTGGAAAGTAGAAGAAAGTTAGGGAAACATTAAGGATATACTCTTCTAATCAGTCATTTCCTTACTACCTGGGTGATTACAACATATAATATTTTGTGTTGTCTTTTTATATATCTGATATTAAGGGACCTTTAATACCTTCTGAAATCACTATTCAATCTCATAAATTACCTTTGTTTTGTAAAGTAAAAAAAAAAAAAAATAATTTATATAGGTCTACTTCAAACAGTCAAATATTTCCACTTACAGAGTAGAACACAGACACTTTTTTGTAGATTATGATCTTGCAGAAAAGTTTATTAGAGGATATGAGCAATGCAAGCACTGTGAACAAAACAGATATGCAGGTTTACTCTATGACCAAACAAAAGATGTAAGTATTCTAAGAAAGTATTTTGTTCCATGCTAAAATCAGTATCAAAAGAAGTGACATTTTCACAAATAGTCTCTAGGCCAGATGCTTAACTTCTTTTAAAAGAGTTAGTGAGACAATTAAAAACTGACTGCGGGAAAACCTAAGATGTTGCAGACATATCTTCACCATTATTCAGACCATATATTAACTCCTGCAAAGTAAACCTTTATTATCGATCAGTATCTTTAGAGTGCTGACATCAAAACTGAAGATTCTTGTACCAAACTCATTATCATGCTATGTTTATAAGAACTCCACCTGTTTTTACTCTGTATTTGTTATGCATCAAAAGTTCAGTTTACAGTCTTATCCACTGTATCTTGTTTGAATCTTATTTTCCCTTAATAGAATAGTGATACTTGCAGGACATAAACTGTCTTCAAAAAAGGTATTTAGTAAGTGACTTAATCCTAGGGGGTTCACTGGTCAAAGAGAAGGAAAAAAATGTTGCTTTACAAATGAATTCCCTCCTGCAACAGTGGGAGAATAGAGCTCTAAAACAAAACCACAACGGAAGTTCATAACTCAGCTCTACTAAGCTTGTGAGATTTGAAACAGTTTTAACCCACAGTGATCATACTGACATGTACATGGCAGGGCTGTTCTGGACAACTGGAAAGCCATGTCGTCAACCAGAAACAGAAAAAAACACCACTGACTACAGCTGCAAGGAAGGATTTGCAGTGGCAGAGTTAAGGTACCTGTTCACATACCTACACAGGACAAGTATTATTAACTTACAGAAAGACTTCTGCACCTTCATTCGTCAGTCTTTTAGTGTCCCTATGCTGATATTCATCAGCTCTTTCTAGCATATTTACTTTTCATTAGGCTGTCCAAATGAAAGAGGAAAAAGGCTACTAATTCTTCAGTAGTGTCCTTCCTTTACTCCCAGAATATAAACTTCAACATTTCACTTAACAAAGCTCTTGTTTCTAGATTTCAATGACATAGTATGTTTTCAAGAGAAACTGATCAGATGATTTAATCACAGATAAATTGATAATTACACAATTAAGAAGAAAGTGAATGATGTCCAGATCTGTGAAAGAACTTGAAGAAAAGCTTAACTAAACACATAAAAGGTTATTGGATTATTAATATATTTTATTGGGTTGGGTATCAAGAACCAGTCACACACAAATAAACCTTGAGTAAATATTCAAGATTTAAAAATAAATATTCCAGTAAATCACAGAAACTTGTCCTAAAAACTCAAAATAACCTCTGTTTGTAATTCAACTGGAATACAATCACAAATTCCTATTTCAACTAGGAAAGTACCTATGGAAGAATGGCTCTGATCCCTCTCTGTGCTAATGCAACTTAGTATCTACCAGTCCAAAGACCAAGTGGTTTAAGGCCTGATATAACATTGAAAAGTTCATATTCTCTGTGTTTATAAAAATATATTTATAAGCAGTTATTAAAATATTTTTATATCATAATTATATAACTATAATTATGTATATATATATATATGGACCTCTCTTTCTAGCACAAGTGTTGTGTACATCAAAGTTGTTTGTTGATGAATGTACTGTTACTTATTCTTTTTGCTACTTTAACTTCTTAATAAGTGGGATATTTATGTAGCTATGTTCTAAAGTGGGTGAACATTATGAAGGTGAGACATTCTTCATCCTGGAAGAAGTGTGTGGATTGTTTGCTTGAAAATCAACAATGCACCATCAAAATGCAAAATCCATTAGAATGTTTAAATGTGCAGTTACAAACTATGACTCATAAAAAATGTCGTATTTACTATACCTTTCAAGTATAATAAATATAAACTTAACCATTTACAGAGGTTAAGGAGCCCATACACTCAGTTCTCACCAAGTAAATCTGTATTTCCAGTTAGATATTCGTTGTTCAGTGTTAAGATAACATTGATTTAGATGGGTGCTAATGATGCCCAAGCACTTTGACATTTGCCTGCACTGAAAATTCAATCTTGAATATATTAGAAAATAATTATAAAGACTTTTTACATACATTTTTTCACACACATAGGAAAATCTGATTGACATCCCCTTAAAACTAAAGGCCTAGCATAGTCCATGGATATGAATGTTCATGACTTTTATTTTACATTCTTACTACATTCTTATTTTAAAATTTATTCCCTTATTTTTAAATTTCTCCCATAATTTCCTCATTTTTTCCTCAAATGCAATAAAAACACCCAAAACAAAAAACAAACATATATGCTCAAACTTATTCTTCTCTTTTATGTGAAGTACTTATATATATTTCTTCTCTTACTATTTCCCTTTCACTGTAAAGAAAAAATAAAAATGTCACTATAAAAATGTTTCAGTTTCTCAAAGCAAAATATTTAGACTCTTTCCACACTGAAGTTCTGTCATAAAGTTTTTCTGAAAATGACATATTTTTGTAGATGTTAAAATTTCATCTAAGTTGCTTTTTTTGACAGAAAGCTATTCAGTCCAAAAAAACCCATCCATCGTATCTAGTGTTTCCTAACAGCTTGTCTTTGTTTCCCTGTATGTAAAGGACAGCACTGGAAATGGAAATCAAACCATACCATAATCTCTTCTCAAGGATATACCTCTCTCACTACTGAATTTGCTTTACTTGATTATTTTTACTCTCTGAAAATTAATAAATTTTTCATTCTAGCTTACATTGTGCCCCACTGCAACAGGGTGGACAAAAGGACTACTTTGCAATCCACAGTCTATGGTGCTTTTTTCTACCATAAGGGTTTTTCATCCTGTAAAAAGAAAACTGAGCAACCTGTATAGACACATATCATTAAATTTTGCCTATCAGCAGACCATAAGCAGCTCTTGAGTTCGATGTGTGGAAGCACTGAATCACCAGACCTTCTTTTGTGGTCAATAGCAAATGTAATGAGATTTGATTTTTTTTTTATTTTTGATTCTTCCAGTGACACTGAGTCATCTTCATTAATGTAATAGGGTGGGCTTCTCTGTGTTGATCTGTATTAATAAATTAGGTCACAAACACTTGGGATTTAGAACTAGTTGATCATCTCTACCATTTGTGTGTTAGATCTGTGCCTGGGATTTTCTCGGGTTAGGCCAGTTCATCCTTTCATAGATTATTCACTGGATGGATGGATGGTTCACATGGTAAGAGAGATGACTGTTCCACCTTTCTGTCCCATTTCCTATTTTGGAAGCAAAGAGATTTCAAAGGTTTGGCATGTCCAACCAGACAATGTCAGTTGGCTTTACTATTGAAGAATAGTCCCTGGCACAGTTTAGATGATTATTAACCTCTGAATCAACCTCATAGGACAGCCGGACACTTATTCCTTGATAGTTCAGAGACTTAATTAGATATCTTAGTTCATCTACTCTGATGTTTGCAATTAATTATTTTCAAGCCTGCTCAGAGTCAGTCACTGAAACAGCATAAGGGTGCTCTTTACAAAGAGATAGTGGCATAAGTAAATATGTAACAGGTTAACTGACACATTCATCACAGCAAGAGCAAACAGAGAAAGGAAAAGACACCCAGAAGAAACATTGGTCTATTAAAAAAAATATGGTTTTGGGCCAGAAATGCAGTTGTAAAAGTAGAAATACTAAGTGGTATACCCAGTATTTAGTTTTATTTTTTTCAGAGGTATTTGCACTTGTAGAGTCCAGATTTGGAAAAACTAATTTTGTAGATAACTGCGTTTAGTAGAAGTAGTAAAAAATATAGTTGCTACATCGGTCCTATTTCTGCAATATTGATTTGTTCCCTTACAAGAGAGAAAAAAAATAATAATACAGTGAGCAGTTGCATATTTTCTCAGCCTTTGTTTTTTTTCAGAATATGACTATGTTATATATAAATATAAAGTAAACAGACCAATATAAAAAAAGTCAAAATACAGACAAGCATCATGTTTCAGCATAATGGGAAAGAATACTTCACCAGTAACCTTTAAAGCAGAAAAATTACAGCATTTCATAAAATAACTTTAAAGATTACTTTCTAAAGTATGCTCCTCACTCTAAGCTAGAGTCCAACAAGTGGCCATATGAATCCATGGAAAAGAGATGTACATTGCCCCAAGCAAGGAGAGTTTGATTCCTAGATAACAAAGCAGTTTCACTTCATATATTAAACTTTCTGTAAACTATACCCTTTGTTTTGTTTTGTTTTCTATTGTTTTATTTTGTTTTAGCATGCTCTGGCTTCCTAAAACTTTTGTCTTTATATATTTATGATTTAATCTTCACACAAATACCATGATGGAAATGTACTTTGTCCTGAAAGAATGTTATTTTATCTGACTGAAAGCATTTTATTAACATCTTATTTTTCCTCCTTTTTTCTCCCTTGTCTTGGAAATATTTAATAACATGCTGTTTATTATCAGGTGTTACAAATAGTGTTAAACAAATCAGCCTGTTAACAGCTGACATATACAAAGAATAATCTATAACTTTATGGAATCTGGTCCTTGATTCTCAACCAAACATCAAAATTCTTAGGGTCACTAGCACCAAGATAACACTATAATTTCAGAATACAAACCTGATTCTTATTACAATGTTTAAAATATAATCTGAACATGTAAATTGATTTCCTTATTATGAAATAGATGAAACAAATATAATTTCACTTTTTTCTTCCAGGAAAAAAATATAGTTTTCAGTAGAGCTGTTTTGTTTCCCTCCTGCCAGCAATATATGCAGGATCTCAGCTACCCTGAACATACTCTAAGAAATATATTGTCTAATCTTCCACTCTAGCCTGGGCATATTGAGATGAAAAAGGATATGGAGAATTCATACCATTTTTACTTATTCTACGTCTTTGTTAGCTACTTACAGACCTTTAATGAGAAGAAACAGGCACTTATTTTCTGTCTTGTGATGGAATTAATTGCATCTACAGATTTCTGTCTCTCTGTAGTAATTACAAAAATGGCCTCAATAACTATCTCCAGTGTGGATGTCTATACAATAGATGGCAAGTGCTGGGTGGAGTGAACCCCACCTGGGAGATGAGAGAAATTTATGTCCAAAGTAAAAATGCGAACTTCTACTAAAAGTCCTCATCTATATAAAATTTAACCTTTCTACAGTTATTACAATATGAAGTAGAAATATGGTTAGCCAACTTTGAAATCACTATTGCTAATCAACCTCTACAACCTTCATATATAAAACCAAGTCTGGAATGGGCCTAGAGAAAACATTTAGTGTGTTTGACTATTACATACATTACTCTGTAATTTTACTTTTGTGCATCATACACTGAAGGATATGTAAATGAAAACTGAACATAGTTGTATCAATAGAAGTCAAGCTTCTGAGATAGTTGGGGCATACAAGCCTTCTCAATGGAGACTACTACGCAAAGTCTAGTCGATATTAATTATACCCACTTTCTTCTTCTCCCTCTTTCCCTTCTATCAATAGCAAATATGTCTAGGACATATGCTTGGAATTTAACAATGAACTATATCTCCATTAAAAAATGTTTTATAAATAAAGATTACTGTTGTTATATATACCAGTGAAGGAGAACAGCTGTGCTTATTTCTGTGTTTTAAGTTTAGATAGTCTATTGTTCTTTTGAGAATTTACCTGCCTGAATCTTATATTAGTTGCAATTATTTTTATACATAATAGATGTGTAAGTCTTAAGGATTATATTTTTAATTGGAAATATCTAATCAGAAACAGATTTTGTGTTGTTAAATGCATAACCCATGGTTGCTTCTGTGTTGAATTTTAATCTGGCCAAATTCATTGCATAAGTATATGGGAGGTATGTCAATCTTTTCCATATGTAAAGCCTACCCACTTTCCCTATTTTGTTCACATATGCTTAAGATTTATGTGAGCCAAAAAAAGAGCTCAATTAGCATCTCTTGGAAAACTGCAGTACCTAGCAGTCGGTAACACCACTGTAACAGGATTCTCAGATCAGAATTGAGTAAAATTATTGCCCCAAAATCAGATAAATAAAACATATGTGGCTTAAAAATTACATCAGTTGCAAACTCCAGTATGTTAAAAATTATAGCCTTCATCAGCTTCAAGAAGCATTTTACCATTGTGCTTAATTTTATGCTGAATATTGTTTCAGAGATGAACTTTCCATAACTCTTCAAATACTATATTATTCTCTTTCAAGTTTATTGTCCATTTTCTAGCTTGAATCTATATTATTAATTGAACAGTTTCTTGAAAGTTATATATCTCAGTTTAGCTTCCCATTTAGGTTGCAGTGTGGGAAAGTAGCTGAAACATATATCAAATTCAGAAATTAGATTGAGGAATCTGATTCATGACAGTCCAAGAAGACCCTTTTGAATACATATCAATATTGTTGTTTTCTCCAAACAGAAATAAAATATAGGGTAAAAAAAAAATTACCATCATGGGCATTACTTACTGATATATATGTGGAAGATGAGAAAAAATTATAGGATGGTTAATTTACAGATGCTTTCCTGATGTTTCTTTTCACAAAGAAGATTATGAAAATCTCACAATGAAAATAATGACAGTTTAGATTCTTGCTATACTGAGACTCCTACTTTATGCTTTGTTATTTGAACATTCTCTTGGCCTCATGCTCATTAATACAGAACAATTTCTATTTATTTAGTGTTGCACTTCTCTTGATTTATGGCTTATTTGTGGTTGGCAATTCACTTGGTTTGTGTAGTTACCATTGAAACAGCATCTGGACATTGCAATGGTGTTACTATGATATTTCATTCATACCAATAAGTTTTCTCCTAGCTTTAGCTTACGCTGTCCTAAAATAGCTGAAGATTAATAGTTGATGATAAATATAGTTTCTTTAGCCTACATATATGTTGTTACTGCTTATACCTTCATCTTCTGAATCATCTTTTTTACTTATGCTTATGGCTAGCATATTCAAGGGAGGTTTAGATCTACTTATAGGAAGTTTTCCTTAATATGGACCACCTGTTGTGTTGATTCACATCTTTTGATAGAAAGGATATTCTCATGTCTAACTGTAAACAAGACATTTTCCTGCTGTAACAAGATCTCTTTCTTCATTTCTCTTTCACAAGAACACTTACTGTCTCTTTTTTTCTTTTTTCCTTTACTCCTTACCTTCCATTTGCTGTTTCTACTTTCCACTTTGAATTTATATTTGAAGCTTTGTTTTCAGAGATTTTCTTTTTTCCTGCTTACACAGAACTCACCTGGTCTCCTTTAATGATTAGAGCTTTCAGGCACTTAGAAATAATGTCTCTTTTTAACTGCTGGAAGTACAATTTTTAGGGTAAATATAAGCTTTAGATACTGCATAACAAAATGATTTCTTGGTTACATTTTGTTCTTCTAGCCTGTTGTTAATGAGCAATTATGAATTTGCTATAGGATACAAAAGAGAACATTCATGTTACAGATAAAAATTAAAATCTATTTGAAGACATCTAAAATTTAGAGAAGCCTGTCTTCATATAAATTTAGATCACATTTAACACCTTTGTGAGGTTCTAAAATTACTAAGTTTTTTGGCTTTTATAAATTTACCTTTACTGAATTGTGTAGATACTATACTCACCTATCAAGTTATTGGCAAAATTTATGCCTGGTTACTGCAGTCCTGAAAAAAGCAGCTTCTTGAGTCTAAATTAATTGTTTGTAGATTCATCATAAGGTATGACCTTGCGGAGTTGGAGAACAGATACTTTTTCTTTCTGTAAATGGTATTTCTTCATACAAATATAACCTGTATTGAATATCCCACTTATAAAAGTTATTCTGTTTTATCCTTAGCTGACATTAATACTGTCACTGGATTTGTATATTGTTGTCCAGAAATGGACCTATAATAGATAGTCCTGGTTAGTTGTTTATGTTCTCAATTTTTCAGATAGAGACACCAGGCCATTGGATTTCATGTGCTATGTAACAAAGCTAAACTTATATATATATACTTCATTTTAATTTAATTTTTCCTACATATCTCACAGTCTGCATTTATATGACATTCTCATTTACTGAATGAGAACGCCTATTGCTGCTATGATTTGTAGTTTAACTCAGATGGAAATTCAAAGTTTACATATTTCTTTGGTGACTTCTTTCCCCATTCAGGTGTTTTTGTTTCCATCATAAATGTACCCAGAAACTGAATTTAACAATCTGAAAAGTTATCAGGCATAAGCAAAAGAAATGTTTTCCATACATTACTAATATAGAAATTGAGAGAAAAATGTAAAACATAACATCTATTTGTGGTTTATTACTATTAAAATGTCTAAATATTATTTCAGATCTCACTGCCTCCTTTAGTGTTCTCCATCTCTTTGTCACCATCTGTCTGTCTTCTGTTCAGATGTAACAACAGTATCTCACACATTCAGAGTGGATTACACCTTTTCATTCTATTGTTTAAAGCTGAGCTGTTTAGTAGTTGTAGATGACAAATGAGGAATTTCATGTGATTATGAATTTTTCTTCAGAAAAAAAAGTTACTTTACTACATACACATTTCATAAGTCTTTCTTGAAAAACACTGTTCTATTTTCATGGTATATTACTGAGACAATATTATGGGATGAAGAAAATAATTACTATTTTGGAAGTAATTATAATAACAGCTTACTGGTGACATGGATTGCAGTTATATAAGCAAAACAGTTTCTTGCTAGGCAACAAACTACCCACAGAGCTCTAACTCATGAAAATTTAACATATTACATCTTGGGATTTTCAAATGCCTTATTGAAATGGAACTTTCTAACCACTTAAATGCCAGACGTGAGAGTGCACACAGTGAAAAAGAGATAGAAAGAATATTCCTGGGCAAGATCCTCTGATGCTTTGCACCTTGTTACAATCATCTATTTCTTTGCAAATAGTGTGTAAACTGTAGCCAATCTGAATGGCTAAGTCATTCTTCCTTTTGCATGTCTATACAAATTGAAAATACTGCATAAAAGAGCAAGATACTGGAAAATTTAGTTTCCAGTCGTTTGTTGTTGATAGATTCTATCCAGCAGAAAGAAAACTATTTCAGTGGGATTTAAGTATTGTACTCATGAATGGGACTGGTGCTGAATCACAAATGTTAGTTCACACCCTAGCATTGCAGCAAGTTCTTTTCATTCGTTACAGAAGCTCAAGAGTCAGAAAAACAATCATTCCACTTCATGGTTATCTGGTTCTTCATGGTAATATGTTGTGTATACAGCCACTAGTTAGTAACACCTTTACATAGGAGGTTGTATGAGCACAGGATTCACATTCTGATGCTGACCTTGGAGCCATAGCTACTTATTGAACCACCCTCAATCAGAATTTTTTATAATTGTTTTTATATAGCTCATGACTAATATGAATGATCAAGAATGCTTCAATGATATCTTGCATTCATACTTTATTAGTGCAGATATTGGTTGTTACATTCACTGATGAGCCAGCTCCTCTGCCTCAGTTCCTTAAACTAAAACTTAACTCTTCTGAAACATGCAAATTCTCACTATGTGCAAAGAACTGAAAATTGTCAAGTTCAAGGGATAGTGTGCTGGTTTCAGGAAGGAATGAGCTGCTGTCTTACAGAGAGCTGACCAGCCCTCAGTGGCCAAGGCATCTTGTTTCATTCCATGATACATCAGGCTCAGTGGTCAGGCTGGGCATGAAAGTGACCCTTGGAGTGTGGAATTGTTTTTTAGGCTTTTGGGCTACCAGATAGCTTTACTGATAGCTCCTTTTGATAGGATCTTGGTGGGCTCTTAGCACAGAAGCAGCTTCTTTTTTTAGGCCGGTTAGGAGTCTGTGGGTTTTTTCTCCCCACTCTTGAGCTCTGCGGCTCTGGGGGTTTTCTCTCTGCTCAGATTTGGTTAGGAATCTGGCTGTGACAGTCCACAGGTGGTGAGATACTGTATCATATGTTCTACTTTCTATTGTTATAATTACTTGTTAGCAGTAGTGTTGTTAATATCACTATAAGTTTCATTTACATAATTAAATAGTTCTTAACTTTACAAGCTTCCCTTGGTTTTTTCCCCTCTGACCCTTTTCCACTGAGGGAAGAGGAGTAATAGAGTGAGTGCCTGGTACTTCATTGACAGAGAAGGCTAAATCATGACAGATATAAAGAAAAAGAATCTTGCTGGTCATTTTTTACTTATGCACATCAAACTAGAGCTTGTTACCTGATCACTATCAGAAGACCAATGCTACCATTTTCTTACCATTAAAATGTAGTCTGTATGAAAGTGGTAGTTAACAGCAGAAACCACTGTGTTAGTATCTTTTTGTCCTTTAGTATTTACTATTAAGGGTATCTTAACACTTTCCTCATTTGAAGTCTGGACAGACCTGTGGAAACAGAATATTTCCTGTCATCTGTCTTGTAAACAAACTAGGTACTGGTTTTTTGAAGGACAAAATGAGAAGTAAACTTTATATGTCTTAGTAGATTTACAACCATTGCACTTTAATATTTTCAGTGTTAGAAAGATAACACTAAAATAAGTTATATATGTTCTTTTATTGAAACTTAAAATTTAGAATATTATAAATGTATCCAATTTTTTGGCAGATTAAATGAAATAATGTATGTTCCAAAAAGAATAAAGAGTATCTGTGGAGATATTTTATTAAGAAGACAGATATTTTTGTTTTATTATTCACTAAAAATCTATTTGAAATCAAATATTTTCTAACATTTAATTAAATTGACACCACCTTTCAGCCAATGTATCAAAAAAGTACAAATCTCTCAGTATACCAACCGATTTGGTTTGGGTTTTTGGGGGTTTGGGGTTTTTTTTCCCCTTGTTAGACAGTTAGAAAATTCAGGTGCATAAAGCTGAGGTTTTATGCATACATAGATGAGATTCCAGTTCCTGGGGAAGGATCTATGCCTTCTATTAATACTTCCAGCTGTAATATATAACAGGATGAATACATATATAACCTTTCCATTGCACAAGCATCCTTCCCACTATATTCATAATGTGATTACAACAAGCTAAAATTAGCATGCTCCTTTACAGTACAATTTTCATTATGAAAAGTAGGTAATTTTTAATGTGAAATAGAGGTAAGTTGCACTTTAGTGTTCTTTCCATGTGATTTATTCAGTCAGAATTACAATTACTGGACTGAACTTCAGGACTTGTAGCATACACTGGGATATTCTTTCAAAAGAGTATTTTACGGCTGTTGAGTGTCTGATATATTTTAAATATTGTCTCTTACCAGTTCTGAATGTAGGACTAAATAATGAACATTTAACACATTTACAAAAATTGGCTCAACTACATGATTGCCAGAGGTAAATGAAGATTTCAGATTATGGCTTGTAATAAACAGGGTAAGAAAGATCATAGTCCACTCAGCACTGTTGAGGGAACAGCATTAAGGTAGCATTTGTAAGCTCCCAGGATTTTAAACCAGGCTCCTCTGTCTAAAGAAGAAATTTATAACTAATGGTGTAAGGGCCCTGAAGAGCTTGTAATTCCAGCAACCACTGAGACATTGTGTTGCAGAACTGAGCCCAGAGAGACTTTTGATCTCCTACTGCTCCTTAATCAGGTCTCTGTTTTTCCCTAAGACGGAGTAAATAAAAGAAGCACTTGCATTTCATCTTGTTCCTCCATGTAAGCCACACATGATATAAAAGTGGCAGAGGGATGTTAAGAATTATTTTCTTCCAATAAGGAACATACATCTAAGAAGTTTACTGGAATAGGATAAACAATATTATCCTCAAAGCTGTATTTTCATTCTTGTTCTCTACTTCAGGGTAGCACTACTTCCATAGCCCTTAGTCTTTTTGTCTTCTACCCTAACAGATTTTTAAAGTAATAATTCAAACAGCATGTCTATGCTGAGACACGATACAGACATACATGGACTAGCTGTAAACAAGTTTCTCAATAAGAAGAAAATAAACAATAATTAGCATGTGGAGTCTTACACTGATGTGGTTAGACTATTTTTGGTGTCTAAACCAGCTTATTTAGACAGCCTAAGTCTGATGAAAGGGACATTTTTCCAAATGGTTACTAAGTTAGATGGCATTTGCAAATGAAGTGAAGATAAAGGCAACTGAAAAGCCAATTATGCAATCATGTGGAAGCCAGAAATTAGAAGTTGCTAATACAATTGACAACTAACAGAACTGCCCACTATTCATTTATATGCTTGGGGACAATGATGCTTGAACAGCCTAGTGTTTCTGAGCTCATAATATGAACCATGTTTGATCTATGGAAAATAAGCAGCATTGAAACAAAGAAATTATATAGGTTACTGTTAATGATCAGCCAGGTAGTATAGACAACAGAATAAAATGTATATCTCAAGAAAAATCAGGGGTAGGGGAGGGTGCATATTAATGGCTATTTCATATGATAAGTGGTATCTTTAATGTCTTGAGAGTGAATGTCATTGAAAGGTATTTAAAAACCCATGTCATGATGAAGAAATAGATGTAATCTTGAACAATATTCATATACTACTAGTGAATGGGTACAAGGAAATTTAGACCCTTACAGTAATAAAACACATTTCCTATAGTTACTATGTGAACATGATGAACTCTTCTTTCAGCTAAGCATAATGTATAGGAAAGGCACAGTCACACTGGACTTGCAGAATTGTTTGAAGCCAGAAAGAGTCATTTGGGACTTCTGTTTCAACATAGACTAAAACTGGATTTCTGTGTAAAAGCAACCATTATGACTGTACAGAGTGTATAAGTAATTAGAAATAAGATAATAGAACATGGTCCAGCATTATTGTGGCCTTTAAGTTTCTCATATGTGAGTCATTGGAAGGCAGTATTAGAGAAAAGAACCTACAGGTAGCAAAAAGCAGAGATTATAGCAGTTGACTTAGCACTTCATAACTTCTGTCTTCCTTAAAAATAAGATTGAAGAAAATATTGTTGAATGAAAGGCTGGACTGTGCTCCTACAGTGTTTCCATGAACCATCTTCTTAATACATAAGATAATGGTAAAAAAGCAATTAATTACATTCTGAAAGCTGGCCCAGCTAAGCAATCTACATAACATTTGAACATGCTAATCACTATTTAAAAAAAAATAAATTTAATGTTAAGTAGATGATTATGTTGACTACAGAAAACTTCAGTCAATGAAAGGCAGCTACCCATTTCCACACTTAGTTGATCAATTCATTGAAGTGTCAGGAGCAAAATATTTTAGTGGTTTAGTTCTGGCATTTGGATGTCACCACATTAAACTAACACTTGCAGATGAAGAAAGAACTTTTTTTGTGACACCTACAGGGGTTTCAAACCCAAGGAATGCTTTTGTGACTCATGAGTGCCCTAGGGGTGTTTCAGTAGGTAGTAAATGATCTATTACAAATTCTGAGATGCGAACTTCACAGCTTAGATGACTCCATTTGTTTCCATGAAACCTAGAAAGAACATCTGGTAAGAGGGAAAAGGAATTTAAAAGTGAGGAAAGAAAGTGTTGTTTTATAAAAAGGTATTTCATCTCTTTCAGATACAGAGCTGATGAAGATGTGTTTTTTCAAGCATCAGAAAGCCAGCATCATGAGAGAATGCAAAAGGCAAAGTGATTTTCAAGTTCTACATAAGATCTGTCTGAAAGGTTACATTACAGGTAAAACTATGATATTTGCTGGATGCCTTCATCCAGACTGATGAACATCTAAACCTTCTGTAGCATGGCGAGCTGTAGGCAATCCAGGAAACTCCTGGAATACATTGAGGATGACTTCTTAAGCCAGGTAGTAGACAGACTTACCAGAGTGGATGTGATACTGGACCTGTTGATCACCAACTTAAGTGTGCTAATTGGAGACATCAAGATTGGACAATGCCTGGGCTGCAGTGATCATGCACTGGTGGAGTTCACATGGGTGAGGCAAACAAAGTCAGGACCCTGAATTACTGGTAAGCATTTCAATTTCAAATTTCAAGAATATAGTCAATAGGACCCCCTAGGAAGCTGTCTTCATGGACAAAGGAGCAGAACAGAACTGGTAGATCTTTAAGGATGCTTTCAATGGAGGGCAAAAGTACTTGATCCCCACGTATAAGAAATCAGGAAAAGAAGACAAAACAACAGCATGGATGAGTTGAGACCTGTTGCTCAAACTAAAGGACGAGAAGGAAATGCACAGGGAGAGGAAGCAGGGACAGTACTCTAAGGATGCTGCCTGATTGTGTAGGGATGGGAATGGGAAGGCCAAAGTGCAGATGGAGCTGAACTTGGCAAAGGATGTAAAGAATAAGAATGGCTTCTACAGTTATGTCAGACAGAAAAGAAAGGTCAAAGAAAGCGTACCCCCACTGATGAGCAAGACTGGCAAACTGGTATCTATGGATGAGGAGAAAGCTGAGGTTCTCAACAACTTTTTGCCTGTCTTCATTGTCAGCCTCTCTTCTCACACCTCTCTAGTGGATGGACTGCAAGGCAGGGACTGGGGAAACAAAGTCCCTCCCACCATAAGAGAAGACCAGGTTCAAGACTACTGAGAAATGTAAAAATACATAAGCCTATGGGACCTGATGACATACATCCCAGGGTCCTGAGGGAATTTGCTGATGTAGTTGCCAAGTGACTCACCATGAGATTTGAAAAGTCATGTCAGTTAAGTCAAGTCCCAGGAACTACCAACCTGTCAGCCTTACCTCTGTGTCTGGGAATGTCATGGAGCAGATCCTCCCAGAAGGAACATGGAGGACAGGGAGGTGATTTGAGACATCTAGTATGGCTTCACCAAGGGAAAGTCCTGCCTCACCAACCTAGTGGCCTTCTGTGATGGAGTGACCACATCAGGGGACAAGGGAAGAGCTATGGATGTCATCTATCTGGTCTTCTGTAATGCCTTTGACAAGTCTTCCACAACATCCTTCTCTCTAAATTGTAGAGAGATGGATTTGATGGGTGGACTCTTTGATGGACAAGTAATTGTCGGGATAGTTCTGTCCAGACAGCAGACAGTAGTGATCACTGGCTCAATGTCTGGATGGAGATCACTGATCAGTGGTGTCCCTCAGGGGTCTGTATTGGAACGAGTACTGTTTAATATTTTCATTAATGACATAGTGGGTGTCATTGTTTTAGCACAACTAGTCGCTTTACCCCACCCCCACCCCACCCCCACCCCACTCCTGGTGAGGAAGGGTCAGAGGAAAAACGAGGAAAAAGCCCGTAGGAGTTGAGATAAGAACTATTTAATTATATAAATGAAACATAAGGAGTCACCAACAATGCTAGTGCTAATGAGTAATTTAAGGAATAGAAAAAAAAGTAGAACAAATAATACAGGATTTCACCCCAAGAAAGGAAAAAGAAAACTAAACCGAAGGGAGCAAACTGGAGCCAAGAGCAGGGAGAGCAAAAGAAAAAGAAACTTTCAAACCCCAAATCCTAGACCAATCTGCCTGACAAAAGATGCTCTCTTTGTTCTGAGCAGCCAGCACTCACCACGAGGTCCCAACAACAAAGAAACCCCCTGCACCCCTGGCCAGAAGCCCCCTGGACCCTTCCCCCTTCCGGGCTCATGCGGAACTGTAACCCTTTCCATCCACATCCCCACCCTTTCCCACCCGGTCTTGCAGTGCCACGGGCACCAGGTTAGCACCACCTATTCAGCTTAATGTATTATGGGGTGAAGCAAAATATAGACTAACTGGTGCAAAATATAGACTAAGACAGTGGGATTGAATGTACCCTCAGCGAATTTGCAGACAACACCAAGCTGAAAGCTGGACTTGACACACCTGAAGGATGGGATGCCATCCAGACAGACCTGGACAAGATCAAGAAGTGGGGGATGTGAACCTGATGAGATTCAAGGCCTAGTACACGGTCCTGCACCTGGGTCCAGGTAAACCATAGTATCAATACAGGCTGGGGGATGAAGGGATTAGGTGCAGCCCTGCCAACAAATACTTGAGGGCCTTGGTTGAAAAGCCGGACATGAGCAGAAAATACACACTTGAAGCCCAGAAGACCAGCCACATCCTGGGTTGCACCAAAAGCTGCATGAGCAGTATATCAAGGGAGGTAGTCAATGGAGGAGGTTGTGGTCAATGGCTCAATGTCTGAGTGGAGACCAATGACGAGTGGCATTTCTCAGGAGTCAGTACTGAGACCAGTACTGTTTAACATCTTTGTCAGTGACATGGACGGTGGGATTGAATGCACCTTCAGCAAGTTTGCTGATGACACCAAGCTGTGTGGTGCAGTTGACATGCTGGAGGGAAGGGATGCCATCCAGAGGGAACTTGACAGGCTGCAGAGGTGGGCCTCTGCCAACCTCATGAAGATCAACAAGGTCAAGTGCAAGATCCTGCACCTGGGTTGGGGTAAACCCAAACACAAATACAGGCTGGGCAGAGAACGGATTAAAAGCAGTCCTGAGGAGAAAGACTTCGGGGTATTGATGGATGAAAAGCTGGACATTAGCCAGCAGTGTGTGCTGGCAGCCAAAAAGCCAACCATATCCTGGGCTGTATCAGGAGAAGCATGGCCAGCAGGCAGAGGGACATGATTGTCCTCCTCTACTCTGCATTCGTGAGTCCCCACCTAGAGTACTGCATCCAGCTCTTAAGTAAGAATGATATTGACTGGTTGGAATAGGTCCAGAGGAGAGCCACAAAGATGATCAGAGGGCTGGAGCACCTCTCCTATGAAGAAAGGCTGAGAGAATTGGGCTTGTTCAGCCTGGAGAAGAGAAGGCTTCGGGGAGACGTTGTTGCAGCTTCCAGTACCTGAAGGGGGCCTACAGGGTAGCTGGGGGGGGACTTTTTACAAGGGCGTGTAGTGACAGGACAAGGAGTGACAGGTTAAAATTGAAAAAGGGTAGATTTAGATTGGATATCCGGAAAAAGCTCTTCATGGAGAGGGTGGTGAAGCACTGCAATAGGTTGCCAGAGAAGTTGTGGGTGTCCCATCCCTGGAAGTGTTCAAGGCCAGGTTGGATGAGGTTTTGAGCAACCTGGTCTAGTGGAAGGGGGATTGGAACTAGATAATCTTTAAAATCCTTTCCAACCCAAAGTGTTCTATGATTCTTCCCCTCTACTTCACTCTGGTGAGATCCCACATGGAGTACTATGTCCAATTCTGGAGACTCCAACATAAGAAGGACATGGACTTGTACGAGCAGATCCAGAGGAGGACCACAAAACTCATCAGAGGGGTGGAACACCTCTTCTACGAAGACAGGATGAGACAGTTGTGTTGTTCAGCATGGAGGAAAGAAGGCTCTGAAGAGACCTTATTGCAGCCTTCCAGTGCTTAAAGGGGGTTTATAAGAAAGATGAGTACAAATTTTTGCAGGGTCTGATGCAACAGGACACGGGGTAATTGTTTTAAAATAAAAGGCATTAGGTTCAGACTAGATGAGGACAACACTGGAACAGGTTACTCAGAGAGGAGATAGATGTCCCATCCCTGGAAATAGTCAAGGTCAAGTTGAACAGGGCTCTGAGCAACCTGATCTAATTTAAGATACCCCTGCTTATTGCAAAGAGTTGAACTAGATGAAATTTAAAGGTCCCTTCCAGTCTAAACCATTCTCTGATTCTATGATTCTGCCATACAATTTCAGGTATGGCACCTAGTCACCCTTGGCTATTTCTTTTGTCAAGTGACATGAGTGCTTTATATCGCCATTTTCTTCTCTCCTGCTTAGGACACATGACTATCTGAACGGAAATATTTTTATCTCTTTTAATTACATGTATCTACAGGTAGTTTTGAACACCTAAATGCATACTTTGTAGAATGTACCTTTGGTCACATGGTTTTCAGCAGTGGTGCTTTTCTGCATTCTCTAAAGAGGGAGATCAAATTATTAAGTTTGGTGTTTAAGTTTTGATTGTTAAATTTAGATAAGATAAACCTCACACTTATATTTCATATTTTACATATATATTAAACCTTGATAGCATATTGAGGTCATACTGACATATAATAGCTCCTTATGAAGTGATTTTATCTGGGGTAATATTGATATGGATTTTCTATTTTGCTGAATGTTCCATTCTTCATTAGCTTGGCAGGTTGCTAAACAAAACGAGGATTTTACAGTTCTCATTTGGGAAAGTGATAACATTCAAAGGAGGTTCGTGAAACAGGAAACAAGAACCTTACAAGGGCTTGGGCTACTTGTAGCATTTCAAAAAAAATCTAGATAAGATCAACATTGAATAAGATTATAAAGTCCATAAATGAATGTTTGTGGCTCCAGCTATCACCCTCTTCTGGGGCTAATATGTATTACCTTGTTGAGGGCATGCTCAGCCATGACACGAAAGAGCTGTAGGCATCATCCGCCAGATTAACCAGTCAGAGGAGGCCATCTGAGACTTTTCTGGAATCAGACTGCCTGCATTTGAATGAATTGCAGAACACAGCTATTTCTAAAGCCTATTTGTGTGTTTCTAAAACCTACCTTCTAAAACCATGTGTTTCTAAAGCTTACTCATATGATAATGAATTTATAAGCAAATTTTGCAATCTCATCAGCTTTCTAAGGTCTGGAAATTATCAAACAAACTGATACCATGAACTCTAAAGGCAAAAATGTTAGTTGGAATTCAGTATTTGTTGATAGTGTAACTGAAAAAAATCTGGAATATGCTCTGATATTCGCTTCCTATTCAAATGAAGAAAGCCTATGTATTGGTGTATTGGATTTTCATGGCAAGGTTTTGGTAGCGGTGGGGTTACAGGGTGGCTTTTGTGAAAAGCTGCTAGAAGCCTTCCCTGTGTATGACAGACCAAATCCCAGCCATCTCCAAGACAAACCTACCACTGGAGTGTACCTGAGGGAGGCTGTCACCCCATGGGAAGTCCACGCTGGAGCAGGCCCCTGGCAGTAC
Organism: Rhynochetos jubatus; assembly: GCA_027574665.1. NCBI lineage: Eukaryota > Metazoa > Chordata > Aves > Eurypygiformes > Rhynochetidae > Rhynochetos > Rhynochetos jubatus. The sequence goes on along the minus strand of CM050649.1, from coordinate 99,739,864 downwards.
CTGTGGACTTGTGGACAAAGGAGCCCACACTAGAGCAGGTTTGCTGGCAGGACTTGTGACTCCATGGAAAGTGCACGCTGGAACAGTTTGCTCCTGAAGAAAATAAGCAAGGTAAAGAAGGAAAGAAGGAAAATCTGCACCCCTTGGAAAGGACCCATGCTGGAGCAGCTTGTGAAGAACTGTAGCCTGTGGGAGAACACACGTTGGAGATGCTCATGGAAGACTGTCTCCCTTGAGATGGACCCCACACTGAAACAGGGGAAAAGTGTAATAAATCCTCCCTCTGAACAGCAGAGACAACATGGTATGAACTGACCATAACCTCCATTCCCCATCTCCCTGTGTTGCTCAGGGGGAGGAGGTAAAGAAAAGTGACAGTGACTTTGAGCCTGGGAAGAAGGGAGGTGAGACGGAAGATGTTTTTAAGATTTGGGTTTAGTTATCTTTTACTCTGGTTTGTTTGATGATAATTTAAATTCATTTTTCCACAAATTGATTCCGTTTTGCCCATGATTATAATTGCTGAATGATCTCTCCCTGTCCTTATCTCAAGTTACAAGTCTTTTATCATATTATCTTCCCCCTCTCCAGCTGAGTAGGGGAGTGATAGAGCATCTTGTTGTGCACCTGGCCTCCAGTCAGAGTCAACCCACTACAACAGGTTTTGTATCTGCATCAGGTATCTTCAAAACACTGTGATGCTTTGCCATATATTTATTCAGAGTATCACCAGAACCAGAGATAATTGTCAGATTCTCTTCCCAAACAGATTTGGCATAATCCTCAGTGTAGAATAGTGAAGCAGTACAACTTTTTTAGTGCATATTCAGCTTTAGATTTTAAAGAGCATGGCCTTTTTTTGAGAAAGGTTAGGTATGAATTGCTTCAGTATATTATCATACCAAGAAACAGCAAATGTTCCAATGAATATTTAGGTGGTGGCATTTCAATAGCTCTGAATACTTTTTTTCTCTTCTCTCTTAACCCACCATTGATCAATCATAAGTACTAGAAAAATACAGCTGGACTTGTCAAAGTAACCTCCTTAATTCTGGTCCAGAAACTTTCGTCACCTTCAGAATTTGTTGTAAAAAATTGCTTGCCCCTTAAAATGCCATTCCTTTCACTTCCCTCTAGGCCTTGCAGTAGCTCACTTGCTTCACTTTAGAAGATTTCTGGGGCAATTTTAATACCAAGTGGGAGGTCACAAGATGAAAATATTTCCAGGTGACATTTGTAAAAAAATGCCAGCTTGATGCTCTGAGGGCAGAGCAGGACATAAGTAAAGCCACTGAAACCACTATTGTATCTAGGAAGGAAAACACTACCTAGAAATTGGGATCCTCTGGATTTGATATTGGGGATTATTGTACATTCTCATCCTTATTGCTGTATATGCAAATGCCAGTGAGGTCCCTAGAACTTCATAGGAACCACAGAGGAGCTATAGTGACCAACAGGAACCAAAGCAATATTTAGCTTTATTTCAACAGTGTGTCTCATTACACCATTTATTTCCTACTTATATGGTTCTCTGATCTGACCTGCCATGCAGTCGTATTTCCTCTCGTAAAACATTATCTTCCCCCACCACAATCTCTAGATTTCTCTAAATCCTCAGTTTAGAGTAACGTTTCTACCAATTATGTTTCTCACAAAAATGAAAAACCCTCAAACTATTTAACATGGGTTTCTTGTGGGTGTTTTCCCATTTTTTCTTACTTTTACAAAAGCTTTAGGCAACATTACTACTGAATTATTACTGAAATAATTTATACATAGTTACTTTAATATAAATTCTTACTGCAAAGGAAATATTTTTTAAACATGAACTGTTGTAGCCTATTCTTACTCACAGTGGTATATAAGGCTCTACTAAAATCATACATATTTAATTCTGCTTTCTTGGACTTTTGAACTTACGTAGTAAATATTAATTCTCTTACAAACATAATGCCTTTTCACATTTTACAGTACTACAACTAAGAAAAATAATGCCCTAAAACAACTGTTTAAGGGAAGAACTTAAGATATTTATTGGTTTGGTTTGGTTTGGTTTTTTTTTTTTTTAATTTGGGATGTAGCCAGATGCTGACTTACAGAACAACTGGATCTATTCAACAGATGACAGCTCCATAGCTGTTAGTTATCACTCCTCACTTGAGATGTGATAACTGGATGCATGACTACTGCGGGCCCATTTCAGGCCAAATAAACGAGATTGTTTTAAGGAAGTAGTGCAAGTCATTTAGGCAATCTCAATTTACTTATACTGAACCGAACTAGGAATGAACTCAGAAACTTATCCAGATTTATCCCGTCTAATTCCACTACAATGCCAAAACAAAAAGCCCAGTACTCTTATACAGGCACTGAAGAGAAAGAGAGGCACCTCTAGATGGTGATTCTTTCCATCTGAATCACTGCCTGGAAGTGCTTCATTCTGTTTATCAATTATCAAGAAAGACTGAGCTACTAATTTAAACTCTTCATTAGGGCTGTGCTGTGGGTTCAGTCAGGAAAGAGTTAACTCCCTTTACTGTGGCTGCTATGAAGCTGTGTTCCTGGATGCTGAGAGAAGTACTGATGAGGTCTTAGCTGGTGCTGGGGAATGCCTGCACTGAATTCAAGGTCTTTCTCCACTTCTGATACTGCAGCTGCGTTCCCAGCTCTCACTGTCTTGCTACAGGCAGTGTAGGGGACACAGTTCAGACAGCTGACCCAAACTGGCCAAGGAAGTATTTCATGCCATAGTACATCATGCTCGGGGCCTAGGCAAGAAGGGGGTCTGGGAGCCATTACTCCCTCTTACTGTCTTGCTCGCCTGCTCCCGTACACTTGTTAACACTCTCCCTGATTCCTGATTTAGCTGCTTTTCTAAGTCCTGTGCTGGCTCGTTAGTGAGGGAGTTGGCGGGTTTGTATAGTCTTCCCGGTTGTGCCATCACTGATAGGGTTTGTTCTGAATCTGCTGCGACAGGTCCTGGGCTCTGGCTCTCTGGCCACAGCTCTGTCTGTAGCTCTCGGGCTCCCTGGATCTGACTCTCACTACACAGCACCTGGGTGTGCATTGGTCAGTGGATGGTGGGAAATTGTACCATACTGTATCATATTGTATTATATGTTTCATTTTCTACTATTTTAATTATTTATTATTAGTAGTACCTGTATACATTGATTTTGATTTAATTAGTAAATAGTTCTTATCTCAATTTTACAAGCTTCCTTATTTCTTTTTCCTCCAATTCTTCCCCTCCACTGGAGGAGGGGAGGGGCGGACTTGTGAGAGCGGCTTCGTGGTATTTGACGAGCTGAAATTAAACCACAACAAGAGAATACAAGTTGATGCCTATAGTTAGATAGGATAAATCAAAGTCTTGAAAACTGCTTCACATATGTGGGTGATATGTGAGGTATTTAGTGAATGAGAACTAGTTCCTTTTTAAACAGTATCAGCTGTTTTGCAGGCAAGCGGTTTTTTTAACTGTTATATTACCTTTCAATACATCTCTAAGACAGTTATATCATCTTTGCTAGCAACTCATATTAAATGCCTTCTTTCAAAATACAGTTATGTATTTAGATCCCTTTTAGAAAGAATACCCAAATGTAATAGTAAACTTTTAGGAGGGGCCGTATAAATGAATGTCTTAGCTTTGCACCAGCTAGTCTATGTTTTGCTTCACCCCATAACACATCAATCTGCATAGGTGGTGCCAGCCCAGGGCCTGCGGCACTGCAGAACCAGTGGGGAGGGGATGGGGATATGGGCGGAAAGGCTTGTGGTTGGACACGACCCTGGGAAGGGGAAGGGTCTGAGGGAGTTTCCGGCCAAGGGGGCTGGGGGTTGGTTTGTTTGTTGTGGAGACCTCATGGTGAGTGGTGGGTGCTCCGGGCAGAGCCAGCGTCTTGCCAGGCAGATCGGTCTATGAGCCAGGATTTGAAAATTTTTTCTCTTACTCTCTCGGCCCCCGGGCGGTTTCATGGGGGGTTTGCCCCCTTCAGGTGGGTTTTCTTTCTTTTTTCCTTTCTTGGGATGGGATCTTGTATCATTCGTTCTACCCTTTTCCTCCGTTCCTTAAATTACTCATTAGCACTAGCATTGTTAGTAACTCCCTAAGTTTCATTTATATAATTAAATAGTTCTTACTACAACTCCTACCGGCTTTTCCTCAGTTTGTTCCTCCGACCCTTCCTCACTGGGAGGGGGGGGAGGGGGGGGGGGGCGGGAGTGGTAGAGCGGCTGGTCATGATAAAAACCAGGACACCGAAGTTAAACCATGACAATGAAGAATATGTATTTGCTGTGCTCCCATTTTGCAGGATTCTCTTCTTCTACGTAGTCAATCCATCCCACAAACCAGTAAAAGGGAAAGTATAAGACACATGTTCCTCATTCCTGTTTAGTGAATATGGAAAAACTTACTTGTCTTTATAGATTTGAGTGAAGCAAATGACCTGATTGTGAGGAGGTTGTGAAGATATTTAGCAGATGTCCTGAATAAAAAGTGATCATTGCAAACTTAACAGTTCCACTCAGGCGTAATCAGTTCTTCAAAGGCAGCTACCTGCCAAAATGAAAACCCAAAACTATCATAGGTCTATAGGGAAACACCTAAAGTTGGGTTTCTATTACCTGCTGAGCTAATCTAATAGCTCATTGATGCTTAAATGTGTATAGAACCTTGTTCCTCTGCCCTTCCTTGCTGCAGTCTTGATGCTTGTTTGATCCATCATTCACCAGTCAGAAGAAAAGCTATCCACTTGTTTTATTTTGTTAGTTTTCTGCAAAAATTATCCAGTTCAACTGGATCATCATCTTTCTTCCAGGACAATGCAAATAATAGATGAATACTGCCAATACTGGAAAGAGAAAAGAAAAACAAGAAAAGGAAGAAAAAGAGGAAGAAGGGACATGCTAACATTCCTCAGCTTCTACTTACCAGTAAGTATAGAGGTCACTGTACAGATTTGCTTGTAAGCCCTCTCTTGTTATCTGTTGGGCTGTACATGGATGAGATGGAAATGAGCTCTAGAGAAGAATAGTCATAACTCTAGAAGTCCCAAACCAGTTATCTATGTGTTACATAGATATAGGTATATTACCTCTATTTTTTATTCCTAGTGGATTTTACAACGAAAAAGTTATTAGCCTGTTTTTACAAGACAAGAACAATTCTCTCTTTAGATTTTCCACCTTGAAAGTTCAGCAAATGCATAATACAAACTTCTTGGTAGAAGGATTTAGCCTTATCAGATATTCATCTGTTCCAAAACAGGAGACACTGATGATCATTACTTTTAGGAAAATTGTTTGAACATGAGAGAGTGAAAGGGTCATGACTCATCCTGTATGTTGACATTCCAATACGTCTGAAAACATATTACTTGTAATTGTAAAAGCAACATAAATTTCAACCTTTCTTTCCCTCCTCAGATCAACCATTTCTGTTCTGTCATGTAAGTGTCAACTCATGTAATTAGGTGTAAAGAGGCATGTGGTGCCAATATGTAATACTGGCACAGAATGAAGAATTCCTGGAAAAAAAAGTGACATTTGCAGGGTAATGCCAACTGTCCGCATAAACCTACCATTGCTTGACTTCTGTGCTGTCTTGTGAGTAGGCAAAATGCCATCCAAACAGACGTACATGGCTTCAGAGAGGCAAAATACTATGTATGTATACTAATGTATTTGCAGGGAGCACAGCTCCTACCAAGAATGTCAACTCATCCATCTGTCAAGAAAATCCAGACCCACAATTATGGGAATGAGCCACAAATGACCCATCAATAATTTGGATTAGTTTCTAACAAGATTCTTCTTCAATGGAGAGAAAAATTTTGGCCTAGTAACCCCTTAAAATGTCTAGGATTATAGATAATCATTTTAACAAAGTCTTTAGTGTCTCTAGTCTCTGTAAAGTTATACATGATGGAGCATGGTGACTATGCACCTGCTGCAGTGTTCTGCCAGCATGTTTTGTGCTTCAGCTTTCACACAAACTGGTTTCAAAAATGACTAATGGAATTACACTGAGGCATACCGTGTCTAGAGGAAAAAACAGCAGCAGAAGTCGCATATTTTAACTAGGTTAGAAGACCAGCCAAGTTTTGCAAGATGGTTGTTACAACTCAGATATCTAATGGAGGATTTTACCATGCTGAGGACTGTGCAAAGCACTAGTTGGCCCAAACACCATTGCTCTGGAACCAAAGACAATGTGTCCCTCACCATGAAGCTCCACCCCAGCTAATTAGCCCTGCTGAGAGTTCAGCTAATTAACTTGGGCATAATGCCCTATTTAAGGAAAGATACCTTATGTATGCATGTTCTTGGGTTATAATGCATTGAGAAGTCACTGGGAGACATGGAACCTTCTATAAATTCAAAATAAAGGCAAAACCCTCCCCCCCGAGGTTGGAGGTGAGAATAACTGAGATTTACTGAGTATGCCCAAACAGAAAGGCTTCAAAAACTTGTAGAATTATTTGGAAGATTACATTTTTGGCATGGGCCGAGAAACTGCTTTGGAGAAGTGATCAGCTAGAGGGTGGAGAGAATTCCCTAGGAACTAGAAAGACGTGAATATAGTTTCCCATAATTCGTAGAATCATAGAATGGTTTGCGTTGGAAGAGACCTTAAAGATCACCTAGTTCCAACCCTCCTGCCATGGGCAGGGAGACCCTCCACTAGACCAAATTGCTCAAAGCCTCATCCAGCCTGGCCTTGAAAAAGCCTGAGTTCCAGTGGCTGAATTGAGAATAAGAATCTGTCTGCAAGGGCATCACTTTCAGAAGAAAAGTAGTTTCTAATGTTTTCTCTTTTTTTTTTTTTTTTTTTTTTTTTTTTAAATTCTGCTTCCTAATGATGTTTACTACATTTAAACTGTCAAGCAAACTGCTCCCTAAACAGTTCATCAGCATGGAATGGTCCATGACCATACTATTATGCTCTCCTTGCCTCCAAAACAGGGTGGCTGAAATGCATGCTGCCTATTGAAAAAGGTGTCTGAGTTGGGATAAATCCAATCCTTGCTAGGGTCCTGGCAGTGCATCTACTTATACTTATCTACTTATACTGCAAGGCCAAAACCTCTATAACAATTTAATAGCACAGACAATGAAGCTCCAGTGTCCAGGAGATCTCCCTGGCAGTGTTTATTTTACTAATGCAAGAAAACTGTAGGTTGTCTTTATTCAGAAAGTTATATATTTGAGGTTCTCTTCTACTAAAAATTATAACTAGGTTTAAATAAAATTCTGTCTTTGGACTGGAGAAAATCTAAACAGAGCTACCTCAAAACCCTGACTTAAGTCCTGTCGCACAAAGATCATACAATTAAAATAATTTTAACACCTGCAAGCCAACAATCTGGTTGTGCAGCTGGTGATGTTGACAGGAATTTGGCTTTTACAACCATGGGACCTACTCTGAGGATGGAGGACTGGTAGAGGGCGAAAGAATGCTCCTGACAAGTAGAGCCAACATAATCTTTGAAGAAGGCTGGCCAAACTGTTGGGTAGATCTTTAAATTAGGAACTCACAATGAAGTGCATTAGAGGTTAACAGTGGTTGGAAGTGGAAAGGAAAGGTGCAGGACAATGGGAGAAAGAGAAATTATAAAACAGGGCAAAGGGAAATTCCCCTCAGGCATTCCTCTGGGAAATAAGTATTGTGAAGTGGAGGTGTGCATGTGTTCACAAAGTTACAACATCATTGAGATAACTGAGATGTGGTGGGCAGCTAAAGAAACATCTCAGATGTGGGGGCACTTATTTTTCTCCATTGACTGTAGAGTTAGCTTGGAAGTTTTGCTTAAATTTTAGATGGCTATTTTTAGAGATGAAACCCACTGATAATTATAGATGCTTTTTAATATTTTCTGTGGTACCTGATTTTTAGAATGCTGAATATCTGGCTTCCCTAAAATGTACTTATTTAGGTTGAGTGATATAAAAGTTTGTTTACTTCTGAAAAAAGACTACTACTTCCTTATATGAGATGTGAATTGATGTTTAAAAATATTAAAGTTATTTTTCAAACATGTATGTGATGAATATTGATGCCAACAACTATGGATGAGAAAGGTTTCCTTCAAAACTACATGTAGGCTTAATCTTTATGAGGCAAGAGGTTAATCTGTCTGTCTACATATCTGGTTTGTAACTCAGTTGTCAGCCACATTTACCTCACTGAAAAGAGTGGAGCTGCAGCTGAGTTGGAATCCAGAGAAGAACCCAAGACTATGATCCCAAATCTCTTCAGTGTCTCTGTTTTTTGGGTTTTTTTTTCAGTGCGGTGAACAATAAATATAGCAGGTGAGAGAATCCTCTCATATGAACACAGAGTGAAAAGTAGTAATTGTATGACTGTATAATTGATGATTGTACAACACTGATTTAAATATAATATATTGAATGACATCTTTAAAATATGTAAGATAAACTCATCCACAAGAAAAATCTGAGGACGAGGTTGGTCTACTGTCTACCTTTGACTTAATACACTTGAAAAACAACAGATAAAAGGAAGTAAATTGCTAGGGTACCACAGTGAAGGTTTCTGAAGGAAAAGCAATTGGAGAATGAAAGTGAGGCCTTTAATAGCAGTTCTTAACTTGGGCATGGGGATTCAAGAAAGAGAGAGAAAGAGGCAATTTCTCAGGTATCTGAGACCCAATTATGTGACTGCAACTTGAACTGCATGTGTAAGTGGAAAGGGAAGCACTTCTGGCTTTAAAGAACTGGCGTAATATTTTCTCTGTTACCAACTTTGCTAAAGGGACTGCTGTGGCATTTCAGTGTCAAATTGTGTATGTGTATTTTAGATGTTGTAAAATGTGAAGGAAGAAGAGAGTTTCAATAAGATGTTATTTTTATGTAGCTAGTATTTTCATAGGATGTCAGGCAATTCCCAAACCCTTTATACTCACTAGTAGCTTCAGTGAAGAATTAACTGTTAGGAGTAGACAAAAATAAAAGGATTCTTTACTTGTCCAAAACCATAATATTTTAGTATTCCTTTCTGAAAAAGAGGGAAAATATGGGAAAAAATAAAAATGAAAATATTTCCTAGTCTTTCAAATTGACTATTTTTGCATTAAAGAAACAGCTTGTTAAAAAAAAAAAAAAAAAAAGAAGGACCTGAGGCTTAGCCAGAGGCAATTTTTAAATGAACCTTTTAGAAAATAATACAACCTCCACATATATGTGACGGATATATGAGTGTGTAAATGCATATTCAGAAAGAAAATACCTTTTCTGACATGACTCTGTAAATGTAACATGTTTTTTGTGTGTGTGTGTGTGAAGAAATTAGAAAAACTATAAAACAAAAGCAAGCTGTTTATTTGCATCAGTTTAGTCATGTGGTGGTTTCCCCTGTAATTTTATTCTTACCTATAAATCTGTTCTTGGCCAATGCCAGAAACAAGATATTGGCATCCATCACACACAGATGAATCTCTGATACAATGACATACCCCTTTTTTTATGTTCTTACAGTAGCCATGCACTTTAAGGTGACAACTACCTACATTAAAGGCCAAGTAGTGTTCTAGATTTCCATGCAGAAATCAAATTATTATATATGCTAGCAAAAACAGATTTAAAAACCTCGTAATTTTCCACCAATTCTTGCTCAACCTTTATAAAAATGAAGTTCTATCTACTGGAACTCAAATAAAAACTTACATATACTCAGATTAATAATTTCATTTAAAAAACAATCCAATGAGAGTCAGAAATTTTCTGGATCATTATCATTTTCTTGCCAGTTAGTACTTACGGTATTAGACTACTGTGATACAACAAAACTCAGATGAGTTCTGTCTCTTTTCTGTAACTTTTGGTGAAACTTTTAGTAGAAACAATGTACAATTTCTTCTTTCTTTGTACATCACTTTCATACAAATGTAATAAAAATTACTCTGTTTTGCTTCTGTTCAAGCTTTTTGCTACTTTTCTTCTATTGTGAATTTTCTGCATTACATGATGTATCTTACTTGATGTGCAGAACAATAATAAAACCAAAAGTTTTAAAAGTATCACCAGAGGCAGCAAGTAAAGACACTAAGGAGGTGAAAGGGGTGTAGAAGAGATATGTCTTCAATTTCATGTTATTAAGCATAAAGGAATTAACAGAGCCCATGATATATTGAATCCTATTACCTGTGGCAATTCTAAAGTTTTTAGCTGGTGGGGATTTCAACAGAAAATATTGCAGTAGATTTTTCTCTGTGTGTGTGTGTATGTATGTGTGGATACGTATGCATATAACACAGAGGAGATCTAGGAGAACAATATTATACAAAGCAAGGGATGTATCAGTTATTTATTATTAATATAATACTAACAAGACAAGAATATTTAGCTGCTAAAGGTTGGAAGACAGAAAAAAGAGCCATTAGTCTTCTACATTGCTTGCCCCAAGGAAATTTCAGTGGGGTGGCTGCAAGAACAAACCCACACCACTCAGTGACATGTAAGCAAAAATGTATTTGCTCAGCTGTATGGGTATAGTGAATGGATAGCAATCTTGTATTCTAACATTTTTGTTCCAAGACTTGCATGCACACATACATACGCAATTCACACTGACACAGCTCAAGGCCCCAGTTCCTCTGGGCTTGTTCATTATGAACCCATGATGCCCACTTCTGGCTGGCAACAAGTGAAATCCTCACAGAGGGCTACTGTGCAGGCCCAGTATATGTTCTATTGAGAAGCAAACCCACTGTTCCTGCATGGTGTGGTATTAGACTTGATGCATACCATCAGTCTTTAGCACAAGAGATAAATATGACTCAGAAAGTCTGGAGGGGACAGACACCATTACCCCCAGGCTGCTCCTGCCCATTCCTAAATATTCAAGATGCTCAACAAATTCATTATCAACAGTTTATCCAAGATGATCTTATCTATTGAAGACCTTAATAAATACATATTTTAACAAGAACATCTGATAGAAAATTTATTAAACATTTTATACTTTACCTTGGAAATTATATTCATTAATATCACACAGTACAATTTTTATTTGCTAGTTGACTATTTCTATAAATTTTGTACTCTGCACTTTGAATCAGGTATAGGATACAGATTAAAATTTGGTTCCAACAAATATTTATGTATATTAATGACAAATTTAAAAAAAACCCCTGTTTTTATTATATTATTCAATTGGATAGACATAATATTTTTAAATTTAAAAAAAAAATCAAATATACTTATCCCCAGTAGTCACTCAGGTCAATTTAAAAAGAAAATTATCATTTTGACATTATCTTTAGAATTTAAAGATGTGAAACCTCACTTGAAGAGTGGTGTTAAATGATAAGACTCCTACAGATATCAGATGTACTTTAACTCAAAATGTTTAATTGCAGACCTAAATTCACATGTTTTGAGGCATTCTGTGAATGTATACACACAGAGACGTGCACATATGCATATGCTAATGAAATTATTTTAGTGATACTGCAGCATTTATAAAAAATTACACTACAGTCAGGTATATAAAATCATACTCATAGATTGGGTTGGTTTGGAAGAGAACCTTAAAGATCATCCATTGCAACCTTCCTGCCCTGGGCAGAGACATATGTCACTAGATCAGGTTGCTTAAAGACCCATCCCACCTAACCTTGAACATTTCCAATTACGGGGCATTCAGAACTTTTCTAGAAAACCTGTATTAGTGCCTCACCACCCTCATAGCAAAGAATTTCTTCCTTATATCTAATCTAAATCTACCCTCTTTCAGTTTAAAACTGATACCTCTTCTCTTATCACTACAAATCCCGATAAAAATTGTATTGAATGATTAAATGGCAAAAGGTGTTTTAAACTGAATGACTAAAATTACTGTTCTGAATAACTGTAGAATGTTATGTATATACCTCTTATTTTTGTTCCTTTCCCCCTGATAAAGATTCTGTTCTGAAATGGCTGGTATTTCAGTTTCCCAATAGTCAGTAATTGTTGATGTTCTTAATTGCTATATGGAAAAGCTATCTTAAATTTTAATCTTCATTTTGTGTCTTCAGTGCCAGTATGAACTCACTTTAGTGGGCCGATTAGATAGAGGCAATATACCACTCTACTGTGTTTTCCCGTGGATACTATATAATTTATTTGGGGGCATTTTTTGGGTGCTAAAAAGACTATTGTGTCTCCTTTTATTCTCCTTCCCAATAAATTTTAGTCTACGCAGAGACAAAGGTGTTCAGTTCCAATGCTTCCTGTACTCATCCATTACTTTTACTCTTTGTAAGTAATAATCCCATCTTTAACAGTTTCAAGCACTGAATCCTCTGATAGTGAGCCCCATGCATATTATACTGGCCTACAATGGGATGCTTTGTCAATATATTAAGTAGATTTCATGGTAGTTTCTTACTTTCTGTTGTGGACAAAGATGCAATACAAGTTCTAGGGTTTAAGCTAGAAGGTGTGAAATACACTGCTTTTCTAAATGTTATTTTCTGACAAAAAATGAAAGTAAATATCTGAAAAATTAGGACTATATTTTGGCAGAAAAAGAAAGCAAATACATAAAACATTGGCTGAAATAACGGAAGATTCCTGAATGCAGTCCATTATGCCCCAAGTAATTCTCTGGGTGAAAAAATATGCTTCACACTCAAACCATTTATTTTTCATGTCTTGTAATAAGGAACCTCTAAGCACAGCTCACTGTGTGATAGATTTCCTTCCACAAAGTTTAGCTTCCCTCAGTCCCATCTCATTGACAGAGTTCCTTTGAGAAATTTATCAGCAAGGGCCAATGACAGAGAGGTCAGAACTACTGATACATCTTATGCATTTTTACATAGAATAATTGTCCTCTGAAAAAGAAGACATCTGCAAACGTACAAGAAACTCCAAGAAAATAATCATTTACCTAGAAAAAGAAGTAAATGTTGACACTCATACGGGACCTCTATCGCTTCAATCAGAATCTAATTCTTAAATGTACAGAAAAAAGTAAGTTAAAAATTAATATTTTGCACGAGGTGATTGTATAAGATTTTGTAGTACTGTGTCAACATATCTGGTACAAGGAAAAATAAGGCAAATAACTCCCACTGTAAATCTGCATTAATTCATAGTTCATTTCATTGTCCAACTAAAATTCCTTTCATTGAATACAAGAGAGAAGAATACATAGAAATTTGTATAATGACACTACGGGACTGACTCCTGGACAGTGACTAATAGAGAAGCATTGTATTGCAGTTTCTGGAAAATGATCAGTTAGATGGAAAGAACACTTAGAAGAAAGTTATTGTGGTATTGTTACTTGAAGACATACATTTAGGAATAGCTGCATCTGATATTTGGTTATGAATGCCCAATACTATCCATATCACATTAAGAAATTCTCTCTGAAATTATCTTTCACATAACAAATTATACACCTGTTTAAAAATAAACCACTGTGTACTTTTTGCAGACATTCTGCTCTTGCTTGTTAGATCTGATGAATGGTTTTTTCCAACATCTGAGGAGTAATGTGCGTTGCAGCACTCTTATTTACTCCAATAAGTGAAGGACAGTTTGCTAGTATGGCAGCTAATTCATGTTTGTCTATTTTGGTAAATAAGATCAAGAATTACCAACGGAAATCAAGATCATATGACCAGATGTAGCTCTTTGCTAAGTAAACATCTACCTCTGAGATGGTTATTTCTCTCTGTCATAATGACTAACTCAGACACAGGTGTAGGTACTTAGAATCTAAAATTAAACTAAGAGTAATAACCAGTCCTTGGTACTCAAAGACTTATGTTATGAATAAACAGGATAAACAGCTCTATAAGGGGCAAAACAGTGCAAAAAACCTAATCTTGGAGTCAGGAGTATGACAGAAGTCTCTAAAGTCAGTAATTTAGTGTCCTGCTTTAGTGCTCTAATGGCTTAATTTACCACACTACTTGAGCTTTGCTGTAAAGAAAATAAAAGATTGGTTTAAAACAAAAAATACATATATATACACTTGTGCATGTGTATGATAATATGACAGACCCGTGTACACACACACACACATATATATACACATATATATACACACAAATTTTTTTAAAGAGGAAACCTCCCTGTAGTAGCTATTTTTAAAGCAGGTAACAGAAAATTGGTATCTGGCCAAACATTTCCTGATACCATCCAAACTTAAGCCATTATTGTGGTTTAAGTCCAACCAGTAAAATACCATGAAACTTCTCTCACACCTCCACTTGGTTCCTTCCTCCAGCAGAGGGGGAGAATCGGAGGAAAAAGACAAGGAAGCTTGTAGAAATGAGATAAGAACTATTTATTAATTGAATATAAGTGAATTATGTACATATATAAATAAATATATATAAATAATACTACTAATAAGTAATTAAGATAATAGAAAATAAAACATATAACACAATTGCTCACCACCTGCTGACCAATACACAACCAGGTCCCAAGAAGTGAGAGTCAGAGCCAAGAGCCGCAGTCTGGGAGCAATCACAACCTGAGAGCTGGACCCTGGGAGCAATCGTAGTCTGAGCGAACCCTATCAGTGACAACACGACCGGGAAAACTCATAGACCCAACTCACTCACAAAGAAGCCAGCAAAAGACTTAGCAAAGCAGCTAATGAAGGAGTTAGAGAGAGTGTAAGAAAGTGTAAGAAAGCGTAATAGTCTCCAAGCCCACTCCCCGCTTATGTTAAAAGCATGATGATGAATGAAATACCCCTTCAGTTAGTTTGGGTTAGCTGTCTGAACTGTGTGTCCCCCCATATTGCCCACAGACAGAAAGTCTAAGACACAGTTGCAGTATCAGAAGCCATGAAAGGCCTTGAATTTGGGGCAAGCACTCCCTACCTTATCAGTATTTCTTTCAGTGTAAATTCAGAAACCTAGCTTCATACCGGCCACTGTAAATACAGTTTACTCTTTTCTGACTAAAACCAGCCCAGCCATAAGCCTTGCTCTGCAGGACTGAAGAAAAGGGGAGGAGGTAGAACCAATTGCAAGGTGACTAGGTATCCCCTGCTTCACCATATTTCCTTCTGATAGAGCCTTTCATGGGAAGACATGAGTAGAAAGCAGGATTGTTGGGGGGAGTAAAAACAGTTTCAAAATGTTTTACATATATTAACTCATGCAATAGACAAAGACTTACTTCCTGGGTTATCTTATTAACAGGCACAAAAGCAACAGTATTATGTCATTGTCAGGTTATTTTCACTGAAATTATAATAGTTATATTATTGTTATCTCTGCTGAAATCTCCTTGTTCACAGTGACTTACCTCACTTAACAATTCATGTGTCTTAAACTTAGGCCAGTTTTTAAACATATATGTTAGGGCAGGTGTATCCAACCTGTGGCTGGGATTACCAGCTTTGTTGATAAGAGTGGTAAACAGGTACTTACAGAATGAAGCTATGCGTCTTATCTCAAATGGCTGGGATGAGCTATCAATTTTATATTATTATTTACAGAAAAAGCTACCAACTAGTTTAGACAAGATGCTCATCTGCAAGATCTTGCAATGATGTTATCCTTAATTTTTTTTTTTTATTATTCTCATCCTTCTTATTTTGGCTATTCCTACACAAAAGAAATATACTGGTTTTTAATTTAGACTCAGTGAAGGTAGTTCACCTATCAACTGTAACCAGCTTTGTGACTGATGGCAGCCATTAATAGCCTCTAACATGGAACTCTATACACAGATACGTGCATGTGTTATATTTTGGTTCATTACTCTAAGTGGTTCAAGGAGTGTGCTTCTTTATCAGGTTTTCATGAAACAATTAGTTGATGTAAATTTACCTTCTGTTCTGCACCATGTGGCTTTGAAGATACGTAAGATTCAATACTGGAATTCAGTAATCTTTTACAATTTTATGATTTATAACCGGGGGTTGTATACCCATGAACGTAACTCTACAGTTTTCCTGGATTTTTTAAATAATTTTTGTGGATTAAATCTTACCCTTTTCAAGGGTTTATAATCAGAAGAGATTGGAAAGATAGAAACAGGAGTTTTAAAGTATTTGTGTCCCATCTGCTTTGTATTCTTGTCTTTACATTCAGTACATCATAGTGCCTGACAGTTTGTGAGGCAGTTTACATACAGCATAGGTGTATAAAGATTCACAGGTGCTGCACATCTCACTTCCCTCCTTCAGGTCTATTTAAGCTTTTGACTTAAGTCATGGTGTTGTGACTAATTCTTTTTTACCTTCACAGAACATTTCTTCGCCTTTATATGTTCCACCAATTCACTTCACCAGAAGAGGTATAACACAGGGAAGACACAAATATTATAAGAAAGGTATGTTTGAAATAAGACACAGTGATTCAGTGTCTCAGAAAAGTTACAGAAAACAATAAAAAATATATTGACTGTAATAAGCACAAAGGAAAATGCAGTCTGTCAGGAAACTTCTCTCAGTATTGTTGGCATACAGGTCCACAGTTAGTAAGCTAATAGGGAAAAGATTACCAACATCAGGTACTATACAGAAGTTCTACCCTCTTATGGTGTGAAAAGGTATGGTGTTTTATCAGGGTTTTCGACTAGTTATCACTGAATATTAAAAAGTGCAACAATTAAATACTTAAAAGATTTCCGTGCTGATTCCAAAATTTTCCGTACATTTTGTACATAGATTTTTCTTGTGCAAAGCTGTGAAAGATCAAGAAACACCACTAATTTATTTCTGCCATGTATTTCTTCATATCAGTTTCTGGCTTCCTTACACATAACTTCAAAGCAAAGATGATGTTATAAACATATCTTTCCTTTAAAGATTTTCATAAATGGAAGTCAGAAAACAAACAAAAATGCACAGACGTTTGTTTTGTAAAGCCATAGCAGGAATTAGAAGGAAAGGCTCACATAGAATTATCTACTATTTAGTGCATCAGTGTGAGCAATGTAAGATATAAATTAATCTCCTCCATTCTGTTTTTCCTTTTCTGATCTGGAACTTCTATTTGTGGTTCTTTTTTCTAAATGCATTATTTCAACCATGTAATGGAGTATTCTTGGATGATGTTCTTTTTTTTATCTGTTTTTTAACCAAAATATCTGGAGTTCACACCAGTGAAGGAGGAGATCATGCTCTGAAATCTGATTTTCTTATAGCACAATTGTTATCTCTTGGCCATCAAGAAAAAAAAAAAAAAGGTGAAAAGGGAAGCTGCGTGCATAACAGCAGTCCACAAAAAGCTCATATAGATATGAGACACTCTATTTAATTATTGTTAATGAAATCAGTTAATTAATTATTTATTTGCATTTAGCATTCACTGTTTGGAGACTAATTCACCAATCATCATCCAACTTCACTCACAGATTTGTTACACTGTCCAGAATTTCAGAGTGACAGTGAGCTGGTACTCCTGTAATTTGATATAAAGTTTGTTTCAGAGAAGCCAATGACACTTTGTCCTATCATAAAGTCTCTACAAAGGAGGGCTAGTCCTGAAGTCTTAAATGCAGTGAAAAACCTTGTGCAGCATTTTTTAGCCTAGTTGTTATGAGAACTGGCTAGTTGCAAGTTCTGCCCAGAACAAAAGAATTCAGGTAGGATTGTTTGCTACTCAGATTTCTATTAAATTAGCTGGAGGTGATGCTCCATCTCACAGCCACCTTCTTTCCTGGCATCATTCCAGAAAATGTGCTTCACCAAGCTATCCTTGAACTGAATGTTAGATGCTTGGGTGAATCCCTAGATGACCTCCCTACAGAGAAGTCATTGAGACAGTGGTTAGCCTTCTTCCTGTTTCCTCAGGCTCACCATAGTTTGACAGGGTTTTTTAGATTTTTTTGGCCTTCATCCATGACAAGGGTTTTATTACCCTGTCTTGACTCAATTGTATTTGTGCCTCCCTGGAAGACATGTGCATTATTCCGTATACACTTTCTCTATTGTTGTAAATAACTTGGAGGATCATGCCAGCTACTCAGTTTGTGCAGCTCCATCCTCATCAAATGCAGACCAGATGATGTTAGCCTATTCTGGTGCAACTGGAAAATAATATCCAAATTTGGTGGTATTTTAGTGTATTTCCTAATGGCTCTTCAAGTTCTTCTATTAATTACTGCAGAAATAGTTTTTAGAAACTCTGAAAAAAATCAAGCTAGATGTCTACATGTGGCACATGAGGATGTGTGACACCTGGAATGTAAGGACATCTGGTGTGTGAGACTATATGACTAACAGCTATGAAACATTAAAAAAAATGCAAAAACCAAAGACAGGAAAAGTAATGAATTAAAACCCCAGATACATAAACCCTAATGAACAGGAGATAATGCAGAAAATAACAAGGACTAGGGCCCTGAGGACACTGATCAAGAGGCTATTGAGATGCTCAACTAGAACTTTGTAACTGACATGAGGGAGGGTAACAGCATTATCATTCAGCCTCGTGGGAAAGAACAAACCTATGAAAGGGTATTCTATGGGGCTTATGGGATTATATAAAACCTATGGAATGTTTTAGTGGGTTGTAGGAATATGCACAATTTTAGATTCAATGAGACTAAGCGTTGGGTCCTGCACTTGGGTTACAACAACCCTATGCAATGTTACAGGCTTGGAGAAGTGTGGCTGGAAAGATGCCCAGCAGAAAAGGACGCCGGTGTGTTGGTTGAGAGCCGGATGAATATGAACCAGCAGTGTGCCCCGGTGGTCAAGAAAGCCAATGAATATTGTGGTCAGTTTGGGGCCTCTTACTTCAAAAAATGCATTGAGGTGCTGGAGTGTGTGCAGAGAAGGGCAATGAAGCTGGTGAAGAGTCTAGAGAACAAGTCTTATGAGGATCAGCTGAGGGAACCGTGGTGGTTTAATCTGGAGAAAAGGAGTCTCAAGGGAGACCATATCTCTCTCTAAAATTACCTGAAAGCAGGTTGTAGTGAGGTGAGTGTTGGTCTTTTCTCTCAAGTCACAAGTTATAGGACAAGAGGAAATGGATTCAAGTTACACCAGGAGAGGTTTAGCTGGATATTAGGAAAAAATTATTCACCAAAGGGGTTGTCAAGTATTGAAATGAGCTGCCCAGTGAGGTGATTGAATCACCATCCCTGGAAGTATTTAAGAGAGGTGTAAACGTGGTGCTTAGGGACATGGTTTAGTGGTGGACTTGGAAGGGTTAGTTTAACAGTTGGACTTGATGATCTTAAAGATCTTTTCCAGGCTATATGATTCTGTGTTTCTAAGTTATTGTGGAAAGTTTAGGGAAAGAGCTAATGTTGGGGGAAAGGAGGGAACAAAATATGATACCTACAAACACGGAAAGATGGAGAGGAAGAAAAGCGATCAACACTTCTCTGGACAAACCCTGCACTTTTCTTACTTTTAAATCCTGTTCTTTACTATTTTCTCTGTGATCTTGCCACCTGTTCTCAATGGGATGTGGGTTAGAGAGCATCAAGCTGGACTAGCCAGTGAATAGGAGGTTAATTGCAACTGGACAAGACCCAAGATCCAAGCCAATGGCTGGGTAAGGGTCCCAGGGTCCAGGCATGGATATCAGACTGATAGCCCATGCTAGTATTTGAGGGGGATTTGTG
Organism: Rhynochetos jubatus; assembly: GCA_027574665.1. NCBI lineage: Eukaryota > Metazoa > Chordata > Aves > Eurypygiformes > Rhynochetidae > Rhynochetos > Rhynochetos jubatus. The sequence goes on along the minus strand of CM050649.1, from coordinate 99,720,289 downwards.
AGTTGAGAAAGTGAGGGTAGGTGTGTATTTCACTGATTAGCTTCAGACCTGATGAGACACAGAGGAGTAAGAAGCCAGGGTTGTTTGTGTTCACATGTATGTGAGCACTGCTGGTGTTCATGTGTGTGCTGAAAAAGGCCATGCTGTCTGTGTTGGCATGTGTGACCAGATATGTTTGCAACTTTGGGACACGTGCAGCTATTCTACTGGGCAGAGATGGGAACAACAGCAAGCAGACCGAGAGGAGAATTCGCCTGGGTCTATGAGCCCTAATTCAACCTGCCCTTAGCAAAGTAATCTCTGTTTCATTAATATGAAGGTTATCTGCAAAACATGTCACAGTTCCACTTACTCAAGTGTGCTGGTTTTAGTCAGGAAAGAATTAAATCTCTTTACAGTGGCTGGTATGAAGCTGTGTTCCTGGATTTATGCTGAGAAAAGTACTGATAAGGTGTTGTCTTTGCTGGTGCTGGGGAATGCCTGCACCAAATTCAAGGTCTCCCTCAGCTTTTAATACTGCAGCTGCATTCCCAACTCTCTCTTACTACAGGCAGTGTTGGGGGACACACAATTCAGACAACTGACGCAAACTAATGGAAGGTGTATTTCATTCCATAGCACGTCACACTCAGTACATAGGTGGGGTGTGGGTCCAGGAGCCATTACTCTTTTTACTTCCTTACATTTGCTAACACACTCCCTCACTCCTTTGTTAGCTGCTTCGCTAAATCCTTTGCTGGATTGTTCGTGAGGGAATTAGTGGGTCTATTAGTTTTCATGGTCGTGCTATCACTGATAGGGTTTGCTTTGATTCTGCTGTGACAGCTCTCAGACTCCAGCCCTCAGGCTGCAGCTCTCAGGCTGTGATTGCTCTCAGACTGCGGTTCTTGGGCTTTATGGCTCTCGGGCTTTATGGCTCTGACTCTCGCTACTTGGGACCTAGTTGTGCATTGGTCGGTGGGTGGTGAGTGATTTTATAACAACTGTATCATATTGTATCATGGTTTATTTCCTATTATTTTCATTACTTATTATTAGTAGTATTTGTATACATTCATTTATATTCAATTAGTAAATAGCTCTTATCTCAGTTTCAGGAGCGTACTTGGTTTTGTCCACTGATTCTCCCCCTTCACTGGAGGAGGGAGCGGGACCTGTGAGAGTGGCTTCATGGTATTTTGCTAGCCAGAGTTAAAACACAACAGGGCAATAACTTCTTTCTAAAAGTAACTGAACTTCTACTCCCTCAAGTGCTGGGGAAGAGGCTACCCAAAATAATCACCTGATCTAAGTCCCTCCTGTGAAGAAAAGGATTTCTTTTATTTCTCTCATCTGGTCATTTCCATGGCAGAGAAATTCTAATTAATCCCTACAGCAATGTATTTCCAGCTATCATCTTGGTGTCTCCACAACATTTGGTGGTATTTAAGAGTTATGGAGGAAGACTAGAAAAATACTGTTTAAATTTCTATTAACATTAATATTGTCTTCTCTAACATTATAACTCAATAATTTTCACTTTAATTCACAAAGGATGAAATTACCCAAATCACACTGTGACAAAAAATTTCTCACAGCATTTATTAAGCTTTGTATTGGTATTTAACCTTTAATTAGTAGTAAGAATTGCCAATATAGAGAAAACAACATTCTGACAGTTATCCTGTTGTCATGGTTTAACCCATCAGAAACCAAGCACCACACAGGCACTTGTTCACCCTCCCCCCAGGCCCAGTGGTCAGGGGAGAGAATTGGAAGTGCAAGAGTAAGAAAGCTCATGGTCTGAGAAAAGAACAGTTTAATGATTGAAATAAAATATTAATAACAATAATTATCATAATCATAATGAAATGAAGAGGAAAATAACAAAAAGAGAGAACTAAAACCCAGGAAAAACAAGTAATACAACTGCTCACTACCCACTGACCTATGACCAGTCAGTTCCTGAGCAGTGATCACTGCATCCTGCCCAACTCCCACCAGTTTATATGCTCAGTACAACATCATATGGTATGGAATGTCCCTTTGGCCAGTTTGGGTCAGCTGTCCCAGCTATGGTCCTTCCCAACTTCTTGTGCACCTCCTTGCTGGCAGAGCATGGGAAGCTGTAAAGTCCTTGGCTTTGTTCAAACACCACTTAGCAACAACCAAAACATCAGCATGCTATCACATTATTCTCATGCTGAATCCAAAACACAGCACTATGTCAGCTCCTAGAAAGAACATTAACTCTATCCCACTCAGTACCAGGACAGCTGTCCCTAGACTTTGCTGTCACTGTTCACTCTCTAAAATCTTCTGGTTTCTGCAGGAATTGTATATTCAGCAGTGTTAAATGTGAACATGCAAGTACCTCTACATCAATTAATATAAACTCAAAATACTTATCTGTTTTTACATTTGACTTTAGCAATATGATCAGGTTAACAATACATTTAAAGCTAATGAACCAATTATTCTTAGACTAAATAAGAAGCACATACACTCATTTTACTGTGCAAATAACTGTTAACTGTCATTGGCCTTTGAATTGCTGTTTGCACCTCTAAATGAGTCTTGAACAGCTATTTAAAAGACCTCAAGCAACGTTTCCATTGATCATTCTTCACCAGGAGGGTGGTGAGGCACTGGAACAGGTTGCCCAGAGAAGTTGTGGATGCCCCATCCCTGGAAGTTTTCAAGGCCAGGCTGGATGAGGCTTTGAACAACCTGGTCTAGTGGAGGGTGTCCCTGCCCATGACAGGAGGGTTAGAACTAGATGATCTTTAAGGTCCCTTCCAACCCAAACCATTCTGTGATTCTGTGATCATTTTTAAAACTAACTGGTACTCCAAGGAAGTGAAAAGTCTTGCTGAGGAATATTTTTATTTATTCAATATATATGTGTCTCTAACCTGATATTACAGAAATCTCAGCAACTTAACAGTATTATATGGAAATTTCTGCAATAACCACAACTGTATGTTAGTGTTTGCCTAACAGAGTATTCCTTAATCTGGGTAAATACAGAAAGGCTTAGCATAATGACAATAGCAGTGTGAGATTGACAGCTAAATACTTTGTTTGCTGAAGAAGAGAGAAGCCAGAAGTAAGAGGATACAAAGTGTACCATAAATTTATGTTCCAGAAACATTTCATGCTTTACTATTACACAAAGAAATTGTGAAAAAGGCAAAACTATTTTTGTTACATTATATAGATAGAAAATTATATTTGCTTTCATCTGAGTTACTTGTGCCTTTCCTGTTATTCCTGACAGAAAGGAGGCTGAGCACCCCTGGTATTGGCAAGTGAGTTCTGCAGTCATAATTTTTTTAAGTAGCAATTAAAAAAAATTATTGTGAATAGCCAGTGCCACATGTGATGTAAACCTGTTGCAAAACTGTCCTTGTTTCATCTGGGATAGAGTTAATTTTCTTCTTATCAACTGATATAGTGCTGTGTTTTACATTTAGGATGAGAATAATGTTGATAACACACTGACATTCTAGTTGTTGCTAAGCAGTTTCTACACTAAGTCAAAGACTTTGCAGCTTCTCATACTGCCGTATGAATAGAGGAGACTGGGGGGCACAAGAAGCCAGCAGGGGACACAGCCAGGACAGCTGAACGATATTACATATCATATGACATCATGCTCAAAATAAAAACCAGGGAAAGTGGGCCAGGGGGCTGCTACTCAGGAACTGGCTGGGCGTCAGTTGACAGGTGGTGAGAAATTGCATTGTGAATCACTTTTTTTTATATATATTCCTTCATTAGATAATTATTACTATTATTGTTATTATTGCTATTATTACCCCTTCCTTTTTTCACCTACTAAACTGTTTTTATCTAAACAAACAAATGTTACATTTTTTTCTCCATTCTGTTCCCCATCCCACTGCTGGGGTGGGAGTGTGGCGGTGTTGTGTGTGGCAGTGAGAAAACGGTTGTGTGGTGTTTAGCTGCTTGCCTGTTAGACCACAACAAGAGGTAACATAGATATTTGTTCCTGTGAGTAGAGTTACATCTGTGTTCATGGCAGCTGTGTTCACGGCAGCTGTGTTCACATCTGTCTGGAGACACTGCTGGATTCTATGTGTCAACATACTTCAAGCATTATACAGCACAGACATAAAATGTGTCAAAAGCCCATGAGACCTGTTTTTCAAGGTGGAAAAGGTAGTTTTGTACAGACACTGCATTGCTCTCCCATAGACAAGAAGCCACTGTCTGAATCAGGACTTATTCGTTAAATATGCCCTAAAAACCTTGTATCAATGGAGAGATATTTGGGGGGACTATGCAGGAAAAAGTGTTGGGGGGCATGAAAACACTCATAAGGCTTGCTTTACAGCTATCAATAGAAAGGCAATCTGCATAAAGCTGGTGTCTAGACCACCATCCACACTTCGCTTGTAGCTGACCAACATCATTCAGGTGTTAGAGGCTGTGTCCTCTCAGTCCGTGGTTCTGAAGACACTTTAATCGAAACAAATTGGGTTACTTTAAAATGTGCAAATAGCAAGTCTTCTTCATTCCAGGTCATTTTGACTGATGACAATTACAGGGTACTTGTAACAGCACTTCTGTTAGGACATCTAATGGGGAGAATAATCGCAGGCAGAAGGAAAAAAACACGGCAAAAATAAACTGACTATGGTAAACTTTTCTGTTAATACAGCTGAATCACAAAAAGAATGCTTATCCACAGGACAGATGTACCAATGGCTAGTATGCAACACTAGAAATGGGCAAGTGATACTAGTTTTGACAGCTTGGGAAACAAACATCAGTACCTATGTGATCCAGAGGTCAGCATTGATATATAATAATGAGACTCAAGCAGAGACAGATTCATGAAGAGTTTCAGTATTTTCGCCAGAATCCATATTCCCTTGCTATGAGCAGAAATCACATTATCAGATACAGCCAGCTCAGCAAGATGTCAAGGGTGGAGAAAGTCATTGCTGTGTTTTAGTGTGGGAGTGACAGCCATAGGTTTAACTGTACCAGATGGGCAAACCTGTGGCATCTGAACAGTTGAAGTGTGGATCTATTACAGAAACTGTAATGTGAATGTCTGCGGGCAAGCTCTCCTGGTGGAAAACCTTCTGGATCTGCACCAGAAGTGAGGAAAAGAGCCAACACTGACTGTTTAAGCCAACATCAGCAGGTCTCTCAGGACTCAGCTGTCTGCTTATCCCAGTCTCAGTCCACAATAAAGTGGTGCATAAATAACTGTCTAAGGAACACAGATATCTTCTGTCTGTGGGCTGCTCTTGACTCCTCTGACATAGGATACACGTAACTGGCTGAAGGAAAGAGCTCAGGGAGTTGTGGTCAATGGGGCAGAGTCTAGCTGGGGGCCTGTGGGTAGTGGCATCCCCCAGGGGTCAGTGCTAGGTCCAGCACTATTAAATATATTCATCAATGACCTGGACGAAGGGATAGAAGTGACATCAATGACCTGAACGAAGGGACAGCAAGTTTTCTGATGATACAAAACTGGGAGGAGTGGCTGCCATGCCAGAGGGTTGTGCTGCCATCCAGTATGACCTGGAGAGCTGGGCGGGGAGAAATCTAATGAAATTCAATAGGGGCAAGTGTAAAGTGCTGCATCTGGGGAAGAACAATCCCATGGATCAGTACAGGTTGGGGGCTGATTTGTTGGAGGGGTGCTCTGGGAAAAAGGACCTTGGGATCCTAATGGTCAACAGGATGACCATGAGCCAACAGTGTGCCCTCACGGCCAAGAAGGCCAATGGCATCCTGGGATGCATTAAGAAGAGCGTGGCCAGCAGTCCAAGGGAAGTTATCCTCCCCCTCTACTCTGCGCTTGTGAGGCCTCACCTGGAGTACTGTGTTCCAGTTCTGGGCTCCTCAGTTCCAGAAGGACAAGGAGCTACTGGAGAGAGTCCAGCGCAGGGCCACTAAAATGATGAAGGGCCCGGAGCACCTTCCCTGTGAGGAAAGGCTGAGAGAGCTGGGTCTGTTCAGCTTGGAGAAGAGGAGGCTGAGAGGGGATCTTATCAATGCTTATCAATATCTAAAGGGTGGGTGTCAGGAGGATGGGGCCAGGCTCTTCTCAGTTGTGTCTAGTGACAGGACTAGGGACAATGGCCATAAACTGGACAACAGAAGGTTCAACCTGAACATGAGGAAATACTTCTTCACTGTGAGGCTGCCAGAGCACTGGAACACACTGCCCAGAGAGATGGTGGAACCTCCTCCTCTAGAGACTTTCAAAAGCCTCCTGGATGTGTTCCTCTGTGATCTGCTCTAGGTGATCCTGCTCTGACAGGGGGCTTGGACTACAGGAACTCTAGAGATCCCTTCCAACCCCTACCACTCTGTGAATCTGTGATACTGTGAACTTTGGACTATGGGAAGATTTTTCAGTATTGAGATCCATTCAAGAAAAGATTAGCCACGTCTGAACTACATAACATACACTTTTGACCATTTAAAAAATATAACAACATCTCTCATTTTGCTTTAACAATCAGTGTCTACCTGAAAGCAGAAATCAATGATATAGCTGTTTTTCTACCATCAGTGGTACAAAAGTTGTTTCACCAAATAAAGGTAGCAATAGACATATAAATCATTTTCACAGAAAATTCAGGTCAGAGAAATTCTGAAAAACTTCTTCATTTCCTTCTTCCCTCCCTGTAGTCTCCACTCAAAAATACTGACATCAGCAGTTAGCAGCTCCAGAACTTCACACTGCAGAAATGTCTCTACCTCAGTGCTGTTGAGTGAAGATGCTATACTCCACCACAGGTGAAATATAAAAATCAGACTCCCAGGTTCTGTTCAATTTTTTTTTTTTCTGCTTTTCATGGAAAATATGGGGTTTTTTCTTTTTTTAAAATTTGTGATGCTGAAGTTTGATTTTTAATGGAAACAAACCTCAAACATCAGTTTTACTTAAAAATACAGTAAACCCCAAAGCCACTGGTGAGTCAGTTTGATAAGATACACACTTGTTGCTGTTGTTGTTATGAAAGTATTCATCAATCTAAACTCAATTTTGAGTCAACAGAAAGTACCAAGAAAAATTGCAGAGCATCCTTATAACTCAGAATGTTTAGACTCACCAACAAGACAAGAGGCAGGGTTCATTACATTAACTTTTGATTCAAGGGGTTACTTGAGTGTTCTTAAATCAGTGACTTTTTAAACTTCCATGCTTTACCTGTTAATGCTGGGGTTCATTGCACCTTAAATGTATGAAGATCAAGGTTTATGTCTACTGATGCACAATGCCTTCTTTATGTCCTCCTAACGATAAAGCATTACCATGAGTTTGTAGCCAAATAAGGCAGATTTATTGCTGCCTTTGTGCTGGTGAGGTTGAAGGCAGCTGGATTATATCACCAAAACTTGTTTTCAATCTGCCCTTGGAAACTAGGCAGAAAATACTACAGAAAAAGCAGCTGCACAGAATGGCTAGGGATTATAGTCTGCATAAATTTTAATGTTTGGTTTCTTTATTACTGGTAGTATTTGATTTGGCTTTTAAAGTCTTCAGTGCTGCCTACTGGTATCTGAATTGTTGTAAGAAAAATCTGTGAAACAATCAAATTTTAAGGTACCTGGCTAAAGCTTGATTTTTTGTTGTTGTTCATTGTGGTGGTTTTAGAGTTATTTGTATTTGTAGTAGCCAAGAACACAGCAAATTCTCAAAATAAACTGAATGGACCTCACTACACCCAACTGCACATGGCTTAAGCAAAGTGTTACCGACTTCCACTGGCATCTATAGCTGTTAGAAAAACATGATACACTGCCAGTATAACGTGCAGATGTTAGTAATCATGAATTCAGTGTTGGGCATGAAGGAATGTGGAGAGACGAGTGCAAGAGACTGGCCAGCAACATTCAGTGGGGCCAGAATTTTTCACTGAGTTCATGTGTGTTGCAATACTGTTTGTGCACCTTCTGTCCAGATATATTTGAACACACCAGGGAATAACTTCCTAATCAGCCATTACCTGACATCCATCTGCTATCCCAAATACCATGTGTTCTGTGTAAAATTTACTAATATTTGCTTGTGACTTTTATTGTATGCAGGATATGCTGTTTTGTAAAATAATAGAAATCCATTAAAGGTGACATTCATATCACTTAACATTAGGCTTCTGAAAGTCTTATGCTTGGTCTAGACTGCAACATTGGTTTCCACAACAGTCAAATGAAAGTTAGACATACCTAAAGGGAATTTCATACCTTTCTGAGACAGATCTAGAACAGTGATGGTGAACTCTTCTCTAAAGGCAATTTTCTCTGTCCACTGAATACAGAGAACAAAGTTATGCAATACTAACCTACCAGAAAGATTAATATTAATCTGACTAAATGTAGTTGTCTCTAATCACAGGCTCTTTCTATAAACTTTCAAGATAAACATGTGCAATGCCTCTCAATCTACAGTTAGATGTCTAAAACAAATGGGCAAAATCACATACTAGAACTACATCTTCTTCTGTATTGACTATGGTCAGGTACATAAAGCCACTACCACAGACACAGATGAGATGTAACCCAGTACAACATCCTTTACAGAATGTTTAATCATGATATATTTGTATAAAGACCACTTATCAATTATACTTGTTTGGTGTGAATATAATTACTTTCCCTGTGCTGGACAGACATTTCATGAAGAAATAGTTTTATATGCATATATTTATTGCCTAGATTTTTGTTATTACATATGAAATTGGATGTTCTGGTCCTACTCAGCCTAAAATTCACTGAACAATTGCAATCAGTTTAACTAGGAAAGCAATATAAGTTACTAAAGAGCAAGGTGTGGGTTGTTTGTTGGGGTTTTTTTTGTAAAAAAAGAAGATATCAGGGCTCTCCTCTTAAATACATGAAGAGCAAGGTTCAAATATACTAGTAGATAGTAGCTTCTTTGTGTTTCCATAATAGTGCACCATTACCTTGAGCTTGTAAGCAGAAGCAGGACCATTAATCAGATCAGGAAGGGAAAGGAAGATACAGGTGGGGAAGGGTGCTCTTTGTTTGGGTTTGTTTTATTATTTTTTTTTCAAGAAATATGACTTTAAAGTAGAAAATTCATATTTTGTCACTCAGTCAAGCTGACTAAATTCTAGAAGTGGTCAGGACTTGGAAACTGCCACCAAAAGTCTATATTTCATAAGACATTCTATCAAAAGAATAGTAAACATTTTTTTTCTGTGGAAAAAACTTCTTTTTTTTTTTAGAAAGTCAAATGTAAATTTCTTACACTTTCCCTCTGTATCCATCCCATATAAACTTTTAGATGCTACCAGCTACACAACATGACTATGTAGCTCAATTTATTGCATCTGTTGCTTTCAGGTCTCTAAATCCTCAGGAAGAAAGTCAAGGGGTGCTATCAGAGTCATAATCAGTGAAGGATTCTCAATGGCTTTAAAAAACATTGGATTAGAATCATAGAATGACAGAATACTAGGTTGGAATGGACCTCAAGGATCATCTGGTCCAACTTTTCTTGGCAAAACCACTGTCTAAACAAGATGGCCCAGCACCCTGTCCAACCGAATGTTAAAAGTGTCCAATGTTGGGGAATCCACCACTTCTCAGGAGAGCTTCTTCCAATGGCTGATTATTCTCATTGTGAAAAATTTTCCTGTTGTATTCAATTGGAATCTCCTGGAGAGTAACTTGTACCCATTACCTCTTGTCTTTTCCATGTGACTCCTTGTAAAAATGGAGTCTCCATCTCCTTTGTAGCCACCCTTTAAATACTGGAACATGGAGATAAGGTCTCCCCTAAGCCTTTCAAGGCTGAACAAACCCTGTTCTCTCAGCCTTTCCTTATTTGATAGGTTTCCCAGTCCTTTGTTCATCTCTGTGGCCCTTCTCTGGACCCTCTTCAGCCTGTCCACATCTATTTTGCATAGCAGGGATCAAAACTGAACACAATATTCCAGGTGTGACCTGAAAAGCGCTGAGTGGAGTGGGATAATGACTTCTTCATCTCTGCTGGTGATGGCCTTGTGGATGCAACCCAGCATCCTGTTAGCTTTCTCTGCCACAGCAGCACACTCTTCACTCACATTGAGCTTGCTATCCCCCAGGACCCTAATGTGCCTTTCCACAGAGCTGCTCCCCAGCTGGGTAGATCCCAGCCTGTGCTGCACTCCTGGTTTATGTTTTCCCACATGCAAGACCTTAAATCTGTCTTTGTTGAACTTCATAAGGTTCTTGTTAGCCCACTCTTCCAGCCTATCCAGGACTTCCAGGGTGGCTCTGTCTTCTGAAGTGTCCACTTCCCCACTCAGTTTGGTATCATCAACAAATTTCAGCAAGGCACACTTGATCCCATCATCCAGATCACTGGTGAAGATATTAAACAGCAGTGGGTCCAATATCAATCTCTGGGGAACTCCACTTGTGACAGGTTGCCAGTTTGAAAAAGGGCTATTTATCACCAGTTCCTCACCCATGGTACTAACCACTTGTCTAGACCATAACACACCAGTTTCTCTAGGACATTGTGGGAAACCGTATTGAAATCCAGGCAGAAAATGTCCACTGCTTACTCCACATCAACTGAATAAGTTACCTTCTCACAAAAGATGATGAGGTTTGTCAAACAAGTTTTTCCCTTGAGGAATCTGTGCTGACTTCCCAATCACAAGCTTCATTTGACTTGAGATAATCCCTATGAAGACTTATTTCATAACTTTCTTAGGGACTGAAGGAAGACTGATGGGCCAACAATTTCCTCGATCCTCCATTAAGCCGTTCTTGTAAATTGGGTGAAATTAGCCTTCTCCCAGTCTTTTGGGATGTTCCCCAATGTCCACAACTTCTCAAAGATTATGGAAAGTGGCCTCCCAACATCAACAAGTTCTCTTAACACCCTTGAGTGGATAATGTGAGGGCCCATTGATTTGTAGCTGTCAAACTCTTAGATCCTGCATTAGCTCATGTACAAGAAATTATAAAATTTACAAAGACTGGTACATGTTTCCTTTTAAACTCATTAGGATAACATATTTGTTACTTAGATCTACTGAAAATTAAAATAAAATAAAAGAAAAGAAAAGAAAATAAAATAAAATAAAATAAAATAAAATAAAATAAAAACCTCTCTCTCCCTCTCCTGTAACTTTCTAAGCTTACCTCCCTGCAAAAATCAAAATGGAATAAAATGAAGGGAAACTTTCTGTAGCCCAAGCATTAAGGGGGATAGAAGCTAATATGTCTGTCAGCCTGGCAAGTAATTGTGGCTGCACTAGAGACAGTTGACCACCAAATGGTATCCTAGCAACATACAGTAGCATCGTTATACATAGTGCTATCAAGCCAAATTTATCCTTTTCAATATCTTAGCTTCAAGAGAGCAAAGATGAATACAGAGCAAAAGATGAAAATGGTGCCTATGAGAAAGACAACATGGGGTTTTAATTTAAGCAGAGGTTATACGAAAAGTCTGTGTAAAATGAATAAAGAGCATTATATTTTTGTGACAAGGAAAGATACCTACCAGTGGTAAGGCACTCTCAGACAATTACAATTCAATTTGCTTTCAGAATACTAATCCTGTGTGTATGTTAGCTTGGAATAAAATTTGCAGTATGACTTCTCTATAATTCTATTTAAATGTATCTATTTAATTGGGGAGGGGCAAGGGGAAATATATTTTTATTACTCAGCATTTCTAGACCTTTAAAAATCTCTCAGCAGATCCACCTATAAGCTGTTTTTCAAAAACAATTATAGCTTTCATTGTTTCTAATATTAAATTGCATAATTACATCTCTGTTGATAAACTCTCAAAATTGAGCCGTTTCCTCTTTTTAGACCAAAAATTGCCTTCTATTCTTCTCTTATATTTAGAGACACTGATCCCATACAGTCCATATAATTTAACAATGTTCATAAGGATCATAATTGTAAATTACTTTGTCAAAGAGAGGACAAATTAACCTATGTGCAGATTAATTACAGGATGTATTCTTTCTTCATTTTTGATCAAATATTAGGAGAAACCACTAAGCATCTAGACTTTACAGACCAGAAGGGCTGGGCTCTCCATTCCAGCATAAATAGGGATGGTTACATTTATCCCAGCTGAAATGACGACACCTGACCTCAGCTGGGAGTATGGCGGAATGCAACAAGACTACTGATAATACAGACAGAATTAAAGGCAGGTAGGATAGTACTTTTTAGTAGAAGTTACTCCTGCAAACATGACCTAAACAGAATGTAAAACTGTCTCCCTTCAGTAGCAGATGTACTGCCAAATAAGCAGTATGTTGCAAATATCAGGACAGTATGCCAAGTTACTGATCACTGATCATTTTTAAGTTATGGTCCAAGCATTATCCTTTCAGAGGACACACACCACAAGGAATGGATTTACAAAGCTATGTTTTATGATATACTAAGCATTTTTGTGTGTACTAGAAATCTGTGTGTAAAAGGTTTCCACATGACACACTGCAGTAGAATGCTCTTCTGAGATTTATCTGGGGAAAAAAGTCACTTTTAAATGATGTATTTTTTAAAAATGACATAATTGAAACAACTTTTTCATCCAAAATTCAGTCACTCCCTTAATTTGTATTTCTAATTCCTTTCTATGATCTATTTTGGAAAAGGCTATTTAGCTTCTTGTCTTTTGTTATTTATGCAGATGACAGCAATCCCCTTTCTTATCCAACTACTCTGGCGATGTCTAGTGCCCAGTGCTAGTACTTCTTCATCACATCGGTTGATATTTTCTTTAGCTTCAAGAAAAGCATCTGCCCATAGGCACATTTTAACCTAGTAGAATAATTTATTCTACTCTATCCAGTTCCAAGGTTACATTCTACTCTGCCCCCAAATGTCTGTGCATTCATGTAGCCAATCACTGGGGAAAAAAAATATAATCACTCAAACAACAGACACATTTGCTTCTTGTAATCTGGCTGCCACTATGCAGACTGTATGTTTCTGATTAGCGTTCCCTGAGCAATATATCAAAAGAAGACTGGACAAGAAAGAGCCTGAGAGCTGACAGGAAAGCTGCCCTCTGTTAGCCAGCAGCCACATTGACTGAGACCTGTAACATATGTGCTGAATATTTGTCTCTGTAACAAACACATCTTCAGTAGCTTAGACTGTATCTGCAGGACAGCAGGACAGACTTATTCTAAAACTGCCTTCAATATAGTCAATGTAGCAAGTTATAACTTGGTGTACGTACATGAACCCGTAAGAATTGTTATTCAAAGTCTTTGTTGTCTACCAAAACACGTGTTTATCTCAAAAGATTATGTGGATTTTCAGTGCATGTAATATCTGCTTTAATTTATTTTGCTACTCCTATATTTTATAAGAGAGAAACTAAGGACACAGTAATCCCGTTCATGAGAAAGAGAATACTATCATCAGTAAGAAGTTAAAACAACCCTCAGTTTTACCATCTTCTTGACAAAATATTAGAAGAAACAGCAAAGTCTTTGGACCATGGGGCAATACAAATGCAGAGCAATTAAACAGAATTTATATAAAGAAATCAGGCTAAGCCTCTGAGGTTTTATGTGACACTAAATTAATGTTCCAGGGATATTAGCAACTTGGATGGTAAGTGAGCAGATCTACTTCAGAGAAATCATATCCAAAAAGTTCTGGAACGATCCAGCTTGGTTGATTAGTGTAGGAATTCATGAAGGCATTACATGACTGGTTTTCTTGTAATAATAAAAACTGGATTTAGTGACTTGGGTGGTCATTTCCATTTCTAGAATTCTGTGTTCACCTAAATTTTACTTCAGTTCTGAGGGCATTAGTGACACAAGTGAAATTCCTGTAAGAATTTTGTGCCAATTCTTAGGTACTTTAATCTTAAGAACTTTTAAGGTTGAAGAGAAACACATCTCCTTCAAGACTATCTTTTATCTATAACATGCATCAGTAAAATTCTGCACTTTATAAATCAGTTACAGTAAATCAAATGTCTTATCTTTTGTGGGCAGAGTGGGAGAAAAAGAAAAAAAGTCAAAACAAAACCAATACAATTTTAGCTACAATTCTAGCTACAATTTGTTTGGCAAAGGAGATTCCACTCATTGACAGGCAAGCCTTCTGCCATCTGCGTTAAGTGGGTGCCTTGAAAGCACCTGGAGCTACATGTAATACTTTCCTTTTAAATTCTTTTTTGTAAAACAGATGGAAAAGAGCACAGTTAGTAGTGTTATGCTGTTTAAATATGAGAAGAACATCATCTAGTCTCACTGTTGCCTTTTAGCCAGATACCTATATGTTTGGGCTCCCAGGATTTTAATCAACAGAATCATGTCAGTGCTCAGAAGACTGTTTTTGTGAGCTCCAAGCAAAGAACAGGAAAGAGGCCACAGTAAGCAACGCCAGTATAGTGATTAGAGGAGATTATAGTTTTCTGAGTGCAAAGCTCTAGTTTAATGAGGATTTTAAGGGCAATACAAGAAATCATGTTATCTTTAGCCCTATGAAGGTATGGGACAAACAGGAGGATTCATAGATGCTAAAATGTAAATGTCAAAAAGGCACAATTATAGCCTTCCAAAGCTGTTTCTTGTAGGCATGGCTGTAGAATGCCTCCTAAAAGTTGATAAGGTCCTATTTTTACAAAGTCTCGAAGGAGAATAAAGTATCTCTGAAATTAGGAACCTTAAAAGAGGAACCCAGGAGAATTCTGCCCAACACAATGTAGCACTTGAGATTCTGTATGGGTCTAAGTGTTTCTGGCCAAATGTTCCTATTTCAGATAAGTGTGTGTATGCAGCAGGCTAAGTGCCTCTTCTGAAATAACAATAATCACTTGGGGACACAAAACATTGGCATTCTTATGCTTAGCAGCTTTGAATAGACAAAATAAATAGGTGTGCTCAAATCAAGTCGAACAGTTGAAATACTGCGCCTCCCATCTTTTTGCAAAGGGGAAAGAGGATATAGATGTGATCTAGAAGTTTTTCAAGGAAGTAGCCTTGTCTGCTAAACGATGGCTAGATTATTCAGCTGGGAAGAGCAGGAAGTTTGTTTTGGTTATTTCTATCCTTGCTATGCAGTGATTGTTTAAAGTAAAATGCAGAAGGAGCGCTACTAGTAATATAGATATGATGGCTAAGGCATAACGCTGAGATGTGAAACCTGTAAATTTCAAACCTCCACAGTCTGATGGTAGACTAAAACACAGTTGTTCTGGATAACTGCTCTACCAGTAAGTAATCATGCAGAAGGTGACATGGCACAGAAAAAGGCTTCAGGCTTTAAATTCTAGCTTTATGGAGGTACTTCCCTCCATCTCTGAGGCAATTGTTTGCATTCATGCAACAAAAAATACCATATACAGCACATCATTTGGCATTTCCTATTGGCTTGATTAAGCAACCTATAAGCTGTCTATTTTAAACCCCATTGCAGGAGTAATGGTATCTCTCCCGTTCTAACCACATTGTGCTTTTCACTGCTGAAGCTGAGCATGCAAACATTATTGGTCACAAGACTGAACACCGTAATATTTAAGTCATTTGTACTTTTTATGACACTGATATGAAGACTAGAAATCCCGCACCAAAACAAGTTTTCTACTTTCTCTTTTTCTTCTTTCCAAACACTGTTCACTCATTTTTTCACTAAGGTGAATAAATAGAATTCTGTAAACCTCAGTTAGATTTCCAATGTCTTGAGTAGTCCAAGAGTGAACATAAGAAGTGGAAATAGTATTTTAACGGTTATTAATGTAGACTACAGAGCTAAATTACTCTTTCTTGCATATAAATGAGTCTTTTTGTCATAGGATTGTATCATTAGATTTGACTAAGGGAAAAAAGTTAGTCTGAAATCTTGATTGACTGATGTCCTTGCATCTGGCTGCATTAAGTTGTGTTTTGTTGAATTACAGCCATTAAAGCAAACAGTTTTGATCCCACTGTAATAGTACTCTGTACTTTTAGCTACTTAGTCTTTAAGCAAATTTTACATCTTTGCATACTTCATCACATGAACTATAGTGCTCTGTAATACTGTAACTCTTTTTTAATATTGATTATTTAAAGTTTCTTGTGAAAAGTGCATTACACCTCACAAGAAATATTAATAGGGCCTGACAATAGGCACCCCCCAGAAAAAAAGAGGAGAGAGAATGACTGCTTTGCATCATTGGTAAAATGTATTTACAACTCTAGGTCAAAAAAAGAATCTCTGGCAAGTCTTTTAAGAACTGACCTGCAATAAGTCATTAATAAATGTCTGGTAATAAGCCAGTTACAGGCAATTGGCATATTTTTTATTCATTCCAAGTAAACTGGACAATAGTTGTCATTCATTCAATAGAATCCATGAGCAACACTTGTCATAAACTTCATTCCTTTTAGCTATTTCAACTCTTCTTTTTTTCTTTTACCTAGAATGTCAAAATTAAAACCCTTTTTAGTATTTAAAATCTGCTAGTCATCAAAAGTTGCTGAATGAAAAACCTGATACATCTTCAAACTCTATTTCCCAAAGATGTCAAGATAACAGGTTGAATAGGTGAAACAAATGTAACATGACGTATTACAAAATCACACACGACATCCTTGTCTCTAGACTGGAGAGGCATGGATTTGATGGATGCAACGCTTGATGGATAAAGAACTGGCTGGCTGGTCACACCCAGAGAGTTGTGGCCAATGGGTCAATGTCTGAGTGGAGACCAGTGACGAGCGGCGTTCCTCAGGGGTCGGTGTTGAGACCTGTCCTGTTTAACACCTTCATCAGTGACATGGATGATGGCATCAAGTGGACCCTCTGCAAGTTTGCTGACGACAGCAAGCTGTGTGGTGCAGTCGACACGCTCAAAGGAAGGAATGTCATCCAGAGGGACCTGGACAGGCTGGAGAGGTGGGCCTGTGCCAACCTCATGAGGTTCAAGAAGGTCAAGTGCAAGGTCCTGCACCTGGGTCGGGGCAATCCCAACTACAAGTACAGGCTGGGTGAAGAATGGATTAAGAGCAGCCCTGAGGGGAAGGACCTGGGGGTACTGGTGGATGAGAAGCTGAACATGAGCTGGCAGTGTGCGCTAGCAGCCCAGGAAGCCAACCAGATCCTGGGCTGTATCAGGAGGAGTGTGGCCAGCAGGTCGAGGGAGGGGATTCTCCCCTTCTACTCTGCTCTCGTGAGACCCCTCCTGGAGTACTGTGCCCAGCTGTGGAGCCCTCAGCATAAGAAAGATATGGACCAGTTGGAACGAGTCCAGAGGAGGCATGAAGATGATCAGGGGGCTGGAGCACTTCTCCTAGGAAGAAAGGCTGAAAGAGTGGGGCTTGTTCAGCCTGGAGAAGAGAAGGCTCCAGGGAGACCTTATTGCAGCCTTCCAGTACCTGAAGGGGGCCTACAAGGAAGTTGGGGTGGGGGGCTTTTTACAAGGGTCTGTAGTGACAGAACAAGGGGTAACAGGTTTAAACTGAAAACAGGGAGATTCAGATTAGATATCAGGAAGAAATTCTTCACAGAGAAGGTGGTGAAGCACTGGAACAGGTTGCCCAAAGAAGCTGTGAGTGTCACATGCCTGTCTGTCTTTAAGGCCAGGCTGGATGAGGCTTTGAGCAACCTGGTCTAGTGGAAGGTGTCCCTGCCCATGGCAGAGGGGTTGGAACTAGATGGTCTTTAAGGTCCCTTCCAACTCAAACCATTCTGTGATTCTATGATTCTATGAAATGTGTCTTCATGTAGATTGTTTTACAATCCAATTCTCTGGAATTAGAGACAAACACAACTGCAATCAAAATAGAGGAAGAACTATAAAATTAATATAAAACACTCGCCAGTCTTTTGTATTCAATTTTTGCACTATTGGAAGAAAGGGAAAAAAGCCATAACTTTTCAGCTTTCCTTCAGAATCACAAGGGAGGAGTCATGGATTTTTTATTTTATCTTTAAAGTAAACGCTAAGATTTCTACAGAATAAGTAGGTGGGAATTGGTCAGTCACCACTGGGATGTTAAAAACTGTTGAACTTTTTACTCAAGGGATGAGAAATAGAGTTACACCTGAGAAAGTTGGTCTGGTTCCTTACATTTGTCTTTAGGCTTCTGAAAGTATTTTATTCAAAGTATAACAGCTTACGTTTGGAAAAAATATAAACCATACCATGTATGACGCATAGTTTCAGTAAGATTTATTCCTAAATTAGCAGTTTATTTTTATAGAAGAAATAGACTAATTGATTGTTATAATGTTATTTTAAAGAGACATTTACAATCTATTTGTAGGAACATAGAAAAACATCTAATAACAGAACTGTTAGATCTGAAGTTAATTCATAAAAAAAGTAGTGTAGTAATTAACTTAAGGGAGTTTTACTTTTTTCAAAGTTCTGCATTCAACTATTGAAAGGTTATGTCATAATCACTATGGTTATGAAAGAAGAATTTCATAAAAAAAATCAGAAGGTAGCTGACATGCAATCATCTCTTTAAATCAACAGTTTCATAGGTTTTATATCCCATCTGGTTTTATGTAGTTAAGAAAACCTGATATTCAGTATTCTTCCTGTGCAAAGAGATTAATATTTATGAATTATGACTCAGATTAAGATTTATGTATTCCTTCCACAAAACTAGACTTACTGATTCACCATTTCTCCCCACCTGAATTGCGGGTACCTTTTGCTTAGAAGGAAACTGAATTTATAAATATATATTCTGCAGTGGGCATACTAAAGTTTAAAACACACCTGCTGATGGCTGAGGTGTGGTGAATGTCAATTACCATGTTTGTTAGTAGATTTTCTCTCAGGAATAATTTCCCCTGCAAAGACTGAAATAGCAATGACAAGAAAATTTTAGAAAGTTTAATATGATTTTATAATTTTTATTCTTCTTAAAAACAGTGCGTTCTCATGTATCATTATCATTGTTGTTGTTATTCTTATTAAATATTTGTGTATAAAGTTGAACTATAACCAGGGGACAAGACAAAATAATGGACTGCTTCATTTTAAAATAACTTGCTACTTTTTCTTTCTGCTGATGATTTGTATGATTTTCTGTAATTTCTTCAGTGTTTCAAATTCTTCAGCATTAGTATCTAAATGTCCAAGATGGTTTATACTGTTATGACTTAATAAAAGAAGACTGTTAGTGGATAATAACAAATGTTTAATAAATCACATTTGGTTCACAATGGCCATTTTATAAAGATTATTATGTGACATATTCCTTAGTTATTTTCATTATTTTTCATGCATACGCATCTCTCAGAAAATCAGGAATCCAGGAAGTCCAAAAGCTCTGAGTATCCAACACCTATGAAAATAAAGCCAGGTTAAAGCAAGATAAAGATAAGACTTCTGAGAATTACAGAAAATATGAAAAATAGTGTTATTTTTTCCATTTAAAAATAAATAATAAAAGCTATTATTTCTTAATAACTGTGGAAGATAGCAGCATATATAATTCTTATAAAATATGTATTAGGTTAAAGTCTAGTCAGAACTCTTTGAGTGGGGTTTTGAGTTCGGGGGTTTTTTCAGTTTTGAGGGTTTTTTAAAAAATATATGTTTCACATATTTTAAATGTTATATGCCAACATTTATTAATGAAAGATGGGCATGGTACTCCATTTTCATGGGCAGTAGTATAAACAAAGGTAATTCACTATAACTAAATAAAAGTGAGTATAAAATAGAAATATTTGCTGTGCCAATAATCACAATAGATTATAGGCCCTTGTAAAATACTGCTCTTTCCTTTCCTTTGCTTTTTAGATAATAGAAATTGTAGTTTTGAGAACCTTGATATCTTTTCATGCAGTAATACATGTTGCTATGTCCAACTGGTAGTAATCAAGAGTAAGATAGGAAATTGAAGTTGTCATCCTAACCACCATGTCAGTATTTCAATTAGCTCTGAAATGCTGTGAGTCAGGATGCATCTGTCTGTAATTGGTAGTGCATTTAGAATATTTTAGGATCTAACTTTCTCAAAGTGTCATTATATGCAACATAGGTCTTTAATACAACATTTCTTTGTGTAAGATGGAACTTATTGTCTGGAGAGTTAATGTATTTGAATTTTTTATTGAATGTCTCCCATTTTTTTTAAGATATTCTAGTTTAAAATATGTATTAGACCACTGAATAATTTAATTTTTACTCATTTTTCCAAGATCATGTTTTTCTATTTTTTTTTTTCTTCTCTTTATCATTGAGACATTTTAGTGATGTCAAATAAAATAATACTGTTGTATTATAATGCATTGTGAAGATGAGAGGAAAACTAGAGATCCTTAGGAAAAGTTACGCAACATAATAGAATCAGATATCTAAATATTTTGCCTTGGTGACTACAACAGTAAGGCAAAGGATCTTTAAAATCTGTTGTAAACTCACTACATAATACAGTTTTTCTAGACAGCAGCACATCATTGACCCACATGCAGAACAGTTTACTTTGGAAGAGTTTGAACATGGACGTGAAAGTGGATAGTTTAACCACATAATATTCTGTACCTGTTTCATTCTGTAAATTAATATTCCTTTAATGATACTAGTAATAAATATCTCAGTGAAGATGTGGAAACTGAATACTTGGTAACAATTTAAACATGACTTTCTTGTAACCTGAAATTTTGGTTACTCAGTTTTAGACATTTTCCTTTTCTTTCTGATCTCAAAAACATATTTCAGTTTACACTACATATTTACAGAAATAGATGTGGTTTGGAGGAAAACAACACTTTAATGAACAGGATGTCTGAAAATGTTGATCACTTCCATGCCCTAGTTCCTGAGAAAGTCTGCATTTTCAGTACTCAAGCCAAGCTACTTCCTAAAGTATGAACTTCAGTTAAAAAGAGAACAATAGAAGAGTGATATTTTGGGACTGAGAGCTGACCAAAGTCTGATGATACTCTGGTGACTATGGAAAAAAAAAAAATTAAACTCAGTGTCATTTAAAAATAAAACTGGTTTATTATAATCTGAATTGCTTCCTGATTGTTTGTCTGTGGAATTTATTTTGCAATCCATTACCTATACAAAATTTTGCTTCAGAATGTAGTCCTTTATAGTCAAAATATCCCTCTAAATACATGAAAAAAGGTAAAGAACTTGAGTGTTTATGCTGTCCGGAAAACAAACTCAGACAGCTGTATTATTTAATGCATTTAGAAATCTACCTCTGTCTATCATAATAGATACTTTTTGTCTGAATGTCATTGAATATCTGATCAATATTTAGCAAATTAATCTTTAACACACATATTTTTTTGCAATTAATGGGACAGAAAATTCCCCTAGATGAAACAGTAAATCTCATTGCTGTTGTAAGAGATAGTTATATGGATATATGGGCTGTAATTGAGAGCCTGTGGAATCCTAACCATTACATAGTATAAAAAAAAAAAAAAAAAAGAGCAGCAACAACAGGATTTTCAGAGAATCAGGGTCACCTTAATTCATGATGGATATACTCTCAGAAAGCCTAACAGATCAGATTCAAAAGAGGATTTAGGCAGAGAAATGCATAGTTTGAAGATACCAATGAACATAGGAGGAGGATAAGAAAGGTTTTCAGTGTTACAACTGAAGTTTTGAATGACTTTTAATATACATAGAAATTTACATAATGTGTCTATGGTGACATAGTGTGTGTCAGTGTCACAGCTGGATCCACTTTTTTCTAGTCATATATATTATCTTCTATACTATCACATAGAGGAGGAGAACTGTGATGTCATGGTTTAGCCTTATCTGGCAATTAAGTACTGCTCAGTCACTCAATCACCTCATTCCCCCTCCCTCAGCAGAGAAGTGTCTGAGAAAAAAAAAAAAAACAAGGAAAGCTCGTAAAATTTGAGATATGAACTGTTTAATAATATAAATGAAATTTATAATTATATTAATATTAACACTAACAATACTACTACTAGTAAGTAATTAAAACAATAAAAAATAGAACATATGGTGCAGTAGCTCACCACACGCTGACCAACACACAACCAGGTCCTAGTCCCCAAGCCAGAGAGCCCCAAAGCAGGGAGAAACACACATCACACACACAGACACCCTCAAACCACTAACAAAAATAACTGCTTCTCTGCTAACAACCATGCTTAGAGCACACAGCTCTAGATATCAACTAACCCAAAACCCTTAATGATACGCTACCCCAGGCCACCTTGTACCTTCCAAACTACCCATGCATACACCCAGCCTGACCACTGAGCCTGAAGTACCATGGAACCAGACAAATCCCTTGGCCACTGTGGGCCAGCCAGCTCTGTGTAGGAGAGGAGCTTGTTCTTGCCTGAAACCAGCACAGGTGATAAAAGATTTTTTTCCCCCTTTCTCTCCTTAAAATACCATACTGCTTGTTATCATTACTACAGCAAGCCATATAATTGAAAGTCACAGTAAATTGCTGTGATTTCAGTTATATTCTTGGATCATAGTTGCAGAACCTGTCCAGTTTAGACGTATCATTAGTACATCCTTAAACCTTTCGATGGATAAGAACTGAAAAGGTGGGTATATCTTCAAAGAGCCAGTGAAAAAGTAGTTGGTATAAATTTGGACACATACTCTTAATCCTGAATGTTTTTAATTTTGGAATTTTCTTAAACTAAGATATTCTTCTCTTAAGTATGCATGTATTTATTATAATGAAAATAGTAGAACTTGAACAGATTCATAAGAAAGCATTTTTGTTTAACTCACTCTGTACAAACACCCAAGGAGGAGTCAGATTATTCATATTTCTTGCTAGTAGTAATTAGGTGGATCATCTGCTTAACGTAAACATTTGTAACTGTATGAACTGGAAATAAATAGTCAAATGTTAATCAGTTTTCAAACCTATCTAGTGTTGGATTCCTCTTTTATTTATATAATATAGGAGGTTAAAGAAAATCCACAATCTTACTAAGGAGCCTGTCTATTAAAACATTAAGCAAACACCTTTTATTTAGCCTCTTTTTGTCCTTCAGTCTTATTCATAGGGTCATCACTCTTCCTCTAAAGGCTGGCATGTCTTCAAATAGAGCAGTTTACTTTTTTTCAGAATTTCAATTTTTGTCCCCTTTTTAAAAAGAATAACTTCTTCCTAGAAGAACTAGAAGTCAAATATTTTCATTAGGTAAAGAAGTTACCTTTTTTGCCCTCAGATGAAAAAAACCCAAGAAGATAAAATTGACAAATATGAAAATAACAGAAAAGTCTTCTGCAGAAGTTACTAGACTTCATTATTCAAGCAATCAAGTGGAGCCATATTTTACCTTGCTGAAGACTTCTGGCCCTGCCCATTTGCCTCAAAGATGTCTATTTGTTCCACATAGCCTTTCATTATAAGTAAAACACTGTGTGCTACTTCTGTCTTCTTAAGAAAGTTTACCTATTGAAAACAAGGTTCCAGATTCTGGTTTTATCTTTAGCAGCACAGTTGTAAAGAGCTACAAGACATCATAGCTTACAAATATATCATAGCTCATACAAATTACTTTTGTACCAGTACACTAAAGCCACCAGTGTTGTTCTATACTAGATGAAACTCCTATTATTCATTATTTTGGGTGGACATGTAATACAACTGAACACAAGCTCTGGCTATTCCCATTTGCCAGATTCATCCCTCATTGGCTCCCCAGTATGAGGACTATACATGTAGCATACAGCCATTATTTCTCTCCATCTCAGTGACCTGTCCAAAGTACAAACTGAATAAAGATTAGAATACAGCTGAGTCATATTTTAGCAATTCAGGAACTGTATTTATTGTTCTGGACATGCACTTTGACCATTAGAATCCTAAATTAAGCACAAACTCTCATTATTGTCTCTTGCCAATCTTTGTAATTCAAAAATCACTGAAGAATTGTTTTTTAAGTTAAGAAGATTAATTCAACAGGTTTTGTTTCCTTCAGATTAAACTCTAATAATTACTGCAAGTTATTCAGGGCCAGTCTGTCATACTGATCCCACAGTTTTGTAAAAGTATTTTGCACTGACTCTAGTACATTCATTGTAGGTAGTTCTTCATTTGTGAATGTGCTAGGGTTTTTAATTAATTATAAACAAAAAATTAAAAAAAGGTTAAAAATAAAATTCTTAGTAGTAACATAAAAGAAAGATTAAACACATGCAAAATGAGTGAGTAGACATGATTTTTTTTATGCATGTATATGTGTTATATACAGAAAGAAAACTATTTCACCTACCAAGAAAACCGTGTTCTTACTGAATCAAGGAAACTTTTTCAGGAATCTCTTACATTTAAATACTGTTCCTTAACTAAACTAAGTATTATATTAGTGAAATATTGCAGCCTCCAAGGATTATCCTGGCAGATTCTTCCCAGAACAATCCCCAAAACCCAATAGCCTAGATTAGTTTTAGGCATCTAATTAAAGCAATTAATTTAGCAGTGTACATTCCTTCTGCAGTTAGTGGAAAAAACAAGGAGTTCATGGTGGTCTGAATAGCCTCTGCAAGGTGTGTATTTTGTCTCTTCATTAACCATATTGAGCATAGCATGAGAACATTCTTTTCTTAAGCAATTCTTTTGGGTCCCTAATATTAGCCATTGTGCCTTCACAGGGGAATAAAGTAACGGGCATGGTACAAAGATCCGTTCTTATCAGAAAGTTCTTAGACAATATTATCTCACTGTTTAAAAAAAAATAATTTTTATGAAACCATTTCTTTTTCATATCTGTGGAGAAGTCTTTCTGATTATTTGTCTAAACTGTAGGGACAGTTAAATTCTAAAGAAAAGATGGTTAGAATCATGTGTTTCATGTTTCATGATGTTGTACCCATGACATCAAGAATAAAGAAACAAAAACTCTTTACAGGTTCTACTCAACCCACCTTAAATCCTTTCCTTAAATAATGCTTCCAGGTGTTTTTATCACTGCAGAGCTGTCTGTTGGCTGAACAGGCTGGTTAATTAAATCCTTTATTGCAAAAAAAGTAGTCAGTGACTTTGTTGTTATATACAAAACATACCTTCCAACTTTAATCTAGACTGCCTTTATTAATGAAAACCACAACTTTCCTCTTACAAAAATACATTAAGAATTTAACAGTATTAGCTTAGACTCAGTGTTCTATTGAACAATAATAATTTAATATGGATTGGGTTACATCTATATTCTATAATTCAGCAACTCTTGTTACTTAAGTACATGCATGTATTTTGACCAGAAAAGGTCAGAAAAATCCTGACTAGTTTCCATGGTTCAGGTAGAAGTTCCTTAACTGTTAGAAAATGCAGAGACCATAGTAGGAAGACTTTTTCATTGTATAGTATATGCTTATGATTCTTACTTAGGAGACCCAAACTCAACCCATTAAGTCCAATTCTGTCACAGCAGATTTGAATTTATATATCTTATGGCACAGCATCTAAATAACAGCTTACAAAACACACTGAGCAAAAGATTTTCCAATACTTCTTGAATTCCCACTTCCTTCCTGAATCTGAGACACTATTTGGTCAAGAAAAGAGGATCATCAAACCACAAGTCTAGTCAGCAAAAGGGATACTGGCTCTGTAGCCCCATTTTTTACACATTTAACTGCGAGCAGACACCTGGAATTTCCCCTGCATTTGGCTGTGCCCATGTTTCTGAGCCGCCTGGACCAATAGAAGTGGGCTTTAGAGCAAAACAGTTGCAAAAACTATAAGAATTTTAGTGTATTTTAGATCAGGAAGGATCTAGTCTTGCGGCATGGACCAAATATTCATGAGCTATTCTCCAGTAGCCCATCTTCCAGACCCGTTTAACCCCCAAATTAATCTAGTTCGTTATTTTGTAACACCTCACAATATGCTTGTATGACAATATGTGGCAAGTGGTAAAATTAAAAAACATTCTTGGTTTTGATTTAAACACTAATGCAGAAGATTATTTATGTTTTCATAATAAGCAGTTAACGAATAAGAAAAGAGAAACAACACAAAGAACAAATGCCATGATGCTTTTCCAAGACCTAGTACAGAAAGTTGCTTCAGACTGTAAAACTGTTTCACAGAGATAGTCACCTGCTTCTCTGAGAGAGACAAGTGTCCATGTAAACCAGCATGCCTTACTAAATAGGTTACTAACTGTGTAAACACTGTATAAGCCGTGCTGTGCAGGGCTTGTGAAACTTAGATGCCTAACAAGCCTTGAAATCCAGGCCTTCAACCATTGTGATTTTGGAGTATTGAAGAGCTAGACATCATAATGCCTTAGTTAAATATCTGCTTTAACACATGAATTTATGTGTATGAATGACACATACGTTCAGACCTTTGTGGAGTAGTCTCCTACCAAATTTCAGCCAGAGAGTCTGTCAGGACCAGAGCAGGATCATTCTTCTGATGATCAATAGTCAGGCACGATCAGTTAAAAAGTACAGGCTTTTCTGTGCATAGAGACCTTGGCAAAATTATACTGAGGACTTCTTTAAAAGCAGTAATCTACCACACAAGTTACTACAAACGTAACACCAGATAAAACACGTTTCTGTAGTATAGCCTACAGGTCACAGTGGTATTGAATATAAACAGAGACTATTAGCTGAGGTTTCTTGTTTTGTAAATTATTCATATTTCAATTTTAAGAGATGTTTTTAATGTTATAGAAATCTTCCTGCCCTGGAGCAAGTTTCATAATACTGTAAGTTAATATACTTGCCTGTCACCTTCATAGGGCCTGGGTTTAAATCTGTCTTGGGTCACAAGTGAAATTAACTTAATGGTCTCAAATTAGTCCTTAGTAGGCATTTGTCCATATCACAAAACTGCTATTGTACATAATTTGGCAGTAGAATAGGATTGTAGAGTATTATTCTCCAGGGAACCAAAAAATGTAATAGAAGGCACATTGCAGGGCAGGTTTGGTTTTGGCAATGATACTTGGATCAAGCTGATGTAAAAGAATTCTTACATTTATGAGAATCATTATTCAGCAAATTATTTAAAACAATGAACTTTTCTAAATAAATGACCTGTCACTTTTCAATAGATCAAATAACAAGAAAATACTGGTTTATAGTATCCTGCCATTTTGGACACTGAGATTCATCTTATGTAATGGCAATAGGCAGAAATTGCTGATAGTAGTGATTGTATGGGAAAACAACATTTTTGTTTGTTTGTTTGTTTTGAAATATGATGACAATTAGAACATGAAAGAACTCAGCAAGTCATAATTAGACATTCAAATGAAAGCATCATCATCAACATCATTCAACAACACAAAGTTAAACTCAATTAAATAATTTGCTGACTTTCATGTGAACAGCTTTATCTAGCATAATACTGAAAAAAGGGAAAAGGAAAAAAAAGAAATAAAATTGTCAAATAAATTAATTGGTTTAAATTATTCCATTATTTGTTCTAATAATGCAAAGAATGTGGTAAATGACCAATATTGCATTTCTTATACTTTTTGACACTGAGTTACTGAAATTCCACTAACTTAAATGTAATCAAGAGGGGGAAAAAAAAAAAAAAGCACTACTGCTTACATAAGCAAATGGACAATCTAAATTGAACAGAGCATTTTTAAGATAATAGCTAGTTGCTCAGCAGATCCACAAAAGATGCTTCAGTAGAATTAGTTCATTAGTAGTGTACAAAATATAAGAGAGCATAGGAATATAAAATTACACTTGGGCTGGAAACTGCTTTGGAAAAGGCATCCTGTCATCTTTATAACCTGCCACTACCCATGCATGTGGCATATGCAGACCCTTCAGATTCACAGAGAAGTGAAACTTTAAGGTTTGCCTCACAACTGCTTTTGCTCTACTCCTGTACCATAGAGATGAGTACTGGTACATATATATATGCAGACATATATATGTATATGTATGTGTGTAGATACACACACACACACATTATACAAATATGTAAAATTAAAGGCAATTACTTGAATGAGGAAATATACCTTCAATGAAGGTTTAAGAGATTAAATATTTGAAAAGCAAGATTTCAAGATCACGGTCTTTTCCACTGAGTGGTGAAAGATAGTCTTGGGTTTAAAATTTTTGTTTATTAAACTTTCAAGTGAGAAAAAAAACCCACAGAAACATAGCAGAACATAAAGAAGTAACCACAAGCACTGAATAATTACAAAAAAAACAATTTAGTTTTTCTTTGATGTTCAAATGACCTTGCTGAATTAGAAGCTAAGACAGTGTATGCAATATGAAATCTTTAGCTAGCTAATGTACCAAGTAAATTTGAGTAGGCTGGTAAATTTTGATTTAACTATCTTAACTGCTTTATAGGTTAACTCTAAAGATCATTGAATCAGTCAGATATTAGTTCAGCAAAAGCCAAGTAAAAGACAACACTAAGAAAGTAAAACACATTCAGAGAAAATACCAGTGAGTTGTGGGAGGTAGGTGGTAAGAGGACACCCTGTAATCATGCTCCTTTTTCCAAAATCTCTGATATAACCTCCTACTGCTGAAGACTGAGGTCAGGCAAAGCCTAAGGAAAGCTAACAATACTTTTTTTTGATTAATAGAAATATCATCTAGTTCAGAGTTCATGTGAACAGCTAGAAAAATCTTACATGTCTGGGCCTGAGGAAGGCAGGAAGGAATATGGTAAACCCACCTTTGTCCTGCAGCAAGAACGGACCAGCCTCACCACAGCAAGTCAACCTCGCTGGGGTCTAAGAAGGGCACAAACACAGAGTTACCGCTGGGAAGGCTGAAAGGGGAGGTTACAGGTTATTTTTTTTGTGCCAAACCACCAGTCTTTTTATCACAGGTGCTTTATATGCAGCAGTACACTGTAGATGGGTAAATATACAACAGTTGGAAGCTGATTTTTGTGACTGGGGTCAAAATGTCTGCCTCTACAAAATGAACCTTCTCTCACACCATCTACCTGCAACAGTCTTGTCGGGATCATGTTGCTGCCTCCTCACTTATATATTCCAGCCCAAATCCAGCTCGGTTATTCTTCTATAGCCAGACATAATTTTAAAGATTCAGCTGAAGGACTCAGGCTCTATAAATTGCTGAGTGCCTTTGGCATGCGGGCAGTCTCAGTTCTAAACAGAAGAAACCTAGGTCTCCCATGAGTATAACTGAAATCACCCCAAATGCCTCACCATGTATACAAAGTCTGTCATTCACTCTATGTGTCAGCTCTTTAAATGAGTTGGTGCTCCTCATACACAAAAATAATCTTTTTGAGATGGTGGCAATAGATTTTTCTGAGATAAAGGGTAGAACTGAGAATGTGTGTTCACCTTTTATCTGCCCTCTTCGTGAAGGTTGTGTTGATGAGGTCTATGAAGCAGCGTGAATTGAAAGTCGACTTGATAATTTGTATCTTGCTCTCTTACCTATCATTATAGTTCATCATTATCTTCTGAAAGATTTTCCATTGCTTCTGAAACAAGTGAAGTCAGCACTCTCTCCCTCTCTCTCTCCTTAGAAAGCAGTACAGCTGTCAGTATGCCAATCTACCCACAACATGTTACATCCATTTAACAGTACTAAGGAAGAACTAAATGGCTTTAGCTGTACTTCATCAAATTTAAGTTTATTTTTGTCTTAGTTCAAATCATTAATAACTCATGCAATAAATGAGTAAATGGACAATATTACTAAAAAAGAGATGTTATATGAAATCAATCATGAGGATTATCAGGATTTCTAAGGACATTATGCTCATTGTCAGCTCTAGGAATACTGAAGATTATCCTATTTTATTTTGTCTTCTCAAGCCAATCAAATATTTTAGCAAATCGGATGCTTCAGACAATGGAGTAAACAGGGTGAATTACTTATGATGTACCTGTTTGGCCAAGGAAGTCAGAGTACAAACCAGGGCTGCAAGCTACTCATTACTGATAACTCCCCAACGGTTCATTGGTTATGCAATCAATTTCAATAGAGATTGATTGTATACATAATATGCCTCAAAACCTACATGCCATTTGCACCTCCTTTTATTCAGAATCTCTTAAAATTAAACTGAATATTAATATAAGTCATAAATCAAGAACTCAGACATCAATAAAAATTCTCTGCTCATTGCAGAGAAATAGCTAGAGGTCCCTAGAAACCTAACACAAATTTACTTAAGGTTAAAACATGAACATCATCTTGAAACTTGCTTAAGAATGATTGTGAACTAATTTAAAGACAAGTTCAGTGCTAGGATCATTGTTCTTTGGCAGACAAAAAAACTTTTAATTCTGAAGTTGGTCCCTCTAAAGTTGAAAACTTCAGCAACCTATCAAAATAAACTGATGTGTAAATGGCAAAGACTGAGTCATGCATCAGATGCAATAACTGGAGAGACATGCTTGTGAAAATTGGCCAGCAGTTATTTGAGACTATGCACTGAATGAAAATCACAACAGTAGTGCAAGTGTATGAGCTGTGTGCTCAGGCAGTCAGTTCATAAACAATCTGCTTTGTTGGCAATATAAGTGAGAGCATGACAACCAAAAAAAAAAAAAAAAAAAAAGGTATAACAAAGCCAGACTGCAGTGGAAGATGACTTCTGACTTACCAGCATTTGTACAGAACAGTGTAAACATCACTGTTCCAACCCCTGTTCACTGTCAGAAATTTCCATCCTTGTCCCTGCCTCATATTTCCACCTTTTGACCACATAATGAGGTTGACTGGAGCAAATTACATTTGACAGAGAATTTTCTCTGACTTTGGAAAATACAAAAAAGGTTATATTATCCACTGTGACCCTAGAAATCTTTGATTGTGGCTTCTGACCTAAATTTTTTGATACCAAAGAGTAATGCATTAGGAACACTGATGAATATGAAAATAATGGTATAGGTTAGTACTGCTGTTAAGTAAGATATTGGCTGGTGTTAATTAGATCTGTGATGACATTTTCTACACTGATGAGTTCCAGCTCCCATGAAACAAATGTCCATGAATTTTGTTAGAGCATTCACTGTTGGTGTCCAGCTCTCTCCCTTGATTGCCAAGGCACTCAAAATATCTTCCGCCACAGCTCAGCTGTACTTATATGAACAGACCACTGTTTATCGCTTTTCCAACAGGTGACCAAACTTGTAAGCTCCAAATCAAGAATTTCTTCTGATTTTGAGCATTACAGCCAGCCAAACTCCATCTTATTCACATCTTTGAACCTTATTTTGCTGACCATTATTCCATTGTCTCACATTTCCAGGACAAATATCCAAATCATAGTTCTGCATTGGTCACTTCCACTCAGTTGGTACGGTTGTAAGCCAAATCTGACATTGTAATGCTTGTTTTCATTAAAGAAGAGAAAAATGGGAAAGGTTTAGATTTCCTTATTCTTTCTTCTCTGAGTCACTGTTCTTCCCCCATTAAGTGTAAAAGATTACATAAAGAAGTACTGGAAGTCTAGCAATGAAGTTATAAAAAGACAAAATAAATTTGCCTTTTAAGAAATAAATGGTGATGTAGATTGATATTAATAATGTTACTACAGGTTTTGAGGAGCTGCTAATATCTTGTAATAATTTTCACACATTTTTCAATAAATAGTCATAATTAATATTTAGCTTGACAAGCCTCAACCTGAAGGATCTCAAAGCAAAGAACAAACAGACAAACAACCCCCCCTAAAAAACCAAACCAATAGATATTCTAAATCTTTACTTCAGTGAAACAAAGTGATGGACATCTCTTCTTAGGTGGCTCAAAATTTCTAAGAAACAGTAATTTAATTTCAATGAAGTCATTGTTCATCCTTAAGAACTGTTGCATACTTCACAACCACTCTTAGTCCTAATCCAGGGTTTAAATAAAGTTAAAGAAAATCATGATCTGTTAATAGCAACAATATGAATCTGACATCTCTCTTTATGAAAATGAAGGAAAACTGCAAATTGCTTTCTATTCAACAAACTCATTATGATCAATCATACTACTCACTTCTGGTAAGCAGCAAGAATTCTAATGAAATATTATGCCCCACACAGACAGAACTTTTATAGAAACCCAACAGAGAGAAGGGAGAGTGGAAGGACATCACTGATAGTTGTCAGGACCACTGGTTCTTCCATAAGACTGAAGAACAAAGAAGAGGCGAGAAGCATTTTTGGCTATGAGATACTCATTTAACAATTCTAGCAAAGAGCAATTCTCATTCACATCATCTGCTTCTGCTGGGAGACTGGCTCTGAGAATGCAGTCATGGGGAGGCATGTTTTGATCAAGTCCGCTGCTTTCCCCTTCAAAGCGAATGAGATAATGTGGCTGTGGAACAGCACATTTAATCAGATCAGCGGGATTCCATTGAAATGAAGTACAATGCAGCTGCAAGTTAGTATTTCCCTAAAACAGGTGTACACTTCTCCCTTTGAAATTGTGAACACAGCCCTCATCCCTGTATCCCAAACTTGGCTTCAGCAGAACTGTGTTCAGCATTGTCTTTTTCTTTTTGCCCTTTTGTCACATTTGCTTTTTGTGCAAAGAAGATTCATATATGTGCCAAAAATACCTTTAACTAGCATAAGTCAAATGAGTTTTGGGTATTTTTTGCCTTGCCTTAATCAATTCCTTGCCTCATTTGCCCTTACAGTTATCTTCCCTTCATGCCTGAACTTAAGAGAAAACATGGTAGAAGATTGTGTTATCAAGATGTTCTAAAGTAGATATTTTGGGGAAAAAAATGGACTGATGTTAACCCCTACACAGGCCTATATTCTCTGTTTCTAGTTAGTAAATACTATACTGTTAGCTATGTTCCTCCCCTCACTTTCATATACAACAGATTAATTAGCTGTAGCTGATGTAGTTATGGACAGTATAATGATCACAGAGTGTAGCACACAGCTCCTGGAAGTCTGCCTAGGAATAAGAAAGTAGTAGTTACTGAGAGCAAAGAGAAAAACTCAAAAATGTCTACCAGATTGAACACAACCAGAGGAAAAATGGAAGGATGGTCACACTATCTGTTTGTGCTGGGTTTGCCTGGGATAGAGTCATTATTTTCATGGTAGTATGAGGCTATGTTCACACCTAGTATGAGGCTATGTTTAGGATTTGTGTTGAGAATGTTGATAACACCCTGACGTTTTTAGTTGTTGCCTAGCAATGTTTATATTAAACTAAGGACTTTTTCAGTTTCTCATACTGTCCCTGCCCTCTCAGGTTCTTATAAAGTGACACAGCTTGGACATCTGACCCAAAATAACCAAAGGCACATTTCATGCCACCAAATATTATGCTTGGCATAAGTTGGGGGATTTGGCCAGGAGGCATGATCACTGCTTGGGGACTGGCTCTGAACTGGTCAGCAGGTAGTGTGTGGTTGTATCTTGGTTTTCCTTTTTCTTTTTTTTTTTTTTTATTACATATTATTATCAATCATAGTAGTATTTTCATTACATAGTAGCAGCAGTCACAGTGTCATTATTTTATTCAATTTATTTTCAATTATTAAACTGTTCTTATCTCAACCTACAAGTTCTCTTAACTTTTTCTTCTGATTTTCTCCCCCATCCCACTGGCGGAGGGGGAAGCTGAGCAAGTGGCTGTGTGATCCTTAGTTGCTGACTGGGGCTAAACCACGACACTACCTTAGCCTCTTTTAGACCTGATTTTTGAGATTCCTTTTTGGAGAATGGAAACAGAATGGATATTTCAGTTATTATAGGGCTAAACAGGTGACGCAAATACCTCTTCTGCCAATTTTTCTTCTACAAGGAAGTTTCAAATGATGCATCCCTCCATGTGTGCAAAAGGTGACTTATTGCACAGCCAGTGATTTCTGCAGTCTTTCAGGTATGAAATACAATGCTAACACCAGCATCACAGGCCAAGGCTTGGGACTGGAGAAGCAAAGGGGTAGGAACCTGTGTGTACCGTTTTTGTTGTCGTATGAAGGACAGATCAGTAATTCCTCATCTCTGTAGAATGACAAGCATCTTGTAACAGCCTTGCCTGAGTTTCACACCCTCAGCAGCAGAAAATGGCTCTTTACCTAAGAAATTTAACAGCATGAGAGTTTTATCTCAAGAGTTATAAACTCCAGTTGCGCTTCCACTTAAATTTATGGTTGAAAGTTTAGAGACTAATAGAATGGAAAACATGAGTGTCTCCGACTTAAATTAGAGAGCTGGCCTTCACAGCTGGGAGTTCAGAAAAATCTCTATTCAACAAGCACAGCAATGACAGACAACACTCTCTTGTACTGGGTACTCATCATCTCATTAAATAGAAACTTAAAATGAGCAAGCTATTGCAAAGAAGTAAGGAAATAAGTCAGTGGTGTGAAGTCATTATAATATGTTTTGGTTTAATTCCTCACTGAGATTATTGAAAAATAGGAAAGTGGGACACACTCAGAGGAAGCATAACATAGCTGAACAGTTCCTCCTTTCTTTGTAACTCCCAGGTAAAAG
Organism: Rhynochetos jubatus; assembly: GCA_027574665.1. Classification (NCBI taxonomy): domain Eukaryota; kingdom Metazoa; phylum Chordata; class Aves; order Eurypygiformes; family Rhynochetidae; genus Rhynochetos; species Rhynochetos jubatus. The sequence continues at coordinate 99,685,933 of CM050649.1, read as the reverse complement.
AACACTGGAAGTGGACATTGGTGAGATCTTTTTGAGAAACAGGTGGATTATAAAATGTCTGGAAACAGGAAAGCTGATATATTCACCACTGCCCATAAAACTAAGTTTCCAGTTAAATGGAAGGATTTGTTGAACGTATTTTATTAAAATGAACGAAAAGGAATGGGAGTGGGAGTGTATTAAAAATTAAATAAATGGCCTATAGTGAAAAGACAGAACTTGGGACTGCCTTACAGGGGTGTAACAAAACTTGTATTAAATAGTGGTTGCTTCAGCTAACACATGGGATCTCCTCATCCATATATTCCATAAAGGGGGATACTTAACTTGAGATACCAGCTCAATATACCCAGTTCAATATATCCACAACAAACCCACAGATAGTAGCTCTCAGTTTTAAAGATTTGTTTGCCTCAAAGCATGGTTTAGGAAAGAATACTTATTTCTTATGAAGCTTGTATTACAATTTTGTATGTTAAATTGAGATTATCCCTTATATCCTTATATCCTCTATATTTTATATTCCTTATTAGACTCATTGTTTACTTTACCTTCACTGCACCTCTGAAGCTCAATTGCTATGACTACTATTTGAAGCTTCTCTCTCAATGTAATTTTATGTCAGAAGAGTAAGAACTAAGTAAAAACTCAAAAAATATTTTGCAGAAGGTATCTGTAAGACAGAAGATGAAGAAGAAAATGGGTAAACTTAAATGTAAACATATATGAAGCTCCATATCAGCCTTAGTCCTGAAAAGCAATAGTAAGTTTTGTTAAAGAAAGGAACTACTTGTAATAAAACATAAGAGGAAACTTCTGTCTGTTTGAGCTTCATACCAGAGATTCATCTAGTAACTCCAGCCTATTACAGTTAGTGGGATGACACAGGTAACTCTGCAGGGCAATAAATCTAGCATATTTTAAATTAATATCTCAAGATGAGATGAATTGTCAACTTCACGTGCAGATTGTTTTTAATCAATTATAAAGGAAGTCGGGGGCCTATCTCAGATTTAGGTGTTTAATTTTCAAGTGCCTACGTTAGGACAGATGCATCATGTCCAAGTCATTCAAATATATGTTAATGACAAAATGAAGTAGAGAATTTAGTACAAGAAACTTTAAGAATATGCTTTAGTCAATCACAGAATATACTGTGCAGATATATAGACTAAAACACACTGACTGTGAGAATCTGATTCAAAATCCACTGTAATCAGTGAAAAGATCTGAAATAGCACTGGCTTTAGGTAAATGACAAGTAAAACCCTTATCTATCTCTAAAGACATTTAGAAACATCCTTTCAACTCCCAGTAGAAATTAGTGCTGAGTCTTACAGAATTTAGTCTTGACTAAGGACTTGTATTTCAACCCTTTTCTTCCTTTCTCCTCCCCAACCACAGATGGATTTTCTTATATTTGCTCATTCAGTCCTCTGCCTTACACACTTCATCTGTTCTGACTCAACAAGATCATATCCTGTTTTCTTGGCCCTTCCTTTCTACTTTGCTATGTGAAAATACTATTTACTTCTGTCCCTTTATTTTTTTTTTTTTCATTTACTACTTTCCAAATCACTTTAAGATAAGCCAAATAATTTTATCTTGTATTTACTCCAACAGTTCCATCATTTCTTAATCACATGATTCCCCGATGGTCTTTCACCCGGCTGGGTGTTGGTCATCAGTTGGTGAGTGGTTGCATCACTTGTTTTTCCTGGGTTTTGTCACTTTCTTTTTTTGTTGTTTTCCTTTACATTACAATTACAATAACAACTAAAATTACTATTATTATTGTTGGTTTTCTTACTGTTGTTATTTTATTATTTCTGTCATGAAACTGTTCTTATCTCAACCCATAAGCTTTCTTACTTTTGCCCTTCCAGTTCTCTCCCCCATCCCACCAGGGAGGGGAGGGTGAGTGAGTGGCTGTGTGGTGTGTGGTTACTGGCTGGGGTTAAACCATGACACCATAGAAGTGTATTTTGAATTATTGGTTAATGGATAATTTTTAAGAATGTGTATAAGAAACGTAGATTTTCAAAAGCAAATATAGTGCATAGTAAAGTGACAATTCACTGCCCTGTGATGTCCTCCCTTTATTCACATAAAACCACAGCACTCAAAAATCATATTCAATTAAGCTTACCATAAAGATAACAGTTTAGATTTTGAGTGTAGCTATCCTAGATTAATTGACCAGATTTCCAAAAGATACTTCAAATACCAATAGCTGTAATGTTTCTTTTCTTGAGTCAACCACCTTGTATCACCAAGCTCATTTCATATAGACCAAAGCAATTCACTCTTCTCTCAGGTCTGATTTGAAACAGTCATCTAGAAAAGAAAGATCCTATAGTCCATTGTGATACTGCTGAACCCACAGACATCAAGAAATTTTGCATTGAATTGTTACATCTAGATGAGAACAGTAACCCACTGAGAGAGAACAACAAAGTGATCCACCCTGAGGAATAAGCCTCAGAACTGACAGCATGTTTTCATTAATTACCCTTACTCTGACCTAGTGATTACATGGTCCCCATGAAGTTTTTAACTCTGGTACATACAGTAAGTTTAGTTTATACAATGAAACTTTAGTATTCTTACTTTTTTATAGAATTTCAGTTTTAGGTAATTCGTTTATTATGGCATATCTATTAAACTAGGAGAATATATAGAAGCCCCCCACCGTCCCACCTCCCAACCTCCCCTTCCCTTCAAGGGTCAGTAATTGAGCATGAATAAGAACATTCTGCACATGTGAACCTCCCAAAAAAGCAGAGTTCCCAGTTCCTCGATTCGCGTCTCCAAACTCAGCACTGATGTCTGAAACACAGACATTTTTCTATTAAATGCTTTGCAATGGCTTGCATGTTTTATCTTCAAGCATATGCTTAATCTGTCTTTGGACCCTGAGTTCCAGAACAGGATGATTTATAAATCTATTTACTGAATAGCTTAATAAAACATTCAAAGGGCAAGTATATGCTTATCACAGGTGGTCAGGTTGTAGAGATTGACATGATCCTAAGGCTTTCAATTCTCAAATTTACTTTGTGATAGCCACAGGTGTATAAGAACTGCAATTTGTGTAAACCCCAAGAGAACTAATTATGTGTTAAGAAGAATGCACATTTTACTGTGTAGCATACAACACAGAAAAATTACCATGCATCAGGCTTTTGAGAGACAGAAGAACTTTAGGCAGGTAATAGGTATAGCTGTGCATGGGTTTATTCTAAAGTGAACTCCCTTGAAAGCTTATGAAAAACAATGCTTTTTATAAAATTTAAATATAACTTCTTCATAGTTTAGAGTGTTTTTCCTTTGAAAGTGTTCTGAATCCAACCACCATATGAAGGTCTTTTACAAAATCTCAACTTTCAACAGACTATTATTTATTTTCCTTTTTCTAGCAACATTAGGCAAAGGTTAATTTTATGAGGATTTAACAGCTCTTTACTGCAAAACCAGTGTCCAATAACAGTAAGAGAGACTAACTGGCTATTTGCAATATTTTAATGGAAAAAAATAGTATAAATATTATGTAACAGTAACAAATGAAATGAAAACTTGAATTAACATTTCCCATACTCATGTGATCGTCACTGCTACCAACAAGTATAATTGAGGTGTATGACAATTATGGCTCCAGGAACGAGTATTGCACACCACTGAATTTGCTAGGAAGTCTCCTTCCAATATCTTTTTCTTTTATTTTGCACTGATGGGTGTGTAAAGGTATATTTTTTACTCACGTGGAAGACCTGAACTAGAGATCTTAGAAAGATTTGGGTGTTTTCACCAGAAGTCTATGACTGATGTGGAGATGGCATATAGAAGCACAAGTTAGAAGCAAAAAAGTATAGTATGGTCCATGGTAGTGGAGTTACATGAAGGAAAAAAACACATAAATTTAAAAATAGCCTGTTTGTCAAAAGTGTTTTCTTGGAAACTGATTCAGAACAAGAGCTGTTTATCTTACCTACTCTCCACAAAACACTTGACTGCAGCATGGTCATGTTCATCTTTGATGCTAAAAATGCCTCCTTGAGTCAGCAGTTAATGTGTTGTGAGAGCAGACACAAACCTGGGTGTGCTATACAATAGGGAAATCATCTATGGCTTTGGAAATGCATGTCAGGAAGGAGCAAGGACAGACTAACTTCAAATACGAGGTCTTCAATACAGACATAACTCTACCACCTAAAAACATCCATTCAGAAACCTGGGGAAATTAAATTCTTCCTTTCATGTACCTTTACCAGTCTTTCCTTCTCCTTAACATACTGAGTTCACATGCAAAACAAAAAAAAATTTCCTAGGAGTGAAAGAAAGCAGGTCATGCTTTCAAGTAACAGAACAATAATCTCCCCAGCCACTTTCTTGGGCTGTAGCTCTTCAGCTCATTTTCTGTATCTGTCAGGATGGCTGTACAAAGAACGAATGTACCTGTGTCTCACCACAAACCTGTTCTCTCTTCTGGAACAACCTGCTCACAATTTGTCATCAGTCTGTGACTCTGTGAAGTCCTGTTGTTTGGAAATTGCATAACTGAAAAAGTCCCAGATCTCTGCAGAAAGCTCCTGCTCAGTCTATAGAAACATGTACCATCCTGTTTGTGCTACTGGATCTGGCAAGCATGCCTCTGTCTTTATCACCAGTCCTAGTAGGCTATTGCCTCTTGACAAACGGTAGCTTCAGATGTTCAAGGTTCAAACTCAGCTACAACTGTAGCTAGGGCTATAATAGCCTTAGGGGAACTTATTCCAACAGTTTCCTGGAGTTCAATTTACTCTGCATTAAAGAAGCAAAATGTAAGATCCTTCACTCACTTCCAGGTATGAACACTGCCCCTGCAAGATAGAAAACCATTTCTTCTTTGGTTACAAAGTCAGCCATGCAGCCATTCAAATAGTTTTCATCACTGACAAATTTTCAAGCCCCTGCACGAGTTCCCTGTCTTTTTTTCTGGGAGAAGGGATAACAACAATTTATTACTTTATTCTTTTAAATATCTATGTAGTTATTAAGCAAGTGTCCTAACTTGGTTTTATAAATATTTCTAATGAGGCTTTGGCATCTTTGTCATGCCTAGTCCCTAGTTCATTGGCAGATACTCGGAATACCTTCCCCAGTGATTCTGTAATTTCTTCTCCTTATTCCACTTACAAAATACATATTTGAGTCAGATCCTTGCTATGTCAGTGCAATAAGCAAATGCCTTCAGAGAAAACCTAAAATATCTTCTGAATCTTTTGAGGATTAGAAAGACTAGTAAAATGACATTTTATTCATGTTTAACCCCCATAAGTGATTTTGACCTTTCATGGTGGATTTGCTTAAGTGAGCCTGAGTCATAACTTGAGCTGTACATTGTTCTGCAGTTTCACAGTGTGGGGGTTGATGCAAACATTTTCTTCACCTTCAGTGCACACAGATTTTCATCTACAGTTTTTCACTTGAGTCCCAAATTAAAAACAAAACAAATGTTGAAAACAAAAATACATATGTCTGAGTTACCCAGGATTCCTGATACCAAGCTACCTATTTTTATGCAAAGGCAAACAACTAAAAGGAATGTATAGCTGAGACATTGAATATGTAGGTTAATCTCATGATTTGGTCAGTAGGACACTGTTCAAAACACAGAAAGTGTTATATTACAGGTACGGCAAAACAGAAAAGTCCAGTTTATCAAAGATAAAGCTGAGGTCACAATTCCTATAAAATAATTTTATTGGAAGACTTTAGCTTCTGTTTTCTGTTTATAAGTTAATTATGAGCATAGTTAATTTTCTCCATATATCTTTCAGTAGTCATGTGACATAGAGTTTCTAAGAATAATTACTGTGAGCCATTTGTTGAGTACTTGAAATTCAAAACAGGAATCATATTGAATTGAAGTTATGTTGACACTGCTGATTTTGCCTGATTGGAAATGTGAATTATGTTAGTGAACTCACTTTACAAGACTATTCTCTATTACCTAAGTATTATCTATTTCCACAAAAAAATCCTGCTAGAAAATATCCTACTTAACAAGTGAAGTCTTGTTAAAAAAGAAAAACACAGACAATGCTGAAGCCAATCTGCTTCTTTAAGCAGGTTTGCATTTATGTCTCAAAGATTTGTTTTATGTTTTCAGCTGCAGTTTCACTCATACTTCACACAATTCTAGTTACAGATGCAGGATTCCAGAAACATCTGAAAATAAAAAAAACCTGAAAAGGTACAGCCAATGCAGAAAGATTTTTTCTAACTACTTGCATATCAGCATTTCATTCCAGCATTGTACAATCATGACTCACACCTGGTGGCTAATGTGATATTTTTAGATGTTTCTTCAGATTTCAGTTAATGTCTTCACGTGTCAAGAAAGTAGGTGCTTAGCAAACAGACTCTTAATGAAGACTAGTATTAATTACCTCCCTGCATTCTTTCTGGGACTGAAAGATGGACTTCAGCCACTCTGTTCAGTTCCAGACTTCTAAATTTGGAAGAAGATCACACTTTTTACTGTAATATGAAGTTGATGACATTCATACTGTAATCCATTAGAGGCTGAGCTGAACCATCAAATTCATTTTGATTGTAATCCCAAGCACTTCAAATCCAGTTCTCCATAAGGGAAATTTAAATATATTAAGTCAGTCAAGATCTGTAGCGCTTCATGTGTTAAGAGATCTCAAAAAAAAAAAAAAAAAACCAAAACATTAGAGAGAGCATATGACAGTTTTTACCAGGTAAGAATTAATTTGAATACCTGGTTGAAATACATTACAGCTGTTTTGTAAGTTTTTACAGTTCTTCACCTTACACAACATAAAATAAATATTCAGCTTCTTCTGTATTGTTTGCTCCTATTGATTCCTTTTTTCTGCAAACACACAGTCTCTTGGTTAACATTTTACATTAGTATCCCTAATTACACTGTTCTGATCAGCATGTAATTATTCTGTGTATAAATGCAAATATGGTTTTCTGACATTTAACTTTGTGCACTAGTGAAGTTAAAACAGCTATTTATTTACAATAGCATGGCACACATTATGCCAGGAAATCTAAATCATACTCGAGTTCAAATGTTAGCAATGTTTTAGAAATATTCATACAGGGATGGTGGTTAATTCTCCATTATAAAATATAATTAAATATTAAATCAAATATCAGATCAAATAAATTGATCTTTAAGGTCCCTTCCAACCCAAGTTATTCTATGATTCAAGGTGGTACTATATATTCCTTCAATAAGAAATGCAAGAAATACTGCTTAATGATCATGACACAATCATTTAGAAATAATTTAAATTTCCTAACTTAATATCTCCTAAGTCATAAGAAAGTGAATGGTTGATAGGGCGATTATTATTAAGAGCTTGCTATTATGAATGCCTGAAGTTCATTTAGAACAGGTAAAGGTCACTGAAATTCAGAACTAGGTATACTTATTAAATTTTTTTTTGTCACTCTACCATGTTTAAGAGTACTTTTATCCTACTACCTAATATCTACCAATACTAGTTTTATGATCTGGAAATTCCAGGATTCTCAAAGCTGTCTACAGAAAAAAATAAGAGTTTAAGCCCAAATCGCCTGTGAGTCAGCAGCATATTTGTGTTAACATTTCCCCTGTTTCTCGGGATTTCAGCTGGACTGAGTTTTTAAGGACATTTTAAGGATTTTGAAGGATTTTTTCCCATAGCTTCTGTGTCAGTCTAATTTGTCTAAGTCTAGCTGCCCCCTTTCCATTTGCCAACTCAAAATTCTGAAATCAAGGATCATAATCCTGACAGACTATTTTTTCTCCACTCCATTCTTACTGGGAGAACAAAGAAATGGGGGAGGGAGAGGGGAGGGGGGGGGGAGAACAAACACACCAACAAAAAAGTGCAAACAAGAACATTTTTGATTATTTCATATGTATGAAACCTGAGAGAACTTTTGTAGCCTGTCTGCAGTGGATGTTGAAGATGAAGCAGAGAGCTGCAAAGGGAGCAAGTCACTGAATTGTGTTATCTTAATTTTCTGTCTTCTTATACCAGGAATTTGATGGAGAAATAAGCTCCAATGACACCAGCTATTCCAAAAAGAAGGAAAGTACATCTAATTCCTTCTTTCTACTCTCATCTTAAAATGAAAAGAAGAGAGCATGTATTAGAATTTAGTTCAAAAGCAGTAGCTACAGACCTCATGTCCCTGAGTTCAACAAAGGCTCCCAGGACTCTTAGTTCAATAGAAATTTGCACAAATAAAGTAGTTCACTCACATTTCAAACTGGACAACAGTCTTCAATGTGTAACTCCCTAAGGAGGTTCCCATTTTGCAGTATCCCACCCTCCGTGGCACCATGAAATTTTTGGTGCCTTAACAAATATCATTATCTCTTTTATATGGTTATTTAGAGCTAACATTGTCCATTGGTTTTTGCAAAGTATTGAGATGAGAAGTAGGGAGAAACAGAAGAAATTTTCCTATACTAATGAATTAAAAATATCCACAGAACTCTCCCCTGCTCTGGAATGCAATCATCTCTTTCACTAAAACTGTGGGTGTAGTCCCTTGAACAGTGTAGCCTGGGACATTTATGCTAAGCTCATATTTGGAAGTTAGCAGAGACCTGGGGTTATTCTCAATAAGCAGTTGGGCCATAATCATGCAGTTTTAGGAATTAAGAGCTTAGCAGTTGAGGGTCAAGCATTCTGAAGGCAGCTATCCAGTTTCCAGAGAATGGTGAGACACAGCTTTAATTTACTAGCAGAGATATAGCTCCTCTTGGGTTGTGACACTGGGTCATACGAAATTCTCTGAAAAGAGAGGGTGCATCTTCCCAAGGAGCAATGTGACACTCTTAGTTTGGGAAAGATTATGGAGTACCCAAAGAACTCAAAATACACTGTGACAGCCATACATGCCCCCTCAAATATGAGTATGGTTCCCAAGAAAAGCAAAGAAACATCCAGCAGTCTTAAAAATGGCAGAATGGGGTTTCTTGAGACGTTGTCTTAAAGGAAAAGGTGAAATAAGGTCAGCTGTATAACTATCTTCACCTTGGGGGTTCCACCTCTTATGAATTAGTAGTAATTATTTCTATACACATAATTTGTTTGTTTGTTTTTAATCTCTCAGCATATAAGGCAGTCTAACTAGTAATATTAATTTCATCATTAGGTAACTCTTTCTCATTCTCATAACTGTCATTTCAGTGATATAACTTAAATTAAGAACTTTATTACTTTAATATTACCCATGTAGCACAGACTGCTATACAAACATACAAGCCAGGGAAGGCAGGAAAAATATTACACCAAAGAATTCTTCTAATATCTTTTCACAAAACTGTTTTTTTTCCAGAAAAACTAAGAAAACCAGTTGAAATTTCTGAATATCTACATTAGATGTTCCCATCTTCAATATTTACCAGGAAAACAAAAACATTCCTTTTATAACCCTGCACAAAGAAGTATAAAGAGACACCGATTATGCAACAATTTTTGGAAGGCAAGAATCCTATACTTTTTGTCATAGTGAGGTGTCACTTTAGGGTAAGATCTTTCAATTGCAATGTACATTTTCAAGGTACTTGAAATCCATCTGCACTGTCTATAGTGTTAAACAACAGCATGAGGAATTGTGGTTTAGCCTTAACTAGCAATTAAGTACCAGACTGTTGCTCTATCACCTACCAACCCCCTCTAGTGGACAAGGGTCAGAGGAAAAAAACAAGCTAAGCTTGTAAAAGTTGAAATAAGAACTGTTTAATTATATAAATGAAACCTACAGTGATAGTAATAATACTACTACTAATAAGTAATTAAACCAATAAAAAATAGAACATATGATACAGTAGCTCACCACCTGTGGACCTACACAACCAGATTTCAAAACAACAAGCTAAATCCAAGCAGGGAGAAAATAAAAACCCAAACCCCCAACTTGTCTAACAAAAGAAGTTGCTTCTCTGCTGAGACCCCACCAAGAAATAAGAAAAGGAACTATCAGCAAAGCTATCTGTTAGCCCCAAACCAACCCTAAACCTCACCCCCTCTGATCCACTTTCACCCCTTCCAAACTGTGCATGCACCCAGCCTGGCCACTGAGCCTGATATGTCATAGAATGAAACAAGATCCCTTTGCCACTGTGGGACAGCCAGCTCTCTGTAGGAGAGGAGCTCATTCCTGCCTGAAACCAGCAGAATCAAAAACCAACCTAGACAGTCAAAAAATCCACCTTCTGAGCTAGCTGCTGATCAAAAGGAAACATTGGAGGCCAGGATAAGGGTAGGATCTGAGATCCCACTTCTTTCTGGAAATGACTTTCAGGATCTAAGGCCCAGAAACCTCTTCAGAAATTGCCACACAGTCACTAGAGCAAAAGTATAACCTGGTGGCCAATTAAGAGTGTCTGTTTAGGAAAAGACACTTTTTCTTCTATATCCTGCTGAAGGGATTGTTTTATTATTTCTGTTAAAAAATACATTTATAAAATGCCTTAACATTCTTGATAGCTGAGGGAAAAACCTAGGGCTCTAAGTCTGAGTTTTAAGGATTTAAGGTGTTAAGGCTTTGCTTTCTCATGATTTTTGTCATTTTTATACTTTTCCTACCTAGTGCAATGAATCTTTTAAAATGTCTTTGCATTTTGCAGAGTTACATTATTTTAGCACTTTTATCTGCTTCTTTTTCCAGAACTCTTTGTTGCATACTATCCTATGTTTGGTACTGAGGAAATTTTCTAGGTGTTTGGAGTATACCGTGTTGCAGACATTCTGGCTAGAGAAAATATTAATCCATTAAATGTGAGACAGGAGCAAACACCAGAGTTATGTTTTCCTTGTTTTTAAAGAAATGTTAAATTTCCTTCAGAAGTCAGTATCTTTGGTGCATTGTAAGTATGTCTGGGAGTTCTTTCTGGATTTGATCCTTCAGTCAAAAGATGACACAAGCTGGAGTCAATCTGACTAAACAGAGGCTCCTTATGCCACCTGAGAAACACACTGCCAGCATGTATGCCAAAGATTTCCAGTTAGTCATATCTGTCTCTAGCAGAGATGATGCCTTTGCTCAAAGGAAGACGTCTACATCTGATTTGACCTTCAAAACTTATATAACCTCTTGGAAGAGCACTTCTGAAGCCTAATTTGTGACATTCTAAGGTAGATATCTAGATCAGCTTAATAGATCAGCTTAAACACACCCTGAGAGTGGTTTGGGTTTGAGTTTTTTCCCCTCAATTTATGTTTAAGAAGCCATGATCACTGGCTTCCTTGTGCATCTCTACATTGTGTATAGCTACATCTGTAAATGGCTCAGACTCCAGCCCTGGCTTCTGGAGCTGGTTCTTCAGCAGCAGGATGACAAGTGCTCAGGCTTGGGTATGTGCAGAAGAAGAGCTCTAGTAATCTATAGAGTAAAGACTAGAGGAACCTGAAGAATTCAGGTAACAACTGATAGAGATGGTTTTTGACAGTTCCTGATTTCTGTGTTAGAGGACCTCAGTTATTTTGTTTTACATACATAAGTCTTTCACAGTACATACCCTACATATGGTCCCATGAAACCTGATCACAAAATGCGTAATGATGGTCTTTAAGTGCTAGACAAGTTACAACTGATTTCATCTACTCCAAACCAACATAGTTTGGTGCAGGATCTCTTGCATCTTTGATTAAAAGTGTTCTGTTGTCCATTTGCAAGATGATGTGAATTACCCTCCTTGCCAAACAGCACTGAAGAAAAGAGTCTTTAGGAGTTGCCAGATCAGCAGTCACTTTTAAGTTTATTATTTGTAGATCATGGAACCAGCAGATGTTGACAACTTTGTCAGAGACATTACAGGAAATCATGCAAAATTATAAAAGTTCTAAGTGGTTTTACTGAAAGGAAGAAATATATAATTAGACTTATTAAAATTCAGATGTTCCAATTTTTTATTTCACAGCTATTATGACCTAACTGTTTCTGGTTTACTTAGAGATACTTGAGTTCACAGACCATTGACCGAATGGCCTGCAATAGCCACTCAGAAAACATTATGCTCTTTTATGTTAAACTGGTTTTCACATAAAGGCATTAAGATGCATTTAGAAGTGGAATAGGGCCAGCTAGGGCCAGTAAATATGTCTGAGATGTATGGCAGAATTTATGTGTAATAAAAACACGCAAAAGGTTGAATTATTTAGTCAAGAAAAGAGAGATATTGAAAGGGAACTGAATTAGGTTATGAGAGGGAAGGGAAGGGAAGGGAAGGGAAGGGAAGGGAAGGGAAGGGAAGGGAAGGGAAGGGAAGGGAAGGGAAGGGAAGGGAAGGGAAGGGAAGGGAAGGGAAGGGAAGGGAAGGGAAGGGAAGGGAAGGGAAGGGAAGGGAAGGGAAGGGAAGGGAAGGGAAGGGAAGGGAAGGGAAGGGAAGGGAAGGGAAGGGAAGGGAAGGGAAGGGAAGGGAAGGGAAGGGAAGGGAAGGGAAGGGAAGGGAATTACTGTTGTCTGGCCTGTCTCACAGTATATTAAAAAAAAAAAAAAACCCAACAACCAAACACATCATAAAATGAAGTAAAAAAAAAGATAAATATCAAGTGTTCTATAAAAGAAGTTTCTACACCAAATAGTCTCAGCAAATAAATTTAGTACTGCAGAAAATAATGAGAAAATATATTTCAGCCAGGTCTTAAAGAAAAAAAAGAAAATATGGATAATTTTGTAGCCACTAATAACATTTGTAACTATGGTAGCTAAGATAACGATAAGGCTAATCAGATCTCTTGTTGTAGGATATACTCTGATACCATGCTGCCGTCAGGAAGGAATTATTTGTATCTTGTGTAAACTATAATTTAATGCAGCTGGTTACATGTCCTATGGAGGAATTCTTTGCTAAAACATTAGGTGAATGCAATACTAGAATCACTCCTTTGCACAGTGACTGTGACCTGGAACAACCAGTCTTAGCACTGACATCTAAATTTAGTTATGAGTGAGACTGTTAAACACATTAGTGAGAATTACAGCATATCTTATTTTTCCTTGAAAATTTCACTATTTTACTTATTAAATTGTTAAAAGAGAAATTGTTTTAATTTTATTTTCTTGACTTTTATGTCTTGAATTTAGACTTTTACATAAAATTTGTAGAAAAATAGTAAAATGCAAAGTAGTTATGGAGAAGCCGCATAAAATAGGAAAGATTTCAGACCTATGCACATTTTTTACCTCACACTCCTTGTAAAGCCATGGTTTCCTGGGATTTCTTATAAATATGGTGACAATAATAGCAGCATAAAAATTGTCATGTTGATAATGTGCAAAAATCTAGAAACTGAACGGATACTGAAATGTAGGATTTCTACACACTTTGATTAAATTATGTTCTAAGCATGATGCCAGGAATCCAGTTAATTTGTTCCTTTAATTGAGGCACTCTTTCAAGTTGTTAAACTTATAACCATTCTTGTAATTAGTTTTGCTTTTTCCCTCACTGCTGAGAAGTAAGTTATTTTTACCACCTTCAGGGTACAAGAGAAAAACAGCGATACCTATTTTTTTGCAATCTTGTAAAATTCAGTATCACAGGCTGTACAAATACAATCATTCAGAAAAAGCTTAGTACCTTTCTCTGATGCATATAAGACAGGTCTTGATATGCAATTGGTCTGCAGAATAACAAAAGCCAGCACTTTGTCCAATCTTTCAGCAAAATTGTGACAGTGATCCTCTTTTTAAAAATGGAAAAACTGAAGCACAGGGTGGTGAAAGGGCTTGCCAAGGTAGCTGAACCCACTGACAACAGAAACGTGCCTAAAGGTCAGACCTCCTGAGTCCTGCTCCTCTGGGATATGCACTTAGAAGAGTCTTCTCTGCTCAGAAGACAAAGTTGTCAAACAATTGGTCCTATCGAACATGTAATTTCAACCATGTGTTGTAAGTAAACACTTGAAAAGAAACATGTTATCTCTATCTCATTGCACTTAGTAACGATAGGGTTACACACGAATAGGTACAACTGAGAGGAAAAGTTAAAATTAAGTGCCTAGAGGCCATTTCATAGTCTATGAAGAAGGCAAAGGTGGAATTGGTATTTAGGTAACTATATAAAATTTTATGCTTTACAAAGTAATTCAGTAGCTACTATACTTGTAAATATTCTGTCACTTAGGCAAAATATGTGGAAAACATAGTGAGTCAAACTGGGACTTCTCCTTTGCAAAGAGAAACATAAGAAACAAAATATATGTGAAAAACATATTGCTTTTCCTGAATAGCTCCATAAATATGGATCTGTTTAAAACCATGGGGAGAAAGCTTAGCCCAGACCAGCGTCAGCTCAGACTTACATGCCATGCACTGTGTATCTTGGGATGAAAATCTTTCTGTGGAAGAAGCTGTTCTACCTCAGCAATAAGGCTCTTAGCTACAAAACATTTTCTATTTTTTCCTTGGAGGTGAGGGAGCAAGGGGGTGTTCTTTTTCTTCCATACACACAGTCAAATTATTTGGCGATAGACAAATTTACATGAAAATAGGTGGACTGGAGTTAATGCAACTCTGCTTACACTTTGTGTGATTACTGATCACAGTGGGATCTAATGTGACATTATGATCACTTCTACAGAAAAGAAATACATCACAAGGACACATAGCCAGAATAAGGAAAAGCAGAAACAATCAAATCTATCCAAATCTCAACTCACTGCTTAGATAAGAATAGCATTGGCATAAGAGGGAATATGTCATCTAAAATTCTGAATGGGTGAGGAGATACAGGAGTCTGAACAGAGGTGCTTGATGCTATTTCAGACACCCTAAAGTATTCTGTCTGGCTTCCTGATGTCCCTCCAAAAGATGGGGGTCACAGTTAGGTCCTGTATCATATCCGCCACTCCAGTGTGAATGTTTTATATGCTGTGTGGCATCTAAAAAGACAGCAGACACCCATGTTAGGCACCTGAATTGCATCTCAGTTTTCTGTGCAAGTGCCCTGGAGAATATATAGTCAAAATATATGGAGCAAAAATATCTATCTACATTTAATGTGCAGTTCAGTAAGTAAGACTGCATCTAAATTGCTTGGTAAGTGCCTCTGTGGCAGGCTGGCAAGTCCTGTCCCCTTATCAATCCCCCCATTCATTTCAGAGACCTGTTAGCAGTGCAGAGTTGTGGCTTTCCAGTCTGCACATCTGAGTTCCATTTCCATAACAGAAATTGTTCCATTTTTCAAAGGAATATATTACTAAATTTAAGTTCATGCCAGGGAAGGTTTGGGAAAAATGTCTTTTTACTTCATACTAAGAAAGTGGCAGCCGAAGTAGACTTCATAATCTGGTACGATTTTAAGAAAACTGTTGGAAAAAGGTGAGCAATAAGACTTGCCTGTGTGTAACATGCATGAAATTGGTATTCATTATCCCAGACTGTCTGTTGCACAAAAAGACACTGATCTAATATGTGTCAGGCCATAATACAGAGAATGGAAGATTGCTTGCACTTTCCTCTTCATGGCTGCTTTCTCTGTACTTTCAATCAGATTTTCTGGCAGCAACTTAAGTAGCAATAAAAGTATAACACAAATGTCTCTTCATTTCAAACTGTTACAATAACAGATCAAAATTCCACACTTTTTCAGCAGTCAAATAAAACACACATACCTAGGTAGTGTGAAAACATCGCAAAGTATGTGAACATTAGACCGAATAAAGTATGAAGCATATAATCTAAATAAAAGTAGTACTTTGGTTAACTGTAGCATCATCTAATGCAATCATTAATTTCAAGTTGTTTAGATAAACCATAAATGTCAATATATTTCTCAGCATGAAATTTAACAAAGAAGAACTTACAAAAAATAAATTAAAGCTATTATATATTGCTAGTAAAGGTTAATTGATTAATTTAGTATATGATACTAAAATGTATCAAGAAATAATAAGTCAAATAATAATGAATCCATTACACATTATAAGGTGCTACATTTATGATAAATTTCTAATGCAGTTATTCTTGAATATCAACAGAAAATTGTGCTTCCTTTGCATGTCTTCATTAATCAGTAAATCCAGATTTATGCTGATCAAATCAATCAAAGAACATCAATTGGAAGTCCAGCAGAGTGCACCCATCAGTAAGATAGGTATGTAAACAACTGCTGAATTACTTAAATGTAATTACTTTAAAAGTTGTTTTCCTTGATGTTGATATTATACTGTTAAACTTTTTTCCACTTGCTTCATATACAGACATAAAATATCACAGAAAATAATGTTTAAAAAAGGAAAGGAAAGAAGGAAAGAAAAAGCACATGCTTAAAACTAAACTCCCCGTAATTTATATTGAAGAATTTATATAAGAAGAAATAATATGTAATCCTCTTCTTGATTTACAATCAATTTTTATGTTACTTTAGCAAAACGATAAAACAATAATACTCATTGTACCCTATAAAGCATACTGTTACTTTAAGCTTCTTTCTCTGTGAAAGTGTCTGTCTCATGTGCTGCAAAAAATAACATTATCTGAAAAACCTTATTCTTGGCACTTCTACACTGTAAACTACTAGTACTAGCTACTACTACAACTAAAACCTAGATATTTTGGAGAGTTTTTACAGAACAAGGAATTGTCAAAATACATGTTTTTAAAGCAGAAGAAGCATCAGCTTACCTGCTTGTGTTTCTCTTCCATGGGTCAGTTTCTATGTCTTTCTCATCATTTTTTCATAAGTGACAAAAGTTTGGGAACTAAAAATCTCATTCTTAAAAATTTCTCGTATTATTATTTTCCCCACAAAAGTTATGGCTCAAATGAAAGAGTGTATTATAAAAAAATAGAGCAGGATGAATATGTTCTGATTAGTGTTTACAGTCTCTAGCTTTAAAAACCAAATAAACCATGCAAACAGTGGATAGCTTTTAATGAAGCTTTTAAGTAATTTAAAGAGTTTCAAGTTCCAAAAAAATGCTCTCTCGAAAGTCCTTAGTGTAAAAAAACCCCAGATGATCACATGGCTACAAGAAGAGAAATTATTTGTTATTTATCCACTGAAACCACAGATATTGTAATTTTTTCAGTTATTTTAAAAGTTCACAGTACCTGATCATTCAGTCTAAATAAAAATTTAGATTTCATTCAGGATGATATTACATGTGTCATTCTTCTCTTTTACCTTAGGGATTAAAAACCTGAAACATATAGAGTAGTTTATCTACTTAAGTTCTTAAATACTATAGTAGGGAGGACCAACACATAATGGGAAGCAAACTTTTCCAGTCCTTTCAACACCTAGCAGCAAATTGCAGTGTGCTGTTTACCCAGAAGTTTTTGACTAAGGTCAGCAGTTTGTTCTTGACAACATAAGATCCAAATCACTTCATTTGTTTCTGAATTGAAATCAGCTGTGGGTGAATCCTTACTTAAGAAGGAAATATTTCCATGACATCAGTGTCTCAAGGTTGTCCACTTGGAAAGACAGCATTTTCAAATTATCTACTCTTTATATATAATACAAAGTTTGTTTGAATTACTTCTCTCTGCATTCATATCCAAATGCGGCAGAGGGATGCCTTTTTATCAAGATGCTTCCTGAGGTATTTATGCAGCAAGAGTTAATAAGCTATTTCTTGTTTTCTGCATACTGAAATTCTAAAGCATATATAATCATGCTTCAGCTTTTCCTTTGAAATTGCCGAAGCTTGTTTTTGTTTATGATCTGTCTCGAGTCTGTATAACAGACTGTCCAGGCTGTACAACAGTTTGTTTTCCAGTCTGTTTAGATGATGTAGTGTTATCTGCAGTTGTTTGTTTATTTGTATTTCATCTTTAGGAGAATCTGGTATGCACCAGACAGCTTTTTCCTGATAAAACCGTCTTATTAGAGCCTGGCATTCCTGTCTGAGTTTCTCCTTGTGCTTTCATTTTCTTTGTTCCAGAGAAAACTAAAGTAAGTCTGGTCCAGCCTTAACATTGCTTTAGTGTTATGTATACAATGTTTCTTATTATTTACAGGCTTGTTATTTCAGAACATTACAGAGAATATTTTTAGTATTCTAGATATTTTCTCCAATACTTCACTTGCAATTTATAACAAGCGTTGTTTTATGTTTAAAACCCAAATATTGTTCAACTATTAGCAATATTAATAACATTGATCAGGTTTATAAACATCAGTCTTACAAAAAAAAAAAAATAAGGATAAAACAATAAACCATCCTTCTTTCAGGTTTATTTTAGATTCAATATTGTGTTACTGTTTGTGCAATGACAGTGTTTACAGTGGGGAGAAAAAAATAGTCTTAAAAAACCTCAAATGAAGTTTGAGAAGTTAAAATAATACCCTACTATTTTGTAAATTAGTCATTTAGACCTGGTGAAATTTACCCTGAGGTAATTTGAATTCAACCTGGTGAAGCAATAAGATATATTAGTACAGGACAGTTATGTTTCCAGATTATTAAGAGGACAAACACAAAGCTGACCTATAAGAACAAATAGCCAGAATATTATAGGCTATCATCATATTTTCAGACTCAGAAAAGTGCTGGGACAGACTGTCTGTTGGTGAGGATACAGAAGACAGCAAAAGGCTAACAGTCAACAGAGATTTGTCAAGAATGAATTGTCATTCCAAAGAAACTTCGATCTGTAATAAGGGAGAAAAGACTTGTTGTTATATACCATAATATAAGTAATGTATGTGACACTGCCACACATCATATTCTCACTACAAAATGAGTGAAAATCTATCTAGATCAAAATATTGTGGGTTGCATATACAATTAGCTGAAGATCCCTACTGAAAAGGTAGATATCATAGTGCAGTGCCAAAATAGAAAGCTGTGTCAAGTGGTGTTCCACAGAAATCTGTTCGGAAACCGGCATAATTTCATATTTTCATTAATTATCTGGACAGTGGAATAGAGGCAATGTTTATTAAATTTACAGATGATACCAAACACTGAGCAGATACCAGCACATTGAAGCACAGGGTGAGCATTCAAAATTATTTACAATAAGAGAAAATAGTATAAAGTAAATAGAGTGCGATTCAAAACAGGACAAGAGAAAAATAACACTCGAAAGTAGGTACAAATAACCACAATTACAACATTGAAATAATGAGATAGACAGCAGTGCTGCTGAAAAGTACTGTACTCTGATGTAGTTACACATGGTGGGTGTCTAGCACTGTTTAATATAACCTATGGCATTGTGCCTGCCCTCCAGTGAGCCCTCCAGAAAAGCATGTTACCCACTGGCCTTGTGTCGTACCTTGGAGTCACATCTGCATGCCTCAGGGGCCTCTCAAATGGCCCATGGCATTTGCACTTATGGGTAACTGAACCAAGTCAAATAAATACAGCCAATGGAGCCCAGAGGGCTATTTAGCTCACCCGAAAGTAGGCATACTCACATTGTCATATTAATAGCTCTCCAGGCTACACTGGGCTTGATTTAGAGACCTCCAGGTGCCATTTTAGGAAAAAACAGGTTTCTCATTTGTGTTGTGTCATACCTAGCAATCCCATCTGGATCTTCCAGACACATTGGGTAACTCAGATGACATTAGGCACCTGTGTGCAGGCAGCTAAATCAGGCCTTACCTTTCCAGCGGTTACTGTGGATTCATACGATCGTATATACATCTAAATACAGCATTTTCACTGTGTGTTTCAAAGATCTGACAGACACATTTAGACATTTAGGCTTACACAGTCTGAGATGAACTCCATCTCGGATGAAAATATTCCATTTGGTTACCTCATCAGGACTGAGCTAATATATAAGAAAAAAAGAATTATAGAAACTTGTTATACACAAATTTTAATATACACAATCCTAATATATAGTAAATGTTGCTAATGAAGGCTGATTTCCTTGTCCATGCAGCAAGGTCAAGAAGTACTCCAACTAAATTGTAGAAAGTTAGACTTAGTTTAGGCCTGAGTAAAATATTCTGATCTGTACAAATGGTAAAGTTTTCCTTGGAATTTCTTATGGAATTTCTATCAGGGGAGGTTTCTGAAAACAAGTTAGAGAAATAGCTGTCATGAATTATTTACATCTAGTTTTTGCTACCTTAAGGACAAACTATTAGACCTCTCAAAATGTTTTTCAATCTGCTTCTGTGAGTCTATAATCTTAAAGTATAATTAGGATCGTTTCTCTTCCTTCTTTTATGCTTTGGTCTTGATATTGTTGATGTTTAAATTATCATCATTTAGGTTTTGTGTTACCGTTCTAACTATAATATGACAGGTCATATCTCTTAGACATGTACTTATGGGAGGGCCATAGCCAGACAAATAGCACTTCACAACCCTCTACTTTTTTCAGTTTGACAGAGGAAGAATCTAACCATCTTGGTGTTGGATGGTATAAAGGGCAGGTCTTCCACATTTTACAGGACTAATTACACCTGCACAGAGATTTTCAAACAATGCAAAAAAAAAAAGAAAAAGGAAATAACAAAAGTTAAGTCCATAAAAAATAGCCTTGGCTGGGACAGACCTAACTTAGGTTTTCCTACAGATTAATGTCAGGGTGTGGATAACTGCAAAATTACATTTTGAATGATTCAATTAGATAAATTCACAGAAAGGCAACAGGAAATGTGTGACTACAATGTTATTTTGAAAACCATAAATACAAGAGACCTCAATAGTAGGTACAGATAGGGAAAGGAGACAATTTTGTTTACAAGCATTTATATTAAACAGTACCCAAGTTGGGAAAACTATTAGCTTTTACTGCTTCACTTCCTGTCTAATGGTTTTGTGGTCCACCATTATTTCTCATTTTTGTTGGGTTCACGAGGATTTTTGGAAGACTGTAACAGCAGTATCTTCCACAGTGTATCAAGGGCACATTTCTGCACATGGACAACTGATGAAACATTACAGCTTTGCACTGGGATATTAACATCAGATCATTACTGGGATTTATTTCCCTGTTTCCAGGGTACAGTGAAGCAAACATCTGGTCATTATGTCTGAAGAAGTCTGATGTGGAGGACAAGTAAGTCTATTCTTAAATCATGGGGAGCATATTTAGGGCACTAGGAACTTTGCTCCAGCAATCCACAATCATAAACTTTGCCCAATAAATAACAGCCACACTTTGGGCCAAGTTCTGTGATCCTGATGGATTCTTTCTGTTTTTCCATATTAACTGTTGGTTGGCAGACTTTATCACTGGTTACCTGTGATTAATTACTCTTCTTGTCCAGTTTCTTCTCTGTCAGGTGTCTTCACTTCTAAGTCCTCCCTCTGGGATGATTCAGACAGCGTCTTTAAGAGGACCTCAAATCACTTCTGAGTGTCTCAAGTTAATATTTCCTTTTCCTCAAATAAAATAGTCAACTTCCTTTTCTAGATTGAGTCTGAAAAGTCAGAATGGCATGGCATGGCATAGAATAGAACAGACTATTTCAGTTGGAAGGGACCTACAACAATCATCTAGTCTAACTGCCTGACCAATTCAGGACTAACCAAGTTAAAGAATGTTGTTAAGGTCATTGTCCAAATGCCTCTTAAACACTGACAGGTTTGGGGTATTGACCATCTCTCTAGGAAGCCTGTTTGGGTGTTTGATCACCCTCTTGGTAAAGAAATGGTTCCTAATGTCCGATCTAAATACCCCCTGGCATAGCTAGGAGTCATTCCCACACATCCTAGAACCGGATACCAGGGAATAGAGATCAGCACCTCTTTCTCCACTTCCCCACCTCATGAGGCTGTAGAGAGCAATTAGGTCGCCCCTCAGCCTAGTTTTCTCCTAACTAGACAGGCCCAAAGTCCTTAGCCACTCCTCACAAGACATATGTTCCAGACCTTTCGTCAGCTTTGCTGCCCTCCTCTGGATGTATTCAAGGACCTTCACAGCCTTCTTAAATTGTGGGGCCCAGAACTGCCCACAGTACTCAAGGTGAGGCTGCACCAATGTTGGCTGTTCTGGAAAAACAAAGACAAAACACTAGCTAAGAAGCTGGAGATCTGACTGGCATCATTGCCAAGAAACAGCTGGACACTTTCAAAAAAATCCTGAGTTGTGTGTAAAAATGTCATGTGCCATATTGTAACAGTTTATTTCAATGTGTCTATCACACAGACAACAACTGGAACCAGAGTTCCATCTTACATGCCTTTTTATAACTTTTCAAAATTCTATTTGTGATATGCAATATTCCTACAGTTGAGCTAAGATTTAGGAGTATCCATATATTTTTAGAGAATTTTCTCCTCCTTCTGAAAGATAACCTTCAGAATTCACTTTGGGGTCATATTTTTGAGAGCGGCATCATTGTTTGGGACTAAATAGTTACCCCTTACGCCAAAGATCAGCATGGTCTACACAAGACAGCTTTTGCTTGTTCAAACCTGTAGCTGTCATTTGTTTTCTTTATGTAATCATCATCCACCTCTGAAGAAAGATCCTTTCTGAACCAGCAGCTTCACAGTCTGTCTCTGTCTCTTGAAAGTATTTGCTAAACTGTAGCTGCTAAGGAATGTAGGCTCACTGAGCTGAGCATCTGCCAGCAGCTATTTGGCATACGGTCAGGATGAGACTGCTACAGAGGCAACATCAACAGACAAACCAACTTCTGCAGTAAATATGCAGCCCTTGCCTTATTTATACACCATGTCTCTCTATGTGAATTTTACATGCAATCTGGCCAGCAAAAGTAGAGAGAGGGTTTTCCCTATTGTCTGATTCTTTGTTGAGATTCTTTCTCCAGCAGATCTTCCCACAGACTTTGTTCCAAGTAACATGCCTGTGTCTCTCTGTGCAGATAAAAGGGAAAACTTCAATGTGCTGGCCCCTAAGGACAGTGTAGAGCATTCCTGTTAAATCCAAAGGTAGTCCTTGTCTCAGGATAAGCATAGTGCAAGACACTGTAAAGAATTTCGAAGTTTACACTGTTAATGAAGCCAGTATTTTGCTATGCTGCCTTCAGAATAAAAAAAAGATGATAAAAAAAAATTAAAATTATATTGACATTTCATGGCTGAGTTCAGCCACTAAGCATATCCCTTCTCTCATGATTAATATCAAATAGGTGTTTATTCTAATGTCGATCTTCATCCACAAAGACCAACTTTTCACAAGCCAAAATACCTGGGAAAAGCTTCCCTCCTGTAATCACGGGGACCATTCTTTATATCTTCATTGACATACTTCTCCAACATACGATTGTCTCTGGAGATTTTGCTTTCAGATGACCCCCCCAAAAAAGGTGTGAGTTTTAACATAAAATATTAGATGTAATTTCTGATATAAAAATACAGCAGTAATTATCTTACTATAGTTTCTATGCCATGTCTGGTTATTTAGAAGAGGAATATCTCTATTGCACTCCTTTCCTAGATGGTAATTTCTCTACTTGAAATATCTAAATAAGATTAAGGAGCTGACATCAGCTCTTTCCCATGAAAAGCAAAGAGCAAAAGTCAGCAGTCAGTAGAGAGACCTGGCATCTCTTTTTTTATTCAGGAAGAAGTCCTAATTAAAAACAACAACAACGACAACAACAAAAAATAGAAAAGAATGTGGTGTGGGCTTTTTTGGTTTTGTTGTTTTTAGTTTTTTTTCTTTCTACAGAGCCATAAATTTATATCCAGAAGTGGATCCCATGAGACTATCTGGGGTCCTTTCTGGAGCTTTTTTGGAAGATTTATTACATTTCTCATCAAAATTTTAGACAACACATTAAATCAGAGGGAAGTTGTCTGAATCTACACATTAAAATGTCAGCAAAATAAATGCCAAATACTGGAAGGTATTGCTGTATCCATCAGTCAAGACTATAATTTGACATTAAGAAACAATAAACCAGCATGATGCCCTGTTATTCTCAAATCAACTCCTGGCCCATAACACACTTCTGAAACCCCTTCTGTACAGCCCACTTAGGCACATATGTCCTCTTTCCCATCTGCTCAGCATTTCACCACTACCTCCGATGGCTGTGTCTAACTATATGATTGGATTTTCCATGCATAGCAGCATTTAAGCACCTTAAACCTCCTACTCAGATTTTTCTTTTCAAATACAGATATCTACTTCTAAAAAACCCAAGGTGTTTAAGTTCTAAAAGTCTGTTTGTCATGCTTTAATGAAAGCTTAGATGCCTGAGCCTTCAAAGGTGAGAGCCTTCACAGAGATTGGTTTGCTGGACAACTGTCAGCTATCCAAATTCTAGTCCTAAACATAACTAGTAGAGGGCAAGATTCCTTCTGCTTATAGGAGGTAACGGAGTCTCATATACTTATACAAGCCCTTAAATAAGTTCATAAATTACGAGAAAATATGGTATTTTATTTCCTTATGGGTTCTTTTGATGACTGAATGGTGTGAAAAGGAAACTATCTAAGGGCTATGAAAGCGATTGTAGTTATTCCTTAAGAAATCTGAGACTAAAATCTGTACATACAGCTGAATCCATTTTTCTCCTCATAAAAATACACAGGCACATTTCCTATTAGAGGCTTGCTCCAGAGGTTAAGGTATATTGAATGAAATTCATTTTCAAAAATAGGTTATAGAAGTTGAGAGAAAAATATCAATAATAGAGTTAAGGACCAAGTAATGCAAAATTTTAATTTGACCCTGCAGACAGGGCCTGAAAGGAAAGAAACAGAAGTTTAAGTTAGCAATCTCCTTATATTAAATTCTGTGTTGAATTAGCAAAAATGAAAAACTAAACACCCAACTAATTTTCCTGGGTTTCGTTTTAATAAGTTTTGTAGGGAAGGAAGGCAGAAATGGAGCAGAGCAATACAGTATGTTAGAAAATAGGGAAACAGGCCAGAATGAAAATGCGGCCACGGGACGGTGTGGGTGTAAACATCCGTACTGCATCAATGCTGAAGCTGACTCCTCCTTTCATCCATGTGTCCATGGTACTCTCATGATCACTCAGGGCTATCTCAGGATCATTGTGGAGAGGAATGCAGTAGTCACAAAGATGGAAAGGGCAGGTCACATTAGTTCCCCATGGGTCCCAAAAATATCTACAAATTCTTGGTCATAGTGGGCCTGAGCAAGAAAGAGCTGCTGTCACAGTCCTGAAGGGGGAAAAATGGGGCTCCTGATGCACAGCAAGCTATGCCAGAGACAGAGAAAACTGGAAAGGAAAGATAAGAGGAGAGCAGATGTTTGACACTCAGTACCAGAGGAAACCTATACTGTGGCTGTTGAAATGGAGAGATCCCCTGTGAGAACCATGTCTCAGAAAGCAGCTGCCAAGTGAAATAGCCATTAAATCTTAGCAGAAACAAACATCATCACACTATGCTGTGTCTCTTTAGTAGAACCAACAGCCGTTCACACTGGGCTAGTATCAATTATACCATACTAAGCCTGGACAAAAACACAGGTCAGGGTGACAAAAGCATGCACTTCTAATTAAGCAGTTTCAAATGAAATGAAAATGTACTGGGAAAAATGAATTAAAAAGCTGGAAAGCTAGCTTGTGAATTGAACCTGTGTTCTTTGCTATGGGTAACACCTTATTACTCTGTTTTGATGTAAAACCCAATTCCACAGTAGTCTAGGTAGCATTTAAATGACATTGGATCTTTGCCAGTACAAAATATGTCTTCCAGTTTGGGATAGTGGGAATTTTTCCCATCCCTGGTCCCTTCTCAGTTGTTCTTCAATACCTATACAAGACAGTATGACATGACTTCACAGACCTTTGTGCAGACAAACCTTGTCAGAAAGTTCAGGAAATGAGAAATGCACAATGCTTCATTCCACATACGGCACCTGTTACATATCTGGCTGGGAGAGAGAAAAAGCCTAGTTATCCCAAAGCACACAGGTGTCTAATTTCAGTCTGGTAACCAGAAACCCCTACAGAGTAGTAGGAGAGCGATTGATTACTACATCAGTTCACCTGATAGCTAGAAAAATAAAAGCAGCTCTGTAAATATGGAAAATTTCCCCTTCTATGTCATGTCAGAACTGAAAAGTTAAAACCAAGTAAAAACTGAGAGAAGGCTCAGATATTACAGCTGTAATAGCAAAAAGGTAAGATGTGCTGTTGTTCCTATAAAGTGTCTTCAAAGACTGTTCACCTCAGACATACAAAATACATTGTCTAATTACAAAAGAACTTCATGCTTAAAACAAAAAACAGCATCACAAAAACCCCAAATCTACTCTTTCCTTTCCTTAATAATCCAGGGTCTTCCTACTGCCTGTCTGTATCCATCAGGTTTCTACCCTACATATTCTAACTAGTAGCTCCTTCTACTCTTCTGCAGTTGGGGAAAGAGAAGGTATCCTAATGATGAAAATTCTGCACAGTTATTGCAGATAATCCCTTTACCTTGGCTGGCTATTAAGTGAAGGCATTACATTCCCTTTGTCCAGCAGGAAACTAGAAGGAGATGAAGCATCCTTCTTGAAATGCCATGACTATGAAAAGATCTTGAAATGCTGTGGTGGACAACCATAGTAGTTGGCTTGATGTTAGCCATTTATTCTTGCTGCTTTCTGTTAAGCTGCCCTTGAGAAAGTTACATAAGATCCAGGGTTGAGAAACCAACTAGGTTTGGCTGTGATGGTTGGATGGGTAGAAAGTAGAAGGACTAATAACTCTCTGGTTGATAGACCTATGGGAAATAGTCCTAGGGGTAAGTGACAATGGAATTGAAGAAGTTTTAATGATAAAAGAGTATAGAAATAACGGTTCCTTTGAGACAGGAACAAGATACGGATGAATTGCTGAAGAAGGACAGGAAGAAATTGACAGACCTTGTCGAGAAGAGACAAAATAAGGAATTTATAGATA
This sequence comes from Rhynochetos jubatus, assembly GCA_027574665.1. NCBI lineage: Eukaryota > Metazoa > Chordata > Aves > Eurypygiformes > Rhynochetidae > Rhynochetos > Rhynochetos jubatus. The sequence goes on along the minus strand of CM050649.1, from coordinate 99,659,148 downwards.
TCCTTTGTGTGCGTATTATGCTGAAGCCAAGCCATGGATTAAGGCTACACACATTTTAAGGACCCAATGCATTACTTGGTTTCAATAAAAAAGACATATGCCAGGTAAAAGATTGCGTGAATAACACATAATATAAAAGTAACAGTAATTTAGGCAGATGAGTGACTAAGGGCAAAGTGAGAACAAACAAGGAAAATGCCAAGGTTCAGATCCAACAAAATATTTATGCTTTCAATTTCTGAGTGCTAACATTAGATGGCAAAAACTTTCACAGCAGGTAAGATCATAAATCATTGTTGAATCTAAGCCTAAGGCTGTTATGTGTTAATCCAATAATTTTAAAAGTACGGTTTACCAAACATATTTACAAATTTTCAAAATTTAGTTAATCATATCACAGATATATGAGAATAGGCTGTACGAACTCAGGCTTGTTCATCCTGGAGAACAGATGGCTTTAGGGAAAGCTAACAGCTTTTAACTTCCCAGAAGTTAATCAAGAGAATGGAGCAAGGGTCTTCACAGCCACACAAAGCAGGAGGACAAGAAAGAGTGGGCATGAGTGGAAATATGAGAAGATCAGACTAGATGTAATGGAAAGCTTTTTCATGATGAATACAGTCAAGTGGGGAAGGAGGTTGTCCAGAGAAGTTGTGCATCCATCCTTGGTGATTTTCAGGACCTGTCTAGGCAAAGTCCTGAATAACCTTTTCTGACCTCAGAGCTCACCCTGTTTTGAGCAGGAGGTTGTAATGAATGACTTCTTGAGATTCCTTTCAAACTCAGTTGTCATATGATCCTGTGATCCTATTAAAAGATTTTCACCACTTCAGTGTGCAATTGCTGCCTTCTTTTAGTCTAGGAAAAATGTGAATGCTATTTTTTGCTAATAGAACCATAGAACGGTTTGGGTTGGAAGGGACCTTTAAAGGTCATCTAGTCCAACCCCCCTGCAATGATCAGGGACACCTTCAACTAGATCAGATTGCTCAGAGCCACGTCCAACAAAACCTTGAATGTTTCCAGAGATGGGACATCTACCACCTCTCTGGGCAGCCTGTGCCAGTGTTTCACCACCCCCATCGTAAAAAATTTCTTCCTTATATCTAGTCTGAATCTACCCTCTTTTAGTTTAAAACCATTACCCCCTGTCCTATCACTATAGGCTCTATTAAAAAGTCAAAGTCTATCCCCATCTTTCTTACAAACCCCCTTTGATTATTGAAAGTCCTCAATAAGGTCTCCCTGCAGCCTTCTTTTGTCCAGGCTGAACAACCCCAACTCTCTCAGCCTGTTTTCATAGGAGACATGCTCTAGTCCCCTGATCATCCTTGTGGTCCTCCTCTGGACCTACTTTATCAGGTCCATGTCTTTCTTGTACTCCAGAGCTGGAACAGCACTGCAGGTGAGGTTGTACCAGAACAGAATAGAGGGGCAAAATAACCTCCCTCAACCTGTCAGCCATGCTTTTTATGCAGCCCAGCATACGGTTTGCTTTCTGGGCTGCAAGTGCACATTGCCAGCTCATATTCAAATTCTAGTACATCAGTAGCCCCAGATCCTTCTCCTCAGGGCTGCTCTTAATCCCTTCATCCCCTAGACTGTATTGATGTTAGGGACTGCCCTGACCCAGCTGCAGGAAACTGTACTTGGCCTTGTTGATCCTCATGAGGTTCACATGACTCACTTCTAGAGCTTATCCAGGTCCCTTTGAACGATATGCTGAAGGTATGTGGCTATAGGCGTTTTCCCCTACTTATATGTGTGCATTCATGAGACATCCTATTTGGTAATATTTAGGACACAAAAGGATGTAAAAGGAAGAGGAAAGCAGTCAAACGTTTTCCAGTGGGTCTGTACATACTGTAGTGTAATCACTGTCAAAGTAAAGAAAGGTCACAATGGATTAAAAAGGAAAAGTTGCAGTAGCAGCAATATTAAGGTCTAAGTAATCTCTCACCAAAAATGTAAACCTCTATGACACTGAAAAGTGAAGACCCCTAAAGGGTTCTAAGTTAGTGAACAGGAATTTTCTGGAAGATTTTCCTTCATGTGGCCATCTAAAATCCACTTAACCTGCACATTACAAGAATTAATATGATTTCTGCAAGTTGCCAACGTGGATTTTATGTGGTATAAATTTGAAAAAATGTAGAAAGGAGTAACAATTACAGACAATGATTGTGTGATGTCACCATGAGCAATAGCTGATGACATGAATAAAACATAGATATTTCATGCACGTAATAACCGAAGAGTGGACATGAATAATCTGAATGAGCTACAGACCTACCAAGATGATTTTCTGATACTGATATTTTTAATTCTGTATTGATGTATTATAAACTAAGTTAGCAAGTACTCTCAGAATGTGCAACAGCTCTTTAGGAACCATTAGAACATATTGAACTAATGACCCATGAATAATCAAAGTGTCTCATTCACTTAATGATGGATCCTTCATTCTAGTTCCTTTGAACATATTACATTTGCTTTTCTTTGTGGTAATAAAGAGTGGGCATTAATTATGTCTCAAATACTATAAAAATCTTATTCAATACCTGCATTATAAAAACATTCTTTTTAATTCTTTTTGACTGTTGTAGAAGGTTTTGATAAAATAAAAAGGATTATTTTTCCTAATTTTGGGGTTTTTTTTAAAGAAGAAACAATTTCTTTGTCCTGGTCTACTTCAGTATTAAATATTTAGTTGCAATTGATATTATTTTTAAATTCATAGTCATCACCATTAATGAATTAACAATCTCATGTCCTGGATTCAAGACCAAACAGATCCTTGTCAATTGGGATGTAAGAAAACTTGGGTTCAGGTATTGACTTTTAAGAATTTAGGTCACTAGAAAAAATATTTGCACAAGGTTGCTGAATAGGATGTTGAGCAGTATCTCTGGAAAACTTGATGATAATCAACCAGACATCTACTCTTCTTCCATGAACTTTTAAAAGCTAATCAATTCCAGATCTACCTCCTGATCAGTCTTGTGGAAAAAAAAAAAAAATACAAAATAAACCCAAGAAACAGATAAAAAAACAAAACCCCACCCAAAAAAAAAAACCAAACCAAAAACCAAACCAAACCAAACCAAAACAAAAACCCACCATGCAAAAGAGAAAGAAGAAATAAATTTCAAAAATACCAGGGACAAAGGAAAGATGCTTATGACTATACCTAGATCAGCAAAATTAAGGAATCTGAATTTCAATTTGTGTTGCCTAAACAATCAGTCCTCTGTAACTAATCAATTGAAACCTATGAGTCTGTGAAACATAGTGTTAAGTGATATCATCACACCTTTTATGTTAGGGGTATTATTTTTTCCATTGCTCCCCTAGTGCAAGAATGATAAAAGAAAATATTAGTACACAACCAAGGAAGATTAGAGTCATTACTGCTGAATCTGAATATTAAAACTGGCTATTCAAAACCATCGTAGCACAATGAAGACTGTATGGAACTTCTCTGGTTCTGAATCTTATAACTTGTTGCTTTACCTCCTACTTCACTACAGTCAGTGTCTGCTACACTCAAAATGTTTATGTGTAAAGATTAGGCACACCTTATATACATATAAAACCAAGAACATCTTCTCAGTATAATTAAAATCTTAACAGTCTAATTATTATTAGTCCAGATTACATTGTAATAGAAAAAGAAAGAATAATAATGCAATTAAAATTGCTGTACATGTACTTTTTTCCTATTCCTTTTTCTGGTGTTATGCTCACTCTTTCCCTCCTCCTTGGGAATCTTAGGGTCAGTGTTTTATTTCTTGGAGGATGTGTGGGGGTGAATTCTTGGAGGATGTTATTATGGTGAATTGACGGCATCTGGAGTCCTTCATGGGGAGGAATATTATGTTAATGTTGATATTTCTTTGTCACCCTAGGGTTTAGTTAGGGTCATTTTTATGTTTGCTGACTTGCACCTCTGCTAACTAACACCTCTGTTGTTCTGCTGCTGGTCTGCAACTCCACATTAAATCCAAATTTTTACATGTGATACTTTTTACACATGAGTAGATACTACTCGTTTGTTCTCTTTTTACCACCAAAACCAGTTTTGCCCTGATCTGCTTTTCAGTAACTGACCATGGGTGAGTTGTTTATAACTGTGGTGTCTGAAGTGCCATCCTGTGCTCCATCCATTACCACCTCATGCCCATTCCTATACCACATCCTGTGCCTCCAATTCTCAAGCCCTCTGCTGTTGTACCAGACCTGTCTTTCTCTACCTTGCATCATGACCTTAGTTCTGCATAGAACAATGGCTAATTTCTGCTATCTGTATAAAATAATGGTTTCAGCTTACACAGAAAACAAAAATAAAACAAATTATCTGTAGACACAGAGACAATTAGAGAAAAAACAATGGCAGCTAAACCTAGTGATGTAAAGCTGCACACAGGACAAGTTCACGCAAAGCATGTGTGACAAACCTTGGTCCTGAGGCCATGCAAACACAATGCAAAGTTTCAGGCCTGTTACTAGCAAAGATAATGCTTCATTACAGGGCTGCATGCTTGCATATTTTGCTGAACATGTACTGTGGTATTGCTCAAGGCTCCCAGGCCCCTGCAGTCTCAAGACAAAGGTCTATGATAAAGACAGAGTGAAATTCTGGATTCCGAATTTCCTCCTTAGGTCAGACTATATCTCTGCTTATTAATAGCAGGATTTATTACATAACAGCTGATGGTGGGAAAAGTAATAAAGGTACTTTGTAGTACACGTTCAGTGATCTATTCATTTTGGAAAATAAACCCTTTAGATGTTTTAATTTTCAAGGGACTCTCTATACTACTACATTATTACTACATTTCACAGTTATAATAAACCTTTCCTGGTAAATAAAAGGGTAATAAATATTCTTTCTCCCAGCCCCTACTAAGCTTATATGATTAAGTTCCTGGATGACACCATAGGAGTTCATCTCATTTCATAATGGGAGACAACTAGTTGTGATGACTCTTTGCAGATTTTTTTAAAACAGAGTCCTTGATCTTGCTACCCCTACAATTTAACAGCACTGAATTTGCTTGTCTTAAAATCATGCTACAAAGACTGTGTGTTTATGAAGCTTTTCTCCAAGGACACTGTATAAAAGAAGAACCATAAGAACTTGTCTATGGCAGATGAATGTGCTTTCCTTAATATCTCCAGTATGTCTTACTCCTCCCCCCTCTTCCTAGAGGGACAAATGCAGGAATGTTGTGACATCTGAGGTATTGGTTTTCTAAAGAAATTGTCAAAATTTTATAAAAACAACCAGTTTAGATGACATATTTGTTTAACAAAAATAAAGTTTTGCTTTCATATTTTTTTAATTTATGATCTTTATCACTGAATCAATATTTACTGTATTATTTCTGCTCAAAATAATCAAAATTGCTCACTGAACAAGAATCAGTTTCAATGGAAAGAGAAAGATTACCTTCCTTCTTCCAGGGTTGTTTGCCTTCTTTCAGCATTGTTAAATACTCATTTTACCAACAAAAAAAAAAAAAAAAAGTTACTAAGCATGATTGTCTTATCTAATAGTTGTGAAAAAGTAGAAATCTCAACCCAAGTTCCAGATCCAAAATCATGTATGAGTGCTGTATCAACCAGCTATTAGAGGAGGAACATCTTTCTCTCCTAATACATGCAAAACAGTACAGTTTTAAAAGGTGGAGATAAAAACATAACCCTCAGGATCAGCATCCTTGTATCCCATCTGAATATAAACACATGCATCAATTTTTATTTCAGTTCTTACAGGCTGCTAGTTAACACATTAAACAGGAAGAGTTACTTCATGGGCCCTAAATTCCTGCAGATAGAAGATAAGAAGTCAAACAAGTTCCTGTGGAGATCCTTTGGATGCTGCTAAATAGTGATAAAATTGTTTTATTGGGGTACTTAGACTCTTGGATTTTTAACATAGACATCAAAAAAGTTGAACAGAATTATGCATGAATAATACTGTAGCTATTGGGAATTATGCTGCAAAAAGATGGATTTTCTTTTTCCTTCATGTAGGGAGAGTGGAAAGTTCCATACTTCTTGTGGATCTATGTTTTCTTGAGAATAGGCCTCAGACCAAACCTAATTTTCCACATAAATATTTTTTCTTCCTAAAACTTGAAAAATAATGATACTGTTCCCTTACCCATCCTCCCTAAATGAAAATTACTAACCACTTTGCCTAAAAGAAAGACTTAATAACTTATTTATTTCAGCCATGTTATATTAGAATTCAGGGTTTCAGATGGGAAATATAATTTTAACTTAAAAAAAAGCACACAGACTTCCTACAAAAAGATTTCTATTCGCCAGCTGTACAGACTACTACAAGAGTCTAAACCTGAAAAAAATAAAATATTGTACAGCATTTCAGAGCTTTTATACTGTGATTGTAAAATATCTGGGAGGTTTGCCAGACTCAGGCAAAAGAAGAACACAGCGTTTTCTCATCACTAATAACAATGACCTGAAGTCACGTTGAAGATTGTAAGGTCAATTTCCCTCTTAAATCGAAAAAAGAAAATAGAACAGATGTGGGTAGTTCCTTCTGTATTTATAAATTGCATGACGGTTGGGTTAGCTTACATGATCTCCAGTTTCTATGCATTCAAGATGTTTTAATTGAATCATTCATGTTAAGGTATGTTAAGATAAAATGTTAAGGTGCATTTTTGAGGTATCACACAACACAGAAGTATCCAATTTCACAGTATACATTTAAAACCGAACATTTTTCTTCATTAAATAAGTTCAGATATTTTTATCAGGTGGAATGCAGATTTGAAGGAGAATTGTCTCGGTTTGAATGATCAGTTCTGAATTGACACAGAATACAAGCATGCGATGATAAAATTTGTATATTTAAAATAAAAGTGTAAATTACACAACGTGTTAATTAAAACTATGTACTACATGGTATTTGTTTATTTGGTGGGTCTGGGGTTTTATTTTCAGTTTACAATTGCAGCAACTGTAGCTGTGTAACCAGTAGCCTGATAACATGTATTCCACCATTCCATCGTTTCAGTAGCATGTAATTCTATAAATAGAAAATTTTACACATACAGAAATTCTCACTCTGCCTTATTTCATATATTAAACTGACCATTTTATTATAAACATAATTTCTTCTTACTGACAAATTATATCTATGTGCTAAAACACAATTTGCACGGGCTACACACCAGTAATTTTGGCTACTATTTCTTTACATTAAAATGCCAACCATCTGCTTGTGGATAATAGCATCTAGGTAACTCTTTCCTTTAAATTCCAGCATTTTTTTTGCAAAGCTTTATTGGGATGAAGCATGTGTGGTGGTTTTACCCCAGTCAGCAACCGAGGACCACAAAACCACTTGTTCACACCCCCATCCCAGTGGGATAGGGAAGAGAATTGGAAACTTAAAAGTCAAAATACACATGGTTTGATATAAGAACAGTTTAATAATTGAAATAATGTTATTTATAATAATCGTTATCGTTATTATTATTTTTTATTATTATAAAACAATATAAAAAACAAGTGATACACAATGCAATAGCTCACCACCCACCCGCTGATGCTCAGCCAGCTACCAGCAGTGACCCCCTAACCAGCTTTCCCCTAGCTTATATACTGAACATGACATCATATGGTATGGAATATTCCTTTGGCCAGTTTGTGTCTGCTGTACTGGTTATGTTCCCTTACAGCATCTTGATCATTTCCAAACTTCTCAGTTGGTAGAGCATGAGAAATTGACTTGGTGTAAGTACTACTTAGCAACAACTAAAACATCCATGCATTATCATCAACATTATTCTCATACTAAATCCAAAATACAGCACTATAACAGCTACAAGGAAGAAAATTAACTCTATCACAGGTGAAACCAGGACAACATGTAAACCACATTGCACCTCCTTATACTGTGCAATTCATTTCATCTAACTGTGCTGGGTTTAGTTGGGATACAGTTCATTTTCTTCACAGTATGGGCTATGTTATGGATTTGTGCTGAGAAAAATATTGATAACACTGATGGTTTTGGTTGTTGATAAGGAATGTTTACACCAAGTCAAGAACTTCTGATACTGCACCTGCATTTCCAGCTTCTTCATCCACAAGAAGCTGGGATGGGACACAGGCCAGATAGCTGATCCAAACTGACTAAAGTTTGGATCCATGAAACATTATGCTTAGTATGTATGTTTGGGGAGTTGGCTGGGAGGAGAGATCATTGCTTGGAAACCAGTTGAGTGCCAGTTGGCCAGTAGTGAGCAGTTGTATCATCTTGTTTTCCTTTGTTTTCCCCCTTTATTTTCATTACATATTATTATCATTAGTAGTAGTAGTAGTAGTAGTAGTAGTATTTTCATTACATATTAGCATTTTTCATATCATTATTTTCTTTAACTTTCAATTATTAAACTGTTTGTATCTCAAGTCTTAAGTTCTCTTTATCTTTTTCCTCCAATTCTCTCCCCCATCCCACTGAGCCAGGGGAGCAGTGAGCAAGTGTCTGTGTGTAGTTTGGTTGCTACTGGGACTAATCCACAACACTAATCCACACATTTTAACATTAGACATAACCTACTGAACCTAGAACTATGAAAAGTAAAAGGAACCTCGTGAGACTACTTTATCCAAAACATCGTAAAAGTCTATCACCGACTAAGACAATTTCTTCTGTCTCTTTGACATAAGGAGAGTCTAGGTGAGTAGTTTAAATTTAATTATTAACTTCTAACACCAAGCAAGAGCTTAGAAGACAGGTATCAGTTAACTAAGATTGAGAACTGGACCATTTTCTAATCTTCATCGAGCACAGCCAAGCATTTGATCCACAGTTGGTTCTCTAACCTATGTCATGTGTACATCAATTATTTCAGAAAATGTTTTGGTGAATATGGTAAAATACTTTTAATATTTAACAAAAAGCAATGGAGGGAAAGTTTAGTGACTTTTCAGAAGGGGTAAAGAGCAAAATAAGGAAGTGGAATGAATCAGTTTTAGCATATATTAGTGTCCCCCATGAGTTTGAGAGAAATTGGTGAGATAAATTAAAGCAGCCCTCAGGCAGCTTAAACTTGTGCAATCAGCCTTTACACAGCAGATTGTCCTAAGTCTCTCTGACCCTGGCAATTTTACAAGGGTCACATTTACATGTGGGTGACCTGCTTCTGAATGACAACTGAAATACTTAGAATTTGGACAAGAAAATATATCTATATTTGATTTCACAGTACTCTGCACAATATAGTACTCACCTTTTAAAAAGTCTGTTAGAATAATGAGTGCTTATTTATTATGGACAGTGTCCTCATGCCACAGACAAATCAAGGTGCCCAGGTGCAGCATCATGAGCACAGAGTCCTTGAGGCCACCAAGGGTGAGAGGTTTTCTCTCTCACTCCACTGCAGCAGCTGTAACCTCTATGGAAGACAGAGGGCAACGAGAGATCCCTGGGCCTTTGTAAGACCAGCAGTGACATTTCCTCCTACTGCAGCCCTGTCAGCCTCCCAGCTGTGTTGCATCAGCTCAGCGTTCCTATTAGGGCCTCTGGGCACTACAGTAAATAGTGAGCATTAAGGGATATAACATCCTGCAAAGTCTAACAGTGTTCATGCGTCACTTATTACCATAATGAGAAACTTGCAGCACATCAGCCAAGAAAAATTTGCATTGATTGTTTTTTCCCATTCTCCAGTTAGCATAGGAAGAATTCCCATGACTCTGCTCTTGAACTTGAGGGCTGCTTCTCCTCCTTTTTTGTGTAGATATTCCTTAATGGTACAGTTAAGTTGGATGAATAAACAGAGACTTAAACCCAGAAATGTCTAGTCTCCTAACAGGCCTTTGTACTCTATGTATACATAAATTCTAGTTGTGACCACCAGAGAAAGAAATGTTAAAATTTCATCTGATCTAAGCTGGCACAGACACATTGAAGAGCACCTGTCTTTTCTCCACTCTGGCCCTAATTAATTGTAAGGCCTGGCTGCATGTTAGCTATTGGTTTTAGACACTTCTACCATTGATTATAAATAGTGACTTAGGAAGCTTGGAATCCTACTCGACTAATACAGGGTTAATATTAGAATTACTTGAAGATTAAACGCTCCTGAAGTACCACTGTTAGTTAGAACAACTTCTAAACAATGGGGTGTGTTGAAACTTACCTTCTCTGCTCAACCTACATTTACTGGAGACAAAGCAACAAAGAAGATTTCTGGAGCACAAGATATACTGAAAGGCCTCCTGGGTCATTGATTCCTGTCCCCTGCTCTAACAGGCATTTCCTGTATCCTATAATCCCATTCAAAAATGTATTAAGCTCCACTTAAGTTGTTTCCCACTGTTACTCTTATTGGAAGGCAGTTCCAGACAGGTGGAAGGTGGCTAGACAGTTGTATTGATCTCTAAATTCCCTGGAAATTCTGTTTTTAAAATGTTAAGCATTTTGTTAAGGATTTCCAAGTGGGTGTTTCTGGTTGCTCAATACATAACAATTGTTCTGTTGATAACAATCCTCTGTATGTTTCATTTATAATGATCCATTTTATTTTCCTTGTAATAATAGCATATTGCCTTTTCATACAGCTGTTACATGCACTTTATGAGTGTTCCACTGTTTTTTTAACATAATTGACTCAGCCCTTTGAGTTGTCAAGCACCTTATCTCTGATTTCAGTGAAAGAGCTTTAAGCAATGCCCTAAGGTAAGCAGTGTATCCAAGGACCTTGTTCCAGGTAGGCATGCTTCTTTTTTTAGTCAAGTATTTGAAGTGCTCTCTCTCTGTACATAGATCTGATTAATACAAAGTATTCAGCATAGCACTTCTAAGATCATCATGCATTTGGTTTTACTGTAGTCTTCAAAAAATATAGCATATTTTTTTTTAAGTTTTAACTGTGAAGGCCACATTCTGGTTTCAATTATTTGAGGTTAAATCTGGATTAAAAAGTGAAAAATGGAACTTGTTTCTGTTTAAAGAAAAGTAGAATTTAGACCCGCTCTTTTTAAAGAGCCTGAATATAAGAAGGAAGCAAAATACCATGTACAGAAGTACACGTAGCAGTGTGTTCACTTCTTGTAGTCAAACTTGCTGTCAAGACTCATTTGACTTTGCTTATCAACTTTTTTTTTAAAGAGAAAACAAAAGTTAAGAATGTTATTGGGAAACAACTAAACCTACATATCAAGTTTCTGTGTGTGTACATTCTGTGTCTCACTGACATACAGAATACCTGATAATTTTGGCTGTTCCCTTCCTACATCTGTCTCTGACACTGCTACCATTATGCATTATTAAGTGAAAAACCTGGCCCCTTTGAAGTTAATGGATAAAAGCCTTGATACTTTTAATGTGAGTTATTATCTTTCAGTAAAGTTACTGCATGGATTGAATCTTTGTACTACCAGCAAGCACTGTCCCTTGACTTGAAAAGGACTCTGCAAACATGTAGATGTTCTTGTTATTATATCCTGCTGAAGGATGTGAATATTTTACTTTAAAAACAGCCTTAAAAAAATAACAGCCAGTAATATAACTCATTGGACTGATGTGAGATCATTTGTACAGTAAAAATTAGTATTTGTACTGTGAAGCACCTTTGTATGAAAGATATGTTTAAATGCGAAGTATTAATATTCAACTCTACATGGATTTTGTTTAAAAAAAAAAGTTGAGCAATTCAGTTTAATTAGTCAACTAATAAAAAAATTAAAAATGCTTCACAATCTGCAATTTACATTTCTCAATGGAAACCAATATTATGCCTAGATTATAGTCAGGATAATATTATTAATAGAATGACTGACTCAAATTAATCATGACTGAAAATCTGATTACCACAAGGGATCATGCTGCTATCATAGACTTCACATACCTTTCCTTTTATCTTCTTATTACAGCACCAAATTTATCCCTCTGTGCAGAGCGTGTACAGGATTTTCAGTTCCCAGTGTCTTAAAACCACCGCTTTGATATTATAATGCACATCTTGTGAATGATGGGCCTCAAATTAATTTTATTCTTACAAAGAAAAAACTACAGACAAGGACAACTTGTTTTAATATTATTTACAAGGTGCTAATGTGCAATTTGTTACTTGTCAAAACAGTGGGAATTATGTTCTCATTCCATGTTGAATATAATTAGCTAATACTTTCCAAAGGATATGTAGGCAGCAGAAGTATATCATATTTTTAGCTTTGTTGCAAATTTCATTGTTTGCTTTCATTTGCTGTCTCTCAGAATAAGGTTTAAGTTATCTCGCCAGGATGATCAAAAGAAATCCTTTATAAAGAAGTTGAGTTTCCTCAGCTTCAAGAGTATTCATATTCTGTGTATGTACATATCCATAAAGATTTTTTTAAAGGAAAAAATTGATAATTAGATTGTATACAATGAATTATTACATAGATTTTCTTCTGGGATTAAAAAAAAAAAAAAAAACACAAAAACAAACCCAAAGCCACTACTTTCCAGCCTTTGTATCTTTTAAACATTTTTTTCCTGAACAAATTGTACATAATTCATTATAAATATATATTTTTGGACTAACTAAATTATTGTAAAGCTTATTTAGTTAAGACATTGAAATGTATTATTTTTATGGTGTTTAATCAAAAGGGACTCTACAAGCCTATAGTAAAAATAAGCCCTATCCCAAAGAATTTAAAATAAAATGCCAAGTTGAGAAAAGGGCTTGAAATAAAAAGTAGAAAAAGAATTATAAGAGAACAGCCTGATGACATGCAAAATTTTCTAGAACAGAAAAATTTGGGTACAATTTGCAGTAAACCACATTACATCTAAACTTCTTACTGCATCCACCCCAGGGAGAGATGCTTGACAGTCAGCCTCAGAGGTAGTCTCTTCTAGGGTAGATCAGCTGTATTTGCATGAGTAGTTTTTGGCTTTAGATCCTTTCTGGGCCTTCCATAGTTTACGCAAGGGCCCATTTGTAAATATATACATATATGTGTGTGTATATATACAATATGATTTTACCCATTTTTTTATTGATCTGTGTGTGTGTTTCTGTGTGTATGTATGTGTGTATTTATATTAATTAATGGGAGGGTTGAGGAAAGGACTTTAAATTAAGATGTCTAAAATGATGAGGCTGTTGTGTTGCAGGCCACCTGAAAGGATTTTTATAGCATGAAAATGTGGCCATATGTCACATATTGTGATGGGGTGACTAAGGACATATGGGAGTATAAGAAGGTCCTCAGCCTGCAATATAACAATGAAGGACTGCTCAAGGCAGGGGGAGAAAAAACCCTCTTATCTGTAACGCCTATTGAAGGTATTTGTTGGAGTGTGCAATCCACTGAACCATGCTTAGATCTAATTTAGGAGTGAAGTGCTGGGGTCAGAAGACAACTTAGGAACAAACTAACATTTGTAGACTTTAAAGTACTTGGGGGTACTGGTGGATGAGAAGTTGGACATGAGCCGACAGTGTGCGCTGTCAGCCCAGCAAGCCAACCAGATCCTGGGCTGTATCAGGAGAAGCGTGGCCAGCAGGTCGAGGGAGGGGATTCTCCTCATCTACTCTGCTCTCGTGAGACCCCTCCTGGAGTACTGTGCCCAGCTGTGGAGCCCTCAGCATAAGAAAGATATGGACCAGTTGGAAGGAGTCCAGAGGAGGGTCACAAAGATGGTCAGAGGGCTGGAGCACCTCTCCTATGAAGAAAGGCTGAGAGAGTTGGGCTTGTTCAGCCTGGAGAAGAGAAGGCTCCAGGGAGACCTTATTGCAGCCTTCCAGTACCTGAAGGGGGCCTACAAGGAAGTTGGGGTGGGGGGCTTTTTACAAGGGCCTGTAGTGACAGAACAAGGGGTAACAGGTTTAAACTGAAAACAGGGAGATTCAGATTAGATATCAGGAAGAAATTCTTAATGGAGAGGGTGATGAGACACTGGAATAGGTTGCCCAGAGAAGTTGTGGATGCCTCATCCCTGGCTGTCTTCCAGGCCAGGCAAGATGCGACTTTGAGCAACCTGGTCTAGTGGAGGGTGTCCCTGCCCATGGCAGCGGGGTTGGAACTAGATGGTCTTTAAGGTCCCTTCCAACCCAAACCATTCTATGGTTCTATGATTCTATGAAACTATGGGAATTCAATACACTAAGACCAAAACTGAGATGGAGAGAGAAATTGCTTGATAACCAAATAACATTAATGAGCTTCAAGACACCCACTGAAAACAGGTATTTCTATAAGGATCTACTAAAACTAGGATAAATTATACACCATAAATATTTTAATTTTTTTTTTTTTAATATATGTAGAAATCACCTTACATAGATTCAAATGTCTTATAATCTTCAAACCTATCTTCTGTATTTTCATAATTTCAAAACCTTATTCAACAATCTAGGCTGACTGTACAATCTCTCTGGAGACCCTTTAAGTCTCTCCAGAGAGAGAAATTGTCTCTTGAGAAGCCTGCTTTGCTATACTAACTATAGAGAAACCTAAGGCAACTCCATTTTAATAATTCAGTCCTTCATTTTAGGTATCTATAAATGTTTGGGTACCTAAGTGAGGTGATTATGGGTTATAGCTCTCACTTTTTCTTCTCCTTACATCTCAGGGATTCTAACATCATGCACATTCATAGGAATGACAGTTGTTTCAGGGGAAAAAAATCAATAAAACCAACCAACCAACCAAAAAAAAAAAAAAAGAAAACACCAAAAACCCACAACATGGACATGAAGGAAAGGGTTCAGATCACTTTTATCTCAGAAATACAGATTCTACCTGTTAAGCATATATCTTTCAGATTGAAGATCATGTAGGGATATAAAATAAGAAGGGGAACCCACTGCCTCCGCTGCTGAGACATGGCCAATACGTAGTCAAGATTACAAGAAGCATGAAGGAAGGAAATGAGGCAAGGGGAAATCTGATATTGCAATTTAAAGGCCAGAGTATAGACCTGAAAGACAGTAACTGTAAAAACTCATCTTGGGGATTTTATGAATTTTACATTCAGTCTCAATGGATTGAATGCTGAAGCAGTCCAGAAAAAGAAGTTAAAAGGCAGGTTTGTCCTCACAGTGCCTAGAATGATCGAAATATAGATGCATGCCCAGGTTCCTTCTCCCTTATTTTTTTTCTGGTCCCATGAAGCCTCTACTCTTGACTATAAAATACAGTAGAGACTTAATGGCAAGGAACCCCCACATTCATCATCTAGATCCTCTTGTGCTGAGAGGTGGGATTACGGGTCCTCTGGGCTAATATTACAGAGGAATTGCTTCTTGGAAAAGTGACTTCACCATTAGGATACAGTAGAAAAATATCTACATCTGTGACTGCTGTAATCTGGGCCAGTCTAAATGTTAGACATAAATCATGGGCAGAAAGGATATTCAGCACAACCAAGATGGTGAATCTCCTTGGCATGTGTAGTAAAAGGGTATTCAATTTAAAAAATAATTTATCTTAAATGGAGAAAACTTCAGTGCCTGCCAACCTGCCATTTTCTGAGACTGAAACATCTCAGTTCTGCCCAGTTTGTTTTCTAGATTCCTGAATGCCTTTAAAGATCTTCCAGTTTCCTTGTATCTCAGTTTTCTATGATTTTTTTCTCTTTTGACACTGCGTTTCACTGTAAAAGCAAAGGAATTCACATTTGTAAACTGCTCAGGCACCCATGTAGTTTAGACCACGCAACAACATATATAAAATGATTAAAAACTAATTGCAATTATATTTCCTATACTCCTCCCTCTCCATTTATGAAAGCAGAGAGTATAATAACTAGCAGACAGAGCTTTCCAGAAAGCCTTTTACAACCTAAAATAATAAGGAAGTTGTTCAATCATACTAGAAATATTACTCAAATACTTCTGTCAAGGTCAAATTCTGGAAAGTGTCATTTTCTATTTGCTACATGAAGTACTATGTGTTCAAGTTGCTGTGGAACTACCCCAGGGCTTGCAGAGTCATTGCATGTAACTTTTCAGAACCATTTTGTCTAACATTTTAATCTACTTTTGTTGCTCCTTTGTTCCAGCTCTACCTGTGTTTTTTCTAATTCTTCATTTCATGTTGGACTAATGTCACTCTAAGTAAGTTCATTGTGATTAAAGATACATATGTTAATACCCGTATAAAGTACACAGGAGACTCAAAGCTGCACAATCATTTTGTATATGATATACTGCAAATTAAGACAGGCAGGAGATTATATAATTTAGAAACAAGTTTCAGTGGGGTGTATCCTAAATGGATGTTAAGGGATACACAGCATGTCTATCAAATAAAAAAAAAAAAAAAAAAAAAAGAGAAAAATTTTCTGTTTTCAAATAGTCTGTGTATACTGACTGACAGTGGTACTCTGGAGTGAAATTTGTCTGCATTTCCAAGGTGAAAGCCCAGCTGAAAAACCTTTATATAATATCATTCAATATTTTACTGTTATGTCTTAATATGGGAGAACTCTCGTAATAAAAATACTACCTTAAGTTAATTGGCAGAATCTAGAAAAAGTACATAGCTATATATTGCTGTCTTCTACTTTTTCACTTTCATGACGTAAAAGCATCCAGCTTTCACTATACATTTCACAGACTTCTCCGTTAAAAACTACAATCTTAATTACTCACTCGTGATGATATTGTCACCACAAAAACTCTGTATGACACTAAAGTACAATCCCTGATGCATTAGCTGTGTTCTACCATTCAATTACTACTTATTTTATCTTTGCAAAGATCATGTTACAAAACAAGAAAGCATTGACAACCTTGCACAGAGACAGAACTCGGTCCTTAATGAGATATAATCCTTTTACAGATGTTATTGTTTTAATCTTCCTCAAAGAAACACCAGTTAACCTGACCATCGTTTAGGTTCCCTCTCTTTGACAATGGCCGAGGTTGATAATATCCTGGAGTCCTAATGCACTGACACTCTGCCGAGACATGATGTGCTGCTTAATATGGGGCACCACAAAGCTAAAGTGGGTGCAAAGGTCGTGGATTAGAATGAATTAAGCAAACATGGATTAAGAAAGATCAATGAGCAGGGACACAGACTCATCAGGCTCCGTTTAGATAATCTGTTTGCTCCAACTAACGTTTTCTTCCAATGTTAGAACTGAAGAAAATGTACTTGAAGCTCACTCTTGTCAGCTCCTGAGAAACTATCAGTAAATCATGCACAAGTTAGTGCCCTGAAATGTAAAAACTCTGCCAAGGACTGATATTGACCCTGATCCCCAGATACCAAGTACCTTGACTGAAAAGACAGGTCTGCAATCCCAGATGATGAAACCATCAGGTCAGGTGCTCTGGCTCAGTCAGTGCATTACTGAAGAAGAACAGAGAGAAGCAACAAATGATACTGTAGTAAACTGTGGAAAAGGGCAACAGGAAAAATCAGAAGGGCATTCTCCAACATTGTGCATTACTAGTGATGACAGAAATGTTGGCAGAAGGGACCTGTCATTTCAGAGGAAATAGCTTGTAGAAAAATATAACCCTACAAACTGATCAGAGAAAACTCTCAGGGTCACAAGAGCTGTGGGAGAAAGTTGAAATGAGTGAAGTTGCCATAAGCTACACGGTGAGTAAAGACATGAAAAGTGTGAGAAGAAGTATTAGGACATTTACTTACTAAGAGAAGTCTCATAAAAAAATTGGATCTGTCAGTCAGTAGAAGAAACAATGTCCTGACTCATGTGCATAAGGTCAAAGTGTTACCAAATCTCCCACACTGAGATCTATTATTTATTGGGTTCATACTCTGCTAGCTTGGAAAGTTAAAAAAAAATATCTGCCAAAGTGCTGAAAAGAAAATATAGTAGACATCATGATATAAGAACCACCTCAGAAGTGATGGCATGTGTGTTGAACACATCTCACCCTGTAAGGTCTCATAAGATCTCAGATTCTGAATCTCAACCCACTTTGCTTCCTTAAGTAACACCTAGAGAACGTTTATTCTGTAGAATTTAGGAATGGAAGAAACTTGTATAGTTGTCTTTTTCTCTCTCTCTTACTGCAGGACTTTTCTTAGTGGTACATTTTAACTGTTCTATCACAAAGGTGCTAAAGAATTTTACAGATAAACCAATAAGATTTTTGCTTAAGTAACGGTGTACAGCCAGGTACATTACATGGTTTAGCCCCTGTAAGCAACCAATTACCACACAGCTGCTTGCTCACCTGCCCACCCTCCCTCAGTAGAATGGGGCAGAGGATGAGAGGAAAAAAGATAAGAGAACTTGTGGGTTGAGACAAGAACAGTTTAATAATTAAAAGTAGGTGAAATAAAATAATGATACTAATAATACTAATACTTTGTAATGAAAAATACTACTACTAGTAATAATGATGATAATAATATGTAATTTAAAAAAGGAAAACAAAAAGAAAGAAAACAAAATGACACCACTGCTCACCAACAGCTGACAGTCTCAAACAGCTCAAACAGTCTCTGAGCAGCGATTCCCCTCCTGGCCATCTCCCCCAGTTTATATGACAAGATTGACATTTGATGGCAATAAATGTGCCTTTGGTCAGTTTGGGTCAGCTGTCCGGTCTGTTTTCCCTCCCAGTTTCTTGAAGAGAAGAAGGTGGGAACACAGGTGCAATATCTTAAACTGAAAAAGGCCTGGACTTGATATAAACATTCCTTAGCAACAACTGAAAACGTTATCAGTGTTATCAATGAAACTTGCATTGAATGCTCTCTAGATTTTGCATTGTGAGAAATAATGAACAGTTAAACAGTTTACAATACATCCATGATAAAGAGCAAATTATCATCCTTCAAACAACTTGAGCTAGCTGGTTTCTCATCAGGATAGCTTAGAAGAGAAAAAATACAAGAAAAAAGAAAAATATAAGAAAACTGTGCGAAAATCACAGTATCCTGAAAGCGGAGGAAAATTATATCAGTTGTTTGTTCACAGTATGGGGTTTTTTTTGGTTTATGTTGACTAAGGAAGCCTTGTTTTTAACCATTTGCACAAGTAGATTTTCAATTATCTAGCCCTGGGAGTGTTCTAAGATATATGCATTTTTAAAGGGTATTCTGTTCATATAAGAATGATTCCTTGAAGTACAAAGTTCATGATGTATATGATTACAAATTCCTTTTGCAATCTGTGTACTGCCTTATTCACTCCCTGATATTTAAGGGCACTTACTGAGGGAATGTAAGTGTTATTACAGTGAGTGGCATACCATATGGCAAGCAGGATCAGCTGCAGCTTTGCACACTGTTGTCATTTTTCCCCTTGTACTATAGTTATACATGATGTCATGTTTTTCTGTGATTGTTCAACATTCTACCATTTAAGCCTGCCATATTATAAAATGTCATTTTAGGGGGTTGCAGCTGAACCTGCTCACCATGAGTCTGCGTTTATTTCACAGATGTCTATCACACTGTCATCCCACAGGTGCACTCAAACTTTATAATTTTCCTGTGCCTTAGCTTCTAATGTAAGAAAAATGTATTATGCAAGATGAGGAAATGGCAGCCAAAAAAATTAAATGCTGCTAAATGTCACTTTACAATACAACATGGGCATGCAAATCTAAGTAACCTTACAGGGTGATAATATTTGCACTTTCATAATCTGTGATGTACAAATGATAGTGTAAGGGCCAGGTCTTGAAAAGTAAAGGATATCTCCAAGGTAAAAGTAAAAGAACTGTAAATGTGGGGAGTTTACCATTAATATGCAAGAAATTTTATTTTTCTGTTCTGCTCAATTGTCTTCAATGAGTATTTTATAAAACTGAATTTATCTGGAGGTTATTTTCAGACTTAAGTGGAGTTACATTTGGTTTAAAGGTAGTCCCATTGCTCCATTCTCAAAGAATGTTAGAAAATAAGCCCTGTGGAATGTGTAGTTTAAAAAAAGTAGTTAAATAATAATGTAACAGCTGAGTGTAATCTCACATTTATGGAAAAAAATGGGTTTCAATGACTGTACCTGCAAAGTTCATAAAACTATGGAGGACGTTCTTGTCTCTGCTTCACTTCATTTTGCTTCATATCATAGAATTTCACCTCACCTTTCCCATTTCCTCTTTCCTCTTTTCTCTTTCCTCCTCAACATGCTGTGCCTTTATTCTATCTGTAGGTCATCAGCAATGATGCAGTCCAAGATTCCATTTCAAGGTCAGTCTCTGCTGCATATCTACATGAATGACCCATTCAATTCAGCTAGCCTGCTAACATACATAGATAGACACACTATGAAAAAAATAAACAAGGAAAAATTTGTCCAGCAGCAAATGTCATTGGTTCAAAAACCAAGATTTTCAAATCCTTGTTTGAGTTTTAGATCTCCATTGGAAAACTTGTTTTATTTAAGGACCAATCACAAAATCCCTAGAAAACAAGAAATCCTTCAATAAAAAAATATACAAAACCGCTTTTCTGAATTAGAAGAGTATTATTAAATATATATTTTCTGTGTGCAACCATAACTACAGATTCACAACCAGTGTTCATTTTATGCTCAAACAAAATATTTGGTTTTGACATTTTGAAAATCAAAGACTTAGTAGATGTGAAAATAACAAAAGATAAACTAAAATATAAAGGAAAGAAGAAAATTTAAATGCAACTAAAATTGTAATTAAATAAATCACCATAATTTGTTCACAATTTTGGAGTGCATGTAAATATAGTTCAATAAATATAATCCTATATTCTGAGATCATGTTTTGGTGCCAGCATAGAAAGACAATAAAACTAGTGTTTTGTTGATAAATTAACTGAGATTAGATATGACCTAATACATTTGGTAAATTCTCTGATCAGTTATTCTGAAATTACAACAAGGGAACATTGATTTATTGTGGCCAAAATAATAGAAAATATTGATAGTGGTCTTTAACTGCAGCTGAAGTTACTGTTTTATACTGAGGCCTTTACTACTTGCTTTAGCTTGCTTGTTTTTATCAGGACTGGATGACAGGGTAGCCTGGTAACAAAAAACACTGTCACAAGGAAAGTTAAAACCCCTTCTCACTCAATAATAGGTATACTTCATTTCTTATTTAAGCTACTTTAAGTACTCATTTACCAGGTATTTTCTGAGTGTACTTCATAACCAACAAGGAACACTTTTCAGTTCTTAAAATACATGCCTTAACTTTTCTTTGCAAACAACAAATATGATTATTAGAATGTTTTGTGGTAATAGAGAGATTTCTCTAACGAAATACATGCCATATATTTCGCTGATGTCAAACAAACACCTACAGCCTAATTTTTTTTTTCCACTTGGAAATCTGAAAGTTAAAGGTTTTCAGATAAAACAATCTTTACTTAGAATTCTGTTAATTTTCTACAGCTATTGTAATTTCCTTATTCTACATAATTTTATATTAATTTGCTTTTGAAGGATTTGCATTTAAATAACAGCAGCTGTCAAGATTTATGTCATGATACTGGCACAAATATACAGAAAGGTACTGAGAAGTCTATTGCAATTGAATGAGGCTGGGTAAAAATGGTACTTTCCTCTTAAAGATTTTAGTTCCACTAGTGAGTTTACTTGTTATTTATAAAGGAAACAGAAACAATTTCTCTCTACAAGCTACACTCTCACAGTTGTAATGCCAGCTGCATATACTGTCCCAGCTAAGACAGAACAGGGTAATTCCTTTTGTTCACCCTGACTCTGTGATTCAGTGAAAGTTAAAGAAGCTGGGAAACAAGGAAAATAGAGCTACAGAACAAAAAAAAAGTAATAAGATTCTAAAGAAAACACAATCTTAAAAATAAAGTGATGATAGCAGATTACTGAAAAAGTACATATATTGTAATATGCTAGAAAACTTCAGAAAAAAATTGTTTTTCATTCTGTTTGAATGTTTCCAAAGTGAGTTTGATCTTTTACTATATCACCATTAATAAACAGGTCTCATAATGTTGCAATCTTTATTGAAAACAAATTATATCCAGAATTCATTTTCTATTAATAAAAAAATTCTTAAACCTGTGTTTACTGTTTTTATAGCTTTTAAGAAGTTAATTACTTTTATATGAAATCAGTATTTTCTTAGTATTTACTGAATTACTAAAAATATTTTGATGTTTTAAAAAAATATTTTATTTTTATAGTGTGTGTTTTGATATACAAAATAATGCAAACTATGGAATATTTAACTAATATATTTTACCAATTAATACAATTGAGGTATAAAAATAATTATTTTAATGGAAAGACCAAATAGGTCTGCCCTGTAGCCATATAAACTACAGAACATAATAGATATACATTTTGCACAGGATAAAAGTATTACAATAGCTGAAAATAACTAGCAATAAAAATTTAAAAAAAAAATCAGTAACATAAGGTATCTATATCACAGCATTTAAGTAAGTGGGCAGGAGACATGTCACTTAACTTTAGAGGTCTACAAGACATCTGCATATTTAGTAGCCTTTATTTTTTTTTTTTTTTTTTTAATATATCCACTGAAGACCAATAAGCAGTACAGGGTGGAATTTTTGTGACCAACTATAGATATCTAGTTTAGGATTGTATGAATCACAGACTGAGTGCCTGTTTCCCTCCTCTAATAAAAAAAGAAGCCTATACAAATAACTCACTTGTAGATGTCTGTTTAATACAGATGTAAATTAAAACAATTATCCCTGTTTACTATTTTCTTTACCCTATATGGCTCAGATGACTAGTTTTCTGCTACAATAAATTCAGATGGTGTATTATTTACAGGGATTATAATTGAAAGTATATATTCCATCTTTATGTGGCAACAGAAGTCCTATACGAACTTTGGCTACAGTGAAAATCTGTCATACAACACTTAATTACTATGAAATATAAAATTCACAGCAGTTGAGGTTTCAATGTACAGTCATTCTTTACAACAGTTTGAACCTACAGTTTATGGGAAAATTCATGCAAGAACATATATGATATATGATATGAGATGGTATGATATGATATATGATATGATATGATATATGATATGATATGATATGATATGATATGATATGATATGATATGATATGATATGATATGATATGATGATATTATCACTTGCCAGTAACGTCAAATACTTTTGCCAAGTTACTTGTCTCTATATTTGCAATAAAAGCTTGATAGCGTTGAGTAATATACAGGCTTTGATACACATGTCATATCCATATATGGTTATTTAACAAATCTTATTAGTGAAAAATTACACTCCTGAATGTATCAGAAAGTATAGTAAGTCTAGAAAGAGGATTTTAATGAAGATTATTCTCCAACTGCAAATATGGCAGACACAATAAATAGTAACACTTAAATGCAGACATAAATGCTGCCATTACAAAAATGATAGAGTTGTCTTTTCTCATGAGCAATGGGAAAAGTAAGGCAAATCAGGTGAAAGAGTAAAATCAGAAAATAAATCAGTAAATATGAAGAGCTTATACAAAACAGAATGGAAAATAAATAAAATTAATTCAAACAATATAGTGGTAGGATGGGGGAAGACTCCATTATATAAAAAATATTGCTAATTATTGAGAAAACTAACTGGATTAAGTAGTTGAATACTTAACCATGAACACTCATATGGAATTATCTATGGAGTTATACAGTTTCCATTATAAAATCATCTGTGGATAAGTTCCTATACAGTGAGATAATATGCATGACCAAAAGAAAGAAAAAGCTTCTGCTCATATTTTTCAACTACAGATGATCACCATTAACTTTTGAGGCTTGTAAAGGAAAAAATACCAAAAGGTACAAGAAAAAAGTAAAATATTTACTGCTGATGTGACAAAACTTAATAAAGATGACATTAAATCCCAGAAAGATTTTTTTAATGGACTTGTATTAGTTCAACACTAGTTAGAATTAAAAGCTGTTTTAATTAAGAATTCCTGATAAAAATAGGTCAAATTTTTTTATCATCAAGCATTCCTTTTCATAGCAGTTCTAATAATAAGTGGGAAAGACATTTAAGCAAGCTGAAATTTTAATAATTTAATGGATTTTTCTGTATTTTGTATCACAAAAGAAAAATAATTGAAACACTATTCTTTAAAGAATACTTTATATCATTTGTGTAGTTTCTGTTTAGCAATAGTATTTTTCAGTGAACAATGTTTGTGTGTAGGACTTCAAACATGACTTGTAAATTCTTATGTTCCACTGTCATGATTGATCTTGCCATTGCCTCCAGTTGAAGAAATCCCAATAATTTAAACTCAAGTGTTTGTTGCTAGTTAGCCTAGTAAATTTAGTCTGCCTCTGAAAAGATCAAGCTATTATAATTTTATCTTTCTAAAAAGAGCTACTTATTTGCTGTGAAAAGATTAAGGAACCTGCTACTCCATCTGTAACACTATATAGATTCTACAGCAAAGAAATCTAACAAATCTGGGGAAAATGGCTATTTGCTCGAACAGCTGACTGAGTGAACCATTAAAACGTCTCATGGAAGCTCCAGGGTTTCATCTTCTCTTTTCATTATATATTGCCTAAACATGCTCTAGAAAATTGTAGAGTGCCGTGTCTTAGGGCCTGAGTTGGGAGAATGCATACATAAATGTTTTCTATAGCACCTGTCATCTCAGTGATTTTGTGTAATTCAGAAGTACTTTAAAAATACCTGTCGCAAAACCTGAATGTTAGATAAAATATTTTACATGTTCAGAAGCTAGAATGGAGGAAAAATTAAAAAAAAAAAAAAAAAAATCTACTGTGGGTTCTTTAGTACACTTTCTGAAAAGATGTATTCTTCATGTTTCCATATAATGTAGAGGACAAAATATTTTGGACCAGAGTATGGTTCTGTATCCAAGTGTCTAGTATGTTCAGCTGTGGGTTGAGAAGTCCCAGAGAGTTCCAGACATGGTGTTCCTATCTCATATTCAGCACTAACTGGAGAATAAATGGAGAATACCTGTATATTAGTGTCAATTTACCCAGGCTGGTATTAAGGTATACTATCATTTTCTCTCCTCTTGACTAAGACTCTAAAAGGATTTTGCATGAAAATATTCTTCCTTCTGGATCAAAACCATAATCACAATCAAGTTACGCCCTGACCTCAATGTCAATATGTTCAGTGCTGGACAGAGTATACACCTCTCCAGCTACTCAAAGAACCTAAGAAGCAGCTTTGTGGGGATTTAAAGAATTGTGGATATGGGCTAAGGCACCTACATATCATGGAATATTTTTAAATCCTCTCCTCATTTTTGCTATCTAGCTTCTTATTCCTTCTCTTGCCAAGCAGACCATTGTTTCTGTCTGGTAATCTGTGAAAGAAAATATTTGGGCCATAAGTCAGTGAGGAAAACAAATAGAAAAATGCACAGCAAAATCAACAGAACATCAGCCTGCTTTAATTAGTTACATTATTATTGTAAGTTAGTCTGATATGAAAAAATAACTGTAAAAACATTATTTCTTTATATATCTAAATACTAACATAAAAATATCATTAAAATATCTTTTAGTAACTTTCTATTATGTGTCATAATTGAAATCATGGTTACTTTACAATGGATCTACAGTGTTAGCAAACATTAAGCAAATATTAGCAAAACCAGAAAAATTTCAATGGAATGGAACAGTGTTATATGCTGATTACAATTTTTTTCTGTAGTATATCTTCCAGCCCAATAACAGCATTAAATATATACTTCAAATTCTCACTAGTCCTGACAGATGTCATGATCTTACTTCACTTTATCCCCCAGCACCATACTTCAGCAGCCTTGACTTCAATTTTGGTGACCCATTCGTCCATGAGAAAAACACCAAACACCTTTTGAAAAAAATACCAGTGCTGACCCTCCCTACATCTCTCCAGTACACCAGATTCTGCTCATGCATTTCCCCTGCCACAGGTAACTTTTGCCTGATGGTGCTTCTTTCCCAGCATACAAAATTCTTCAATTGACTCTCATGGAAACTTTTCTCCATACTGTAATCTACCCATAGCCTGGGAATATATCAGTGTTGCCAAGATGCTTTAGATGCACTGGCTGCTTCTGTGTGTGTCATTAGCTCCATTTCACCCCTTAGGGTACTCCTTCTATCTGTGTGGATTATGCTGTAGTGATCATTTCCCTCCATCCAGTAAGTGTCCATAGGTAGTGCTGAAATTACCTGTAGATAAAGAAGAGGTGTCTTTTTTATTAACTAAGCTTCAGTTGGGGTAGAAACCTAAGCATGCGTCTAACTTCATCCACTGAAAAAAACTCATTAGCCTCATTAAATTATTTAGATTTGCAAATTATATTCACTACTACTCAAGAATGGTTTATCATGTTGTATCTGAAAAAAATCCGTCATACCAGTATGAACTGCAGTAGCAAAACAACATATCAAGCTGGGGGGGCGGGGGGGGGGGGGGGCGAAGGGGGTTGTTATCATGTCTCCCTTCCACATTCCCTTTCAGTCTAATGAATACTGCTGAACTATTCCTG
The DNA here is from genome assembly GCA_027574665.1 of Rhynochetos jubatus. Classification (NCBI taxonomy): domain Eukaryota; kingdom Metazoa; phylum Chordata; class Aves; order Eurypygiformes; family Rhynochetidae; genus Rhynochetos; species Rhynochetos jubatus. Next base: position 99,632,682 of record CM050649.1, on the reverse strand, counting down.
GACGTTTTGCTTACATAAATATATCAGAAAGTTAGCATTATCAGCTTCTTATTCTTTACTTCTCTCATCTCCCTTGACAAAAAAAGTGCAGAGAGGACAATCAGCTAAAGAAGTATTTTCCACTATCATTCCGGTGTGTTTCATACTAAGAAAAGTCAGGCTGGTGAAAATAGAATCATAGAATCGTTCATGTTGGAAGAACTTTAACAACATCAAGTCCATCCGTTAACCTAACACTTCCAAGTCCACCACTAAACTGTGTCCCTAAGCACCACATCTGTGTGTCCTTTAGATACCTCCAGTGATGGTGACTCAACCACTTCTGTGGGCAGTCCATTCCAATGCCTGATAACCCTTCCAGTGAAGAAATTTTTCTTAATATCTAATCTAAACCTCCGCTGGTTTAACTTGAAGCTATTTCCTCTTGCCCTATAATTTGTTTCTTGGGAGAAGAGACCGACATCCACCTCTCTAAAATGTCCTTTCAGGTAGTTGTAGGGAGCAATAACATCTTCTCTGAGCCTCCTCTTCTTCAGGATAAAAAACTCTAGTTCCTTCAGCCACTCCTCATAAGACTTGTGCTCCAGACTCTTCACCAGCTCTGTTGCCCTTCTCTGGACACGCTCCAGTACCTTAATGTCTTTCCTGAAGTGAGTGGCCCAAAACTGAACACAGTATTCAAAGTGCAGCCTCACAAGTGCTGAGCAGAGGGGGATGATCACTGCCCTAGTCCTGCTGGCCACACTGTTCCTGACACAGGCCAGGATGCCATTGGCCGTCTTGGCTGGCTGGGCACACTGCTGGCTTATATTCATCTGGCTGTCAACCAACAGCTCTAGATCCTTTTCCATCAAGCAGCTTTCCAGCTACTTGTCCAAAAGCCTGTAACATTGCATGGGATTGTTGTGACTCAAGAGCAGAACCCAGTACTTAGCCTTGTTGAATCTCATATGATCAGTCTCAGCCCAAAAAGCATAACTGGTCTTTCATCTCTGAAGACAAAGACCAAAGGGAAAAGAGTTCTTAAAAAATTTTCAGCCTATGAAATGTCATATAGAAAGACCATTGAAATTAGAAGATTGGAGGTATGGTCCTCTGCCCTATAACTTGAATGAGTCAATGGATGTCTGAAAAAAGAGTTAAGCCCAAGAGCAGGCACATGGGTAATTGCATAACAAGCTATTAGGGAACATGGAAGAAAAGACATTCAGAAAGAAAAAAAAAAAAAAAAAAGACGTTAATTTGGCTCTTACCTTCTATAACAACATTTAAAGAAAATATTTTCCTCAAGTAAAAAGCAAAACTCAGTTTCGATTAGCACTCATGAAAATTTCTGCAGAAGATTTCATGGCACAAATCCCCAAACATTGTTTTAGACAAAAATGTTAAGCTTCATTGTTGTGGGTTTATCCTGGACAGCTGCCAGGTGTCCACCCAGGTGCTCTGTCACTTCCCATCCCCAGCAGAATGGGCAAGAAAATAAGATGAAAAAGCACATGGGTTGAGAAGACAAGGAGATCACTCACCAATTACCATCACAGACAAACCAGACTCAACTTGGTGAAAATTACTTTACTGGCAATTAAAAATAGAGTACAATAGTCAGGAACAACAACAAACCCCCAAAATAAAACCTCTTTATTCCATCCTCCTTTTTTCCCAGACACAACTTTGCTGCTTTGTTCCTGATTCCACCACCTCCTCCAAACACTGAGCAGTGCAGGAGGATGGGGAATGTAGGTTTGGGGGCAGTCCATAACAGCTCCTCTCTGCCACTCCTTCCTTCTCATGCTTTTCCCCTGCTCCAGTGCAAGTCCTTCACCAGCTGCATCTTCCTCCAGGGCACCTCCACCTGCTCTGGTTTGGGGTCCTCTATTGGCTGCAGTGTGGATATCTGCTACACCACACCATGTGGTGGGCTCCATGGGCTACAGGGGGACCATCTGTTTTACCATGGTCTTCTCCAGGGGCTGCATGAGGATCTCTGATCTCTGCTTCAGTGCCTGGAACACCTCTTCCTCCTCCTTCTTCACTGACCTGGGTGTCTGCAGGGCTGTGTCTTTCACATTTTTCTCACTCCTCTCTCACACAGATGCTGCTCAGGGTTTTTTAGCCTTTCTCAAACTTATTTTCCCCAGGGTATCACCACCTTGACTGCTAGGCTGTCATGCCCTGCAGTGGGTCCATTAGAACTGACTGGAACCAGCCATGTCTGGCACAGCGCAGTCTCAACCTTTCCTCAGAAAGGCCACCCCTGCAGTCCCCTGCTGCTAACACATTACCATGGACACCTAATACATTCATTCATATAAAACATTATTTTAGTTTGATTTGGTTTAGTTATAAAACAAAGCAAACAAATTCTGAGACTAGCTTTCTACTCCTGGTATGCTATGATCATGATATCTGATCAATTTAATTAAAATAGACATTTTCTCACAAATTTGGATGAACTCCAATTTCATCATGAAACAATTTTCTGATTAAATATATCAACCAGCCAAATATTATTGATGTTTTAAGCCAACCTTATCAGGCTAACTAAGCTTCTTTAATAATAGAAAATATTTAGAAAATAATCTGCCACAGAAATTTCGAATTTCAAATCAAACACAAAAATTTAATATGAATTTTAATATTTAAGTGAGAAGTGAGAAGTGAGAAAGACGCTTAGCCACTTTGGTCTATCCCATAGCATATTCCGTGATTATATCCTACCTAAAACATGAAACTACATGTGAAAGTAGATAAAATCTTTTTCTCCACTCTCCAGAAAAGTTTGAGAGCTAGGATGTCCATTCTGACGATATTGCTAAAGGAAGGCAAAAGTGAGAAATTCCATGGATTTGGGGGTCTGAATGTAACAATAACTGGGCTTTTTGTGCAACAGCATTTCCCACTGTGTCTCCTGTTTCAGTAAATGACACCCTTATGAGCACACCTTGAAGAGGCAGATGGAGAATGGGGTCCTGTATCTCTAAGTGGAATCTTTTAAGGAAGAAGATAACCAGTAACCAGTCCTTTGCCTTTTGAAAAAATAAAGATGAAATAACAATAGTGCATATTATAATTAATGGTGATCACACTCAGAACACCTTACATCTTCAAGGCACTATGAAACCATCAAGTAATTAATGTTTACTTAATGAAATTAACATAATTCAATATGCAAAGACACTGAAACAACAGAAGAGTTTTAAAATGCACAAGCCAAAGCCCCAAGCACACCTGAGAAGCTGCACAACTTTATAGTCAGGTTTTACACAAACCTTTGATGTGCCATGCATGCGCAGTGTCCAATGGCAGCAGAATAGATCAGCAGAATAAATCATTTGGAAAACAATAATGTCTCAAAGGAGATTCAGGCTTTTAGATGGCTCTCCAGAGTGTCAAAATCACATACCTTGATGTTCAAGCTACTTATGCTACTAATAGACAGGAAACAATTGAACAGATAGTTTTTTTCTTCTTGTAAACAGTATAAGATTTTATTGCTAATTGATTCTTACAGCTTATTCATGGTATGATTCTGCGTTTTTATATACTTAGATGTTCTATTGACTTAAATAGGAATACTGAGTGCACAAGGAATGGAGAATAAGGCCTTTGAAGTTCAGTATCATTATTTAGATTTCAGGCATGCCTGGAGACAGCACTCCAGATTAATAAAATGCTTTGCTTCAATTAGGTCTGTGTCTCCTGCATCTCTCCCCAATTCCCTCTGCCCTTGTTTAACATACTCCCTTATCCCTTTGCATTATCCAGACAGGTGCTCTCTGCTACCACAGGCTGCTGGAAGTTTCACAAAAGAGATTCAGTGCCAGGAGGAGGAGGAGGGTAGGTATTGATTTATTGGCTCTCATGACGGAAAGGAGAATGTGTGAGTCTGTATATGAGTCTGATTTCTTCCCCCGTGAATTGTTCCAGAGATCCTTTAAAAATATCTTAGGGAAAAAAAAGAGTTCTTAAAAGAACTCTTAAATGGATACGATCACTTCTACGTATGGCAAGCAGATTTTCACAATCTGGCACAGAAAATATAAATCAAAGGAATATTAACTTCCAGCTGATTAATTTTCAGAGACAGGGAAACTAATACAAAATAATAAATTATATTTTTTTTGTATATATGAAGGAAATCTTTATAGTAGTGGAACTCATATTTCTGCCATGATTTTCTCTGGTCTTCCACTGTGATAAGCCTCCTCATTTCAGATTTCCTTGAAAGAGGCTTAGGAGCATAATGCAATGGCCACTGAGAATTGACGCATCCTGCAAAGTGGGGGCAGGAAATTATAAGTTTCACATTGAGTTCAATGGGAAAGTCATAAGGCCCTGCTCCTTCTCCCTTGGGGTGTTTTCCTATTTTATTGTCAGTACTATAATGGGCAATCAGTTCCTGAAATGGTGCCCTGCTGTCTAGATGAAGCATTTATAGGTTTTTTTAAGCAGTCCATTTGAACACTGCAGAATAAAAAAGTCAGCCCTTGCAAGTTCAGATTTTAGGGCCCTGATCCTGCACTGAACTATGTGTCAGCAAACCTCCTGCCCACTTGGAATTCAATGCAGGATCAGGGTCTCAATTTCTACATTTTCCACTGCAATTCAGACCTTTATTTATCACAGCTGGAAACAACATCACAAATAAAAATGCTTCAAAAAACCAAAGTGTCTGTCCCTTTTTAAAAGTTAACTTTCCTAGATTTATGTACATATATTTACATAGTAATCCTCTGAATGGAGATACTGCTTCTAATGAATTAGGGGATTATTACAAAAATATATAAAACATCACAGATGTTTTCCATGCAGAAACACTTTCTTTGGAGGAAAAAAAATCTGTTCAAAACAAAAGAAAAGAGTCTTTTTGAGGGCCTAACATCACAAACCAGATCCAAGGAAGACCTTATAGGCCAGTTTCAATATAAAATTTAGGTCTAAAATGAAACTAAGAGAATTTAAGGATGACATAAGGTCAATCTAAATTGGGATTTAGAAGCCCAAACTTGACTACAGCCCAGACCATTATCTAGGTCATCTCTTTTCAGCACTGTCTAATCCTTACAATACCTAAATCTATAAAATGCCTTCTTGCGTGGCTTAAAGTTTGCTAGTGCTGAAAGTGTTCATACTTGTGCAGACCTGGCTACTGAAGTTATATGTCCATTGAGCAGATAAATTCCAGGTTTAATCAGAGTATAGTAAGTCAGTGAGCTATCTACTTCCCCAGAGAAGTGTGAAAATGTTGCTGTGTCTTTTTATCACGTCTGCTTCATGCTCAGAACTCTTCTTCACAGAAGGTAGAGACCCATTATCACCCATGAGCCAAAATTGGCCATAACCACAACATCAGCCACAGGAAGGGGCATGTTCCACCTGCCTACTGAGGTGGAATCTCTATGAATCAGGAGTCATTAGAAGAGGTAGCAAATTTATGAGTGACTCTTTTCTAGTTGTTATAGTATTTAGTAGGAAAGAGGTAAATCTTGTATATTTGCAGGTCTTTACTTCTAGGACTGTTGCCCTCATAACCAAATGGCATAGGCTATAAGTATCTATTCTGAGACAGGGCAAGACAATTTCTGTCCCACAGAAGCACAGGCAGTGAACCCTTTCTATGGCCACTTGACTTTTCTGGATGCAATGTCTTAATTGCATGAGCAAAGGCAAATATTTATCAGCAGCTCTTCTCACCAACTTGCTGCTCATGACTCAGAAGGTTACAGAGCCACTGCTGTATGAGGGAACAGTAGTTACCAATTGCTTCAGGTTTCAAAAATCTGCTTACTGCATGAATGGTTTAACTGCTAGCATACAGTTCAAAAGACAAGGAGTGCAATTTATCACCACTTTTCAAACTCATTCCCTTTGGTGACTATTCCCCCAAGGTGTGTGTAGGTTTTTAAACTCAGTGTCTCACTCTTTTAATCTGAATTCTTTTACATGGAGCAAGAATTTATTCATGGGAACCAGCTACTTACTCTCAGCTGAGTGACATATATCTGAGTTCACTAGATCATTTTCATTCTTGGGCTCAATTAACTTTGTCTCATGTAAAATGAAAAATAAGGATGATATCATAAGCAGGACTGAATATTCTGTGGTGGGGTTTTTTGGGGTTTTCTTTTTTAGATACATTGAAAACTGAGAACATGGCTCTATAGACATATGTAAATATTCATATGGCAACCTATCCCACATTTCAGCTGTCCAGTTATAAACTGAGTGCACATCCAAAGCTGGGTGGTAGTGTTAACACAGCAATAAACCCAAGTTAACCAAGCATCAGGAAGCTCCTGAGAAAATGAGAGCATTGGCAACTTTGCAATTTTAGAAGGCTTGAAACTGTGTTTTAGTCACTCCTTCAGCCTCAATGAATAGTTCTATTCAGTAGCAGGTGATTATCCTTAAGAGCAGGACCTATATGCACTCTGATAGGAGCTAGTAGAGACATCCTACTATGACTGATATTTTGGCAAGTCTCACCAGAGACTTTGGCAGCCTCTCTTCCTCTAAAGTGCTACTGTGCTTTTGCATGGTTGCATTCTTCATGCAAACAAGTATCAGTGTCAACCCTGAGAACATGAAGAACTAATAATAATTGTTTTCACTGCTGGATAACAGAAAACAACTGCAAGATTGAGAAATCTCATGCTTTCTGAGCATTTTTTTTTTTTTTTTAGAAAATATATCTATTTCCTTAAGCTTCGGTAACAAAATCCAGCTATCTGACAACATATTTGAATCATGTTTCACTATATGCATCTACGTTTTCCAATGGATTAAATTTTTTAATTAAGGCCCCATGTGCTAATCAGAATAGAGTACTTAGTAACTTCCAATAACAATTTTTGTTGCTTGTGAAATAATATATTAACAAATATTAGAACAAAACAAAATTAAAATGTAGAATGGCTTGGAGATCACATTATTTGGAACCAAGCAAAATGTTTCTTTTATTCGGTGGGGTTTTTTTTACTCCATTCGTGTTTGACAAAGAATAGTTAATAGACATACAGTAATATAATTTCAAAGCTGGGAAATGTTTACTTGCTTGGATTGAAAATATCTCTTTACAGTATTTCTAACACTTGCTTAACCTGTTCTCCTCTGGACTACTTTGTTATATTTTCATTGTGGAAAGAAATGCAAAATAAGGTCCACAAAAAAACATGATAAAGAGATGAAAGGCAAAGAAATGCAAAGACATAAAAGGACAAATGTTTTTAGAAATGCAGTAGGAGTAATACATCATCTATTCACAATGTTAGCAGTGAAATTTATTTCCAGCTTTTGTAGCTATAGTCTATCATTTGCATGAAACATTATACTCAGTCTAACAAAATCATTTAAGGCAAGTGTCTGCCTAACTTTTACTAGTGGTAACAGCTGTTGGGGTGGGAATAAGAAGAGTTTTATTGCTTGTCCACTTGCCTACAGGTTGCAGCTGTTTGCAACACATTCTCTTCATGAACTTTGTTGGCTAAAATCAGGGAAGTAGAAAACTGTTCACAAGAGGGAAAGTCCCCTATCTCTAAAAAAGATAAAATGTTCTTGGCAAGATGACTCCAAAGGATTCTCTGAGATGCTAAAAATTGTGCTGGCCTGAAATCTTTGCTCTGCCAATCAAATACAATTCTCTCTTGTGAAGAACACCACAGTGCGTATGCAGGGAGCAATTAAGTTTCTGCTAGGAAAGGTGAGTGTTCCCATCTCCTAAAGCTTTATGTTATGATACAGGAACAGTTTAGACTGCCAACAATATGTACAACAAATACAGGCTGGGCAGAGAATGTCTTGAAAGCAGCGCTGAGGAGAAGGACTTGGGGGTACTGGTGGATCAAAAGCTGGACATAAGCCACCAGTGTGTGCTGGCAGCCCAGGAAGCCAACCATATCCTGGGCTGTATCCAGAGAAGCATGGCCAGCAGGGCGAGGGAGGTGATTCTCCCCCTCTACTGTGCTCTCGTGAGACCCCACCTGGAGTACTGTGTCCAGATCTGGGGCCATCAACATAAGAAGGATATGGACCTATCGGAGCTAGTCCAGAGAAGGTCCATGAAAGGGATCAGATGGCTGGAGCACTCTCTCCAGGCTGAGAGAGATGGGGATCCTCAGCCTGAAGAAGACTCCAGGGAGATCTTATAGTAGCCTTCCAATACCTGAAGGGGTCTACAAGAAAGCTGGAGAGGGACGTTTTACGAGGGCAGATAGAGATAGCAAAAGGGGTAATGGCTTTAAATTAAAAGTGGATGGATTTAGTTTGGATATCAGGAAGAAATTCTTCATCAAGAGAGTGGTAAAGCACTGGAACAGGCTGCCCAAAGAAGCTGTGGATGCCCCCTCCCTGCAAGTGTTCAAGGTCAGGTTGGATGAGACTTTGAGCAACCTGGTCTAGTAGAGGGTGTCCCTGCCCATGACTGGGGGGTTGGAACTAGATAACATTGAAGGTCCCTTCCAACTCAAACCATTCTATGATTCTATGATTCTATATGTGTTAACGTATAGTCTTGTTTCCAAGATCTCAGTGGCAAATGACTTATCTCATGCATCACAGTACCTCCTAACCTCTTAATACTGACTAGATGCTAGACAGAATAGAGATCTATTGCAGAAAAATATTATTACAGAGCTCTGAATTATTCAATAGTCTAAATACACCAATGCTGACAAGGCCATGTAGGTGGGGGATGTCACTCCCATATGCACCTTCAGTACTGAAATTCCCATGCTAGCTCCTTATTACTCCAAGCGTATTGTTTACAAATGAAAAATGAGATGTCTAATTTGGTAATTAATTCCCACATCAGGTATTTTTGATTGTGTCTTTTGTTTACTTGTAGTTGGCATGCAGATGTTTTCTGCTGTAAGGGCAAAGAGACAAGATATAAGCCAACAATGACATAAGACTTTACCACTATTTAGGTTCATTTTCAGTGGCCATCTCTTACATGTAACATGTATAGATATCTTTATTTTTTATTACAATTTTAAATTATTTGGGCTAGCAACTAGAAATCAAAGGAGGATACTGATAATTTCTATCAGTGGTTCTCTTGTCATCCCTTTGACTCCAGCACAAGGTCTGTGGTTTTTATTTGTCTTCAATAATCTACTGATCAAACATTTATTTTCCTAGTTCTTTTACTCTGATAGAGGAATGCCATTGGTATTTTGATGAGAAATTCTACTTCTTCAAAAGGAATAGAAGACAAAAGTTTTTATTACCCCAATGACAGGATGTATGATCTTAAACTTCCCATTTGTTAACACCTTCTCCCCCACAATCTCTCCAAATATCTTTTCTCTCAGATGGTGCAAATGAATAATGTCACCAAATTAAACTCAGTGCTGTTGTCTTCAAACTAATTTAGATTTGAATGTTGATATTTCTATTTCAACACTTTAGAAAACGCATGAGTGCCTGTACATTTCCTGGTTATGAGTTAACCTATTGTAAGGCACCACCTCCTTCATATCTAGTCTCACTTACTCAGCAAGAATTTCCACGGCTTTTGTATCAGCAGGAGATTTGGAGGAGATGCTATCTCATATTGTAAAAAAACAACTTAGAAGTAAAGGGATAGAAATGAACCAGACCCGAAAAGATTTGTCTGACAAGTCTCCCAAGACTCCATGTCATCTGCTTCTCAGAAAAAGGAATCCTACAAAATGTACATGCCTTAACATAGAGGAATATTTTCAGCAGTTTGGAAGATTTTAATACAAACCAAAATTTCAAATTTACAGTTCCTTCTATGGAGACAATATTGTTTCTCTGATTCTGCTGCTACTGCTGAAGTAATTTTACCTGATACATACTAGGGTTGTAATTGCCTTTTGAGGGAGCTGCTTCATGAGGGAGTGTTGTTCCCTGATAGACTATTACAGCTAGCTCTTACTTCTTATTTTTTTCACTCCCATCTGATTTAGCTCCCAGTTTATTGCTCATTAAGATTATGATACTGCACTTGACACAAGTATGTTTCATTCTCCTACATTACAGTCATCCATGTCATCCATTTTTTTCTCATATGATGATCTTCCTATTAATTGCGATCCTTCCCAGTGCTCTGTAGTTCATGACATTTATGCCAAGGTCATCAATGGAATATCAATAAATCTCTTTCAGTGATGTTCCTAGATCTTAATATTTTTCCTTCTGACACGATACTTCTTCTCTAAGGAATGAACTCTTGGTTTTATTCATGGAAGTATTTTCAGATGTTATCAGACAATGATCCAAATCTCAGTAGATGTTGTCTTGAGGAAAAAATCCTTCTTCAGATGTGCAAACAGGTAGAAGCTCTGATATGCCTCTGCTTGCTTGTGATAGATATCCAGTTTATTCAGTTGTATGACACCAGTTTTTCAGCTTAAGAAAGGAAGAAAATGTAACCTTTTTTTTTTTTTTTTTTTTTTTTTTTAATAAAAGATCCAAAACCAGTAGGAGCCCATGAACAACACTTGAAAATCTAATGACTTCAGAATAGTTCGATGGAAGACTTAGGGATTAGAAGGTATGTTAACATTAGGAAGCAGTAAAATGCAATAGAGGTGAATATGTGAAGTAAAATCATTAATTCAAGCAATCTATCCTCTGCAGTATAAGCATTTTAGATGGGATACTTTAAAAAAGCTGCAGTCCTGTTTTATGCTGAAGTGCAGGAGATGATGTACTCTTGTGGTACTTTTCTTTGCCTATCTTCCATGTAGACCATCTAAGGCATTAAAAGGTATTTTTCAGCCATCCCTTCAGTAATTACAAAGACTGGCAAAAAGAAAAATCTCCCTAGCAATAAAGTGACTTACTGTGTACTGACTTTGACATGTAACAAGAGACATCAAGGTAAATCTACATCTGAGAACTCCCCATTTTTACCAAAGATATACCAGTTACACCCACAACTCTTGTGACATCCTGAAAAATAATTGTCTTTGGATTTGTTATCTACTTATATAAGTTAGGAGAATGAACATATCTCTTTCTTTTCACAGAGTCTTATATAAATTTGAATTTTGAATGTTTTTTATTTGACATCTTTCATATAATTACTATCTTGCTTAAATATCACTGTGCTATTGCCTGAGGTAAATGCACTAGAAAATCACTATGTTCAATGTTACTGTCTTATAGTTTCATCTTTTCTGTCAAACTAAAATTTTTTTTAATTCTGCAGGGGAATTTTTATTTCATTTGCTTTTCCATTCCTAATATGGATAAGTTGCTGGCTATCTACTTACAGATACATGATGTTTCCTGTGTCAGCTAGCCAAGCTTAAAAAGGATCTGTGCATTTTTGTCATTGTCATAGTTTTGGTTGTTGGGGTTTTTTTCCCACTGCACAATAATGAAATGTAGAAAAAATATACATTAAGATTTTTTAAAAAAAGGTTTTTAAATTACTGATTGTCAAATCAACTGTTATTTGTTCTTAATCAGATTCTTATACTTAATACAGACTAACTTTAGGAAAAAACTGAGCATGTACTTAAATGAAACTTTTGCTTCAGAAGAGCTTGGAGTGAATTCAAAAGGTAAAAGTGTTGTGCAGGAATTCTACATTCACATACAACAGCTGCAGAACTGTACAGTACATTGCTTGAAGTACTCAATAGCAGGTGGGGATAGGGTACTGGCTTCCCTATCCAGTTTACATTAAACTGCCATTAGATTAAAAAAAAAAATTGTGTTAACAGCAAGAGTATGGACCAGGATTCAAAATTAGCTCTTTACTACTCAATTCAATAACTTATGAAACAGAGAAATAAGGGTTACTCTAAATCTCTGGCTTCTGTGGCAACTGCTCTAATCACCAAGCTATTGTGTAAAAGGCATACTCCTAAACGAGGTCCAGCTTCATCCAGGCAGCTATTTGTGTTAGGTTCTCAAATTGGAAGGGAAAGGGTGTTTAGATATCTATATTTATCATTTCTAGTTGACTGATCTTGAAATCACCTTGCTCAATACTCCAACATTTGTATATCCTTTTCTTAGGTGTCTAGTTCAGCAAAATTCACTTCCTAGGATAAAGCAAATAACCTACACTAGCACACAAGCTTTCCTTTGGAGCTGGTCCTTAGGCTACAACTACTTTAGGTATCCACATCTGAAGGTTTTGTACCAGTGACATTTGCAAATCTCTGATATCACTTAGGAGGTGACTAACATTTCCACTGGTAATATCCCCACTATAACTAAGCTATTGCCAGAGGCCATTCATATTAACACCGAACTTCTGACAGCATTAAATCAGTGCCTAGATCATTAGATTCAAAATTCATAAATAGACATTACTCAGTGTACTTCACAGCAAAGCCTGAAACACATTCTGAGTATTTCAGCTATAATGGACTATCTAACAGAGCTTTGGCAGGACCCTGAAATCTGCCAAATATTTGAGGTGGGCCAGTCTAGATCTTTTCCCCAGAGTGATGTCTCTAAAGGTGACTGAAAACACAGAAAAAACAGCCTTTGACAGACTTTCAACTGGGGTAGCTATTTCTTAATTTTTTTTTTAGACAGAAACACTCAAAGTGACTAGGACTGATAAATAAATAAATAAACAGTCAATTAATAAACCATTTTCCCCAGTTCCTCCATGATCTTAAAGGTAGATCCTTGCTTCTACACTTTATTTCAGTCAGCCTGTCAGCCTCCCAGCTGGAGCAAATAGCATAGTCTGTAGTTGGCATCTTGCTTCTGGCATCCCTGAAGCCTCTAACAAGGTTTTCATTTTGCCCAAGACCTGGAGTACCCAATTCACTGCTGTACCTGTTACTGTCTCCTACTCCTTTGAGGACATTGTCTAGTGGGTATGGTAGTGTTGGGTTGGTGGTTGGACCAGATGATCTTATAGGTCTTTTCCAACCTTAGTGATTCTGTGATTCCTCTCCTTGGCAATCCCCAGAACTTCCTATTTCTGTGCTTGCTCAGATGCTCTCCAGAAAAGGACCAAATTTCCCTACAGAAGGAATTCACATGGCCCACTTCTTTTGAAGGAATATAAACATAATTTTCAGCAATAATAATAAAAAAAAAAAAAAAATTAAAAGAAACTATGAAGTGTTTACAGTTGTGAACCAACCCTAAGAAAGTGATCTTTACAGCATGCAAGTGAACACCTAGGTCATCCCATTTCTTCATGGCACTCTTATTCACCATCTCCTTGTTTACCTGGTCACAAAAGCATAGAATTATTTAGGTTGAAAAAGACCTTTAAGATCATCAAGTCCAACTGTTAACCTGACACTGCCAAGTCCACCACTAAACAATGTCCTTAAACACCACATCTGCACATCTTTTAAATACCTCCACGGATGGTGACTCTACCACTTCCCTGGGTAGCCTATTCCAATGCTTGACAAACCTTTTGGTGAAGCAATTTTTCCTAATACCCAACTAAATCTCCCCTGGCTCAATTTGAGGCAGTTTCCTCTTGTCCTATCGCCTGTTACTTGGGAGAAGAGACCAACACCCACCTTGCTACAACCTCCTTTCAGTTAGTTGTAGAAACCAGTAAGAACTCCCCTGAGCCTCCTTTTCTTCAGGTTAAACAACATCAGCGTTGGGTTTCAACATTCTGGCAGTTTTGTATCCCAGGCCTATTAGCTAAACACACCCTTACACTACTGAGCAAGGATAGCATATAAATCTGCAACACTGCTGCAGTGTCAAGGGCTGCAATATTCATTTGTAACACTGCTGCTCTCCTAAGAATGATGCTCGGAAGCTAGGAGTACCTAAAGAAAAATTCACACCATGGCTGTAGAAGTTGTTTGAGACACAAATTTAGGAAAGCTCGAATTTGAACCTATATTTAAAGTGGATTGGTTATTTTGTTTGGTTGGTTGGTTTTCAAATTTAGTACTGCCAACAACATTTACAGGATTGGTTTCATAAAGCGAGTTAGAAGCCACTGATTTCATATGGGCATCATTGGATCCCATAGGAACAATGAAAAAAAAGAAAAGGTTCTATGCAGAAATGTTTATCCATTGGTATTCATCTCTTAAAGCTTTCTGTACTCCATGATAACATGACCTTTGTATTTTCTATTGACCACCAGACATGTATTCAATATAATACTGTATTTAAATATTAATGCATTAAATCATATAACTGTACCATATGTTATCGTTTTGTTCCATTTCTATCTTAACTTATACTAGAGGGTTTATATATGAAAAAAATGTGAAATATGTCCTTGAAACTTCTAACTAAATCTTTATAAATATTACAAAAACAATAATTTTGCATCAGTATGGTGAACAAGTAACAAAGTGCCCAAAGAATATAAATTGAATGTTCTCTAGAAGAATCGGTAAAGGTTAAAATTCATCATTTTAACTGATAGGCTTTCTTTGGGAAATAACTGATGCACTGAATACAAAATGCTATGATAATTTTGTATTTCTCCTCAGTATTTTTTTTTCTTGAAAAACAATATCTCTTCAATAATAAAGCATGCCTTTTTCTATTCCTTGTAGAACTAAGTTTCCTACAATGCTTGTCTTCATACAAAATTGGTATTTTTTTGTTAACTTTAAATGAAAACTTTCTATCTGAATGGAGTGAACACCTCTGTCCATTTTAGGAAAGTCTGCAATCCTATAGGAAATACACTGTGACTTAGATCTTTTTAGGAAAATATTTAACCTAGACATGGTATGAAGACTGGTTGCTAAATACCACATTTACTACTACAGTTTCCATAGTGATTTTCAGACTGTAGCAGGCTGGAGGCTAAACTAGAAAAATAGGCAGAAATAAAATTTATGCTAGAAATAACCGTAGTATTTATAAGCACCTGCTTGTCCCAGGCACTGAACCAATGCCGGTAACAAATACTTTTTCTTTCCAAAGTCTTACTGTCTACTAACTGAAGTGGAAAGGTACTGCCATCTTTCTATAGTTAGGAAATTGAATTTCAGAGCAACAGAACGACATTTTTTTCACAGCCATATAAGAAGACTGTCACAGAAATGAACCCAGGACTGTTGAGTTTCAGTCCAGGTTATAAACCGGGCTTCAGTTTCCCATCAAGCACCTTTACTCCCTTTAAGCATTACTCAAACTGTAGATTAATGTGTTGTGCTGATGGCTCAAAGCAGCTGACTTGCATGTAAATCAGATATCAATTTGTGGAGATTAGCTAATTCCAAGTAATATTATTTCTTTCTACCATGTCAATACTTCTGGCCACAAAAGACTCTCAGCACAATGTGCTTTGTTAATTTAGGGTGCAAAACAGGTTTTTAATTGCTTTGCTGATTTAAAACTTACTAGTATGATTAGACTGTGGTAAAACAGGGGCATACAATGTCCAGAAATATACTTAGCATTGCTGACAATCTGACTATCAGTAGTTCAAATATTTCCAAACCTTCTCAATGAGAGAATCATTGCCCACCCTGTCAGGCATCCTGTGATCCCCAGGAACACGTTCCATGGCAGACAGACCCCGTAGCTTGGCAAGTAGCACCATTTAGGTAGGCTAAGAAAGGAACTGCAGGTACATGGACCCAAGCCTGACTTGCACTGTAGCACTGCAGGATAGGGATGGATTTTCCTTTCTTAATTCACCTTCAGACAGACATATCCCCCTGGCTCAAATCTCTAAAAGTTCACCACAAAAGGCACAATTACTCTGAGTGTGTGTTTGTGTGAAGTTCACCCCTAACCTTTACATGAGCTAAGAATTATTCCTGCTCCCTTTATATCTCACTCTTTTTTCCCCTTTCTTTCTCCAAGCTATTCAGATAAGGATTTTCATTGTCACGGTTCCCACTCTTCTCTGAACAAGTGGAGCATATGAAAAACCAAAACTCACAAAAGGATGACTCGCAAACACTAATGCCACAGTTGGACTTGAATTTAAAGCTATCACACAAGGACACTGTTAACATTTATCCTCTTCTCCGTAGGCCGACAAATTAAAATATTACTTGAAGTCTCAGATCAGTTTCTGCTACAGCGTTTCATTTTGATTGATGTCCTCTATTAATATCAGTGATGCTTGTTAGCTTTAAGACACCCCAAAGGGTAGTCAACTAGTTAAAACTCCAAATGAACCTCATACCAGCTGTTTAGCCCCTTGAAAGTTTTGCTGAGCACTGACAGAAGACCTTATCAATCATTACAATTAAGTGCTTTTAGACTGTCCCTTCTAAGGGGAGTCACTTGAAGTACCATCTGCTATTTTGCTTTTAAAACTCACTGGTCTCCTCTAAGGCAGACGTTTCACTTTTGAAATTATGTTTCTTTTGCAGGAGAGTGATGGTTCTGCTGAACAAAACTTTTTGTTTTAATAATCAGCAGTTTCTATGATGTGTCATAATTTTTGCAGTGCTCAGGGCCTTTTACAAGTCAAAAGGAATCCAACTAAAACAGTAATTAATGTCAAATGACTAGTCACATATGGCCCTATTTAATTAAAAAGTTCTAATCTTTGATTAAACCTTACACGTTCTTGTGACTGCAAACTGTTGTCTGAAAAGAGAAAGTAATTGGGTACATAATCTATTGTGTCTTCTGACTGACACCTGCTAATTGTCTCAGCAGCAAATGGAAACAATTTAATTTAGAAAGTTAAAAAGTATAAAAAGTGTATCTTAAATATTCAACAGATTTTTTTTCTCTATTATATATTCCTTTACTACACTAGGAAGATTTCTTCCTGGATTTTTCCAACAACATGCTTTCCTACAGTAAACACAAAACATATTATTTACTGGTCCATCCTTTTAATGTGCAGTTAATATTTTAATGCTACTGTTAATCTCTAATTTTTTTTATTTTTTTTTAATATTGTCTAATCTGCAGAGCAGTGATTGCAACCAGGTTTCTATACCATAGCTTAACATAAAAAAACCAGAAAGAATGAGCCACAGAAATTGCCTCCACAGAAATTTGGACTAATTCTGAATTTCCGCTGGAGAAAAACTGGCAGCTATAACCACCTTCAGCACTCTTCCCTCTTCCTCATCCTCTTGGGATCTTAGCTTCAGCATTAGCAATACAAAGAATTCTGTTCAGGTAAGAGTGCCTCAGAGGAAAGAATATCATTTACCAGCTTCTAGGCTTTGGGTTTTTTTACTCATCAGTGCAGAGTCTAACTCTGCGATTTAGCAAAAAATTATAGTCACTATTAAGTCCATGTTTACTGCTGAGGTGTTCTTGCTTCCTAAGCTTATGGCTAATGTACAAGCTAGATTCTTCTTTGTTGTTTTTTTTTTTTTTTTTTTTCTCTGTCTTCTATGGCACAACGATTTGTTCTTTGCAGCTGAAATTCCCAACAAGTACTTTGTCTGCTTTATGTCTTATTTTACCAACATTTTAAAAAGTCCTTTGGGACATTGAATGAAGCATTCTAGGGAAGAATACTACCACTGTCTTTTGATAGCACATGTTTCAAAACCACACATAATCTCCCAAAGCAACTGGTAGGTGAAGTGTAGCTGTGAATATTTTTTTGTTTATCATGGCTTCAGATGTAGCTGAGCTCTTACATCTCCAGTCAAATTACCTACTTTGGCACTGTCATTTTCAACTTTCTTGTAATCCCAAATACATCCGAACCAACACCGATATTTGTAACTGGTATGCTGACCCTATAAAAGTGACCATCATATCCCAATGGTATGTGAAGGTGTTCATGTGGGACGCCTGGGGTCATCTTCTAACCAAGCTCTGCAGAGGATTCTAAGTTCACTGAAGAGTACCTATCCTTTTTTGTCTATAAATGAACAAATAAAGAACTGCTTTCACTGTGTTACAGATGGAGAAACTGTAGCACAGCAAACGGAAATAAACTGTCCAAGATCAAGAAGGGCCAATGAGTGGTAGAGCCAGCAAAATAAACCTGTGTCACCTGATTTCCATATTGCTGCTCTACAGTCAAAATATAAAAATAGCTATTGCTATTCGTCCTAGTATAAATTATAGCTATTCGCTATATACATGCGAATTTGTAGACACAGATAAAGATATAGATGATCTGGATAACTTTGTGACTTTTACTACAGCAAGCTGGCTGCCGTATGCCAATAGAATAGTAAAGAAACACAGCAGAAGCCTTGAATACTTATTTTTCACATAATCATTGACTTTCAAATGTCCAAATTTGGACTTCTTAGCCAAATCATATCTTTTCTCCACCTACAATATCTTCAGTTATTCATCTTTATTTCCTCCCTTTTTCATACCTTCATTATCTCTCACCTGCTGTGACCTCTTAGCCACTGTAACCTTGTTCCCTGTAATCTCTCTCCTCCAGTCCACTCCAAACACTGAGGACAAGGTTATCTTTCTTGTTAACCACTCTGATCATGTCAAGTCATGTCTCATTCCCTCAGGTGGTTTTCTGTCTCATTACACTGCAAGGTCAAATTTCTCCTCTGCAATTGCGAGGCTTTGCAGGAGTCCGCCTTAGCCTACAACTGGACTGAGTCCTTACTCTTTCCTGGTTCAGATACAGTCCTACCTATTGTGTGTATCCATATCTCATGCATGACTACCTATTTTTATTCCCAAAACTGTTTTCAGTGCCTAAAATATCCTCTCTGCTCTATCATGCAAACTAACACCACTTTCCTCTTTCAGGTCTCTACGCATTTTGTTTAAATTTGGCTGTAAGTGCTTTGGGGCAAGAAAATACAAGGCATTGTTTTTGAAAATAGGAGGCATTTGTGAAGTTGCAGGTGTAACCATGACATTGAAGAAATAATACTTATGAAATTTACTTTGTTATCTTGCACCACACTGTAAATAAATATGCAGAGTAGCATTTAAATATATTCAGGCTAAGTAAATAACAGAAATGTCTCCAAATCTCTTCCTCTAGGTTTATACTCAAAAGCAAAGAAGGAATAGTGGTTACTCTGTGTGGGACAGGTATACTTGACAAATTTGACTCCCTCACCAGATTGCCTTTCCTTTGAAGGTTGACCAAAACCAACTGATAAATTAAATATAAATATTAAATTACAGCCTGAACTTTATAAAAGGCTAAAGCATACTTTTGATTCTTATTAAGACAAGACCCCTGACAAAATGCTATGAGCTGCATGACTTTCTCAAAATAGGCTTGAGCCATAGTTAATTCTGAAATAAATATGCTACTTTCAACCAAGCAGCTCCTAGTGCAAAAAAGCAGGAACACCTAAATCTGTAAATGAAAAGATGGGAAAGTGGATCATGGAAAGAAATCATAGGCAAGGCTGGGAAAAAGTTCATAGCAGCAGTTTGATCTCTCTTCTTTTGGAAAAAAAAAAAAAAAAGAGAAAGAAAAAATTGTAACAGATACCACAGAACCTTTTATTTCCAGGAGTTCCCTCAGGCAAGAGGCATTTCAGCTTGTTTATCATATAAATCTTTCCCATAATTCAGCTATTAGGCAATGAGATTCTATAATCTATTGTCAGTTAAATTAATGTCTGTAAATCTTTACCGCTGATGATATTATAATATCAGAAGCATCTAAGGGCAACTGCTTTCAGTTTTATTGACAGAAGCAGTGGGAAATGGAAGCAAAATCTTGTAACAGCAAATCCATAACCCCTTCTAAATCAAAAGTGGTGTATCTTATCCATTTCTTTTAGCTTAGTTATGAAAAGAACTAACAGAAGAAAAAAAAAAAAGAAAAAAAACAGCCTGACCACGGAAGGTTTGCAGCTTGATATATAATTAACTTGATTAATTAGCAGTATGCCTCTTAAACTGTAACATGTAGATGAGTTAAATGAGAAAAAAGTTCTGCTAAAAATTTCTGTATCTGATGTTACTGTGGGGAAACAATCCCCCTCCCCAGTTTATCATAGTAATTGAAACAGCAAAAGAGATAAAAATGTGTCATCATAAAGTGATATAGAAATTAATCTGCTTGAGAGCTCAACATATTACGCTGATCACTAGCTGACTAAATTGAAACATGCATTCACATTATTTGTGACACAAATTCTACATATCTGGAGATGTAGAATATAACCCATGCCAAGTCTTCATCTATCAGCTCTAGCAAAGTTGACAGAAGTTTGCTTATTATTCTTTCTTTGAAATACAGCATCAGTGCTAGAAACATAGACATCTACAATTAAAATAGATCTTTTTACCTGTTAAATTGAATCACACATGTTAATGTCAAGTGTAATTGCACTGGTCCTAGTAAAAATGTACCACAGACTCTACTCTCCACTTGTTGGTGCTAGTGAGTCAGTGCTCATAATAAGCATGTCTAAATGTTTTGATTGAAATTAATTTATTTGACAAAAAAAACCCCAAACACCGGAACTAACTGCTTTTTCTTTTTCAGCATGTCTCAACCACATCAGAGCAATATTTCAAGGTGGCAGCCTAGTATATTTACATACTGAATTTTAAATAATTTACATTACCTTTTACTGGGGTAGTTTTACCCTGCTGGTATGGTAGAAATCTTATCAATTACTGATTGTAAACTAAACCATTGTTGTGCTCACCTATATTAAGATTAAAAAAAACCAAACCAACCAAACAAACAAAAATTTCAGTATCACACTGTGTACTTTTGCTGTCATGGTAATCAATGGCAAAATTTATCTGATTTCAGAAGGATGAAAATAATTCCCTATGTTTAAATCTACCTGTGTCCTACACTTTCCTTTCTAAATAAATGAACACATTTATCCAATGCAAATTACTCAAAGTTGCTTATCTGACTGCAAATAAACAACACATAATTAGAAATGAATTCTCATTTGTGCTTTTGCAAAATGTGTTGTATGAACAGGAGTAATCATGTAAAAAGATTCTGAAATAAGGAAAAAAAAACCTACAAAACCTCAATACTTGTTTATTCTGCAGGTCAATATTCCAAATAATTGTCCGGATACATCAGAAATTTCAGCTGCATTCTGTTTAGTCTTGACACCTGCTATTTACCCTCAGAAGGGAAAAAGCACATGTTTTTGTCATCTTTTTCTTCCTAATGGATCATATAAATATGTTCAATACCAGAAAAGGCCTTTAAACACAATGAGAGTTTGTTCTTCTACTCAGTAGGGTGAGTTATGCCTTGGTAATATTATGGCTAACCATAGTCACTTAATAATTTCAAATTCATGCCAGTCATACACAACAGAAAGTCCCCAAAAGAATTAGTGTTTCTCTAACTCCTTTTATTAATGTTCTCTGTTCTGTCTATATGATCAGGTGTGAACATTAATTGTTGCATTTTTATTTTTGATCCATTGATCGGAAAAAGAACATGTGTATTCGAATCTGCTAGAGAGCATCCACAGTTTCAACTCTGAATGAGCATACTGAAAAAGAATGTTTCACCAAACAGAATAAAGAAATTAAATGTTAATCTGCAAATAAACTTTGTTTCTTAGTAGTGGCTCTGTACTTTGTGCAGGTGGACATTTAGTGATGTATTGTTTAGGTCTGCCAGCTGTAATTTCATATTATTTCTTATTTTAAGCTCTTTTAAGCTAGACATCATAGACGAAAATTTGGTCTCTTTTAGACTATTAAAAATCCTCCTGTGAATCTATTCTGTATTTTTTACAATTTTTCTTTTATGCACTTACTGTGTGATAAGTGGCTTTTTGGAGGCGTGGGTCCAATTCCCAGGTGTAGCCAGTTGTTTGAGACAGTTGCTGTTTACTACAAGAAAATAAACAATAGCCACTGTTTGTGAACTCTTTCCCATGAAGACTGTAAATGAATGAGCTTGCTATATGAAACACTTAAGAACAGTCAGAAGCTAAAATGTAGAATTCTCACTGATTGTTTAAAAATAAATAAACAACTGAAAGAATTGGTATTCAGAGTTCATTAATTAACTAAATGTGTTTCTCTGTAACTTCAGTGTCTTGATTTTGGCATCACATGAGCCAAATGGTAACAAGATGATCATGTAGGTAAAGGCCTAAATCTGGCTGTGCTCTGATGAACCGTTATTAGGAAAACTCAACAAGTAGCTGGTTGGCAAAGTTCTGCAAAAGAACAGAGTCTAGATTACAGTCATAATACTGTAGAGACAATTTATGTTGACTGAAGAAGTGAATGCTATACTAACTTGACTACAGTCTTTAAAAATCAGAGACAATGATCAGGAACACCACTTTCTCTTAGAGAATAACAAAGCAATTTAAAATACACTTCTTCAGCACTTTTCTGTATGATTATGTCTTGTAATAAGAGCTCAATAATGTCTAAATTCAGACATTTTGGTGACTTACTGTATTTCATACAGCTTAGGTCCCTGACTCCACCTATTAGCAGTGATTTTACTTTTCTTTTGGTCATATGTGATCTTCTTCAACATACAGGGTTTTGATAGGCCTTTGTCACCAGCATAAGAAAATCTAATCTGTACCAAGTAGTACAACTTAATCATTTTAATTTTGTTTTGCTATCCTTGCTTCAAAGGGAAAAATGTGAGTTGTTTTCTCGTAATAAATTAAAGTTACCTACATGTAAATTTTGCTACCTATTTCCACCAAAGCAAGCTAAGTAAAGAGAAAAGCCTTGTACCTAAAGCAGAAACTTGCTGAGGTGTAAAACGGTCACTGTTTCTTGTGGGATTCCATTCCACTGTACCAGCTCTGTCCAACAAAGGTATCAGGTTCTTCTCCAGGTAGACTGCTCTACTGGGACAAAAAAGGCAAAATTGTGAACCACAGTCTTCACGAAGGACTTTAAGCAACTTCAGATAAGGGTAAGGTATTGAACTTGACTGATACACCCTGAGACAGGCTTCGTGCTCCCACACAGCAAGCAGCAGCCAGTGCATGCTGGGTTTAGTCACAACAGAGTTAATTTTCTTCACAGTAGCTGCTATGAGTTTATGTTTTGGATTTGCCCTGAGAAGGGGTAACTGATAATGCTGGTGGGTTTAGTTGGTGCTAAGGAGTGTTTGTGCCAATTCGAGGACTTTTTCAGCTTCTGATACTGCACCTGTGTTCCCACATTTCTCGCTATGAGCGGCAGGGAGGACACACAGTGCAGACAGCTAACCCAATGAGGTATTTCATTCTACTGAATGCCATGCTCAGTATATAAGCTGGGTGTGGATCAGAGGACCATACTTAGTGAGTTGGTGGGTCAGTTGGCTTTATTGATCTCTCTCTCACTCATGGGGCTCACTCAGACTCTGCTATGATCACTCTCAGGCTCAGGCTCTCTGGCTCTGACTCTCAGTACTCAGAACCTGACTGCATCAGTTGGCGGGTGGTGAGCAATTGTACCTTACTCTTTATTTTCCATTATTTTCATTACATATTATTACTAGTATTGCTAGTATTACTATTTTCACTGTTTTATTCATCTATATTCAATCCATGAGTTTCCTTGTCTTTTCCTCTGATTCTCCTTCTCCACCGGAGGAGGGGGGGCAGGTGACTGAGCAGCTCTGTGGTACTTAGTTGCTAGCTGGGATTAAACCACGACACAGTGTTAAACAGATGTTACACTGCAGCACCCTGTCAGCTGGATTTTCCCATGTAATGAGGGTGTATGGCCTTGCCACTGCAAAAATGAGGATAAAACTGATGCCATGTTAACATTCACCATAACAAAATGGCATGTTCTTGTGCCCTAGAGGTGTTTACATACCCTTAATTTGGCATGCAAATTAAACAGTTAATTAAAAAGTAAATTTTATTTCTCCAGTAAAACTTTAAAAAACAATCCTCCAAAAAGCTTTTAATTTAGGTTTAATAGGAGGTACTACACATTAAACAGAATCTAGTTATTAAGAAATACAGAAGTGAAAAAGAATAAAAATCAATTATAAAGTCCCTACATCTGAATAAATATATCTAAAATAACTACCCTGTTTTAGTAATGTAACTGACTCATTGGATACAAATTAAACACCTGAGTGTAAAGCAAATCTTAATTTAAAATATTACCCCCCTTAATACAGTACATTCCCCTTTACACACTACAGTGGACACATTTAGTGGAACAGGCAAATGACAGAAGTTAGCCATTTAAATGCTTAATGATTGTCACATTAAATAAAAACTGTCTGCAACATATATTTTGTAGTGATTTATTTGCAATTCAGATGTTATCTCTATGTGTATGTAAAGCTATTAAGTCTTCTAACAATTTAAGATATTAAAATAAAACAGAAAATTGTAGCGATTCATTTATGGTAATTTATTGACACTATAAATTCCTCAGGGCAACAGCCATGAATACACACTCCTGTATAAATCTAAAAACTACTTTGGTACCAAACAGATAACACTTAACAGAAATATTAACTAGATTTTTAATCCAACAATATGCTGGGGGGTGTGAGTGTGTGTGTGTGTGAGTGTGTATTTAAAGACTTTCAGAGTAATAAGTACTTTTATGTACTCATTGATAAGTTTCCTTAAAGGACCTAATTTCCAGGACATGGACACTATATAATTTTAAAAAACAAAGCCTCTTTAACATGTCTTTCATAAAGACACAGAAATTTATTAAGCATTTTTTATGGTCTCAAGGATACAGTATTTCATACTTTAATTATATGATGGTTTGGGGTTTGCAGCAACTTATAGGATTTTTTAAATGTTAATTTTGTACCTTGGTTACTACATTTGGGTTTGGGATTTTTATAGCACTGGATTATGACTAATCACTTATGACAAGACTGTAAGATAACAGTTTGCCTGCAGAAAGAGGGATGCATAGCAGCACTGTCCCAGGAGCAAACGGAGAAGGGAATTATGACTTTTAAAAACATAATTTCCTCTCTGGCTTGCCCCTGGCCCTAAGGAGGGACACAAACTCCTACTGCTCTGTGCTCACAGCCAACTGTCAGATCAGCTCATCTCAGATAGCCAATGTGCTGAGGGTATGAAGCCAAAACCCTGCATGTCCCTGGGCACTGGCTGCCAATACCCTGTCAGGACGGGGACCGGTGGCCCTGCACAGGCTGCTGTCATCACTCTCCAGCTTTTGCTGTGACCTGCAGTCCCACTAGCCCATGCCAGGAAGCAAGCCCTCAAGTCTCCCTTATTTTCCTGCACACTGGGGACAAGAGCATTTGACAACCCTCTTTGGTGATTGCACCGAAACCAGTACGGAGGGCTCAATCTGGCAGGCATACAAGGTGAAGCAATCAACTCCTACCCTACCCTGTTATCCAGTTGTAACTATACAGGACACATCAGGCAAAGAACCTCATCTTGTAATTCCTGTGAGCACTTGCAAATTCACTGGATGTGAGGCCCTCCCTGGATCCTCACTCAACATCAGAAAATTAAAGGGAGGTTCATACAAATATATGGGTTGTGTTGCATCTACAGGCACGTCAAACTTTGAAAACCTCATGCTCTAGACAGCCTGGCATTGCTGCTAATTGGTATGTTTTTCTTTAAAAAGTGAAGATTCTAACCTTTTACTTGACAGATATGTGGGTAAAATGTCACAAAACATTTTGAAAGCTTATCTATAGTGTGCTATTTACGAGTCTTGTTTATGTTGGATCTCACAGAGGTGTATACAAATGAAAAGGGTTAGCAGGATCAAAATTGAATGGTTGGTTTCAAATAGATGTGTAAACTAGTGGACAAGTCTACAGAAAGTCTAACGATGTCGCTTCCTTTTAAAAGGAAATATATAAATGTGACACAACTCAACAGATTTTGTTATCATCATCATCTATTCCTAGTTGTGTCCCTGGACTTTTGGGGTGGAGAATAGAGACAGTTTTATTACCTGGGGGGTTTTGGGGTTTGGTTTTGTTTTGTGTTTTTTTTCCTCTTTCTTTCTTTCTAATCTCATGAAATTGCAGCTAGGAGTGAGTAAACATGATTCCATTTCTCTGTGAGATTTAGCAACAGAATTGTTTACAGTGTTGCAATCAGTCATGTTTAAAGTAGAGCTACTAACTGCATAACTGAATAAGGAAATACTTTGGAAACAAAAGGGTTGTATAACAGACAAATTTGGCTTGTAGAATCTTCAGTATGCAATGTATAAGAAATTTCATAAACCCTAGGGAGAGTTTGCAATTTTGTAGGTGGGTGCAAAATGCTAACTTAGAAAAACTAAAATGACAAAAATATTGAAATAACTAACAATCAAAAAGCTGGCTTAATTCCCTTTTTTGTTTTGTTTTGTTATTTTTGGTTTCATTTCCAGTAGGAAATTTATTTCCTGCAAATTAATATACACAGATTACTTTGCACTTACAGTTCAGGCTTATTCTACTCAGGAAACTAAGCAGTGTACTTGGAAAACAGAAGTTTCCAAGACCGTGATATCTTCATCCCACTTGGGAAGTAGCTGTAAGAATGCCAGTACAAGTGAACTTCTGTGATCCAAGAATACGTAGTATTTTACACTTAAATTATTTTGGAGTGTTTCTCAATCCTATGCTTCCTGACACTACTTGGAGGTGGCAGCACCAGCTTTTAATTCCCACAAAGACATTGGTCTTTCCTTCACAAGCAAATTGGTGACCTGTCTGACTGATGTTATAACCTTCAACTTCTAAGTAGTGCTTTGAGAAGAAAAAAGTGGTGCTTGAGCTCTACCACAATTCCTTAGCCAATAAACATTAGCTCTGAAGCAATTGTAATACTAAAATACTAGAAGAGACTGAACAATAAAACCCTACCATTCCATAAGAAGCAATACCCTGATGTTTAAAATTTGGGAAAATATTTTAAATAAGTGGCTCAACCCTTCTGCAGCTTGAATGTGTGAAATGTAGGAAGACTGAGATGTTCCAGTCATAAAACTTACTGGCTCTGCTGCGCTAGCCAGATTCAACTTGACTCAACAGCAACATCAGCCTGCTCTCAATAATAATGCAACTTAGAACACGCAGTTATTTTCTTCTTGAGGAAGGTCCAGCGACACACTGTACTGAGACTTCAGTGAATTCCAAATTACTAATAATTATTATTAATAATATTATTAATATAATATCTTAATATTATCAGGGAGATTCCTGTATAAGAAACACGAAAAATATCTAGCAGCTTCCTCAGACTCTGTTGGGTCAGTAAACTTGTCTATTTAGTCTTTTTGTTTGGTTGTTTTTTAATGAAGAAAAGTAAAAAGATGTGTTCCATACCTAATCTCAGTGAGCTTCACAACAAAGCCTACTTGGTAGAGCATCTTTCTTGCAGTTCCATACAGCACATGTTTTTGCCCTTATTGTGCTCCCATGAAATATATTTGTCAAGATTTTCATCAGGGACCCCATTTTCTTTGACTTCCCTGACTTTCATATCATCAGAGAGGTTCTTCTTGAAATGTTACTTTAATTTTGGCTTCTCCAACTTTGTCCTCTATCAGTAATCTACCAGTACTTCTATCTGCACAATGGATGTCACTTAGCCAGATCTTCGACCCGGATCTGCTTCTACCTTTTACTTAAAAGGAGCACTACCAAGGCTCCCAGAAGATTTTAAACCCCAAAGATCAGATTTTTCTCCAAAACAAAGCTTCATAAAACATCCAAAGTGAGACAGAATAGAAAAGGTGTAGATGAACACTCCCTGTGTCATGCTGCTGTGAGATGGCAGATCTGCTTGTCCATGTACAGTCTCAGTCCAGCAGTTCTACATGTTTGCAGAGGATTATGCACTGTGCCTTACCCAAAACCAAGAGAAAATTTTCATTCCTTTCCCTCTGAGACATGAATAGCAGTTCTGTTCCCTGCTTTTCTCAGTACTTTCTGGAGTTTCTGCTCAGCCTTGTCTTTTTTTTTTCCTTCTTCTCCTTTTTTATCCTGCATCTCCGTAAATTTCTTCACTTGTGCGTTCTCAGGTTATGCCCAATCTCCCTCCTTTGCAGCCACACCCAGAGGGGAAAAAGAAGACAAACATCTGTCCTATCACATCACCTTGAAAAGACAGAGGAGACATTAACCTACAATAACTGCAGACAAACTAAACACCATCTACTAAACCAAGTATTTAATAAATTTTAATTATATTTATATAAATTTCTAAATAAATATTTAAATCATTATAATAATAAAGGGTGTATGTGCTCTAATCTCTAACTCGTGTCACAACTAATTCACCAAACAGATTTTCATCAATAAAATACTTCATTTTTCCATGAAACAAAACACATTGCTGAACTCTATATAGAGGTTAATGCAATTTACCATGAAAACAAAAATTGCCAGATCTTAAAAAAATACATAAAATATTTTCTGCAAAAAAGTTTCTGAATGCTTCAGAGAATATTTTTTTGAAAATGCAAATATTTTCTAGTCTATGTTACAAAATTTTATGTCTGTATTTATAGAGTATATTCCTATTTCACTGGTAATATCAGTGCATGCATCATGACAACATGCCAAGTCATATCGTATGATCATATCACTGTGCCATATCGTACCCCCAGGATTAGCACCATTTTATAATAAAATGGCTAAAATGTATTAATGTTCTAGGGTTTTTTAGAGAAGGCTACGTAAGTAAACAAACAGCCCACTGGACCAGTACCTGAGCGTCTCTCTGTCTCTCCATCATTCTGCTCAGTAACCTTGTGACCTACTGGACAAATTCAATGAAAATTGCAAGTGCGATAGACATTTCAAAGGTGATCGTAGTTTAAATTTCATTACATTTGGTGAGTATACATGAGAGAGAAATTCATACCCTAACTGAGAGAAGGAAAAGTAGCCGTTGTAGCTTTCCAGGCAGCTGCTGCCTAGCCCAGCAGCACGTCCCTCTCAGCCAGCCACTCACATCTGCAGGGTAACCACCACTGAAGACACAGGAGGAAGCTGATAGTAGTGGCAGTGGAAAAATTAAAAAACACACCTGTGGGAAACCGGTTTTCATTAGTTTGATTGCTCTTGAACAGATTGCTTTATTTTTTAAAATCATTAAGAATATATCAACTTTGACTGTTTGAAATACGCTGGGCTTCATCTCAAAGTATGTCCTGTTTTCACTGTAATGAAATAAAAAAAAAAAAAAAAAAGAAGTTTCTGTATTCTGTGCTAAACAGTCATTAGATAATATACCTGAAAAGTGGCATGAGAAGCCAAGTCCTAAGCCACTTACCTGTAGCCTAGCAAGAAAGCAAGCCTAGCTTTCTGTAAGCCTAATGAATCTTTCTGTGTGTATGTTTCCAAAGTTACACAGGTACAACTGTAAACATAGTATTTCCCTGCTAGATAGAAGACGAAGGTATCAACTGTTTCAGTGGCAACCTCAGGCTTATTGCCTACTTGCTAATTCCCTTTTCTTGAACTCTTTTCAAATAGCCCTATGCTCCATTCCAGTACCCTTTTCCTATTTCTCTCTCTTCCTGGCCCACACCCTTCCATTAGTCCCGTATCATTTGCAGACACTTATCTTCTCTTTTCTTTACCTACTGCACAGTTATTTCTTGTTCCCTTTCTCAGCAACTGTCTTCTCTTCTACATGTCTTGCTGATGTGGACTCACACTTAAATTGACATAAAACTGCTTACATACAGAGCAATAAAAGTAATTCTATCTATTGTTCTCTTGCTACTTAGAAACAATACTAATAAACGGAAAAATGTCCTTTTAATCTATGTAAGTTGTGCTACTTTGCTATTATGGGATGAATCAAATCTGTGGAAAAGTTTCTATTGATTTCATCGAGTTTCTGGATACCATATAATTTCTAATTTTAATTGTCATTTTAACTGATTTTATACTACTACTAAAATTAAAGCTTGCCACACTGTAATTCCTTAATCACCCTTTCAGTCCTTTTAAAAGACACAGATTTTTTTTACCTTTTAATCCTCGCACATAGTAACCGATCTTAATGATTGTGTATTTTTAACAGTTCATTTACTCCATTTTCAGATTCCATAAGGATGCTTCATGACTACCATTTAGTTGTTAGATACATTTTGCTCTTTAAGAATCTCTGTGTTGACACCTCAGTACACACCCACATCTCATTTTTGTTACTAAAAAAAGTTGACCTGAGGAAGTGTCTTCATTTGCTATGAGTACTAAAGTACAGAAATTTAATTTCTCTGCAATACTTTTTCTTTTATAGTTGGCCAACTAATAGGCCCGCCAGTTCTGTTGAGGCTTCATCATATTGATAAAGCATATATTTGGGTTTTAGCAGGTAATTCATTCTCTTATATATGGATTCTTTATTCCTCAAATTCCCTCCTTGGCCTTTCTAATTTTACTTCTTTCCTATTGTTTTCACAGTGATTGGATTTGGGCTTTCCCAATGATACATTTTAGGCTCAAATAACTTAAATATTGAACCTTGACATTTAACTATATTGATCTTTTCCTTGCCTTCCTATTTTCTTTTATTTGTTTAGGGATATTTGTTCTGAGACTTTTGTGCTATGCTTAAGTACCCTCCACACTGAGACTGAAGATTTTCATTTTCACACTTCTGATTGACGATTTTTTTTTAAAGTAGAAAAGTTTACCTGTCTTTGCTGAGAATAGCATAATAAACCACTAGTTTTTGTTATGAGCATTTACCCGAAAAATTCTGAATACTCTTGTATTATGTTCATGACTGATCAGCATTTTTTAAAAAGTTGGTTTTGAGATGTGTCCTGTTACTATCTGTTATTTTGCTTGATGTCAGGCTACAGCTTCCAATAACCAAATGTTTCAAGTATCAAGAAGTAGTTTTCCAAAGCATAATTTAAACCCTCTGTATACAGGTTATTGTTAGAGCTGTTGTATTGGACTTCACTCATTTGTTGAGCTTCTCCTATACAGTGTATTTAAGGTGCTCTTGATCTGTCAGTGTAAGCCTTCTCTGTGTGTATTCCTATTATTAAGGATTTGTGTTTTGTCTGTGTATTAGCCTCTCCCTAATACAGCTTTCTCACAAAGCTGTTAATAAGCCTTTTTAAATTTTGTTTTTGTGTTCTTTCATTTTTTCACCAATAAATATAGACTATATGTTCAGTACACAGTGATGTGGCACAGCACATATGTATTACTGGCACTCTTTGGCATTACCTTCATAGATTTTATTTCTGACTTTTCCATGTGAAAAATATAGCAATTTCCTGATGAATGTATTGAAAATTATGATGCCAGTCTAAGCTATCAAACATGTAATGTGTGCTACAAATTTGACAGAAAAAGCATTATAGATATACTGTAAAATCATCGAACAAATAAAATATTCATTGCTTGCACAGGTGGATTAAAATCAATAAATGCCATTTTGTTGTTATAAACTGTCTGATGTAACAAACATCATCCTGGCAGAGGCATATATTCATATGCAGGCATATTTTTTTATCTGGCTTTTTCCAGTGAGGCACCTAAATCTCTATTGGATTTAAGAGCCACAATTTTTGAAGGTGTCAAGATGATATGACTTACAACAAATAATTAGAAATTGCTAATAATCAGCCATACCTTAAAAGGAGTATTAAAAAGTAGCTCTGTTGAAGTTAACACTAAAAACCACAGTCACTTGTAGGGCAAGGGGTAAGAGTTTCATTTATGACTATCA
The DNA here is from genome assembly GCA_027574665.1 of Rhynochetos jubatus. Taxonomy (NCBI): domain Eukaryota; kingdom Metazoa; phylum Chordata; class Aves; order Eurypygiformes; family Rhynochetidae; genus Rhynochetos; species Rhynochetos jubatus. The sequence continues at coordinate 99,601,231 of CM050649.1, read as the reverse complement.
CCTCATAGTCAGTCATAGGTTTGAGGATCTAGTGCTAGCGATTCAGATTTTATTTTTCCTCTAAGTATTCCACTCATGTCATTGGTATCAATGCGATGTTGTAAGCTGCAAAATGTTTAATAAAAAAAAAGGCAGATTTTACAAGCAAATACTCCAGTTACTTGAATAAAAGGTTATATAGTTTTTCTCTTAATTCAGAGTCCTGACTACTTGTTTTACAAACTGCAGAGTTCCCTAAAATGTATTGACTTCATTGTGGAGTGAGAGAATTTATTGTGTAATGCTGAGTCATATAAAAAAAGAAAGGCATACACTAGACTGGGGAAAAAAAGTAATGGAGACTCTAGCCTTCCTCAACAAAAAAAGAAGTCAAATTCATCTTGGGTTCTGTGGGGGTTTTCTAATGTAAGTAAACCATGAGAAACATCGCCAGAAATATATAACATAGTATATGCCACTGTAACAGTGAAATTATTGGTTTATCCTCCTGGTGCTCTCCCATTCCTTCAGGAAGGAAACCGGAGTTACCGCATGTGTAAACACTCGGGCACACACATACCGAGTATATACCCCAAATGCATCAGTACCTCTATCACGCTAGAGGGAGCCATGACATAATTGCAATAACCCTTTTTTCTTCTTTCCCCAGTTAGCAGAACTTGCACAGAAAATCTCCGGACATCCCGAAACATCGTGCAAGGTCTGGCATAGACTACAGCATAAGAAAAGGAGAGCACAGGACTCAAGTTATAGTGAAACTAGACCTCCTAATAGCTCAGGGGCTTACTCTGGTGTTTGTTCCATTTTTTTTAAATTGTGCTGCTTTTACAGGGGACTTCTCCAAGTAAGTGACTTAGTCGAATACGCTGATTTTCATCAGCCAATCTGAAGCCCTCATTCAGAAAGCAAAGCCCGTTTTGTAAACATATCCTTTACTTCGTCTGTCTGTCGCTCTCACGCAGAAAGTTGGCACGTCTGAGAGTAGAGATTTTACGCTGCCACTAATGTATGTATACTTTATTTATATACTGCATCTAACCCAGCACTAGTTTTATTATGGTTACTAGCAGACTCACTCTGCATAGCAAACTATCCGTTTCAAAGCTACAAAGAGGTCTTCAGGACGGGAAGACGGGTCTACAAAGAACACTTATTTGAATTAATAAATTTGTAAGACTTTCTCCAAGTCAAATGATATTTCTGGACACAACAACTCAGAAAGGACTGAAGGTTATTCTGTTGAGCAAGGCGAAAGAGCAGGTTCCTTAACCGAATCTTTCAAAAGCCGCTCCTAAAATAACTGTCGGCAGCGTCTTATAATTGCTCCAGAGTTCATTTTCTTTTTTTTTTTTTTTCCCTCTCCTTTTTTCTTTTCCCCCTAAACGATTCATGCTACTTACACGCTCGACACTCACAGCTCACAAATGGCAGCTCCAGTTCGGTACGCACGGGTCGAGACCGGCGCTCCGGCAATCCGAGCACTCACCTCTCCAGTCACGGTCCTCCCCCCCATCGGCGCCCGCCGCCCCCAGCCGGGAGCCCCCCGCCGCGGCGGGGGCGGAGGCGGGCGCCGCGCCGGGCGGGGAGGAGAAGGGAGGGGACGGGAGGGCGCTGCTGCGGCCCCGACCCCCGCACCGCGGGGTTGCCGCCGCGCCCGCTCCCTCCCCCTCCCGCATCGTTGCCCCGAGGGCAGAGGGGGGATGCAGCCGCGCTCAGGACCCTCAGGGAGGGCGAGAACCGCTCCGGGGCGGCTCTCGCAGGGTCGGGGAGGGGGTGGCAGGGTGTCCCCAACCTCATGCCCCGCCATGCACCCCGGGGCGGCGGGGGAGGTGCGGCGGGACCACGGAGGACTCGGGGACCGTGCCGCGGAGTCAAGTCCTCGCCCTCGCAGTGCTTTGGCGGAGTGCGGGGGTGTCTCGTCCCCCTCCCTCCCTCCCTTTCCCACTCGTCATCGCGGAAGACTTGTTAATACATGTCATAAAAATAAATAAATAAGGGTCGGGCGGGCGGGGAGCGGCGGGCATATAAATAAATAAATAAAGCGAAGCCGGGAGCAGCCGGGGGGGGGGGGGGGGGGGGGGGCCGGGGGCGCGGCGCTGCGGTGCGCGGCGCAGACACACCGCAACCCGCCCGCCCGAGCCCTTCGCACGTTGCGCGTCTCCCACCGAACCGATCTAATCAATGACACCCAGCGCCCGCCGCGACTCCGCCTACCCCCACCCCTCCCCGCCCGCCTGCCTCCTCCCATTGGCCGGTCGTCGTCGGGGCCGGTCGCCGCCGCCGCCGCCGATTGGCTGGCGGGGAATCCGTATCATTGTTTAAGCCGCGGCGTGAGGTGAATAGAGGCAGTCGGCGAGCGGCGCTGGGCGAGCGCGGCGCGGCGGCCCCGCGAGTGCTGCAGTGAGGGAGGCGAGGCGGGGGGTGGGAGGAGGGGGGGGGGCGGGAGTGTGGAGCGAGAGGGAGGCAGAGAGCGGCTCCAACTGTTGAATTTTCGCTGAATTCTCCACTTACCTGCGGGCGGCTGGTGAAATGGATCTGGTTTATCGGGGATCGGCGTTCCTTTCGCTTGCTGTCTGGCTAAGACTGGCGACCGTCTGTTTGAAAGGGGCCACCCATCAATGAGGCAGAGAAGAATATTTTTTTTTTTTCCTTTTTCTTTTGAAAGCCTCTCTACCACAGGTTGCAGAATTAACTGTGTACTTTGGGTCCGGACTCAAATAAAGGAGAAAAAGCAGTGCAGAACTGAGACTCGGAACTAGATCTGAGAGCTATGTATTGGGAACCTATGTTTTTGTTGTTAATTTTTTTTTTCTTTTAATAAGAAAGATCTCTGATTTATTTCACACATAACACTGAGGAAAGGTGGTTAAAAACACTCAGCAAAGCAGGAGACAGACGCGCCTCTGTGCCAGTGAGTGGATAACAGCCTTGTTTTCCTGATCCTCAGTCTCCCGGAGAAAGAGGTATAGTAAAAGTGTAGCTGGATCCGACCCCCCCTTCTCTTTTATTTTTTTTTTACTCCCTCTCCCCTCCCCCCAAAATATAAATCTGATTAATATTTTTTCCTGTCTATAGAGTCAGAGAAGCGTTAGAAAGAAGCTGCAACTAATGTCTGTGAAGGGAGGAACATGGGGCGATAGTGAATGTAATTTGTTCCGCTGGATCTGACTCATCCAGCAGGTTGAAACACCTGCATTTCTGGATGTGCCATTCATTTATTTCTGGTTGTTAAAAGAACCTGAAATAAAATTGAGTTACCCTTCCTCAATATTTACCTATACACCGTATCGCTGGGAAAGGTACATCAGAGAGGGGGAACGCATCTGGCGTTGCCGCCGCTCTTTCCCCCTGTACCGAGATACCCGGAGAGACTGTTAAAGCTTGAAAGGACTGCAAAAAATGCATCACACCAATCGCGGAACTGCATAGGTTTTAATATAAGCGAATTAGTCGATTAGAAGATCTCCCACTTTATTCATCGCCAGGATTGTTTTTCTCCTTCTCCCCTCCCCTAAATGAAGAGGACTAGGCGGCAGTGTCATTGGAAGGAGATGCTGAATAGAAAGAAAAGAGAGGCACTTGACAGCGCAGCCCTGTGAATACAGAGACTGTTTCCCTTTTAGCGAGAGACTAAGAGTGTGTGTGTGTGTGTGTGTGTGGTGGCTTTTCTTTCTTTCTTTCTTACCCCCCCACCCTCCCCCTTCCTTTCTCTCTCTCTCTTGCTTTCTTTTTTTAAAAATCTATGCGTCCAGCCCTGGGTTGCCTGTTGATTTCCTCTTGGCTGGAGAGGAAAGCAAACTGGAATTAAACTGCATAGAGAAAAGTGCAGCTCCTCAGACACGCATACGCACACACGCATAGATACACAGAGAGAAAGGATGTGGTGGTGGTGGCGGCGGCCACTGGCCTGTCTTAAAGAAACCCAAGTGTGCATCTGATTGAGCACAGGCTGTGATTTCTCTCAAATATATATTTTTACTGCTAATAATGACGGTCAGCTGGTGGGTTTCTTAATTTTTTTCCCCACCAAAGGGGCGGGTGTGAGGCTGGTAGTAGAGGGAGAGAAAGGAAACTACAAATCCGGAGACTAGTTTTTGCTGCTGTGTGTTTTGTTTTCCCCTCTTGCCCTGCAATCCTCATTCCCTCGCCTTCCTATTCGGGAAGGAAACAGTGAGGGTGTACGAGACAGAGAGGGGGGAAATACCGATGGCAGCGAGATGCAGCTCTCTGCCGCAAGCAATGCAAGATTAGATCTCTAAATGCAGCAAAACACTCCCTGAAAACCAACAACCCCGCGGTGCAATCAGACATTTCACTGCCTCTCACTGCACACGAAGAGGGTTTCAACAACAAGCTGAGACTTTTTTTTATTTTCCCTTCTGTCTCTCTCCCACCCCTCCACTCCATCAATCGCATCACAAGCGATAAGCAGCGAATAAGCTTCTCTACCCCTGCTTACAGACCTGTGGCCACCCCCCCCCCCACCCCCCTTTTCCTATGTATGTATAAATACACATATTTTTAAGAATATTTTTGATCGTTTTTAGAAAAGCAACCACTGCCGCCGATTTTTTATTATTGTTATTATTTTTTTATTATCCTTTGTACATCTGCGGGGATTCAAGGATCGTGAACGCTGCGCCTGCCCGGAGGAGAAGATCTTTTGCAAATTTTCAGATTTTTGAAATCCTTCCACTGCCGAAGTTGGACAGCCGAAGTAACTGCGAGGGGACTGCAAGCCCAGGCAAGCGCTTGCTGAAACGCTACCGAAGCCTCTTCCCCCCGCCTCCCACTCCGGTCCCCCCCCCCCTCCACGCGATTGCTCCCTCCCTCCGAGCTACATGGTCCATTTGCTGCCTCTCATCCTGTGTCTCTGCAGATGTTTTAGAGCAACAGGTTCAGGAACTTAAAATACAGGGGTGGGAAGAGAGAAGGAAAAATTAAAAAAAAAAAAAAAAAAAGGGAAAAAAGAGAAGGAGCTGACGGAGGAGGAGAAAGAACAAACCCAGCACAGGAGGGAGAGAAGACGGGGACAGCCCTGGTCGCTGCTGCAGCTGCTGCCACCCCCACCCCTGCTCGGGGATGTACCTTCCCATTTGTTGCTTCTTCCTTTGCTGGGCTCCTGCCCTGTCCCTGAAGAACCTGAATTACTCGGTGCCGGAGGAGCAGGGAGCGGGCACGGTCATCGGGAACATCGGCCGCGATGCGCGGCTGGCGGCGGGAGCAGCGGGAGGCGGGATGCTGCCAGCGGAGCGCGGATCTCCCGGGGGTGGCCCCGGCGGCCGCGGCCCCAAGTCCACATTCCGCGTGCTGGAGAACTCAGCCCCGCACCTCCTGGACGTGGACGGGGAGAGCGGGCTGCTCTACACCAAGCAGCGCATCGACCGTGAGGCGCTGTGCCGGCGCAGTGCCAAGTGCCAGCTGTCCCTCGAGGTGTTTGCCAACGACCAGGAGATCTGCATGATCAAGGTGGAGATTCAGGACCTGAACGACAATGCACCGGTGTTCCCCTCAGACCAAGTGGACATGGACATCTCGGAAAATGCTGCGCCGGGCACCCGCTTCCCACTCACCAGCGCCCACGACCCGGACGCTGGGGACAATGGGCTGCGCACCTACCTGCTCACCCGTGATGACTATGGCCTCTTCTCCCTTGATGTGAAGTCCCGCGGTGATGGCACAAAGTTTCCGGAGCTGGTCATCCAGAAGCCGTTAGACCGTGAGGAGCAGAGTCACCACACCTTGGTACTGACGGCACTGGATGGCGGTGACCCACCACGCTCAGGCACAGTGCAGATCAACGTGCGCCTCATTGACTCCAATGACAACAGCCCCATCTTTGAGGCAGCCTCCTACGTGGTAGAGCTGCCAGAGAACGCACCTCTGGGCACTGCCGTCATCGACCTCAATGCAACTGATGCTGATGAGGGTACCAACGGAGAGGTGCTCTACTCCTTCAGTGGCTATGCACCCGAGCGTGTCCGTGACCTGTTTAGCATTGACCCACAGAGTGGCCTAATCCGTGTCAAGGGTAACTTGGACTATGAGGAGAGCGGGCTCATTGAGATCGATGTCCAGGCTCGGGACCTGGGGCCCAATCCCATCCCCGCTCACTGCAAGGTCACCGTCCGCCTCATCGACCGCAACGACAATGCACCCACCATTGGCTTTGTCTCCGTTCGCCAGGGAGCCCTGAGTGAGGCTGCCCCACCAGGCACTGTCATTGCCCTGGTGAGGGTCACTGATCGTGACTCGGGCAAGAATGGGCAGCTCCAGTGCCGGGTGCTGGGCGGTGGTGGTGGGCCTGGAGCTGTCCCTTTCACCCTGGAAGAAAACTATGATAATTTCTACACTGTGGTCACCGACCGTCCCCTGGACCGTGAGACACAGGACGAGTACAATGTGACCATTGTGGCACGTGATGGGGGCAACCCCCCACTCAACTCCACCAAGTCATTTTCTGTCCGGATCCTCGACGAGAATGACAACCCACCTCGTTTCAGCAAGAACCTCTATGTGTTACAGGTGCCTGAGAACAACATCCCTGGAGAGTACCTGGGTTCTGTCTTGGCCCAGGACCCTGACCTGGGCCAAAATGGGACAGTCTCTTACTCCATTTTGCCTGGGCATGTGGGTGATGTCTCCATCTACACCTATGTCTCCGTCAACCCCACCAATGGTGCTATCTATGCCCTGAGAAGCTTCAACTACGAGCAGACAAAGCACTTTGAGTTTCGTGTGCTGGCCAAAGACTCGGGTTCACCCCACCGCGAAAGCAACGCCACGGTGCGTGTCACCGTGCTCGATGTCAACGACAATGCGCCCCTCATCGTCCTACCCGCCCTCATCAATGACACTGCCGAGCTGCAGGTGCCACGCAATGCTGGGGTGGGCTACCCCGTGGGCACCGTCCGTGCCCTGGACAGTGACTTTGGGGAGAGTGGGCGCCTCACTTATGAGATTGTGGAAGGCAATGAGGAGCACCTCTTTGAAATGGACCCCACTAGCGGTGAGATACGCACCTTGCACCCCTACTGGGAGGAGCTCAGCCCTGTGGCTGAACTGGTGGTAAAAGTCAGTGACCATGGCAAGCCCAGCCTCTCTGCGGTGGCCAAGCTCATTGTCAGGGCCTTGGCAGGGCCCCTGCCCGAGGCTGGCGAGCCGCAGGTGAATGGCGAGCAGCATCGGCGACCACACTGGGACTTGTCGCTGCCCCTGATCGTGACGCTGAGCACTGTCTCCATCATCTTGCTGGCTGCCATGATCACTATTGCTGTGAAGTGCAAGCGAGAGAACAAGGAGATCCGCACCTATAATTGTCGCATTGCCGAGTATAGCCACCCTCAGCTGGGAGGAGGGGGAGGCAGTGGCGGGGGAGGAGGAGGCAGTGGCAGTGGAGGGGGCAAGGGCAAGAAGAAGAAGATCAGCAAGAATGACATTATGCTGGTGCCCAGTGAGGGCGAGGACAGCCGGGGCCCCCTCAATGTCATGAACGTGGTGAGCAGCCCATCCCTGGCCACCTCACCCATGTACTTTGACTACCAGACCCGCCTGCCCCTCAGCTCTCCCAGGTCTGAGGTGATGTACCTGAAGCCCGCCTCCAACAACCTGACTGTACCCCAGGGACATGTGGGCTGCCACACCAGCTTCACAGGGCAAGGGACTAACGCCAGCGAGGCTCCCCCGAGCCGGATGTCCATAATTCAGGTAGGAGACTTTTAGAATACCCTGGACCTCACTTTAGACACTGGTTTAACTTTACCTTTTGTCTGCAGTGAAATCTGCTATAAGGCACCACTGAAGGGACCAACACAAGTCACTAAAGAGAGGTGGACTTAATGAAATTGGAGCCAGACCACATCTGGCGGGTCTGGTTCTGCTGTCGCACTGGTGCTCCCTGTGTGATTTAAAAGTAAATGCCCATTGAAACAGAGTTAATGAAGTGCAAGAGAGGTGCATGTGAGAGTGCAGGCAGGCATTTAGTACATTTGGGACATGCTGGGGTACTTTCCCAAAAGATCGTCAGACAGAGGTGTGCGCTTCCATAGGTTTCACTGTACTTTGGTTTGGGGTAGAGTAGGGGGAAGGTGTTTCTGAAGCAGTCGTATAATCTGCCGTAACTCACAGGACGTGGGAGAAACTCTACACACTGAGGACATCTATTGCAACAGTGTATTATAGCCCTCCACTCCTGTATGTAAATATGAGCTATCTTTCCAAGATGTATGTTTTTTAATTTTAAAAATTTTTTCTTTAGAATATATACATAAATATTTATTTTTTTGACCCAGAACAGTATCATTGGGGCCCCATTGCCTCCTCCTCTCCCCATAAACAGCCAGACCTTCAGCACTGAAAATTCTGCTTAGTCAAATAGAAAGAAAATGTATGTGGTGATCCCTTCCTGCCCCCAAATGTTAACAAAACTCACATCCTGTCATAAAACAGCAAAACAACTAGTCAGATTTCCAGTAGCCTGAGTCAATACTGATGATTGCTTTATAGCAAAAAGACTTACATGCTCTGTCTTCTATCAAAGCTCATTTAGAAATTACAGCTGGGCTGTATTCTGCTGCCAGCTATGTCCACAATGTCCTCTGCCAACTTCTGTGAATGTGAGAAATGGCAGAATTTGGACAATTGGATGTAGGGTGCTGATCAAAAAATGAGTTAATTTTTAGCAGATAGTTTAAAGTCCAAACTCAGAAGATGTATCCCAGAGCAGTGAACTTGCAGAGTGAAGGTGAGGGCAGAACTTGGCTCCAGTTGATTTAATTTAAAGTATTCATGATTAATGCGACTTAATGTTCAAATACTACAGGTATGTTCCAAAGTGATTTTTAACATTTGGATTGAAAGCAGGCTCTGGATAATGACTATTAAATATATTTGAAATGTCATATCTGTTTTATCCTGTGGTTCTCCTAATACGCTGTTCTGAGTCATAGGGGAATGATCTGAGTGTATCAGAAGTGACACAGACTCATTTTGTGTATGCAGCTAGTGGGAAAGAAGTTGCACTGCAGACACTTCGTGTACCAAAAGAAAATTCATAATACCTTTGAGTTATCATACCCTGTGGTCTGTGAACACCGAATGTTCTAGTTGCCAGAGGTTTTAAACTAAATAAAAGTGGTCATCCATAATTGGCAGGTTAAGTAATCAAAATTCTAGTAACTGGTGGCCTGTAAATTGAATATTTATAACTGGGAAAAAAAAAAAAAAGGCTCTCTGTACAAGGTCACTGTGAACTAATCCTCAACCCACTGTTGAGTTGTGTCACAGAAACAATTTCATTTTATGCATATCATGAATTTGTGTTGCTATCAATTAGGTGAGTGGAGCAATACCTAAAATCTGAAATTGATTTTAACAAAAAGTGACACATCAGGAAGGAGTTTAGTTTAGGGCACAACCGGAGATAATTTGATTTATAATTCATGCTTTAAAAAACAAATAACTTTCAATGACACATGTTTAAGTAATGTCAACTTTTTAACTGTAAAATGGAGTTGTCAGAATGCTAAAAAAAAGAACATTTTTTTTTTCCCCACTGACAAGTGTAATAGTAACTTAAAGACAGAAAATTATACTTTCCTACAACCATGTAATGTCTATATAAAGCAATTAATTCATGTATTGATGCTACTGAGTAGTAAAGATTCAATTGTAGTGTAAAATCCCTATGGAAAATATAATTCCTTTTTTTACAGTGTTCACTGTATAATATCAATCATGATTTTTTTTTTTTCTGAGATCTATATAAAGCTAAAAGAGGAATTTCCTCCCTTAAAAAGGTGTGTTGTGGTTTCTATAAGAGTTTTTGTTATGACAACTGTGGGAAATGTTAACCGAAACTACTCATATCACATGCTGGTATATATAATGTTTCTGCTCTCTCTGAATATCTACACAGAATGGTTTGAATGTTTAGATGGTTCAGCTGGTAGATTAGGAAACATGCATTTTTCCCTAGTGAAAAACCTGTTCAAACATACTTATTGATACTATATTTTATAGTTACACTGACAAAATAAATGCACAGTTTGAGACAGAGTATTTGCCTTACATTTAGGAAAGGCCCAGACTTAAAAGTAACTAGATGTGAAAATCTGATCCTCTTCACTATAATTTTCCATTACTAAAATACGTTTTGTATTCTCCATCTCCGTATCCCTGGAGTAAATTTTTATAAAATTTGCATTTAGAATGTAGACACTACTTTGTGTCTGGTCCTGTATTTCTGACTCATGTAAAATTCAAACTGCAGACTTAGAGAGAAATAGTAAAGGATCAATCCTCTCTCTGGATCTACTCTATCCTTAATCACTCCAGGAAACCTGTCTCTGGTAAAGTAAATTGCACAGTTAGGAATCAAAGGTATAGACACTGGAAACAAGATACAGAATCCAAACAGCTGCTTTATCACCTCCTTCCATTAGTCAGTTCAGAAAAGCAGTTTTCTTTGTTGCTTCAGTAAGGGAAAAGTAAATGATTGTGTAAGTGTTTTCTAGCAATTACTGTGGTTTCTCCAGAAATATTACTGAACCACGACAATCTCACATTATATAATTCATACAAGGGTACTGCTTTTCTTCACTCTCATTTTCTCAACAAGTGTTTAATGGCAGAATTCCCTAGCAGGAGCCTATTATTAAAATGTAATGGTTTTATATATATATATATATATATTTACATATATATCTACAGATATGTATACATGTGCTAAATATGGTACTATTATTTAGTACATCCAATTGAGTCTATAAATATTTAAAATCAAATCAATAATTTCTTTCCCAGTAAGACCCAAATTTTGTCACTCTTACTAGGAGTGAATAACTCTTCTTGCTTTGCAGTAAGAGCTAGTAAACTTGATAGGCTTTATGATTCCCTTATTTCTCATGAATAGTATTTTATTCTACAGATAGTCCAATTTATATCAATGAACACCTGTGGAATAAGTGTTACTTAGTGACTCTGGATTTCAGCCTGACCCAACATGACCAGCAATTGAATAATATGCTGCCTGATATGTGTAATAGGAGTGTAATCTTGCTTCCCTTTAAGTTACTTCTGTTACACATTAGTCACACACTTTAACAATTTGTGTGTTTACTCACTACTTTGTAGCATCCAGCTATGAGCGATGGTTGCATGTGTTACTTATATGAGTCAATGAACTACTTCAGCACCATAAAAATCAAATAATTTAAACATGTGTACATACATATAAGTATAAAATTTTGGATGGATAGTCAAGGATGCAGTATACCTCCAGCTTTTATTGGCACAAGAGACTTGCAAGTGCTTAGAGCCCTGGAAAATAGACCATTTGTGATTTGATGTGCCCATGAGGTTCATGTGTATGAAGAATAATGTTTAGTAACTTGTTGGGAAGCTACAACAACTACACTTTAGCATGTTCTGTTGCTTTTTTAACATCAGCAATCATGTTCTAAACATACTTTAGAAACAGTGTGTTCAATGGGTAAGTCAGTTAAAAATCTTTAAATATAGGCCAGTGCTATACAATTCTCATTGCCAAATTTGAAATTCCATGTGATCTTTGAGTCACTTAAGGCTCAAACTATTCATTTTTATTGGGGAGAAAAAAGAGGAAAGCAGGAGAAAATGGAAAATCTACATGTCTGAAAGAAGATTTCTGTACACTCTAGACCTTAAAGACTACTGGGCAAGTCCTGTCTGTCCCATTCTGATGAGTAAATCAAGCTGACCTACTCACCTAACTAAGAGAAACAGAATTTTGCTTTACTTAGAAGATCAAACACTAGAAAAAGAAATATGTACAAACATGCACATATATGTTCATATATCTCTTACTGAAAGATTCTGTTAATCAGTTCACCTTTCCGTGGGTGAACAAGTCACAGTTTCTTCTTGCACGTTTCCAATAAATAAAAGACTGGATGGATAACGGGAAACAAATAGGTTCTGGAAATAGGTCCCTCTAAGTGACATAACTGTAGTGTAGAAAAATATCTACATATGCAAGGGGTGTTGATTGTCCCAGGGTTTATTTATTATACTTGTGGTGCAACTTGGAGAGGTTTGTAAATATATCAGGAATGAAATAGGAGTAAATAAAGCGAGGGTCACAGTTTATGCTAAACAACAGCTGAAAAAGAGTGATTGTGTTACAAGAAGCTCTCAAGCTGGGAATCACCATAGCTGCTGTACTAGGCAGTCTTGTATCTTTTTAAGATAAAGTACAGATCATTCTTAATACTTCAGGCACCTGATGTTTATGATGTGTCAACAGATTACTGTCAAGTCCCAGTGCAGCTTCATCGCCAGTTGTCTAGTAGTACCTAAGAAAATAGAGTCTTAAGGGGATATGAAAACATAAGCTATATTAGTGCTGCTCTGTCTTTAGGTATACTATTCCATGCGTTACTTTGGGAAACTTCAGCTCAGAAATTTCAAGACTGCAAAACGAAATCTGCATCTGCTGCAGTGTAAGGAGAAGCAGCTTTCTGCACAGAAGTTGCAGTCATTCTCAGTGGTTTAAATTCCTATCTGAAAATAGAGGTGGTTGGTGGGTTTTTTTTGTTTGTTTGTTTTAATTATTTATTTTTTAAATTTTATTTCTATATCTTCTGCTGCAAATGAGGAATAATATTCTCTCTCACTACATCTAGCAGAAATTAACATTTGACAGAACACCGGGGCAGTTCTCCACATTTTCAAGTTTGCAGGTTCTAGCTCTATAATTTCTAAAATGTTGCAGCTCCATATTCTACGGCTGTATCTAAGAACACTATATTGTCATCAGATGAATCTTCAGGACTACCTGATTAAGATGCATTATGGTAGTTTTTACAGTGTTTTGCAAGGTTAGATATCTTGTGAAGTTACTCCTGTAAAAGTTATCATTGTGTAAATGCAGTCTGCAGTTAGCATGATTTTGTGTAACATCATGCTATAGCTTCAGTTTTACATATTCAATGAAGCCAGTTCTGGGCTTGGCTGTGTAAGAATTTCAGGATGTGATATTTTCTATATTTTTGTAAAGTATTATTTCATTTTTTGTCAAGATACGGCATAGTATTGTGGCACAAAGTATACATATTTTAGGACCAGATCTGGCAACATGCTGGTCACTATGGCATCTGCCCTGGCTGCTGAAATAGGCAGAGGAAGAAGAATTGGGCTATTTTGTGTTACATCTGCTCTGGTCTTGATCTTGAGCTCCTCACAGTATTGTTTATAGAAATATTATTTCAAAAGGATAATTCCTGATATATATGCCCATATGAGATCTAAAGAACTTTCCAAGATGAAATGTTATAATATAGCACAATGAACATACTAAAGAAAAAGACAATTTAGGAATCTGAAGTAGAACATTGTTATTATGAGAAAGAAATTTATATTGCCAGAACAGAAGTTCTCATTAACCAATAAATTAATAATAATAATTTCTCTGTAGAATTTGCTGTTTTATAAAGTATGAGTGGAAGAAAGTTAGTGCAGCCAAAATAAAAGACATGAAGCAAGTCAGACAGGATTTACTGCTCTCAATGGCACTTAGAGTTGTTTGAGCTTTCCTCATCTTGGTGCTCACTGTCACTGCCTAGTCTTAAAGTGGGAAAATCCGCACATATTTGTGATTACTGGTGCAATTTCAATAACTGATCCTTTGAACTTTGGTCTTCTAACAATAGATTTGGCCAGGTTTGTGTTATCCTTACCCACGTTGATGAAAAGACCTGTTCTTACTCATATTTCAGTTAATAACACAATTTCGACTTCAGCAATGATTTCAGTAGTTCAAGAGTAAATTGTGACTAAGAGCCTTACAGACTGCAGTTAAGAATAATATGATTGGGCCCTTTATTTTTAGATTTCAGCTTTTTGTGATGTTTTCTTACAGCTTCTTTACAAACAATTAAGGAGTCTGGAATTTAGAAGATTTTCTAACTATGATGTGAACAGTAACATAGTAAGTTGTGCAGCTGAAAGAAGAAATCAAAGACTATTAAACATACTGCTGAACATACATTTTCAAATGTTTTGATATATTTTTGAAAGTGTGCATAATACAACATTATTCTTAAAATTCAGGAAATATTGTTACATGGCAAATTATTATTAGACACATGTAAAATGTTTGCAAATATCACTTTTTATTAAGAAAGTATGGATACCACCTGACTTCTCTGATGAAGCAAGAATGTAATTAAAAGAGAACTTCCTGAGTCACAACATTTGGCTGTAAACCAGTAGGGGTTTTATTTTATAATAATAATAAAAAAATTCTTTTTTCTCCAGCGTTTTTTCTATCCCTTTCACTACCTTTCTCCCCAGAAAACATTAACGTCCTGGGTAATACATACACATATGTTTTTAAAGATCCTGCTTGATTTCTCTTTCTTTTATTGTTTCTACAGAAGTTAAAATGTCTTGTCAAATAAATTTTAGGTTTTTCCTGTGCAAGGCATTTAAGTATAAAAATTACAAGTTTATGTGCTCTTGTCTTCTTCTGAATAAAGCATATAGGATGCATGGCAGAGGTCTTGAGATACCTCTTGAAGACTGAGGAGTGCCTGCACGTATAAAGAAAAGACATTTTGACACTAGTATTAGTATTTTCCAACAGGTAAGAATTTTCTGTGAAAAGAACTTAAACAATGATTTGTTGACCGGAGCAGAAACACAGCTCTGTTTTTATCTTTAAAAGTATAGAAGCAATCCTTTGATGTCAAGAGGTCAGAGTCGAGCAGTTGGGACACACTTTTGCAGCAGATAGCCTGAAAGCTTTATACTTTCAATTGTATCTCTACTTCAGCTGTAAGAACACAAGTGGTGAAATTAATGCTAAAGGGTTCAAGAATATAGGAAACAAGTGTAACTCTCTGGGGACTGCAGGCTGTTACCTAAATGGAAAAAAACCCACAAACCTAACCAGAAAAAATAAAAGGTACTAGGAAGATAGTGGCAAAATTTTGGGGAAAATTTCCTTGAGTTTAAGTGTTTGAATTGTTATGTTTTTAAGGGAGCAACAGGGAGATTAACCAGTTGTTGCTGCTTTCGCTGATAGGATGATATGGAATGGAGTAGTGTACAGCCTGCCATAAATCTTAGGCAGGATACGTTCTAAGCCCTAGTAATATATTTGTCATTATCTTTTTAGTGCAACCTTTGTTTTTCATTCTGCTGTAGACTTTTTTATTTTTTTAACGGAAGAAGATTCTGGATTAATTACTCTAAATCCTATGAGAAAAAAACCCAGATAAATTATTAACCATTTTAGATAAAATACTCAGTATTAAGTACTACATTCAAGAACAAGCAAATTCATATGAATGTCCCTGTTAATTAGGATATTAGGCAGTGCTTTAAATAACCTCCTTGAGCAGTCATATATTTTCTAGCTAAATCCCAAAGGCTGCTGATACAATTCCTACTTATTAAGGTCACAAGAAGCATCTCTTTCTTCTACTGAATTGCTTCCACTAGTTAGTGTTGTTACCTGTACAGAAGGGATAGCATTAAGATCAATTCAGCTCCCACTTGAGATGAGAGGATAGCTCCTATTTTGGGGCTGTGTCCTGAAAATTGAGAATCCCTCTACATAAAAAGATATTACTGCATAGTGTCAGCCAATTATTAGTGTTACTTGTACAGGACAGCATAAAGATCAATTTGCATCTCACTTCTGTGCAGTAAGGGGTTATCTCCTCTTTCAGCCCTCAAGACAATCAGTCCCATGCTGATCTTTTTTCAATTTAGTATGCTATAAGTGATCTAGGCAAGTAAAATCCTTCAAGTGAACAGTGTTCTGTTTCAGCCATGGACCTTTCTACTGGCTTTGTGATACACGTATCAGATCAGAGTTCCTTTGGTTTATAAAATTCTTCTACCTGAAGTTTCTAATCACATCCTGATCCCTGCTGGGTGGTTACATGCTGCAGTCTCCATGGCATGCAAAGGAGAACTCTAAAGAGGAAAGGAAAAGTCTTGTTATGAGATACAAATGCACAATTTCAGCTGTGTAGGTGGGACCTCTGATCGATGCATTGTAAATTCTTGCAGTGATAGACATGTGAAATTAGTTTCAGGCAGTGTTTCAGACCATCTATTGATATATGTGTGACATGCTTCTATTTGCCTGTACTAGTTCTAGTGACACTATGATTACTGGTATTTGCAGTCCTTGCCCTGGAACACTTCCAGGCAGTTTTATTGTATTGAAATGGCTCTTACAGTTCATTGAGCATCCAGCATAACACTGCTGAATATGATTGGCGCGTTTGCATATATTTATTAAAAAAAAAATCAGGCAGTTAAACTGCATAATTATGGGAAAACGAATCATAACAATAAAAGACCATTTAAGTTAACAAGCTTTGTGATCAAAGGATAAATACAGGTTGGATAAATGAGACTCTAGATGTAACTAATCTACATAAATAGGATTTGGTCTGATTAGGGGAAAGGAATATATTAAAATAATCTAAGGTATTAAAAAGGCATTTTCTTTCAGTACTGTTATAACATCTAGATTTATTTCATCATATTTTTCACATTTCTACTAAAAAAACCCCAACCCTCTGTAAAGGGATAAACTACTTTTATGTGGTTTTATTTCTTGATTAGCAATGTTCACAGTGCAAAGACATTCTGAACTAACACAAGTGAACAAAAGTAACTTCGTAAGTTTTCATTCTAGTTTGAATGCATCATGTGTCAGAAACCTTAAACATTTTTTTAGTGTCTTAATTTTAACATTTTTAATGTTGCAATGTTTTTTGATTGATTTTTAATTAAAGAAAAACATTAAAGGGAACATTTAAAGGACAATTTCTTGTTTACTGTCTTTATCAGCAGAGAGCAGCCTTTGTAGTGTTTGAAAGCTGGTGCATTAAAAATCAATTTCAAGTCTTCAAAGCTATAAACTCTTGCTTGCTTTGTAGATATATACCGTTTTTAAAATCATTGGAAACACACTTGACAATTGAATTAAAAACAAAAGGTAAATAATGGCTTCATTGAAATTTGAAGGATTTTAATGTATTTTTAATAATAGCTACAGGATTTTTTATAGAGAGCAGATATTTGAATCACAATTTATAGCTTTTAAACGTATAATTTATTCCTAAAGACAGTTATGTGTATTCTTTTATTAATAGATTTTTGTTTCAAACTTCTGTTAGTGTTATTCTGTTGTTTTTAATGAATGTCATAATTCCAACACAGAACATGTCAGTCAGGTTTTTTACTATATTTCTGTCTTGTTCTTTGCTGATTGCTAAGCAACCACTTATGGCTAAGATTGTTTAGCTACGACTCAGTTTAAAAAAAAGGTGAGCTGAAGTGGGCTAAACAAATTTTGATAAATTCTCAATGAAAATATTGAAATTCAATACAATTTTAGAAGTTAAAAAATAAAACCAAACACACTTCAGATTCAGCACCTGGGCTTTGTTTCTACTGGTATTGAGGAAAAGTCTGCTTTTCTACAAATCGAGAAAGAGCAGGATTATGTCCTTAACCAGTGCATAAGTAATTTTGAGGCCTATGGAAACTAACTTATATATGTATAATTTCAACAGTATTATGTCTTTCAAGACATGAGCATTAAAACACTTATTCAGTGAATATTCTATTTTAGGTAAATAGCACCACTGAATTAAATAGATCGTTTACAGGAGTGGAGTTGCTGATGTGCGTAAGCATGTGCAGAATTCAGCCCAGAATCTGTGAGTCTGTGTTAGGGGAACTGCTGCTCCCTGTTGCTTCTCTCCTTTGCTTTAAAAACACTGCAAAGCTGCAAAAGCTGTTCATTTCACTTAGCCTTCAACTGCATTCTCTAGTACTCTATTGAGATAGTCCTGATGTCTGAATATTTGATATTTTTCCTTTTCGAATAGACTTGTGTAATTCAATATGCAGATTTGAAGATCATAAAAACAATCCTGCTTTGATGATCATGAGCAAGATTATCCAGCCACAGCTGTAAAGTGCCAAGTGTGTTCTTTTCTGATCTCGTCATTTGATCCACTGAAATGATGAAAATAAGAATATAGTGAAATTTAGATTGCTTAGGAAATAATGAATTTAAAAAACATTTAAAAATGGCAGCCACAAAGCCTTAGAAACTATTTGTATCCCTAGATTGTATGTCAGTAATATAACCGTGTGTATGAATGCGTATGTGGACATACATAGATAAGAGTGCAGCATAGATTCAAAAGAACTCTCTAGCTGGATAAAAGGCATTATTGACAACAAAAGTATATCTATTTTTTTTGGATATTGTGTATGATCTATACATAGCTGTGTAACAGTGTGTTGGAAGATGCTGTCAATCTGCAACTTTTGCTACAACCTAGAAAGCATCAAGTTTAGAGACAAATGCTGCTGTCACTTTTTTCCTGAGGCAAGAGTATAGGTAAGGAAGGACCTCATTTTCCACTTCATGGTGGAAGTTATATATCTTGCTTAAAACCGTGTATCCTGATATCAGACTTCAGGATTGAGAATAATGATGAAAAGGAGGTATGTCATGTGACACACAAGAATAATCAGCACTCAATTGCTTCCATCAGCTGTGTTAGGTATTAAAAAGCATGCAGTAATTTGCATCTCATGGCTCTGAGGCAAGGAACATATCAGTCAGCTTTGTAGCCATGGGGTGAAAAAGAGGGGAAACCAAAATGGTTTATATTATTTCTTTCAATGCATAGTCTTCATTTTGTCTAAATCTGTAAATGTGTTATGTCTGTTTAAATCACCTGTAGTTTCTTTTCAGGCCTAGGAGGATATAGTATTGCAAGGGACAGAAGTAACTGGATTAATTTATTATTTATTCATTGGCCACCATATATATAATCTTTCTCAATAGTATACATCTCATTTTTGCAATAATGTGTCCATAATAATTCCTTCAAGCATGAAGTGACTAATTTTAAGTACTTTCTTGCACTCTTTTCAAACAGGCTTCCAGAATTTTGAAGAAAACTTCAATTTCAGTTCATTTAAAATATATGTAGACCACACAGACTCTTTTCTTTATCCCTTGATACTAGCAAAGGAACCTCAGGAATGAGTAACTAGATTTCACCATTTTGACCTACTTGTTAGTCTACTTTATTTGCATGAAAGTAAAGCAAAAGAAATCTGTTTCTATTAAGTATATATAAGCTTCAGGAATTTTGGTTGGTATTGGCAAAGATCTTTAGATAAAGATAAATTGCTCGCAGTCATACTGGTCTTGCTGATACCAGTAAATGAAGAAACAGGCATACATGTTGAATAGCTGTAGGAGAAGAAGAGTTTATTTAAAGGACAGGTTTTCTGATTTAAATTTTGAGCCATAGGTTTTCTATAGTATTCTATAATAAAGACAATTACATAGTAATTTGGGTTAGAATGCATGCCCAGTTCCCCATCTCAAACCCAATTTGTTACTACCTGTGGCTATTTCTATTAAAAAAGAAGCATAATTACTATGAGTCTCAGCAGTCTAAGAGTAAATTTTTGCAATTACAATACCTCCCTTGGGCAGATGTGTGAAAATGGCAGATTAATTCCTGCCAGTATCTGTCTATTCCTTCCACATTTTTAAGGTTGCTGGTAGTTTGGATTATCGTTATATTGGTGTTGTTTGTTACGCTGTGGTTAAGGTTAAAACAGCAATCCTATGATAAATCTTTAGGAATAGGACTCTGTACCATCACCTTGGAAAGCTTCTGCACTGGAGTTTGACACATGAGATCCTAGGGTAATATCCTAATTCTATTTTAACGGAAAGTGAGTGAGTTTGGTCTTGACCTTAGCATATATTAGAAGGGTAATTTGTACTGTATTAATTTATACCTAGGAAAATTTAAACAAAGCCAACCAACAAATATTTACCCATTCTTAGGAATATACAGTGAAATTAGAGTTGCATGTGAACTGAAGGCCATATAGTAGCTCCCTAGTAATGTATGGCTTTGGTTTATTCCCAATGGTACAATGGTGTGCTTATTTAGAAAGAAGCACCAGTAAATTAAGATGGCCTTGAAATTATGCAAATGAAAAACTTTCCATGAAAATAATCTAATTCCTCTCCTAAGGAGAGAAAACAAGTTTTGAGGGTGTATAAGAGTTGTATGCAGAGGCTCCACTCCTGTAGATTACTCTCTGCAGCTAAGCACCTAACTCCATGTTGAATTCCAGTGAAGATGGGAGTTGGTGTGGCTTCATGTGGGCTCATGATCCACCTGCAGGGAGCAGCATTAGTCTGTGTTCACCATTATCTGGTTTGAATATTCAGGAAGAACAGTATGAACAATCTTAACAAGTTGGGGTTTTTTTCCCCTTTGCATGAGTTTTTGTTTGGAATTTTTTGTGCTGTACTTGTCATACTTCTTTTCCTGTTTTGAAAGAAACTTCCCCCTCCCCCTCCCCCTCCCCCCCTTCTAAATGTTGTCTTGGGGACTTTAGTAATGTGGATTTCATTCAGAGGATGTTGCATTAACTATTTTTTTGAAAGTTCATGGCTAAAAACATAAACAAAACATTAAAATACATATGCATCTTTCATTTGCAGTTGCATGTATTCTCTTTCAAAAAGGTGTTCAGATGCTGGATGAGCATCCTACTAATTAGATACAGAGGCAAACCCATAATTTAATCACTGTATTCTAACTAGCCCCTCATTCAAGTATTAGCATTCACGTTAAGTCTCTCTATCCCTTGTGAAACGGAGCAGTGTCCTAGATGTTGACAAACACCACCGGTTTAGAACAGAAAGAAGACTTTTTCTAACCCTGGAATCTTTGCAGAGAACATTGCTTATGTAGATCTTCCTTATCTTAACAGCAAAATCTGATTTAAGACTCTTGAAATAGCAAGATGTACTGAAAGGGGTAAGCCAGAACTTTTTTTTTTTTCCCCAGGCTGTTACAAATTTGTGGGTCAAAGTCAGCCCTTAAAGACCTATGAGTTTATAGATTACCCCTAGATAAGTAGGGACCCCTAGATAAATGGGTGTTGTGTTCTAAATGAGGTGATCCTATAAAAAATGTTAACTTCCTTTTTGCTTCTGAATCAACTTTATATAGACTCCTGCATGAAGACACTGCAGGAGGCTAACACTGAAGTGACAGAGTTGTGGATGGTTATACAAAACCCTATAACCAAAAGACCTTATTTTTTTCTGATGAAGGCTACGTGACCACTGCTACTATATTTGATCAAACTTTGCATTTTATGAAGTACCTCATCATAGGCACACGACGGTTATGGCTTTAAAATATATTTAGGGACCGAACTTCTTGCTAAATTTGTGAAAGCCTAAATTATTTATCTTATGTCACAAATAATAAATCAACTCATCACCATTTTACAGTTGAAAATCTCCTTGCACCAGCATGTAAGGCTGTAAAGTTTGATGATCTACTATTCTGCTATAAATTCATCCATTATTTTGGCAGCATACTTTGCAGTGTGTCTTTTTCTAGAGCTAAGAAGAAATAATTATGCAAAGGTATTTGTGTGAAAGTAGGGCTTTGTATAGAATCCCTTGTTGGGGAATTTTAGCAAAATATTGAAATAAATAGTTGTGTGTCCAAAATAAGAAATTAGACAGAAGGTAATAATGTAAATGTTAACATCTGCAATTTTCTTCCTAATTCCTAAGGAATTTAAGTGAATCATCACTTTTCTGAGAAAGGATTTTAAGAAGAGGAAGGGGATAAAGTTGCAGCTTTTAAGGAAAAGGAAGTGATCTAGATTTACTTCTGTTCTTCTGATCGTCACTTAGGAAGAAAGTTTCAGAGTTCCTCTGTATGTGTGTTTTCTGTGCAGACAGACATCAGAATCAAGTTCTTTATCTTCACTGCAGGTTTTTTTTTCACTCTTTAGGGAAGAAACATAGAACCGGAGTCTTCTTGTGCCACATACAGTGTTTGCTGCCTAGCTAATCACCTTTCCTTGTCACTGCCATTACAAATCTCTTTAAATGACATCTATAGAGAAGACCATATGCTGGAGTAAAGGAATATTAAGTTTAAGAGTTTCTTCTCATTTTCTATCACTATTGTAATCTTATTCCTGCTCCTTTGCAGCTTTCTTCAGCATACAACATATGTATCTGTGGGAATGTAGCACGCTATGTAAAGACTTGCTTATCCAATAATTGAAGTAAGCAGACTGATCCAAGGGCTATTGAAAACAATTTGAAAACATCCATTGATTTCAGCAGACCTCAGGTCATGGCTTGTGGGAGTTTCATTGTTGCCTTCAGTGAAAGTGTGGGTTGGACAGAGAACGTAAACACAGTGGATAGATGTTAACACAAACTTTAACAAATTTAAAATATCCAGTGTCTCTGTTTCCTCTTACTAATACTGTGAGTACAAAACAATTTGTCACTGTTAAAAGACCATAATGTGATCTCCTTCTCCATCATATAGTACTGCAGTGTTTATAATCTTTTATCTGTTCAGAAAACATTTGTGTTATATTGCTCTCAAAAACAGCAGTGGTAAGAATAGGAGAAGTTCTACAACACTTAATGGCTTCACTGAAAATTCCGGCAGAGTAAGAGCTTTCGGATATGTCTCAAAATTAAAAATAAAATGCCCGGAGCTCACAATTGCACTGTACAATCTCTAAGGTTCTTTCTATACAGCAAAAAGGATTCTAAACACAAGGAGAGAAAAATATTTTTGAAACTGTAACAGACACTTTGATAAACTCCTTAAATTTCAAGGCACTATTTTTTAAAGTTAATTTTAATATCTTAATTTCCAGGCCTCATATTTAACATATGGATTAAATGAAAAATAATTAAAAAAAAAAAAATCCCAAGTGCTATCAAAGTTGCACTCCCAAATGTATTGCTATTTTGAGTTCATGGTATGATATTCTTAAAATGAGCTGGATATTGTGGTAAGTGCAGATTTCATTCTAGTTAGCTAATTGTAGTTGAGTCTCTTATGCAGTAAACATAATATCTGTTAGGAATACGAAGGTAGACTAAACATGGTGGAAGCCATGGATAAAAGGTGCATTAAAGCGTTTCAAATTCAATCATTAGGTTTCATTGCACCCATCTGCTACCAGAAAATATAATTGGCAACTTGATTCATTGACCTTTAACTGTCATTTTGGACCATGTTTTTTTATATCCATAGTTTCAAGTTAGTCCTAGAGAGTTAATTTGATAAGAGAATACCCGGTACATTTTAATGCAATTATTATTATTATTTTTTTTTTTTTTTAAGCAGAAGTGTTTGGGTTTTTTTTATATAATCAGGTTTAATGGTCTGTTGTATATTCTGCTAATCCAGTCAAAGTAGTTATTTAATATTGAAAAAGTAGTTATTTAATATTGAATGTGTTTAAAAGCAACTAATGTTCAACTTCATTAAAGCTTCTATTAAATAAAGGGCTTGCTGAACTTTTACTGTTGGGTTTTTTTGTTTGGTTGGGGTTTTTTGGTTTTCTTTGTTTGGTGGTTTGTTTTGGTTTTTGTTTGGTTTTTTTTTTTTTTTTTTCCTGCACAAACTACTCTCTCTTATTAATTATTTCCAGGGGTTTCTGTTACACTAGGATTATACTTATAAACTTCAGTTCAACCAAGATTATACAGCACAGTGCAAGGACTAAATTATTGAAATTATGGAGTGCTTCATATTTTGTCCCTAAAATGCATTTTACCTCTTTCCTTTTTTTTTCTGCAGAAAATATTATCTTTGCAGGTAGGGTGGAGTGCACACATCTCTTAGCACTTCTATATGTGTGGCACACAAGTAGACTGTCTTATAAAATAGCGGTGTTACTTAGAGCAAGCAGAAAAGATAATGTGATAAATGAGGATGATTTAATGTTTTCTCAGCAATGGTAAACAATTATACTATTCTGTCATCAGAAGTTTATATAATGGAAAACATGATTACATGTGTTTCTTTACACAACAGGATACAATTCCTGAAATATTTATGTAATATAGAGACAGATGTATGTAACTTGACCTTATAATCCCATTTCACAGCTTTCCCAAATACTGGGGAGCTCAATAAATAGGAAGCCGATTATATTGGCAGTATAACTCCATTAATAGGATTCAGATTTGCCTTATTGACAAGCCAGTACTGTTAATATGATACAGTATATTAAATTGACAGGAAAACTGGAGCGATAGAATGTATCTGCAGCCTAATTGACAGGGAAGCTCTTTCAAAAGGTTCTTAATGTGGTTTTTATTGACAGAGCAGCTTCAGTAAGTACATATCATTGGTGAACAGTGTAAATATATTGGCTGTAACTGTACTAGCAGATTCAGTTGAAGTAGTTATTGTTCTGTTTTCCCATAGTTACATCTTTACTTTGATATGTCGTATCAAGCTCTCGCATAAGATCTTCATGAATGCCTCTTAAAGCACCAGTTGAACTGCACTGCTCACAGGCATCTGACAAGTTGTGAATTATTTTAAATGTGTTAATCATTTTTAAATGAATAGAGGCAATACAGAGCAATGCAATAATATGTCATGAATTTCATTATGTTTATTTATTGACGTTGTGATAGCAGAAACAGAGCTATTGTACTTTCAGCTCGAGCTCTTTATGTGGTGTGATGTTTGGCACTTCTTCTTATGTTCTGATCTTGCACCTTCTCCAAAATGTAGTTCATCTTAAGACCTCATATTACAATCACATTTTCCTAGACTGATTTGACAGCTTTCCACATTCTCTTCCCAGATAATTTTATTAGATGCTTACATTTAATGTTTCTAAAATATAAAATGAAAGAAGGCTCAGAAACCTGAAACCGCTGTGAAACAAACAGCGATTCAAGTTTGGTCCAGAAAAAATACTTGATTCCTTTTCAGTAGAAGGAAGTTTTGGGTTCAGCTTCCACGCTTAGTTCTATCTTTCTTAGAGAGAAAAGTTTGCATTTAAACATATTTCCTGTATCTGCTCTGTCAGAGGAGTTACAGCCTTTTTTATGCAGACTTCCCCACTGAAGAAGAGGCAAACTTGTTCCTGAAAATCTTCAATATTTTAGTCCATATTTTAAAAAAGTCTGATCAGGGTCTGGTGTCACCCCATCTTTTGAGTGTCTGTTAAGTCTACTTTTTTACCAAGGTCACTTAAACATAATTGTCTCTATAGTGATCTTTTTAGCTTCATCCTTCAGGCTTGATGCAACCGTCAGTGAACGGATAGGAAGTTTGCATGTGCATTGTGATTTCTGATCATTGCACTGTATTATGTCCCCGTAGTCCAGGCTTCTGTCTTCTTTTGTGCCTTGTACTTCGCAGAGTAAAGTCTTGTAAAAATTTAAGAAACAACTCTTATTAGTAAGCCAGTAGTACAAACACAACTGAAATATCTACAATACCTGAATATGACCAGTTAAGCAACAAATCAATAATAATGTTTTTGGTAAAAAATATGGTACCTGCTAAGAAAAAATAGTACATAGACCAGGACATCAAATGGGGAGAATGTGCACTCCTTCACTTACAGGAAAGGATGGTAATCTCTATCGCCAGAGTTTCACTTTTCAGAAGTCACTGTGCATTTGACTGAATAGCTCAGGACAACATCACAGTTTTGCTTTTCTCATTCATGAGAAAGAAAACACAAGCCACCAACACAACGAGCAGTACAGCAGCCTGGAGAATGATATTGCCTTATGGATCGGACTGCTTTTGTTGCCCTGTGTTTTTAGTGTGCTTTAAAGGATGTTACACATCAGAAATTCACATAAACGCACTAGTAGGTCATATGTATGGTCTAGTAACACCATAATACATATTTTGCAGCAGGTGTGAAACTTCCCAAATATGTATATGTCATATAAACTATGTCTCAAGAACATTTTCAAAAGAATGAGAACAGAGAGCCCATATTAGGACAGGATTTATTAAATTGTGTTAAAGCAGCCTATTTCATTTTGTCCTTTAAAAGGTAGAATAAATTATTAACGCGTATGACCAATTAGGGTATTTCATGTATTTATTTATTTATTTATTTATTTATTTATTTATTTATTTATTTGCTATTGGGTTAAAACATTTGCTTAATAAAGAAAGTCTGGTGAAATAAAAACCCGCTACTTCAGACTAAGTCTATACACTAACTGGCAGTCTTATACTGAGGAGTCTTTGTGAAATATTGTACTATGTTCAACACAAACTGTTCCTAACAAAATGAAGACAATTGTCTGCTCTTTCAAAACTAGATTTGGCAGAATACAATTCTTTTGTCTTGAAAAATGATTGTCATTATAAGATCTTTGTTTTATGGGGGAAGGGTGAATAGTCAGAATTAAGTTTTTCAAGAAAAGACACAGAAGATGCCTGAGTTAGATCTTAAGTGGCAGACTGATGAAGGGGAGAGATGTTTAATTTCATTTTTGCATTTAATGTTTAATTAAAAAGAAGTTAGAGTCACCAAAGACTTTTAGCTTTATTATAGTTCCAGGTATGAAGACCTACATAAGATGGAGTTGCACTGAATAATTTCTGAAAATACTTGTTCTTTTAATTATGAGAATAAATTCTGAATATTCTAGTAACCTAATATTCATAGATCTGATTAATGTTTAAGACCTTTTTTTTACATTTCAGTATACATCTTCCCCTAATATGCCAGTTGTTTCTTTGAATAATTTGTCAAGAATATTTAAATATTGCATTTCTCTCTCCCGTCCCTTCTCTTTCTCTCTCTTTCCCCATTTTTTTCTTTGTAGTCATGTTTAGTCTAAGACTTCTTATTTTTTTCTAATTTTATTCAAACAGTATGGAATACACCAAAGATTACTAGATATCTTCAGAGTTGTGGTGTAATAAAGGTTTTGATTGAAAAGAAAAAAACAGGATTAGCTAGGAACCTCTGATTTTTAATAGGCTTTTTATAGATTTTTTTGAAAATAAAAGCCTTGTGAAGTCCTCTACTGTTGTCTTACTGAGATACAGTAGAATCCATGAAATCTGACTGATTAATATGGGGCTGTAACTTTAATTCTGACTTCTTTTGAAAAAATATATGTTTGTACAGAGCCACAGTGTAATTCCTTTCTATTTGTAAAAATATTAAACACTTCAACAGAAGTAAACATATATACTTTGTGAACATGAACTTATTAAAAAAAAAAAGAGATTATATAAGGTTAAGGTATCCTATGAAGAATTTGTTTGTGATACTCTGTTCTTGGCCGTAAGTTTTCATTTTCCTTTCTCTAAACTTTCAGAAATCATAGCCATTCCAGAATTAATTAGTAAAACCTTAACAGCTGACTTTCAAACTGCTGAACGGTTTTAACTTGAATTTATAAAATTCAGTATTCCAGACTCACCATATGAAAGCAATACTTAGCAACAGTTGCATTTTATCTAAGCCCCTGTGTGGTCTTAATATGCAACATCTAACACCTGTAATAGAATGAATGGTTTTACAGACAGTAAACAATAGCACTTGAAGGATGTTCTACATGTTGTTCATGCAAACACCGGCCAGTAAATGATTCTTCAAGTCACATTATTAGACTGTAGCAATTATACTGTCACATCTGAAACCCCATACCGGTAAAAATATATTTTGCATGGGTTTAATTTTCCTGTTCTTTTACTTTCCTCCTCCTCAACTCCCAGATGAAAACGGTAACATAATCAAATGATATTTTTGGAAAGGTGGCAACCTTTTTTTAAAAAAAATTGCTAGCTTTTGAAAGGCTAATATGCATTCTGATCTCTTTCAAAATGGCATTTTTTATGAGCTTCATGCTTCTGAGAAAGTTGTATTAAACGTGTAAAGAAATTCTCATGAATTTTTCTGTAAAATTGCAGTAATGGCGATTTTCTAAAAATTTCAGATTTACTATTGGGGCATATATTAGGACACATAGATGGAAGAACGTATTTTTAAAGGGCTGTTTTAGCAACTGTGAAAAGATGTATCTGTTGAATGGTTTAGCACCATAATCTCATTGGAAATTAACTGTTTCCATGGATGTGTAAAAATGAGCCATAGAAACAGGACCTCATCTCTAGGGAAGTTATGGAGAGTTAGGTTGACATCACAGACCTTAAAATTCTGTATTATCTAACCAGGGAAGTGGACAGTTCTGCTTTAGCTTTAGTTTTAGAGGTCATTTGTTCCAGTGTGGTTTATTCCTACTGAAGGACTTGTATTTTAACAGTCTGTGACCTAATTGATACTCTAGCCCTCAACCTTGAATCACAGAGACAGAAAACATCTCTTTAATATTTAACTCTGGTGACTTTTAAAGATGATTTTTTTCTGAGGGTTTTCATGGGATAGGGTGAGGGTGGAGCTTGTTTTATTTTGTTCTTCAGGTGGTTAATGGTGCTGGCATTTGAGTAACTTTTGGTTATTTATCAGGGGATTGTAATTCCATGTAATTCACTTCTGATACAGTGCATCTTACTTAGCTTCAGAGAAAGTAATCTCCAGGAACAACATGTACCTAAAGCTAGATGCTCATAACATGATGAATACCTTGTATGTCTCTAATGCTTACAGAGGGATCTTAGCTGATGAGCTTAGAGTAGGTGTCTACCTTTTATATGGTTATCTGCAGATGAACTGAAACCTACCTTAAAACTGTAGGCAGAGAGATGTGGTGGTTCTGATTTCCTAAAAAGGGTTGTATACCCAGAGAAGAACAAAGTTTATTTGTTGTTGATAGTTTTTTAAAGTAGCACTCATTTCATAGAGTTACAGCTAAGCAGTGTAATTGGGGGAAAAAAAAGTGTTTAGGGGTGTTAGACATTCATACCTCTCTGTAATCTGTTGTGAAGTGATGCTTACATTCCTAAGATTCCTCTAAACTGCCTAGCCTTGAAATTAGTTTATTAGCCCAATTTTTGTATAGATATTATCATATGTGAAGTAATTCTCTCTGCTGCCTAATCTCAGAGTGCTCCGATATAGCTCAACACAAACATCATACTTTCATATTTCAGAGAATAAAGTCTAATGCTTTTAGAGCAGGAGAAAAAGAATTAAACTCTGAGCTCCGTGGCTGTATATGGTTATCAAGTATTTACATCTGTTCTTTTGCAGCAATGAACTCACTGTAAGATGGTATACAGTAAGATGTTTGTATTGCTGCAAACTACAATGTGAAGGAAATCGGTCGAATTGTTATTGCGTTAAAGATCGTTAATTACTACCATAAATACAGAATTTCTCAGAAGCAGCTCTCATTTTTAGGACAGCAGCTAATATGTGGTCATAACTTGTATTTTAAAATTTATATCTTGTCTAGTCCAGGGTGTGTGAAATGATTTTTTTACTATGAAAAAGCAGAAACGAAAGTCTGACCACTTCTTACTGTGGTCCAGCTATTTGCACCACATTTAAGGAGGTGCTATAATTAATTCCAGGACAAAAGTCTGACTTGTCCAATGGCAGAGAATTGATGAAAAGGCAGTTTATAGTGGGCAGTTTGCCTGAAAATGATGTGAAAAATGGAAATGTTGATTCTAATGGCAGCTGTGTTTAGGAGGAGGCAGATTTCCCATGTAAGTAAAAGCATAAAGTCAGTTTTCCTGGGCATCTATAGTTGAGATATTAGACCTAGAAAATAGGCATGAGTTCTGCAATTGTAAAGGTTTATTTGAACTGAAAAGTATCAGGTTCTGTGAGTATCATAATGACTATATGTGTATATATACATGGGGGGGATTTGCTGCACACAAAATGCATACTAGTTTACAATTTACAACAAGAAAAGAATAAATAGCAGAATTAAGGCTGCTTCCAAGAGTTGATGTGTTATATTTAAGAGATCACATATAAGAATGCTGAAATATTTATCTTTGTGTTTCCATTTCTTCTTTTCCTTTTTTCTTTTTTTCTTTTCAGTTTTTGTTTTTATAACTTGAAACATGTTAAAATTTAAGAAAAACTTTTATTCTAATTGCTTATATTAAACCCAGGATCTTGTCTGGTTTTAAGCGAAGAGCACTAAACTGCCCTCTAATTGAAGTGGCCAGATTTTTTAAAATTTGGGTACCTGTAGCTAAAATCATCAGCTTCTGAAATGCTGACTTGGAAAAACAGTGATACAACATGGAGTTTTATGTTCCAGATCTTTAGATTTCTTCTTGTCTAATATTGTTTACACTTCTTAGGCAGTATTTAAGAGCTTTCATAAGCCCATCTTTTAATAATGCTGCTGAAGAACAAGTCTAGAGTTGGACATAAACACCTAGACTTCCATATTATGTGCAGTTTTGATATGATAAAAAAATCATTTAGAATTATAGGTATAGATGCTTTACGCTGTATTGGAAAACAGATGAGTAAAACCTGGTTGTGTCACACAGGTTATCATAAAAGAAAATTCACTGATAAAATACCAGATTATTTTTGTAATGACGATGTTATGTACTCCACAGCTTAAATTAGAAACAGGTACAAAATGTGAACACGGTATGCGTTGTAACCCTAATTTTTGAAACAAAGGTTTTAGCTGGAAACAAGAAGAAAGGACAGTGTAAATTTACCTCATGAATGACAAACAGAAGATAATTCTTTATTTTCTATTCCTTCCCTAAATCACACAAGATACCCATGGTATATAAGCACATCTATTTCACGTGTACCTTGAGAGTGGCAGGTGTGTTGCAAACAACATAGACCGTTAAATTTCTAGTGTAATTTCATTCATCTTTTCCAAGCTCCAGTATTCAAACCATACAAGCCATAGCAAATATTTGTAATGACCACCTACTTATAAAACCCAAGCAAAGCTAAAAAAATGGAGTGGGACTGACAAGGAAAAGCAAATATCGAGGAGGCCAGTCACTTGTGTAAACACTTGTTGTGTGACATTAAACCTTACCTTGGGCTTTCTGCTGCATTAATCGAGCGGTTCCTGTGTTACCGATACCCTAGATGCAGTTGCAAAACTCAGAGCTTCTGTGGTGAGTGGTGTGATATGAAGTGATACGGAAAACAGTAGAAGCTCTGTCACTAGGTCAGCTGCAAGAAGTGACGTGTGTGAATGTACAGTATATGGAGTTTTGTGAAAGATGCAGTCTCTTTCTCCCAAAGAACTTCAGCTGATGATACAAGGGGAATTCAGTTCCCTTTGGCAGGACTCCAAGTTGGTCTGGATGCTGTAAATACTTCTGCTTCTACAGTTACTTAGCTCATGCTGCTAAAAATATACTCATGGCAGACTTAATGAAACTATCTTCCTTTAAAAACTACTTGTCTACAACAATCATTTAATGTTCTTGACTGCATGTATGGTTCTCATTATTCTGACATAGCTATTAATACTGATGAAAATTAAAGAGAGAAAATCCAAATATTTTCATACTTGCACTTTTCCAGTAACATTTAAGAAACTCCACAGCTGATCAACCATAAATATTCTTGATTTTTTTTGTTATTTTTTTTTTAAATTCAAGAGTAATATAGCAATGTATAAAATTGTATTAGAGCAATGAGCTTCAGAATCCCAGTAGATGATGTAATTATGACTAAAAATTAGTATTGTTAATAATTCACTTTTGTAATATGCAAAAGTAATTTTTTCTCTCATTTTCAATAACCATCAGTCTTAATATCTGACTAATGAAAAAACATAAACAGTGTCATCTGTCAGGTTACTAACAGAGAATGCCACTTATTGGAGCCTCATTGTTTACTTTAGCAGGTAATTTGTGGACCGGAATCATTTAATTGTTCTGAGCACATAATTACATGCCAGCATTTTCCAATTTAATTAAAATGTACAAATCTGAAGATTAAGGGAATTTTTGAATTATTAATCATTTCTCCTCTAGGAAATCTTGTTGCTCTGCAGGAGATTTGTCCAGTGTACAACTATACGTATTTTTTTCCTTCTCTTTCACAGACAGACAATTTTCCCGCAGAGCCCAATTACATGGGCAGCAGGCAGCAGTTTGTTCAAAGGTAAGGCCTATTAAATAACTTTCTCGGCTTCCCCATTTGCATTCTTGTCAAAATTGCTTTGCCAGAGAGTACAATTCAACTTAGAACAAGTAAATACAACTCTCTCTCTCTCTCTTTTCCTTTTTTTTTTTTTCTTTTTGTTTTCTTTTAATATGTATTTCAGTAGCTCCACGTTCAAGGATCCAGAAAGAGCCAGCTTGAGGGACAGCGGGCATGGGGACAGTGATCAGGCTGACAGTGACCAAGACACTAACAAAGGCTCCTGCTGTGACATGTCTGTTAGGGAGGCACTCAAGATGAAAACTACTTCAACTAAAAGCCAGCCACTTGAACAAGGTGAGTGAAGCCTCCAATGCTTACAAAAGCGTAAAGTTTAAGCTGTCATTATAAACCTATTAGTATTGCAGTTGCGGTTTAGCAGGGTGGAATAACCCAGTGATAATACTATCAGAGAAAACAGTAAATCTTGTAGCTAGCCCAGAGCAAAGAATGCTCAGTATCTTTCAGAATGAACATGAAATGAAACCGCAAGTATCCAAAGTAGATTTAAAAAAAAAATAAAATAAAAAAAATAGTACCTTTCTAAAATGATTAGAATACACTTTATCTCCACTGGCATTGCCTGTGATATATTATATGCAGTCCTTCTGCCAAAGCATGATTTGGAAATTCAAACTAGACATGACTGCAACAGATAAAAGAACGCCAGTCATTTACATTCCTTACATAGTTTGGAGAAGAGAAAAAGAGGCTTGGGATATCAGACAAGAGTAAAAATGGATCAGAAGATGTTTTCATTTCATGGATGTGTTTTCTTATTTGTAATGTTGATTTCACAATTAATAGTAGTGTGAGAAGTGTCAAATAATAACCTGATTTTCAGTATAATTTCATTCACATCCACTGAAGGTACCAAAGTTGAGTGTCTATGAAAGAGCTGAAATTACTTATATCAGGACAATGATAATGTTCTTTGCAAGCATTCTTTCTGACAAACAAGCATGTTTATTTCCTCAAAATTTGTGTCTAATTAATTTTTTTCCCAGATGTTTTTTATCTAATTATGAGATCTTTCATTTCAAAAGGGACACTTCTTTTTTAAAAAAGCATCAGACAGACTGAGTACTCCAGCACTGTGCGTGTTTGTTTTTTGCTTCTAGGCTGTAAGCAATAAAGAAGTGCTCCACTGAATTATTTCTAAATGTTTTATATATTTGCTATTATTTCAGTTTGCTGTGGGGAAAATTATTCGGTGTTTTGGACAGTTAAAAGATTATTAGAAGTCAGCCTTAATAAGAATCTCTATATATAATTAAGCAGAAATATAAGATTTTTATTTATTGTTGATTAATTGGACCTAGGTTTTTTGCCTCTTGGCTGAGTCTGATATGTAGTACAGTCATCAGGAAATACATGTTCAACTTCATTTTTCTGATTACATTCAGACTGCAATATAATTTTTGCTGTGTAGAATATTTAGAATACTGCAATATAATTTATTCTGTATATATTTGAAGGTTGACCTCATATATGACCTTATTTTCCAAGTAATAAATGCCAGAAAGATTATTTTCTCCTGACCTTTTGCCACAGCAACTCTCTGCTTATAATTGGACATTGATCTGTATAAAGATGCAGTACTGGACTTCTTTTTTCTTTTTTTTTTTTTTTAAAAGAAGCTTTTTGAGTGCATGTCTAATTTTCTCAGTTTAGCATAAGAAAAAGACAAAATCCCAGGAATTCTATTTATCAAGTATAGCCATGAGACACTTCTAAAATTTTAAGTTTCATTAGGAAAATGATTTACTACTCAAATTAAAATTGTGCTGTATTTTAGCAAAATACTCTATGGCCAGAGTTCATAATGTTGCATTTTTTCCAGCAACATCAAGCCCAGTTCTGGTCAAAATATAAAAAGCCTAGTAAGCAGAATAAGTCAACCATTCCTGTTGCTTATTTTCATTATCATGAGAGTTATATGAAGGTTTGCACTTATCATATGTAGACAGTGGGCCTTATTTATCAAGAAAAAACTTATTCCAGGGGCTTATATGAATTCCTCACATTCTTATTAAACATATATTGAACTATGAATGTTAAAGTACTGGTGGCCACTTAAATGCAGAAGCAGGTGTTTATGTGAATTTTCTTACTGGGGAAAAAAAAAGAGGATAGTGAGATAAACTACTATTTTTTTTTCTTTCTTTTTGTTCCTTTTCTTTTTCCCCCCAAAAATATAATTAAAAATGGTAATGATATCCATTTGTTTACTTGTATAAACACTTCCATCTCAAGTGTGCTGTAATAAAATCATTGGCATATTATGAAAACTGAACCTGCAGTGAGCACCTTAAGGGGTTACAGATCATTGCAGTAACAAATGTGGTGTAATGTGGTGTTCCAAATGAAATCAATGATCACTTGTCATTGAGCTTAGTACAATTAGGGTTCTTAGCCCAAAGTAACTCTTCTCTTTTGAAAGAAGATAAACAAAATTGCTTTCTCTAGTCATCAGCCAAGTTGAAGTAGGGTGAGCAATACAATATATATGATTAGGATAGAAAAAAGATTGCGTTTTCTTAAGAGAAAATTTGTTTTCTGGGAAAATGAGATGGACAACTTGCTAGAAACAATTGTCTCCAGAAGCAACTGAATCATTATCAGAAGTTATGGTTCTATTGTCATTCTGGGTTGTGCACAGGGATGGGAATTCACTATTTTATCATAAAGTTTCAGGCTTGATTATTGTTGTATAAAGACATTTAAAATAGTTTAACTTCTGCTATTACGACAGACCTCATCATTAGATCTTCTGACATTTTTGGAAAACAATCAGGTTTAACGGTGAATTCAGGATCTTGACTTAAGATTCCTAATTTAAAAATGAGTTAAGTTTGAGTTTGACAACCTCTGTATATAATTCCAAACACTATTTTCATGGGTCCGATTCTAAGCATGGCAGTAATAAGAATTCTAGCAGTACCAGTAGTTTAACTACAGCTTTTAGCAACTATAGCTTAGACAGCTTGAAAATTAAATGGTCGTATTGAGACAAAAATTGTGTCAGTATCACTGCAGCAATTTTGCTTCTATCAGTACTAGATAAGTAGGAACTTTTATGAAAAAATAATTTTTGTAGAGAAGACATCTTCTGATTTAAGCCTGGGATGAGAGGCAATCAAGCTTATTTTATGATTTACATTAAAATAATGAATACAGTGGATGGTAAAGCCTCACTAAGTTTACTGTTAAAATATTTGATTTCAAGGAAAATATCTCCAGGTAACAAGTTTTGTCTATTTGTGATTTTACACATTCACACAGGAAAGATAATGCAAATTAGAGATCATTATGAAATGTTTATGAAAGTTTATCACTTGGCCTCTATGGAAAGAAAGGGGAAAAACCCCAACGGCAGGAAAGTTATCAGGACAGTAACTCTTGTGTTAAAACAAGCACGTCCCATTTTAGCTATCTCAACCATATATCCTCTTGCTATGAATTCCAAGCCACTTTCTGCATAAAAATATCTAGCTGTCTCTTAAGCTTACTTATGCTATCTGAATCAGCTGTCCTACTAAGCAGCTTGTTCCATATGCCTGCTACTCTTTCAGTAGGATGGTTTTAGATAGATTTGTTTTGTTTACCTCCCTTTTTTCCACTTCTGTTGCTGAGACTTTAAATCTTATTGCTAGTTTGGACAGTTTGAGATCACCCTACTTAGAAGGCTTACAAGAATTAATAGTTTTGAATACATTTGTCAAGTTACCTGTTTATTTCACTTGAAATAACAGATATTATTCACATTTTATATTTAAATAACAGAATAATCATTTTGTTTGGTATGGTTTAAGCATAACAACAATCATCTGTATTCCTTGAAAAGATAACCAAAGCTGAAAATGATATTGTAAATCATAAGTGATATCTATAAGAAAGCAGTACACCAGCAAGTTGTACATTTTATACTTTTCTTAGTGAATCCTGAATATGTTTACCCTATAATCAGTAAAACAATGTAGAGTTATGGAATTTTCTGTAGTTACTCATAAATTGTGGCATTTTTTAGATTTTCCCAGGAATTATTCCTTCCTTTTTTTTTTTTTTCTCTCTGTGTTTTCTTTCTTTAACATGAATCTATATTGTCATGCCATTGTCAAAAACTTCCACAGGATTAAGTATCTCTAAATTTGGTAGCTTTGTTGTTGCGTTTTTGCTTTATCACTGTGCATTGCATCTTTCTTTCAACATGTTTGCTTGCTGCTCACACCTGCATCCCATAGAAGGGGTATTTCTGTATGTGCTGTTGCCTCATTAACAGCAGCATGGATCCTAAGAATAAATGAAAACTGGAGGCATCTCCTTGAAGGAAGAGCTAAGGAAACTTCATCTTTGGTGTCTGAGACTCTTCTAGGACTGTATTGCTCACCAGGCTTCTCTGTAGAACAATATTGATTTAATCTAGGATATAGGTGACTAGTATAAAAGGATTGTAATGTATCTTCAGGGAAAAAAAAGGATATATTAAACGTATCTTAAAAATAAAATACTTCTTTCTTCATTGTCACAACAAAAATACATTTGCATCACAACTGATGCTGTCCAAGATGCAACAGTCTTAGGAATGAAAACTATATCAGTGTTCTAGAATTTCCATGAAGACTGTTAATTCTTGATTTTTTCCACTGGAACATATTCACAAACTAGTCCCATAGTAACTTGTGCATTTATATTGTCAGCTTCTAAACAAGAATGACCCCTGAAATCTAGCATCCTGCATTATCCATCCACAACAGCAGTTTCTTACCAAGATTTTTTCTGAACTATCCATTGATTTTCCTGCCATAATCTTGCTTGAGTCTGTAGGATAATTAAAATCCATTCTGTTTAACTGAGTGAGAATCAGTCTAGACTGATAAGTGCAGAAAGTTCATCAAGCAAATTTCTGCTGTCTGACATCATCACCAATGCTTTCCATGCCATTGGGGATGATGGGTTCTTTTATGAGTACATCAGATTAATGAGATAATGGAAAAAGAAGATTGTGGAGAAATACTTCTTTTCAAAGTTCTGAGCTGGTGATGGCATCTGATAAGAAACTGGTGGAGTCCGGGAGTCTCCCCAGAGCTGACACAAACTGTGCAATATTTTGTTCAACACTGCTTCCTCCTGTAGTCTTTTTTTCCCTGAACAGAACATCTCCTACCACATTCTCTTTGTGCCCAGAATGTAAATAGCTGTCAGACTGCACTACTTGTTCTGACACCACCTGAGAGTCTTTATGTTCAGGACTACCATCCCTTCCAACTCTCTTACCCCTAACATCACCAGGTAAGATGCTAACTTGCTATTGTATGTCAGAACTTGCACCCAGTACTCATTCTTCACTTTGACTTGATTAATTATTATCCAGGAAAGTTACAAGAGAAACTTAATTGTATTGAGAGTCTCTTTTTCTTAGTATGACTTAGTAGTAGTATTTGTTTCTAGAACTGTATATTCTGGAAATGATTAGGTAAAGCCCCCACAAAATGAGATTATTTTGCCCCTCTCATGTGTTCTTTTCCACATATTCCACCACCCCCCCCCCCCCCCTTTTTTTTTCTTGTCTTCTGTGCTTTCTGAAAGGACATGTGCAATCCTAGGTGAAGACTAGCATAGGTCAAACACTCATCTCTTCTCTTAACTGCTTCTGATTGATCAAATATGTTAACACTGAAGTTATTTTATTTTGTCCTCCTATTAGTGGGATTTTTAAGACTACAAATGTATGTAGAATTACAGATTTTATGAAGCATAAGGCCATATTTATATTTGTTCAATGTCTACTTCAGTGTAGACATTGTTTAACAAATTCATTATGACATTTAAGCCACTGACAGTACTTCCTTCCTGCTTTCCTGCTATACCTTGTTCAGTGAAACAGTGCTTCTAATTTTAAGAGAATTAGCAGCATTAGTGCTGTTCTCATCATTCTTATGAAGACTTTGTTGAATGGTAACATTGAAATTTCTGTTGGCATTAAACTTTTAAATTAATATAATTCACTTCTAGTCAGAGGAGTACTCATAAAAGTTTCAAATGTTCTAAATGCCTTGATCTCAAACACTCATTTAAAGATGATCTAGGTAAGACTTTTGCAAAACTTCCTTACCTAGGTTGAGGCTATGCAAATGTTCTGTAATGCCCTTTTTTGAGAGATCAGAATAATATTCTCCCTTTGAACCTAACTTAATGTACTAGAGGGAGGAATACAGGTCACTTGCTTTTGCTTTAAAGATCATTGTCAGAACCTTTCTCATGTTAATACACAATAATCTATGACATACTTGTTGCAGTATTATGTACTGAGCAAGTTATATGATGGATTAGGCAAAATAAAGGCAAATCTCTTGTATCTACCAAATTTTATTTACTCAGAGTATTAAAGACTCCTTTTTGCCTTTGTTACAGTTATGTTGAATATCTTTCTGGTTTTAAGTTTTATTTTCATATCATCTAGTGGTCTACCAGTCAACTTAGTTTCACTATTTACATTTCAGTTATTTCAGTACTGAGTCTAGATTATTGAGTGATGCTGTGTGACATCTGGTTGAACAATAATCAAGTATGCTTTGAAGCGGAGTGCAGTTTGTTTGGTGTTTCCTCACTAGAGATAGGAGTGTTCCCAGGCACAGCTTCTCTATGTAGTGTGCTCTTTTTGTACATGAGCAGCTTTGGATTTCAAGCAGGGCTATCCAGGTGAGGAAGGAAAAGTTTGAGGAAGCAGCTGTTTGTCCTAAAAGATGTCACAAAAGAAAGTGAAGTGGCATCCTAATGGAGAAGGGATGGATTAACTTAATACCTTGACTACTATTTGTCTGCCTTCAGGGATACAAAATAGAAAATCAGTGCAAACATTCTGGCAGCTGAAGTGACAGTGAATACACTTTTCATCAGAGTATCTTAGCCTATTATTGCTGCCTGTTATTGCCTATTATCCTTCTTTTCAACCGGAGTTGAGTTCTGCCAAACCAGGTTTTTAATCAGGTGCATGTTTCAGCATCTGGTAGATTATTATCATCATGTGTCTAGTAGCAGTAAAGTTTTGTGAATAGCATATCCCACATTTAATTAATGTATGTAGCCACAAATTAAGGGAAGCATTTCTATAACTGACTTTCAAAACATACAGAAAGAACTTTAGGCATCTATACACACACAAAACATGTCACTGTGACAAAAAAAAGGTATTATAGCCATTCAGCACAGCTTCATCTATGCAACATTTGGTGCATTATGCTACATTTTCCAAATTAATTTCTTCCCTTCCCCCCCTTATTTCTATTTATTTTATAATTACAAATTAATTCAATGTTTATATATTTTTGCCCTGTATTTTGTTTTCATTGGAAGCTTCACTACTTAATCATTTCAGATATATCATCAGAAACACCTTAAAAGGTTGAGATTGTACCGATACAAGTATTAATAAATTTTAATGTTGTCTTTCATGATCTTATTTGCAAATTAATGCATACAGTGCACTTTAAGGTCACAAGTCTGTTTTGTTAAGTCTCATGTCTGAGATGTGAGTGCAAAGTCTAACATTTGGGTGCTGTAGCTGCTGGTGCTTATTTCATAGAATCATAGAATCATAGAATCATAGAATGGTTTGGGTTGGAAGGGACCTTAAAGACCATCTAGTTCCAACCCCCCTGCCATGGGCAGGGACACCCTCCACCAGACCAGGTTGCTCAAAGCCTCATCCAGCCTGGCCTTGAACACTTCCAGGGATGGGGCATCCACAGCTTCTTTGGGCAACCTGTTCCAGTGTCTCAC
The DNA here is from genome assembly GCA_027574665.1 of Rhynochetos jubatus. Lineage (NCBI taxonomy): Eukaryota > Metazoa > Chordata > Aves > Eurypygiformes > Rhynochetidae > Rhynochetos > Rhynochetos jubatus. The sequence goes on along the minus strand of CM050649.1, from coordinate 99,561,484 downwards.
CACTCTCAACATGAAGAATTTCTTCCTTATATCTCCTCTAAATCTACCCTCTTTCAGCTTAAAGACATTACTCCTTGTCCTATCACTATCTGCCCCTGCAAAATGTCATCCAGCATTCTTGTAGGCCCCCTTCAGGTACCGGAAGGTGTCTCTGGAGCCTTCCCTTCTCCAGGCTGAACAACCCCAACTCTCTCAGCCTGTCTTCGTAGGAGAGATGCTCCAGTTGGAACCTTCTCTGGAGAGAAGACCTAATCCGCTCAGTCTTCCTGGTCAGGTGGAATTCTGCACTATTGCCCTCCCTCCCTTCTGCATGTGCCAATAGGGCACATGGCTGTTCGGCCATGGGCTGTGGGTCCACTGTAAGCTGCGCTTGGAACCAGCTATCTAACTCCCTCTTGACCTCCCTGATGTCATGTGACCTCCTCATCGCTTCCTGCAGCTCATCCCCCTGCTGTAGGAGGTTCTCCCCATGGGCACAGCTTTTGCGGGCAGGACTGCCACAGGAGAAAGGTCTGGGCACTTCCTGCAGCCTGAGCCCTGCACTGCAGCCTCTCCCTTCAGCAGCTCCGTCTGGGTGGAGGCATCAGCCACTGCTGGGGTAGATGGTACAGACCCCCCCCCAACCAGATCTGCAGCCTTTACTCTCAGGTGAGTGCCCACCATTCTGCCTTGTGGGTCAGGTAGGATGAGTGCCCTTGGCCTGTGCAGATGGTCACTGAACGGTGCCAGGTTGCTGGGTTATGTGTAGGTCACATCTCTCACTCTGCCAGTGGAATGCCCCTCCTTCGAGGGGGTGCCCTCCTGTGCAAACTTCCATGCCACACCCTGTCTGAGGCACCACACCCTGTTTGTCTGTTCTCCTCACATTGCACCTGGTCTCCAGTCCCCCAGGGTTTCACCGGCTCAGGAAACTATAGTCTGCACCATGATCCCCTGCTCTGCTGTGGAACGTACCTGTACCAGAGCTGGTCACCCTGCAAGTGACTCTCATCTCTTGATTGCTTCATGCTTTGCTTCAGACGCAAAAAAGCAGAATATCCCTCCCCTGTCACTAGTGTAAATCTCATTACTTCTTTTCTACACTCTGTTTTTACATCACCTTTCCTAGGGCTGGGCACAGTCGTCGTACTGCAGTTTGTTCTTGGAAGGCTTAGAATCCAAAAGTTATACTCTTGCTTTATTCCCACTAGAAGAGTATGAGAAGAATTTTCAGTTCTCAGTAAGATGAGGCCATTCTATGTCAAAATCATTATCTTCAGCTAACATTTCTTCTTTTCAGATTCTTTTTATAAATTGAAAGAAAAGTGGGGGCATAGAAAGATCAACAACTTTTGAAACAAGGAAATCAGAAAATAGATAGTTTTCATTGTTTCAGGCTTTATGCATTTCCCTGGGTGGTAAATGGATGTTCTCTGCCTGTGTTTACTTTTGTTAATGAAAATTTTAGGGCATACATTCATATATTGGATGGATACTTAATATCACGGAAACTATTGTAACAGGACTAGAGGGTCTATTCCTGCCTCTTAGTCTGTGTCTGAAAACATCCTTACATGGTGCACGTACAATTTTCTTTTAATTAAGCTTACATAGAATTCTAGCTTAAAAACCAAATATATATGAGACTGTGCATGTTTATTCAGTTGTATAAAAGAAGCAATTAAAATAAAAGCATCTTTTCCTTTCTCATTTTAGATCGACATTTTGTTATTGTATCTGCTTGTATTGAGTCAGCAGAAAATACAGATATAATAAACAACTATATTAGTCAAGTTTTGACACAATCGCATTCTAGCCACCTTCTTGTTACCAAAAGGAAGGAGTATTCTGCAGATGGAGTTACTGTAAAGCTGATGAGTATTAGTTGGAAACTTGAACTGGGACTGTAGTTATCAATAGTTTTATGTCCAGCTGGGGAAGACATAACAGAAGTGTCTTAAATAAGAGATGGGAGTTAATTATTCCATTCAACAATGCTTCAGTTGAAATAATACTAATTCTATTTTGTTTTTCTGGAACAAAGAGTATCTCCTAATTTCTGTATACAGTAATCCAGTCTGTCCTTTTCCTGACTCTTTTTCTGTGTACATACTACTTTTTTCCTATGCCCTGGTTTCCAGAGGGAGAAAAGTGGTATAATTTAATTTGTGCCAGAGCTGCAGCACACTCTAATTAGTGACACAACCACCGTACTCAGTTTGTAAGGATGTTTTTGAGAAAGATCTGGACAAATTCAAAATCAACAAAGAGGTAGAATAACAGTAGAAAATAGAGGCTTACGAAACATGGCCTGTGGGTGAAGTTTAAAAGAAGTGTTTGTTTAGAATTTGTGTTTGTTTAAATGAACAAAGTCTGGGGGGAAGCATAATAAAAGTCTTTGTGTATATAAAAAAAGTTGTTATAAATAGGATGGTGATTGCTTTTTCTTTCCTTTTCTTTTTGTTTAATTTGCTGGGAGAGCTGTTTAAGTTACACATGAGGGAGAACTTGGCTGTAAAGATAGCTAGGCACTGAAGCAGGTTACCCATGTAAATTAAAGAATCACCCTTCCTGGCAGTTTTTAAACCAGGTGAAATACACATTTGTCAGCATTAACGTAGATTTATTTTAACCTATCCAGGGCCAGAGGATCCACTTTAGCCCTGCTTTGTATGATCCCATAATTAAAGGTGAGGATGAAATACACTTTCTAGTCCTGAGTAAAATGTACTGAAAGGGAACACTTGCACAGACCCACTCTGCAGCTTTTTGTCTATGAACGGCTTCTTTTACAGGAAGAGCTCACCATGTTAGAGAATTGCAGAGAACAAGGATTATGTAGTGCTTCACAACAAGAATCCCTGATACAATATAATAGTACTTAGCAGTTAACACGGACTTTGCTCAGAGGCAGAGCTGCAGCATGATTAACTAATTACTGCTCAGTGAAACGTTTTCTACTCTCTGTATATCAGTGATATACGCATGCCGTCTATCAGACTGTGCACCTACTGCCCATCCTGATTTCCAGAATGGCAGAACAGCTGGTTTCCATTCCCTGCTGCTGCTTTCTCCTATTCCAGCTGCCGCACTCAAATAACCTCCCTTCCCAAGTGGGCTTCATATGGTTTGAAAGGGACTTAATGTACCTCAGTGCATAGGGAACTTTTGATGCATATTTCATCATGTTTCAGTTCTTTCTACAGGGAACACTGCATGTATAACAGATGTTCTCTGACTACTACCCTTTCCTGAAGGTGACATACCCTTTTTTGTGTTTCATCTCTAATGTATATGGAGCTGGTAGTGCCGGCGTGGTACTAAAAAATACTGCTCCATGGCTGCCCCCGTGCTGCACGCCAAGCTATATTTAATTCCATCTGCTCCCCTCTGCAGCATGAAATGGAGAGGAGCATATGCCCACTATAACCAAGTCATACTGTGGCACAGAAAAAACCCCTTTATTTAAGGCAAGTAAATGCGTTTTTTAAATTTAGGACCATATTCTTCCAGCTTGTTATACATAAACCGTCTCGTATAAATCAGTGGCGTTCATGTGACTACATGTGAAAAATCCTTCATCTCTTAATATTTCTTTCAATATAAATACTGTATCTGTATAAGTAGTATGTGTGTGTTTATATGTTTACACACATGCACAAATACAGAAATAAGACATTATTAACTGATGTCCCTGAAAATTTGATTATGTAATCTATACAATAACAATATAGACAATTGAAAGCTTTAAAACATTGTATGCTTGCTTTAAAACTGCAAATAGGAGAACAGGTCAAATATTTGTTTACATAAAACATTATTTTCATCATAAAACTTTTTTGGGAAAGTGTAACAATACCGCAGCAAAAGCTGTCAATCTAAAATGCAGTATATAGTATAGAATATATAGTTGAAAAATAGTTTTTTAAAAATGAAGTTTTTATATATAATTAATAATGTATAGAGCTGTATATATATAAATATATGATACATCACAATATATTTGCACTGTCTGCTTAAATATTATAAGGATGTGCACCTTGGATTTCTAGAGTGCAGTCTATCAACTAAACTGTTTCTCAGAGTTTTGAATTAAATTCTTTATATAGAATTTTACACTGCTAGGAGACTTTTGCAGCACAGCTGTAATCAGTGTTTCCTAGGGTAGTATGTATTGGATCTGTGTGCTCTACTGAATATAAATAAACCTACACTTCATGTGTGTGATTAGTTTTAACATGTGATATTTCTTTTGTACTTTACCAGTTTGATTTGAAGTGAGGATTCTGTTCTTATCCCTATGGTATTTTGTTGTTTTAAGAAAAGTTCACACAAAGACAACATAAGTCTATAGGTTTATCCAAAATTACTCTTAATTTAAAGAATAAATACTTTTTTTTTTCCCTTGATGTATATAAAATTCCCATAGTACCTTTATAATAATTTCAGAAAGTACCAGCTCCACATCACTTTTAAAGGTATATTTTAGTTACAGTAGAAATTTTGCACATGCAGCGTGGGAAATCATATTATGTGGCCCTAACATTGTGTCATTTTTGTGTGGCTGTTTTTAAAAAGGACCATTAATTTTCACTATGAAAAAAAATACAAAATAGTCTATGAAATCAATTTCTGTCAAATTCTCAGCCTGATTTCTTTTATAGACTTAGAATTAGCCTATAGGCAAAGAACTAAAAAAAAAAGAAAAAAATAAGGCAAATTAAAACTGTGTAAAATATCTCTGTAAGATTTGTGTCTATGTTATGAAAGACAGAAAGTTGAATGCAGCCCTGATTTAGGTTAGGTACCACTTTCTTTTCTCTCTTCTCAGTTCAAAGTTTTATGATCCAACAATACCTGGCCTGTACCAGGCAGGCATTTTTGAGAAGAGCATTGAGTAGAGAGGGCTGGAGAAAGAAAACTACATGGAACACTGTAGCCATTGGGATAAGGAAAGCTTTAAACTCAGCTTAACTTGCCAGTGTACTGTAGCTGCTTTTTGCTTCTCGGGAGTACTGAGGAGTAGCGACACTACTGAATTAGACAGTAAAAAATTAAAATAAAAAAGACCCCAAAAACATGTAAATTTGAAACTGCATATCCTTAAATCACTGGAAGTACTGTATAATAGCATAAAATATTTTTTCTTTGCCATTCAGGCTTATAGTAAACAAATAATATTCTCTAAACATATACTTGGATGGAAGTACACAGGAAAGTTCACAATGTAATGTATGGTAAAATATATTAGAGCTTGCAACTGTCCAAAAAGCAAGCACTTTTATATTAAGTCAGGACATTTACATTTATAATTTATTACAATTTTTGAAACAATTAAAAAAATTAAATTTTGAACAGAAATATAAGAAACTTTGAAGCATGTAGTAAGTGTTATCTCAGTTATCATTGTATAGTTGGCTTCAAGATTAAATCAAAACCTAAATACTTTGGCATTCTGAAATAAATCTTATCTCAAACCTTTCTGGCTTTATGATATTTATTGTGAAAATAAAATCCCACAAGATGTTTAAGCTTACTTATATAGTTAGTCATGAATTTTGCCTATGGATACCTTTTCTTTATATGGAACTACTGATAATATCCATATTTTTGTTACATTGGGAGTCTGTTTATTCATTCTTTATTATTCCTTTATTTGTAATTGTATGTAGTTTATTTTGTGTACATTCACATTTTTCTTAGTATATGGAAAATAGAAGAAATATATATGTTACTAGAATTTTGACACAAGTTAAAAGAGTCTCTCAAAGACAAGCTAAATGATCACTGAAAATTGCGAAACCACCTTTCTCTTGATCTAAGAAATCTTATCCCATCACTAATTCACTGTTATTTTACAGTGATCTCAGGAGATGTGTAACCTCTTTAAGCAAGACAAAATAAGCTACTATTTAAAGTCTAAATATTTCTCTGCTATTTAAATCCTAAAGATTTCTTTAAATTCTTTAATGACATAGCTTCAGATGTTAGTAGAATGTAAATTTATTCCCTTTCTGCAGCTTTTCACAGGTATACATGACAATGGCAACTGGCACTTGTTTATTAAAAAGAAGACTCATAGTAAAAATTTTTACAAGCACATTTGAAAGAAAAATACCATACAGCTGCTTTCCTTATTGTAAACTCCTTATTGTATCTCTTAGATATTTAGTACTTTATATGTGCAAGGAAACTAGAAAACACAGACCTCAAGAGTTTTTTAGTTAAGAAAAGAAAACTTAACATCTCAATCTTATACATTTTCAACGTTCTTGAAGAAAAGAAATTCTCAGGAACATTGTCCCTATCATTTCACCTACTATCTTACCTACCTCTGAACAAGTTACCGTGATTCTTTGTAGTTAATTAGTTGAGAAGCACTTCAGAATTAATGAGTAGAGCACTACGTACTTCTGGAGCATGATTCATTTGACCTATTTTAGATGAATCACACCCTCAAATGCTCATTCCTCTCTGCTGTCAGTAAAAGATGACTAACTCAGATGTAGTTCAATAACTGTAGATATCTAAAGTTATGAAATATGAATTACAGTTCAGTGTTTTTGCAGGAACCACTGTTTTGCACACTAGCCATTGTTAATCCCAACTTTCTGGCTTCCATTTTTCTTAGTCATGTTATAGGTTTTAATGGCTCCAACCCAAATTTATTTGGTGTCATCATCATTAATTTATTCAGCAAATCTTTCCTATTTCATCAGAGTCATGATGTGGAGTTGGTGAATCTCTCTTCAGTGTGAGAAATATGATTTCTGTTTGCACAACTGTTGTTCCCTCTTCCATGTATTTGCAGTTGGGAGCTGTTTCTTCACTCCCAAAATTGGGCGCTCGTGTAAGGTTCATAGTTTTCAATGCTTTGCATAAATGTTCATCTGCTTGTCTTTTATTTTGAATTCTTATGGCCAAATTGCTGGCGCCAGATGCAATAAAGAATAGTGGGTTGGAGGTTTAAAATTAGAATCTGAGATCAACCTGTACTTTGGCTTCTAAAAAGCCCTGTCTGCTGAAGTGCTTTATGAAATGACTCACAGAAAAAGAAAGGGATGGTCTTAGATTACATGGACCTCTACTTAAAATCAAAATGTATTAACATATTTATCTGACCACTGGAACTTTTATAATTTAAGTTAATTAAATACCAAGGGATGAATAAAAACATATTAATTTAAGGATTAACCTCTATATGAGATATCTGTACCTTACATAGTGTTAATCTTCAGTAAATTTTTTCATTTGGTGAGTTGGAGTAATTCATGATCTCATTAAACCTAACTTCTTATCACATCTAAGGCAGTTCTTGTGTGTTCATTAAATAGCTATGGATTCTGGAATAGCTGTTAATCCCTGGCAAATACATTTAAGAATCAACTGGTATTTCATAAACATACAGTATCAATCCTATTTAATCTAATTAAATATTTATTTAAGATACTTGGGGTTTATCCTGTTGTATCATACCCACTATACTATGTGCCATTATTGGTGGTAAACTGATGCTTATCTGCAGGAGTGCACCAGCCACTCTCATCTCAACTCCATCACCAGATCCAGCTACTGGAAACATTGCATATGCTGGCACAAATAGGTCTCTTTCTAACCTTTCTGTGCTGTGCCACCGAAAGAGACAAATTATTCCAAATATATATTCATGCTGATACGTGAATGTCGGAGTTTTTTGCTAAATAGCTGTATAAAGTGAGGTTGTCTTTTTTCAAACTTCTAGATGACCTGTCTTTGCCAGAAATACATCACAATATAGATCTGGTATCACAAGTTGCTATTCAGTAACAATGTTAATAGTGAACACAGACTGCTTTCTTACAAGGCTCACGCAGATAAAGATTGACCTGCCTTTTCGGCAAATTGAACGGGATTGTCAAGAATGTGTTATATACCTTCTCATGTTCAGACTAACTACTAAAAACTATTTAACTCTGTAAGTGCCCATCAGGACTATCTCAGAGAGTAAATCTTATGCATTGTACATCAGTCAAATAACTGACTATCTTTTGGTTTTGTGTTTGCTCTTTCATCTTTGTTAACATAAACAAGTAGTGGAGTAAACATATCTGGCTTTTTAATGTTTATTTTTTCCCATTCAAGGTAGTCAGTTTACTTTGGGAAATCTGACAACTTTCTTCTGATGGTTGAGTTTCCTTTCTTCTTATGCACAATACAACCTTTCCTTTTTAAAGAAACAAACAATCAAACAAAAAAACCCCAAACTTTCACAGAGGAAAAGAAGCTGAACAGTACTTTTATAACAAAAAACCCCAATCAAATTTGACACCTTTTATAACCGAAAACACTAAGTTTTTTGTGAAATCCTTAATTGACAGGTTTTGATTACTATAAATTTCTATTTCAGAAATGATGGGAAATGTAATTCAGATTAAAAACCTGTTATACTAATTTATGCTTTGCTATTCACAGTTAAATGTACAGTTCACAAAATGTTCCAAGTTTATCTAGTTTACAGGTTAAGAAGGCAAAAGTGTACATTAATGGAAGTAGCATCAAAACTTCTTTAATTTACAGCTTTATACAGCTTTCCATTTCTCTGTACGTTGTCTTGTACTGTTATGTATCAATAGAGTCCATAGTGACCAATTTAGTATCTTAGCATTGTTTCTGATTTGAGGGGGTGTTTAGACCCCTCAGCTTTATGGAAGTTAAATAATTTTTTAATTTCACTTCCTTTCATAGGAAATCATCAGAAAACTTCATTCTAATAAATGTAAGAATTAACTATTATGGTTATTCTGTTGTGCAAAACAATAAAACCACATTTTGAAAAGAAAGGAAATTCAGCTTAAAGCAATAGTTTAGTAATAATAGTGATCATACTAAAAAACTATTGAAAGGATAGCAAAATTTTCTATTGTACTTTTGTAAATTTTAACTATACTTCGTGACTGTTTCTAATTGGTCCCATCTGCCTTTTTCTATATCACTATTCTAGCGTAGAATGTATAATGTTACTCCTGTAAAATGTATCTTATCTGGAGAAGTCATGCAGTTAGCTACATATGCATTTGATTTTATGAAACTAAATTCTTAATAAAAAATTATTTTAATTTTTCCCATGCATATATTTTAATATATTTTATTAAACTGAACTAAGCTAGTACTTAAAAATAGCTCCCTGACATTCAGAATAATGGATATGAAAGCAAGAGTAATAAAATTTGCTGGGAAGGTGCAGCGCAAGCACTGATTCAGCAACTATCACACTGATTTAGGCATTTTCTTTAATATGTAAGATATTAATCTCTAGGAATTTAAAAACATATTAAAACAACTCTATCTAAGAAGGGTTGAGATGTGGAAGTTACTGTGAGGTAACAAACTACAACTCATCATGCAGTCTAGGGCAACTGTACTATATGTATGCCCTTCACTTATACCAGCTGCAGGTAATTTGATCATACACCTAGATGTAACATCTGAGTCACCTTGTGGAATTTCCTGTCACTCTCCAGCGAATGCACAAAGACTTTAGGACAGTTACACCCCTGTGCAATTAAGGATCTAAAGAAAAAAATGCAAGAAAAAAAAAAAAAGACATTTTTCCATCAAACCTCGGTGGATTTTAGTTCCATGAATTTGTCTAATTGTGTTACTTACCCTTGGCCTCAATAATGTCCTGTGCAATGATTTCCACAACTTACTTAGGTGTGTGTACAAATACACCACTGTTGATTGAAACCTACCCTCTGACAATTTCATTGGCAGTGCCTAGTTCTTGCTTTAGGAGAAACAGTAAATAATTGTTTCCTATTAGTCTTCTCAGTGACAGTCACTATTCACAATCTTGTCATATTTTCCCTTTGTTGTGTATTCTCCAAGCTAAAAAATCTTAGTTTATTTAATCTCTTCTCTTATGAAAGCCTTTTCATAACTTTGATCATCTTTGCTGCCCTTTTTTATCTTTTCGGTTCTATTATATTCTTTCGAACATGGCATGAGCAGAACTGCATACAGAAGTCTAGACATAGCAGCTGTGCATTTAAACAGAGTAATGTTTTGTGGCTTAATCTTTATTCCTTTTCCAAGAGTTCTTTTTATTTGAACTGATCTCTTGATGAGCTGTGAACTGATATCTTCATTTAAAAGTGTCCAGAATAATATTAAGGTCTGTTTTAGAGTCCATAGCCTGTGTATTGAGAGTTGTTACTGTTTTTCATATATATTACTTGTATTTGTTAACAGTAAACCTCACATGCCATTTTATTGTAGTCATTAAATAGCATGACATCTTTCTGCAGCTCTTCCCAATCACTCAATTTTTATTACTCACATTTATTAGGTACCAAAGTTCATTTAACTGATAGTGTTACAACACCCCAAATTTATATTTGGGTTCCATATGGTCCTCTGATTTATTAGGAGTCATTTTACCTATTTTCTCTAAAGTTTAGTCTATTGATCTTTCAGTTGCAGGCAGTTTTTATGACTCATTTCTATCCTCAAAGTAACTGCATTATGGGAATTTCCCTAGGCTCCTTCTTTTCAAACCTGTTTTCCTTTTTTTTTTTTTTCTTTCTTTCTTTCTGAGGGTTGGGTACTTGTGATCTTCTTTCAGTGCTGTATTATATGCCGATTTTCTGTCAGCCCTACCGATACACTGATTTTCTGCCAGACTTTTTTTTTTTTTTTTATTGTAAAAATTCTCCTCATTACTTGTTATGTCATGACCAAATTACCTTCAAAACCTTTGCCATCCTTCCCTATAATATTATAACATTTTATTTGTTTTACTTTATGTATTTTTCTCTTCCTAATTTGCACACAATTCCCACTTTTTTAAGAGTATCTTTTAACTTCTTATGGCCTCCTTTACTCTGCTGCTTCACACTGCTGCCTTTTTTTCTGTTCTTTAAAAGTGTTTTTGGTAAGTGGTATACAGTTACTCTGAACTCCCAATAATAGTATCTTTAGGCAGTCTGTCATGCTATCTGCAAGCATTTAGTCTTTCAGTTGTCCTTTTCAATTTCCCTTTAAAAAGCTTTGTCATGTTCAGGTAGCTCCCATTTTTTAAGTAAAATATTACTGTAGTAATTTTTTTTTTTGCCTTTTTCTTTTCCACAGAGACACTGAATTTGAGTGCTTTATGGCCAGCACTACAGTGTAGGACACAGATAATTGCATTTTCTATCATCTGACCTGTTGAATACTAAAAAGTAAATAAAATAAGCGATGTTTATCCTCTTATGAACTCTTCAGCTAGTTGGTTTAAGTGCAATGTACTTTATCATTCCTTTACAATTTGTATCTTGTCATTATAATTACACGGGGTTCTTCTGGGTATTTTCTTTCTACTGCCTCTGTGAGGTATCTGTTGCATCACATTCCTCAGTTAGAACCAGCTGCTGCAGTTCTTAGTTTTTAGAATTAAAAAATTTGTAGAATCAAGCCAATATTTGCTTTTGGTCTGGTTACCATTTTTTGTGTGCCCACTTCAATTGGAATTCTATTTGCTAAAGTTTTTTCTTTGATATTCCCTCTCCAAATATAGTTAACTTTTACTCTAGTCTTAATTTTTTTCCACCTTTTGAGGGTAAAGTTTGTGACATTATTCTAGCTGACAAGTTATCTGAGATAGGTCCTTTATATGCCTGTCACTTGTCTTTAATTTAAAAACACTCACTATAAACAATTCTAAAAAATCACCAGCTTTTTTTTATTTTGTCTTGGCTTACATAACGTTTACCCTTCTTGGATGTGCTCCATTCATTACAAACATGTCCTTGGTTACCAATTAAAATATACCCTCCTGTCATCTAAATAAACTTTCAACCAAAAAGAGTATATGAACTTTAGTGTCTAAAATAGAAAGTAGAAACAGAACCTCTGCTGAAATGTGGAAATGTTGCAGGAATGTGATGTCATTTTCAATTCTTAGTCCATAACAGAAAAGCAGAAAAAAAAAAAGACTACACATTTATTCCAAAAAATTATAGAGATCCATAGCTGTCTCCTTTTTGTCTTGAATTTCTGTCACTTGTGATTCTATTGACTCAAGTCTGCCTGTTCATAATGAATTTATATGAAAGAGAAACTTGATAGTTATACCTATTACTAACGTTCAAGTAAAAATGCAATGTTTTGCTTTCTCTTTCTGGAAAAAAACCCACATTCATAGTTTCCAATGAACGCCACCAATTACCTATTTTCAGCTCCAGCTGATTTTTATTCTCACATTACCTAGGAGTTCTGGAAATTAAGAATAACATTTTTAAGAAGGTATGGTGGCTATGTTCAATTATGTTTGGTATATTAATAATAATGCATATCAAATACAATATTTAAATTATATTTTTATTGTTCCTTTGTTACACTATTTGCCAAATACCTTTTTTAGGCTTGTTCCTTACCCTGTTGTCATTTTGATTTTCCTCACCCTTGGAAAATTACTTGTAGAGATCTTTCATAAGTTATTGTTACAGAATTCCACCCAGGAATGCAAGTATTGTTATTATTACTATTTTTCTCATTGTAGAACAGATATTAATGTTTTTTTTTCTTTTATACACTGGAGCAGCTGTGCAAATTTGTCCAAATTAACATTACCGATGGATTAGTTAGATCACTTTAAATCTCTGTATAGATGTTTTTATTTGGGTTTAAAATACACTGACTTTGCTTAAATCAGTTCTAAAGTGAATGAGAGTAAAGTGAATCAGGAGCATTTTAGTTCTGAATAGGAATAAGAACAAAAACAAGGAAAAGAATAAGAGTATGACAATAAGAATATAAGAATAGCCATACAGTGGTTTCATGCGATTGAACACATCTTCTTTATATTCATTGGTTTAATTGATAAGGATTAATTTTCCAGGGTGTTTCAGGATAGCCTCAGACAGAAATACATGTGATTTTATGTATGATGGCATTCACTGATGCGCTCTGGAGTCTTACGTCACAGCAATACCTTAGGCTGCTTGTCCAGCCAATGTCCACTCCTGCTTTATGGATCTGTTGGGATTGTTGTGGCTTCTAACTAGGCTGCCGTGGCTTCTAACTAGGCTGCCATAGCTTCATGGGGTCTGCTGCATCTTCATGGCTGGGTCTGGTAAAGGGAGAGTCAGAAGACACGAAAGAAGCATGTTGGTAACCCATCTTTATTCACTGTTGCTAAGATCCTGTAAGGTAAAACCCTCACGGCCTTACTTTGTTCCAATAAACCATAGGGACTCTGACTGCAAGGTTTCTCTGACTCCAAAACTGAGCTCCACAGTCTGGCCACAGACATACTTGTCTTTTTTACCCTACAGCACAGAAAAGTCACCTACTTTTGGAATTACCAAGGCTCTTCTTCAAATAGATATTTGTGAAGGTGCAAGGTAAAAGCCAAGAAGAGCATTACGCTAAGCAGAAGAATCACAGGACTATGATTCCTGACTATGCTGACTTCTGAATCATGTTTGAAACAAACTGGCAAGAATGATAGCTGGCCCAGGCCAAATGTGTGCCTGGTATCATGGATATTACTGGTAGAGTAGTTACATGGTATAGACAGTTTCCTGGTGTGCACTTTTATATTTACTAATCCAGATCCAGTCAATGAATCCATAGAGAAGGATTCAACATTTTCAGCTCCACAGAGTGTTACTCACATCTTCTTAAACAAGGATAGTGGTCTTTCAGTTTATTTGAGAGGTTTTACATGTTTTTCTTAAATTCTCATTCAATCACAATATATATTTATTTTAAATTCCTTCATCTGCAGCCTTAGGAAAAGCAATTTTTTTTTCTATTTCTGATTTTGAAAGAGGTTACAATAAAACCTGAAACTTGTGGAACATTTAACCCTGTCGTGTCCTGTTAATAGCTTGCTTACTGATTCAAATGAGCAATGCTATCAAGCCTGTATTCAGGATTTCCTTGCTGAAAAGAACAAAACAGGTCTGGATGTAAAGCTATGGTACACTGCACTGTCAGGTTTAACAGCTCAAACGTAGACAAGGATACCTGCAACTCTGTTCAGCTGAGCTTGAATTCCACCCTGATGCATGCTGAGAATTAGCATTATATGCTTTATTCTCAGTGGTGACTGCCAGCCGCGTAACTCTTCAAGCATATCCTGCCATTTGTTCTATCCAGGAGAAATGGTTTTGATTCCAAAGCAGCTCTTCCAGTTGTTCTTAGGAACAGTGTGCAAGGGTTTGGGAAAATAATAAATAAAATTTGAAAGATTATTATATGAAGGGAAACAAAATGACTCCTGTTTCCTTGTAAAACATGGGAGGAGGTGAAAAATATTAAAGTCATATTTCTAGTGAAAAGATAAAGAAAAATGCAGCACATGGATTTTGTTAAGTACAGCATGTTGAAGTCCATAGGATTCAGTTATTACATTCCACTTAATAATCACATTTTCAGGTGCTTCTTATCACAGCTTCTGAGAACAACCAACCTCAATCATTTAGCTATCAATATGACCAAACTGTAGTACCTGCTTCTGCTCAACTGCTTACTGGGACAAAATCCAGAATGGGACCCCACACTTCTATCGAATTCATTTTGATCTCATTGCATCCTAGTTTCCATTAAAAGAATAAGAAGTAGGCATACGGGTGGAGTTGTGGCGGCAGTATGTACATGCTGGTAGATCCACACCATGCAAGTTTGACATAGCCATGGAGGTGTTAATGACAGACTTGGTCTAACTACCCTTAGACTGTAGATATGGCGCTTTTTATTTACTGCTGTTTAGCTTCTGGTTTTGTTTACTTTCATTTTTGTGATAGAATCATAGAATTGTTTAGGTTGGAAAAGACCTTTAACATCACCAAGTCCAACTGTCAACCTAACACTGCCAAGTCCACTGCTAAACCATGTTCCTAAGTATGTTGTCCACACATCTCAAATCCCTCCATGGATGGTCACTCAAACACTTCCCTAGGCCTGTTCCAATGCTGGACAACCCTTTCAGTGAAGAAATTTTTCCCATTATCCAATGTAACCTTCCCCTGGTGCAGCTTGAAGCTGTTTCCTATTAGCCTGTCATCTGGGAGAAGAGACCAGCACCCACCTCTCTACAAGGTTCTTTCAGGTAGTTGTGGGGAGTGATAAAATCTCCCCTAATCTTCCTTTGCTCCAGGCTAAATGACTCCAGTTCCCTCAGCTGCTTCTCATAGGACTTGCTCTCTAGGCCCTTGACTGGCTTCATTGCCCTTCTCTGGACACACTCCAGAACCTCAATATCTTACTTGTAGTGAGGAACCCAAATTTGAACACAGTATTGTGGGTATTTGTACACTTGACTGTATTAAAGGTACAGTCTCATTAGTGCTGAGTACAGGAGACAATCACTTCCCTAGTCCTGCTGGTCACACTGTTCCTAATGAAGGCCAGGATGCTATTGGCCTTCTTGACCACCTGGGCACTCTGCTGGCTCATATTCAGCCAGCTCTTGATCAACACCCTGGGTCCTTTTCTGCCAGGCAGCTTTCCAGCCACTCGTCCCCAAGCTACAGCTTTGCAGGGGGTTGTTGTGTCCCAAGTGCAGGACCCGGTACTTGGCCTTGTTGAGCCTTATACAATTAGCCTTCACCCACTTATTCAGCCTGTCTAGGTCCCTCTGTGAAGCCTTTCTACTCTCCCAAACACCTCCCAAACTTGGTGTCATCTGCAAACTTACTGATGATAGACTTGAACCACGCGTCCAGATCACTGATAAACATATTGAACAGAACTGATCCCAGTACTGGGTGGGAACACCACTTGTGACCAGCCACTAACTGGACTTAACTCCATTTACCACTGCTCTTTGAGCCCAGCCATCCAGCCAGTTTTTTTATTCAGCAAAGAGCATATCCATCCAAGCCAGGAGCAGCCAGTTTCTCCAGGAAAAGGGTATGGGAAACATTGTCAAAGGCTTTGCTAAAGTCTAGGTAGACAACATCCACAGCCCATCTCTCATTTACTAAGTGGGTAAACTTGTCATAGAAGGAGATTAGGTCAGTCAAGCAGGACCTGCCTTTCATAAACCCATGCTGACTGGGCCTGATCACCTGGTTACTCTGTACCTGCCATGTGATGGCACTCAAGATGACCTGTCCTATAACCTTCCCTGGCACTGAGGTCAAACTGACAGCCTGTAGTTCCCCAGATCTTCCTGCCAGACCTTCTTGTAGATGGGTATCATATTTGCTAGCCTGCAATCAACTGACACCTCCTCAGTTAAACAGGACTGTTGACAGATGATGGAAAGTGGCTTGGTGAGCACTTCCGACCACTCCCTCAGTAGTTTTGAGTATATCCCATCCAGCCACATAGACTTGTGTGTGTCTAGGTGGTGCAGCAGGTTTCTAACCATTTCCCCTTGGATTATGGGGATTTCATCCTGCTCTGAATCCCTGTCTTCCACCTCAGGGGGCTGCATACACCAAGAACAAATGGTCTTGCAATTGAAGAATGAGGCAAATAAGTCATTAAGTACCTCAGCCTTTTCTTCACCCTTTGTCACCATGTTTCCTTCTGCATCCAATAAAGGATCCTTAGCCCTCCTTTTGTTGCTAATGTATTTATGGAAACATTTTTTATTGCCTTTTACGTCAATAGTCAGATTAAGTTCTAGATGGACTTTGACACATTGAATTTTCTTCCTGCATAACCTCACATCTTTGTAGTCCTCATGAGTTGCTTGCCCCTTCTTCCAAAAGTCATAAACTCTTGATTTTTTTCTTTTCTTCCCCTCCTTCCGCAAAAATGGTGATGATTCTCGTTGATTACTTCCTCAGTGTAGGGGAATCTGAAGCCCCTGTTTATTTTTTGTCATGTGTGTTTCTCATCAAATAACAACCATCAACTGAGAACATTTTATTTCTGGTCTTGAGAGCTTCACACTCACAAGAGTGGCCGAGAGGGACACAGCTGTCTCACTGTGCAATGAACCAAGAATTATTATCAGATGGTCCTGCTCAGCAAAGCTTTAATATTATGGCCAGGTTCTTGAGCTGCCATTGAAAGTACATTGAGAACCAGTGGAAAATATGAATTGTTGATATGATAGATGTGGTATCTTGTCCTTTTAAACAACTAATTTTCTTGTTCTGTGCGTGTTATCCTTGTGTCTTTGATTCTGATTTCTACACAATGCTAACTACAATGGTATGAGCAAGGAAGAATTTACCACACTGATGGTTGCTATCAAATTCAATTAAAAAAAAAAAAAAAGACAATATGTATTGAGGTAAAGATAATGAATTGTTGTTCCTTTCCCTGTATGTCTAATGACATCTGGAGACTTCGTACTACCTGAGTAAGCATACAGTATGTAATGCAAGGAAATAGAAAACATTCCTAATATATAGATATTAAGAATAATCCTTTTTCTTCCATCATCACATCCTTCTTCAGGTGGACAACCTTGAATCAGTTTTTTTTTTCCTTTTATATTTTGTGAGACCTTTATGATGACTTTACTTCAGAAGTAGGTGTAAGGTTAGGGACCACCAGTTTGTGGCTCAGAGCAGCTATACTTATATTGCCTTCGTAATACCTGTGACAAGCATCTTGTGGACCCAGGCTGCATGGGGAGACTCATGTCCTCACTGTGAAGAATTCACATCCTAGAAATCTCTTGTGTGACCAGCCTTCTTTGGCAGTGGAAGCAGTTATTGCCTAGGAAGCACAATTCCTAGGAATGCATTAATGTGTTTAAAACAAGGAGGAAACCTTTTACGTTAAAGGGAGAGATGAAAATATAAGTAACTGTCCATGACAAGTGTAAGCTCCTCATGAGCACATGGACCGTCACAGTCTCTCCAGTGTTAGAAAGTTACCTTCAAAATTTTAACTGGTGTAAATCAGATAAACAGATAAAAATCAGGTTCCATCAGTAGATTATGTTAACTTTTCTCCAGCTGTAGATTTTAAAGGAGAGAGGGCTCACATGGTCCTGCAGCAAGCCAGTTCAGGAAGGTGAACAGACAAAAAACTATTTGTGTTTTTCCCGCCCCCCATTCTTTTAGCCGCTTGAACTTACTCAATGTAATATTAAAACAGGGTAGAAACTCATTCAGAGTGGATGCCAGGCAGTAGTAATCTGGCTTAGCCTTACATATTGTGGAACCACAGCCTAAAGAAAAGAGAAGCTTGCTTCTGTCAGAACTGTGTCTTTTCTAATGATGTTTGCTAGCCCTAAAGGTCAGGAATCCACACTGCAAAGCTTCTTAGAGCAAAACAAAAAGATGACAACTGCACTGTTCTTTTTACACATCTGGGTAAAAATCTTATTTTTGAATAAATGAAGATGTTGACAGTTAGTTTAGCCTGTTGCAGTTTATAGTTTTCTGACATTAGGCACTTCCTGACACAAATTTTTTTATGTGCATTTTCACAGATGTTGCAACAGAAAAAAAAAAATAAGGTCTTTATTTGTTTTCTTAAAAAATTGCATCAAAGTATTTACAATACCTGTTCCTGCAATTTTGTCCTAACTTATTTTCTCTTTTTAATGTAAGATACTTGTTTTGCATGCCTCACGTGTGAATGCCCTTCTGAGTATACAAAAAATGCAGGTCTTAAAGTTTAAGGAGTAGGTTATATTTTCAAATTACCAAACCAGAATTACAGCAGGATGGAATCTATCACTTGAGACATCAAACTCTTAAATTGAATGCATTCATAGTACATCATATTTTAAAGGAGACATCTTAATTACAAATCTTATGTACAGGTAAGATATTAAAAGTTCCACTGTTATTAATTATTTATTATTTTATGCTTGTATTACATGCATAATCAGATTAGAAGTCCCATTTTTCTAGTAACTACCCAAGAAAATAAGTATTTTCATCATTCTGGACTAGGCAAATGGTGAAAATTTCTTTTCAGTATTTTACTTTTGTTTGGAGCAATGACTTTATGCTCTCCCATCTTAAATTGGACACTTATAAGTAAGATATTAAACAATAATACATTTTTCTTGCAAACCATGAATGGCTACTTTGAAATAATTCCTTTACCAACAGAAAATCCTGACTTGTACAGACACAAAAAAAAAAAAAAAAAAAAAAAAAAAATATTAAAGGTTGAAACATCCATAACATTCAGATTTTGCAAGTGAAATAGAAGTGCTGATACAATGCACCTAGTCAGCTGTGTTAAAAATCCCAATGTGCTAATAACAAACTTTATTTGTATTTATTTATTCTTGCTAAAGGTAGATATTCCACTTCTAGAGCATGAGATTTCTTAATGTCTGTAGTATGAGAAGAAGTATTTTATGAAATAATTATAACTGGAAATCTACACTGGGCAGAATTTCTAGTTCCAGTAGGGATGTGAGACCAAAATTTTCCCCTTAGTGGAACAAGAAGAAAAAAATCGGGCATGAGGGCTGCCAGTACTTGCCAGTGTTTAAATTCTTCCCACATCTCCAGTTGACTGACATCTTCAATAAGCTGTTAATGACCCACTCCATTTGCTATAAATGAGCCTTAAATTTTTAGATCTGGTGTAGTTTTGTAGGAAGTTGGAATTAAGGAGATTTAATTGCCTTTTTTTCAGTTTTTGTTTCCGTAATTTATCATTCAAAGAACGGTACGCTTTGCCATCGTAATAAAGTTTCTCAGTAATCTTTTCTTTGATTTCAGCTCTGTATGCAAAACTGTGTACTGCTTATACTGAATCAGTATTCTTACCAGAGCTAGGCTGTGTGTATTAGGTACCAGTTATTCATAAAATAAGAGCTTTTCTCATGCTGGCTTTCAGTCTTTTAAAGTAGTAATTTAGCAGCTGTCTTGGATAGGGCTGTGAGCATGTTGGAAATCAAAGGTGACTCTGGTTCTGTTCATGAGATGGGTTGGTACTGCATTTTTATTAGAGTGTTTGCTTTCCTTGTACTTTGATAGTTTTAGTCCCTGGGGCACAGAGCTGAGAAATATAGATTGTAACTATCATGCCAGATAAGGGAAACAACGTAAGTGATGATGCAAAATGTATTGTCTCTGACAGTGAACAAGCAGAGACAGGCTTGTGTAAAACAAATTTTACAGTCTGACTGTGATAGGCTATTTTCACCACAGTGATACCTGCTGAGGAGCTGTGTTATATTTAGTTGCATTGTAATAGCATTCCTTTCAAGAAATGAATTACATATCTGTAGAGAAGTGATGGTACAGGCAACCATGGCTGTTAGTATGCAGCTGAGATTTTATATTCAGGCATGAACACCTATATGGGTGCCAGACACCAGCTAATATGAGATTGTGATAGAAGAAAAATATTGGCAAGAGGTCTGGGAAGTAGGAACTTGTACATCAAAATGCCTATTGATGTAAGACTTTATTGGTGTAAAACAAATAGAATATGATCTTACCCCAGTAGGAATGAATAAAAACTTAGAAGACATGCTACTTCTGCTCATGTTGGACATTCACAGGGGCAGTAATTCACAATATGAAATCTGAACTCAGTCTTCTGGTGCAGGCTTTTAAATAGTATAGTCCCTGAAGCAATATGCAGTTAACTTCCCACAAATATTTATGCTAGATCATATTTGCATAAGGTAGAGTGTATACAACTGCAGATTTTACACATGGGATCCACAGAGAAGTTGTGGATGCCCCATCCCTGGCTGTCTTCAAGGCCAGGCTGGATGAGGCTTTGAACAACCTGGTCTAGTGGAAGGTGTCCCTACCCATGGCAGGGAGTTTGGAACTAGATGGTCTTTAAGGTTCCTTCCAAACCATATGATCTTGAGCAGAAAACAGATCCCCTGTGCCTCTCTACATAACCTCTGCAGTCTGTACCTCCCTTCAGAAGGAAGATAGCCATGGATTGCACTTATCTGGTAGACCACACTTTAGCCACTGCACTTTGGAGAGAAGGGAGTATGCCATTAGCTGAGTTAAAATGAAATACAATATCTGGTATAAAGTAGTCACTGTGCTCTCTGTGACCTCATCCCTGCAAGGCAGCAGCTAATCAGCGTTATCTGGTGGGGTCTTTCTATTATGTCCCCTCTCTCACAATTCCTATCTGCTCAACAAATGACATATGATCTTTCATCTGCCTTTTGCCTTCAGGAAGTTTGATGGGGGTGGGGGAGAAGGTGCAGCAGCAGCAGGAGGAGAAGTAGACTAACCTTTTCAGCTCGATTACAGACAGAACAATTTGTTTTTGTAATTAGAGCTCAGCAGTGATCTCTGTTTATTTCACTGATACTCAGCTCGGTGTAAACAGAACTCAATTTTGACAACTGTTTAGCTCACGGCACAGTTTTAAAGTATTAAAGGATAATGGAAGACTTATTAGATTAGCTTTTGCCATGATCTTTTAGTGTCCCAGATAATTATTATTTGTGATACAGCTGAATGGTTTAGGCTTATATTATTATTATGTATGCATTTCTGTGTAATATTTTATGTACTGTTGATGGGCACTAAAATATGCATTAGGAAGTATACATTTAGTCAGATTGCATAGATATTAGTGGTATTTGCAAGTGGTTCAAATTGTTCTTTTTGTGAATTTTATTTCATTTCCATCATAGCAATTCTTAGTTCCTGATTTCTTTTTAGAACAAATCAGTTCAATCATCTTCATCATCATTATTACTACTCCTAATCCTTCTTAGTAACACTTATGTGATTTTTACCACACTCCTTTGAGCCAGTCATTCCATCAGATTTCTCCCCCAGCATTTTACTTTTAATATTTCCTCCGTTTCATGTGTTTTGGTCTTTTTGCATATTTTTTCTTGCAATTTTACCTTTTTTATCTTTCTTATTTAGTATTTTAGATCATTCCTGCTAGTCGCATGTTGTTTTTCATCTTGCTATTCAATTTTTCCTCTTATTACCTCTTAATTAGAGTATGTTTCTTCTATCTCTGGTCTTATCTTTTAACCTTTTGATCACCTTTTTTCCTATTTTGTGTAAGGCATGTCTTTTTAACCTTTTCACCACTTTACCCTGCACAGTTTTCCCTTTTTTATTCTTTATTCTTTTTTTTTTTTTTTTCCTGGCTAACCTCATTCTATTAGTTTGAATCCCTCTGATCAGAAACGTTGCTTCTAATCTTATTTTTTATTTCTAGTAAGAATTTTGTAAACAGTTTTGTCCTTGTTTACAGCTATGTAATTTATTTTTTTCAGAAGTCTAAGACTGTAACTTCTTTACAATTCTGTATAGATGAGGACAATACATTTGAAGGTGATTACATGATCATTTTGGACACAGCTTAAATTACTGGAATACATGAACAAGAAAAAAATATATATGGAGTTTTCTCTTTCAAATAACTGCACTTTCTCTTAAGGTGCATCAGAAAAGTGAGTCTATGTCAGTGACTAAGTGGGTACATTTAACAAAACATGAGCACTAGTCCATGAGTGAAATGCAGTTGTATTTTCATCTAAGACTCCAAATGAACATTGGTGGCTCATGTTATGAAAGCATAAAGATTGCTTAGGGCAAGGAGAGCTCTGTCAAGGTTAATGGCCCCAAATCCTTCCTGCCTGAAACATCATTCAATGTTTGGTTTTTTTTTTTTTCAAGATTATTTTTTAAGTTTTCTTTTCAAAACAAGATTTCCACAAGAAAAAACTAATACTAACTGAACTCTGTGATCCACCTTACTGTTTATCTTTTATATATTAATCTATATGCTGCACTTATTCCAGTGTGCTTCCATCCAGCAGGATGTTTTCTTGCTAGTTTTGTTCATGTTACTTATTTCATGCTTATGATTAGTATTGTTTGTTCTGGCAAAATCTAGTAATTTAAAAGCATCCAGGCCTTTCAGCCATATTTTCGATTTGGAAGTGAAAGGCATGTATCTCGTTCTGATGAAATCAGGCTTGTCAAATGGGTATAGCACAAAAGAGGACATCACCATCATCACTGTGCAGTACGAAAGAAAAAGATTATAAATATATATGCACGTCTTGCACATATTCTGTCAAGTTATCATGAAAAGAGCAGGTAGTTCTCTGAAAGTCGTCCCTTTCCCACATTGCTTTTATTATGTGTTAGATATTCCTATTCATTCTGTTGATACTCATCACAGCAGTATTTGAGTACCTCCCAGTGGTGTATTAAGCTCTTGACTTAAGATCTCTCATTTTCTCTCCAGAAGGAGAAAACAGCTTAGTGCCTCAACTTTAAAGTAATGCATTTTTGGTAGCCTCTGTCCCAAAGGGCTCCAATTCTAGTTAAAATTCGTAATTCTGGTTGAACAATGAAATGCCATATCAAGATATATGACATTGCATCTGAAAAGTGAAGACCTGAGCAAGGGCAAATTACTTTATTCTTCTCTGTGACAGTTTTATAGTCAACCAACAAAAAAGGAAAATATTATTTCTAGGTTGGTTTTTGTGACAACTTCATACTAACAAAGGATACAAAAGTTAAGATACATGATTTAGTTAGTTATAAAATCATAGAGTGGCTTGTGTTGAAAGGGACCTTTAAAGATCATCTAGTCCAATCTCACCTTCTACCATGGGCAGGGGCTCCCCACTTTCATCGTAAAAAATGTCTTCATTTCTTCCTTATATCTAATCTTGACCTACTCTCTTTCATTTTAAAACCATTGCCCCTTGTTCTGTCATTACAGATCATGGTGAAAAGTCTCTCTGTTTTTTCTCGGAAGACGCCTTTATATATTGATAGGCTGCAATAAAGTCTCCCCAGAGCCTTTTCTTCTGAGGGCTGAACTACCCCAACTCTCTCAGCCTATCCTCATAGGAGAGGTGTTCCAGACCTCTGACCATGTTTGTGGCCCTCCTATAGACACACTCTAACAAGTCCATGTCTTTCTTATGCTGGAGACCCCAGAGCTGGACGCAGTCCTGCAGGTGGGGTATCACTGAGTGGAGTAGAGGGGGAGAATCACTTACCTTGACCATCTGGCCATGCTTCTCTGGATACAGCCCAGGATAGGATTTTCATTCTGGGATGCAAGTGCACATTGCCTGCTCATGACCAATTTCTCATCTACCAGTATCCCCAAGTCCTTCTGCGCATAGTTGCTTTCAATACATACATCTCCCAGTCTGTATTGATATTGGGGATTGCCATCACCCAGGTGCAGGAACTTGTTAGTCTCCTTTAACTTCATGAAGTTAATGACTCTTCTTCCTCATTTTTGGTATCCAAACAAAAGAGAGAGCTTATTCCAAAAGTATTTTCACCTTTATATTAAGAATTTAAACTGAATTTCCCTCTGAAAGAGTTTCTCTTTTTCCAGTGAGTAGATATGTAACATAAAATAGCTAACTTTGTAATTTACATATCTAAGCAATGTAGCCTTCCTAGAACACAGATTATTTTATTCTTTACAGTGGTACAATTTTAGCACCAGGAGACTACATTTTAATTGTGAGAGCTTCACAATACTTCTAGGACCATTTACTCTGCTGAACTAGTAAATATTCCTTCATGAGCTGATCTTGTCAAAGTATCCCCCTGGTGAAGGCAGCATTATTTTCCTGAGATACAGAGAGGTAAATCTGTCTGCTGCATTCAAGCTGTTGACTTTTCAGTCCATATAATGTAAATTATATTATGTGATATATCATATAATCATCATATCTAGATAGGACCTGAAAATGCACTGATAATTATGCTGTTCACCACAATTGTGGGTCTTAATTGTGGAGGATAGGTTCTATTATTGCTCATTTTGGAAAAAGAGGTATAGCATATTCTCCCTAGATCACACCAGGTAGACAGATCTCATGGCTGACATAATACAGAGATAGTCTAAGCTGTGACTCAAGTCCAGACTGAATTTTCAAGAATATTAAACATGCTTCTAATTTTTTGTTAATT
The DNA here is from genome assembly GCA_027574665.1 of Rhynochetos jubatus. NCBI lineage: Eukaryota > Metazoa > Chordata > Aves > Eurypygiformes > Rhynochetidae > Rhynochetos > Rhynochetos jubatus. Next base: position 99,536,693 of record CM050649.1, on the reverse strand, counting down.
AACAACTTCCTGAGCTTTCTCAGGATTTAGTTGATTGGATAATGAGTTTGTTATAGTTGCTGAATCTCTTAATACGTAATAGAATACTGTTCTAGCAAAGAAAGGGATAGTGACTTATTTGACTGTCTGTTCTAGTTTGGATCTGTACCAGACACTTTCCAGTTGTCATTGTTTGCAATCCTAGGATACTAAGGGCATAATTCAGATTTTTTTTGGATCAACAGTATCTTACGGTATGGTCCTCTTTTTTGGTAAATAGCTATATTGAATTTTGTGACTTGGTAGACATACAGCTTGCGCTCTTTGCTGAAAGATGTTGTATGTTGTCTACCTATGCTTTAGTAAAGCTTTTGACACCATTTCCCACAGCACTCTTCTGGAGAAACTGGTTGCTCATGGCTTGGACAGGCATACTCATCGCTGGGTAAAAAACTGGACTCAAAAAGCAGTGGTGATTAGAATTAAATTTGGATGGCAGTTGGTCACAAGTGGTGGTTGTTCCCCAGGGCTCAATACTTGGGCCAGTTATCTTTAATATCTTATCAATGACCTGGATGAGGGGATCGAGTGCACCTTCAATAAGTTTGCAGGTGACATGACGTTGGGAGGGAGTGTTGATCTGCTTCAGGGTAGGAAGGCTCTGCAGAGGGATCTGGACATTCTGGATCAATGGGCCAAGGATAATCGTATGAAGTACAAAAAGACCAAGTGTTGGGTCCTGCCTTTGTGTCACAACAACCCCCTGCAACATTACAGGCTTGGGTACAAGTGGCTCAAAAACTGTTCGGCAGAAAAGGATGTGGGGTTGTTGGTCAACAGCCAGATGAATATGAGCCAGCATTGTGCCCAGGTGGCCAAGAAAGCCAATGGCATCCCAGCTTGCAACAGGAACAGTGTGGCCAGCAGGACTAGTGAAATGGTTGTGCTCCTGTACTTAGCACTGGTGAGGGTGCACTTCGAATACTGTGTTTAGAAAGACATTGACATGTTGGAGTGTGTCCATAGAAGGGCAGCGAAGCTAGAGAAGGGTCTGAAGTCCAAGTCTTGTGAGTAAAAGCTGAGGAAACTGGGGTTGTTTGGCCTGCAGAAAATGAGTGTGTTGGGTTACTGTGGTGGTAGTGTTTGGTAGCAGGGAAGGGCCACAGGGATGGTTCTTGTGAGAACCCAAGAAAAGATGCCCCGGCTCCAAGTTGGACCCACTTCTGGCTGCAGCAAAGCTAGTCAATGTCTCTGAAAATTAACATATTTAAGAGGGGAAAACACAAAAGGAGAAGTTGCAGTGGAACTGAAAAAAGAGTGGAGAGAATCAGTGTTGGGAGAGGAGTGTGATGTGAGAGAGACAAGGCAGCAGGGAGGGAAGCACGTGAGGAGTTCTCCCCTCATGAGAAGGAAGGAACAGCAGAGATGTGTTGTGAACTGACTGCAAAACCCCCATCCCCTGACCCTCTGTGCTGCTGAGAGGGAAGGAGGTAGCCCAGGAAGAAGGGCGGTTGGGGGGTATGGGGAGAGGTTTTTTAAGACACGTTTGTTTTGTCTCTCACTGTCCTATTTTGATTTTGGTAACTGATTAAATTGGTCTTTTCTTCTCCAAGTTGAGTCTGTTTTGCCCATGACCATAATGGGTGAGTGACCACTCCCTGTCCTTGCCTTGTTCCATGAGCCTTTCCTTATATTTTCTCCGCCATATCCCACCAGAGCCAGGGGGGTTGGTGGTGGAAGTAGATGGGAGGGGAGAAGAGTTAGTGAGCAGCCACGTGGTCTTTTGTTGCCAGCTGGGCCTAAACCATAACAGGAGAGACCTTATCACTCCCTACAATTACCTGGAAGAGTGTTGTAGGCAGGTGGGTGCTGGTCTCTTTTCCCAAGTGACAAGTGATAGGACAAGAGGAAATGGCCTCAAGTTGCACCAGGGGTGGTTTAGATTGAGTATTAGGAAAAATTTCCTCACTAAAGGGGTTGTCAGGCATTGGAACAGGCTGCCTAGGGAAGTGGTTGAGTCACCATCCCAGGAAGTATTTACAAGACATGTGGATGAGGTGCTTAGGGAAATGGTTTTGTGGAGGACTTGGCAGTGTTAGGTTAATGTGTTGGACCTGATGATCTTAAAAGTCTTTTCCAAGCTGTGCTGGTTGAGTTAACTTTCTTCATGGTAGCTGTTATGAGGCTATGTTTTGGATTTGCCCTCAGAAGAGCACTGATAAGGCTGGGTTTTTTTAGTTCGTGCTTGGGAGTCCTTGAGTCAATTCAAGGTCTTTTCCAGCTTCTGATACTGCACCTGTGTTCTCAACTTTCTCATTACAAGCAGTAGAGGAGAGGAGAACAGAGTTCAGACAGCTGGCCCAAACTAAGAAAAGGAGTATTTAATTCCATAGCACGTCATGCTTAGTATGTCAGCCAGGACTGGGCCGGGCGGCCTTAGCTTACTCATTAGCTTGTTCATTTGGCTCATTTGTTCATGCACTAGTTAGCTGGTGGATTGGCTGGCTTTGTCAGTCATGCTGTCACTCATGGGGCTCGCTCAACATTGCTGAGATTGCCCTTGGGCTCTGACTTTCACTACTCAGGACCTGGCTGTGTATTAGTCAGCAGGTGCTGAGCAATTGTATAATTTTTTAATTTTCATTACTTATTGTTAGTAGTATTGTTAATATTATTAGTATTACTTAATACTCATATTCAATTATTAAACAGTTCTTATCTCAATCAATAGCTTCCTTGTCTTTTCCTCCAATTATCCTCCACCACTGGAGGAGGGGGAAGGTGAGCAAGCTGCTGTGTGGTACAAAATTGCTAGCTGACGTTAAACCATGACACAAGCTACACAATTCTATGTTTCTATGATAATAACAGAAGTAAAGAAAACCAGAAGCTAAGCAGCAATAAATAAAAACTGACATGTCTATAAGCTAAGGGTAGGAAAGTCGTCTGTCATTAAGACCTCCATGGCTATATCAAACTTGCTTAAGATCAAAAGATGATCTTAAAGGTCTTTTCCAAGCTAGATGATTCTATTATTCTATGATTCTATGACCAACAGTCTAGGAAGCCTTCTAAATATGAACTATGTTTTTAACAAAAGTTCTTGTTGTGGTAAATCTGAGGCATTTGTAGGTTAGTAACCTCTATCTTGACATAGAAGGCCAAAGGTCAGGGCAAGACAACCTCTAATGAAATGGCACTTGCAAGAAGGCAAGGGTAATGTTGGACCCTGATCATATTTATGTAAAAATATCCCAGACTCACAGTTTTTTCATTCCATTATAAAAAAGCTATCAGTGAACTCCCTTCTTAATTCTTTAATAAAAGAAAATAGCTGCTATTATTTTAAATTATCATAACTGAAGAGATTATTCTGTGTATAAATACGTATTTTAGAACATTAATGTCATAGATGCAGACTTGCACAGAATTGTGTATTTACAAGACTACATAGTCAAACAGCAGATACCAGAAAAAACTTATTTCCTCAGAACTTTGACAACAATGTCAGAAAACTCTTAGGTGATGAAATCTGGAGATAAGAATATAAATCGGTTCTCTTCCGGAGGACGACTATTATCACAATATGTAGAACTGCAGAAATAATGAAAATAGAAAAGAATTTAACTGAAATATCAGAAAATAAAGGAAAATAAAAGAGTTGAAATTAATTTAGGAGGAATTTCACCATGTGAAATGTAAGTCTGTAAGTGCACATCATGTGGGTGTCCAAGAAAGGAAAACAGATCTTTTAGAGGCCTATAGTGAACTGCAAGCTCAGTACAGAGCAGGCGGGCAGATGGAAGAAGAAACTGCAAAATATTAGTGTGTCTGATTGAGGCTTGTCAACTTTGTAAATAATGTATTTTAAAGCCAGGAAATTTTCCCTCTGCAAAGGTATGAGGACATTACTTTCACCTGATAGTAATCAAGTCTTGGTAGGAACTTGAAGTGATGTTGTGGATATATAGTAATTGTATCTTCACTGCTGCACATAGAACATTACTTAACAGCAATTACAAAATCTCTGTTGCTGGTGAACACTAGGAAAAAATCTTGAATTTCATGTATAGAAAGGATTTTTTCTTCTAACAAGAAATAGCTGTTCTCTGCTCTTGTACTTTAAGAATTGTTTTTGTGTAAACGTAGTTTCCCAGAATTACCACATATTAAATGCATAAAGTATGTATATTTTAACACGTGGACATCCACTGTCAGTAGCAGTACTGTATATTGCTCCTCCTGATGTCATCAAGTCATGTCCTCATGATGTTTTCAAGTCATGATTCTGGGTGACATTAGTAATTTTAAGAACATGTGTTTGTGCATCTTTTCCAGATCAGCATAGTGAGCAGTAGGCTCAATATTATAAACCTGCAAATTAAATAATAGTAATCTATTTAGTAGAATTCCTATCAGTAAATACTGAAACTGAAGAAAGTTGTGATGCTTGGAAGAGGTTATGTGAAAGAAACTGGGGTGGATGTAATTGGCAGTGAAACAATACAGTCCTTTTTCTTTCTTTTCTTTTCTTTTCTTTTCTTTTCTTTTCTTTTCTTTTCTTTTCTTTTCTTTTCTTTTCTTTTCTTTTCTTTTCTTTTCTTTTCTTTTCTTTTCTTTTCTTTTCTTTTCTTTTCTTTTCTTTTCTTTTCTTTTCTTTTCTTTTCTTTTCTTTTCTTTTCTTTTCTTTTCTTTTCTTTTTTTTCTTTTCTTTTTTTTCTTTTCTTTTTTCTTTTCACTACCCCACCTCTGGTAATCTAATAAACTTCACTCTAAACTGCAGTCTGGCTTGATCAGCTCCAAGAATCTCAATTTTCTAGGCACACGTGAATACACAAAAGTAGCAATACACTACATGGCAGGTATTTGTAAGTAGACTTCCAAGGTAATTTCAGGATATACCAGATGCAAGGTGTCTTTTAGTTTCTTCTCACATTCTTTAGCATTTCCTGCCTACTTCCAAACTGCCTTTCTGCTTTGATTCCTTTGCTGGGTGCAGGTGAGGACAGTGAGGAACAAAAAGAGTTTCCTGCAACTTCGATAATTTAAAAGTGAAACTATAAAGGTAGCCCTTTCAAGCATATGCTGAAGAACTCCTTCATGGAAATAATATTTTCTTTGCAAAATAGAACTTTGCATTACAAAAGAATTTTTCTGTTACATATGCACATATTTATGACTAACTTGACTGGGTACATTACAAAAGCTATCCATGTAACCTTTCATTATTAAAGGAGCTTCTAACATTAGAGACTGTTTAAAAAAATCAAATGCTTTTTCTTACTTTATCACAAACAAGGATTTGAAGTTGGAGTTTGGTGGGTTTGGGATTTTTTTTTTTTTTTTTTAATTTGAAAATTATTTTTTACCATCTGCCTGAGAGGGAAACCAGACATCTTTCAGAAGAACAAAGGAAAATGAAATAATCTGATAATCTGTAACTAACCTACATGTAATTTTGCCCAAAGAAAATGTACTAATCCTTCAGATTTTTAAAAAATTCATATTTAGTTAAGAAACATTCTTTTATTCATCTGTGTCAAACCTACTTTACAACTGCAATGGCGTAATTTCTCTTTTACTTTAAACTCTGCAGGCTAGAAGCTGCAGTTTTGTGACCCTCTTAAAGAACAAATGTTTCATATATAAACTAGTAATTTACATGTGTCTTCTGTGCTAATTTTTAACTATTTGTCACCTCTTGTCAGACACATGAAAGCAGATAACATTTTTCTTCCAGCAGGACCCATCAGATTATGTGGTGTCTCATTAATAAAGGATGGTATCTTGCCCAACTATAACATAATAAATATGTGAGTGAAACTTCACATAAATGTAAAAATTTCATGCAGCAGGCAGACTGGAAAAAAATATTAAAATCAACATTTTTTACATGTCTGCCGGAAAATATGGAAAATATACAATAGTTGCCTCAAATACCAAGAATATAAAAATTTTTCACTGTAAATGAATGTGAGGCACTGGAAAAGGTTGCCCAGAGTTATAGGTGCTCATCCCTGGAATTGTTCAAGGACAGTTTGAATGAGGCTTTGAACAGTCTGGTCTAGTGGTAGGTATCCCTTCCCATGGCAAAGGGATTGAACAAAATGATCTTCAAGGTTCCTTCCTACTCAGACCATTTTATGATTCTGATTCATGGAATAATTCCAGTTAAGGTATTTATGCAAGCCTGAAGATAGAATCCACTAAATACAATAGGTTGTACATTCAATTACACTTACTGTGATTTATTTGTTTACAGGTATCACGTAAAATGAAACCCATTCTATTTCTGTATAGTATTTTCTTTTGTAATTTTAATCTTCCATTTTTTTCTGGTGTGAACTAAAGTGAAGATTTACTAGACTGTTAGTACTTTTTTCTTCATTAACCTCAACTTCTGTAAGCCTTTATTTTTTCCAGATGAATTAGGATCCTTTATTTCTGTTAATGAGTAAACTCTTTGGAAATGCAGGGAAAAACAGCATCATGTACCTCTTACTGCATGGAGGAACTCTCATATTTTAGTGGACCATTTGAACAACTGTCACTATAACATTTTTTCCATCTCTTCTAGGCTAAAAGTCAAGTTCTAACTACTGAAATGAAGTATTGCAAAAGGAGGAGTATTTATCACAGAGCCATGATTATGTTTGAGATGTGTAGTGAGTTTATGTGAAATTTAGAAAAAGTGAAGTGAACTTATTTTAGAGAAAACATGAACATAGACATATACTGAAAGACTGTCAACCTTTATACAGAACATCTTTAAAAGGTCTGGATATTTTCCTGGAGTGAGTGGGGCAAGACACTATCTATCTCAATCAAATTCCTTCCTTAACTGGACAAACTCTGAATTTCATTCTCTCCCTTTAAATGTCCTACCTATCACTATAAGGGCCTTATGAACATGTGCATTTCCTGGACTTATTTTCAGGTGTTTCCATAGATTGTGAGAGCATACTTCAAGATCAGGAAAGAAACATATACAAATTACATGAGAAGCCAAAGGAAAAAAAAAAAAAAAAAAAGAAAGAAACATCTGTAGGGCATCAGTGTGAAAAAATGTGCAAGCTGCCTGTTGTTAACTGCTCAACCTGTTTTATGCTGGATTTCTTCATAAGTATGTTAGAGAAAAGGGGGAAAGAACAGCGGTTGAATAAAGATTGAAAATAAGAAAGTGAGACTGTTAAAAAAAAAAGTAGTTGTGGTTGCTCTCAGCTAGACATTTTTTGGCAAGACTTTTAGACAGCAATCTATTTCTCAAATTCATTGCCCATTTTTGCAAGATTAATGTAAAACAAAATGTTTCTTTTTAAGTCTGATCAGTTGAACAATTATACAGCTCCAATAATCCCCAAGTCAGTCTTTCAGAAAGCAGCTGAATGTTTCCTCAAGCAGTTTCATAAATTAGATTTAATGAATATGATATCAGGTCAGAAACCTTATAAGCTCCTTCCATGGGAAGTTGTTGATAGTTTATGTAATTAGCTGGGTTTTTTTCATGCTTTTCAAATATTCAAATAATCCATACAAGATACATTTTTCACAATCTTTATGGAATAAATGCCACTAAACTATACTTGTGTGTTTTTCTGTCCCCTTTTCTCACACTTGCGTCATTCTTTAAAGAAAATGGAACTGTAATTTTTTTTTAAGAATATCTCAATATTTTTTCTCCACTTGGTTATTATTTGCTGTCACTCGGGTTGAATGTATTATGAAATTGCTGTTAGGGTAGAACTATCTAAAAAAAGGGGCTGAAACTACATGCAGAGTTACTATGCTAAATCATTTGCATCCCCACTGAGCTATACACTCCCTTTTACCCTGAGTAGATTATTTACCTCAATGGGAGTTATTTCTGAATACACTCTGCAGCAGCTGTTACCTAAGTATTTTGTGTGCTTTAATGCAACTACTACGGCACTTTGTCAGAAATGGCTGTTCACAGGGTTAAGGTAAAATCAGAGACCATTTTGGGAGAGAGATTCAAATGTGAAATGAATCCTTTCCCCAAAGTTTAATTTTCTTCTTTATAACTAAAAATATTTTATTTTTCAAGCATTCCCGACTTTGCTTTCCTTTGCTATCCTCACCCTACATACCATCACAAGTAGACTTCAGTCTGTTGAACTGCTTCTTTCAGGTGAGCAAATACTTCATCTGCTAGCTGTCTTCTCTTGTGATCCAAAATTTACATGTGAGATTATAAAGCTGTGAACAGTTTGTTTTTTGAATAGTCGCAGCTTAAAAAGTCACAGCTCAGACTGTGTTATTTCTTGAAGAGCTTACAAGTAATTTGGTAAAGAAAGCACATATTTTTATGCATTTTGTATTCAAAGTATTTAGACACAAATTTCCTCTGGAAAAAATATTCAAAATTATATCACTGCCTTATTCTATTTGCTTTGTTCCAGATGATAGAACTTTTAAAAGAATGTGTTTGGAAGAGGTATAGGTATGAAAAAAATGACCATGTGAACTTGTATTACTTGGGTGTGTGGTGTGTGCTTTCACATTTTCTAGACACAGTCTTATTACAGATCCTTACTGTAATTGCAAGTGAATAGCAGTAGCTCAGTGTTATAGTATGTTTAATACTGCAACTGCACCATTGCCACCAATCTCTATAGGAAAGCTTGGTTCACAGGTACCAGCAAGTTGATGTATCTGTCTGTAGAATCTGAACAAATCTTTCTTATGATTCATTTTTTTGCCACAGATAAGCCATAAAATGCAGACAGCAGATTGATGGAGGTTTAGTTTTTCTGCTCTTGTTTTAAACAGTAGATGTAGAACAGGTTCTTCTATTTTATAGCCTGAAGCTGAACTGTCAACATAAAAGATATACAGACTTAATACCTGAGAGCTGGGCAGAAGAATTTCTTCACACTTTTTTTAGAGCAGATTAAACAACACACAATATAGCTCATTACTACCTAATGTAATTTTATTGAAAAGGCAGATTTTAGCTAAAGCGTGAAATACTTTGTCTTATTATTACCTGTTTTACTGCAAGACACAGATTTCAGCTGAGAATGAAAAAGTTTTTCATTTATAATCTGCCTGTCCATATTGAGAGAAATTCTATACCTGACCAAAAAATATAAAGCTTGAAACATTTCTGCTTTTTGCATTTGTCTTATTTGGTGTCATGTAACTGCAGTCATTACACTATTATGAGTTTATTAAAGCTGTACTGCATGAGGAAAAGATCCAGAACTGATTACAATATGCAAATTAAAATAGTCAAAGATGATAACTATTTAGGTTTTGTTCAGCTTTAGAGATTAATTCTGTGGGTTATTTTTAGTTCTGGCTATTTTTGTAAAAAGTACAATTGTGGACACTTCAGGAGACGATACATCAGCTATCAAAAGAGAATTGTACTATATGTTTCGAAGGAGAAACAGAGGAAGAGAAACATGAACAGACAAACAGAAAAGCAAGACGAGAAACAAAAGACTGAACAATAAAAAAAAAGATAATAAAAAGAATTATTAAATAATGTATTTCTTTTCACATATTTGACAATAGTTTATATTTCATGAAAGCAAACATACTTTTCAGAAAGTTTTTCTCCTGTTCATCACTACAGATATACACACATATTTCTAAAAGGAGATCCTCTAGATGTGCATAGGATAAATAGCCCCACTGTCATCATTTCAGCTCACCTCCTTTTGAACAACTTAAGTTAAGCCTTAGCTGGAGTCCGGTTTTGGACATCTTTTAAAATTCGTCACATTTTATTTCCCCCCAAAGCCAAACTAATTCTTAATTTTAGGTTATGGAAATGGTTACAATTACATAAGTTTTCTATATATTTATGGAAAAATCAATAATGGTAAAACAATCTTCAAGTAAAGAAGTTGTGCTGAAATGTACTCTGGTTCAGAGCTTACTAGAGAAAAAAACTTCTTTAGTGTTACATAACATTTTTTTCCCAGTTTTGCTTAATACCAGTTTAAAATGGAAAAAAAGCAAACAAAGCTACACCTAATACAGCTGAGCTTAAACACAGCCACTGAAATAAGGTAAAAGTTAAGTTTTAAGAGATTTGTGACTTAGTACAAGAAAATAAAAAAACCCAAAAACTGCTTTAGAAGAGGGACTGGAAGATTTTTATAATCACTGATGTTACTTTCATTTTATTTCGGTTTTAAGAGGATTTTGCCTTTAAGCAAAGCAGGTATATACCAGACATTCCCTTTTACTGCATGTTTTCCAACATGTATTATGTGCATATTTGTAAATTTTTGTTTGAGCTTTGAATTCTTCAGAATGACCTATTGATAAATGTTCCTTTTTTTTTTTTTTTTTTTTAATTACTCGTGTAGAAAATGGCATGCTTAAGCTTCCTAGGTTAAAACTTGTTGACTTGAAAGTTCATATTCATAAATTTCCCTTCCCTGTGTGAACTGACTTTGGATGCTACTTAAAACTATATCCATAAAAGTGATATTTATTGTTGGCTGAATGTTTATAATATAGTGCATGCTGGAAAATGCTATGTCTAAACTTGCAATTCTGATTTAGTGAAACAGTTCTCAGCAGAAATATTTCCTCAGTTTTTGATCCCCCCCCCAATCTTTTTATTTTAATCTGATAGAATTATGTTGGTAAATTTTGTCCTGTAGTATCTTGAAACTTCTCCTTTCTTGTCCTTTCTTGTCCAAGTGTGAGAGTACAGAGCCAATTTACTTAATTTTTTTAAAGTAAGAATAGGAGATCTTTTTCCTTATGGAAGGGATAGGAATATAAGCAGTTAATTCTTTCTTGACTGGTATAGGATGATACAGTTTTCATTAATCATGTGTGAGTGTGTTGTGTGATGTAACACAGCTAGACACAACAAGCTACAGCGTGTCTTCCAAGAAATTTCAAAACCGCTTTCTTGAAAACTGCTCTGAAAGAAACAGCAAGTTTTTGTAGCAAGACTGATTAATCAAAATAGGACTTTCCTAACACAGAAGCAAAGAGAATCCAATTAGATATCACTTCTGGGGCTCAGCTCATAATCATTGCCAAAATTCTGTGCCATGTGTCTCATAGAACACTGCATTTAGGGTAAGGAACTGAGTCTTTTCAAGTGTTTCTTCCTAAAGATGGTAACCTACAACTATATTTAGAAATTTAGACTATGATTCTGGTCCACATCCCTACACCTAATGGGATTAAGATCAACTGTAAATACATTAGTGTGTGCAGGGTGTTCTCTTAAGTAGGTCTCCATGTATTATAATGGGAATATAGACACCTATCTGGCATATGGACACCTTTCTTAGAGGCATGCAAGTGTCAGAATCTGGGGCTATGTCCCACTTACATGCCTTAGTTAGATGTATATGTATGTACCTCTCCATGTGAGCAGCACAAAACAGTACTGCATGCTGAGTGGAAGTTTCTGAGCTAGTTCAGTGTCAGAATCAATCTGGATGCATTAGTGAACCTTTCTAATCAGGCTAGTCTGCTTCTCCATGTGGAAACATTTAAACATATTTTACACTGATTTGGCCAGAAAGTGATATTTAAAAAATCTAGCCAGTGATTTGTCCATGGTAGCATTCATGCTCTCCTATATGTCTTCCAGATATTAAAGAAAAAAAATCCTATATAGGGAGATCAGTCTTTCAACAACAGTTCCATCTTTTAGATACATTTTCAAGGTTTTTTTAGAAATAACTCCATGAAATTGCAATCTGTGTCTTCCTGTTTCCCTGATTACCTATAACTCCTGAACCAGTATCTATCCAAAGAAACAGACCTCAAAAATAAATTTCCAGGAATTTTGTGGATATAAACAGCTGTAATAGACTATTTAAGTGCCCAAATATGAATGAAAAACTGATGTCACAGATAATTAGACACTGGAGACTCTTGACTGAAGAAAGTCATTAACAATGCCTCAGTTACCAAAAAGGCTTCAAGCAGACTGTGCCTTACAAGACACATTAGTTGATAATAATACAAAAATTTGCAGAAAATAAGCTTTAATTAGTTCCATTGCTCATGGTACTGTATGTTATTGTTAGCATGTTATCTTTGTAGACAATGCAACGGAAGTGGGTCTAGTGAGCAGAATTAAGTGCAGGGAGACTAACAGCCCTTTGGAGAAGCTCAAGGAAGACAAAACTGTCATGACCAGGAATATTAGTGGAACAAAGATGATGGGAGGTCAGCAAATGAGAAAAAATATTCAGATTTTTGAAAAAGTTTAAATTTCCTTTGGTGGCAGATGGAAATTCAGAAGATGGAATTGTCAGTCCAAAAGTCAGGTACAAGCAATTTGATTTCCAAGTCTCTTGAGATGTTGGTAAGATATTTGATTTGCAAATACTGAAAGAATATACATACATTTAATACAGGGGGTGTTGTCTTTTTTTTTCTCCTCTCACATTCTTTAAGCAGACAATTTCTACTTGGAAGAATAAATTAGAGAAAACGAATAGCTTCTCAGCTTCTCCTTATCTGTTCCCAGGTTCACTTCACTGAGCAATGGATTCCGCATGCCTCTGGGAGGTCTCCATAAGAGAAAGGGAAAACGCAAACCACCCTAGCATGTTTTGAGAATGCTATGTATTTTTCTCTGTGCATAAGAGATAAGCAGGTGCTTCTTGGTAGAATTATTAATTGCTCACAGTTATCACCAGTTGTATTTGTGGGACAGGATACACTTCTAAGATAGAATAAGATTACAATATATGTCCTTTCTAATGCCTTATAACATCCTGCTATATTATCCCCTGTATGATTCTTTACCTGCTTTTATTCAAGTGTCTCTAAAGCTGCTTGTTAAGAGAAAGCATTTTAACAGATGTCCTTGTGCTCTGGGACGAATGCATTATGGACATAGAATTGTCTTCACACTTCTTACAGTCACCTCTTTTCACCTCTTCGTGCAGTGAACACCTCTGGCTTGTTGTCACTGCACTTGATTGCAGCATAGGAGGTTTGCAGGGTCAAAGCTAGTCTTGTAGCTTTTGTTCTGTCATGTAAGTCTTGCAAGCTTTACTCTCATACTTTCAATTTTAACATGGCTTTTTTTACTTTTATAATTACGTTTTAAATTGTTGCTAAGATAATTAAGTACTTTTCATACATTTGTGGGACAAATGTATGAAAATGTATGTATTGCAGATACAGCTTCGTCTCTATAATATATATTCAACAATATCCTTGTGAACATTTATGATTATGTATGTATATGAAGGTGATCTCTGACAAACTGTCAGTTGGATAAAAGAAATTGCCTTTGTACTATAAATTTGTCAGACCCACCCACCCCCAATCCACTAACCTCTTTTGCTGAAGTCTGTTCTAAAATTCCAATTCTATATGCACATCAAAGACACACAATTAAAAAATAAAAATAAAGTTTCAGATTATTATCTTGCAGAATTTTGGGCAAGGTTGAATTTTCACAGATGAAATTAATGCCTATACTAACAGCAGCTTTTCAGTCACTATTATATGCCCTAGTTCCGAAAAATGAAGCATTCATGTTTGATTTTAATCATGTGTGGTCCCACTGAAAATGAGGGAAATTCTATATTCTTTCTGAAATCCTATAAAAAGTGAAAGGTTAAAATATATACTGTAAACAGGTGAACAACAGATTTCATAGATTTTACCCTAGTAAGTACCCAGCACACCTGAAGACGTTGAAAGAGGACACAAAATAAGTAAGATGCTTTAAAAGAATTTTGACTTTTTCCTGTCCCAAACATGAGACATTTCCCATATTTTTGGTGGGTAAGAGAGAAGCTTTAGATAGGCAAAAGAAATCCTAAATTCGGGTGTGTTTTAGCACCCAAGCTATTACTACATTTTAAGATAATCACATGACATGAGTTAAGGATTTTACCAATGTTACAGATCTGTTCTCAGAAGGCTTTACATTCCCCATTGCAGCCTTTGATAATTCAATTAGTCTCTCAAAAAGTTGGGAGTAGCTGATAAATTCACTTTAATGTTAAATCAAGTACCGCAGCAGGTTTCTCTTAATAGATGGCTTCTCAGGGAGCTTAGCTCTAGAGGTGATACCTCCAAAACACAACTTTCTGCAAGGAATGTGTGGTGTTTTGGAGCAGATTAAAAGAACTGCCTGTATCAACATAGCTTCTTAGAAATAATAACGTTGCTTCAGATCATGACAGTGATCTCATCCACTTGGATAGCTGTCCATCTAGTTTGATTTATTTTAATTGACAGCCGTAGGTCCCTCCATGGTACAAATTCCATGAATACGATGAATGATACCAGGAACAGAGAATGTCATTAAACAAGCTGAATTTAACCCTTCCCTTTAAACATTGTCTTGTGGGATTCCCAAATCCTATTGGCAGTCACTGATTGTTGAATAATAAGTAGGAGGGGATTAGCTAGATCTGCACTGACTATGTCTTTGGAGAATGCTAACAATAATGCCAGTTCTGTTTGTCTACCGCTAGGAAATGAACAAAAAATATGTTAGATGCAAAAGATGGACAACAGGATTTAGCGTGGTAAACAGATTCATGTCCCTGCAGAAATCAGATAGCAAAGCAGAGAGGAAAATTCTAAAAAGAAAATGCTGCTTATTACTTACAAACAGTTGGCCTTAATAGGCAGATTGTCATTGACCTTCTGTACAGGATTACGGTTTTGCTAGAAGGAAGACTTGAATTTTAGATGTATTCATCCATGTCATCAAAGATGCATGTTGGCATCATAGTTAGAGCAGGCTAACCATGACAGTGAAAGCTTATAGAAAATTCTGTATTTTCCTCTCCAAAGGTAGAAAATAAATAGTGACATATCCCTCTCTGTGTGAAGTGTTTTATTCTGGTTTTTTACTGCACTTTGATTTCCTGCTTGAAATTAAATAGGCAATTACGTTCAAGGATAACATTTGTTGATAGTTTTATAGAAGTAGCAAAATAAATATATTAGTTTAGATATGATTTTTTCAAAGAAAGATTGCAAACACATCGATTTCTAATTAATTAATAGTAATTTTATGTAACATTTACGTAAACGTAGATTTAACATGAATTTTTTCTCGTTTTTTTTTTTTTGTTGTTGTTGTTGGTTGGGGTTTTTTGCTTGAAAATCAGACTTGCATAATAACTTCAGTGGTTAAACTATAAGTGATTGGTATTTATTTTCCCATGCTAGTTTTATATTTTTTATTTTTTTAATTATGATTTTCTTTTTAATATCCTTTTTTCTTTTTTCTATGGAAAAAGCATTCTCTAAAACTGAAAGTATCTACCCCAATATATATTGTATCCTAATATATGTTGTGAATAATAGTCTTACTTCTCTGTCCAGTAGGCCTCTGAAATACTTCTTGAAGTTATGCAGGTGAAATGAACTGTAGATGAAAATGTTGAAGGCAGTTTGTAACATCAATCTGCAATTGAATTTATTTTTTATATCATGTATATCAGTAGGCTGCAGTAGCTAAATGTAGTTGTAATATATCATGGGAACATTTGATAATGCAGATGCACTTTACAGGATTACTGTTATTGGTTTTCCACTTGATTATGTTTAAAGAAAAATTAACTGCTAAATAAGTGTGTCAGGTTTCAGTGGACTGTGACTGATGTTCTATGAACAAAATTATTGACAGTTGTTTATCATCCCAGTCTAACTCTCTGAGAAATACCAATTCAACATTGTTTAACCAAAAACACATGCCAAATTTGAACTAAGAATTTATTTAAAAAAGGAATATTTGGGTTGAGGTTGAAAGCCACAAACTTAATGAATGGAAGAGCCCAGTTCTACTCAATCTTTAAAATAAGAACTTTGAGATCAGAATTGTTTCTGTGAATGGAATCAGTGACTGGTAAGAATTTCAGGTATGGTGCTGTATATCAATAAATTTTATTTTGTCCTTTGAAAGGAGAGAAGTGACATGCTATGATTTACTTTTGGACATCTCAGTCACTTTAAAGTCTGACTCCAAAATCCAAGGCTAACAATTCTGTACTTTCAGGACAGGCAGGTAGGCATGAACAATCTGGTCCATAAATATGAGACACGATTCATGAAGCTCCCCTCCTTTTATTTTCCTAGTTAAGCAAAAGCTAAACATATGCTTTGGTATTGTTTGCAGAAGATCTGTGGGTTTGAACTGTAGATGAAAGGGAAAATTGGAATTTAGTATCTTTGCAAGATATCCAGTACTCTTCTGTGTTTAGGATTCAGCTAGATCTGTAAGCCAACAGAGCCTGGGCTGCAAAACAATGTATGGCTGGACAGAAGAGTTGGCAAGAAGGATGTTGGCTGCCTCTGCCTCTAAATTCCAGCAGGATCTAGGATGATGTTATGGTCATACCTATGTTACCAGCCTACTTGGTAGACAAAGTATAATTGATCAGCTGATCTGGATTTCTTTTGCTACATTTCTGGAAGTAAAATAAAATTCAAATAAGCCACTTTGTGCCATGTCAAACATCTTGTTTGTGTAAAGGTGACTGTACCTATACATCAGCAAAGCCACATTGTGCTACAATCCTCATAAGAACATAGAGCCAAAGCTGCAGCTGAAGAAGGGAGTGGATCAACTACAATTTGCCTCAGTGAAGAACAACAGATCCCAGTGTGTTCCTTCAGGCATTCAAAATGCAGCACTTTGACATGAACTTTAATTGTGTAAAAGAAGTAGTCGCTTGATATAAGCATGGTAGCACAGTACTGGGGAGAAGGAAAGTCGCTTTACTTTTGCAAGAAAATAGCTCAGTGGAAAAATACCAGGAATCTTGATCTGACTAGATACTGCATGAATATTCTGTGGAAAACCCAGAAGATATATGTACATGTAATCACTAAGTTATTAGTTTGCCATGGGACAATTTTCCTATCAAGGAGACGACAATGTGCATCAGGACCACATATTGGAGAAAGGGACTCATGATGCTGAGTTACACTCCTAAATCCCACCTACGTTAAATTAGGGAATATTGGGCCCTTAGACTCAAAACAGACCATTTTCTGAGTGTTGCAAAGCTTAAGAAAGCTAATGGGAGAAAACCCAGACTGAAGGGTATGTATCTGTATGACACATACGTGTGTATGTATGTATGTATGTTTGTACCTACCTTCATAGTAGGAAGGTAGATAACTTCAGAACATCAACTCCATGCACATTCAGTGAAGATAGGTAGGCCTATTTGGGAAGTGTTCTAGTTCTGGAGCCTATCACTGACATTCTGAATGGATCTTTGAATCCATCATTCTCCATTGCCTCTAGAGACAGCATAAGAATCCTAGCCTAATTTTAATTGTCAGAAATTAGATTATGTGGCTCTCTCTGTTTCTTGAATGAAATTATTCTCTCTCTTATAGCTGCTGTTAAGCATCTTATGAAACTAATATCCAGCATTTGAGTCTACTTCCTGTGGGTTTTTTTTTTCAGTCCCTTGATTGAAAAGAACTCTCCCTTAAATAGCAGATTAGATGGAAGATCTCTCTGGTTTTGATCCCTGTTCCATGATAATAAAGCTTAAACAGGAGGGGTGAAAGAACCATGGCTTGTCTTCTTGCTCACGAGGATTTAGTACACATGGTAGGAGGAAATCAGGCTCTTCAGAAGACCTTAGATGTAGGAATACCTTTTCCCTGAATCCTAAATAGATTTAGGCAGGTACAGTTGCCTTAGGAAAGACTATGCCTTATAGTCTGGCTCAAAGAAATAAATCTTAGTAAAAGAAACACTCTGAGCATATTTAATATTTGCTATAATGAATGATGTCAGATGTCAAATCACCAGCATTTTATTATCTTACTTTGCAGGAAGAACTAATTTCTCTGTGTTTTCCCAATTAGAAGGTTGTTTTTTTTTTTTAATTTTGCTGCAGCCTTTTGAGATGAATATTGTTACAAAAGTTGAAATTACTTCAAAAGACCTTCAATTCAGTATTAGTTAGATGCAGCTACCTCCATCTTGTAGAGTATTACTGTTCTGCATGGTCTGTCTAACCAAAGAACAAGATTTGCCATGCTCTTTGATCTTTTAAAAATATATTGAAATCTGAAATAAAGTGCTTTGCCAGAGTCTTGACTTTGCTGGCAACAGTGAGTTGAATAATATACTAACATTCAGAATTCCCCTAATATCACCTGAAAAGAAATAAATTACATATCTTCAGAATCTGTCCAGCTGTGTCTGGCAAATGATTAAATGCTTGGAAGTCTGATGTGGATAAAAGAGTGAGGATCTACAATCACGAAAGGGTGAAAAAATAAAAAGGGAATAAATGGAAAAAGAAATTTCAGCTGAAACAACCCCATTTGATTAAGAGGCTGTACAAAGTGCCAAATGTCATGCAAAGAAAAGTGCGTAATCTCTATGTAAAGTTATTCAGAAGGCAGAGCTAAAATATTTTGCTGATAGCCATAGTGCAGAGCTCTTTGCATATTTTGCCAATAATGAAAAAATAATTCTATAAAAATCACATATAACCTTCCATTTATTTCTTTTGCATTAACCATCTAGGCTAGAGGTTTTTTACATAGTAATGCTAGGGACAATTAAGTCTGTTTAACACAGAGACAGATGCCAGATGTATGCATGTAACAGTTACAGAGCAAGCATATGCATAGTATCAACTCTACAAATAGTCAGGCTCCCTAGGCACTTGACAGTTTTGAAGCTAAGGGAGGGAATGTTTTTATGTTATAACATTTTCCCTTGGTGGTAGCAAATTAGCTGCCTTGTATCCATCTTCAGCAGGAACTGGAGAGAGTCACTTGAGAGCTTACAAATAAGTTTAGAGCTCCGCAAAACTGTTTCTTAGATACCTGAGAAGTGGGATACGTAACATACATGTGCTCTAACAGGTGAACTTAAAAGAAAACAAAGTTTGATTTTTTTTTCCCATAAGAATTTTTTCTTACCTTAATTCCTTAAGGAATTTGTTCAAGGTCAGACTGAGCCTTGCTTACAGATATAGTGGTTCACGCACAATTTTTGTGTCCTTGGGAATTAAAACAATTCTTTTCCTTAAAGAAAAACAAAGTAAAACGTTTTTATTAGGAAACATAGAGGCTGTTTTTGAGAAAAACATGCAATAGATATTGGGGCTCAGCTTTATCTGCTTCCCATTATCTGTGATACTAAGAATTCAAGCCAATAATAGCTTTACAGGTCTCTTGGCTCTTCATTCCAACAGAATAAAAAGGCTGGAAGGAGGGTGACCCATTAAAATCAAGTCACGGTGGAAAGCATACATGAAACTCTAAATCAAGTAAATATTATAGTGATAAGTTCCAGTAAATTAAAAGGTCTCTTAAATACCCA
Organism: Rhynochetos jubatus; assembly: GCA_027574665.1. NCBI lineage: Eukaryota > Metazoa > Chordata > Aves > Eurypygiformes > Rhynochetidae > Rhynochetos > Rhynochetos jubatus. The sequence goes on along the minus strand of CM050649.1, from coordinate 99,517,417 downwards.
GGAATTTTTTTATTATCCATATCTAGAATAGGTTTTATTGCATTTTATAGCATGTCTTCACCATTCCTAGGGGTGTAGTGTCTTCATCATCTCTACAGAGTAAAGATTTTCTTAAAGAAAGTCAATAGATAGATTGAAACTGACTGACATATTCTGAATCATTCAGCATCTTTAAAGGTAACAAATGCACCTTTTACTCACTTTGCCAGAACAGTGTTTCACTTATCTAATGCCTCAGTGCTGGATTTCCTTTGTAGAGTGTTCAGGTAAGTAAGCTAAGGGCACAGCTAAGAGAAAATACCCTAACTGCATCTTCTTTGGTAGTGACATTTGTAACTAGCCTTTAAGCCTATCTTCAGGACTAAAATACACTTTTTATAAAAACATGGCTCAGATGAAGGGTTGCTAGAGACCAGAAAAAGTAGCTTCTAATGGTTAGAAGTCTAGAAAAGTGAAGATATTTGTGAAAACAATGAACTCAAAATGACAACATCTTTGGAAATAGTTTCGAAATTCACAATATTTCTTAAATGTGTTTTGTCACATCACAGTAGTCTGACATCAGTACAAAAGTTGAAGCTATAACAAATGCAAAGATGACAAGTAAAATGATGACAAGTAAAATGATGACTCTCAGTTGAGCAGCTCAGCTGCTACAAATAAAAGTAACCAGCAGGAGAGATTTTCTGTATTAATGTTGCTAATATCTATAATCTCTCAATCCTTGGAATATAAGAAAGTTGTCTGGATCCTAAAGTTCTTGATGAAGGATCGGTGGAAAGAAAGATGTGAATATTCTGAAGTGATCTTCAGTAAGTGTCTTTCAGAAATTAATTCACAGTTCATTGAGAAACTGAACAATTGTTATTGAATCTGTTTACATATAAATTCTTTTTGCCAAACTAGTTATATTTAGAGTCAGATTTGAAAAAGGCATCCTTAATTATTCTTTCTGATTGATCTAATTGGAGCACTATCCAGGCAGAAGTTAAGTAGAATAGGATTATGAAACTGAAATTCCTAAGAGAATGCGGGTGTTTCATAAATTATCATAAAGGTAATCCCTTTCTGCAAATCTCTTTTGAAGGTGGTAATAAAACACAACACCAGCAATCTAAACAATAGTCTAGGGCACCATCTAATCAAACAATAATGAATATGTTACTTAGCACAGCATAGCATGGGGGAGACTCTATATGAAGTTCTTAAATAATTTATTTTGTCCTAAGAAGATATTTCTGTATCTTTATGTCTAAGTGATAGTTCCTAAAGATGCCTGGAGAACCTCAGTGTTTTTCTGAGAACAGCACCATGGAAAGTGTTCTTCCTCCTGTTCTGTCAAATGCATTGCACATCCCATGAAGTCCAAAGTATATGACTTGCATACCCCACCAACCTTTTGAAGCAGAGAATGATACCCAGTAAGCTTTTCCATGTATCAGCACAAAACAGACATAGTCTCATTATGTCTGGTAAAGGAGATTTTGAACGTAAATCCAGGCATGCTGGCAGGAATGTGGAGGCAACTACTCTATTTCACTAAAGTGGCCAGATTTTGAATGGGTCATCTTGCATACAGCCTTCAGTCTTTTTTTTTTTTTTTTCTTTTGTGAGACTTTGTAAAGGAAAACACATAGCATTTGAAAAGCTTTATTGCATTGATTCTGTTTTAGGAAAAATCCTGTTCTTATACATAACCTGACAGACTACCCTTCATGAGAGTCTACCTATAGTCAGAATGTATATAGAGCCATCAAAAGGACATAGAAAGAAATTTCTTCAGAAGCCTGTCATGTGTCTCTCTTCAGTGGCACCCTCATCCGTCAATATCTGTAAACAAGTTGTCATATCTGAATTTGAGACAAGCTTACAAAGCAAAAAGCTTGGTGCCTTCTAATTAAAGATTTCTATGCTGAGATAATTGGCAACCGGTGAGGAAAGCTCAGTGGTGTAATATATAGCTAATCGTTGGTGTCTTGACGGTGTAACAGATGGGGATAGCTTCTTTAAATTATGGAGCTTTTATATTGGTATTTTCAGGAAATGTCAACAGCATGATTATATTTTCATTAATGTTGTCTTTCCTTCCCATTCATTGCTTTTGTTAGTCATAATCACTTGTTACCTCTTGTCCCTAACTGTACAATCTATTAATATTTGTGTAGGATGCCTCACAATGGGCCTGGTTAATGACTGGATTCCTAAACATTGCCACAGTACAATATAAAGTGTTAGTATTTACTGAATATCACAAACTAGCTATGGAAATTATTGATATGATAATTATGACTAACTAACAATGAAGTCAGTAAATATGAACGTGAATATAATGCAAATTCTGCAAACGATTACACAAATTCATATAGGTTTCAGATTTAAGAGTCATAGAATTTTTAGGTGCCAGTAGTGAAAAAATTCCACTGTAAAATCTGTCGAACTGCCTTGACCAAGTGTGGGAAAATGTGTTATATTAAAAATGTTCTTCTAGCTGATCCACAAGCTGGTTCTCTTCTGTTAATTACTGCAGGTTTTTTTTCTTTTCTTTTCCAGGAAACAGTTTTGGGGCTCTACAATAAAGATTTACTGTTTAAAAGTATGAATTTGTCAGATTACTAGTTTCCCTGTAGCTTCTCAGCTAAGTGCAGCTCTGGCCTAGCTAGCCCTTGTGCATTTCCTCTCTGCAGCCCTGGACTAGGAAGATTTTTTTAAAGTGGGATGGGGAAGAGGCCAAAATATTTTCTCATCACTGACATTTTTTTTTTTTCATTACAAATTAGGGTGGGGGCCGGTCTGATTTAGAAACAAACAATGAAAACAAAAGCTAGGTGTCAATTCTCAACCTCTTCTTTTTCTCCTCTGATAGGATTAAGTAAGACACCCTTTTTACTAGTCAGACGTATTCAGTTCACTGACAAATATAAAATTCTGTGTTTGTACCTTTGAGAAGCATAGTGAAAAATTTCAAAGGACGTGAGCTGTGCCTGGGCCACATATAGAAATGGGTTTTCTACTGTGGAAGTATTGTCATTATTGTGAATTTTGGAAGCAGAGCCTATCACTGTCTGTGACTCACAGGTCTGATTTGCCTCCAGAACAGCAAGGCAGAGGCCAAAGACCCATTGTTGGGATCTGTGGACCAGCCCGCTGTGAGGATGGAAAATTTTCAGGTAAAATGTTTTCTTGCTCTTACACTGTCTTTAAATAAAAATATGTGATTGCCATTAAGTTGTACGCATGAATTTGAAGCATACTTCCTTAAGGAAAATGTTATTTGTTCTGTAGTGCTCCAGATAGTTCTGAAATATTCCTTCAATATTTATGGTTTGGGACAAATGTGAACTGAAATTTAAACCATAACCCCACCATCTTTTTATTGCTTTTGAAGTGTTTTATGACATGTCAGTATAAACAAAAATATTCTCTTCATTCTGTGTCCAGAAAACAAGCAAGCAAACAAACAAACTAACCAAATAAAAGCCCAACAACCAACAATGGGGAAACTTTGTAAGGATTATAGCCCTCAGAAGCTTGTATTTATACTATCTGAAAAAGACCACGAGATCCAAGAGGTTTAAAAAAAGTGGCAGTCCATTCTCATTTTACTGCCAGTCATTTTGCTAATCTGAGCTACATAATTGCTTTGCCTAACTGAAAGGAGCCTTTAAAAAGACAAGCCAATATAAATACTCAGATTGGAGACAGCTCTGTTTAATAACAGCAAGCATGTGTGTAGAAGTATTTGTTTACCTCTGCTCATTTATGTCAAAATCAATTGTAATTAAACAGGAATCCAACCACAGTAGTAGTACTTTAGCTGATTGTTCTCATCACAAGTGTCATATAGCCCCGGTGTTTAGGACATGTCAAAGCAGCCCATTATTTTTCTCCTGTAATAAATACCTACTTATAGTCTTTCCAGTCTTTAGTAAAGGCAATTGCCTCTCTCAAATGAAAAACTAAGACACAATTTCATATCAATTCAGGGAGGTTTACTCGTCAAATTGCAGGAATTACTGAAGTTCTGAAACACAGACTTATTTGTATTCTCTATTAGACATGATATGCCATATATAGTCCATGTATAGGAAAGGTGGGGTTTGGTTTGTTTGTTTTTTTGTTTGTTTTGGTTTGGTTTTGGTTTTTTTTTTTTACATAGTGTGTTTGTGGTTAGACTAGAGAAATATAAGCTACAGAGGATTTTACACCTTATTTCATTATTGAGTCAATTCTAATTGGAAATATTTTCAATCGAACAAAAATTCACAACATCAAGGGTGAAATGAATCTATCTACTAGGAAAGTCAGTGGAAACTTCGTATATTCATTCAAAGGCAGATCTTTTTCCTAGTAATGTGAAACAAGGGTCAGAAAACGTGCATTACTGTTCATTCTGTAATGCAGTGAATAGAGGATTTTAAGGCTGAAGGTGGGTTGTATCAGCAGTGTGAAACTGCAGGCTTCAAAAAGAAGACACACATTTTAGAAGGGGTCCTCCAGTATATTTTTTCTTTGAAGCTGTTAGTTGATAGCCATCCCAGTCAACTGAGTCAGCCAGTGAACCATCGCTGACAAGTAATGATTATTTTTTATCATCTTCTGTATTTATAAAAAAGAAAAAATAAAGGTCAATTAAAAGGCGTTTATGTTACAGTAAAAAATATACATTGCCTGTTGAAAGAGAAAAAAGAGTAAATAAGTAAGATATCTAAAAGATAAGGTAGAACTTCCTAGGACAATAAAAAATTACAGAAGCTACCGGCATTTTAAAATATTCAGTATTATTTATGTATTTATTTAGCCATATTCTTATTTAGCTTTCATCAATGAACATATGGTAATACAAATCTGCATTTTTTCTATTTTGTTCAGAACTGCACAACATAATGGAATAATACTTTTCTCGGCTGCTCTTTCTCTTTTCAATTATACCATCAAAGCAGGACACATCCTGCTTTTGGGACACATCCAAAATCAAAAAGTTCTTAGAAAAGAATGTACTTGAATGACCATTTGCCAGGTCAAATCTTATAAACTATGATGATTCAAACTCTGTCTTGTTTAACTTCAAATGCAATTTGAGAACATCATTTACAGGTCTTGGGAGGAATATGATTGTAGGACAAGGTCAATGTATGTGTCCATATATATATATGCTTTAATATATATGTATATATGTATGTAAATATATTTGCATATATATATATATATTTACAGTCTGATTTACCCTATACACAAGCCTGGACATTTACACTTACATTATATGGAGTAGTTTGATAGACAGTATAGTGTTCTTCATCTTATAAACATAGTACATGAAATATTTCTTGTAGATGTTTCTATGTTGATGTTTTATGTACATGTATTTTTTACTTTTCATTTACTTTTCTGCTTTGGTTGTGTATATGCAATTTAAATAATTAGAGTCCACTTAAATTAGAAAAAAAACATTGTATTTATCAACTTGGTTTAGCTACATTGAGTCACTGTTTAAAAAAAATTCTTGAGTTTCTTCTTAGTTATCATTATGCAAATTTCATATAATTAGTGAGTCAAGCTAAGATATCTCAATTTTAGCCATTGAAAGGAGCTAGCTATCTAAAGCATTAATTAATTAACTTCATAGTGCAATACATTTAGGGTGAAATCAGTACCCGTATTTAATTCTGTTCACAATATTTATGAGGGAAGCAAAGGAAAATAAAGATAGCACAATAAAGCTATCTTTTGGTTAAAGCTTGTTACAAAAGCCAGATGTTGAATATAACTCCTCTGGTAATACAGAGTAAAATGTGTAACATACATCTCACGTTGCACAAAAATACGTACTTTACATTGCATTTTATGTGTTGCCAACCAAAGTTTCATCAATACCATCTTAAATTTCTATGCAGTATACATTCCCTATCTATCTAACTGTTGTTTCCAGATATCTTGTCTTCTCTTCTTTATATGGCTGATAATATAGCAGTTCTATTTTAGTGTATGTTTTCCCCTAAGTGCATAAAGCACTTCTGACTGTTTACCCTTAAAGCTCCAGAGAGTTAGGAAAACCTCTAGGCTGCTTCTGGTTATTGTACACACTTGCACTCTTAAGGGTTTATTTTCAACATGAGGGAGACAAGTATAGAGATAAAGACTGATGGTGCATATCACTCTACCAGCACGTCTTGTTATACAGCACAGTGTATGACCAATTTTACATATATAAATGTATATATTTGCCTTTAAATTGCTTTTATTTTCTCATGTGTACTAATTTGGCCCTTGGTGGTGATAGTTCACCTCATGTTTATAGTTTCTTCTGCTAGTACAATAGTGCCTGCTCGATTTCTTCACTGTCTGGTAGCTGTAGCAGTCAAAATTGCAGGCTAATGTTGAGACAAGCAGCTTATAATGTATGATAATCAATACTCAAAATCTGTTTCCTATCATGTGACATAGAAGAGTGAAGTGAAAAGACACAGATTTTCAATACTAGACCACCAAAGCTCATGCAGTGCAGGTGGTTTTCACTTCAAGGTCATTCAGTATTTGTTTCTTCTTCTTTTTTGGCTTTATATTTAATTCAGTCACTGCTAGGATGCCCAGGGAGAAGAAATGGAAAGTTAGTCGATACTGTGAGTATGAATGCAAGTACAAAAACTGCTTTAGCAAATGCAGGAAATGAGAAGAGGAAGGAAGATATGGATCGCAACACATATATATGCTACATGATATATATCTCTTTTACTTAGAGATTGCCAGCAAACTTTGTATTTTTATTGGCAGTAATGAATAATGTAGATATTGTGTAAGATTTATGCTCATATGTACACACATAAAAGCTAAGAATTTAAAATCTTAGAACATAGCATAGTTTTTAACACAGTACTGAATACATAGTGCAGTTAATTTATTTCCAGTGACTGAGAACTTCTCTGATCTTTACCTTTCATGTGAAGTTTCTTCATTTCAGTCTCAGTTCAGGGAAATTTTTGTTTGTTTGTTTGTTTGTTTTGTTGTTGTTGGGTTTTTTTTTTTGTTTTATGTTTTTAAACAAATACAATTCAGTCCAGCTTTAGAGGACAGTGTCAAAACAGAATTTCCCAGTTGTATATTTCATATACATATATATATTTTCAATGTAGATAGAAGAGAATTGTATATAAATATATGTATTTTAAGATAATATGACACAGAACTACTACCTGAAAGGCAGGAAGAGTTTTCCTTCTACAGACAGTCTTTTTGTGGTTTAATGAAATGGGCTGTAATGTATGGAAATCTTCCACTTGTTGTTCACTGGTGGTCTCCCAGTACACTATGAGCTGTTGACACATCAAATATGATTAGAAAGTTTTACAAGAAGTGCTACGTTTTTGTGTGAGAAAGAAAGAAGCAAAGATGTGTCCTGCTTTGATGGTATAATTGAAAAGATAGAGCAGCCGAGAAATGTATTATTCCATTATGTTGTGCAGTTCTGAGCATTTTATGGTAGCTAACATGTAGCATGCTTTTATTTTCATCTTTTGTTAAAAAGGGACCAAAAATATTTACAAAAATTCACACAAAGGATAGTTAAGTTTATAAAATAAAAGAAGTTAGTGTGAGAGCTGATTAATGGCTTAGGAAAACCTTTAAAAGTATCAGAAAACTTTTACTCAGCATTGCAAGAATTCTATGTAAAAGAAAAGTAATTTTAGATATGGTTAGAGAAAATCCTAAACAAAATATCTATTGTTTCTCATTACTGTATAGGTTGACTTTTAAAGCTAGAGGCTGAGCTTGCTACAAACCTGCTCTGTAGGATTAGGAGGAAGAGAAAAAGAACAAAATTAATTAATAGCAAACATTTTCAAAATTCAAAGTTCTAGAATTAACATTGAAATTGTTGGACCTTGAGCATTGTTTTATTTATTTCTTTTGGGTTTCTGTAACAAAACGTAATCTAACCTGGCTAGTATTAACTGTTGCCAGTCCCATGATGAAGGTTGCAACCTTCCTCTCCAACGATCTTGCCCCATGTGCCTTTTAAAATATATTGATTTGATTTGGGTTGTGGACTTTTATGCATCTTTTTTTTTTTTTTTTTGAGAGAGAGAGAGTAGCAGTTTCACCTGGCTTTACGCACAGCTGTTTCATGGTGTAGAAGCTCTGGAAAACTAAATACAGAGAACTAATGGATGGAATGAAGTGTATAGCAATGTCCTTTATTTGTATGCCTCCCTTTTCATTAAACAATTATCACCATATATGTTGTCTCTGTGGTTATCCATACCAATACCATCTCATGTCAGTGAAGTAAAATCAAACTCTGCAAACTTAAATCTCTTCCTTAAATCTCTTCTCAGTCCTGTCACTGTATTATAGTTGCAGGGTTGGGGCTGTCTTTCACTCTTCCTTGTCATTATGATAATTCTCATTTTTATTGTACACCAAAACCAGCATGCAACTTACTTTTCCTTAGACTTAGAATTATAGAATGGTTTGGGTTGTAAGGGATGTTGAAAGATCATCTAATTCAACCCCCCTGCCATGGACAGGAATACCTTTCACTAGATCAGGTTTCTCAAAGAACCATCCAACCTGACTTTGAAATCATCCCATGATGGACATCTGCAACTTCTCTGTGAAACTTGTCCTAGTGTCTCGTCACCCTCAAATTAAAGAGTTTCTTCCTCATGTGAAATCTAAATATATCTTCTTTCCATTTATGCAGCCCAGGATAGATTTGGTTTTCTTGACTGCAAGCACACATTGCTGACTCGTCCGATTTTTCATCTACCAATATCCCCAAGTCCTTCTCCAAAGGGCTGCTCTCAGTACATTTATCCCATGGTCTGTATTGATTCTGGTGATTTTCCCCACCCAGATGCAGGACTTCTCACCTAGCCTTGTTGAACTTCATGCCGTTCACATGGGCCCACTCCTCAAGCCTGTCAAGGTCCCTCTGGATGGCACCGCTTCCCTCTAGTGAATCAACAGCACCACTCAGCTTGGTGTAATCTGCAAGCTTGCTGAGGGTAGACTCAATCCCACTATGTCATTGATGCAGATAATAAACATTGGTCTGCGTGTGGATCCCTGAAGGATGCTACTCTTTACTGGTTTCCCCTTGGACACTGACCCATTGACTGCGACTCTCTGCATGTGGCCATCCAGCCAATTCCTTATTCACCTAACAGTCCATCCATCAAACCCAGATCTTTCCAATTTGGTGGAAAGAATATTGTGGGGGACCGTATCAAAGGCCTTACAAAAGTCTAGGTACATGACATACTTAGCTCTGCCTTTGTCCACCAATGCAGTCAATCCATCATAGAAGGTCACCAGATTGTTTAGACAAAATCTGTCCTTGGTGAAGCCATGTTGTCTCTCTCTAATCACCTCCTGTCTTCTATACATTTTGATATACCTTCCAGGAAGATCTGTTCCATGATCTTACTAGGCACAGAAGTGAAACTGACTCACCTCTATAAATTTTATATTTAAAGCCCTTCTGGTACATTCTTGTCTTCAAAAATCACTCTGTGTTATCCTCTCCCTGTACCTCATTCTCTCTTGCTTTTGATACTTTTTAGGGCTTACAATGTTTTTAGATTTTAAACTCTTCAAGGAAGGGAGCACATATGATACTTTTTCACAGAACTGTATCATTAAAAAGTATCAGTTCTGAGTAAATTATCTCACCTCGATATAACTGATCATTGTGACATAACACAATTTTATTTAAACCAAAGTCACATTTATTCATGTCTTTTTAGAAATGTGAATAGTCAAAGCTGTTTACACTATTGGATTCTCACAGATAATTTTTAATGTTTCTTCTGCATCAGGATTCTGCAGTGCAACTGTCCATGAATCTGGTAGTGACATAAAATTCCTGGGAAATATTTTTTCCAATTTAGAAAGATGAATATCACTTAAATTTTCCCTGTCTTTGGGTCAACAAGTTTGTTCAGCTTTTCTGAAGACCTGTTGTGCATGTTTGTTGGTGTGTGTGTATCATCCTTACATTTAAAGGTATACTTATACTTTTTGTCTAATTTTTGGAATTCCAGGTGTTTTTATAAATACTAAATTCCTCAAATAAAATGAATATTTGAATCCATGTGCCCATTTTGTGGAAGAAAATGCTTAATAACTAAAGACAGGTGTGTAGCTGATTGAAGCCTAGAGATGATAAAAGGATTCAATCTAATCAGTATTGCCTAGAGAGTACTGAAAAGAAGAATAAAACAAGCAACTTGCATCAGAGTTGTGTTTTCCTAAAAAACAGATTCAAGGGGTATTTCTGCAATTTTCCTTATCCCTGACATTGGGTTAGAGTCATGTCTACAGTTATAAGATTGTAAATGGTGGCCAAAATATATTCTGTTAGTGTAAAAAGACAGACAAGCTAAGGTTTTTAAAGCACAAAGTTTTCTTTATGTCTTTGAATTGTAGAACAGGAATTATCCAACTTTGTGTTCTAAAAATGTAGTGAATAAAAAAAAAATCTGATTTAATGATATACTTTGAAAGAAATAAGAATATAGAAATCTTATCTGAAAACATTATCAGTTCAAATAGCGTGTCACGGTTTGTCATTCTTCCAAATTGTATGTATTGAGAAAATCCATTTTCACTTACTTGCACCAAAACAAAAAAGGGGAAAACTGATTACATGATCCATACTCATGTCTAATAAAATTGCAATATGCCCTTTTTGACAAGCTTATATTTAATGCATACTGATGGAAAATTCTAGTTCTCTGTTCTCAGCAGGAAAAGTAGGCTTTTTAAGAAAACCTTTTTATTTTGTGACTGTCACAGAACATAACAATTATAAATGAAATGGAGGTGACAAAAATGAAAACCCAGCTTGCTGATTTTTATGAAGTGTTTGTATTTCCAGAAAGGCAGTCATTGCTTAGTTATTTGATTTGAAAAATTAATCCTGATAATGCCTTTTGAGTTCCTTAAGTACTGTTCACTCTTTTCTAGGATGAGTTTTACAGAACAAAGCCTAACAGATTTCTACAGCAGATTAGTTTACAGATGAAGCTCAATTCCATTGAGAATGACTCTCTAATGACCCCTTTATACTTCCATTGGGCTGTGTGAATGCTTTAATACGTAGAGAACTGAGTTAAATAAATCTGTTGTCTCAACTAACAGGTTTATGCAGTCCTTCTGAAATATTTTAATTATAGCTGCTTCTTCTTCTCCATAATTAAGAAACCAGATGTCAAGTAAACCCATCACACGTTGATCATAGCCTATCCATTAGTTTAAAGAAATCCACTTATAATTAGAGTTTTTTCTCTTTCTCCTTTGTTTTACAGAGCAAGAAGAATGTGTTAACTGCACAGATGAATGCAGAGTGCTTGGTCATTCTGACAGGTGTTGGATGCCACAGTTCCCAGCAGCCAGTCAGGCTGAGAATGCAGATTATCGCACAAATCTCTTTGTACCCACAGTTGAAGCTAATGTTGAGACTGAGACATACGAAACTGTGAATCCCACTGGGAAAAAGACTTTTTGTACATTTGGGAAAGACAAGAGAGAGCACACTATTCTCATTGCCAATGTTAAACCTTACTTAAAAGCCAAACGTGCCCTGAGTCCTCTGCTTCAGGAGGTTCCCTCAGCATCGAGCAGCCCAACCAAGACATGCATTGAGCCTTGCACCTCAACAAAAGGACCACTGGATGGTTGTGAAGTGAAATCAGGAGCCTTGGCTGAACCAAGCAGCCAGTACTTGTCAACTGACAGTCAGTATCTATCGCCTAGTAAACAGTCAAAAGACGCTCCCTTCATTGCATCAGATCAGATGGCTAGGGCCTTTGCAGATGTGCATTCCCGAGTGAGCCGAGACTCGAGTGAGATGGACTCTGTTCTGGAGCAGTTAGACCGTTCAGCCCGGGATCTAGGCAGGGAGTCGGTGGATGCCGAGGAAGTTGTGAGAGAAATAGACAAGCTTTTGCAGGACTGTCGGGGAAGCGACCCTGTGTCCGTCAGAAAGTGAGGGGGAAAATAAGGACAGGCTGGCAGTTACGATCCTCTTCTGCTGATTAAAAGTAAATAAATAAATCCCCTGGTTGTAACAGATTTACAGGAATGAAGGAAGACCAATGCTGCTTTAAGGCTTTTAGTGAACATCTGAAGTGCCCACAAGTATGTTCTTTTCACTGCTCTTTCTTTTTGACAGATAACACTGGTTTCATTTTGACCAAACTTTCATTAGGACAGAGTCAAGTACACTAAGAACAAAATGAAAGAAGGAAAGACGGTGCCATTTTGACAATCTGTTAGAAAGCTGTGAGAAAGGTGGAATGGAAATACGTCTGATACTTTAAGACTGTCCTCAATAGCTGATGCTGACTTTACTGTTTACGTATAAACCCCAAGAAAAACAGGGTTGAATAATTCTGACCTGTGGTGGATTTCCAGCAGTCACCACAGGCTTCTACTGAAAGTCCTAAAAAGAGTTCTTGTAGTAGTCCAAGTGACACCAAACATTAACATTCATTGTGGTAAACATTTATGTACAAAGTTTTCTGCCACAGATATGAAAAAAAAAAAAAAGAACAAGAAAACAAAAAAACCCATTGCAGATCATTATTCAACAAAACATATCCTGATCATTAGTAGAACACTTCATGTCATATTAAGGTTTAATGTAAAATGATATAGTACATCTTGTCCTGCACACACATAAGTTAATTCACTTGATGAAAAAGAAAATAAAGATTTTAATATCTATTTAGCGTTTTAGTGTCCAACAAAACTATAAATAGTTAGCAGTAAGTTTTAAAAATACTGAAGTCAAATAAAGTTTGAAAAAAAAAATTACCTTTAAGGGAAATACACAAAAGAAATTAACATTATTAACACTTTTTTATTCATTTGTGGACACTAAAATAGCTCAGGAAAGTGAAAATGTCTTAGACATCCACAAAAATCACATGATCATTTAAATGTGCAAATGTAAGAAGATTCAGTGTGTTTACATCAAATGACATATTTTTATTGATTTATTGCAGATTCAGTGCATATGAGCCAAATTGTTGAGTGTATAAGAGCTATATTGTGTATTTTATTAAATTAATATATAGTTGTGTTGCAAAAATATTTGGGCTTATATTGTAAATGGCAAGTGTTGCCTCAGTAGCTGTCGAACTCTATGAGTTTTGTTTTTTCCTGCTTCCTTTTCCCCATGGATTGTGGGAAGCAGCGCCTCAGAGCAAAGTCTCTTGTTTAATGTATGGTCTACGAAGTACTGCAGTACATAATCTGTTCAAAATGTGTTTGAGTGAGCTGATGGAGCTAACTGAACGGCCTACAAAGACATCCATCAGTCATGGTTATGTGCAAGTCCTTGTAGAAGCTTCTATTGCAAACCGATGTTTAAAAACAAAAATTACAATTGAACCAACCTCTAGAACCTCCTTGTTTTTTCCAAACACGTGCAGCCAGCCGGTTTAATGTAGGATATTTTATTTACTTATTAAGAGATTATGGCATTTTCAAAATTCACAGAGATGAAAAAAATGTCTGTGCCAATGTGACATGGGCAGTATTTGATCTGATTCCTTAGAATGTGCAATTGCTTAGTGCAGTTCTAGATATTCAGCACTTATTTTGGATTTTTTTTTTTTTTGGTTGGTTTTATTTGTTCTGAAAAGTATTTGCAGAATAACTTGGGAGATAGTTTCTACTTTTCATTATTTTTTATAAGGGTGTTTTTGTTGTATTTGAAGAATTCAAAACTGCCTTCAGATGAAAGTTAAAAAACAACCTATATTCAAAATGAACTTGCACAAAACAAGAAGAAACAGAAGACTAAAATGTTTAGGTCAGGATTTGTCCCTCATATACTTCAGATATTATGTTGGAAATACCACCATGGGGCATTGTTTAAAAATGGTGTATTGGGTTTATTAAATTTAAACTATACTGTACAAACATATATAAAATAGGTTGGCAATCTCAAATCCCACAAAGCCATGGTTTTCATCAGTTCAAGAAAGAAAATTGTTCCAATAGCCTGTTTTGATGTTGGGAATCCTTATAAGTGATGATTTTAGCTAGTCGGTCCTACAATGAATTGTCTTTGGGAGACAACAATTCTGACAGTCTGCTTTTAGCTCCTCCTGTTAAAAAAGTCTACAATTACATGTAAAAAAGGGATCTTGTACATGTTTTATTAAGCTACTCTCCATGTTTTGGACAATTTATGTATCTAAAATGTGGTGTTGTCTGTGTTATATAATTTTTTTTTTTTTTTTGGCCAGGAGACCCAAGATTGGTTTTGCTTGATAGCTTGATAGCTTGAAATTCCATAGTGGAGAGGATTTCTTATTGTTTGATCAGTCTCTTATACGTATTTCCACGGTGCTCATCACTTCAGTGTCTGTGCACCAAGTCTTTAGCTCTGCCAGTGAGATCCATTATTCAGCAAAATCTAAGCCAGTATGTAAATTCAGTCAAGTGATGGAGATTTGTGTCTTTTATAAATGATTTTAACACTGAGTAACCAATTGTACAATTCATTGTATGTTTCTGAAGACATAAACCCACAACATTCTGAGAAAGGGCTGTGCCAATGTAAGAGGAATTTACCTTAAGGCTCTCTGTCACTAGTGATTTACTAGCTTTAGCTGTTTAACACATTATCTGTATTTAGTAGTGATTATTTATTTACCACTCTGAGGTAATTCAGAATTCATGACTCACAGCTTTATAGAAGAGTTTAGGAAATCTTGCTTTTATTTAATTTGGCTGACAACTGCCTTGTATTGTAGATCTCTGGCATATTTCTTCCAATAATGATATCCCAGGTCAAAAAATCTACTTGACAATTTAGAATGGATACAAAGAAGCCAATAAACGAGCAGAACTTATACAATGTGAGTTTTTGATGGTTCAGTCAAACTTAACATGATTGTGTGTAAAGAAAATGCTACAGACAACAGATTTTTTAAAGTATTTTTTTTCTCCATGGTATCTCTACTATCACCACTGGAGAAAGAGGCAGCAATGAAAGATTAAGTTTATGAGTTATTTCTCTCATTCCTTACAAACATGTTTTATGAGACTGAAAGAAAATATCTGCCATATGACCATAAAGAGAATGGTGGAGTTAAGAAAGGCAAATTAAGTAACTAATAAAATGGTATTGTACACTGTGAGTAGCAAATAAGGCTATTTTATTTTTTATTAATGAAAGCCAGTAACTGGGAGTTCCTTAAACACTTGGCCAATCAAATCAGGACTCAAAATCAGACCTTTTTTTTTTTTCCTGTTTTTCTCTTGGCATATTTACTAGGAAAGAGATTCTCCTGAACTCTGATTTGCCACTTAAGAATATATGTTTCCCAGTCCAAGTTACCCCTAGAAGTCAAATTTTGCTCATAGTGGAGCAAGATACATTATTCAAACAAACTTTCAATCTGCTTGCTGTCCAATGGAAGGGAAATTTCCAAGGTCAAGGAGTCTGAAGCCTAGCATAATATATGCCCACTCATTATTGTTTGATTATTTTCTTTTGACATCAGGCAGTGATTATTATTGCATTAATTCAAATGGGAGTTTTGGCTATCAAGATTTGTTGATTTGAAGTGTAATTGAATGAAACCTGATGAAGGTTTTGACTTCTCTGGCCCAATTGTGATACAGGTTGGCATTTGCATTTATCAGCCCCTGTCTCCCCATATGGCTCAAAGTTGCACCAATGACTGGTGAATGACACAAAAAACCAAACAAAAGCAGCATACATTGTATGGATTATCTCAACCGCTATTGTTTAATGGCTGTGTTTAATGTGACCTATCTGGAAAATGAGGACTATGAATAAAAAGCAATTACTAATAGTGGTGTTGCCTGCTTTTGCATTCATTAACACAGAAGAAATGTGTTAAACACTGCATACCACAGGGAGCCTGATGGTAATTACTTTGGAAAAGCAACTTGTGGCAATGCGGCTGTTACAGCTAGTTATCAGTTTGCCAAAAAAATGACAGTTCCTGCTTCATTTATTAGAAAAGTGTAACTGTTTTCTCTCAACAGGAAGGTGGTGAAGAGTTTTCATCAAGCTGAGTAGGTTTATCTTTTAAGTAGCTGATGTGGTGAATCCCTACAGGCTGGTATTTGCTCATAGAAACATGGATCTGAATAAAAGAGAGTGTGGTTTATTACACTGGTGTGAGTTTACCCAAAGCATTATAAATGAGACTCTAAGTTTTTAAAGGCTGTCAGCCCAACATGAAAGATCAAAACACTGCTCAAGTTTACAAGTGGAGAAAAGAATCTGAAGAATGCAAAGGGTTGGGTGTGGGGTTTTTTTGTTTGTTTGTTTGTTTGTTTGTTTTTTTAAACATGTTTTCCTTAAAAGCCTGAGTAATGGAGGTAAAAAAACATATTCATGTTGCTGTAAAACATGTGACAAAATGCTGGGAAAAATCTGACTAAAAGTTCTATGTCTGGTTGTTTGCTGTTATAATGTCACACTTTTGTTAACTTCTTTTTTTGTTTAGTTTTTAGGGGGTTTTTTTTGTTTGGTTTGAGCATCAAGATCAGTCCCTCAGAGCATGTGACCCTTTCTCTCTGCTTATATGTGACTGTAGCAATGACATGCAAAATAGTGTAGAGTCTCCACACTGGATGCTTTGTTGGGTTTTGTTTGTTTGTTTTTTGTGGGTTTTGGTTTGGTTTGTTCTTTTTGGTTTTTTTGGGTTTTTTTAACCAAAAAGTTAAATAGGCAAGTAAATTAAGTAAATAGGCATTGCTTTTGACAATTAAATACAATATTATTTTTTTCAGAATACTACAAGTATTAAGGTATGTGCTATTCCTGCAGGCAGAATTACCTTTTACCCATTGCAGGTTTTCTGCAACTATCTGCCAGAAACAAAATCAGCCTGCATCTAATTAGTTGGCTATCCTATGCACAGAAAACCTCTATTATTTTCTTCCTTTTTTCCTGCTACATATATTTGTCTTTCTCCAGGCTGAATTCCAAAATCGAGCAAGCCGCTGTCTGTGCAGAGTCCTGCCAGAATGTACCTTATGCTGCTGAAGGCCTCATTGGACATGGGATGTTGCTGTCTTGCTGTCTTCAACTGTGTGTAATTCAGAGCTTGGCTGGATCCACAGTATATGTAGAACAAGTCATAAACCATCCTGGCTTTTCTTTACCCAGAATACAGTCATTGATTTCTCATTTGGAAAGTGGCCAGTCTGTCAAACAGAGATTCTTAGATCTCCTTTAAGCCAACCACGTATAACTGCTTCAGGGTGTTCACTCATGGGATAAATACCCTATCCTTATCCTTTATTGAGTCTAAGACATGAAAGCAGCTGAAAGCTTATTTCTTCAGTTAGTAATGTTTCCCTAAAAATGAAATTTCTCCAGCAGAAAGAAGGGACGGATCTCTGCTGTATGTATAGCTTGATTTGTGAAAGGTCACCTTAGTATCAGTAGTGCATGCAGAAATGAAACAGGGAATTAATGAGCCATCTAGGATTTTTCTGAGATATATATTCCATAATGCATATGTTATGATTCAGGGGAGAGAGTTCAGTATCTTGATTTATTTATTGCTGATGGTTCCTGAATATGTCCCACATAAAGGCACACAAAAATATTTAGTTCAAGTTCTTGAGAAATTTTTTTTCCCTGATTACGAGATTAATTACTTTTTAATATTTTTTAAAGGTTTGGTTTTTTGGTGTTTTTGTTGTTGTTGTTGTTGTTGTTTTTCTAAATATATGCTGCTCAAATTGTGAGCCCATTTGACACGGTTTCCTCCTTTAGGTTCTTTCATCTAGAAATAATACCTTTTACTTGGACAAGAGTCCAAAATATCATACACATTCTGTGATTTCTTGGTAAGAAGCAAGACTATAGACATGTCTTGAAAGAGATTATTGTACAACCGATTTAGATTTTGACCTACTAAGAAATGGAATAATTAAAATTCCCTTTCTGAAAACATATTATATTTAGTGCCTTGAATACTAATTTTATGAAAGTCTTTTTAAAGTGCAGCTGCTACACTGCTGCCAGAGACCTAGGGGATCAATCAGTCAGTTATCTTCAACTTTTTTCAAGTCAACATCAAAACTGAAGTTGCATCTGGAAATCAGTTGATTGCTAGTGCAGCACAGAAAAATTATTTGCAATATGTTTTCAAGAAGAAATACTGCTTAACAAATTTGCAGTTACATTTGTAATAGATGAAAAATTTTCATCATTTTAGGGGCAATCACATACAGAATTCTTCTCAGTGATTTGGTCTGAAAGTGTTAAAAAATGGATTATTGTGCTGGCATCAACATTAAAATGGAAACACCATCTATGTCTGACCATCAGAAAATTACATTTATTTATTTCTGTTATTGCTGTCTTTAGGAAAATGTTCCATGCATCTACTTTTTTTACCCTTTTACAACAGACATCTTTATGATGTTACATGCTATAATGATTTCTGCAAGTACCCCTTTTGTTAGTCACCACTCCCTCCTTTTCATATGTCCACTTAAAATACTTTACATTTCAAATGTATCTCATGCAGAAAATTTAGAGCATTCCTCATCTGTCTTCAAAGATGTTTCACACTTCATACAATACAATTAAAAAATATTAATCATAATATTTGTAGATAAGACCTCCATTTATTTCTTAAACTTCTTTGGTTTTAAATGTGATCATATTAATGTTGCTAAAATATATTAAACCAATTTTTTTATTTTCCAATTAAAACACACATATTTTCATGAACAAATTCTTCATTTGGTATTGTGAGTTCAGTGTGAGGTCCTGTTGAGAAGAGTGTCACACTTACTAGTCAGCTCTAAATCAGAATGTTTCTTTGATAACTAACCATATAGATATTTCATCTTTAGTAAAAATTATTTGGTTTTAAATGTTTTTAACTGAAATTCTGAGAAAAAAATCAACTGATGTGTATATTCTGGATTAATGACTAATGCATTTAATATCTTCTAACTGTAATAGGGTTCATAACAATGTATTTTGTTGAGTACATGTTTAGAGACTGTCTTAGACCAGAGGAGAAACTGTATTTACTCTGTAAATACAATCCTTTGTGTTTCTATACTTAAAGCTTTATTGGCAATAGGAATGAACTTCTCTTCCCTTGTGTCTGATTCTAAATTGATAACCAAATGAATATAAGCCAGTGCTATATCATTTAATAAGGATTTGTATAACACCAAGTGAATATAGTAAATACAGCCGAAAGGAATACATGTGAAACTATTTTTTGTAACATTACAGCACCCTTGTACTATAAGAGATTTAGAATAGAGATTAGCAACTGTTAATATGCCTTTATCATTGACCACAAGATAAGCTGCTTAAAAACATTGAGGCTTTGCCTCAGATGAAAGTCTGTCGTAGTGCAAAGCTCCAAAATAAGAACGCTGTCCAGACTCTGGGCTTCTTTCATGTTATCTTCTTCTTCAACAGTCTCCAGAGGTTGGTAATTATGCTTCCGTAATGACTTTTGCACTTCGATGCACTAGTGGTGCACTCCAATGCTACCTTAGCAGAGTCCGTTTAGTTGACTCATTTAGGGATGCAATGTGGATAGAAAGTGGATTTGTTTGGTTGACTTAATCTTTGTGTGTATGTCAGGCTAAGACACAGCAATCCTTTAAAAGGAAAAGAGCAACTGCCTTTTGAGAAACAGTAACAGTCTTTGAAAAGTAGTCTCCACAACCCCAAATAAAATATACAGGAAATATGGCATATATAGCCTTGTTCATAGACACTTTTTCCTCCACAGCTCAGTCACTGTTGATGACGATAAATACAGCACCATTCTATTCTAAATACACCTGTTCCACTGGACTAAAGAGAAAGGAATGGAAGATATAGAAAGCCAGTTAAAGCCTGTAGAATCCTGCTAAGTACAGTCAGTGCTTTAATTTTGAAAGAAATCACCTTCTAAGAAAGATTTATTCTTTAGCATTTATTATTATCTCTGGACTGCTAAGACTTCAAACCACTGCAACTGCAAAAGTTATTGTGGTTGGAGTCAGAAATCAAGATAGAGGAGGAAAGAGAATATGATGCTTTGGTCAGAGTCTCAGCTCCTGTTACTTCTTAATGCCTTTCACAGAGGTGAAATGTCAGCAAATCACCATATTACTGTAACAGTAGGAGAAGCAGGAGCAGTTGGAGGACGTCTGAGTTGTTCTTCTTCTAAAAGCTTCCATGGAGATTTGCCAAGATTACTGTGGGGTTAAGAATGTAAACCAGAGGCAGCACTGTTGATAACCAGAAATTCCTCTAGTCTAAGGTGCTGTTCACATCACCTCCTACCTGGAAGAAATTCCAGCTTCTATGGGCAATGTCAACATTCACTGTGAGGAGCCACCAGGTGCTGCTGCCAAATCTTGACTCCCTTGACTTCTTATAAGTGGATGCCAGCTCTCCTCACTCTCTTTCTTTATTTCCTTGATCCTGAGTATTTGCAAGGCATACTAGAAAATTCTAGCCTACATTTCCAGGCCTTGAAGTGTGGTACGAAGAAAGACCAATCCTTATTCTGTGCATGTGTTTGTTAGCACAGAATGCATTTTTGCAGCCAGACAAAATTCAGTTAGAATTGTATTTGAAGAACTACCTGTTTGCTCAGTTTTGGGATTACTTTAACTATTTTTTTTGTTTCATTTTATAAATAATCCAGCAAATCTTCAACATCGCTGAAGCTAAACGTGTACTCATTTTTAACAGCAGCATAAGTATTAATCACAATCACCAGTCCAGACTGAGAATTTTATTTGGCATAACATGCACAACTATGCAACGATTGTGTAAAAATGAAAGTTATGATGTGCTGTAATTAATATACTGTGTTACCAGCTGACTCAAAGCACTTTGCTCAGCATCCCTAGCTTTAAAGACTGCATCAGAGCAGCAGTAAAATGTATACTAGCTTCAGTAAAGCACGTCAGCAGCCTTAGGATTTCTCTTCTAATAGTGACTAGCATTACCACCTACAACATGTGTTGCAGACTTGTTGGATTTTATTTGTGCTGGAGCCTTGCTATTTAAAAAGAAAAAAAAGGGGGAAAAAAAAGCAGTATAATTGCTGATTTACCACCACTACTTAATCTAATTCAGTTCTTAATGGCCCATTTGCATAACAGAATTTGCATTTTATTTCACAGAAAATGTTATGACTCCACCTGCCTTAGTTCAGATAACGTATCAGAAAGGAGAACAGTAGTACAAGCAAAGGAGTGACAAATCACCTACCTTTACTAAAACAACTTAAATATTGACAGGGAAGGGAGTACAGGTATACCATCTTTGCAGGTGAACCAAAAGTGTACACACACCCCTGCCCCCCTTCCCTCATTTCCATCCCTCAGTTTCCGTTTTATTGGTTTTCTACAGCTCAGAAGTAATTTTCAAATGTGCTGCTATCACATGCCACTAACCTCATAAAATTTTATTCATTGTGAAGATTGTGACAGAGAATGTGCTAAGATATATGCATGCATATAGTGCCTTATCAAACTGTAACATCACTAAACCTCACTATCTTCCTATTGACTTGGATGTAATCCAGACCTTAGAGATCACAGTTAAATTATAAGCTATAATACCCTGCCCAAAGTGAGGTGATCAAAATAATAACAAATTAAGGATATTTTTTGATCAATGGTGTATATGTATTTCGTTATACTTTTGCATTTCCTTCAAGGCTCAAATCCTATGGGTGACAGCTGTCATTTTAAAGGTGACTCATTACATTCATTTACAGAGTCCCCTAACAGATGGAAAAGTCTTTGTTTCCCAGGGAACACTGACAGGTTATGATTTGCAGAGCTTTTAGTCATTTTAACAAAACTTATACACATCTGTCAATTACTTTATTCAGAGATGTTAATAATACAGCAATTTAAGAATGACAAAGAACACTTACCTTTTCTTGAAACCACAACTTTTCCATCAAGACTGGAAAAGTGTAACAAAAATACTTTTTAAGAGCTCTTTTCTTCCAAAGAAATGTATATAAGTACCAATATTTATAATAACAGTAAAATTTTATTTTCATGGTACCTGTCCACAGAGCTTTTTTCCTCTCCTCACAAGCTACAGTGAAGCTATAAATCATTAAAACATACAACAGATAAAACATGACAAGCTGAATTCACATGAATAATTAAACCCAAAGTCACTGTGCAGAACTGATAATTTTGGTCAGGTACAAAATAAGGGCCTTCACTGTGCTGTTTTTTCTGGTCCTGATAGAAAGCATGTCAAGCTCCCAAGGCTTTAGAATTGAGACAGCAGATGCATGTGTACCAGTAGAGGTGGCTTTGCCTCATGACTGAAAGAGCTCGTTCATTCATTATAGACCTGACGACATAGTACACTTACATAAAACACATATTTATTTGCAATGGTATTACAGGACATCCACATGGCAGTTATATGGCTTTTACAGGGCAATGACAATGGGTTTCTTTTAATATCTATAAAGTTCAGTATCAGCAGAGACCTGAGCATCTAAACAAAAACTTTCTGATAAATAAATAGAAAAGTTTTTAGTAAAAATATTTTCACAACGTGCTATACTTTTATGCATTTTAGAATTGAGGTGTTTTTGTTTTTTTTTTTTAATTTTATTTTAGTATGTGCTACAAAAACTCTGAGAGACATAGTCCTTAGCAATGTAACCACAACTCAACTGCCTCTTAGTAACAGAACCCTTCCAGCTTTCAAAGAAGTTACATTTCAAAGATCTATCAGTGGAATATTTTTATGTCATTGAGCAGGTTTTAGTTCTATTTAATAGCATTACAACAGAATTTGAAGATCCCAGAGAAAGAGTCACAGCTTCTATTTAAGCACTACAAATAAGTAGTGAAATAATTTGTATTGAATAAATATAGAGAAGCAAAGCAAAGCAAAACAAAGTAAAACAATGCAAAGTTTTGGACAGAAAAAACAATGTATTATGTACAGAGTAGTCACAGCTGGAGGAATAAGGCTGAGAATTTATAGGCTGCAGTCTGCACGGGCAATATGTCCTGGCTGGAGTCAGGATTTCTTGGATTTTTCTAGAAGTCTAATACAGACTTAGAACTACTACAACCACCTTTCATCTTTTTCTGAACGACCAGATAGGTTATGGATCAGAAAGGCAGTTGCTTGAATTTAACTATGTCCCACAATAGTTTAACCCCAGCCTTAACCTCTTCTCTGTATATTCTGTGTAATTTCTCTGCCATTCTTCCAGTGACAAAATAGTCAGGAAGGGTGTTTTC
The DNA here is from genome assembly GCA_027574665.1 of Rhynochetos jubatus. Classification (NCBI taxonomy): domain Eukaryota; kingdom Metazoa; phylum Chordata; class Aves; order Eurypygiformes; family Rhynochetidae; genus Rhynochetos; species Rhynochetos jubatus. The sequence goes on along the minus strand of CM050649.1, from coordinate 99,494,143 downwards.
CAACATTTTCTTAGGGGCCTTAGAATTCTATGGTCCTTGACATCTCTGTATATATTCTCTTGGAAAGAGTATGGACTACATTCGGATGTTATTCTGTAAAATAAAATAAGTGGCAGCTGGCACCATACAGTTTTGTTATAATGAAAACATGAGGTGGTTGCCATTACACAGTCCTGCACTAATGAGAACAGTAGGAGTCTAGCATTACAATGGTCTAATCAAAACAGGAAATGGCTGGCATTAGATTGGTATAATGAAAACAGGAGGTGGCTGGCATTACACTTATACAATAAATAAATTTAGATTTCTGGCCCTACCATTCTCATCTATATTATGTATGATTCCAGTGTGCAAGAGAGAGGTTTACACAAAGTCAGGGAGTGACAGCAAACATTCTTTTTCACAACACTTCAAAGATGAAGGGTGTTTTTTTCTTGCAATATTTTAATTTATTTTTGGAGGTCATGCATCAGTGAAATAGGATATAGTTTTAAAAATTGATACATAACCTATACAGATTCTTCCTTTCATTAAAATAATTAAAAAAAAAAAAAAAGCATTGTATTTCCTGCTGCCTGTCCCGCTAGAATATGAAGGGCTAAAGGTAACTTATTGAAAGTAAAATTCAATACAACAGGACTTTTTAATTAGCATCCCACATATCCCTCCGCAACTTGGGTTAAGTATCCAATGGCTAAAAATACTTTGGGGTGTTTCATGTAATGAAGTGAATGAGACCTAGAGGAAAAATACATGCTGAGGAAAAAAGAAAAAAAAGGAAAAAGTTAAGTACAAAGTCAATCATTCAGCTAATGGGTTTTCTTCTACAAACAGAAAGGTCAGATGGTTTTGTTCCATGTTTTTCAAGCTGACCTCTCTAGCTGAACTTTTTAAATTATTATTGCAGAAGAGGGCCTTCGGTGTAGCTCTTAGACAATGAATACACAACCATCTTCCCTTTTATTGTGACTTTTAGAGACATCAGAAACTGATTGATTCTCACTCTCCTTAATCTGGCTGAATTCGCCATCAAGTTACTATGGTTCAAGGCCAGTACATTAATACACTGCATCAATCCACTCATACAGTACCTTCCAGCCCTTCAACCTCCCATTTTTCATCTTCAAGCTCAACCACATCATTTCTGGAAATTTTCCATCGAAACCAAGAGACAAAATGAAGCAAGAAAATGTTTGGGGTATGATTTTCAAAGCAGCACTTAGAGTGCCGTAATGTTCCAGCATAAAACGCTGTGCTTCCTGCAGCCTGGTACTCTGCCGATAGCTTCAGTTTCTACTCTCAGATTGCAGAGAAAATATTCCAGTCAGGTAGCTCTGAGTGAAACAGCAGTGTGATGCAAATAAGGAACAGATAATCAAATCAAACTTTCTAATCGAGTTTTGCTATGCTGACTCTCTTATTTCTCTCCAGTTTGCAGTTTGCATGTTGTTTTACAACACCACAGAATTAACTTAAAGAGTAAATACTTGTGAGTTCATAGAATCCTGTCATGTCTCACATATACTGAAGAACAAATGAAGGAAAATAATCTTCCTGTGCTGTTTCTATCATTACTTTAATTTCTTTGTGTCTTTGGTGTAGTATATATTGAATTCTTTGGAAGGAGGGTAATAGGAGATGAAGAAGAAGCCAGAAGGGTATAATAGGGTGAATGCTGTTTACAAATTTTTGCATTCCTGTATTTTGTTTTTACTTCTTCATCAAACAACTGAAGAAAAAAGAAAATAAATAGTCATACCTTATGGACCCTGTTTTAAACTAAGATGTACAGCACTGGAAGCAGCATAAGCCTTAGAAAATCTGTTGTTATGTGTTGTGTGTGCAGGTCACAGACGTGGCTTAATTGAGATAGGAGGTGACACGTGCCGTGCATCTGAGATTAGGGTCTGGCCCTCAGCCATTAATGCTGGCATCCCAGGAACAGACTCAGTCCTCTGCCAAACTTCTGCTGGGATTTGGATTCACTGAATCCGACTCACAGTCTTTAATCCCCTCAAGCAGTATCTCTTTGAATTGTGCAGCTTGCAAAACATCCAGGTGGTGGTCCAGCCATGATGGTGCCTGCATAAACTCAAGAAGCAGAATGCTCTGTTTAAGAGTTTTACTAGCTTCTAGCCCTCTCTGTGCAAGTCTGAATGTCAGAGCTCACCCTTCTTCTTTTTTTCTTGTGTTCATTATTCTGTAGAGACAATAGTCTTATCCCCATTGCATAAGCCTTCCGATCTTTCTGAAATATTTGAGTTCTTACAAATGTCATATGCTATAAATCTCCTTGATTGGTATAATCATTCCGTAAGCAATATTTCTCATTAGGTTTGCAATGAAATGGCATTTTGCCCTATTTTCAAACTAACAAATTTTGTCAGGTTTGGCATCTTTATTATATTACCAAATACATCAGTCAATACCACCTGGTATAATTGAGTCGCGTTACATAATTCGGATAGTTGCTTAAATTATGGATTTTTCAAAGTCAAATTTTCTGGCAGAAAGAATATTGTTTTAATAGAATTTTAGATAAATAAGTGGTGTATCACTGTAACTACTAGTCTTGATTTAAGATAATAAATTGACCTCTTAGTTTTTAATATTCAAGGTCATTTATAATTGTGTTGCACCAGAAAAGCTGTATAAAAGCCATTTGATTATTCTTGATTTTTATTTCATGCTGCATACCAAAACTAGCACCTGACACTCACAGTAGAACACGAATGAGTGTGAACAGTGAAGTCCCTATAGGAGTCAAGGTTTTAAAGTTGGTTTAAATAATAATAGGGAATATGCTCTCTTATGGCTTTCTAAGCAAGTAAGGAAAATGGCATCATGAAAAAGGAGCTTGTTCTTTAATGGAATGTGGAAATTAACATTTTAAAAGTCTAGCTACAACACACACACAAGAAGAAGAATCATGGGAAAGTAAAAGATTTAAAACTGAGCCTTACAGGTTCAGCTAAACTATATTTTGAACCAAACCTTTTTCTTAGATGTATTCACTTATAGCAAAGGAGTATCTCTATATTATTACATAATTAGCAAATGAAAAGTTTTTCCTTTTCATGTGTATTTGTAATCTTATTTTGGATAGTCCATTGAATTACAAATATTGAAATGGCCTCTAGACATTTACTTATCTCTGATTGTTGTCTGATTATATTTGCAGACTGAAGAAATACTTGTAAAATACTTGTAAAAAAGTTTATAATGCCCTTATCTTAACCAAATATAAAGACTGGATTATAATCAACACTTCCAGACTTTATGTCTTTTACCAAGTTACTAATTTAATTTAATTTGTAAGTTATTGTCACACATTATGATCTTATAACTTTTCTGCTAGTCCCAAGGCAGATAAAATATGGATTTACTTACTTTAAGGCACTACACATTTTTTGATGACAGGCACTGAAAATTTGCAAACTGTATATGACCATGAGTGCTTCATAGTTTAGTTATAGCCTGAATTTTCAGTGAACACAAAACCTATTTTACCACAGTATGTAGTTGTGCCAGATACAATCAACGAAGTGGAGCTCACCCTGACCAATTCTTGGGACATCTCCAGGCAAAACATAGTGAGATCTACTAAGCAAACTGTTATGTTTACCAGGTGATACTGTCCTTTTCTTCTAAACCAACATTAAACTAATCAATATTAATCTAAATTATCTCACCTGATATGTTCTCTGCTGTTTCAGAGCTTATGGCAGGAGCTCTGTTCTCATTCTCCCCCTTCTTATTCTATGACAAACTGAAAATTTTGTCCTATGTTTATATGGACCATTTCCACTTTTCTGTCACCTGCGGCATTCCATGGCCCTGAACATCTATTGTATGGCTGCCAGAGGTAGCAGAAACTGAAACTGGTGCTCTAAGTGTGCTTATCCAAAGCCACATTTCTACTGCCATCCTTGTTTTGGGAAGAATGGAGACCTTGTCCTGCTATGAGCTACTTCTTTTCAGATTGGAGGTGAAAAACATGGCACTGATTATTAATGGCTCCATGGCAGTTCTTGCAGATAAACTATTTTACTCATGGAGATTTTTGGTCCAGAATTCTGTTTGGATTATTAGATTAACCAAGGAAAGACTTCACATCCTCAGGAAAAAGTTGAAGGTCTTGAGGAATGGTGTAATTGTACTTCTACCATTGTTAAAAAAAAAAAAAAAAGAAAAAAAAGAGGTCGTCAAATAGCTGAATATAGAATTATATGATAATAGCAAAAATTACTGATTCAGCCCATGCAGGTAGTTTCATTATAGCTAATATTTGTCCAATTAGTACATGAATGAAAATTATTTACAGCATAGTACAAAGCAGGCACAGATTTTTTAGAATTGCTGTAATACACACACTGGCTTGTGTCAGATGTAATCAGTAGATAAAAGATTTCCTTGCATTTGGGAATGAAATGTATTTCTAGGAACTCTGGTAAAGGATACAAAATAACAGTAGTTTATAGGTATGTAAAATTTTGTCTCCCATTAACCATGCATTCTTATTATGTACAATCATGTAGCCAAACACATGGAATCAGATTATTTTAATCTCAGAAATATCCTATGGCATGTCCATAACTCCTAGATTTTGACTGCCAAGCACACTATCTGTCACTAAACCAGTTTTACTGGAGCTATAAATGGAAAGAAACACTTTTGGCCATGAATATGCTGGCCCATGTATGTCCACAGCATGTGTGTAAAGCATGTATCTGAAAGAAGAGTTCTCAGTATCTTTATTTTTTAAAATATTTTGTAATAGAGTAAAATATCAAACTTTACAAACAAACAAAATAACACACAAATTCAGAGTTCTGCACTTTAAATTACTCCAAGTCTATCTAAAGAGAAGTCTAGTTCATTGAACATTTTCCCAACTGATGTGCATTAAACTGATGTGGAATAATCCCCTCCTCCTCTTGATTGTTCATAATTAAAAATAAAAGATCCCACCATGGCCTAAGAATACCTGAAATCCATGACCCTGAATTTGGCTACAGTGTGGTAAAGATTATACAGATTTGATAGGACAGGACATGTGGTTGGAACACATTTACAGGTGGATGCAGGCTACTTGGGAAGAACAAGGGGAAGGGGGATCCTGTGTTAAGGATCTCCTTTATGCAGAATTCAAGTATGAAACTAGTGGTCTGCCTAGTTGAGACCATCTCTTGCATGGTCAGCCCGAGAAGGAACACTGGGGATGTGGGGATAACACCCAAGAAGGTTTAGCGAGTGAGACCTTCTCCTTCATCCAACCTAGAAAAGGTGTCCTACTCAGAGATTCTTGTCCTTATGGGGGATTTAAATGAGCTGGGCACCTGCTAGGAGAGAAACACAAGTGTGTCATAAATAAGGAAGACCTGGTGGCAGTCTCACAAGGCAGTGAGGGTTTCAGTGTCCCTGAGATGATTAAGTTAAGGACCTGAAGGTGAAATGGGAAGGCAAGCAGCAAATTCTGGATTCTGGACTTTACAACTGTGTATTTCATCTTATTCAGAATGTAGTTTAGGAATTCTTTGGGAAGCTGCCATGAAGGACAAGGAAGTGAAAGAGAGCTAGCAGATTTTTGAAGAGTTTGAAGACAGCTCAGGAATTAGTCATAGAATCATAGGATGGTTTCAGTTGGAAGGGGCCTTTGAAGGTCATCTAGTCCAACCCCCTGCCATGGGCAGGCCCATGCTCAACTAGATCCAGTTGCTCAGAGCTCCACCCAACCTGACCTTGAATTTTTTCAAGGATGGGGGCATCTACCACCTCCCTGGGCAATCTGTTCCAGTGTTTTATCACCCTCATAATAAAAATTTCTTCCTTATTTCTAGTCTGAATCTACCCTCCTTTAGTTGAAATCAATTAACCCTTGTCCTATTACTAAAGCCCTAATAAAAAGTCTTTCCCCAGGTTGCTCTGCAGGAACACTGGTGATTTTGGCAAAATACTTGCTTGGCTAAACGTGCAACTCTCCGATAAGCTTAAACAGATGAAGGAAGTCCACAAGAGCTGGAAAAAACAAAACAGTCAACAACACAACAAGGCAACAAAGAAGAAGTATGGAAGAATTGCTTAGGGACAAAGGGACAAGATCAGGAAAGCAGAAGTCCAGCTGGAACTAAGACTGGTGAAAGACAAACCGTAAACAAGTAGGGATTGTATAGTTATGACATTTGCGAATAAAATATCAGGGAAAATGAAAGGAAGCTGATGGAAGGGAGAGACAGTCTAGTCATGGACAATACTGAAAATGCTGAAGGACTCAGCTGACCTCTGTGTGTACCAGTAAAGTTTGGGAAGGAGAAGGGATTCTCATTTTTGGAAAAAAAGTTTGTAGAAATTAGGTGTAATCCTTATAATGGGACTGTTAAGTATTATTAGCAGAACTAAACAAATAGATTGGTGTGTTTGTGAGGCTGCTCCCTATCATGTTGTCTGGAAGAAACAAACCAAAATGAAGGAAACCAAAATGAAACATCAATCTTTAAGAGAGGGAAAAGAAATCAAAGAAACTCTTGACGTCTCAGTCTCTCCTCAATCCCTCTGAAGATCAAGAAACACAAGCTCTTGGAATCCACTTTTAAGCAAGTGAAAGCCAAGAAAATTAATCAGGAATACTCAACATAGACTTTTGTTATGCACAGAAAAGCGTGCATAACAAAATCTATTATCTTTGTGCAATTTAATGGCTGGGTATATGAAAAGAGGAAGCAGTGTATGGAATTTGCCTTGACTTTAGTGAGGCTTTTTACATTCTCCCACAGCTGAAGAAGTATGTGCTGGGAAAACAGTTAGATGGGTTAGTTATGTGAGTTGAAATTTAACTGGATTCAGCCACCACAATGATCAATGTTTAAGTGTCCCTCTGGAGAGCAGTGAGAAGTTCAGTACTGTAGAATTCCATGCTGAGGCCCATAATGTTCAACGTCTTAAATGGCCTGCACTTAGATCCTCATTTAAAAGATTTGCAGATGAAACAAATTGTAAGGAGTAGCTGTGGCCATGACAGATGTCACAACTCTAACCAAAGAGACTGCAATACACTTTAGCACTACACCAAAAGAAAGCTCATGAGGTTCCATAAGAATAAGTGAAAAGTTCTGGACCTAGGGAGAAAGATTCCATGCATCAGCACAGGTTAGGAAGAGACTAGCTGAGTTAAAGCCCTGCTGAAAAGAGCTTGAGATTAACGTTTTACACCAGGTTGGAGATAAACCAACAGTGTGCTCTCTTCCTGAATAAGACAAGCTATTTACTAAGCTATGGTAAGAGACTCTGGGCACAAGGTCAACGGAAGTTATTTTTCCCTTCTACTTAGCACCAATGAGGTTGTACGTAAAATACTGCATCAAGTTTGGGACTTCGCAGTTTAAGAGAGATAAGAAGACATGGGAGACAATACAGTGGAGGGTTACAAAGATGACCAGGGCCATAGGTTATTTACCATGAATGGTACCTGGGGAAACGGAGCTTATATATCTCAGTGAAGAAGAAACTAAGGGCTTCTGTTTATATCTATTTTAAGGGTGATGCAGCCAAAGTCTCCTTGGTAGTTCCAGATTATATAACAAGGGACAATGGCCACAAGTTTTAGTTTGGGAAAAGAAAATTGTACATGAAAAAAAAATTGTGGAAGAGGGTAGTCCTGCACTTGGCCAGGTTGTGCAAGGAGGTTGTGGAATCTGAGTCCATGGAAGTGTCCAAGACTTAGCTAGACAACAAAAAGGTAGATTGACCTAATATTGCTGATATCCCTGCATCGAGGAGTGGGTTGAACTAGATGGTCAGCCGAGGTCAACTCCAACCAAAGTTTCTGTGGCTCTCTGAAATTCTCTGAGCATTGCAAATTACAAATGGCTGAAAGGTGAGTTTTGGTAAAGTGAGTCCTGCAAAAATTCTGAGCTACAGGTGGGACTTGAGGTTAGAGTTGTATTATATGTAGGTAACATCTGTGGCCTGGGCACAACTCTAAGTTTTGCTTTTGATAGGAGCAGAGAGATGGGCTGATGTGCTGCCCTGTCAACCCTTGTAGATCGTGATGTCCCACTGGGACACAGTGCTCTTAGGATCCATCTCAGATACATAAAAAGGCTAGAAGGGGTAATATACATTGTACTTGTCATCAAAATCACTATGTGGTAACATCCTGTGTGACAGGACTATTGACAGCCTCTGGGTCTGTTTTCCCTGTCCTATACCTCTGTGGGAAATGTTTGTACAAATTCATTACAGTTTGTCTCCCATCATAACAAATCAACTGCTACTGGGTTTATTTCTGTTGTTTTGCATCTTTATAACAACCTTTTTCTTTGTCACAGATTTTGTTTTCAAAAACGAATGCATGAAAACTGGGCACAACATCATTAGATTCTTATTGTCAAGAAAGAAAGAGAGAGAATAACTGATAGCATATACCTTCTTATTCTTCCAATTCCTCTCCAAAACAAAACTCAGATAAAAGTCATATTTATTCTAAACCTGAAATTACTGAACATACCTTTTTCTGTTTTACATTCAGTCATAACTATCGATGATTTATTCATTAGATCAGGTAGATAGTTAGAATGTCTGAATTTAACTTTTTTTGCACTTAGCTGTGTTTTCCAGGACACCAAAGGTTCCTTTGCTACATCAGAGCTCTGAGCATACACTCTAGTTTCTACTAACAGGTTTCACTGAATGCAGGTGACATTTAGAAACCTGTAGTTGTAATTAAATACACATGAGTATCCAGCCCTATGGCAGATGTCCTGTAGCATTCTCTCATGGTTACCTTTTTCTCTGTCATTATTTTCACTCAACGTGATGTTCATCAGTTTTTTTAAGACAATAGGAGGAATGATGTAATGTGCCATGAGACAGTACCAGATTTTCATTCCCAAAAATATGTTATGGTAACATTTGTGCCTGATATTTCTAGTTTCAATAGCTTCAGAACTCAGCCAACTTAATAATTTACCAAACCATGCCAACTGCAAAGAGAAGAAACAAAATGTGTGGGAGGCCTTGGATTTTTATCTGTACAGGACAAAACCTTTCAAATTTTTTTCTAAAACTGTTTGTCTCCTTTGCTGAGAGAATGAAAGGGGAAGCAATTTCCACACAGGGTATCTCAAAGTGGATCTCTGCGTCTATTATGCTTTACAAAGATTTATCTAAGTCACCTGGAAATATATGACCACACTCAACAAAGATTTGTGAAGCTTAGAAATGCAATTTACATTCAGTGTAACAGAGTTCCATACATATTTTTACAAATCATTGTATTCTAATGCATGTGCTTTCCCTGGATGTCTCTTATATAAAGTCTAAGTATTTATTGCCATCTGCTCTCTAGTCCCACTCAGCTGTACTGCTTTAGAGCCACCTGCAGAAGAATACATAGAGAGATGAGCAATCAGAACAAAACAAAAAAACAGAAACCAAAAAACAAACAAACAAAAACACAGAAAAGAGACAAACAACAACAAAACTTCTTTCTATAAAACCAAGAATTTTTAAAAACCAGGTATCTCCCTTTCATTATTTATGTTTCATGGACACTGCAAAAGGGATTGGAGAAGGACATGAGTGATCAAGCCATTCCCATCTTTGTTACTATACAAATGGACAGGTAAGATGCATCTTTGACCCCTTGGGAATTCACTGGACAAAATTATCTGGTTCCAGGCATAGTGGAATACTTGCAAAACTTACAATAGAATACACAAAGAAGCAACATGCAATGTGGATAACTTGGTATATTTATTATGGCAAGAGGAGATCAGGTAGATTTTATAACTAGAATGGTAACTGAATTTTGCAAGATTAAGGGTTGGTGTTCCAGCTGAAAGATAATCCAACAATTGTTCCTACTAATGCATCTTGTTAGTGCCAAAGGCAAACTTTTTACAAAACTTGAACTGCATTGCATAAGGGCAGAACTGGAAAGAAAGTGAAACTTCTGAAACAGACAGTTGTTCTATGATGGTGCTTCTAGTAGCTATGTAGCATATGCATATGTAGGCAAACTAGGCAACAGCTGCTTTATTGGCAATATTCACTGTTAAGAAATTGATGCTGCACCTTACAGAGGGAACTTTTCTTGTAGCAAACTACAGCTAAATGCAACATCTCATCCTGCCTGAACCCTAAAGGAAATGAAGCAGGTATCCACACTGCATTTTAAATTATCAAATTGGAGTACAAGAACAGCATATATTAGTGGTTTTAGCACAATTCTCCATCCAAGGCAATCTACTTTTTCTATTTTTTTTTCTTTTTTTCTTTTTTTTTTTTAACTTGTTTAGGTATCTCTTTAAAAAAATCACCGGGTTTGCACAGCACAAACGTACCCATAGGAAGCTTAGAGCTAGCAGCTTCTATATGAACTTGTGTATTCTTCTAGCTTGGCAAAATTCCTAACAAGGATGTACGAAAAGTCATGAAGTGCCTTGTTCTCACCTTGATGAGCACTTAAAATGTAATTTACTGTTGCTCTCAATTATTGTAGATTCCACAAGTGTTTACTATTTTTGGAATCCTGGAACATCACAGCCAAATGATGATGAATGAATGTAATGATTTCTTCTGTTTTAACAGAAATCTGGTAGTAAGGAAAAATAAGATATTTAGGCTAGTCTGCATGACTACTTCTTGAAACTTTAATAAACTGTCAAAAAAATGTGGTAACATTATAGTGAAAAAGATGCTCCAGATTTACAGAATTTTTTACAGGGAATAAGTAATTTTTTTTTTTTTTTTTTTTTTTTAAGAAAAGAGAGATAGTGAAAGTGACGTATTTTGCAAATGTGTATTTATATTAATTATGTAGAAGGTCCTCTTTAGCTGTGCAATTACATTGCAATCTAGCACCCAAGGAATGGGTTCAGGTGCTTAGGAACTTGACAACTGCTGTCTGCCTTACTGATTAGCATGTTTTATTTCTTCTGTAGGCAAAAACTATGAAAAATCTTCAGCAAATTTTTATCAACCTTTTAGATATTTAGCAATTATTATTATTATTATTATTATAGATTTTAGCTACTTTTTCCTTCCTTTTCTTCCATCCTTCTGTGTTTTGCTCTTTGACATATAGTAGTCCATTTCTTGTGTATTAAATCAGTTCTAGGCTAGTAATAGATCTAGAATGTGGCTAAATATGCATCTCATCATTTCCTACAGTGTAATATTTTTTTCCTGATGCAAGTATCCCCCCCAAAAAATCATATTAACTCATTTGTATGACACTACATGGGGCCTAACACACTACGTGGGATGAACTGAACCTTATTTCCTTTAACATTTTACTACAGATATAAATGAGCTGGGAATAAAATTAATGTGGATTTTCATTTTTTCTAATGCTTTTGGAGTATATCCTGTCAGCAAATGAAGAACAATTTTTCAGCATAGGCTTCATCAGAAACAGACCCTGCCTTTTGGTCCTTCCTTTCAGACTTCTGACCCAAGTCTTAGGATGTTTTCACCTTCTTTCAGGAAGGAATCTTCTATTCTGACAGGTGATATTGCAGACTGCAGGAATATGACATTTAAAAAAAAAAAAAAAATTGGGGAGATGGATAAGCTTCTGGAAGTTTTCTGTGCCAAAATGTAAATGGCACAATTTCCTAAGTAAATAACCTTCCAGTCTTGCAAAAGAATTAATCACTTTTGAAAATTTGTATTCATAATGTGCATTCAGTGGGAGAATTCAGTGAACACTAAACAGAAAATATTAAAATTGTAATTAAAAATAATGATGACATGATTATTCAATCATAATAATCACTGTTCTTTGAAAATAAAAAAGCTATAGTCAAGTCCAATAAAACATTTCAACTCATTTATGTAGATAGAGAATTTTTTCCCTTTCTACTAAATAGGATCAAAAATACAAAAAAATGGTGATTTGGTTATGCTATTTATTGACCTGATAGAGAAATTTGGGAGAAAAATTCTCTGCAATATGCAGAAGATCAAACTACATGATTTATAGTAATGCATTCCAGCTTCATCATTGATGAGTCTATGAAATCCTCATACCTCAGAACATGCTATGATTTCCAAGTGATGACAGTCAAGAGGAAACCTCTTTAATGAGCATTTTATTCCATAAATGTTCACTCTAGGGAACTATTGCATCTTCATGATATATTTGGCACTGGATGTGTCAGAAAAGAACATCATGTTGAACAGACTCCTGTTCTGATCCAGAATGTCAGCAGATTCACAGATTCATACAGTCGGAGTGCTACGTGGAAGGCTTCTTGACACTGTTCTGTTTTAAAGATTCTGGACGGGTTCATTTACCCTGTTCATAAATATTTGACAACTATATTTGCTTATGCACCACAAATGCATCATTATTTCAACTAATACTTAGGGATAATTTTTTGCAGTTGCTATGCTTTTTATAGTACTATGCTCTTTATATAATTTAGTTTTTGAACTTCCGATATCACCAAGAGTTTAAGGCTGTATTAAGAGTATACAAACACTGTCAAAGAGAATGTTTAGGCATTTTGTAGTTTTTTGTGGTGTGTTTTTTTGTTTTGTTTTGTTTTTTCCCTTTCTGATGTTTTAAAATTCACCTTAAAATGCAATATTGTCTCATGATGTGCTAAGGCATAATATCATACGGTGGCTAAAGGATGCCATTTAAATCTACTGCCATCTAACACTATGGAAAATCTGTTCCTCTTTAAACACACTTGTGTGTATATCTCTAACACAGACCATGTAGACTATGTCTATACTGTTAAATAAAATAAGGTTGAGGCCAGTCCTGCACCCTAAGCCACAGATTGATTCACATTTTTCAGAGCTAGATCTCTCCTTCCAGAGTAGACTGGTCTCCTAGGACATAAAACACTCAGCCCTAGATCTCCTCTAGAATCTGTGTGATGCCCTTTGGGTCCTGCAACGTAATTAATTAGTTTGTGTCTATAAATGGAGGAGGTTAATTCAAAATGCTTCAAGTAAGATATTAGAGGATACTCTACATGGGAAGTTCAACAACATACTATTTTTGAATCCAGGCTGATAAGAATTAAGAGGATCATGGGGACAAGATGCTTCACAGAAACCAGAAGGCACATGATTTGCAGAAAAAACAGCTTTAGAATTTAAAAGGTATATTTGTTAAGGGTTGTATTCTATTCTTTCAAGCTACTATGCTGTTTTTCAGCTCGTGAATAATTAGTCTTATGTCTAGTGCCACCTGCAGTAGTCCTGCTGTCAGTCAGGTTACTCTTCTTAAGTAATATTGACAGCATGTGTTTCTCCTTGCCTTGACCAACTATGACAAAACTTATCAAAGGGGTTCTATTCTGGAGATTTGAGAGAATGCATTCTCCATCCCTACTGCATGGAAGTCTTTGATCTGTGTGCTAAAAGTGCTCATTAGTGAAGATGGACATGGGTTCAGAAGAAACCTGACCATCATTTCTTTCCTTTGATGATGTGAGGAGTATAGATGACTATTTTGTTTCAAAAAGTTCATTTCTGTGAAATATTTATCTTTTTCTTTAACAGCTGCAAGTCCTCAAAGAGGTAAACTATATTCCAGGATAATCACAAGACTTGGGGAAAAGCTCTGAAACTGCAAATTCTGTGGGAGCTGAAAGCTCCAGTACAGATGCATCACTGAGCTTCAGAAGAAAGTCTTAAAAAAGAGACCTGCAACCATTAAAGTGCGTATGGGCATCTGGAAAGAGACTTAGTGCCCAAATTCCCCAGGGTCAGGAAAGTGATGGGAAAATGTTAGTCTGAGATTCTCTGACTGTTATGGATGTCTCCAGATAGCAAGCTGTTGTCTTCAGAGACGTCGTTCAAACCAGAGCAAAATTCAACCTCTGTAGAGACCTGTTGTAGAATCTCTCACTAAGAATTTGAAAGTGAGGTTTTATAAATGCCCTTCTAAAAGAACATGGGAAAAATGTCATCCACAGTGATTGTAAACTGATGGTTATGCAGAAAAGCAAATTTAGGAAATGAAGAACATTCCCTCCCAACCACCCCCACCCCCCCCCCCCCAAAAAAAAAGAAAAAGAAAAAAGGAAAGAATATGCAAAAATAATAAAAAACATAGAGTAAATTAATAGGGAACTTTTTTCACCATTTTTCATAACTCAGCATTTAAAAAGTACCTCAAGAGATGAAAAGGCAGTAGCTTTATAAAAAGAAGTACCTTCTTCAGACTGTGTAATTAAAAAGTGAAATTTATTTTCGTAGAAAGTTGATAAATCTCAGAAAGTACAAAAAAATGTTAAGAAGGAGGTTGTTCTGTAGTTATTGAAGAGAGTGGCCTGGATGAAACTTCCAGTTCAGGAAGTCCCAGGCAGTTGATGACTTGAGGAGGAAAGCAAGACTAGAGAAAGTGGCACTTCATCCTTGCCATATTTGTCATCTTCCCCTCATCATTTGTTTTTGCCTCCAGGATGTTGGGCTAAATGAGTCCTCTGTTGTTTTCCGCTATGGACATACTAATGTTTTTATGAGAGCCGTAGGATTTTCAGCAATGCCATATTATAGACTGAATTCAGTACTGAATTCAATCATCTCCCACTTGACCTAGATTTATTTGAACCTTTGAAATCTTTTATGACATCTTCTGTGAGATACTGTCTTTATTTAAATATAAATACTTTTATGATGCATACAACTGTATAAAACTCAGTCATGTTCTTTTCTAAGTTGAACACAATGAATATTTGTGTCTTTTTCATTGACTTAGCATAATGCAATAAATAGGACTTTGAGCAATTTTTCTTAACTTAATGTAGGTGGTTTTAAAAGATAGTGGTAGCTACACACTCCAGGGCCAAGTACAGTAACTTGTGTCCAAACTGTTCAGAGCTAGTCACTTCTACATATGATTTGCCATATCCTTACAGCATAGGATTTTGCTCAGTGTCTCCTCTGAACTTCACGGACTAATGGTTCACTTTTGCATACATACATACATACATACATACATACATATATATATATATATATGTTTTTAAGTTGAAAGTGTCTGAAATAATGTGAGGACTGTATTTCAGCCTAATTGACCAATGATCCCATAATCTGAATCTGAGGATATGCATCTGGTGGGTTGGTAGGTCCATTTTGAGATGCTGGTATTGCGTTTTTGGAGGATTAGGAAAGGAAGTCAGAGTTGTGCAGTGTCATCTACACTTCATTTTGGGAGTGGTTTTTGCCTATACCACATTTGAGGTTTTGTCTAAAATAAACTAAATCACCCACTCAGAAATAGTGGCAAATAACTGAGAGATATTTTCAGGTCAGCCTTTTTCTGTAAATTAAAACATAAACTGAAGACATGACTTTTAGTGAGGAAAATGAAAGCTTTATAATGTCTTGTTGCTGTTTTTCCCAACTAATTTCACCAAAATGTGAATGTACTGTAGTCAGCATAGTAAAGCTAAGGTGACTAGTCGAATCCTGCCAGTCCAGTGATGACTAGAGTGGCATCCAAAGAGATTCGTTGCCCACCCTGCACACTAATGAGCACTCAAAGATGCCGCTTATAACAGAAGAAACTTAACCTTAAAATCTGCAATTAAGAGTGCGGTTTCCACGGAGGCAGCTGCGAAAGATGCAATAGAGTTGTAAAATAAACAAGTTGTAGAGTGTCAGACACATAATCTAGCCTGAAAATAAAAGGCCAGAAGCAAACAAGGTATGAATTGTTCTCTGGACTGTAACTCCTTACATGACCTTAACATTTTGCTATAAATGTAAGCAGTTCAGAAAAAGCAACCGTGGAAGATCATATTTACAAGTGCTACATTTCATCAAGAAATAAGCTTATGAAACTAGAAAAAGAAAAAAAAATCTAATGCATTATGTGATGGATATTAGCCATGGCTGGGACTCTTCCTTACTGTACAGTAATAGTAAGATGAAATCTGTTTCAATTTTTCGAACACAATTCAGGATGTTAACAGATAATTGGTCATCTGCATACAGAATATACTGTAGGAAAAAAAAATGTATCTGAAAATAATTAAGGATGCAAAAATCAAAAAATAGAAAGTTATAGAATGTTAGACATGAGGTTGCTTTAGTTCAGTTTTATATTTACATTTCTAAACATCAGTGGAAAGATACTTTCCCTGGATTTCTCTAGCACACTCCATTTATCCATTTATAAAACACTCATTCCAGGGGACCTGAATCACTAAACACCCAGAACTAAAGCACAAGCTTTATCTGTCATTTACAGCAACTGGAAGTCACCCTGTGACACTGTCTTCATTGACATAATCAACTGTGTCACTCACTTAGTTCTCCCTAGTTGGGAAGGATGGTCATTTACTATTCTCATTATTCAAAATGTGTGATGTAAACCCTTGTTTAGTGCACTTTTCAGACCCTGCTCTGGAACCTGAGATATTAATTTTATCAGAGACTGTTTCTGCTCTAGTCTCAAACACTGAACAACCCACATTCCTTCACCCCTGCCAGGCTGTGTTAAGGTGATACTATTTTACAGGGGAATACCCGCAGAACAACAATTTTACAGTCAAAAGCTCAAGTTGAGACAGCTAGTGTCTGGTTATTTGAAGTACATGGCATTGAACTTAGCACTGTACTTGGCCTGTTCAGCCTGGAGAAAAGGCTGCTCTGGGGAGACCTTTTTGCTGTCTTCCAGTACCTGAAGGGGTCTAAAAGAAAGCTGGAGGGGGCACTTTTTACAAGGGACTGCAGTGACAGGACAAGGGGTAATGGGTTTAATCTGAAAGTGGGCAGATTTAGATTTGGTATCAGGAAAAAATTCTTAACAGAGAGAGTGGTAAGGCACTGGAATAGCTTGTCCAGATAATTTGTGGATGCTCCATCACTGGAAGTGTTCAAGGCCGGACTGGATGAGGTTTTGAGCAACCTGGTCTAGTGGAAGGTGGCCCTACTGATGGCAGGGGGGTTGGAAGTAGAGGATCTATAAGGTCCCTTCCAACCCAAACCATTCTATGACTGAACTTGTTTTGTGTTCAGAGCACAGCTTCCAGCGCTATTGAAAATCAGACACATAGATCTTGAATTAGATATGTAGAAGACAGGAAAGAGATGCTACCATCTAGGATGATGGAGTTTTCCCAGGACAATGTCAGGTTGTTATTCAGTGGCTGTAATGTAAAATGCAGAAGTAGGCTAATTTCACAATCTATGTTTCTTACTCAAAATGTTGCTTTAATAAGTTCAAAAGTAACTTTCCCTTTCCTAAAATGTAGGAATTGTTCAAATTATTCTCCCTTGCTTGAGATAGGGACAAAAACTTTGTTTCCTGCACAAGTAGCAGGACACTATTATGGAGAAGACAGTAAATATCAGTTAATTTTTAAATTAAAATGTCTGTATTTTGTACATACATAATTACTATACATGTATGGTAAGTATTCTCAGGACATATCTTGAAGACCTATCTATGCCTACTTTCATTTTTGTATTCTAAATGGGTTTAGGTGAGAGCTACGTAGATGCTTGGGATAGCCAAGACAGTAGCAGTTGCAGATGTTTTCTGCAACAGGACTTCATGTGAATAAGCATGTTTTGTAGAAGAAATTAGGAATTTCAGGCCACTTTTGCTATTTTAAAGTTGGATATATAAAGATGCACTTTACAAGGTGCACAAATGTATTTAAAGAACGAGGAACTGCAGCAGCAGGCTGCTCCCCAAAGGGATATCAGCTAGGAGTGACCCCAAAGCAGGAAGTGCGCTCACTGATGCGATGCAGTCCTACAGGGTCTGAGCAAAATGGGCAGAGCTGGGGGCTGTCAGCAAGGCCAATCAACAGCTCCCAGCATTGCAAGTGATGGGTCAGGTCCATAATACATCCAGGGGATCCTATTAGGGTCAGCAAGACAAAGGGACAGAGACAGGGCCTGAGACAAGCTGCAGAGTACAACCAAGGGATGTATCTATGAAGCAAGCTACCCACAGCATAGGGATGAGGTCCATCCAAGAGGCAAGCTGGAGACAGGTAACCCTATAACATAGCCCAGGTATTGTCTAAAGGCACAAGGAATTTGACTGAAATTTGTCTTCTGGTCCTGTGGGCAGTGTGCCCGTGGACCAGCCAAGAGAGGGGTGCTCCAGATCATTGAAACATGTTAGTGCACACATGACACAAATTTTATATCTAAGATAATTCTCTGCTTAGTGTGCATCTTGTCCTCCCTCTAGGAAACTTATTTTTTTCAGCTATGATTTATGTGAGATTTTTTTTCTGAGTTGCGGTTATTGTTGTTTTTCTTCTACACTCATTCTAGAATTATCTTTCTGAGGAGTGGTAATCTGTACAGCACTCACTAGGTAAGGCCACACTACTCTTATGTGGGAAGACTTAATAACTTTCACCATAATATTAATTATTTTTATGTTATTCCTCCAAACACGTTGGTAACCCTTCTGACTGTATTTCATTGACTTATTCACAAAGGTGCCCATATCTCAAGAGTTCTGAGTTCCAGCTGGGACCTAAACAAAGCCACAGAATATGCTGTAGTAAATACTTCCTATTTGCACTTGTGTAGCCTCTGTCTTTCAACCTTTTTCCATAATGCTGTCTGAGACCATTAGGAGTGCATCTACTTCTAAACAACTTGACAATTGGGTTAGGTAGTTTTGAAGCAATTATCATCTGTGAATCCAAACCCAGTAAAAACTGGATAGCAGGTAGTTTTCCATCCCTAATGTTCTTCATTGCACCTTCTGGTCTAGATTGACAACTTCTTGTCATCTTTCCACTTCACTGCACAATCCTTGCTTCCAGATCATTAATAAAATGTATTAAAAAGCATGGAGTTTAATGTGAAACCTTGGAGAACCTCTCTGCTAATGTGCTGACATTTTTAAAAATCCTCCAATTTTCTGTTTTTTAGCCAATTCTGCTAGTTTTATCTCCTTTAGCATATTTTTAATATTAAAAATAATTTGTGCTACACCCACCACCTATAATTGATCAAGTTTTTCATTTTTTTCTTTTCAAAACATCTTTTACCTGATTTAACAAAACCAGCTACAATAGTCTAGATGCTGATATTGATCTAATCAATGAAAAGACGTTAAGAAACCTCATAGTACTTATGCCTTGTGTTGGAGAAAATTGTATGAAATGAGGTGGTGTAAGCGTAAGTGACATATAACAAATATTGTCTGTGCCAATGAATCTTGAATTTCTTCCTGATCAGTGTCAACAGTAAGAATGTCTGTAACAATATTTCAGATAGACTATATCCCATTAGCTAAAGACTTCGGGGTGGGTTATGACAGAATTACATTAGAAAGCTAACAGACTTGAAAGAATTTGAGTCCACATGTCTTGATAGTAAGGGAAAGGTGGTATACTAGGATTTATCCCATCATAACCTAAGAGTGGAGCTTTGACAATACCTTTTGGGATTAAACCAGTCCTGATGGGATATGTTACATGTTTTCTGTAGAAAGCTTCTGAATTGGACCTTTTTTGGGACACACTAAGAAAGACATCTAACATCTGAATCCCAGTTCTGAGGTGTGAAGTTTTTTTCAGAAGCATTAATACTGGCCTGTTTTAACGCAAAGAAACTAAAGTTTAAAGGTCTTGTTTTCTGTGGGTATCTATATGTTTCCATCTTAGAAAGACAGTATCTAAGATGAGTAGGTACCTAATTTTGGTGGCTGGAATTATGCAGGATGAACCTGACCCTAGATAAACAGAGGAGTTTAACATCTAACAGTGGAGCACCTACAGAAGTTGGGTCACCTCTGAAATTAGGTACAAGCTGAACTGTGATTGCACTTTCAGTACTTGCACTTTTCAGTGTCTAAAGTTTAATGGTCTACATCCCACTTTAACCACTCTCTAGGTTCTAGTTTGGATTTGGCCAGTTTAAAGTATGGGACAAAAAGAAACCTGAAGTGAATTGATGTAACTTTATGGAGATAATCCCAGTTCTTTTAGCAACCCTAAACTAATTCTGTAGCTTATGGATTCATTATTCTATTCCCTTCACAAACAACAGTGCACCAAGGGCATCCTGAATATAGATAGGCAAATCTAGTTTTCGTGTTATAGCAACAAGATTTGACCTTGATGCTGTGAGGGAGGTTTACAGAGGCTCTCAATCTTCTTCTGCTTCCTTTCCCCTCAGTTTCTTCATTTATCCTGCCAGGTTTTCTTCCAATATTACTTTGCAAAATACCTCACTTTCTGGCATGGAAATTATGTATTTCAAGATATAACTGAATACATTTCTAGCAGGTCTTAAAAGGCATTTTTAGACAAGATTCTAAAGCCTAGGAATAATTCCTCCTTTACTGTGGCATGACCCTTTTGATGTGATCTGTGAGGAACTCACAGACTGTGTGGTGCCTTGAAGACCATACCTTTGTTTTCTGTGATTACATCTTTCTTCATTAACAAAGGTTCAGAAGTTCATTGAGACATAATTTTTTGATATTTTGCAAAATATCCTAAGCAGCTTATTAAAAAGCACTAATAGTATAGGTAAACAATTATGAGGGTAGTTATATTAAGAAGTTATAGAATTCGTTACGTTTCATGTCTAAATTCAAACCTGCAGTCTGTATTTATGAACAGTTTTGAATGACTGCTGTGTGTGTCACTCTTTGTCTTTTTAATCCCTGATTTTATGCCTAGTCCTAAACACTTGAGTTTATTTCAGTCTGAGAGTCACTAAACATCAAGGAATCCAGGCTCAGGCTTTGAAGATTGGTGGTGGTGTCTCCTCCAGCTCTTGCCAGATACACATCTGCCCCAAAAAATCTTGGATAGTGAAAAAAAGAAGAAAAAAAGTTTGGAACGGACCCCAAAGATCATCTAGTTCCAATCCTCATGCCATGGCCAGGAACAGCTTCCACTAGACCAGGTTGCCCAAAGCCTCATCCAACCTGGCCTTGAACAATTGCAGGGATGGGGCATCCACAAGTTCTCTGTGCAACCTATTCCAGTACCTCACCATCCTCACAATGAAGAACGATTGTTCCTTTAACTGTCTTAGTTCAGTATTATGATTTACCCTGACAACTGTTTTACTGATAGGATAGCATTGCAGAAATAATTACTCTCTTTTTTAATTTTTATTTTAGTCATGCAACTGGCTGAAAATCTAGGCCAGTCATTTGGTCAAAGTCTAAACAATATAAAAATTATCTGCTTTGAATTAAGGACAGATTACAGCAAATAATCTAGTTTTGTGTTTCCTTTCAGCTAAATCTAGATTTCAAAGCAATCAAAGAGATCAGCCCAACTCATAATTCTTTTAAAGGTAGTTCTTAACTATGTAGGGATTTGGGATTGTGGCTTTGAAATATGAAATTGGAGAAACAGAATGTTAAATGCTTGAAAACCATAAATTATAAAGACAGAAGCTTGTACCTAATTTAGGAGGTTTGGCAAGTGTTGTATTCAATAATTTTATGGTTATTTTCTGTCCTTTTCTTAAAGTTAATATGTTATACGGAGTACTGTAAAGAATAACAAAAGTTCTTTCCATTCTCTGGTGCAGATATATTCCGCTTTTTGGGCATCCTTTCACTGTCAATACTTACCTCTGTTGCTTAAAATGCTATTCCTGGTACAATTGTTTTTTAAATGCAAACCCATATGTGTGATCTCAAGAGTAACTGGTAAATTTTACCAAATGGGCATCCCTAAATTACATGCCATCTGCAGCTAGTGATGAGAGGACTAAACCCAGTCAGCTGTGATCTTCCACCACTGCATCTATCATTTTGATTGGCTCTAGGGAAATCAACAGCTTTTGGCTTGAACTTTTCCCACCCCAACAGGTTATTATGGACTGGTTGATATGTACTGGCTAAAGAATGATCTCTTTTATCTGTAGTTAGGCCTCAAACTGTTTTCTTGTGGAAATCAGCAGCATAACTGCAAAATACGGAAAAGCAAAAGTGAGCACATACTCTAGCACTGATTCAGATTTTATGAGGTATAAATGTGCAGCCTTATTAATTCAGACTGCTGAAATATGTAAAATATGGAAAAAGAATTTAAGAGTCATTATTATTGCATATGTAATTGTAAATTAATAGTACTAGAAAAAACAATGAACTTTTCTGAACAGCATGTTCACATTCTGAAGGGATAATTGCTAAAACAAGAAATACTGTATAAGGCTATGTGACACTTCAGGATCATGTTAGTGAGAGAGGAAAAAACAGTAGGAGTTTAATACATAGATGCCATCTTACTGAGGAAAAACCCTCTGGATTCCCACTTATATCAATGACCTGCCACTATTAAATGGCCACCCCTTTCACTCCCACCTCATGGCATGTTCCTTTAAAGTAATGAAAGTTATTGTAATCTAATTAAAACTGCAGTTTAAAAATTTATTTGGAAATATACTGAGATGCACTGTGCTCTTACTAACAAAAGGCTTGGCAAATGTAAATGCTTAAACCCCATGAGACTAACTGAACACTTCATAATTTGTTTTTATTTGCTCCCTAACTAGATGAACTAATAAAGTCAGAAAACAAGATCTGAGGGACAGGTCTGAAGAAAAACAAACCCAGCCACCACAAAAACCTCACCCCAGAACCAACCATATCTCTGTTCCTCATCTACAGTACTCCAAATGCTAAGTATAACATGAATTCATTTTCACATGTAAACGCACTGTAGCATTTAAATGGTAAAGTTTGTAGGAATGAAAGGCACAACATCCAGCATTCTAAGGAGCAGGATGAATGAGGTACACCCTGGGAGACACTGAAAGCAAGGAATGTCTGAAATTCTGCCTCTCTTTTGATCTGAGATGTGTGTCACTGGGATTAAGAAGCCCTTTTGAAAGACAGTTGTAGGTATCTGTGTGCAGAAGAGGAACCTGGGCTGAGCATCCTCAGTACATACAGAGACCTCCTCAGAGCCCTGCAAGTGGTCCTTGTAACAGGTGGGATGGCACATCCTCTGGTTTATCTGTTGGCCGTTTTGGTATGGTGCCATATTAGACAAGCAAGATGCTAGAAAGATTGCACTCCACCTGATTGCAGTCGCCTTGGTAGTGCTTGGATACCTCCTTGTGAATTAGGCATCAAAAATTTAAGGCATCCAAATTCCCAGTGTTTAAAGTCATCTTTTGGACTTTCAGCTATGTTTTGTTTCAAGTTCTGTCCTGTATGATAGAATTTTAATATGCACGTTTGTCATGCTCTGAGAGTGTCTGTAAGATCAAATCCCTCAGGGGATTTAAGCAAATGAATGGCTGGTGTCTCCAAATAGCTTTAGTTAATTGCTGAATGCTGAGTTGCTCAAACTTGTTAGAGTTTAAGTTCCTAAAGTACATGTGCTACAGTTGAGCTGTAGATACCTAGAGATCTTTTTTTAAGGTCACAAATTAAAAGTTTATCGGGTTTTGGGAATTTTTAAGATGTACTGAACGGGAGTCTTAAGGATAACAATTTTTGTATTTAATTACTAATCACATGTTTATTCAGAGTTTAGATTCCTGAATTATATTTTAGGTCTATTTATTAGCTTCTCATTTCTTTTGTTTCCCATGTGTGAAATGTAAAATACTATCTTTCTTCCATAACATAATCCTGAGAAAGAAAATACTTGGAAGATGGTATACCCTCATCTATAGGAGCCTACTTGGTAGGATCTCTCATAAATACTTCAAGTTTGAGATAAGGTCATGTTTAAGATTTAAGATATATTATCAAGGAAAAGGAAAGAAAATAGAAAGCCCTGGTTTCAGCTGGGATAATTTTCTTCCCAATAGCTGGTATAGTACTATGTTTTGGATTTAGGATGAGAATAATATTTATAACACACTGGTGTTTTAGTCATTGCTATGCAATGTTTACACTAAGTCAAGGACTTTTCAGCTTATACTGCCCTGCTAGCGAGGAGGCTGGGGGTGCACAAAAAGCTGGGAAGGATCGCAGTAGGGAAGGGTCACAGCCAGGACAGCTGACACAAATGGGACAAAGGGATATTCCATACCATATGATGTCATGCTCAGCGTATAAACTACGAAGAATGTTGGCTCTGGGGCTGCTGCTCAGGGACAGGCTGAGCATCACTTGATTGGTGGTAAACAATTTTTTTTTTTCATTTTCATCACTTGTCTTTTTTTAATTTTTTTATTTTTTTTTATTTTGTCTCAGTGATTGACCCTTCCTTACCTTGATGCACAGTTTTCTCACTTTTACTTTTCAGATTCTCTCCCCCATCCCACTGGGGGGAAGGTGAGCAATTGACTGTGTGGTGTTTGGTCACCAGCTGGGGTTAAACCAGGCCGTGGAACTACGGAATTAACAAAATGATAAATGAACTGGGAGATAAGGCATCATGATTTTCTTTCTTCCACCCCACCCCCCCCCACCCCCACCCCCACAGCTTTTTATGGTCTTCTTGTTCACTGATTTTCTTAAACACTTCTGCATAAAGACTTAAAGGTAGTCCAGCACTAAGAATTTTTCCATTCCACTTGATGTCATAGGAAATTAGATGACTAAATAACTTTTAAATTTTTCTATCATCTCCCATAAATGGCTAAAGATTCAAAACTGAGTGGTTCTGAACTTGCTTTTGTAAAACACTTTGCATGACATTTTCTTGCTGAAGCCACTACGCAATGTGAGTCATCTCACTCTACCTGACTGCTCATTGGTGTAGCATTACTCCCAGTATCATTATAAACATTAATATTTTAACAAATGTGTAATGTTTAGGGGAAAAAAGAAAAATAAATTATAACTAAAATGATAAAAAATATAAATAAGGAGGTAGAGTTGGTTATTATGTGAGGCTTACTTGGTGTATAAACCCTTTGATTTACTGTAACAATTAAAGACATAACAAACCCCCAAAATTAGTATTGTGAGGCAAGAGAAAGCAGAGTCACTAGCAGAGAGCAACAAACTCTTTTGCAATAGTTTATGCAGTTTGATATCTCCAGTGTCCTTTACTAAAAATATATGAACTGATGGCAGACTCTGACTACAAAATCCATCAAGCATTTGCTGTAAGTGCTTAAACATGACCGTGCAAGCAACAGAAAAAGAAAAGGCCTTGGGATTTTGAAAAATCTGCTGTAAATTAAGGTATATTATTTTATTCCCTCACTTGAAAGAGCCACAGGACTGTCATGGTGACTTTTCCAAATTATGTACTTTCTCTCCAAAGTACTGCTCACTTAGGTGTCTGAAGAAAGGCGAGACCTTTCTATTGATTTTTTTTTCAAGTGTTTTTTGCTGATGTACATTCCTCAAGACTAATGTTAGGATCCTCTCACAGCTTTGCACCATTACCTTTATTTATTACATTTACCAGAAACATTTCCTCTTTGATGTGCAGTACCCAAGATTCTGAATAGCTGCAACAGCTGGAAAAATATCAACACTTTAGACCTACCAACTAAAGCTTGCAATAGGTGACATGAAATCATTCTCTAAGTCAATGTTAAGAAATGTTTATTAGTATCTATTTTTATATAAAGAAG
This sequence comes from Rhynochetos jubatus, assembly GCA_027574665.1. Lineage (NCBI taxonomy): Eukaryota > Metazoa > Chordata > Aves > Eurypygiformes > Rhynochetidae > Rhynochetos > Rhynochetos jubatus. The sequence goes on along the minus strand of CM050649.1, from coordinate 99,468,673 downwards.
AGAGATGAATGGTAGAAATGTCAAGTGATTTCCAGTTTCATATTGTCAAAGGACAAGACCATCCCCTAGTGATGTCAACAAGGACTTTCGTTGACTTTGGTGAAGACAGCTTTTCACTCAGGATACTTTTCCTTCATAAGAAGAGATGGAGGGAAAAGAATGAGGAGGGTGGGAGGATTTCAATTATATTTTATTTGAACTCTCTGCAGTTGTAGAATTCATAAAATTTGCATGCACATACAAAGGATGAAGGCTGGTTCATAACTAAACAGGAAATGATATCTAATCTATCAGAGAAGATGGGTAGGATGGCAAATTTTAGCTAAATGAACATTTCCTCCTTATCCCTTTCTGTCCTCAGTGTTCACACAGAGAAGCCAGGAGCTGTTAGGGTTTCATGTGATAGTCCTGCAGCCACATGCTACATGAAACTCAGCTATACTTGAGAGGGATGATGGATGAATTGACACTGCAAGCACCTGAACAATGATCTTGAAGAAATCTGAGTATATTAAACTCTCATTTATTGCATCATTTTGCTGCCTTACAAGCCTGACTATACTTAGGTTAAGTATTTACCTTTCAGCTTCTATCTGAAGGCAATTCAACAAACCTAAGTTTCTGTAGGTAAACACTAGCAACTGCAGGAAAATGGTGCTTTCAAGATTGTATGGAGATGCACTTCTTGGCCCTAGTACCCTTCCTATCATTACAAATACCTGGTTCTGAGTTTATAGTGTTTTATTGTGACAACATAGAGTGAAACATTTCCTTTATGTGTATTTTTGAAAAAAGGTATTGAGGAAGAATAATAGTTTTCTCTGTATATCCATTTACTTTCTCTTCTAATCATGTATGTGCCAGAGAAAAAGATTAAAATATGGAAAATAAAGGAGGAACCTTCACAAAAATAAAAACCACAGGGTGTTTTTTCTTAGAATTTTGAAACACCAGAGAATGGGAGTGTATGATTTTATGGAAAGTATGACTGTGATTCTTTTTGTTTGTCTCTCCGAAGTTTTTTTCCTTTCCTTTGGTGGCACATCAGGTAAAATCTAATTTGCATAGTGTGTTCTGTGTGTACATAAAAAATACATACACAACCTGTACTTGTTTCTATACTTGTGATACACTGCATCAGGGCTGCTCCTCTGAGACAAGGAAAACTTGCCTTGTCTCCCTAACCTACTGTCAAAGAGGACACCATTATGCAGATTATGTGGATAGCTGATCTTTGTTCAGGGCACACACAGAAGGGATGCAGTGTGAGTTATGGAGCGTGGAAATCCTTTTCCACTCACTTTCATACAGAAGATGACAATGGAGACAGACAATGGAGAGCCTTTTATAGAGTGGATGAAGTGAAGAGCCAGCAGGGTGAATACGTAACACAGAGAATATAAGAAAGAAAACTGCAGGGGGAAAAAAGAGACGCTAGCTGCCAACTCCCCCTGCTTTGTCTTCACTCTCTCAACTTTGTCCACTGTAATCTGGATTTTGCCTTTATTCTTGTGGCTGAATATGCCCTTTGGAGTGACCCAATCACAGTGACCCTTCTGGAGTTTGCAAGCACAGCAGACGCCAACTTGTGCTGCATAACAGAAGGGAATGTTCTCATTGTTGCATTCTAAAGAGACTGTTCTTGCGGGTTCAGACAAAATGAGAACCACACATAGTCTTCACCTATGCCTCCAGCCAAATGAAATAATATTGTCACTGTTTGTTTATGTGTAATTTTACATATTGTAGCCCCATGTCTGATTTTTCTGGCGATTTGTACTTGTAAATTGAGCTCAGGTGCATCCATAGACATTTCAAGTAAATTAATCACGAATTGTTCAGGAAAAGGGCTAGATGGATAAGACCAAACTCATGTCAGAGAATATTCTAAAATTTAGTACCATAGTTGATAATGACCAGCACCCAGACATAGTACCAGATAAACACAAAATGACTGGGATAGACAGTGTCACTGTTTTCCCTTCTAACAGTTGTTACCTGTTCTGAGAAATAACTTCCCTAGAAAAAATATTTTCTTACATATTAATATCACTTCTAAGTATGAGATTTGTGATATTTTCCTGGCCCAGATAGAATAAGGTGAGGCACCATATTACCAAGATTTAAGAATAAAAGAATAGCTTTTGGCTGAATTAACTTCTGGTCTTGGAGCACTTTATAGCTTCAGAATATTAGCAGTAAGAATCACCTTACCCACCTTCAGATATCTACAATCTGAATATGTACATGTGAGCTACTATCTGAAAATTTCTTCAGTGACAAAACAGAAATAGGTACATTCTTGAGGTGTGCTTTAACTGCCCAGTTTTAGCTGTCAGCTTCAGAATGACAAGATGCAAGCCCTAAAAGTGCCTGCTTTTTTCACTGACTGTAAGGGTAGACTATTTCAGACACAGCAGCAAGCTAAGATGTAATTTACTGATTGAAGAGACAAATACAGCTACAACACAGTCTGATTAACCCACTTTGGCTTCATGCTTGGAAAAAAAAATCTTACTGAGAAATAAGAAACTAATCCAGGTGAAGAAATCTACCCATAGTCAGATGAATCCTATACTCAGCAAGACTTACTGACTTGAAGCGTACGATTTCTCCTAAAAACAAAGAAACAAAAAAACTTAAAAAAATCAAATGGTTTTGTACTCTGAGTAGGTAAACTCCCTTCCACAGTGATTTCACAGAGTTTACGCTCTGGGATTGCCGTGCTGATTCAGCTGTGATTGCACTTTCCACACCCACTGGAGCAGAACGAAACAGGTTTTGTCCTTATTTAGTCCAAATTGTATTTGTTCATAAAGTCTAGTCATGTTGTCCCTGTTTTCAAAAGGTTTCAGCTCCATCTGGAAATGTTTCTCCCATCCCTTTTTGCAACTCTTTTTAGAAATCTCAAGGGGATACTTCCAGGTCTTGGAGTTGTGTTAAGCTTCAGATGTTCTAATTCCTTGATCACCTGTTCTGGCTGAATCTTACCTCCTTCGATATTTTTTCTTTCTCTCCTGGGAAATTCATGTCTGTTTCTGACATCTGTCCCCAAACCTTCTGTGTGAGCACAGAGGCAAAGAATTCATTTGATTGTGCTTTAGTTATGTCTGTCTCTTCGGTCAGTAAATTACCTAGGCTAGCTCTTAGAATTTCCACTGTCTCTTCCAATAACCTCTTGTTCAATATGTTCTTAAAAAAAAAAAAAAAAAAAAAAGATATTTATCTTAACCTCTCCTGCAATTTTCCTTTCATTTCACATCTTCACTATTCCTAGCAGATTGCTGTGTTTTCTACTTTGTTATGTCATCTCTTCAGTTATCTTCATTCTTTCAATAACTTTTGCTGGCCTCTGTGGTCTTTAAATGACTTTTGTGCTCAGTCCTTCAAGTGTTCCTTTCAGAGGCCGATTTATTGGTTGGAGAATTCTGTTTGGGACCCCAAAATTTAAGAAGGATATGAATGTTCTTGAATGCATCCAGAGGAGGACAACAAAGCTGGGGAAAGAACTGGAAGGAATGTACTATGAGGTCCAGCAAAGGACTGCGAGTTTGTCTACTTTGGCTAGGAGGCTGAGGGGCAACCCCAGTGCTCTCTACAGCTTCTTGAGGAGGGGAAGTGGAGAGGGAGCTGCTGATCTCCCTGGTATCCAGTGATAGGACACATGGAAATGGTTCAAAGCTGCACCAGTGGAGGTTTAGACTGGACATTAAGAAGCACTGATTTACCAAGAGAGTAGTCAAAAACTCCAACAGTCTTTCTAGACATGTAGTCAATGCCCCAGTTTTGTCAGTGTTTAATAGGCATTTGTACAATACCCTTAATAATGTGCTTTTGCTTTTGGTCAGCCCTGATTTGGTCAGGCAGTTGGACTAAGATGATCCTTATAGGTTTCTTCCAACTGAAGTAATCTATTCTATTCCACTCTGCTGTACTCCACTGCACTTTATAATTTATTCATCAGTGCTTTCCATCTCCACATTGGTTTTTTTTCCTATTGTTTTGTTTCATCTGATTACACTAAGCACACTAGCATTCTTAAAATGTGTATGGTGGAAATAGCAGGACGTGTATCTGATGTATAAGCATACAGGAGGTTATTTCTATCATCTTCACCACTGAGTTGCTGTGATCATAGAAAAAAATCTTGTTGGCTAGACAGAAGCCAGATTATACATCTGTGAGTGGCAATGTGGTAAAAGTGAGAGAGTGGGCAAGCAGACCTTGGTCATATCAAGCAGTAGTTTGTGGCAGTCTTCGCACCTCATTCTCTCAGAGCCATGGGATAAGGTGCTATAATCCTCAACAAAGAAATATATATATTATAAGTTTCCTAAAACTGTCTTATTTTTCTGAAGAATGCCTCCCAAAAGCTCTGGAGGTATTTGGGTGAGTCACTATAATCATGCTGAAGACCACCACTGATCTCCAACTATAAAACTATAAGGAATTTTTCTAATAACTTAAATAACTATCTAGAAGTTGTGCTTATGAGAAAGTGAAAAATAGTTCTGAGTATGAAATAGTGGCTTCACACTTGGTTTATCACTTCTACTCTTACGCAGCATAGTCAGAGATGCCCAAGAGCCTCCTGGATCTTCATTCCAAGGAATGGGGAACTTGGAGCACAGCAGAAGATACATTCTGAACACCAAGAACATTCACACAAAAGAACTGGAGAGTGAGGGATTACAGACTCCCACCAAAATATACAGGACCATTTTTGAATGGCGAGTTTTTGTTTCAAGTAAAAAGTTTCTAGTCAGGTTTTTTCTGTGTTTTTAATTTTTCAGAGAGAAGTCAATGTTTTCCACAGGGAAAGAAACAAAATAACATAATCTTCCAACTAGTTTTAGTTGTAACAAATGTATGTTTTTGTAAAGTGCTTTTAGACCATCAGATAAAGGTCACTGGGGAAGTGGAAAATGTCATTAAGAAATTCACTGACTTGATTTTCCACAGATTTAGGCTTCATTTGCCAGCTAAATACTACACTTCTTTGTCTACAGTGAAGTCTGCTACAAGATTCAAAATGAAATTAGATTGCATATTCTAGTTCTCTGTTGGTATTAAGGTCATGCCAAACTACATCTATAAATTACCCAGCCACAGTCAGTTCTTAATGCAGCCCCTAAGGACACTCCAGTGCAGTGGCGTGAAGAGAGGATTTCTCTGGCTTAGCATTAGGCATAATCATTCCAGGCCATGCTTTCCCCCAAGCAGTCTTACAATACCCCAAAACTGAGGACAATCCACCTGATGCAATTCTTCCAAGACCCTGATTTGAAACAGCTGCTGGAACTCTTGACGAACTGAGCATGTGACAGCTCTTGCACCCCCTTGACCCTCTGAAATTCCTCTGAAACAGTCCCTTTACACTGCTGCTTCTCTTTGCTAAATTGGAGATAAACCCGCCTGATGAGTATGGGAGGTATAGATCACTAGTACCCACTAAGGAGTGAATGAGTTTAAAACATTTATTACTACATCATTCTGAAGGTCCAGCAAGTATTGTCTATCCATGTTAAATATGATGGGTTTGGGTTATAGGGGACTTACTCTTAGGGGTAACAGCTAAGTGAGACCCTGCACAGGAAATTAACTAAAACCAGCCTGGAGGGCATTCTGGCACTGACAGTAAAAACATGAGGCTATTTTGGTCTTGAAGCTTCCCTGAGAAGCTCTGAATAGTATAGTAAATGGATCTAGGAAGGTTGGATTTAGGAGCCAGGCACATAAATACTACTTAAGAGCTTTTCTGAGAAACTCAATGCTGATAATATATGGAGTAGGAATCTGAAACCCAAGCTACTGCTGTAAATGCTGAGGTATTCCACAAACAACTGATATATTCTTTATCAATAGTCCTTGATGCTGCAAGTCACATGTTCTTGCTTAATGCTGTCAAGAAAAATACACTGAGTTTCACAGTGGAAAAAGATTTTCATTAGGAAATGATATTTCATGAAACTCTTCCAGTGCAAGCTGGATTTTCAGGTGAAAAAGAGATTCACTTTAAAACGTCCAGTAATCAAAGTATCTGGACATTTATCTGCAATGTGAGAAATTCAAGTTAAAGCCATTTTTTTCTGCATTTTTTCCACAGCCCAGTGAACACTTTAGCCAGATTTTTATTACCTCTTTTGGGGTCACTATCCCCTGTTCATTTATACTAGCTTGTTCCTTTCTGTATGGATAATTAAATGATTGTTGGAATGGAACTACAGTTTTGGCAATACAGAGGTTTCTGAAAATTCACTGACAAATTCTACCCAGATCTAATAAATAGTCCCAGTGTATTAAATAGGCCAACTCTAAGAGCTCAAGTATAAATATGGGCCAGTCTGGGGACTCTTTTGTCTTGGTCCCAGTGAATATTGGAGTAGATTGAAATCAATTTCTTAATGTGTTATGATCTTTGTTTCAGCCCTGGGTTTCTCCTGATTACTTGATTTAATTTACAGCACAGGAAGTCTTATTTTTATGATGTTTGCATAATTCAGAATCTGACATAATTCTTCACTGAGATAATCAATACTAAATTTCTAATACCGGTTTTCTCTCTTCATTATCTTTAAAATGCTTCATTGTAGGCTGATCAGATTTAACTGAACTTCATCTCTGTTAAGGTCCTCTGTGTCTTTTTCTTTTTAGCTAAACTTAGGGAAAATAATGAGCTGTCTTAACTATTGTGTTCACTTTGGAATTACTTTACTCTCATTTGTCTGGGAACACAGAAAAAGCACAACCTAATTGATCCATAAAGGTGAAAATAAGAGCTGTGTAATGCAAAATATATTTTTATGGTGAAAGGATTTGGAAATGCAAAGCCTACTAAAAATCAGAAGAAGGAAGAATATGTTTTTACAAAGCTAAGGCGGGTATTTAAAGTCTAGAGAATTAGGGAATAGTAGGTGGCAGCCACTTTCCTGCTGTTCCTTAGATAAAGTCTTCAATTTATCCCAGGTGATTTGAAGAGTTACAATGTCTGGAGCTTAATAATGGAAAGACATTAAATGTATACTACTGTAAATAATTAATACGCAACTTGTCTTACAAAGTCCAGAGGAACTGTCATAATCCTTATTCCTCCAGACTTGTGACTGCAATAAAATAACTGTCTATTGCAATCAAAAGGCAGAATTTACTTGCAAAAGCCAAATTTCTTAATTCTTCTGATGGTTTACTGATGACTTAGAACACAGATCATACGCTGGCTCTCTGGGACCAACACCTACCAACTAACAAAAGCCAGAATTAGACGGAACAAGGACTAGAGTTGTGCATAAAGCCCATTAAGACTTGTGAGGAGGAAAGGAATTTTTTTATGAGAAATTAGTTGTATATTAGCACTGCACAAGAGAGAAAATGGGTGACATTACTGACAAGACTGAGTAAAAAAATGGTTAAACAAATTCAGATTTCTGGGTTTGTCAGATCCAGCTGTATTGTGTTTCAGTGGCAAAGCGTAGGCAGCAGACAGTCTGCAGTGGTGGCCTCTATGGGGACAATCCAGGACTGCCGCATGCTGGACAGAGCCAGTGCCCACTGCAGCGCATGGTCTATCAGCCAAGATGGTGGGACCTCAGGGAAAACTTATTTAAGAAATGCTGCACAGCAGTGTGATAAGTGAAGAAAAACACATGAGAAAAAGCCTTGCAGACACCAAGATGAGAAAAGAGGGAGGGGGAGGAAGTGATCCAGGCACCTGAACAAGGCTTCCTCTGCAGACCTTGGAGGATACCATGGTGACCAAGGATGTCAACCGGAAGGCCATGAAAAGGACCATGTTGGAGCAGATATCCACATTGCAGCCTGTGGATGACCCCACAGCAGAGCAGGCTGGTAATCTTTAAAGGAACTCCAACCTATGGAGATCACATGCAGGACTGGGAATAAAGGAGTAGAGAGCAAATGCTATGGACTGACTCCATTTCTCATCCCCCTCTGCAGCTTGTAGGAGAAGGAGGTAGAGGAATCAGGAAGGAAGGAGTGAGGTTGAGCCTGGGAAAAATGGGATGAGGAGCGGGAGAGAGGTATTTTAATTTTTGTTTGTTTCTCACCATCCAACTATATTTTTAATTGGCAATAAATTAAATTACTTTTCCCCAAGTTGAGTCTCTTTTGCTAGTGATGGTAATTTATGAGTGATCTCCCGGTCCTCACCTCATCCCAACCCATGAGCATTTAAATCTTATTTTCTCCCCCTCCAGTTTTCAATTTTCTGTTGAAGAAGGGAAGTGAGAGAGCAGCTGGGTGAGCATCTGACAGAAGCCAAGATCAACTCATCACAATAACATGTAACACAACTTTTAGTAATCTACTTTATTCCTTTGGTACCTTCATCACTAAATATTTCTCACAGGAAAATTGGAAGTATTCAGTTCAAAATGGGACCTTGGAATCTTTGGTGCCACTGGAAAAGGAATCTACATCTTGGGGTGACACCCAACATAATATTACTTTGGGAATTTCACTTAGTTTAAAAAATCTATCTCCTTCCAATTATTAATTTTTATATCTGTGCTAATCTCCTCTTTTTTTAACCAAGGTTATTAAATTGATTCTAATTATATCTCAGTACCACAAAAAGTGGTACTGACATCATGACTGAAAGAATAGTAAATAGTCAGAGGGCAGGAACTAGCTGCCGGAACTGGTGATATCTTAAGCCCACCTTTACCACAGCAGCAAATCTATGTAGAACAGGACCTGGATCTCTGTGGTGACCTCAAGCTTTCTAATCTAATTTTTGTAAGTTGACTCTCTGTAACAGCATTCTGTGTAATTTAAATTGCAAATGACTGTGAAATCTGTCCTCAACCCTTCAACCTAGAAGATCATCCTGAGTGTGAAATACATGTACTACCAAATGAAGAGCAGCATCATACTTCTTTGTAAATTCCTACACAAGTAGACAATATAAAGTGTCAAGAGGTTCTTTAAACTAGCAGAGAAATTCTTAACAAGAATCAAACCCTGAAGGTAACAATGGACAAATTAATGGAAAAAAAATTGAAAAATGCAATGTTTCAACAATTCTGCCAGATGCTGTTTAACACTAAAAAGCCTGTTTCTGAGAGTCTATACTAGAAAAACTTCAATAATAACAGCCTCGGACTTCCCCAACAAAAATAGGAAGATAGAGTAAGATTATTTTGATTTTTTTTTTCAAGAGGAAAACTATTTCTTTATCCACAAGAAATGACAGTCATGCATTCTAAAATCCATACTTTTCTGGGAAGAAAAGGCATATACTAAAATAAAAGCAAATTTGGAGAAGATAAATAGAAATTGACAGTAGGCAAGGTATCATCTGTGGACTATCTTGGCAACAATATGTCTATTGGGAATGAGTTACTCAGCTCCTGATCTTTCCTGCTGTTGAGATCTCTTTCTCTGTTTAGTATCCAGGTCATGAGGACATTATTTAACTATTGTGTGGGTTAATCTATACTCTCTCTGAGAGCATGTCTCAGAGGTTTGGTTCATTCTCACAGAAAAGTAAATGTCTGTAGACATATGAAGAGAGCTGATGTTCTATATGGATGCTGTTGGTGTAGAGCCTGGTGTAGGCTCCTGGTTTTTCTTGTTTTGTCTCAAGTTTTTATTAGTCATAGCTACTGCCATGCTACATTCACTGCTGCTTAAATAATCAACCTGTACTCTTCAACACTATTTCTTTTAACAGCTGCCCAGTGTTACAGTGCTTCCATTACTGTATTTATCTGAGAGAAATTTCTGATGTGCACCTGAGAGAGGAATCATGATATATGGAACCACAACTGAGTCCTTATTACTAAGGCCTTACTACTCCATTCCTGAAAGGAGAAAACTGTTCTTTTCTTCACCTTTCCTCATCTCAATACCATGGATTCCTGTACTGACATGGGTCACCACATTTTGGGAAGAAACACCACTCCAATATTTCATGATGTTTTGACGGAAATGTTCCAAACTACAAAATGTAGTACACCACTTAAATAAATATAATCTAGGAAAACTTAGCTTCCCTTACATGACAAAAGATGCTGACAGACTGTCCCCCTTCCCTAGAGATACTCCTGTCCACCTAGAGTTCTCAGAGGGCTCTGAGCTGCTCTCATTCCTGTAGATAATTCTCCTAAGACTTGTAAGCGACCAACTTTTGAAGACTCTTTCATCAGAATAAACCCCAAAGTTGAGATCTCTGACTCTCTTTAGCTAGTTCCTGATAAAAAAACCCCATTCCTTTATGGAAAAGACAGAGTAGAAAAAGGTAACTTATTGATATCTGTTAAAGAATATTAAATTCTGAACGTTTCATAGGGATGAGAGGCTAATTGTTTTTCTGGACAAAATTTTCCATATTTATTTAAAAAAAGCTACAAATTGTATTTGTCACTCCTCTTCTCCTCTCCTCTTCTCTCCTCTCCTCTTCTCTT